>OW388295.1:69632325-71128345 GCA_936450465.1 Gibbula magus
AAGTCATCTTCGAAAAGAAACTGCAACTACCTATTTTACCGTACTTCTTTCAAAATATTGTGGGAAATCCAAAAGGTTGTAGAGACATTTATGACATACTCATACACAGAAAAAACACCAATACACTAACATTCCTAAAAATGGCAAACAAAATTAAACGAACTCATCGATGACAAAACATGGGAAACGATAGAACGAATAACATTTAAGTCCTATAATAGTGTAAAACATTCTTGGTTCCAATAAAGCATATTGCATAGGTTTTTACCAACGAATGATCTACTATCAGAAATGAGATACAAAGAAACTAATACTTGTACTTTCTGCAAAACCGAGAAAGAATCAATTATACATCTGATACATGATTGTAAATCTGTTAAAACTATATGGAAAGAAATCGAAACATGTTTATTTGAACAAACGGGATGTAATACAAGCTTCTCCAGAAAAAAACATACTAAAGCTAAACTAAGTACTGAACTTGATAATAATAGTCGTAAAATACAATATATTCAAAATGAAACAACAAGAAAAATTACCAAATTAGAAACATGTTAAAGAAGACATAAAGATCATGTATTACATTGACCGATTTGACTCCTATTCAAATTGCAAATATGACAGCTTCATGAAATATTGGTCGATCTGTCATAATCTATTTTGAATATTTTGAGCAATGTTGTACATCAAATTTTCCATATACTTGTCCACTTTCTGTATATATTTTTATATAAATGCTTGCTAAACATACCTGTGTACATCATCAAGAGCGATGTATACACTCATGTTAAAACTGTTTCCTGTAATAAGGTGTCATGTATGGAGTTCACAAAAAAAAAAAATAAATAAATAAAAAAATGATATCACCTTAATTTCATTAACACATTTTTGCCTTATTGAATTGACAAGGGGTCGAAATCTAAAAAATATACAAAATCCCCAATTCGTGACCATCAAAGTAAAAATACAGTGTTTATATTGTAAGAATCAATAATAACTTCTTCCTAATTAAGTTCATATTGCAAACTTACATTTTTTAGTTCACTAAATTAAATTAATTCGAATATTCAAGACATATATGACCAACAACCTTGTGGGATGCAGTTGTATAGTTAGTTTCTGTGAAATGTTAAGGCAATTATATATACTCGTAAAGTTCTTAAGTACTCCCGATGGAGTAACTACTAAAAAGTGCATAATTCGAGAGAAAGCTGGATATTAGCAACCATGTCGATCATACCACAGGTAGTGTTGTTTTCGGCCATTCAACTTTATGAAGGTTTGTGACTAAAATGTTCTATTTCTCTTGCACCTTTTAACTAATAAGCATGGCTCATGTCAGCTTTAGATTTTGCTTGGATATTTTTACATTTTTAATAAAATCTACATTGGTGCTAGATTATATTAACAATTTATATTTACTTTTCTACTTGATTGCTTGCGATGACCTTCAACATATTAACACGTTTCAAACTCACGTTAAACCAGAAACTGGTATTATTGTTATTATTTCCGACATTATAAGTGTCACCATTACGAACATTCTAATGAGTTGCATTGTTACATCACAGTGTCGGCTTCCCTCTGCTACAGTATTTATCCGAATAATACGCCCCGACATTTCGACTCCCATATGTCATACTTCAAAAAAGCTTCGATGTGTATAATCCAAGGAAGGAAAAGTACAGTGGTCCAGTGGGCGAGTCACGCTCACTCCTGCAGAGTATCCACGCGATTATTAGGGACAAAATCTAACGAGCACAAGCTACAAGTCTTGGTACTGACAAGAGAGGACGACAAATTTTGTCGTTGTAAGTATGATCCTTTTCACAGTTTTCTACGTGTCGATAAATTCCATAAGTGACGAGTAGTCTTTTGACGCAGCAAGACAATGCGTATATAAACATATCAACAAAACATTTGATTTTGGTAAGTTAAACGTAGAGCAACTCCCTGCCACAGGCTATTTTAAGCCTTGCTGCATTCTTTACCTTTTCTGTGGCAAAACCACTACTCCTTTTACTATAATATTCTTTTTTTTGGGGATTTGCAACATTTTCTATGGTGATTGTGACAGTAGTAAAATGCGACACCCGTGTTTGAATGAGTATATATCAGTGTTGCACGCATGTCATTCTCCCTAAAATGTTGTAGCGAACACGCGCATGTCACCTGGAACCAAAGGACGATACCTTGCCGATGGTGAACAATACACCGGAACATACGACAAGGATGACTGCAGGTATCTCTGCAGGTATACCAGATCCTGCAGGG
This sequence comes from Gibbula magus, assembly GCA_936450465.1. Lineage (NCBI taxonomy): Eukaryota > Metazoa > Mollusca > Gastropoda > Trochida > Trochidae > Gibbula > Gibbula magus. Next base: position 69,634,600 of record OW388295.1, read on the forward strand.
CTGTAACGTATGGTGTGACTGACAGGTCCTGCAGGATGTATATGGATGTATCAGAACTAGGCTTTACAAGAGGTGAAGAGTTCGTCACCCATTTTCAACTCCGCAAAGGTAAACCATTATTTCGAAATGTCTTTATTCCATACGCAAAGGCCATAGTCCTATAGAACATACTACACATGATTATACATGAATATATATGGCTTATAAACCCTTATTTATAGATCTTATTACTTTCATCATCATCATTATGTCTTGTTATTTGTGTAAAATGTAATTCTCGGGACACAAATTAAGCTTTAAGCAGCTGTTTGCTCTGTGTTTATTTACTCTTCATTCGTATTTTCGGTACATTTATGACTAAAACTAATCGTTAACAAACAAAGAAGAAAGGGCAATATATCTAATCGTATCAGTCTTGCACATCATGTTCTTGTTTGTCTTTGCTAACAGTGTGCAAGTCGACCATAGTCATGGTAATATTGTCTTGGCCTTTATTTTGATTCAGAAACACCCTTCCAAATTAGTGGATTTCTTGCCCTATTGGGGTCGAAACATTCCACGAAACATAAAATATCACTTTCAATTAAATATGTTGCAGTTGTCTTCTACATTTTTATCCCCCGCCGCGCGTTTAGCGGAAGCGGGGGATATAGTATTCGGCTGCGTCCGTCCGTCCGTCCGTACGTACGTACGTACGTCCGTACGAAATGGAATAACTCAAATACTATTCACTGGATTCTTTTCATATTTTGCATATGGGTTCATCATTGGTAGAGTAATGTTCTTACATAGGTTTGTGACCTTGACCTTCATTTCAAGGTCACAACGAGACTTTGTTATTTTACCCTTGTCAGCGGGATATCTCATTAACCATTCTCTGGATTCTCTTCATATTTTACACATAGCTTCTCCAAGGAAAGACGACGGGCTGATTAGATTTTGGTGACCTTGACATTATTTTCAAGGTCACAGCGGAACTTTGAATTTTTCGACATGTTAATGTACATGTAAAGCTTGTCAGCGGGATATCTCAAGAACCATTCACCGGAATTCCATCATTTCTTACACAAAGCACCTTCTAGGTAAGACGACGGGCTGATTAGATTTTGGTGACCTTGACATTATTTTCAAGGTCACGGCGGAACTTTGAATTTTTCGACATGTTAATGTACATGTAAAGGTTGTCAGCAGAATATCTCAAGAACCATTCACCGGAATTTCATCATATCTTACACAAAGCAAAAGGACTGATTAGATTATGGTGACCTTGACGTTATTCTCAAGGTCACAGCGGAACTTTGAATTTTTCGACATGTTAATGTACATGTAAAGCTTGTCAGCAGGATATCTCAAGAACCATTCACCGGAATTCCATCATTTCTTACACAAAGCACCTTCTAGGGAAGACGACGGGCTGATTAGATTTTGGTGACCTTGACATTATTTCCAAGGTCACAGTGGAACTTTGAATTTTTCGACATGTTAAGTACATGTAAAGGTTGTCAGCAGAATATCTCAAGAACCATTCACCGGAATTTCATCATATCTTACACAAAGCAAAAGGACTGATTAGATTATGGTGACCTTGACATTATTCTCAAGGTCACAGCGGAATTTTAAATTTGTCGACATGTTAATGTACATGTAAAGGTTGTCAGCGGGATATTTCAAGAACCATTCACCGGAATTCCATCATATCTTACATAATGCACCTCCTAGGAAAGACAAAGGGCTGATTAGATTTGATGACCTTGACATTTTTGTCAAGGTCACAGTGGAGCTTTGACTTTTTCGGCATGTTTGACTGTCGATTTTGCTGATCTTGACATTATTTTTTAATTTTGAAGTATTAATTTTCGGCGGGGGATCATGTCACCTTAGTGACAACTACTTGTTAAAAATATGTGATTGAAAGGATAAAGATCGAAACCAAAGGTTTTCCGCATAAGAAAACCCGCTACCCGAGGGCTTTTAGCACCGACTCTGTGGTCAATCCGGGGGGCAGGGGTTTCTTTTTGCGAGAAGCCTGAGGTATAGGTTGTTCTGTCTTATATACCTGAAACATCACAAATATTCATTTTCGCCGTCTTAAAGGGACACTGCGTCGAGGATCTGTGACTCGTTACCAGACACGTTAAACAGCAAAAGTAGATACGTCTGATCTCATATTTATCCTCGACGCGGTGTCCCTTTAACAAACACATACGAGTTGTCCGTAAAACCTCACTATATCATGCCAGTCTTAGGCAGTTGTGGTACAGTGGTATGGCCGATGGGTTTAGTGTGCAACAGTATGAAGCTTTGGGATTCTAGACAGTCTATTGGCAAAACATTTGCGATTGTTTCTTGAATTTATAGTTCATATAACATATCAGCATTAAACTAGATATTTGAAGAGGGGCTTCCGCTACTTTGCTTTGCTCCTTTAATTTGAAACTGTTCCCGTCAGTATCATAACAAAATAAGTAAGGAAAAGATATTTTGTCGAATGTGAACTCTTGATTGGTATAATAATTATGAATTATCTTGTCTATTTACTTACAGGAGAAAATATGCCTTTGTTGAAAACCATAAGAACGAAATCAACAGACCAAAGTATGAGAAGTAGGAATCATTTTACATCCATTCTTTATTTTGCTGTGGACTAAAATAATCTGTCTTCTATTAATCTAAGTTTTAACTTAGCTCATATGATATCTCAAAACCGTAAGGTTTGTATTTGTGATTGTATGCTCACAGAATTGATGTCTTGTAAACCATCAGAAAATCGTCAAAACATCTTGTGAATTAATATTTTCACACGTGTCCGGCGTGCACGCAACTTACATAAGGACTGTAACACGTAATAATATTACACAGAAACAATCGTAATGTAACCCCAACACTCATTGGGAGGACGTTCAGGTCTGAGCAACGCTGGAGATGACCACATATTATTATGTCGTTAGGTCCAGTGTCATCAATTTGTTAGCAGGGTCACTTTGTAGGGGTCAATGATATATCTGAGACTTTATCAGGAAACAGTCAACAGGAGGATATTGTAACGCTGTTACCGTGCAAAAATATCTCTAAAACGATCAATGCTGACACATCGACATCCAACGTTATCAGTGGTACTGACGAGTTTCGTTTCCTCGTTCATGCGTTTGCGCAGATTGGAAGGGGGCAATGTTCAGAGTCGAGTCGATGACTGCCGTTTGAGGTGGTTCGGCCATGGTTTTGGATGGCATTCATATCAATGGAAAAAAAGAACTTTTACTGATCCAAAGAAATGTAAATCAAAGAACTTATGGCCAAGTTTTGGAGGAAGGTAAAATTCCACAACAGATGTTTACAGACTGGTTGACAGCATGCACAAGAGAAGAGAGCGGACATACGGTGACGTCACGCAATATTAGCATGGATAATCACTGCAAATCAATTAGCAACAGCCTTTTGACCCTTACCTTACATTTGTATCTGTGACCTCTTAACACTTGAATAAAATGTGCGTTTGTAACATCATGTAAATAAGCACAATTCAGATTTTTGAAGTAACATAACTAACTATGACCTTGAACACGTTTTACTTTTAGTACAAACTATTCACATATCAGTAAATAAAACAATCCCATTATAACGAACTGCGTGTTTATGACATACCATTACCTAGGGGTGACAATTGCAACCTTTATGGTCATGAGTACATTTCAAAAGCAATATTCTTCATTTCCACATATGAACTATGTTACTGACACATTTGATGTAATTCATTGACTAGCCCCATACCTTGTACACAGCTGTAATGATATTATTAATACATAGGGTCAATGTGATATCCTTGCTGTGTCCACGTCTGTATGCTGATTGGTATATTTCATATAAATTTTGTTCTCGAGATGTTGACTAACCTTGCAGAAGCACATTTCTTTAAAACCATTGATATGAACGGACAATTCCGTACATAGTTCAAAGTTGATAGTTGGAAGAAGAACATTAAGACACTCTTTAACAAGTGTAGTCAATATCGAATATAGGCCACACATGTTGCTGGCTTAGTTCTTATGTTATTTGAGAGTTTATCCCCAGGGAACATTTGAACTTCAAATAAAGGTATAAAAATTGTCTCGTAGATACCTCTATTGCAAAAGGGTCTTTGCTTGACGATTTATCCTTTAATGTTAGACGCATGCTACATGTATATACTTATTCTTTTAAATATCTTCAAAACGTAGTTTGTTTATTTTGTAATCCCTTGATTGATAACGAAGTTAAGAATAGTTATGTTTGAATATGCAATGATACTGTTAATCTTTTCAGGTGACTTTTTTCAATGGAATGGACGGTACAGTAAAGAGGAAATTGATAATCCCACAGGACTGATAGTCAGAAGAACTGTTCCATCGTTTATATCGTGCTCTGAAATGTGTGTTAGACACGAGGACTGTTCTGGTGTAAACTTAGTCTCAATGTCCACAATATTAACGTGTTACCTCCGGAAGAGAGGGGATGTAATGTACATGAGATCAACTGATTCAGAATAACTGATAAAGCTGATGGAACAATAAATGTAAGTGATAGGTGCCTGACCCTGCGGGTGAGCGAAATTATGAAAGTGTCCAGATTGTGTGAGTTTAAGCTGATTCATAAACATATAATTTCACATGGTTCCCACATAACCAATATATATAAAATGCAAAAATCTTCAATATTTATAGTGAATGTGGATTAATGTGTAACCAATTTTAATAATATTTTTTTAATTTGATGTCTGGGCACTGCCTAATTACGTAATATCTTAATCTTTTCCTTAGAGATAATGAATAATATAATTCCTGATGAGCTTCAGAGCTAATGACTCTATTTTTCCCCCATGGTTTTGCTATTTGGAATTTGTCTACTTGAGGGATTGTTCTCGGAGCATATCTCTAAAACTATGTGACCAAATTTGGTACACTACCTCCCGATATCATGTCGATGTGCCTTGTGAGTGTTTGAACATTTTCAATTTAATTTTGTTGGTTTCCATGGCAACAATTTGGACTTTGTCTTTTAGAACGGTAATAACTGAAATTGAATTGGGGGAAGGGGGAGACATCAGTTTTATGACTTATTCATAACTCTATTTTATCTCTAGTGTATGTGATTTGAAAATCTGAATTTTCTAGTCTGATTAATTGTGTGATTAAGTAAATATAATTTTAATAATAAAACTATAGACTTATGGGTGTTTTCATTTGCTAGTTTCTATGGGGACTGCATTGGTTAATTGCTAATTGTAACTGTTTGAAAACAACAGTTTCTTAAAAAGTGGGTTTCCTAGAAATGTGAACAGATAATGTTTTGAACTTTTAAGTTTAGTTTAGTTGGACTCTGATGACATGCTGTAAGTCTATTTCATTCGAATGTATCACTCTTGGGTTGAACTGTCGTGTAGTTTGCATGGAATCGTTTATTTCGCCCCTGGGTGAACTTCTATTCTAGCGATATACATATGAAAAATGGCAAATATACTCGCAGGAACTATTAATCGAACTCTACCACGTCTATCTACTGATAACGTACCTGTTCTTGTTTTCAATTATCTGATTGGAACTGTCACTAATTTCTCTCCGTGGATTTAAATGCTCGTATTGCAAGTGTTACTTTAGTATGTACATAATTGATTACTGTCGATGTTCATCTTTCCTTTAAGATTAATTTATGAAGACAAAATGTATTTTGTAACACACGCCTTCTCTAGTCTATCAGAAATGAATAAACGTCATTGATATGCAATGGTGAAACTTCAGTTAAGCAACCACAGATTTATGTTTAATTGTTTAGGTTAACTGTGTTTTGTAGGATTTGATTTTATTACGTGATCTATGGTCACCTGACATTAAAAACATTTCACGTTCCCGATGATGTATGTGAGATTTTATTTTCTTTTCGTAGGCAAATCTAACAAGTATTGGTGCCATTTTATAAACTGTGTGTTTGCACAAAGTCCACAAATAATTTAATTTAAAAGTTCAAACTGGATACGTTGTTCGAGTTTGCCGTCTTGATTCTTGCAACAGACTTCTTTCGAATGCCGTTCCCATGGTATGACGTCATAGTGGTTTATCGGTTTGACGTCAAAATGCTATCGTCGCAATGATCCAAGGCAAGTTTAAGATTTTGGTTCTTAGATTCTTTGAGATGTTCTCGATTAGGTCTAGTAGATAAATGTATAACTAAGAAAGTAAGATTTCACAGTCGGGAGTGTCAATGTTCGGCATTTCCTATTTTGTTGTTATCTTAAACATGAAGACACAACATGCTGACCTGACTACACCTGAAACAAAAACATACATTCGTAGAGTCCTTTTCACTCAGAAATAAGTACACCATAATCGAGTTTGCGTAATCATATCAAAGTTAAATTACAACGAAAGCATCAGATGTGTTTTGAAACAAGTTGTTTCTTCTTGGCACTCATTAAGAGCCATATTCCCAATCGGTCACTTAGTTTGAAATAGAACTTCCTTTTATGTTAATAGTATTTGTCTGCTGTTATTTACATCACACACATTCGAATGGCATAGGCTTTGAAAACATTCGGTCGACGTAGATGAAAGATGTATTTCCACTGGATAAGAAGCTGGGATACAGTATGAGGCACCCCTTTTCCCCGTTGGGGATTTTTTCTGAAAGCGAGATATATATGGCTTCTAACAGATAAAAAATCCAAAGGGAGTCACCTCAAACCCATGAACATTGAGGCTGTCAGACAGAAACTTATAACAAATCACTAAACATCGATATGTGATGATATTGTTGTACCCACCACACTCTCCCCCGTTGCATAGAAGTCGTCCGTGGTTCTTGCGGCAACCTGCAGGATGCTGGATAGAAGCAGATGCTTATGTAGGGCAACCTGCAGGATGCTGGATAGAAGCAGATGCTTATGTAGGGCAACCTGCAGGATGCTGGATAGAAGCAGATGCTTATGTAGGGCAACCTGCAGGATGCTGGATAGAAGCAGATGCTTATGTAGGGCAACCTTAGATGCAACCCTCAAGGTGTGGAGAGGTGAAGGTGCCAGGTAGGGCGAGTCTGTCTCCAACACGAGATGTCCAGGTGGCGTCCACCAAGCAGCTGCTGGTATCGAGGCGAGATGCCAAGATGTAGATTCTGCAATGCGTCCCTCCCTGGATGGCCTGGTCTGTACCCCCGGAAAGCAATGGAAGTGTACTTTGTGCGCCTTGTCCAATGGAGAAACGTACAGCGCAGTCCTTCATCTTAGAGACATGTGGCCAAGGTTTTGGCCAGCAGTAGTTGACAACAGCAACAGTGACTGGTGGCGTTGTCATGACACTCGGGTGCCATTTCAGCAAGACAAGCTTAGCCGGTCCGCTGAAGCAACACAACAAAGTGCAATGACCATCTGCTATTACCTCGCTTTGACAGGATATTGACACTGCGCATTTCTTGGCTCACTTTGACCACATCATCTCTGACGTCTTGTGGAAACTGATCCAAAAGAGACATCACAGCTCGCCAGATCAAGGTCACCCTCATCATAATCTGTAATGAAGTACTCTTCTTCCTTTTCAGCTGAAACATACATATATATAAGCAACTCCTCGATTTATATACATTTCATATTGACCCAATTAATTTTATCCCATATCTCAAAATAAACATTTTCTATGACATTCTACTCCAATTAAAATATTTACAAATTTGGGAATACTTATCTCTGGATTAGACAACATATTCTTTCATCCAGATTGGCCTTTTTCGGAGTCTCTTCCCACTTGCATGTGTGGCTGATTTCTGTTGACTAATTTGACCAACTTCCGAAGTCCTGTTGCTGCCAAATGAACCAACTATCTCCACTTTGATATGGAAAATAACCAGTTTGGGAATGAAGTGTACGCCTTTCCCTACCATATATCCAAGACGGTGCAAGGTTGCCAACTAGACAGCTAATGGGCGATTCTACAATATCCTTGTCCCTATTTGATTGAGAAAGAAGTCGAGAATAAAAAATGTCACATCCGATCATATTTTGCCTCTCTAACTGCCAAATGTATCGATCCCTGACTTCAATTTCACTCTTGACAAAATATAACTCTTGATGCACACACGCCAATTCGCTGCCCTCGCACCGTGTTCCTGCAGACTGCTCTGTGTCTGGCATTACAAAAGTAATATGATTTTGTTCTATCAACGAATCCCAAATAGAAGTAGGAATGTCATGGATTTGTCTAGCTTTATCTACATTGAGAATCCCCTCCTTTATTTGAATTGTGTTGAGTACGGCATGAACAGCACGTGCAATTCAAGACTGGCGGCAACCTCCGGCACGTTCAGAACCACGTGACGTTTCGAAATGCGAAAAATACACGTACGTGAGCCAATATAAATTATACTCACCAAAAGTTCAGAAAATATCCAGTTGTCGACGACGCCAATTTTGTACCCGCAAACAAACAACAAACAGGTGGTGAAAACAATATGAACTCTATTACAAAGATGTCGAAGCGGCCGGGACACACACGTGTGTATCCATGGACCGCAAACTTCGACTGCCGTTTATGGTAATATACGTAGCCCCGGGTCTGGATAAACCTTAGCATTGTATTTAAAACAAATAACATTCTCTGGATATCAACCTTTTTATTGTGAACATACACGACGTTTCGGAGTACATAATTGTTCAGGTGGAGCAGGTGGATTGTAGCAAATACCCAAAATGGATAGTTTTATTAATTACTTTAAGACAACATTTGGGGTTAAACTCAGTCATACACAGTGACCTACTTGAATACGTTATGTGAGAGATATACCCATACTTTTCCGAGTGTATCGAATGATACCCTACACTTTTCCCCGTGGGGCCCTTACGAGGTGGAGCCAAGTAAGGCTCCACCGGGGAAAAGTGTAGGGTATCATTTGATACACGAGGAAAAGTATGGGTTTATCTGTCTTATACCCTCAGCCCGTGCTGCGTTGTATGGTTAACCATGTTTGGGGCTCGAAATCTAGTTGATATGGCCCAATGACGGCATTGTCAACGCAGATGCACGTGCATCTTGCTGAAGTGTACAGCTAACGCTATAAACAGCATGGCTAATGTCAACGTGGCCAAAGTTTAGAGAAAACAGAAACAACTTTCAGTATGTTAAGACATTTTGCACCCAAAATTAAATTACATTCTTATATAAAAAGAAAAACATAAATTTGTGATATTAGTTCACGCATAATAAGAACCTTATTCATTTGGTCATGAAAAAATGTTCAGAGTTTCAACTGGCTTCGTGGTGTAATGGTAAGGTCGTTCGGTCAGAAAGCAACAGTACACGGGTTCGATCCCAGGTTCCTTATATGTTCATAATAATCTGACATTTTATAAAGTATCATCACTTAGAATTTGGAAATTTAGAAATTTGACTACATTGTTTCTCAGTTGTTAAAAAGTGTAGGTATATTAGAAAAGTGCAGGTATATCAGAAAAAGTGTAGGTGTATCGGCTAATACACCTACACTTGTAACAAAAGAAACCATAGCAACGAGACCGGAAGTGGGGTATAAATAGAAATAAGGGTTGTTTGGTAATACAATGAGGATCAACAATACACATTTATAATTTAAGCCAGGGCTAATCTCCTTTATTGTAGTGGTTGATATATAGTAATAAGGGTTATTTGGTAATACAATGAGGATCAACAATACACATTTATAATTTAAGCCAGGGCTAATCTCCTTTATTGTAGTGGTTGATATATAGAAATAAGGGTTGTTTGGTAATACAATGAGGATCAACAATACACATTTATAATTTAAGCCAGGGCTAGTCTCCTTTATTGTAGTGGTTGATATATAGTAATAAGGGTTGTTTGGTAATACAATGAGGATCAACAATACACATTTATAATTTAAGCCAGGGCTAATCTCCTTTATTGTAGTGGTTGATATATAGAAATAAGGGTTGTTTGGTAATACAATGAGGATCAACAATACACATTTATAATTTAAGCCAGGGCTAATCTCCTTTATTGTAGTGGTTGATATATAGTAATAAGGGTTGTTTGGTAATACAATGAGGATCAACAATACACATTTATAATTTAAGCCAGGGCTAATCTCCTTTATTGTAGTGGTTGATATATAGTAATAAGGGTTGTTTGGTAATACAATGAGGATCAACAATACACATTTATAATTTAAGCCAGGGCTAATCTCCTTTATTGTAGTGGTTGATATATAGTAATAAGGGTTGTTTGGTAATACAATGAGGATCAACAATACACATTTATAATTTAAGCCAGGGCTAATCTCCTTTATTGTAGTGGTTGATATATAGTAATAAGGGTTGTTTGGTAATACAATGAGGATCAACAATACACATTTATAATTTAAGCCAGGGCTAATCTCCTTTATTGTAGTGGTTGATATATAGAAATAAGGGTTGTTTGGTAATACAATGAGGATCAACAATACACATTTATAATTTAAGCCAGGGCTAATCTCCTTTATTGTAGTGGTTGATATATAGAAATAAGGGTTGTTTGGTAATACAATGAGGATCAACAATACACATTTATAATTTAAGCCAGGGCTAATCTCCTTTATTGTAGTGGTTGATATATAGTAATAAGGGTTGTTTGGTAATACAATGAGGATCAACAATACACATTTATAATTTAAGCCAGGGTTAATCTCCTTTATTGTAGTGGTTGATATATAGTAATAAGGGTTGTTTGGTAATACAATGAGGATCAACAATACACATTTATAATTTAAGCCAGGGCTAATCTCCTTTATTGTAGTGGTTGATATATAGTAATAAGGGTTGTTTGGTAATACAATGAGGATCAACAATACACATTTATAATTTAAGCCAGGGCTAATCTCCTTTATTGTAGTGGTTGGTATAAAGTAATATTGGTGCAATGGTAATACAATGAGTGTCTGCAATACAACTTGGTAAAACAAGACTTGGACAGTCTCCTTCATTGAAGTTGACACATAAATAACAGTTAATTAGTGACAGGCCGAAGTCATTAGTGAATGAAGGTCTGGACCGAAGGCGTTATTGAAATAGTAGTGAATACTCGTTTACTTATCGTGTTGAAGGTTTATAGGTTAAACTCTGATTTCCATGTCTGGAGAAGATCGAGGGTGACGCCACTCCCCCCACAGACCTCCACCAGGACATTCTTCACATCTCCCAGCTTGCCATCTTTCTGCAGATTCGGGATCACACCATTGTACATTGCTGCAAGCGCCACTCCACAACCCGGCTCCACCAAGATTCGTTGCTCATCTGTCGAGCGGAACACCAGTGAAATGTTGACAACATGTAATTGACATGCCACAAACTCAGTTAAATCAGTTTAGCCAAACATACATCAGCAGTCTGTTATCATATGCAACACTAAAGGTAAATCACTGATCTATGGCATAGTGTCATGGCCACGATGTCAAACAAGTCATCCTCATAGGAAACGTCTCACCAAAACCTAACTAGTATCAACATATCACTAACTAGTCACAAGTTATATTCCAGGTTACATTATTCAGAAAATGCATCCTATGCCAATGTTTCGGTCACAATGTCAACATATTAGACCTCACTTGCTATGTTTAATTACAGGGATTCACATTGTCAAGTACCAAAGGTCAATCAAAAGCTTATTTTTACAAAGATTAAATGCTATAACATCGAGAACTTGATGGTGTCACAGTACTATGACATCACTCGTGGGTAGTTAATGATAATGTATGGTTGAGATATGTACATGTACCCTCTTCATTAAAAACTAATGTAGTATTATTTTGAAAAGTGATTAAGATTCTATTTTATCAACTCATGTTTATAAATTCAAAATCATCAGATATTTTGTTTTTGTGCATTTAATTGTGTGCTGTACGTTTATCGATATATGGTAAAATATTTATATAGACAGAATATGCCAATAATACAAAATAATATACACTACTGTGCATAATTACGTACACCGTGTTCGCGAACATTTCGAGCACATTTCGCGAAAAATGTACGTAATTCTGCACAGTAGTGTATCATTAGCCTGATCAACAATATCTGATCACGTCCACTCTCGTAGCGTCGTTGCGACTTAGTTGTTGAATGTGCGTTATTCTAAGTCAAATTGTCAAATAAAAAGTCACAAAGATTTATCTTCAAATTATTCGAAATTGAAAAGGACCAGCTATGCATATTTGGCTTGTATTGTGACCTTTGCTTGATCAAGTTCCATCTCTGATATTCCGTTTTCAACAAAACATGAAGAAAAGCGTCACAGTATTTTATTTGGCTTTAATACGTGCCGATATACAAGTGCTGCTTTCAGTTCAAATAATTTCATTCAACTTTGATATCCATACCCAAATCGCAAAATATATCAGAACTACTAGTTTCCAAGTATAATCAAGCAACAACCTAATTAATACATGTGTAGAAACTACCCGTCCTATTTCCATACACAGTAGTTGTTTGCCTAATTACATAATATCAACTGAAATTCGCCTTGTTGTCTACTGTAAAAAAAATTCAAAAATTACATTTGACTAATTGACGCACACCGCCCGGTGATGCATTGTCCGGTTTTCGATCAGAAATCATCCTTTTACCTTTTTTTGCTTTATATCGTCACTATATGCGTTGACAATCATTAAAATGCTAATTTCCAACAGCCAGTACTCGATAGAATAAAAACATTTACAACGTTTGGCATATATATATATATATATATATATATATATATATATATATCCCTTTAAGAAGATAATCTCACCTGCTAACTGTAGGCAAGCACTTATTGCTGCCCTGTCTTCCACAACAACAGAGTGGATCACGTGTTCCTTCTTCATGTAGGTATCAAACAGGCTCTCCGATACTCTCAACGCTCCCAGAGATCTGGCAACACTGGAGGAAAATATCAAAGATTGATTTGTTTGCGAAAAAGGATAATATAAACTGACTTGCAAAAGAAACGCCACCAGAATACAAAAGGTTATTATTTTTCGAGGAACGAAGCCTACCGATTGAAAACACTTTAAACATGTCTTCTTTTAATGTAACCTGTACATTCACTGTACGCAAATGCAAGTTTTCGTTGTAGTTTTCGAGAAAAATTAACATATTGGTCAAAACTTTCAGTTTCTGTACAAAGTTAACAAAATGAAATCTTGGTACAAAACATCAACAGAATGGAGGTTTTGCATTAAAATATTCGATTGCAAGCGACGAACATGGCTTTTTAAAATGCTACAGAAAAAGAGAGAACAATTTGCATCCTACAGATTAGAGCGACGCTTAACCAAGTTGCCTAATCATGGAATGCACCAAGTGTACAATAGCCAGACTCGCTAAATTTTAAAGACGAACTGGTAACATTGCGTACAAACCACGGAGTGGAAAACCAAAGTTATCCACGCCGTAGAAAGACTGATCTGCTGACTTGTCACCCATTGAACAACTTTTGCAATTCCCACCTCGGCCATTGACAATAGAGACTTGGCCTTTTCCTCAAGTGTTTGTAAGCCTTCTTACACCATTAAGCTTAAAATATCGTTATTCTATTCAATGCTCTAAAAAACCTGATGATCGAAAACTAGACAATTGACCCTTTCCGTCACGTCAATTAATGGTTATTTTTACTGAAATATCCTTCCAATTGTATGTATTTTCGATACATAATATTATAATATGAGTTTGTTTGATTTGGGATAAAAACTGTTTTGGTTGCGTTTCTTTTGCAAGTCAGTTTATGTTATGTAATATGATAAATGTTTAATAGACAGTCTATAAACACAAATGAGGTGCTAAAATAGCTATTTCGAAGCAGTTTTTGTGTGAAAGGTTATGATATGATAGGTTATGAAAATTGTGTTCGTAGACGTTTTGCAAAATTTGGTTATCCAATCTAAAACGGTTACTGAGGAAAGCATCCCGCTTATCTCGGATGGACGGGCGGAAGGGGCTCAAACCTAACATCCTCCCACTTTGTGAAAGGGGATTGTAAGAACAAACTCACCTTGTTATATCAGGTAAAGTGACAACTTTGCCAGCGTTGATTGCCACATTAAAACAGTCGGAACCTTTCGTTTCCATGGCGATACAAGGCACATCACTCCACCCCACCTTGTGCAGCCCCTGGATCATTCCCTTGAGAAGTCCTCCGCTTCCAACACATGTGACCACAACATCCGGCTTGACCGGCAACTGGTCAGCGGCTTCGGTGATGACACTGGCATGTCCTTCCCTGTTGTCCAGGAAACACAAAGAGAGTCCAAGAGAAATCATTGTTAAGAAGGTTTTTTTCATCTTTGAGTAAATAAACCCCTCCTCCAATGACGTCACGTTTAACTGGCCATATCTGACATTATGGGAAAGGTCACGTTTATGAATCGTCAACTTTGTTATAATGGCAGACAACAAACCATTTTTGAGGGGATTGACAACATTAAGCGGTATAGCTGATCTACAAACAAAATATTATAGCTAAAAAGAACTGTAGAATAATAACAAATGTGGGCATATTTGTATGGAAAGTTTTAGAAAAACAAGATTTCGGACAAAACAGTGAAAATCATAATTTTACCAAAAGTCATTTTAAAACTATTTACCCTATTCAAACAAATTCAACATCAAATAAATTGCGTTTTTTGTACATTGAAGATAATAATAATATCAATATCATCTATTTCAATAGTGAACATTGTCTACTATTAGACGACTTGATATACTGTACATTTGTTATCAGGACTGTATAGAAGAATAAACAAGAATAAACAATTATATGGATTTACAACTTCTTTATTGCAAAGATATGCGACGTTTCGGTGTAGATACTAACACCGTTATCAAGCCTCTTAAAGAAGGACTTTATAGGGTTAGCATGAAAACAAAATTTAAGAAAATGTTCACCTAAATTCTGCCATATCATTTTGTTCTTTAAGCTAAGATCAAATGTCAAGCATTCATGTCATGTACAGATTGTACCTTTCTCAGTTACCAAAAGCACTTGGTCTTTGGAGGACTATCAAGTGTATTCCCTGTCCTGTACTGGGACCCGGATGTGACGTTTCAGAGCATATTGATAAATGTCTGACTATCTGCAGTCTGCACCGATTAGGTTACTATCCATTGAACTTGTTTCTCATCTCACATAGCTTCTTGAATGCCGTCATTGATGCAAAACCTTATTGTCCAAAAGCATTGAAAAATATGTCCTTATCTATCTCAATTAACTAACTCATAGGGTGAAAGATTAATTCTCCTCTTTTCCTAACGACTGGTATCTAAAGAATCTCACTGAAGTGTCAACAACAATCTACAGTCTGATTAAAATATTTTCCGAGGAATAAAAAATCAAACATAGTACATTTATCGGGATACGAACTCGTTCATAGGTATACTCGCAAAACCGTCTCATAACATCCCTTTGCGTGCATGTTCTGACACAATGTCAGTTAACCAATCAAAATACCTCCAACAAAAGATTTTGGTGCGAAAAGCTAGGGGCGGGTAACTCCAAACAGCTATATTTTCGTCTGTTCCGAATGCTTTCAACACGGTGACCGTCAGCTATTTCATTGGGCTTTATCTGCGCTAAACTGGTACGGAACACCCCTATACGGAGTGCCCTTGTGGTCCTTGAGTTACCTTGTGGCGAAGAATCTATAGAACCAGCAACAACCTATTGCAGTAAAAGTAACTTGGAATCAGTGACTATAACATATGTTATAAAAATGATTGCCTGCCACAAGACCAGCACCAGTCGTTTACATTCAATTTGACATACAGAATTGTTGGATAATGTTATAATTCAAAATAGTCATATTTAAAGCTGATGAAACGTAACATTCGCACCTCGATGCGTTTCCAATCTGATAACTGCACAGCTGTCAGCTTACATTTTACTCATGCAAAACAAGGGCGAGGCTAGAAAACAATGGACCCCACTAGAATTGATATGCAAAACACCACATTCAGTGTCATATGTTAAGTTCTTCCTGACTGATTGAAAGTGGAGGTCACAGTGAAGGTCACCTGGGATGACCTTTTTGGGTAGTGCTAATATGCATGAATGAGGAGGTATGAGTGTTATATTCTTTTTTATATGAATTAGATTGAAACATTGGTAAATATATAATTCATTTTACTGTATTTGAAACTCATCGAAATAATAATAGCGCTATATTTAAAGACAAACTCGTAAACTGACGGGCAAATGAAAGTATAACACTCACTTGTTTTCGATTAATTCAATATTTTAAAGAAATGAGAAGCATTGATTATGGCCCGATACAATAACACCTTTCGGCAGTAGTTTGAATGACTTAATTGGTGACTGTTTTATTTTTTAACTAAAATATCATTAATTAAGTAGACAGGGGTAAGAAATGAAATTTACACCAACATGACCCCTACAATGTTCAAAATATTGTAAATGTGTGCAGGACGAAGCACATTTATTGATTTTCACACAGCGTATGTGTTATATGTCGATGACCAGTTGGCAATAAACGTGCAAGAATTCCAAGATATGACAATCCTACAGTATCAACATATTTGGAGTTTCAAATGACCTTTCTTGTAGTAAGTCTCTTAAAGGTGCATCCATTGTGTTGTTGGGGGTCAAATATGCCAAACGTTATAAATGGTCTTACTTTATCGAGAAGTACCAACTGTTACCGAAAACTACCATTTTGATGATACTCGACTTAGTATATTGACGATATGAAGGTAAAAGTATCGATTTCTGATCGAAAACCGGACAAAGCCCCGCGTGGGGCGCGCGCCACTGAGTCCAACGTAATTTTGGAATCTTATTTAAACCAGACAAAATACCAAATTTGGGTTGATAATGTTCAATAGGTAATATAACTACTGTGCATGTAAATGGGACGTGCACTTTCGGTTTCTGCACATGCATAATGATGTTACTCGATATTAATTGGAAACTAGTAATTATGATATATTTGGCGATTGGGGATGAATATGCAAGCTGAGTGAATTTGTTTGTATTGTAAACAGCACATTTGGTGTGTTGGAACGTATTAAAACCAAATAAAATTGTATGAAACACAATGGATGCACCTTTAAATCGCATCAGTCCATCATTCATAGTAAAAGATAAATTTAAATAGTCTGCTATACCTTAAAAAAATCATAAAATTTGGCACAAGGAATATGGGCTTGAAACAGTGTTCGGTCTGTCTATGTATGTATTGTATTGAAACCATCGGCACCACATCTATGCTTGAATCACACAAAAAGTAAAAGCAAAATAGATACATTATAATTGAAGCCTTTACTAATCTGTCAGGCAAAAGGAAGTACTCACCTCAGTTGGTTTCGATTACATTTGTAATTCAATATATAAAAGAAGTCAGTTACATTTGACCATGGCGCGATACTACAGTATACTACTTATCTGCAGTAGATGGAATTAATCAAAATGAAGACGGGTAAGAAATGAAATTTACACCAACATGACTCCTACCATTTTTAAAATGATGTAAATGTGTGCAGAATCAGACACATTTATTAATTTTCAAATAGAATATGTCATAAATGTCGATTAACAGTTGTGTTTCATCACATATAATGTAAGAATAACTTTAAATTAAAATTTCATTTTTGTTCAAATTAACTTGAGATATTTCCAATTGAAAATCATACATAAACTGAACGCCAAAAGAAATGTTACACCTCTTTGAATTTGAATATCATAAAAAGTTCAGAGGAATTTGCTTTGTTGTGTTGTAACACTCAATCAGACCATTAATGGTAAATAGTTATCGCCAGTTCTTCATGGGAGGGGCCAATTGTCCTATTTCAATACAGGTGAGTACTTTATTTTGCCTGGCATTTAAACTAAGCAGCGATACTATTGATATACATACCAGATGTCCTCATGATCAAAAGCAGTCAGATATTGAGCACCTGCGGAGATGAACATTGATATAATCATATCTAACCTTTCAGAAAATGCAAAAAGAAATGAAATTCGTCACGATATAGATGTAAAGTAACTTACAGATTCGTTTAGTTTTTAAAAATGTTAAAAAAGGACGTTCATAACTATACGGATTCATAGAGGGGTTTTCTTTATAAATGTATATCAAGGACTCCAGAACTTATTTTTGTAAAGTTAAAAAGTACATCTATATATTTCTAAAGATAAGCATCATGTGTCAACACAATTCTGCGAGTAGACTTTCAATTCCAATAATTTAATTTGCAACAAAAAACTTTAGTTATTTAGTTATTTGAAAGGATTGATTACTATTGTTACTACCTGGTTCGGAAGCCAATTCTCTTGCAAACTCAGTGGCTTGTTCGTAGGTTTTGCCGTGAACTATGACGTCAGCACCCTGAAGTAAAATTAATCAAAGATCATGAAATATCATAGGAGAAATATATTATTGTATGCTTGTTCTTGGCACTGAGCAAATTTTCTTATTGGATTACTAACTACATATTGATATATAGTATGAATCTGATATGTCACAACAGTATTACTCACTGTTTTAACACGGTCATAAATATTGCACAATAGCTTGCATTCAAATCAATCACGTGTTTGCTGGAGATAATGAATAACAAAAATAATCCATTTGTATAGCGCTACTCCTGTGCATGAGCATGCTCAAAGCATTTCTGAAGGAATTGTACTTTCGGTGTCGCTACTAAGTGCTCCGCGCGACCATATAGATCCGTACCTCACTGTGTTCAGGTACCCATTTAAACAGCTGGGTGAACTGAGTGCAATGTGGATCAAATGCCTTGCCCAGGAACACAACACAGTATGTTTGGTGTCTACCTGGATTCGAACCCGGGCCTTTTCGTTAGAGGCCAGCACGCTAACCACTACACCACTGTGCTCCATGATATACATTAAAAAGAGGGAATCTCACAATCGCTCAGCCTGAGAGCAACATTGCATTTGCCAAGGGTGTGCCAAATGTAGCCATTCTTAAAGGCGCTGTGGCACGTTTTTTCGCTCAAATAAGTCGATGAAATGTATTTTTAAAATAATGTTAACAATAGCAAAACACCCTTCTCTCTTCGGTAAATCAAGTTACAAATGAGTGTACATGGTTCCGTAAAGCCATGGGAATTGTTTTTTGTCATTCGAAATAATAAAATGTGTTCAAAATAAAATGGCCGCCATGCAATGTTTGCTTTATACGCATTACCATTATTACCACTACGGATACCTGGTTTGTGTAATAAGATGTTTTACCCCCTAAAGTAAATATAAATGACATAAACTATCATTATAAATGAGAAATTTGAAAAAAATAAAATTTGCAAAAAAACGTGCTACAGCGCCTTTAAAGTGTATTTAGTCAAATAAACAGGCAAACTTTTTAACCAAATCACCTTTCAAACCATATTTGTTGTAAAAGTCACAACTGATTTGTGTAAAAAAGCATCAAGAACACCTTTAAGTCTAAAGATCTTTAACTATAGCTATTCAAAAGGATATTATGGTTAATGGGCCATTTGGAAAATAAATATGGTAAACTGGGTGTAGCAAGTAAAAGAGTGGTAAAAAAACAAGTTCTAAATCTTAACAAAACTACACAGAAACTACAAGATGACTAAATGTCAGTGGTTATGAGTTAGGTAGGAGATAACGATAACCGTCTCTAACATATATTCAAGTATATATATATATATATATATATATATATAAATGTAGAAAGTTTAGTCAGTTATCTACAAAAACCATTCTAATGGTTTTTGTAGATAACTGACTAAACTTTCTACATTTATCACGCTCCATTTTACAAATGTTGAGCACTCTACCAATTCGTAACAAGGCCAAACTACACAAAACCAAGTTGGTTTTTGTATTTTGCTTATATATATATATATATATATATATATATATATATATATATATATATATATATATATATATATATATATATATATATATATATATATATATATATATACAATATTTAACACAGTTAAAAACATCTTCCAACTCCCAGGTCTCATATAGAAAAAATAAAATGTTCGAAGAAATTACGATGATTTGTTCAGATTCACAAGCATGCTTTCGACCATTACGGGTCTCATCAGGTGGATGAATACATATATATATATATATTAAACTCGTAAATACCTCTACAGTAAGTGTCATCTGCACTATTGTTTTCTGTACAATTACCTCAAAGACAATAGTATAAAGAGTTATCGTTAGTTGTAATTTCCAGCACAAATATTGGTAAACGATTATATTAGCACTGGGAACTTAGGAACTGGGAGCTTTGGAGACCTGGACCCGGAAACATATTATACCATTTACACTCTCTCAAAAAGGAAACACAACCCCTGAATTTAGAAAGTGTGTATATCAATTTTAACTTTTTATAACACATGTATTATTAAAGATACCACAATGAAATTTGACATGGTGAAACTTATGTCTCTCTGTTATAACGTCACAATCTTACAGGACCCATATTTTCGAAACTGTCTTAGCGCTAAGATAGTCGTAAGTGACACATTAACATTGACTTACGACTATCTTAGCACGAAGACAGTTTCGAAAATATGGGTCCAGGTCTTAAGCAAACACTCGCGATCGATTCAAACTAGGGGGCGTTTTATTCAGTATCTCGAATTAGCCCCACGAGCTATAATTACAGCACTAGTGCACCTCCTCGGAACAGAACGGATAAGACAGCGAATTCTTTCCTGGGGTATTGCTCTCCACTCCTGTAGTGCTGTGGCCAGTGCATCAAACGTCTGCGGTGGAGGTGTACGTGCACGAATACGACGATCAAGATGGTCCCATAGATGTTCGATAGGGCTTATTGTCGGGCGATTTGCAGGGCCATGGCAAGATGTTGACATTGGAATTCCGTAGAGAATTCACTGTACCAAAACTTTGTCTGGCCTCAATGCGACCTATATATGGCAATATTTCGATCTGCTGTACTCAACCGGGGTATTGTCGACCTTGATTTTCGCAGTAAATGAAATGACAGAATTGCGAAACGACGCATCCTTTTATAGACATATTCATCACCTAAAATCGTCTCTAGTTACTTAGGGTCCATATCCTCACATTAGTGCACCACCTGAGATATTGACGTCGATTTTGGCGTCGATGGACGGTCCCACAAATGGTCTTCTTGCACGTAGATTGGTCTCACGTAAAATGATCCTGATGGTTTTGGCCGACACTCTCAACAAACTAGGCACCTGTGTTGCAGTGACGGTAGCTGTGGTCTGCCGATTACGTAGGTGGGTGTTCCGGATGTAGCGATCCTGAAACGGTGTGGTGATCCTTGGTCTACCACTCCTGGGGCGGTCTTCAGTTGCATGGAACTGAGTATATCGATTCCAAAGTCGGGAGATTGTTGTTTTATGGACATTGAGATGACGGGCAACTGTACCAAAACGTTGCCTGGCCTCAATGCGACTATGGCAATATTCGATCTGCTGTACTCAACCGGGGTATTGTCGACCTTGATTTTCGCAGTAAATGAAATGACAGAATTGCGAAACTACGCATTTTTTTATAGACCTATTCATCAACTGTGTTTTCCTTGATTTGCACGTGCAACCGACATTTCGCATTAAGCACATGACTTTTTCGCACATTCTCAAACACAATCGGATAAAATGTCATCGATCGTGAGTGACAAAGGCTGCGTTTGGGAGCTAGTACTAATAATAAGAGAACATTTTAAGAGTACATGCCAAAACAATTTAATGTATGCTCACTATATATATATGTTTGTTCAGGGGATGTTCTCAGATATTTAGATAGGGGTTGCGTTTCATTTTTGAAAGAGTTTATGTTTACCATTTCTCGCACTGCTAATGCTACTGCAGCCGAAGTGCTCTCTGGAATCACCACCGTGCATTTAACATCCAGCTTCAGTGCAGAATACGCCACGGCCATTCCAACATTTCCAACAGAGCCTGCGACAAGGTGTGTACATCCCCGCTCATTGACTGCCTGAAATATAGATAAAAAAGTCCTAATACCGTCAGGCACTTCAAACATAAAATAGGATAATACTTATATACGCTGCAATGGTCGTCAAATTTGGACTGTTCTAAATTTAAACTATAACAGTTTCGTCATACCTAAGATAGTGCAGTTCGGTCCGAAATAATATAGTGTCGTCATATCTTAAATAGTTTAGGCAGAACTGATATAGTGTAATCCGAACTAAAACAATGTTGTCATGCCGAATGCTGAAGTAAAATATTGTATACATACAAAATAAGATGTTAGACGATTCAGACTGAGGCATTCAACGATATCAACAAGAGAAGTATCTAATAAACTGAGCCTGGGGATACAGTTTCGAAGCTCTAGATAGTCGTCAGTACCGTATACAGTAACTTTGGCTTACGGTTAAGGCTGGGCGCACACTACGTCCAATTTTTCTTGCGATGCGTCATGCGATGCGTTATAAAAACACAGACAGTGTATTTTTCATATGCCGCGCACACTACGTCCGACGCGTCAATGCGATGTGATGAACATAGAGTAGGTGCTGCACCTATTTTATCGCATCGCAAACGAAATCGCATGGAGGATTCCCTATCTTACGTCATATTTTACACTCCTCGAGGAGGTTTCCCCACTCATACCACATGGAAGAAATTGGGTTGGCCTATGTAACATGCGTGCTATGATTATGTAGTGATCTATAATTACAAATCTCGTTTTGTTATATAGTTTTGAAAAAAATGTTTGATATTACGGTTGCCGACATGTACATGTACATATGTTTGTTTGTTTTGAAGATAATACTGACATTTTTTAAACATGTTTTGGCTAATAAGAGCATAGCTTTGTTGGCATCCATATGTAGACTACAATACACTAGAGATATATAGCACCTTATATGAACTTTTTATAAAATGCAATATCGGAAAAAACTTAACGCAACGCATCGCATGACGCATCGCAAACAAATCGGACGTAGTGTGCGCCCAGTCTAACTTAGGGCTGAGCGAGCTTCGACAATTTCGGCCCAGGCTGATAGTCGTTATTCTACTGGTAATTAGATTTGTTTGACACTCCTAGCTGTTCCGGATATTGCATATAGAGTTTGAATAGAAGCCGTTCAATCTGCACATCAAACATTGATATGATTAATCGTTTGTTCAAATGCATCTTCTAAGAACTTGATCTAGATCCGGATTAAGATCGCTTCAACTTTTAACCTGTGATTTGTTTATTTGGTCCCAGATAAAGGTGAAAGGGTTATATCTCAACCGTTTACAATTTAAAATTAATAGAGATAAAAAAACAATTTGATATGAAACTTGAATCCTATGACAATGAAAGCTGGAAAATGTTGATCTTGATAATATCATCCAACCTTTCTGCAGATATTTGACATTCCTCTTAGGTCAGATGCGCCTGTAGGTTGAAGATTGTCCAGTTTAAGGTAGACATTCAGACCGGTCACCTTGGACAATGAACGGCTGAATACTGTCGGGGTCACACAGTACAGTTGTTTGTCAACGGACATTCTTAGAAAAAATGGTGTATTGTTAGGTAATCTATACAATGGTGACAATTATTGTTTTATTAGAATTATATGTCACAATGTCAAATTTTAATTTATTTAAAACTAATAACATGGACAGAATTGCATTTATCTTCCTTCTTATCTAGTTTTGTCATGAAAAGGGTTCAAAATTTCTAACAGTTTAACGTTATTCCTATTGAACATTCCCAATCTTACCATTAAAATAAGAATAAAATATACCAATCATTTTTGTATTCTTACAGAGATATATCAACTATTCAAAGCTACAATAAAAGCATATCAAATTCAAAACTAGAATAAGTTTATACCTGTTGGTGTTTCTTCCAAACAGTCCTCTCCAATGATAGCGATGCTTGGTAACTTCACCAAATGTTATGGACGTAATAGCTCAACAGATGAAGTACGAAAGAGTTTACAATGAGCATATATACTCACCTCTGATTAAAATATGGATATATGTAAGCATAATATATAAAGTTTAAATACAAATTACGTGATGACCATTGTAATATACTTATATATTGTGTATTACTATTCATATCATCTAATACATTTATACTGAAGATCTTCTATAACCTGACTAGCATTCGTTAATTGCTTTGATCTCATATGTAACTTCATTCTAAAATGATGACAAATTTAGCTGACAATTGATACAACACATTCTGGTAAGTAAAAACTTCAATTATAAAATTGGCAAATAGATTGTATTCTGATGTTCTTTTTGATTTTTTTTTAAATTTAAAAAGAAGTAATTTTGATACTTCATTCTAATCTATGCACTAAATCTAAATACAACAGCCACTGATTTAATGTTTCCTATTGATATAATCACTATTGCCCTGCTTCTTTTTAAATCAATATAACGATTTACATCAGAATGTTTATACTTTATTCATATAATGCATGAGTTTTCTAAATATTTCAGCATTCTAATACTATC
Source organism: Gibbula magus (assembly GCA_936450465.1). Lineage (NCBI taxonomy): Eukaryota > Metazoa > Mollusca > Gastropoda > Trochida > Trochidae > Gibbula > Gibbula magus. The sequence goes on from OW388295.1 coordinate 69,659,072, forward strand.
ATACTAGGACAATACATTATGTAGCACGACAGGCCTCATGAACTAATAACAATATAGATGACAATGATTTCTTTCTTTTTTAGGTATTTGGAGACACAAGTCATTAATGAATAGAGAGTCGCTAGATATCATCAAGATTGCATTACATGAAAAGTAAAAGTAGAGATTGATACTTCTTTTCTTCTAACTTTTTAAAAATATAATTCTAATTAGCCAATTTACAGGAATCGCAAATTATTTAGAGAATAACTAGATAACGAGAGAGCACATATTGTTTGGATTTGTTTATGAATAAAAAGAGACAACAAATATCAGAATTATAACATTATGTAAAGGCAAAATTATCCTGAAAAGTCACTTCACAGACAGTACAAGTCAGTTACAGAATACTTCACTAAAACAACAGTGGCTAGCTCAGAGTCAAACCCGTCTCTAAATCCATGTCTAATGACATGTTATTGTCAGTGCTGTTAAAATGTCTTCTTTTTGTTGGAAGACAATTTAAGCTCCTCCTAATTTTGAATTGACAAGAATAAGCAGGTATTTTAAGTTGTGCAGTTCAAAGGAGTGGACACATTTAGGTGAAATTTCTAACATTTCGAATGCTGGCAGAATGCTGTTTATGTATTTTAACACAGCTGTATTTCGAAAGTGTGTTAACCTATTGTCAGGTACTTTGCTATCTGGTACCGTAGCATGGCCAAAACGACACCGATAATGTTCTGGTTCCACTTCAGTAATTCAGCAATTCAACCTAGATTAACTTCTATTGATAAGCTCACCTGATTGTATTATAAATAACTGCATTGATTTGAATGATGTATTTGAATAATGAGTAATGCCTGCAATTGCATATACACATGTAGAATGTTTATTAGATTGTGATGTGAATGTGACTTCAGTAACATATTGTGAAGTTGTCATTTCGTTAAAGTAAAATATTATCCTTGAACAATGTATAACGAAACAAATATAACAAGCAGACAGACTGTATACCCCCTGGCAAGTGGACAATGTTTGAAATGTATTGGAAAGGGGTTCCTTCATCACTCATATTTTTTTCTGAGCGATTCAAATCATTACCGATAGAATCATGCTACACAAGAATGTGGGTTAAATATTCAGACTGTATTAATACCACCCTTGTGATTTTCAAAATTGTTGTAAATTGAAATTGTAAGGGACATTTTGAGTGATGAAGATGACTATGTTTATACATTTACAGATTCAAAGATGTTAAAACTCCCAAAAGCGACATCTGCAAATGATAACTGTTATATTTCATTGGGTTAGGCATTATACTTTTTATATTTCTGGTCCTGAAAAACAATGATAGGTATACACATCTGAAGAAGTTTAAAACCCAAAACCATACACATGATTATTGTTCCACATACAAAGCTTCATCAGGCTGTGTTTCACAGTGTTTGACTGCTGGTCCGGAAACAAAATGTTATGTCATGTTCCCATGGAAACTGCTAACAATAACATTCCAGTGAAGTTAAAACATTAAAAGGCACATCTTCACACAATGATAGTTCCACTAACCAAGTTTAAATGAGTTTGACCATACCGGTTTTGAGTTCCGGTCCCAAAAGGATATCTGGACGCACAGACGGACGTCATGTCTATAAACCCGCCAACTGTGTGTACATGTGTAGCATATATATATATATTTAAAAAAATACAACCAAAGATTTTATGTTACGATATTAAAGCATTCTTAAACAGTTATCACTATGTTCACGTCGTTTAGAATAATTAGATGAGGTATGTTTAACGCCGTTTTCAAGTGTATTTTACTTATATCATAGCTACTAGAATTATTGCAGAGAGAAAGCCCGCAACGCCATGGTGACTTTGCATTGTGGTAAAACCTGAGAGCATCGGCTGGATCCAGTGAAGCATGGGTGGTACTGCACTGATATCTAAACCTTACTGCATGTAGAACAGTTCTCCAAAGCAGAGAAAGTCCCTGGCGGGATTCGAACCCCGGACGTCTTGATCCGAAGGCAAACGGGCTAACCCCTACGCTATCCCACCCCATAGATTGGAGTAAATGGACGGATGCGTTTAAGGGTTTTTGTCCCCCGCCGCCGCGAAGCGCGGAGCGGGGGACATAGTATTCAGCTCCGTACGTCTTGTTAACGCGATATCTAATGAACCGCTCAACCTAGAATCTTCAAACTTGGTACCAGTCTTCATCTGGGGAATACGCAGACCTGAACAGTCTTTGGTGACCTTGACCTCATTTTTAAGGTCACGGCGAGACTTCGACCAGTTTTGAAAATGTTGTTAGCGCGATATCTCATGAACCCTTCGACCTAGAGTCTTCCAACTTGGCACCAGTCTTCATCTGGCGAATACGTAGACCTGAAATGTTTTCGGTGACCTTGACCTCATTTTCAAGGTCAAGGAGAGACGTTGACCAGTTTTGAAAATGTTGTTAGTGCGATTCCTCATGAACCGCTTGAACTATTGGTTTTAAATTTAGTATCAGTCTTCATTTGGGGAATATCAAGATACCAGTCGATTTGGTTGACCTTGAAATTATTTTCAAGGTCACTACAAGACTGATTGTCAAATGTTGTTAGCACGATATCTCATGAACTGCTGTACCTAGAGTCTTCAAATTTGGTACATGTCTTCATGTGGGGAATACGCAGACACCAGTCGATTTGGGTGACCTTGACCCCGTTTTCAAGGTCACTACAAGACTTTGACCATTTTAAAATGTTTGCCCGATGTAACAATAATTGAATCAAACATGTAAATGTCACTACTCGTAACAAGCTGTGTGTCCATTCTTTTAGCTCATTTCTTAATTGCGGCGGGGGACATGGTCCCGTTTGTGACAATTACTTGTTTATAAAGACAGGAGATGTGATCCTAGTAGGTGTACAGAGGCGTGTTCAGGACCGCGAGTACTCGCTTTGTGTGTGCGCGTACCGCGAACGGTTCCTGAAGGGAAACCTGAGACAGCGAGTACTTCCCAAGATAATTTCAGAATATCATCACCATTTTGGAAAAAAATAGGTGCCTTGTACATAACAATTGACCAAATTTCAATTGAGGGGGTAATAAAAGAAAGAAAAAGGAGGTAACCAAATTTTTTTACATTTATTATTTATTTATTTATTTATTATGTTCATCCATTTTGGACTGCTCCAAAGTGTTCAAGGTGTATAACTCGTTGTCATTCAGAAGCGGGTACTCGCGAATACTCGCTGTTCTGAACACGCCTCAGGACTCCTGATCATCAAGGTGGAGCTCCTCCTTCAGCTGATGATAATATCCAACCGATATTCGCCTTTCTAGCTTCAGTCAGTTCCTTCCTCAGCAAGTCTTTCATTTTCCCCATTCTTGCTTCAGCTCTATAAAGTCATTATACTCTTGCATTAGAACTCGCATGAAATAAGACAGGGTGAGGTTTACAAATTTGTTCATGTTTGCTGAAAAGAGTTCCATATTAAACAACGAACCCTTCAAAGCACTATGTCACAGCACCCTTTCCTAATAAGGAATAGAGCTGAAATAGCGTTATTTCCGTCACGAATACTCAAAATCAATATTCAGGGAAGTTACCGTGTAATATTATAAGGATAACCCATGATACTGAGGATATGGTAAGGTTGTACCCTGATAGGAAGGAAAAACCCGAGGATGCGAAGCATCCGAGGGTTGCCTGACTACCAGGGTCTACAACATTACTATATCCGAGGTAGAATGGGTTATCTATATTATCAACCGTTTTTAAGTGTAAAACAGGCTTTTTACTTGTTATCGCGTTATATTGAGGATCCCTGGCGTTATATTGAGGATCCCTGGGTGATGTCAGCCTGTTAACAGCCGCGCTATATGAGTTTCTTTTGTACAGTGAAATTTCGTCTGCCCCCTTAGCGCAGTAGTCTGAGGCGTTGACCCAGGAACTGCAAGTTATAGTGGATACGGGTTCTAGACGCACTTTCTGCAAAACATTTGCTGTACATCTTCTGTCGTAAACTTATGAAATTTTTCAAAATTAGTCTAAGTTAGTTTCTTCAGATCTTTACTTTCAAGCCGTCATCTTAACAAATATATCAGGGTTTACAATCATTATAATTCCTTCTAACAGGGTTTACAACTGTCTGTGTAAACCCTCCTGGAGGGAATTACAAGGTTGTAAGTCCCTCATACCGGGTGATACGGTTTAGAAAGGTCGTTTCAAGTATCACGTATCATCATATGGCTGGTAGGTTTATAATTCTCAACATAACCACGTTATAAGACCACATAATCAAATTTAAAAATTCAAATGAATTAATGCAACGTTGCAGTAAATCGACACTAGCTTTCTCTGTTGCCCAAAAATCGGCCTAAGTGAAACCTATGGAGTTATAATTCGCAAAGCACTCTCCTACTTCACAATGAAATATGCTTATAAATAAATACAGGATCAAGCTTCATTGTATGCGTTGCACAGTCCTTATTCTTACAGTACGTGGTTAGTAGTGACGTGATTAGTGACCCCTGTCAACGTTAACGCCATTCCGACTATCTGATTTCAAATTGCTCTTGTTGTTGGTTTAGGTATTGTCTGTTAGTCACAACTGTCACGTTTGTTTGATGGATAATGTCACCTACTGAGGTTTGCATAACCAGTCTTCTGATGCCAATTTCGTGCATATACAAATTCAAAAGGTGTAATTTGCATGCACATAGAGGAACATGTCCCGGTGGTTTCATTACTGTGCGATTTTGTGTTTGGGTCTTGATGAACATGCGTATACACTCAGACCTACAATGTCAAATGCGATTTAAGTTTAAAGTTATGTTCAAAGAAACATATGATGATAGTATATACATAGCCCAAAAAGTGTTGCACTCCTCCTCATTCATAACTAAAATGTGATGCTGTGGCAATTTAAGGATACGTGTATTGAATTAAACACTAAAGACATAAAGCTAGGATAGTTAATGACTAATGTCTTCGAAGAAAAATATTCATGTTGACATTTAAAGAAATTACGACTGAATTTGCAATGGTACTGTTTTTTTTACCCAAATAACTATTGTTCCTGTGCCGAAACTATGCGATAAACATTAGGTTTAAGAGGACAAAAACAAAAATGTTGTTACCAAGTTGACTTTCACACATCAAAACATCTTTTTTCAAGCAAAATATGGAAGGAACTGGTTCGTTAAATTCCATCCCCTTTTTCAATATTGTTTGACAACTAGTGATAAAATGGTTATAATCATACGATTTTGTAATTATTCTGAGATCTTTATGAGTTCGAGTCGTTAATCAAACACATCTCTGTGATTTAGAGGTGTCATTACAGTTATACAGACCCAATATCGTCAGTAAGCAGCATTGTTCAAATTTGTCGTTTTTCCAAACAATCTGATTTTGAAGGTTCATACTGCTTTAACGAGTGACGTGTGGTTAAAAGTAAGTTACCAAAGGTTAATCAGTTCACTTGAAATAATGGAACTGTTTACATTAGAACAGCCAATAGTGACTTTCAATTTTCAGTGTAACAATATTTGTTCCTGAACCCCAATATAGAAGAATTTTATAAATGCAAATGTCACAAAGTTGTGAAACGTTATCTGAATGAAATTTGCTTCGTTAAACTGGTAGATAATGCTTCTGTCATATCGCAAAGTTGATTGTCCTGAAACATTGTCAACTTTCTTATCACACAACGTTTACTGTTGAAAAACTTGGGGGTGCAACACTATTTTTGCTATGTATATTATCAACAAATTTGGAATAAATCAAACACAAACGGTTGGCTAATACTCGGCTATTGAACAGCACACAAAGTTCCTTCGGGTTTGACTCTGATGACAGAATCTCCAAATGGGGAATATCTTTGCACAGTTGAAGTTTCATTTGTTACTGCTACTACGATGTTATCCTGGATGAACTTTAGTAGACTCACCAAATCCTTACGTGGTGGCACCTGGTCATGTGCATAGCACAGTCGACCATTATCAGTGAAGTTCAGCAACAACGGACGTGGCTCGCTGGATGCATATGGATGGTTTACTCGCCTTACTGCTGCATAAACTGAGCGTTTTGAAGGGTGAGTCCCTGCCCCACAATGATCATGAGTTGAGAGGGTCGTGGTGTCACCTTGAGTAGGAGACTTTATTCAAAATTTGCTTCTGTTCACTCAGCAGTATATTTGAGTACCTGGTTTGGAAGTGATAACCATATTTGTAGCTACGTTGCATACTCCAACGGGAGTTGAGAATGAAAAAGTAACGATGTTGGTCCTTATACTAGGGTAATAATGTGTGTAGTGCTTTGAGCATGGCCCTTTGTGTTGTGGATTCAGCGCGATATAAGTATCTTCATCATCATCAAAGTGACAAGAACCTTTGTTTGAAATCCTCGCACGTTGCTCTACCTTGGCCCAAAATGTGCCTGCATCCCCAAAGGTAAATGTGCACAACTGATAGTGGTGTCCAATGAGATCATATTTGTCTGCAATCCTTCCGAGATCCCGTGTATACTGCGTTAGATATCCGCGTTGTGCCCACGTCTGGATGCGGAGTTTTGGAATTTTCATATAAATTGTTGTTCCCAGGATGTTGTTGGATCTCAAAGAGCCATTGGTATGAACGAACAGTTCCATACTTAGTTCTTTAGTTCATACGATTATCCTTCATGAGCAATGGCTTGACAAGTCTTCAAGTGTTTACTCTCTTAATAACGTTGATGTTGGTATCCAAATCTTTTGCTGGCATAGTTCCCACGTCATTTGAGATACGAGATCATCCTGAGAACATATTAAGTTAAAAGGTACAAGCTACAGGGTATTAAAAATGTCTCAAGATCTCTATTACAAAATGTTGTTTTCTTGTCGATTTTCATCCTTATCAGGCTGTCCACCTAGTCTTTAAAGGGGCAGTAGCACGTTTTTTGCAAAATTTATTTTTTCAAATTTACCATTTATAATGATAGTTTATGTCATTTAAATTAACTTTAGAGGGTAAAACATCTTATTACACAAACCAATTATCTGTAGTGGTAAAAACTATGTTGCATATAAAACAAAAATTGCATGGCGGCCATTTTATTGTGAACACAATTTATTATTTTGTATTACAAACACGATTCCCATGGCTTAACCAAAACATGTACACTCATTTTAAACTTTATTTTCCGAAAAGAGAAGGATATTTTACTATTGGTGAAATCATCTTTCAAATACATTTCATCAACTTATTTGAGCGAAAAAACGTGCTACTGCCCCTTTAAAATATCTTCCAAAAGTAGTCTGCATCAGATCCAGAATGTGGTAGTGTTTGATATTTGGTTTTGTCTATGAGGTTAGAGAATATTCAACATTTTAGAATCAGTTGATAGTGTGCACAATCTCCGGATTGTAGAAAGCCACTTTTGCTTTACGGATCAAACATTTAACTTTATTCGCTTTTGCTGAATAATATGTTTTTCGTTTTACGTTTTTGGGTGTTTAAAAAGGTAAAAATTAATGATAATGTTATTCTTTCCAAGTAACTATTTACAAAGGGATGTACGATACAGAGATGAAGAAATGGACCAGTCCGTTTGACTGATAATCAGAAGAACTGTTCCACCGTTTATATCCTGCTCTGAAATGTGGGTTAAGACAGGAGGACTGTTTTGGTGTAACCGTAGTCTCAATTTCCACAATATTAACGTGTTACCTCCTGAAGACAGGGGATGTAATGTACATCAGGTCAACTGATTCAGGAAAAAAAGTTAAGTTGGTGGGGCATTCGGTGTTAGCAATAAGTACCTGATTAGGAGGGTGAAATTGTCTGGATTGTGTGATTTTGTGAAAACTGATTCAAAAACATTTAATGTCACTTGTTAATTCCCCCGAACCAATCTCGTTATCTGTGACACATTTAACCCTCACACAGGAGCAAGACACTGGAAAATAACAGTTTATCATTATCATTATATCTAAATACCCCATATAAATGGCCATGTACTCAGTTTAAACATTTCGAGTAATATGCAAATAAACAAATATGTACTTTGACATGTGTACAAGCTATCCGTCGTTTTAAGGTCATTTTGTATTAACGTATTATCTGCAAATTTATCACACCATACGATCTTTATTATTGACGGTGTTTAACAGAGAAATGTCATTGTACTTTTTCCTGAGATAAGTGCAGGCTCTGTTCTTGTCATGTTCTTATGAACCTCTATCACATCCATCTACTGGTACAGTACCTGTCCAAGTAGTCAATTAGCTTAATAAAACTATGTAACTTATTGCTCTTTGTGGATATATATACATATATTTTCAATATATAATTGATGGTATAAAATGTTTGTATTTCGTATTTTAATCGTGCCATCCCTGTTTATTGTACAATACTAAATGTTATTTCATGATTTATGACCACCTGTTATCTAAACATGACAGAAGAATGTCAATGTGAGATCAATCAACCACAAGTACATAACCTTCAGTGCGCTCCATAGATTGTGTGAGCTATGGCTACGCTCTCTTGAAATAGGGGTACATATAGCTTTGTTTTCCAAATTAACTAATCACGGTTAATATTTGTTCATATTACTTTATTAGTTGTCAATCAACAGTTTCGGTTGCAACGTTATTTGTCAAAATTTACGCTAGGAAGTGGTGACCAAAGTGACTATTAAGTAATCAGAGCTGATTCGTAATACTGTCAGAGGCAACCTCCTTTATTGAAATGATGAATATATAGTCATAAGGTTGATTGGTAAGACAATAAACGAAGAACGTATTTTGGCAATGCTTGTTCAATTTTCCAACTATCCAATGTTACAAGCTTTTTAAATTTTAAAACGTGTGAGATCATTTTCCGCCACTCGTCCTCTGACCCAAAAGTATATCTAAAATACCCTATGCCGTTAAACCATCCAGTGTATGATAAATAGTAATAATGGTTGACTGGCAATGCAGTGAGGGTCTGCAATACACAGTAGTAAAACAAGCCAGGGGCAATCACCTTTCTTGAAGTGGTGGATATATAGTCATAATGGTTGATCGGTTATACTTTGAAGGTCTGCAAATACATATGCATGGGTACACCAAGCCAGGGACAATCTCCTTTATTGAAGTGAGTACAATAAATTACAGTTAATGTGTGACAGGCAGAAGCCATTAGTGAATAACGGTAGAGGCCGGAGGCTTTATTGAAATAGTGGTAAATACTCATATACGTATTGGTTTTGAAGGTTTATAGGTTAAACTCTGATTTCCATGTCTGGAGAAGATCAAGGGTGACGCAATTTCCCCCACAGACCTCCACAAGAACGTTCTTCACATCCCCCAGCTTGCCATCTTTCTGCAGATTCGGGATCACACCACTGTACATTGCTGCCAGCGCCGCTCCACACCCCGGCTCCACCAAGATTCGGTGCTCATCTAATCCACGGAACAACAGTGAAATGTTAATGTTCGTACATCTCTGAACAACAGTGAAATTTTGAAGAAAAGTAACTCTCAAAATCTGTCAAATCACTTGAGGCAAACAAACCCCATGATGATGGCTATAAGTTTGTGATATGCATATGGTTAATGTTATAACGAAAAAAGTATTTTCCGCTCATAAAAAGCAAGATCAATGTAACAAGGTCAAAATGTATGACCTCATGAGAATGATCTCATGACAATTTCAAATTCTTATGACATCCCTGTCCAAAGTTATGAAAAAGGTTAGAGTTTTTAATGCTTCCTCAAACCCATCTCCTGAGAATAATGATCGTGTAATAGTCTATACACATTTCGAAAAACAAAATGCGTATCACTGACACATCAAACGTCTTTAAGTGTTGAGTTTGGTTGTTCCATCAGGGTGTCCTAATACGTAAGACAACTTAATATTCTGTCTGTATAGGAAGAAAAGAGCTTACCAGCTGCTTATGTATGTAAGTATGGATAGGGAATTAAAATTCGACGAGTCGACAATCACCAAAATGGTAATTTCGCCGACGGTCAGTACTTCTCGATAAATTAACCGTTTGGCATTGTTCACCCCAAAAACACAGTGGGTGTCCCTTTAAGAAAGTAATCTTACCTGCTAACTGTAAACATGCATTTATTGCTGCCCTGTCTTCCACAACAACCGAGTGGATCACGTGTTCCTTCTTCATGTAGGTATCAAAGAGGCTGTCACACACCCTCAGTGCTCCTAGACATTTGGCCACACTGGAAGAACATATCAAAGACTAAATTGTTTGCGGAAACATAATAAATGTATTATAGACAGTCCTGTGCATTCCAGCACCACACACACGCCCCTTTCACACCTACAAGTTGATAGCGGCCGGGACCTTCCTCAAACTAACATATACACATTGATACGATGTCCTAATGGGTCAAATGTTTCGTGAAGCTATCATTTAAATGTGGGGAGGTCAAACAGCAAGACATAAAATTCATGTATCAACCTTACCCGCGAACGCTTCATCTAATTATGGTGGTCAACATGCGCATGAACGTTGATAAAGCTGGCATGTGCAGTTGGAGAGATGTTCTACGGACAGAATTTCGGGAAATACAGATAGGTGGATGGGTGGTTAATATTATCTTCTGACAGTCAATACTTACGGGAGTAAAATAAGATCAAACTCACCTTGTTATTTCAGTTAACGTGACAACTTTGCCAGCGTTGATGGCCGCATTAAAACAATGTGCACCTTTCGTTTCCATGGCGATGCAAGGTACATCACTCCACCCCATGCTCTGAAGCCCCTGGATAATTCCCTTGAGAAGTCCTCCCCCTCCCACACAGGTGACCACAACATCCGGCTTGACCGGCAACTGGTCAGCGGCTTCTTTAATGATACTCGCATTTCCGTCCCTGTTGTCGAAAAGTCCAAGAGTCAAATAAATAAAACAATTTTGAATATCTGAGTAAATAAGTCTCCCCTCCACGTCAACACGACGTCTGGATTTATTGGCAGTTGCTAACGTTATGAGAAAGAATACGTCCCATGGACAGTCGACTCCGCTCCTGACATAAATGATGAAGGCGACGTTTCGGAGCTTATTGATAAAGGTGTAAGCATCTGCACTGATAAGTTGACTATCCATAGAACTATAACTGCCTTTATGGATACCAATCCTTATTGTCCAAAAGCGATGAATAATGAGCAACTCACTGGGTGAAAGAGTAATTGTTCTCCCTCCCTAAAGACTGGTATATAAGAAGACCCCACTCTATTGTCAACAACAACGCATGTGATGAAAAGTGACGTGAAGGCGTTCAGAAGGAAAATGAACCAATGGTTTACTATCAGTGATTATACGATGATTTGTAAATATGATATCCTGTCCACCAGGTGTTTACATTCCAATAAACGTGGGATAATGTTAACCATTCAAAACAATCTCATTTACTTCAGATTGAACGAAACACTCGGACCTCTCTGCGTTTTTGATCTGCGTACTACAACCACAGAGGTCATGTAAGTTGACCTTTTAATCCAGCCAATCAATGACGAGGCAATAAAATCACAGGACCGACTTGAGTTACCATACAAAACACCACATTCAAATCTATATCTAAGACGGCCTCTGATATGCGGAATTGTCGAAGGTGAAAGAACATCAGACATGACCTCTTTGGCGTAGTACTCAGATCAGGAACATTCTCTTCCCACAGAGGTTACTCCCTTCAGATTTCCGATCCTACCCTTTGTTCTGTTACGCTTGAAATTGGGGGCAGAAACAAAATCCCTTTGCGGTGGAAAGCGGAATTTCATACTGTATCACTGCTTCGTAACCAATGAAAACACATCTTTCAGTAGCCAATATCGACCAAGTGAAATCAAAGATCTAGGCATTTTACTCTTAAGGGCCCTGCTCATTAGCATGTCCTTCCAATATGTGGGATGTAAATAACACAAATGACCTATTTTTATTTGTATTAGTTTTTCGGATTTGGTCTTCTTTAATTATAAGAATGTTTATGATCAAAAGTTTTGACAAAATCAAATAGCATATTTCGAGGAAAACACATTAAACGAGAAAACGTTGGTCTTACGTTTATTTCATCATTATGACGTTTCATTGGCAAATGTAACTTTTACAACGGCGTTGCCGATTGCACAACTAAATTCAATTGCAACCAATGAGGACACTCCCTTTCTGCCCCCGATTTCAAGCGTAAAACAACAGAGGTAAGGATCGGAAATGTAACGGGAGTAACCTCTGTGGGAAGAGAATGATACCTTAATTGAAGCCTAAAGTAATATATCCGTGAGGCAAATGATATACATACCAGATATCCTTATGATCAAAAGCAGACACATATTCAGTATCTGCAGCAGATGAAAAATAATTTAATTATATTCAACTTCTCATAAAACGTGTGTCTTTTTATACCAACTGATTTACAATGCATGTAAGTCGAGCAATTCAATTTGCATTTAGTTATAGTTATAGTTATTAGTTATTTAGAAGGATTGATTACTATTGTTACTACCTGGTTCGGAAGCCAATTCTCTTGCAAACTCAGTGGCTTGTTCGTAGGTTTTACCATGCACTATGACGTCAGCACCCTGAAGTAAACAAAGTCACAAAGACTAATACATGTGTATGTGTGTTCTTGACACTAGGCAGAAGACATCATATTGAATTGGATTATTTATCAAATATAGGTATTCAGTATGAAATTGATATGGTCACGTCAATATTAGCTATTGTCGTCATCTGGTTATACATATTGTACAATAGCTTTCATGTATAAGCTGGAGATGTAGCTAAACAAAAGGCATCGGACAATCTACATTTGACAGCCTGGATGCAACATTGCAAATGCCAAGTGTGTAGGATGACGGACGACGACGGACGACAGACGCCGGACGCCAAAAGCCCATCTGGCCTTTACAGGTCTGATGAGCTAAAAAGGGTGGTCAAAAACAATTTCAAATCAATATAACACTTAAACAACAAGATGTGTTTGTTAAACACGGATGCCCCCGGATGTAGCAAAGTTATGGCCAAGGTTAAAGTTTTCTGAATAGTGTCCACTGCGGCAAGGTCAAGGTCACAAGGTCAAATATGATAACCTCATCTGAAAGGTCTCATCACAAGGTATGCACATACCAAGTATGAAAGCCGTAGCTCTGAGCAATCCAAAGTTATGGCAAAGGTTAACGTTTTCTAAATATTGACCACTTCGGCAAGGTCAAGGTCACAAGGTCAAATATGATGAACTCATCTGAAAGGTCTCATCACAAGGTATGCACATACCAAGTATGAAGGCTGTAGCTCTTAGCAATCTAAAGTTATGGCCAAGGTTAAAGTTTACTGAAGATGTCCACTGCGGCAAGGTCAAGGTCAAGGTCACAAGGTCAAATATGATGACCTCATCTGAAGGATTCATCACAAATCATACACATGCCAAGTATGAAAGCCGTACCTCTTAACAATCACAAGTTATGGCCAAGGTTAAAGTTTTCTGAAAATGTTCATTGCGGCAAGGTCAAGGTCACAAGGTCAAATATGATGACCTCATCTGAAAGGTCTCATCACAAGGTATGCACATTCCAAGTTTGAAAGCCCTAGCTCTGAGCAATCCAAAGTTATGGCCAAGGTTAAAGTTTTTGTGGACAAACACACAGACGGACAGACGGACAGACAGACGGACAGACGGACGGACAAACAGACGGACAGGTGAAAAACAATATACCCCCGGAATCTCCGATTCGGGGGCATACAAATACATACATTGTAAGCAGAGTTAATGTTAGTGGTTAGGGGTTGGGTCGCCTTTTTTCATTCACTGTCATGGTTTCAAAAGTAGGAATAACCTTGTTCTTTAACGTATCAACCTCAACAGCGTTAGGCAATTAACCTGCCAAGGCTCAGGTTAGGTCTGAAACGGATGACCGTACTGATTCCCAGTGCAATTCTAATTAATTACATCAGGGTTTCATGAGCAATTGTTTACAAAAATAGAGCCATGGGATAAGTAGCTCATCAGTGATTTTATTGTTTAATGATGACGACTGAAATAGATGTTTAGATCATGGGCCACAGGTCACCAAATCTACAATTTAGAATCTCCATTGGCTAAAGAGTCTGCACACAATGTTAGAGCCTTCTAGGTCTTTTCTTAACGGAGAAGACGACGAAAAAAGGTGTTTATGTCATGGCCTGTGAGGCCCTAATTTGGGGCCACAGGGTTACCAAATCAACAATTTAGAATCATCATTGGCTAAAGAGTCCCCACACCGTATCACAGCCTTCTAGGTATTTTCCTTCTGGAGAAGAAAATGAAAATAGGTCTTTAGGTCATGGCCTATGAGGCCCTTAATTGGGGCCAAAGGGTCACTAAATCTACAATTTAGAAGTCCCATTGGCCAGGGACTGTACACAAAATGTCAGCTCCCTAAACCAAGTGGTACTAGAAAAGAAGATGAAAAAGCGAATAGTTTACAGAGGGACGGATTGACAGACGGACACCGGACACCATGTCATGCAATAAGCCAATCGAGGCCTTTCAGGCCTGGTGATCTAAAAATGAAGAAAAAAGTTAATACTGTTTAAATATAGCTTGTCCAACGGCCACTGACCTTAATACTTTTTCAGAATCGGTTACCAAGACATAAGTTTGTAATCAATAACACAGATTTATTTTCATTTTCCTGAATAAATTACCAATTCCCAAAATCTCAAATATTGGTCAACAATGAAAATGCTGTATCTACCCACTGATAGACAAAGCAATTGTGATAGTGAAAAATGAAAAGGTAAAACGTGAAAATCAGCAAACCCCCGCGTCTCCATTCGGTATTGAAGTATATATGGCAGACCCTTTATTCTACTTAAAGTCATAAGTCATAAACACCTATAAAACCAGTGGTATTTTCACTATGCTTATTTTATACCATGACCCCAAAGTCAGTGATATAAAGAAGTATAGATAAATGTAATTCTAAACAAACATATACCCAAAGAACATGATTGTCAACCAAAATGATAATTGTTCTTATTTAGCTTTCCAAAGAGTTATCTTCAGTAGAAATATTTGTATATGAATACTTGTCAACTTAGCAACAAGGACCTAGAGTTTCTAAGTCAACTTTGCTTTAAGAGCGTTGTGATTTTAATGCTCAAATATCAGTTAATGACTGCAGGCATTGGGTAAGGTAGGGGCCATGGGCCTTTTTGCACATTTGATGATAATATGGCCCATTATAGTTAACATTTTATTGTTGCTATACAAGGGAACGGCCCATTTAAACATTTGAAAATGACTAAAAGCCCTAAAAGGGCCCATTGTCAAAGGTGCCTTTCGTAATCCCTGTGACTGTTTTATAAAACCTGCACCAGGACACGTTAAAGCTGATACAAGTATCTGCATTTACCATTTCTCGCACTGCTAATGCTACTGCAGCCGAAGTGCTCTCTGGAATCACCACCGTGCATTTAACATCCAGCTTTAGTGCAGAATACGCCACGGCCATTCCAGCATTTCCAACAGAGCCTGCGACAAGGTGTGTACATCCCCGCTCATTGACTGCCTGAAATATAGATACATATGCATAATATCGATAAGCACTTCAAACACCGACAGTTATAATTATAATAATTAGACATGCCTCAATAGAGAAACTGATTAAAGATCGACTGAAAGGCCCCATAGTCACTTTCGGGATTCATTAAAGGGGTATTTCAATTTGACAAATACCCGACTTAAATTTTTAAAATAGCCAATCACACAGCAGATTAAACATTGATGTGAATAATCATCTTCCAAGTTGCATTTTCAAATAAGTTTATATAGATCGGGTTGGAATCCCATCAGCTTTTAACCAGTGATTTGTTCATTTGGCACCAGATTAAGGTGAAAGAGTGTTATCTCTCGACGGTTTACATTTTAAATTGTGTAGTGAAATAGTAAAAAATGCATGTCACTTGTAGTAATCTTTAAGTTTGGACTCTAGATAAAAACAAGTAGTATATATCTGTATAGCATGATATATTGGTTATAATCTTAACAGTAAGAAAAGTTCTGCAGAATATTACATTCAATTCAAGTTGTAAATGGTTAAACATTTCTAAACAATGTTATCCGTTTGATTTACAGAGCCTTTAGGATTCCAAACAACAGAACCCAATGAAAACCACTTTTAATTTGGGATAAACTACGTTTTAGTTATCAAAACGCAAATAAATAACTGGTGGGATAAAAACTTCAGAAATTGTTTTTCAAAATAAAAAAACAATGCATATATTCTACCATAACGAAATGACAACAGCCCTTAATAAATAGTTTGGAGATAGCCTATAGCCTCATGCTATTTTCCACATGTTACTCAAGTAAAGCCAGTCACGTCCTTATCTAATAAAAATTCTACATTTGTATATTCAACTTGAGACAGCATTAATGTTTATTCAAATACATCTCTCAAATCCAGAGAGTCATTAATCTGAATACAAATCAAGTGGACTCATCAATGTACATGTAGGGATGCTCTGATAACATGTTATCTCCCAATGGTCGGCATTACATCTAAGAACATTGTTGTTATCGTTGTAAATCTGACCTTCTATGAACTGTTGACTATTCACACTGAAATGCAGTCGCAGCCAAAAAGTTATACCTTTTTCCTGAAAATTAATTTTCGAAGTATTTTAAATTTTCTATCTGTAATTTTAGTGCATTCCAGAGGCTCGGGTACATGCCATAAGCAATAAGCCAAAAAAGTTGGTCAACCTACGTGTCTATCTAATGTTAAAGGCGCCAAAACACGTTTTTCTTATTGTTATAAAGTGCTTTCACAAAATATAAATAAGTGTTACCAATGGCTAAACAATACTACTGCATCACAAGAACGATTTCTATAACGAATGTACATGTTTCGATTAAGCCATGCGAGTCCATTTCCCAGTCCATTTCCCATCGAGTGGCCATTTTAATGTGTTCACATTAAAATGGCCTCTCGAAGGTAGTTCAAGGGAGTTCAAGCGGTCTGACTGATGTAGCGATACCTAAACACTCAGAGTAGAGTTTTAAATATGGTACATTGATGGAATGGTCAACCATATTATGTCTGAATCTCAAAGTCGCATGAGACCTACAAATCTACTTCTCACACTGAAGAGTTCCACACCACTGTCTTTACATGTCACACCATTTTCTTCGAATACGGATACCCGTTTTCTATGTATACGGCTTATCGGGTCGTATAATGCGATGCTTTACGCATTAACGTACGAATATGTTGTTACATGTATTACTTCACCCTTTGTCCATGTGTACAACAATGCTAGTTATCCTTCTATGATCATTAGATCATTGGTGCATATATGTTTTATGTGTGTTGCCTCTTACCCGAAAATACTCATAAAGTACCCATGGAAGCGGAAAATGGCAAACCATGTCTTCATTAAAAAAGCAGTTCACGGGAAGTGGAGATGTTAAAGAACCCCGGAAGACACAATTTAAGCTTCAATGTGGGGACCAATTGATGTTGGGATGGGCTAAATGTCAATTATGTGGACTCCGTGCTCCTTATAAGCCTACCCATTTTAGTCCGACACCCCGATATAAGCATAAGAACCACAGATCACACGGCTGATATTGGTCGAGGGTTTAGGGGGATTTTATGAACATATTACATTGTTTAACCCTTTTCAGGAGAAACCATGATACCGAGGATATGGTAAGGGTGTGGATCCTGATAGGAAGGAAACACCAGAGGATGCGAAGAGGTCTATATACAACCTTACGATTTCCGAGGTTGAATGGTTTCGCTATATTATCAACGGTTTTAAGTCTAAAAGGCGCTTTGTTATCGCGTTATATCGAAGATGCTTTGTACATTTAGAGTCGTTCATACAGTCCTTGTTTACACCCTGAAATCCCTGTTACAGCAACGTTAAGTTAGTTGCTTTTAAACATTCGTCTTCCATCTGCCTAGGTGGAGCAATAGGCTAAAGCGATAGCTCACGAACCACAGGTCTCAGTGGATACGGGCTCGAGACGCACTTTCGTCAAAACATTTGGGCTTCACATTCTGATATATATTTGAGAAATTCTCCAACATCAGCCTAAGATAGTTTCTTCAGATCTATGCTTTCATATCAACCTCTTAAACATATCAGGGTATACAATCATTGTAATTTCTCCTAACAGGGTTTACAAATGTCTATGTATCACAGGAGATAACTGCAATCTCAAATTACCGGGGGTGATAGACTGACAATGATAACCATTTGTGGACCGGGTGATATGGATAGCCAATATTATAGATATTGTATTTATCTAGGTATAAGATAAACAGTTTTTAGTTATGGAACTTGGATACAACTTATGACTATTAAAGCTTAATAATATTGATATTGTGAATATAATCTTACCGATTTGCAGATAGTTGACATTCCTCTTAGGTCGAAGGCGCCTGTAGGTTGAAGGTTGTCCAGTTTAAGGTAGACATTCAGACCGGTCAACTTGGACAATGAACGGCTGAATATTGTCGGGGTTACACGGTACAGTTGATTTTCACCGGACATCTCGCTGAAAATGGTGTGTTATTAGGTAATATTGTTTTATTAGAATTATATGCCACCAAGTCAAATTTCAATACATTCAAGGACGAATAACATGAAGAAATGTAATTAAATATCCTCCTTCTTATCTTGTTTTGTCTTAAAAGAGTTCAAACTTTCAAACAATTTTCCTCTTGAATATTTCGAACCATTAGAATTAGTCTAAAATATAGCATACATTTGTTCATTTTTACATAGATATATTAAAATATTGAACATCTACAAAATACAAAGCATTTCAAATTCGAAACCAGCATGGATTGATACCTTTTGGTCTTTCTTCCAATCAGTCTTCTCCAGTGATAGCAATGTTTGGTACCCGGACAATACCAGATGTTGCGTACAGCTCAACAAATGAAGTGCGGGTTAAAAGTTATCGTGTACACTCAACTCTGATAAACTTATGACTATCTGTAGCATATAAATACTAGACTTCTAAATAAAAATTACGTGATGACCATTGTAATATGGTTATACATTACAAATGGTTATTCCTATCAGATAATAAATGTACACTGAGGATTGTCTATTGCCTGACCAGCATTCATTACTGGCTTTGATCTCATATTGAGAGGAATCAAAAAAATAACTATTTGTCAATTTGACAATGCAATAAAATGCAAATAAAAGCAATAAAAACTTTTCATTTGTGAAATGATTAAATACATAATTAATATTACGTTCTTGTTTAATTGAATGAAACTGTATCATTGCATAGTAATGTTGATATTTCATTCTTATTTATGCAATTGATACAGCAGCCACCGTTTTAATGTTTCCTAATGACTTAATGACCATTGGCCTTCTTTTAAAAATATGTTGTTATTGCCTCTGTAGCTCATCAGGCTGTGTGTCCTTTTTTCATATAATAGGTCATTGACATGCAATGAATCACCAATAGTACCCACAACAATCAAACACAGGCGGTCAATGGGAGCGACAGCGTGCTGTATGAGACAATAAAACATGCGGGTGATTTCAGACGTCAGTTAGAGCGTCGCTTAGCAAATGACGTCATATTTTACGTCACGTTGATTGTTCAATGCTAGCGAATTTGTTCTACGACGGGAGACATTAATATTTTCAAAAATAGTTATTACAAACAAAGTATCTCAACGTTTTTATATAAAAGCTAGTGACTGTTAAGGGCTGCGCCCTTAGTGTTTTATGCTCCCTGCTATGTTTTATTCAACGATAAAGCACAACAAGGAGTCTTCTATTTCTTAATCAAACCTATTGTCTACTGATATGCCAACACAGGATTCCAGCATTCTATTGCTGTGATTTGTACAAGGTGCATAGGTAGAACAATGCATTATGTACATGCAGCAAGACGGACGGATGCTGGTCCATGCCAAAAGCCCATGGGCCTTATAAAGTCTAAAGAGGTATTGAAAATATAGATGCACTGTAGGTGTGTTCCGAATGTTTGTTTACCTTCATGCAAATATCATGTACTTTATGATGTATTTGATGTATACATGTAGGAGCATGGGCTAACTAACCGATAATTATGTGGTTTCACATCAGCAGTTCAGTCATTCAGCAGAGATTAACTTATATTGATAACTTCACCTGAATGGTATTCTAATAGACGAATTTCTGGATTTGATGGATGTACTTGAATAATTATCAATGCAATCTCAAGTCGAAGTTGCAAATACCGAATGTTTATGAGATAAGGACGTGGTTGGCGTTACTAGAATAAAGTGTGGAATACAACGTTTGGCTCTTCTGTCTCCAAACTATTATCAAAATGCTTATTCTGGAGTTATTATTTTGAAATTCGAGAAAATCTTTTTCAAATCTAGAGCAATTCCAAAGAGTGTAGTATAATACTTTCTCATTTCATAATTGTCTGTCAAGTATTAGATAAGAAGGTTATTTACCTTTGTTTCTGAGCATCCTCAGTTGTCAGATTCAGATAGACAGTGTAGCCAAAAAAAATTAAAATATCAAATTTAGGTACAAAGCTTCAAAATAACAATAAAATTGCATTTTCGTCTTGCATAAACGTGTAACCATAACCCTTTTATTAAAATAATGCTATAATTATGAAATATGTTTATTGTTTTATCATGATGATAGTCTGAAATGATAGTGAAAATTATTAAATTCATTTGCGCACCCCACCTACAGTGGGTGCTCATATTTCAAAAACGAGCACGGTGACCCCTATTTCTATAACAGAAATGGATTTAGCATGTTTTTCATGTATACAGTGAAATATTAGCAATTTCCTGAGATTGTTTAAATTGGTAAGGAACCTCCTCAATCAATCCAGGAGTGATCATTGTATGCAAACATTAAATACTGGATTCTTGCAATGTTCTCTCCAGTTTGGGATTAGGTGTTGAAAAATGTTCAACTATCAATGATGTTAGTGATGTTTGTAGCTATCTGGTATGGTGTTGTTATTCAATTTCACTTATGCAGCTGGATGTCTCTAAAGAGTAGCTTTACGTGGGTTGCTATGGCGACATGTGAGATTAACACGTCTGGGTGCCTCAGAAACACTTCGTGCTGTGTAGTACGTTTTATGCAATAAAGGGAATATGTTATTATATCGTCAGATTCTATTGACGCGCGTTAATCGAAGGGTTTCTTAATTTGTCTTCGAAACCAAATTTCGCCGGATTGTCTTGTTGTGAAAATTATATACCATATGTGGCGTTGAAGATAAAAGATTTCTCCAGCATTAATATGTAGGTTTTCAAAAAAATATATTTGTATTTGAAACACCAACATACTCGATTGCTCTTGAACGTAAGCACTCGGACAGAATCCGATTACTTCCCAATTCAGTCTGAGTTACTGTGCAATACAGGTTCAAATGTTCCAGAGACATCTATATGCTCGGATATTATGAGATTTATATGAAAACCAGTCATGAATTACTTATTCCGTGAACTGATCTGAACATACATTAGTAATCGTAAGCTGACCTCATTGATCACGAAACAATTGACTCTGCCAAAGCAGTAGGGGTCTGTTATTCACTCCTCTGTTTCACGTTGCAACATGGCCGTTAGGAATACCAATCTTAAACATGATTAGTGTAGAAAATCACCTTGTTATGGTGAGGAATGTGTTAATATCAAGAAACAGAAATATGACATTTTGGATGGATTCAGATTGACTGGAGATAAATAACGTTTATCCAAATTTCATACATCACGTACAAATTCCGAGAAAACAGTTTTTATTTAACTCTATCTAATAAATTGTAATTTGCCTCACGGATAATGACGCTCTCATGTTGGTCAGATGTCCACTATCTTAGTAAATGGTCTGTGCAGTTATCTTCTAACATCGGCAGTTCTGATAGGATCGATTATTTTCAATCTGTACTGAATTTCAGTGACATCATGATGATGATTTAGTTTCATTCTCTAAGGAGTATACATGTATGACATCGAAAACTGATTACTCCGTTATTTGAGTTGACTGTAATAATGATGATTACAACGACATTCTCAACCAAAATATTACATGAAGCACCTGAAATTGAAGAAAGTTCCTGGACCAGATGGAATTGTAACGGAAATGTTCAGATGCAATTCACAGATATTTAACAAATACCTGTGTAAGAATCATTTCAATTTGGGCTCGACTTTTGACTTGAAAAACTTAAAAACCTCAAAACCGCGAAAGTCCAAAAAATTCTCAGTTTTTTTTCGAAATAGCAAAAATTCTACTATTACGGCCGAAAACTTTGGGCTAGTGGCCTTATCGATTGGGAATTTTGTTTGTAGCCCACATATAGGTAGACGTTTTGTGAATGAATATCAAAAAAAAAATTCTTATGCCTAGTTGTTCAAGTTTTATCATATTCCCACAACTCCATAGATCTGAGCAAACTGAAATACTTAGTAAAACAAGTTGGCAGATGCATTTTTCTGTGTCGAGGATAAACATGAGATCAGATGTATCTATCTATGCTGACTAACGCGTCTGCTAAAGCGTTACGCTTCGCTGTTTACATGGAGTTTTTTTATTACCAATTACTTCAATTGTCTGAAATTGGGGTCTGTGACTCGTTAGCAGACATTTCAATCAGCATCGGTAGATGAATCTCATCTCACTTTTATCGGTTGATCAATCATCAAAAGGCATTCAAAGCTCCTTACCTCATGTAGACTTAAGGTTTAGTAGATATTGGATATTTTAGATGATAAACTTTGAAGAGCATTACTTTACTTTATAACAGCTAATCATAACTTGCTCGTTGCACCAGTTCGCTGGAATAATATTCAATAACATAACAGAACATGCAAACTTTGTAATTCTAATGACACTGGTGATGAGCTTCATTATTTTTTTGTTTGTTTGCATTTAAACAAGTAGTTGTCACTAAGGTGACATGATGGTCCGCCGCATATTAATACTTCAAAATTGAATGTCAAGATCAGCAAAATCGACTGTCAAACATGTCGAAAAAGTCAAAGCTCCACAGTGACCTTGAGAATAATGTCATGGTCACCAAAATCTAATCAACCCTTTGTCTTCTCTAGGAGGTGCTTTGTGTAAGAGTTTATGGATTTCTGGTGATGGTTCTTGAGATATCCCGCTGACAAGGTCTACATGTACATTATCATGTCCACTCCGACCTTGAGAATATTGTCAAGGTCACCAGAATGTAAAGCGTCTTTCCTTTGAGAAGTTGTTAACTAATTAAATTAGCCAATTAAACGTTCACTGAAAGGTTGGAACATATATTCCACCAATGGAATTTAGGGATAGGATGAGCTTTGTATTCTGTGTTCTTTGGCGAAAAACCTCCAACAAGCAGATTTGGCATTTGAAGAATAACTTATCGCTGACATGGGACGATTATTATAGTACATGGATTATTAAGCTCATGGAGAAAACAGGTTCGTTATTCTAATTATTGTCATCATTGTATATTGCTATTTTCGCATGCGAAATACTTGCAAAATCATCACAATTGTACTTTTGTTATTTACAAAATGATATATAGATACGTAAGTCCTTTAGCTAGTTTGCCGATTCCCTTCTTTTTTTTATCATGATAAGAGACAATTACCATGTAAAACAAAACAGACAGTTAGAAGTATTTGTTTCGATTAAAATGCATTCATATTCGCGCTTGTACGGCAAGTAGTGGTGAGTAGGCCACTGCGCAACGGAAACATAGCTGCGTAGGAGTAACGCTAGTTCCATTTTCCCACTAATTGAATTTACGCTTTCCAGTGTTTTATTCAGGAGCATAGTGGGCCTTTAAATTAACTCAAAAAGTTATAAAAGGGTTCAGTTACCTAAAACTTGACGCGTACTAGTGAAGGATGCTTGTTTGAAGTCAAGTTATCTTTTACCTTTTATTTTTTCGATATTACAATTGTTTTACTTTTCCACGTGAATATATATATACATGTACATCATTTTAAATATGCACCAACAGCAGAGATGTTAGACTAATTGAAATGAAGGTCAAGGTCACAACCTCTGTAGAAACATTACTCTTCTTATGATGAACCCATATGCAAAATATGAAAAGAATCAAGTGAATAGTATTTGAGTTATTCCATTTCGTACGGACATACAGACATACGGAAGGACGCAGCCGAATACTATATCCCCCGCTTCGGACTGTGGGGGATAGAAATGCAAGATTAAAATTATGTTTGCATACCAGATCAAATTTTCTTATAATTATTAAGACATTATTTACCAGTAAAACGGTTGGTACACTTATAATCTCCAAATTTATCATATACCTTTTCTTTTTTGTTTGCCAGAATATATATGTATGTATATGGTATGTATATTTGTATGTATGTGTGTATGTAACAATTTAGCAGAGCTTTATCTACATTGAAGAGTTAACATGATTGGTATTCAGATAAATAACTCTCTGCATTTGAATGGTGTATTTGAATAAACATTAATGTTGTCTTTACATAGTAACCAGTACTATAGTATTACATCAGGATGTGGATGGCTTTATTCAAGTACCATGCTGAATACAACATCGATATCAAGCTATTGTCCTTCTGAAAACCTTGTTTTTTCAAAAAGCTTATTTCTGAAGTTTTCATTTAGTCAAGTGAAGTATTTTAATAGAACAATGCATTTATTTTTAGTAGAACTATGAAATTATATTTAATAGAACTATGTTTAATGTTTTTTAAAATGTTTGTCCAACTAAATTAATCTTGCATTTTGACTAAGTTCTGAGAGCAACTAAAAGTAGAGGTTCTCCAAATTACCTTAAAAAGTTATAAAAGGGTTCAGTTGTTTTGAAGCCTAAAACTAGACACGCTGTAGTGAAGGTTACTAGTTTGAAGTCAAGTTATCTTTTACCTTTTATTTTTTCAATATTACAATTGTTTTACCTTTCCACAGGTATATATATATGTACAACATTTTAAATATGCACCAAGAGCAGAGATGTCAGACAAATTGTACAAACTTCTCTCCCCTAAGTGCATGGAACCTTCCAGTAAAAATTCATATGTACAGAGGTACATTAGTTCTGGAGGATATGTCACATTGTACCGGCTGTATACGCCTGGTGAACGACAAATGCAAAAAAACTATAACGACAAACATATTCTTGTATATTTATTTTTAAAACTATAAAAGTACACATTTCATTTACTTAAGTCATTTCATTCAAACTAAATATGAAACAAAATATTAAGAAACCACCATTATCGAACGACTTTCTAAAAAGGTATATTTTAGCACACACTTCTCTTTTCTGGTTAATGGCAATTCATCAAATGGATTTTATTTTCATTAACTCTATCCATCCGTCAGTCATGCTTGGATGCAGTAGTATAATGGATTTCAGTGTAGTAACAGTGTAACACTCAAGGCATTTCAAGAAATTTATACAGATTTTCTTTTTTCTTTTGGAAGAAATAAGACATTCAACCACATGAATTGTGAAAACTTGTACTTCTTATCATGTACATTGAAATACACATATAGAAACGAATAAGAGAACACTTGAGTAGCTTCACATACTATAATGATCATGTATGAGGTTTGAACATTGTGTAACAGAAATGAGCTGGAAATATGGGTACGGTGTGTTTCCCCCATGTCTGTTGTCTGGTAGACTGTACAAGTTTCCTGATCACAGCTCTAGGAAGAGTACACAACTCCTCTACCACAGCATTATACAGTTGGTTCTGTAGTTGACCTTCTCCGACTTTGAAACCCAGAACATCCAGATATGCTCTTTAGGATTAATGTTGGACCTTTTGAATGACCAATGCAGAATCCTCACAGCGTTATCCTGCAGACATTGGATTGAAAGTCGAGTGGTATGGGACCTGGCGTTATCTTGGAACTCAAATTCAAGTTCAACACATTATCTGTATGACACAACGATGAGCAACAGGACTTATCTTTGTGACAAATACCAGTAAATCTGCCTGCAACATGTAAGAGTTTAGTTGTTAGATTGTACAACCCCAGATTATAATGAAGCGACTCATAACGATCATGCTGTTTGATGACAATGATGAGGTCTGCCCCACACCACACCAATCGAAGACGTTTGTGTTGAGCTGTTGACTTCATTCAACACTGGACACGTGATTTCAGACCTGTGTAGCTTTCAATTGCTTCTCACAGTTCGCTTTGAATTCCGTTCACCAGTAATCTGAGAGAAACTAATGTTAATTTTGGATGACGATTAGAATCTGTCACACAGAGCAATCATCCTTGTCATGGGGTGGTTTCTTATTTACCCCTGCTACCAGGTCTCATCTTGATGTCATTAGTCTACCAATAGAGGTTCCAGAGTCTGGAAATCACATTATTGGACTTATATTATCGGCTGTGTGGCAGATTGTCTTTCCCAACTGATCTGGCCTTTTGCTTGTCATTTTTGAGCATTCGTCATGTGCTGTCTTGGCATCATTCAGAACTTTTGACAGATGAATTGTGACTTGGTACCGGCAGTGAAGATTCGCATAATCAAGTTAGGGTATGTGTCCATTCTTTGATTCCATATATTGAGCATCCTAACCTGGTGTTATCCCCCATTGAAAAATTTATATGTTCCCTTATCAATTTCTATTAGTATACTTTCTATCATGTATATCTATCAAGTTAACCTGAATCTAACTTACTAACTGCGAACCATCACATCTTTTTTTTGGGTAACCTAAAACTACAGCATAAAATATATTTTCCAAAATATTTATACAGTGATTTCCAATTCTAATCAGTTTCTTATAGTTTAAAGTCGGACTTCAACTTCTGGAGAAGATCGAGGTTGACAGCACTACCCCCACAGATTTCTACAAGGACGTTCTTCACCTCCCCCAGCTTTCCCTCTTTCTGCAGACTTGGGATCACACCACTGTACACCGCCGCCAAAACTGCTCCACAAGCCGGCTCCACCAAGATTCGGTGATCATCTAGGAACATAACAACAGTGAAGTGTTAAAGAAATGTACATCACTGAAATTGGAAACGGTGAAAAAAGTAATTGAATTGAGTAATCAGGCAAACATACACCGTAAGTTAGTTATCATATCATGAACAAGTGTATGATATGCATGTGATTATTGTGATGATATGAAATGTGAATTTCATCCGCTGGTAAGATTTTAATATGGCATATTGAAACAAAACATGAACTAGTGAACACTATGTGCTTTTTAAACACTGGTTTGCCTAGACATAACGATGGGTTCATATGTTAAACAAGAGTACTACTTCCTCATGTGAATAATCAGGTCAAGTATTAAAAGGTTAATTATCACTGATTAATAAACAATTATGGACACGGTTTTGGTTTTTGATGAATTCTTACTAACTAAAAATAGAGCAACTGAATTCAAGCTCATCAGTGTTTGTGTGTATGTTTTATTATAAAGGTACTCAAAGGCCACCAAAATTGACTACTGTTAGTGAAACAAAACAGGCATAATTGAACTGAAAATAGGTAAAAAAAACACTTTTTTTTGGTGCTACAGGCATGAACGTGGGCTCGTTTGAAATATAACTAGCTTTGCAATCAGATGAACTACAAATATTTGTCATGTCATTGAAAGGGGTCAAACTCTGTAATAGGATTAAGACACAGGGGCTTGTATTGCTGAAAATAAACAGTTCCTAGGTCCAATACTTCGATACGATACACCCTATACTAATAAAGAAAGACAGGGATGCAACATAAATTTTACCCCCTGTCCAAACAAGTCCACATTTCAAAATGTCACCACACATTTTACACGTAATACATACTACAGAATTAAAGCACAGTGATTTCCCTTTTGATTAAGAAAAAAATTAACAAAATCGGTGCATTATTTCTCAAGTTATGACACTTGAAACACAAATTTTTACTCGTCAAACTTCAGTGGGCCAAAATGGTGTCTCAGAAATACATCGATGAAAATCGAGGAAAAAGTCGATAGCAAAACTTCAAGCAAATCATCGAGCCACCTTCACCATCTTGGAGGAAGTGATGTATGGTGACCTACATTACCCATGCACTGAATAAACAGCTCTCAGCTGATTGGCTAAATTTTTATTTATATCAATCAGCTGAATGCTTTTAATTCAGTCTGTATCTGTATACGTCACTTCCTCCAAGATAGTGGAGGTAACTCGATGATTTGCTTGAACCACGGACGATTAATGCTTCCTGTTCTAAGGTCAAGGACACCAAGACAACAATAATGACCTCAACTGCATCACAAAGAATGTGCATGTCAATTATCAAAGGACTATCACTAACCAATCAAATGTTATGGCCATGGTTATTATTTTGGACTTAATATTTCAACCGAAAGCAAGGAAAAAGAGAAAGTAATCTCACCTGCTAACTGTAAGCATGCACTGATGGCCTCCCTGTCTTCCACAACAACAGAGTGGATCACATGTTTCTTGTTCACATACGTATCAAACAATTTCTCAGCTACTGTCAATGCTCCTAGACATTTGGCAACACTGGAAACAAAATATCAAAGGCTGAGTTAAAGGGGACAATGGATACCTCATATTGTATCCAGCATCTTATCCAATAAAAACATATATTACATCGGCTACATCGACCAAGTTACTTCATAGATCTTATTATTTGACTCTTAATTAGCACATGTCCTATGCAAATGTCTTCAGTTTTTGTCTCTGATTTGGTCGTCTTTATTTGTCAGCATGTTTATAATCATTTGTTTTCACAAATCCAAATAACATACATACAGGCAAATACATTAAACCTGAAAACATTTCTCATACGTTTCTGTTTCCAAAAAATAGCACTATGACATGCCACTGGCATGTGCCACCTTTAAAACGGTGTTGATGATTACACAACTTCCAGTTTAACCAATCAGGATTCTTCATTTCTATCCGAGAGATCCGACCTAATAGAACAGAGGTTAGGACCGAAAGTCTGAAGGGAGTAGCCCCTTCTGAGAAGTGAATGAATTATTTGCGAGAAACATTAACAAAGTGAGGTGGATGAAATGCAGCAGGAGTGGAAAAACAATTTTCACCATCAAGGAAGATTTGAACCAGGGAGATCCAGTGAGAGGTCAACTTCCAAATGCATGGCATAACTTTTGCCATCTAATTAGCCTACTGATGGAGAGTGTGTTGCGTTTTGCATGCTGGTGACATGGTCACGTGACTCGTACTGGGCGCAGACCCAGCCATGTGGTCATGTTTTTGACAGGGGATTCCCCCTTTTGACACGCGATCGTTGATTGGCTGTTTCATTCTCGTTCTTGTTTTGGATCTCACCATCGCCCACTACAACGACTTCATGGTCCATGACCAGGTTCAAAACAATGCAGCCTACAGACATTTGAAGCAGGGAGATCTGGTGAGAGGTAGACACTACCAATTCAGCTAAAAGGACTTCCCACAAGACCAAGCTAGTCTGAATGCTCTGAATCTCACACTGCCGAGTCAACTATATCCCCCGCCAATTGGGAAAAGTTTAAAACTTAGTGAACAATGCTTTATTCTTTATTTTTTTGGGGCGGGATAGTGCAGTGGTTAGCACGTTCGGCTTTGGATCAAGAGGTGCGGGGTTCGAATCCCGCCAGGGCCATTGTCGGCAACGAGAACTGTTCTACACGCAGTAAGGTTTGGGTGCAATGTTACACTGAATTTCAGCGTAGTACCACCCATTGTTCGCTAGTTCCAGCCGATGCTCGCAGGTTTCACTGCAATACATAGCCACATGGCGTTGCAAGCTTTCTTCCTGCCTAAATACTAGCAGCCGCAATATAAGTGAAATACTCTTAAAAGCGGCGTTAAACCCCACCTCACCTCATCACCTCAGCTTTATTCTTTAATCAATCCTATATCACTCATTAGTAATAAATTCATATACTTCCTAACATGCATAAATTTCTGGATAACAGTTTTCAAGATCTGTTCTGGAATTGAAATTGTAAAAAAGCATTTAGAGTTTTGTTCCACAATGAAGATGTTTTCCCATAGAAATGGGTAAAAATAGAAGTCAGAAAAAGGTGAAAACCCCCTAAAACACATCTACACATGATGATTGTTCAACATACCAAGTTTCAGTCTAGGCCTTACAGTATTTGCGTTCTGGTCCAGAAACAATATGTTTAGTTTTGTTTCCATGGAAACAGCTAAATGTTCAATTCTAAAGTAGTTGAATACACAAAAGGAACATCTACACATGATGACTGTACCACATACAAAGTTTCATTGAGTTAGGCCTCACAGTTTTTGAGTTCTTGCCTGGAAACGAAACCTGGATGTACAGACAGATGGACGGACGGAGATCATTTTTATAACCCCCAAAAACTTTGTTGTTGCGGAGGATAATAAGAAACCTACACTACAATACATAGGAGTAGGAACCAGGGGGCCAGAGGGGGCAGCAGAAAAAAAATCTGGGGGGGGGGGGGGGGAGACGGAAATTTTTGTGGGGGGACCAAAATCGAGATGTAAACCCAATCCAGATATTTAAGACCAAATAAAGAGAGCAAAACTTTGATTTTGCAAGGTACCTCCACAAAAATGTCAGTTTTTTCGGGATGTAGCGGTTCTTGGGAAGGTGAAAGTGTCCTATTTCAGGCTTTAAGGACTAAAACAGCATTGTCAAACACCCAAAGTATGACTGGTTTCAAATCATTGGGCATACTGTAGTAACATTCAATGCTAAAAGGTTATCTGACCCCCCCCAGCTTACAAAGTTCCCACGATCTCTCTCTCCCCCCCCCACCCCGACGTCGTTACAAAGTGATCCAGCGCCAATGAGAAAGTTTGTTAACTCACTGATATGTCTTTATTGTATATTTTGTCAGTAACTGTTAATGAAATGTTTAAAGAGAGAAACCTTTTCTTAATGTTGGG
Organism: Gibbula magus; assembly: GCA_936450465.1. Classification (NCBI taxonomy): domain Eukaryota; kingdom Metazoa; phylum Mollusca; class Gastropoda; order Trochida; family Trochidae; genus Gibbula; species Gibbula magus. Next base: position 69,689,947 of record OW388295.1, read on the forward strand.
GTTTGGGTGGCATAGGTCATTTTAGGTAATGGTTCCTTGCATTCATATTATAAACCTATTATTTCACATGTAAGTCTTCATTATAAATAATATAAAGCCTAATGAGCTACAGAGCCAATGGCTCTATCTTTTGGCATAAAATGAACAAGAAAAATAACCTTGATGCTCTGAATTCTGTATTTTCTTTCCCTTGTGAATCAATTTATAAACCTTGGAGATGATCACAATAATCAACTCTTGACAAATATTTATTCCTTGCAACTTCATTAATTCATGTAAATTTTGTAAAAGTATCTCCCCAAAATATTTCAGCTTTGGGTGTTCAGCGGTTCTAGAGAAATTAGATAGTGAAAAGTCAAGATAATGGACGGATAGTGGGCAATGGTCAATGCCATATATATGCCCATCTGTCCTTATAGGCCAAAGGATCCATGTATCTAGAAGACAAACATATGAAGGAAGCACAATAGCTCTAAATAGCCGTTAAAACAAGTTACCCCTAACCAAAGCCCCCTAAGGATCATCCCCGATCCCTGAGTAGCCCTTCCCCTCAAATCATATGGTTTTCGAGTTAGAGTCGGAAATGATTTTGGCCAGCACTGAGAAAGCCAGATTAAGCAGATTGAGGATTGGAAGCTGAAGATTGAAGCTGACTATCCACAGAACTTGTTCTCATTCAATATACATCTCACATACATATAAATCCAAACTCACCTGGTTATATCAGGTAAAGTGACAACTTTACCAGCATTGATGGCCACATTAAAACAGTCTGCACCTTTGGTTTCCATGGCGATGACAGGTACGTCACTCCACCCAACCTTGTGAAGTCCCTCAATAATACCATTCAGAAGTCCTCCACCTCCGACACAAGTGACCACAACATCAGGCTTGACCGGCAACTGGTCAGCTGCTTCTGTGATGATACTGGCATGTCCTTCCCTGTTGTCCAAGAGACACAAATAGATGTGGAGTCAGAGACAAAATTATTAAGTAAACATTCTTGAATCTCAGAGTAAATATTCTTCCCTTCCACACTTGTCAAAACAAAGTGGTAGAAGTGGTCATGTGCTTAGTTGACCACTATCAGTGAAGTTCAGCAACAATTGGCACGACCTGACAGATGGATGGGTAACCCATTTCACTCCTGGATAAACTCAGTGTTTGAAGGATTTAGGTGTCACCCTTGGTAAGTGACCTTACCAAGCAGTGCAATGGGTACCTGGGAAGGGTTGTGTCGGAGGTGAGACTAGGGTTATAATGTTGGTGGCGCTTTGAGCATGCATGAGTGGGTGGAAACGTGTGCCCTGTAAATATCCATATAACTAAATATCAATATTCAAATCTGGCTTGATCAGCAGTTAGGTGTGGTTTAAGGGGCGCACCATCCCCCTCCCCCCCAAATTTGTGAACCCCTACCCACTATGAGCATTTCTGGATCAACCTACCCATCTTATTTTTTCAACAATCTATCTCATGAGAATGAACAATTTCTATGGAGTTTCAATTCTACTCTTGATTTGCAAAATTCTCAGGTTACATTTTAATTGAAGGTGAGGCAAATGATATACATACCAGATATCCTCGTGATCAAAAGCAGACACATATTGGGCACCTGCAGGAGATGGAAGATTAATTGTACTCTTCGTGAATCACATCAGGTTTATGCATACTTTTACAATTAAATTAATAAATTAAACTTTCAACTAGACCTTAATGGCTCATTGCAGAAGCTGAAGCACTCATAAAATATCATTATTTGGCCTGGTTCTTGAATTTTTGTGGAAACAAAATCTAAGGATAAAATCACTTTTCAACTAAAGAATATCAAACTAAAATCCTAAGCAATCTGATTTATATATATGACTGAATCTTAATTATGTATTGAATGTCTTTATACATGTATAAAAATTAATATTTCCCGGAATTTTCTATCCACAATAATTAGCCTTGTCATATTTGTGTCTATAATATTTTAAGAGTAATTATTCAGGGCTTCGTATTTTCTCAAGAGCTGCAAAGAACAGGTATAATTCTGAACTTTTTAGAAGAAAAGCACCATTTCTGGGCATTCTTGAATATTTGAAACCCAGTTATATGATTTGTAACAAAACAAAAACACAAATGCTGAAGAAATACTGAATTGTTACTACCTGGTTTGGAAGCCAATTCTTTAGCATACGCGCTGGCGTGGTCGTAGACTTTGCCATGGATTTTCACCTCAGCACCCTGAAGTCAAATGATCACAGGTAGATTATGAGTAAAAGACTGAGATTATTGTGTACACATTCTGTATTGACACTAATGTGGCAACCATGATGTTTAGACAAAGGGGATCCCCCTTAACTGTAAAAGTGGGGAGTAGGGGTGAAATAATATGTAACATTTGAGCTTCGGTTCGGTATGTAATGCAGTACAGAATCCTTGGTTCAGTACATTTTTGGTTCAGTTCTTAACCAATGATGCAATAAACTAAAGACAGAACTAATCACATTTTTTCTTAAATATAAAGTAAAATGTATGTAAAACTGAAAAATATGAAAATCTTAAAAATAATTCCATGAATTTACTAACAAAATATGACATATGGTATATGACAAAATGAAAATACACTTTGTCACATTGTGCACTGAACCGAAAGCAAATTATTGCAGTTCAACTAATGTACTTGTGAACTGCTTTACCCTCTGTGGGGAGGAGGACGTGACAGTAAGCAAGGGAAAGGCTAAACTAAGATTATAGTTTTTGTCAAATCAATTGAAACTGAAACGAAAACAAACAAAAACTTCAACGAGAGCTGATGAAAGAGGTTATGTGTGGGACCAGGCTTATTTCATTGTCACGGTTTTAAAAGTAAAATTGCACAACATCTGGGTATGGTAAATATTTCTTGTCAGACAACTCAACTACCCACGATGTCTTATCCTGAGGCAACAAACCTGTATAATGTCAGGTGATGTCAGAAAAATATGTAACAAGCAGACAGAGTCGGCCATATCCCCCGCCATGTAGGAATTTTGAATATATTTATGCATTTTGAATATATAATGCATTTACTTTCTTGAATATTGTTATAACTCATAACTCATTAGTGATCAAATTTTTATATAGCAAAAGGCTCATCTAGACTACTTGGTTGATACCTGTACAAAGGTTAAGCAAAATCAATTGAATAGTTTTGAAGTTTGAGGCCGGAATGGAAAAGCCCGGACGCACAGACAGACAGACGGATAGACGGACGGAGCTCATTTCTATATCCCCCGCCAACTTTGTTGTGGCGGGGGATAATAAACTTAGAGTTTTCAGGTTTTTGTGAGAAATGCTTAAAAGTTACAGAGCAACAGAAAACTGTTGATATTTGCAAGTTTATAAAATATAGCCTAACAACCAGTGATCTGGTAACTGTTAAAGTTTTTTATTTTCCTTGTCATATAGATTGTCAGATAAACATTTCCTGGCTATCTATTTTCAAACTAAATTTACAGCATACACTTGGCCTGCGGCAAGTTAAAAATATTCCCATATGTTATACAGGTTTTCCATCTGTTTTGCAAATAAATGAAGCGTTCATAAAATCTAAAATCTCAGTACCCCTCTTCTCACACTCCTCAACATCTGTAACTCAGAGCTGTTTGTACAGACTGACACATATTTCAGTTCATTGATGCTAAATGAAAGAGGTAGTGCCGTAAAAACATTCAAACTGACATACACACACTCTAAAGAAACTGACACTTAACACAACATCCAGCTTCATCAGTGTATCTTTTTGATCTACATTTGAATTCTACTCTGATTTAGACTCATATACGCTCATTGCTATTTGTGGCAAGTATTTTATCAGACAATGAAATATCATTATGTTTATGATCGCTCATCTGTATTAGCATCCGTGCACTGCCAATATTGCTTGACTTGGAGTCATGTATGTGTAGTAAGGCTATAAATAACCAGAACTTGCATTCAAGCAATATAGGCAGTACCAGAATGGGAGGGCTGATGAACGATCAACGACAGTCAAAATCACGACATTACATTGGCTGAAAATATTACATATATTATATATAGCAATGAGTAACCAATCTTCAACAAAAACAGTTTTTAGGTTCAGGAAATGAGGGCAATGTCGTAGTTTAGCGGATACAAATACACAGATGGAGCAGGACGGATATTGACAATAATTTATTCTTTACAAGTATTTGTCACTAAGGTGACATGATCCCCCGCCGAAAATTAATACTTCAAAATTTAAAAATAATGTCAAGATCAGCAAAATCGACTGTCAAACATGTCTAAAAAGTCAAAGTTCCACTGTGACCTTGAGAAAAATGTCAAGGTCAATAAAATCTAATCACCCCTTTGTCTTTCCTAGGAGATGCATTATGTAAGATATGATGGAATTCCAGTGAATGGTTCTTGAGATATCCCGCTGACAACCTTTATATGTACATTAACATGTCAAAAAATTCAAAAATCCGCTGTGACCTTGAAAATTATGTCACAGTCACCAAAATCTAATCAGCCCGTCATCTTCCCTAGAAAGTGCTTTGTGTAAGATATGATGGAATTCCGGTGAATGGTTCTTGAGATACCCCGCTGACAAGCTTTACATGTACATTAACATGTCGAAAAATTCAAAGTTCCGCTGTGACCTTGAAAATAACGTCAAGGTCACCAAAATCTAATCAGCCTGTCGTCTTCCCTAGAAGGTGCTCTATGTAAGAAAAGATGGAATTCCGGTGAATGGTTCTTGAGATATCTCGCTGACAAGCTTTACATGTACATTAACATGTCGAAAAATTCAAAGTTCCGCTGTGACCTTGAAAATAATGTCAAGGTCACCAAAATCTAATCAGCCTGTCGTCTTCCCTTGGAGAAGCTATGTGTAAAATATGAAGAGAATCCAGCAAATGGTTATTGAGATATCCCGCTGACAAGGGTAAAATGACTCATTGTGACCTTGAAATGAAGGTCAAGGTCACAAACCTCTGTAGGAACATTACTCTTCCTATGATGAACCCATACGCAAAATATGAAAATAATCCAGTGAATAGTATTTGAGTTATTCCATTTCGTACGGACGTACGGATGGACGCAGCCGAATACTATATCCCCCTCTTCGCGCTAAATGCGCGGCGGGGGATAAAAAGGGGTATCTTTACTTAACCCCACGCTGAGTATGTTTTAGCTGAACACCTGGGACTATAATGTTGATTAATGAGTTAAATATAACTACCAGATCTCTCAGTGCTGTTGCTACTTTTGCTGATGTGCTCTCTGGAATTACAACTGTGCCTTTTACATTCAGCTTCATTGCAGAATACGCCATGGCCATCCCAGCATTTCCTCCAGAGGCTGTTACAAGGTGTGTACATCCCCGCTCATTGACTGCCTGAAATATAGATGTAAATGCAATGTAAGCAGTACATAGACAGTTTCTACTCATTGCATATATGATACAATGGTGAAACAAACTTCAGACACTTGAAACTAAATGAAAGCTACAGTAATTTTATTAACATTTGGACGCTTTAGTAAGTCTATACTTTCCACATCCTCGGTTACCCATGGTTTTATATGCTCTGTTACTCTCCACTATATCACCCATTGGAAACCTTATCAGAAGAATCTGTACTAAAATTACCCGCCCTTGGCCGGTGTGAGCCAATCAAACTGCTATGCAGCTTGGACCTGTGTGAACCAATGAAAATTCATACCGGTATCACTTCGTTGTAAAGCACGAGAGGTCATTTTGTTAGCCATCCGTCACCAGTTATCTCCCTTGACCATTTCCGTCTTATCCTATTGAGCATTTTCTTTGGGTACTGACTTCGTCACGCCAGCCAAGGGCGGGTTATTTTAGTGCAGATTTCTCTGATAGAGTTTCCCATGGGTGATATAGTGGAGAGTAACGGAGCATATATAAAATCATGGGTAACTGAGGATGTACTTCCCACTGAGTAATGAGAAAATGAAAAGATCATGGAATTTTTATTTTGAAGTAGTGATTCTGAAGTAGTGGGTTCGAATCCCACAAAGGAATTGTCCCAAAAAAGTACATGAATGTGTTCTATTGCAAGTTCCCCTTCAAGGTATAACACACACCAGTCTATAATACCAGCTTATTTAAGCTGCATTTCGACTCCTATTTTTGCCTTATTGGCAGCATGCTACACATGAACTTGGTGTGCAATCAGAAATCTCTGGTACAGAAATTTAAAGCTTTATAATATCAAAATAAGCCTGTGATAGAGACGAGCGATGTATGCCTTGTGGGTGAAGTTGGTACTTTTACAGACAGTATCGAAATGCAATATCGAAATGGAATGTATTTATAAAGAACAATTTGTTATTTTATTTAAAGAAAATGAAGAATTCATAAATGTCTTTTAAAATGTGAGACAGAACATGGAAACTTTGGACCATTGAAAGGGGTAAAAAGATTTACCTAAGATTTGAAATTGATTTTCTCAGATCTCAGTCCTCAGAAAACAAATATGCATCCCTGGGGAAATCAACAAGAGAGGTATCTAATAAACCGAGCTAGGTTAATTGTCGTTACACTGCTGGTAATTAGATTCGGTTCGGACTCGTAGCTGTCCCGGATATTAACAAAAGAAGGTCTGAACTAGGATTAACAATAGCCAATCAAACATTGATGTGATTAATCATTTGCCAAAATGCATTTTCAGAGAATCTCATCAAGGTTAGAGTTGGGAATCCCTCATATTGTAACCAGTGATTTGTTCATTTAGCGCCAGATGAAGTGAGATATATTGCAACTGTTAACCAATTACAACTTTGTACTGCAATATTCAAATATGAAATTTGCTTTTACGTTTGGGTTATATGTCATGATGCTGGTAGAAATGAAAACCATGTTGCTTATTTATATTTACTTTATTCTGTTTTGTATACATGTATTAAACATGTATTGATATTATGTTCAAGGGAGCGGCCTTAGCATAAGCGTTGTAAGCTTGTTGGCCAATCCCTTTCACAATATGTACACTATTGTGAAATAAATATGTTTAAAACAAATATGAAATTTGTGGTATATGAGTACCTTATTGCCAAAATTGTTGGTATTAATATTATTTTGAATGCGCGATAGCAAAGTGGTAAGGCTGCATAAAAATAGAGCCATGGACTCTGTAGCTCATTAGGACATCATTGATCTATTATCTAAGGTTGAATATCTAAGTTATCTCAAGTAATACCAAATCTACAATTTAGAATCTCCTTTGGCAAAGGAATCTGTACACAACATTTCAGCTTGCTAAAGCTTTTTTTACTGGAGAGATCTAGGAACATAAAAGAAAGTTTTCAGGTCATGACAGCTGTGACCCATATTTGGGGTCACAGGGTCACCAAATCTACATTTTAGAATCCCCATTGGCCAAGGAGTCTGCACACAACTTTTCAGCTCTCTAGACCTTTTGGAACTGGGGAAGAAGATGAAAATAGGTTTTTAAGGATGAGACCCCTGTGACCCCATTTGAGGTCACGGGGTCAAGAAATCTACAATTTAGAATCTTCATTGGCCAAAGAATTTGCACATAAAATTTCAGCTCTGGAGAAGAAGTCGAAAAAGCGAAAAGTTTATGAATGGATGGACAGACGGACGCCATGCCAGATGAGCGAAAAAGTAGAAAATTCGAAACAATTTTATTCCTTCTCGCTAATCCTGAAGAAGATCCTAAATTTGGCTGAATTTTATTCCGAATCCACTTCTAAATTCCTACAATTTTGCCCATTGAAAAAATTAGTAAGAAACTTTTTTTTTGAGCTTGACTAAAAGGAAAAAAATCTTCCTTGTAATTAATTCTGACAGCACTGACAAAAGCATTTTCAAAACTGTTTCAGTACTGATATTATCTATAGTGTAAATCAACACATGGCATTTGCAATTCTGAGAAACCTTTGAAAGCTAACAAAATCATGATCTTGGGAACTTTATCCAACCTTTTTACAGATGTTTGAAATCCCTCTTATTTTGAAGGAGCCTGGTGGTTGGAGGTTGTCCAGCTTGAGGTAGACATTCAGACCGGTCAACTTGGACAGTGGACGGCTTAATATTGTTGGGGTCACAGAGTACAGTTGTTGGTCACCAGACATCGTCACTGCAATGTTGTGAATTGTTAGACCGTATACTTTTTAAAGGCATAAAATAATTTTTTAAAATATATGCCACTATGTCAAATTTCATTTATTTAAGAACGAGTTATATGAATAGAATTGAATTATAATTCCTTTTTTTCTCTCTTGGCCAAAGTAGATTCAAAATTTTCAACAGGTTATCCATTTTTAATATTCAGCATCTTCTCACTTTGAATGGTCAAAAGTAATATAATTCTCAATTTTTTTATTTTTCCAAAGAGATATCATTTTGTTTTATGTAGTTAAGTCAACACTCTGAAGCTTTCAATACGGATCCCTCAAAGGATTTGTTCTGTATAAAAACAAGAACCGTCAAAAGAGATGCTTTATCCCCCCGGTCACACGTTTAAGTTGAATGATCAGTTTTTGCAGTATAAAATTGAAAACGCTTGTGTGAATAATGTTAATTTTGTAGGACTTCTAACAATCATGATAATTAAGGATATGATTTAAAAAAACATTAACAGAGGACATATCTAGGCTGGCTTTTATAAGTAGTAAATGGTTATGTTTGAAAGAAGACTGACAGACAGGACCAACAACTAAATCTCCTCCCTGCATTATTTGCCAGGGGGATAAAAAGTACAAGAATTTGTAGGATACTATTTCAGTATTTCAATGTAAGAGTTTTACACCTGTTCAATTTCTAAATCATTTCAAAGCAACAAAATGCATAGTTGGTCTAAAAAAAAACTAAAAAAACAGCAGAATTTTAAAACTTTTGATTTTTTCTTGGACATTCTTCTCCAAGTTAGTTAGTTTTCCATGTAATGTTTAAAGTAATTGTCTCATTTTGGCACTTAATTTGTATAAATTGTATTGTAGCAAACATGATTATCCTGTGTAAAGTATCAGAAATATATTTTTTAAATTTCTTTGGTGAAGAATTGCCTGTTTTACTGCATTATCATGTATGAGTTTCCCAGTCAAATAGAACAGATCGTTTATTTTGAATCACGATATTGACGAACTGGACACTTCACTGCCGATAGCTACGACCATGCAGACTACCATCTATGTACCTCCTTCTCTTTCTTAAGAATCATAACAAACTCACCTCCTCTATTTTCATTGCATACTTGCAGAAGGAACTACATGACTGCTTTACGTCACAAATGTTTAGAAATGACACTGGAAGGCAGGTCGATTTAGGGTTGATTTGGGGATGGTTGTTTGAAATTAAATATTCAATTTTATGCAACATGAAAAACTATGAAAACTATAAAAATTGCAAACATTAGAGGAAAGATTGTATTATGTATTGAAACATTTGTCTGGCATCAAAAATATTTGCATTACCAACATGAGATATTCACCTTTAAACACCAAATGTTATATATATATTCCATTGTATAAAGCTCAACATAAGGCTTACAGATGGGTGTACAACCACAAGGTGTACTCACTTCTGAATACCAATGTATGAATATCTGTACCACAGTGTGTGAAATAAGGACATCCAACAGTCAAACTTTTTAAAGTTATTATTTTCTATTCTTAATAATTTTTAATAATTAATTCCACCCTTTAAATTAAGTAAATACACTATGGGACTGGCTAGTTATCACACTTATTTCATACACTGGTCTAACAATGAATGAATCTGTGGATGATCGAGTGGAGCCCCTTTTTGGAAATTCAAGGACCCCCCCCGCACGCACCCCTCAAATCCCCTCCCCACCAAAACCATCCTTTCAATATGTGTATGAAGATTATTGACATGCATTTTTATACAACTGAAATTATCTATGAATATTCATATCAGCTCATAAACGTGTGCTGACAACATATATCTGACAACCTCTTCTTCATTGGATCTGGGGGACTAAAATAAATTTAAATCTTGTAAACGATTCAAATACATCTTATTTCTATGTTCAACAAGTGTCCCTTTTTTACTTGAATGTAACAACATTGATTTTGATATTACACTTATCACTATGCAATACAACAGCAAAAGTTACATTGTTCTGACAATGTTAAACATTTGTTTACACACCTATTTTTATACCGATATAAATGGACTTTACATTGTTGATTTACAATTTCACTTGGTTTTTGAATAACTCTCTTGACCTAAAAAAATAAAATAAAATGTGTCTATTATTTTTAGTTGATAATGTTATGAATAAGATAGAACAGGAATTCTTACATATGAATGAATTCAATCATCTTTTAAATAAAGTTTGCACGAGAAACGATTGGTTTGAGTTATTAATTCTTAAAGATATTTTATAATAATGAAACAGTTTGACAATCCAATTAAGTTATCCAAATTAAAACTCTCTGTTAGATAGAAATTAGATTATTTTAAACTTTTTAGTAACATATCATAATTTTAACTGTCATAATGCAATAAGTTTAAACATATAAATCCCGAGAGATATTACAAATAGTCATCTTAGCCTTTTAATTTAAGCTACAATAAATGTGAATCATAAATATTACGTCGGAGACAATAAGTGGTCATAACTCATTGCTTGTTTGCGATCTTGTGTGATAAAACTCGAAGTTATCACGAGATATAGACTTGCCCTGAAACCGGAGTAACACTCGCTGAGTTTCGGGGAGTTTGACTGCGACCATGTTCGCCTCTCTAGTTCAGCATACGAGACGTCTTCCAACGTCTATATGATTAAGTATCTGTTTCCCGTAATTGAGGTTTACCGGTGATTATCATATGACTGCGAGCATTATACTTACATCAAAACAATCACAATTCACATCACGGGACACGCGACCTCAACCCATGTCACTTGTCAGCAGCGAGATGCTAGTCGTATTTCAGAATGAATTATACGTCTATTCAATGATACAAATAAAATGACAGCCTAACAAAGTGATGCTAACTCAAATCAGCAATCATTTAAATGTGATAGTTTGCAAATACCTGTTGATTACACATACCTACGTGCTTATTATCACCTGTTGCTGTAAACTCGCTGAGCAAAACGTGTATCTCTGGCCATAGGCATAAGTTAAGTTAATGATCATTGGTTGACCTTATTTATTTTTAACCAATACGCAGCCGCGTTACGTTTTGCAATATGAACCATAAATCTGGGATTCCCCTTTTTCAGATGCTATTTTTAGAAGCCACAACGTCGCTCCCGCAAATCATCCGTTCTCTCGCGGCCCCGGCATAATCTGTTTACCATATCGCTAGCAGCGGCATGGAATTCTGGAAGTTTAGCAAAACCTATCTTCTTGGCATGCTTCCAGCCTCTCGTCTGGGCAACGAAATTATGTGTAATTTAGCTAGGCGTATGGCTTGCAATGAAGTCCAACTTTCTCCTGCAATTTCTAAACCCATAATAGAGCGAGAAGCCGTTTAAATTGGCACCGTGTTAGTTTCAGTCTGTCGTTGACTGGAGACATGTGGATCTGAAGTATGCCAGTGACAGGCGAATAACCACGCAAATAAAACCTATTCAAATAACGCGTATCAGCAGCAAAGTTATAAACACTGCCACATCGCTGCGTCTATAGCAGTGAGTAGCTCATTCATACGTAAAGCTCGTGGCAGTGGTTGCCGGGGGAGTGTGGAGTTTCTATCGATTCACATATCGGCCATCTATTTTATTAAGTTTGAGAGCGCCTCCTATCGTAGACCTGCTATTGGGACGGGCCACGGTGCCATGGGAAATAGTACATAGACGAGTTGAGCTCGCAAACGTTATCGACTGATATTACTTCTGTTTGCATAGCTCTTGTACCGAAATTGAGTGGAACTGACTGTCAGAGATTCCTGGCTTTAGAATTCTTGGAACTTTGGTTCGCTCATTCACTGAGATGACGGTCTTGATGAAAGGCGTTCAAAGAAGAAGAACTTTCCTCAAAGGAATTGCCGCTGATGAGAAAAGATTTCTTTTGTGTGAATAACTCGAGTCAATATCCAGTTAAAATTGCTTGAAGCTACTCCAGCTCTTAACAGCGCTATGGGATGAGTGTTTCGCAGGAATGGTTTCAACTTGGAGATTATTTATTTTTTTAAAGAACTGGAGGCTCATAAATCATTCACGTTTTAATTTGACAGTTGAAAGAACATAAATCGCGAGAAGCGAATCGGAAAGGATACCAGACTAACGAAGATCTTCACGGCAGGGAGTTTACGAAAAACTTGAAACAAGCAACAGTTGTTGATTTCGTTTCGGGGAGATAACACATTGAGTGACAAGGCTGCATACCGCTGAAAACACGGACGCAACTTTGCTAAATTAGTTACGAACACGCGAGCGAGATATATTTCTATCCATCATCAAAAGGTAGGTATCACTGTTCTTGAGAGTGTGTATGCCTTTGTTTGTCAATGTTTAACTGATATTTATATGAAATATTTGTTTAAAAATCTAAATCCCTCATCCATATTCTTGGACGTGCTAAAAATATTACTTTGATATATACAAATGTACACTGATAACTCAAAATAATGTAGGATTAAAACATATCCTTAATTGTTTGATACAGCTAATACTACTAACAGTTGTATAAACAACTGTCATTGATAATTTTTTGGTAAAACACGAGATGATGTATAGCCTTATTTAAAAAAAATATTATCTCATTTTTCAAAGGCGGGTCGTATCTGGGAGTTCGAAGACCCTTAGATTAAGAAAGAACCCCCCCCCCCCCCCCCCCCCCCCCCCCCCCCCCCCACCCCCACCCTCTTTCTTTAAGCGACAACCCCTAAACCCCAAATCCCTTTCCTGCATAATTTTCAAACATGTTAGCAAAGATTCTTACAAACATAAACCTGTAACCATATTCCATAGAGAATATGAACATCTTTTGGATACATATTCTTGTGGGTTATTTATTGTGCATGCTTGTTTTAAAATCGCAATAATATGATCTAAATGAGACATATATGTCTCAGTCATCCATATTCAGTGTCATTGTTTTCCTATTGAAAAGTGTGTTTAATCATTTCATAATTATAATAAAGTCGTGTAAAGAAAATATGAAAAGAAGAAAAAAAAACACTTATCATTGAGACTTGACACGCAATTATCAGTTATTGATTCTTTGTTTCGTACCTAAACTTCTCCATTAGAACATTTATTTGATACAGTTTTATCGGTATAGATCGTGCAGTGTGCCACGAAACTTCTTTATCAACCTAAACTTCGTGTTTTAAAGGCGCTGTAGCACGTTTTTTCGCTCAAATAAGTCGATGAAATGTATTTGAAAAATAATGTCACCAATAGTAAAACAACCTTCTCTCTTCGGAAAGTCAAGTTACAAATGAGTGTACATGGTTCCGTAAAGCCACGGCTATCGTTTTTGTCATTCGAAATAATAAAATGTGTTCACAATAAAATGGCCGCCATGAAATGTTGCTTTATACGCAACACCGTTATTACCACTACGGATAATTGGTTTGTGTAATAAGATGTTTTACCCGCTAAAGTAAATATAAATGACATAAACTATCATTATAAATGGGAAATTTGAAAAAATAAAATTTGCAAAAAACGTGCTACAGCGCCTTTAAAGTTAATATATTTACAGATAATTTTTGGTGTAACATGTTGAAAATACGATGAAAGAGAACTAAGCATGCAGCGTTGTAAAGACAATTCATAAAGTAGGATAATGTGTTATAAAATAGTTTCGCAAGTCGCAAGTTTAAATGTTACCACTGTCTTCAAATGCAAAATGCTATATGGATATATTGTACAGGCTTGCCGTTTTAAGTGCACATTGTGTGAAGTGAAATTACTGTAACATTTCTTCCACAAAGAAAGTTATATCTGTGAAAGCATCTCTCCTCTGTTTGGTTTGAACATGTTTTATTCAAAGGAAAAACACTAGGGACAAGTTATGAGACACGTTGCTTGCATTTACAACCAATATTGATTTACAGTTTTACAAAAGAGCAAATACTGGAAAAGAAAGTAATTAAAGTTGAACGATGAAAGACCTCTGACGTTTTCACGTTAACCCACTTGATGACTAATTGGGTTTTGTCCTTCTTTGAGGGGCATTCTAGAAGATGTAAGAGAAGAAGTTCTATTGATATCCACCGACACTTCGGTTGAAATGCTAAAAGTATAACAAGCAGTGTTGACTTTCTTAATGGCCGTGTTAATATCAAAAGTGGTGATAGCAATGGAATATTGTACAATTCATAAAATTTCTTAAAATATTGTTTTGGTAGTTTTGCCCTCGACAGAGAAGCCGTAGGGGTTTTATGTTATGGACCCTATTCACGAAAAAGTAGTACGTGTTTCTCCCACAGTTTTTGGTCAATCTTTCTTAAACTGTTTATATGTTTTGGATAAAAATCAGTGATGCGCAAATAGCGAGCTCTGAGTGAAGTTACGAAAAAAAACTGTTTCGAGTTACTGCGCTTGACTTGGCTTGACTTGGCTTGACTTGGCTTGACTTGGCTTTCTCATTTCAGAGTGAGGCTTAACTTCACTCGTAGGTCATTACAAATATATAGTACGTGCAGCTACGCTACCATTGAAAATGAAAGAAATGCAGCAAGGTTTAAGTTAGCCACCGGTGGAGTCTGTTGCGAGTTATAGGACTCGCGGGTGAAGTTAACTGAGGCCGGTTATAACTCAACTCATTCCATAGTTTATCATCAATATTTCTGAAATTCTAAATATGTGTTGCAGATTAGTGTTGTGCATATCAATTATGATATGAATGTGATAAAGATAGCTGTGTATATATTATCGACCTAATCTGATAATAAGAGAAGACAATTTGATTTAAATAAAGAGTTATGCAAACATTTTCTTCCAAATCAACATCAAACGTATTCCGACTCTGTCTGAAAATAGCACCATAAATTGCACGAATGTGATGACAAAAGCTATGCACATTTTGATGATTTAATCGGATCACTAGGAAACTTCATCTGATTTAAATAAAGGTTTATGCGGACTGTCATCATGATATTTTATAAACGTTTCCCTCCATACCAACATTAAACGTATCTCGACTTTGTCTCAAAATAGCAACATAAATTGCACGAATATGATAAAAAAAAAAACTATGCATATTGTATTGATGACTTAATCGGATCATAAGATAATATTTTTTCTGATATAAATACAGGTTTATGCAAACTTCCATCGCAGTAATGAAAAAAACTATTCTGATTTTTTTATGATGATGTTGTATATATAGTGAATAAGTATCAAGACTGTTTCCAAAATAGTACGACATATATGGAGGCGATAAAGAAAGCTATGCAAATACTGATGACCTAATCTGAAAGTGAGAGACTCTGCGATGAAGCTGTGTTAACAATAACACTATTGATTGGCGAACACAAATATTGACAATAGAGACGCGGAGGAAACGAAGGGAAATATGATCGATTGAAGGCTTTCATTCTAAATGAACGTTGTATCATATATTATGGCAGTCATCACGCCGGTGCACCTATTAACATTGGTATGGATTATAACTTGTCAGCGCAGTGTAAAGTGTTAATGAACGTTGTCATGTATTATTGAAGACATCTGTGAAAACCACCTACGTTATTAGCACTAGAATAGCTTTAGCAATTATGTTTGATGTTGCAATTAAACATTTCCTTTATTGTCGTAGTCATAGTGCGCTATTATTAGTGGACATTATTCTAATCTAAACATTGGTGAATGTGAAGCTGAGTCTGTATGAAAATCTTGTTGGAAACGAATTTTACAGTTATTGTTTTGATGAAAATGGTTACCTGGTTAAATATTAAATACCGTAGTGGATAGTATCACTGCGGTGACATTGTAGCCTATAGTTACAAATATATGTTCAGAAAAGAATGTGTGTATATTAAACACGTTAATATGAAAATGTGAATTCTTGTCTTATTAGATTTCAAAATTTAAAAAATGGTAGCATTCGAATAGCCAATTTTAAACCAAATATACACAAGTATTAAGCAGTTTTAGGAATGTTACCGTACCAAGGATGTTTTTCGTGTCTCGGTGCCATAACACACATCACCCTAGCTTCAAACCTTAATATTCATACGTCTACTGTGATTACTCTTGAGTCTATGTATCTGATTTACCTAATGTTAGTGTGATGTAAAACATACTTTTATATCCTACAAGATTAATTCTCAAAAGGTAGGTTTTTGTTTTATAAGCGTATTGTGATTTTTACAATATCACTTACATCATTCAGAAATGGACACGTTTAACAAGGTGTAATTGATTTTTCCCAAAATAATTTCAATTATACTGAACTTTTCTGAAAATGCTGATATATAGAATCTCACCCAAGTGTCTTCTGATATCAAATATATCAACACGAGTTGATAAAAGTTACAAATATCCGAGGCTTGCCGAGGATAGTTTTACTTTTATCAACGAGTGTTGATATATTTGATATCAGAAGACACGACGGTGAGATTCTATTTATCATCCAAAATCATTCTTATTACGTTTAAGTGAAAATAGTGTACATCTCTGAGCACATCTCTGCCATTTTACTTCCAGTGCGGTGAGGTCATAGCATTGTGACGTCATCATGTTTATGACGTCATAGCATTGTGACGTCATTACTCGATGACGTAAAAGCATTGTGATGTCATGTAGCTGACGGCGACAGGGCATTGTGCAAAATCTACTGCCAAAAAGATATCTCCTAGGAGATATCGCTTGATCTCACACAAGCGATATCTCCTGTGGAACACAGTTTTGGGTGATAAATTTGTCATTACGTCATTTCGTATTTATATAAAGACAGCTACTGCGTTGTGAAGCAAAGCGCGTGGGAGTACAGCGCTACGAATAAAGCGTGAATACGTAAGTTTGTTTGTTACTGTGGAGGCCAAAAGCTCACATCATCTGAGATAATGAAGCCAGGGAATTACCTGCATATTATATCACCGAGGTCTTGGCAGTAAAGCATAGGATAATTGCAACGTATGGGTTACATGACACTCTGACAGTGAGAGAGCCGCGCTGACAGCAGCGCTCCGTCATGAGGGGTAGTCGTGAACTGTTAAGACGTCAAAATGCAATCTGATGTAAGCAGTTACTATAAGCACAAAGCCCGAAATAACTATTACTGTTTCCTCATTGGTGAAGGTCCAACTTGTCGAAGTCTCCTTCCAGTAAATATACTTTGAACCCAAAATAACTTGATAGACGTTAGGCCTCTTCGGTCGACATTCTCCCTTCTGCATATATGCTGCCGTCAATATCATTCTAGACACAGGACAAAAACCATTTCTGGACGCAGACCAAATATCATTTATTGACGCAGACCATGAACTCATCATATTTGATAGTGTTTTTCCTATGCTGCCGTCAATATCATTCTAGACACAGATCAAATATCGATTCTGGACGCAGACAATGAAGTAACCATACTTGGTAGGTGTATTTCCTATTCGTCATCAATATAATTTAATTTATGGACGCAGACTAAATATCGTTTCTGGACGCAGACCAAATGTCATTTCTGGACGCAGACAATGAACTCAACATATTTGGCATGAGTATATATGTCCTATGCTATCGCCAATATCATTTCTGACCGCAGACCATGAACTCACCTAAGTTGGTAGCTGTACTTCTTATTCTGTCATCAATATAATTTCTGGACGCAGACCAAATGTCATTTCTTGACGCAGACTATGAAGTAACCATATTGATAGTGTACTTCTTATTATGTCATCAATATAATTTCTGGACGCAGACCAAATGTCATTTCTGGACGCTGACTATGAAGTAAACATATTGATAGTGTACTTCTTATTTTGTCGTCAATATAATTTCTGGACGCAGACCAAATGCCATTTCTGGATGCAGACTATGAAGTAAACATATTGATAGTGCACTTCTTATTCTGTCATCAATATAATTTCTGGACGCAGACCATGAACGATCCCGTTTGATAGATCTAGTTCATATGATGGCGTCAATCTCATTAGATACACCACATACAAACCTCACTTGCAATTGAGACAAATACAGGTCTAAATTGAACTGCCGTCAGTCTTCATACTTTGTGTCAACATACCATGATTCAACCTAACGTAGTAGATGGAGTTCGAAATCTTCTGATGCTCTCATACTCTCACTCTCTGAACCTGAAAAATGCATTTCCAGTCTTCCTACACGTCCATGTCTGCAACCAGACCTAGGTTAATTCCTCTTTTGAGGTGAGGTGAGGTGAGTTGGGGTTTAACGCCGCTTTCAAGATTATTTCACTTATATCGCGGCTGCTAGTATTACGGCAGGGAGAAAGCCCGCAACGCCATATGGCTATGCATTGCGGACCATGGTTGGTACTACGCTGAAATTCAGTGTAGCATTGCACCCAAACCTTACTGCGTGTAAAACAGTTCTCTACTGCAGACAAAGTTGCCGTGCCCCTGGCGGGATTCGAACCCCGGACCTCTTGATCCGAAGCCGAACGCGCGAACCACTGCACTATCCCGCTCCAATTCCTCTTTTGAAAATAACTTGTTGCATTTCCTCTATGAACACAGACTACCAGACACGTAACCATCGCAGCACGACACGGGGTTTTCAGAACTCAATAGGTATGGAGCATTCTACAGTCAAGTATCATGAAATATTCAAAACAACAAACTCCATCGGTTTACGGTAAACCTCAGCTGCGTCCATTACCTAAGCAAATTATCGCATAATTCTTGATTATCCACTGAGCAAAGAAGATGGGACGCCACCCAAATCTTTACCAGACTTGATTCGTTTGCTGGATATTCTGGCGCCAGGCGTCTATTTCGTGCAGCTAGCTCGTAAACTACTCGGGCTTTATTTCCCCTGCGCGTATAACATGAATTAGAATGCCATGCCCCAAACCCTGACCGAAATAGGGACGTAATATGTTTTATCATATGAGATTATCGTTTTGGTTCTCCTAAAGACAGTTTTATTATATTTATAGAGATAATAGGATATGCTAGTCTGGAGCGGAGCTTCCTGTGCCTATTATTAATATATATAGCGAGTCACCTAATATCGGATATTGTGGTCAAAACCTCGTCTGCGTGTGTAAGAAGGATATATATGGTTTCGTTGACTTTCATTGCGGTATGATTTAGAAAACTGAATTGACATGTATTTTGTCTCCAGGAATATATTTGTGAAATGTGTATCTTGAGTTAATAAATATGCACAATAATCGTCATTTATTATATGACTGTATACAAATAAATAATCTGAGATAAACGAAATTATTAATTTTGATGAACCTAGAAATATTTAAACGTTTGAATACTTTATAAAATATGATAAACTGTAGTTATTGCACATTATTATTAACATACATTTTGATGAGTGATTTGTTATTTGAACTCTACCCCAGAGACATAGGATACTTAATTGTTCTTATCTTAACGAGGAATGGAAACAGACATTGGTAACATAATAAACACATTGAATGGAGTATTGATGTGAAACAAAATTGATTAAATATATGACACATAAAGTACATCTTGAGTGCAATTTTAAACGAGACTAGAAAGTAGAAATTCTATAAGTAATACTTTAAGTTAAATATTCTTAATTCTAATATTAAACTCATATCTTGTTTTGCATTGCTAAGATTGCTATAATGGCTATGTTTGTACAACGTGTCATGTTGGATATTGTCAGTAATAAGTGAAATACTCTTGAAAGCGGCGTTGAACCCCAACTCACCTCACCTCAAATTCTGAGCTGAACATTTAAACCGATTAGGGTGCTTGAATTAGATCTGCTCTAAGAGATACATCCAAATAATAGTATTGTTAAAACATAGTTTTATATGATGCATATATGACTTTAAACGGTTGAATCGTTTACACTCTGATAGCATGTAGGTATATAATATATCGATACAAACTTTGTTTGAATTTTAACACAACTGTTCCAATTTCGTAACTCAGCGTAACGAAAATCCTGTATTTATCGGAAGGTAATTATCATATTAAGATAGTAATATAGTCATCAAAATAAAACCATTTCAGAGGTGAATTCAAGCGGAAAACGTAACGTTTTTAATTTGGCCATTAGGTTTTATTGAGGCTGCTTTTAAGATGAATGTTAAAAACCTCTTTGATATTTCCTTATCATTAACTTCAGTTTTCTGAATTAGTGCTATTACGAAACGATTATGGAAATGAAAACGATTCACATTCGATCACAACCTTTTAAAGTTCAGACCATTTCAATCGATGACTATCTATTTTTGAATACCACATTTATGGGGTAATTTGACCCGGCTGTGATGTTTTGCGATTTCAAAATAATGGTTATTTCTGCTTCTTATTAGCACATTCGCCAAATTGACATAAGTGCAATTCCTGGTAATGCAATATTACGACATGCACTAACTGTATTGATTTTTCGCTTTGGTCATCACTGGCGCTTCAAGGACCTTTGTAACGTTATCCACTGAGCTTAAAGGGATAAACACAATCTAATAAACGTTTCTACTTTTTCAGGACGGCCAATCGTGCTGCCGACCGAGTATTCAGACTTCTCGCACAACTCTGCCTAATTTCCAGCAAGGAGAAAACGATTTCCTGCTGTCAAGATTGGTCTTCAACTATGCAGACTGTTACAGGAACATTAATCAGTGGCCAGCACTTTGCAGTATCTAGCGTGATTACAGATTGAATATCAGAGTGAGGAAAACGTTTGCAAGCCGTGTGCTATTTGGAAAGCTGAGGTTACTATTGCAAATTCAATTATTTGTAGAGGTTCTTTTTGCAGAACGGTGATGATTTAATGCATCATCCTCAAGCAGGGGCCTGGTGAAATGGAGTGTGATTGTTGTCACTATAAAGGGTTTGTCTAAACTTGTACTTTCATCATATATATATGTATATATACAAATCAGCATAAAATGGGGAAAACACAGCTATCATCAGGAGGGGATAAGGACAAATCGAGGTCATCAATGGAAAGGGAGCAAATAACGCCACTCCCATCTCGGGAAAGGTCAAGGACACCGTCGGGGAGAGACAGACTTATCGCCCCTGTTGATCATTTGATCATGCCACCACCAGGTTGGGCGGATCAGGAAAAGAACCGCAGGCAGAGTACGATTCATTCCTACACCCTCCAACAACACCACTCTCTTCCTACTGACTCGCGTACTATGTTAAAAGTCCAGGAAATGACGTCGGGCAAAGCTATGAAAAATGTTCTTGCCCTCAGTTTTGCATTTATGTTCATATTTACTGCTTTTGTTTCCTTACAAAGTTTACAGAGTTCTCTTCATCCTGGAGGTGTGGGTGTTGTCTCCCTTAGTTGTGTGTATGGAACCACCGTGCTGTCTTGTCTTGTAGCGCCGTGGCTGATAAACAAACTGAGCACAAAGTGGACAATGGTCATTGCCTTTATTATGTTTACTGGATATTTCTCAGCTAACTTTTACCCAACACATGAAGTTCTGATTCCACTGGGTATAGCCCTAGGTCTTCTCGCGGGGCCATTGTGGAGTGCACAAGCGACCTACATTACAACGTTAGCTTTGACACATGCTCAACACGAAAGCATCTTGGAATCTGATGGGGTCATCAACAAGTACATGGGAATATTCCTAGGATTCTACCGCAGCAGTTTGATTTGGGGGAACATGATTTCAGCTCTGGTTCTTTCAAAGAACTCTTCAGTGGATTACCAAAGCCCCTACTTCAACAGTTCCCTGACAGAGGTGTGTGGGTCCCGGGATTGCCACATATACGACTCGGCCGATGGAACTTACAATAATGGATACAGTCCCCTTCAAGGGTCCATCCCAGACACGACTCGCTATCTGTTGCTCAGTACATACCTCGGATGTGGAATTATGGGTATCGTCATCCTGATTGCCCTTGTGGATAAATCGAATGTTGGCAAGGAGGATGCAGATCCTGAGTTTTCATTGTCATCCAGTGAACTGTTCCTGTCCTCCCTGAAGATGCTCAAGGACTCAAAGTGTGTACTCCTCATGCCTCTAGTGATGTTCGTCGGTCTGGAGCAGGGCTTCATGTTTGGAGACTTTACCAAGGTAAGAAGTTCCTGTTTACAACGCCAGTTGGTACATGGTGTAATTGACCGTTTTAACATGCGCATTACTACATGTATGGTCACAACGCATTGAAGTCAACCCTTCTATGTAATGTTGAAGTGTTTATCCAATAACCTATTTTCGTTTGACCATATAAAGAAAGAAGGTTTGAGTCACGGGCCTTCTGTGTCAGTTATTCACGTTTAACCATTACATTATTTTCCTTTTAGTCTAAAGGTTTTCATATTCTCGATTACGGTTTCCCCCGCGGGTATCAAATATACTGTAAAAGGCTTTCTATACTTACCTGTTATCTCAAAGTAGGACTACATGGCCTTGACTGTCATACTTTCACTGCTTCATTATTTTTAACACTATTTTCTTTTTCACTCGAAATAGGAAAATCTTTTCATATTACCTAATATTAGATCAACACACAGTAGTTGATGGTCATAATCATGATGTTGGAGTTGATGTAGATTTGTGTTGTTGAAGGATGCAGAAAGTCCAACCAGTAACGCTTTCAGATCACTGATTAAAATTAATGAATCAATTAAACAAGCATATCATCATCTAACATTGTTACCCATAAAGAACCCATTTAAAACGGTGTTAAGCAATCGGTTTTGTTTCCTGGTCGACAGAAATCATAATAGTAATCAATACTCTCATGAAATATGAACGAATGCAGGAAATAAACCCAGTCTGACAGTTTTCCTGATATAAATGGACATTATATGAATAACTGAATATTCCTCTGCCGGAAGTCTAAACCCAGTCTCCAAATGTGGTCACGTCAGATCGATTTGGAGCAATAGCTTGGTTTCCTTTACATTATGTCATGTTATTTACACAAATAATCGCTAAATATGATGTTTCAAGTCTTTTTGTTGTTTGTTTACACCCCTGTGGTGCGTTAAGTACAATATACGACAGCATACGTCAGTACGTCCGTTCATATATATCCCAGGAGATATCGTTTTGGCAGTAGATTTTGCACAATGTCCCGTCATCGTCAACAACATGACATCACGATGATTTTACGTCAGCATGATGCTGTGACGCCATAAGCATGATGATGTCACAATGTTATGCTATCACTGCATTGAAAGTCACCTGGCAGAGCTATGCTCAGAGATGTACACCATTTCAATGAAACGAAATG
Source organism: Gibbula magus (assembly GCA_936450465.1). NCBI lineage: Eukaryota > Metazoa > Mollusca > Gastropoda > Trochida > Trochidae > Gibbula > Gibbula magus. The sequence goes on from OW388295.1 coordinate 69,713,249, forward strand.
AACACTGATTTTGGATGATTAATAAAATCTCCCCCTCGTGTTTTCTGATATCAAATATATCAAGCCTCAGATATATGTAGCTTTTATCTACTCACAGTGATTTAATTGATATCCTAAAATTATCGATATCTCAATAACTATTTACTCGATTTATTTCATATTTTGAATTTAGTGAGAGAAAAGTTTATATAGAATCCGTGACCTTGATCTTCATTTGAAGGTGACAATGAAACAGTTTTACCTGTACGCCGGATATCGTAAGAACCAGTTACTGGATACGTGATGTTGATTAGATTTATCAGTTCATCAGTTTCAAGGTCAAAACGAAGCTTCGCATTTTTCAACAATGGGAACCCTTAAGCTCAGCTTGGCAAAGGGACCAAGAACCATCCACTGGTTTCTCTTTATATCTTTCACAAAGTTTCCCCAAGGGAATATGTGAGGCTACTTTAGTGATGGTTACTATGGCAATATTCTACAACGAAGTTTTACATTTTACAGCATTTTGAGCTCGTCAACGGACCATTCTTAATTCTAAACAATAACATTTCTTGATTTAATTACTGTTTTAAATCTCCATGTTCTGACAGTTTTAAAGAAATGAATGTAATTAAGAACATTGTTTCCTTGTTTGGCCTTACAAACTAGTAAACAGTTATAAAACATAATGGTCTAAGGGACACAGTTCTTATGCAAAATGAAAAATTACGATGTACTTTAATGGCTTCGAATTGATTAATTTATTACAAAATTATTTGTTTATTCATTACATCAAATCAACGCGATCTCCATCTTAAGGTTACACTAACCAGCGCATGAAACTGTTCAAATGTATGTTTCTATCTAAATTCAAAATTCCTATCTGAGGATATTCTCTCATTAGTACAAGCAAGGAGACAACCTCATTAAATGTAATGATTGTATCTCCCCTTTAAAACACGTTTCATCACTGGAAATACCATCAGCTTCAGAAATACTGAAAAGGGTAACCATTCTCTAAAACCAGACAGCTGTCCTTGTCCTCACATGGCACCTCAATCAATTCTTCCAGCAAAGTAGAGAGTCTGTCAAATATTAATGAAGGCGGTTCAGCCAACAATAGCGGTTCCATCCAACCCCTGTTAGAACTTGCTGATAATTACACGAAGTATAGCAACTCCAATCTGGTAGTAGAGCCATTCTGTCCACGAGACACGCGTCTGTTGGCCCTGTTCCTTGATTAGCTGACCCAGGCAGGAAACAGAACATTTTGTGAATTGCCAGAGGAATCTGTTCTGCTAATGATGCTTGTCTGTCAGTGATCATTTTTGTCTTTGAAGTGTTCTTTTTGAAGTTGTGTCTTGCTTTTGTCACTCACGTGATTATTCCATATTGATGTTGGTTAAAAAATAATGTGTTAGAATGTGTTACCTTTAAGATGACTTTTTTTCAAGTTAAAAATGTCTTATTTATAAATAAAATAAAATGGCAAAGATTCCCATTACATCCTGAGCATTGTGAGGTGAACTAGGGAAACTGACAAGGTAGAGAGTATTTCGCATCGATCAAAGTCGTAGTTCTACTTTTGATATTAAACAACTTTTAATGTCGTTTAAAATGATCTCCGAAATTGCATGTTTACAGTAAACGTATTCAACCTTACGTGAAATGAAGAATCTGTTATTGATGACTGTATCACTAAGTATACATAAATAGTTTAGGGCTCGTGTCGTGTAAATATAAGTAAAGATATATTTTGTTCATTGACAAACCGACAAAATATCCATCGTAGAAATATCGAATATCCCATATTTTGTTCAATATGGTATAATCCAGCTCCTAGTCACGGGTCAGGACCCTTGCCTGATCTTAAGGACTAACTTTGATTAGAGGCTTCTAGCACATCCTGATGGACAAATTACCATGAACAGGAGCAAGAGTTGGAACGTGTAAAGAATCACTCTCTCCGAGCAAGGGCACTCATTCAATATAACGATAATGGACAAGCATAATGGATGGAATTGTGACCACTAAAAGTCATATTTCCACTCTGTTGATGTCAACTGTGGGAACTGGTATTGATTGAGGGTTGTTTGTGCCACTGCGAAGTGAATGTGTGATTTTTACTGTGTTGTAATTGCTGTAAATGTTTGAGATTTGTGAAAAACACTGTTATTACAAATAAGTCCAAAATTGAGTTTATTTAAACATACGATTGTAGTTAATATTTTTTTGAGACACGGTTAACTTTAAGATAATGACCCTTCTGCCATGTAAATTTATTATTCACAGTATTCTCACATTGACCCTTTTACTCCCGACATTTGTTTATGTTTAAGTAGTTCTGACTTGAAACTATGACAACTTTGTATATTGGTTAATGTGTTCTAACAGAGTTCTACTTCACACCATGAAGTCATTACTCCTTCAGTGTACGTGTACAAAGTTTTAAAACATTACTTGTTTTCTCTTTAAAAAATACATGTGAATCAACTATCCTCTGTGTATTTGATGACAATTTCCCTTAAATATTGACCACATCACTCTCTTTATTTGATTATGCGCCGTTCTTGCTTCAAACAGAAACCCTTTACCATCAGTCACACAGAGCAACTCCTCTCCTGAGGACTAATCAAATAATCGTTGTTTCACAAATATCCTCGCCTTAATGATAAGTTGTCACGAAAACATAATATGTAATTGAGGTCTCAGAATTATCTGTATATATCAACCTATTCATGGAGTACCGTACACCATGACTAGACGATGACATCTTTAGAAAACCTGTGTTACTTATCGTGTTACCTTTGAGACGTGTGTTATAAGTCATAAAACACATACGTTTGCAAAAGAATGACAAATTTAATAAATATATATCTAGTTACAACGTTAGAATATTCTCTTTATTTAAACATTTATTATGCTAGGTTAATGAGTACTGATTAAAAAATCTAAGAATCCCAATGCAATGTTCAAGTTAGAACACTCACACATTAGAAAATGCTAAAAAGTTGAGCACCACCATCACCATAGATCATGACGACTATCACTTGCTAGATTAAGTACAGGCAACATCTGTATTTGTACGACGGCATAGGGGTAATATAGATACAACGTGTGAGTCGCAAATTTCATATGTTATTTACAAAGTTTTGTGGAGAATTGTTGAATTTTGAGAAAGGTATTCACTTGTGTTGACAGCGTGCTTCTTTAAAGAAAACAATTAAGTTTTAACTACCGCAGAGATAATGAAAAGACTTGAAAATAGTCTGTCCGTGTGTACACAAATCTCCTACACCTTCTTCTTGTTTAACACACCTCCTCATGCTAAACATTTATTATCTGGTGTCCGTCCACCTGAGGATTATTATTGCATATCTTTTGGAGTCTTTGCACAACATTACAAGGTTGTATATGTTACGAACCGTCTAGGGTATATCACAATCTGCAGATTGTAATCTCACGATCTAGGAATATTTCATCATTCTTAAATTGTTTAAACAATCTTGAGATTGTTCGACCCTAACAATCCTAGAATGCTTACAACCTAGGAATGTGTTTGTCAGGTTATTTAACCTGTTTGTTTAACCTTCAGGTATAGCTATAGGGATCGATTCCTAGTGTATGCATGGTAGTCATCTCGTATGTATGTATTTAATCTATCTGTCATAGGTATCGATTTCTAGATTGAAGAAGAAGAAGTTTAAAGTTGCATTTTCCTATAATATGTACTGACTATAGATTCCTAGATTGTGAAGCGTTTCACCAGGGACTCCAGCTCGCACCGTTTGGTCTCAAATGTCCCATAAATGTTGAATCTTGGACATTTAATGCTTGATTCTATATGATCTGTCACTGAACATAAAACAAGGACGTATACACATATTATATGGTTGGCTATCAGAATCCCGTGAAATTTTGAACTTTTTATCTTACGACAACAATTACTACCAACTTATCAAACCTCATTGAAAGTTTAATCTTTAGTTAGTTTCATTTACATAGTGATTTACTTTGCGTTATGTGTGCTTTTCATGACAACAACATTGTTAAGAAAACAGTTATCATTATTAGAACACCAGTAGCACCTGCCTAATATACATTGAAAATAAACATATATCATGTGCCCCTTGCCCCGCAATAAGGTGGGAGGACGATAGTGGAACTGGAATTGTCCGTCTCTCTAAGAGTTTCCGGACAGCTGAGCATTCTATGAAATGTGCATTAGTTTCCAATCCTTATCAAAATAACGTCTTATTCATGTACTACTTCATGTAATGGTCATTACTATTATTTTGACTTTGTTCATAGCGTCACAGGAGAACTATTTTTTTTAACATAATATCTTTCTATTATGCATGTGGTCGTATTGAATCCACTAAAACATTCTAAACTGAAATTAGATGATCGGAATGTGAAGATGGGTATTTTATAATTTGAATGAACACCTTTCTTGTACTCACATCATTTTATTGTTTCCAGTCCTACGTAAGCTGTACTCTGGGCGTCCACAACATCGGACCGATCCTCATCTGTTTCGGTGCAGTCAGTGCTCTTGGCTCTGTAGTCATTGGTTATATTGCTGAACACATCAAGCGGTTTCTCTTCATCACAGCAGGAGCAACTTTCAACGTTGGCCTGCTCATCGTCCTCTGGCTCTGGAAGCCTCAACCTGTTGATGTACCCAACTTCTACGTTGTTGCTGCTTGTCTTGGACTCTGTGATGCCATCTGGCAGACACAGACATATAGTAAGCATCCTGAAGAGGATAATATTAACATACTCTTAATTATATCACATACATTTGTATGTCTCTTTTCTTGCCACCATGTTTATGATAAATATTAACACCAATACTTATAATATTAAGTTTATCACCCAGTATATGTTATGTTTTTAATTTCAGTGATCACTGTTTCATTATATAATGAGCTAAATATTTATTATACTTTTGATTTGATGTGTTGATTTATAATAAAGATTATTATCATTTCACCTTTTGGATTGATTGGTTGGCGATGAACCACTGCTTTTTAGCATCTGATTTTGCCCTGTGCGTTCAAATTGATCAATTATAAAGGTGTGATGGGCTCTTTAGCTAAACACAAAATGAAAACTAATACCTTTCTATTTTCCAGCGTTATTTGGGGTGCTCTTCTCCCACAAGCAAGAGGCTGCCTTCTCCTCGTACAGAATGTTCCACGCTACTGGATGTGCCATGGCTTTCGGCTACAACTACTTCCTGTGTGTGGAGACAAAGGTGTACATCTTGGCAGGTGTTCTGGCGATGTCATTAGCTCTCTACACGATTATTGAGATGAAAGTCCTGTTACAAAGTCAGCACATCGGAGATATCGTTGCTCTTTAGCCTGTACATTGCAAAAGATCTATGTGACATCTGAACTGGAAATGATCTTAAATATCCATAGTATACTGTACATAATTTCCTACATTGAAACTATATGATGTGTTTTAAATGCCTAAATTAACTATCATACAGGATTGTTGTTCTAAGTAACAAAATCATCTGACATAATGAGAATTCGGATGTATTTTCAGTCATGACCATATTGTACAATTGTACGACATGATCGAAAACATATATATCAACGTAATGTATTGTATACATCAGACAAAGAGATATCAATACTGCCTTTACATCTCTGCGACACAACACGGTGCAGCACAACAGGCTCAGCCCATGGACACAGGTGCCCTTCGTTGCAACACCATACACAACTGATTACATGATAGATATATCTACTATCACCTACTTCTCGCCTTCTACAATCTAATTTATATTAGTATAGGTAAACATTTTCCTGTAAAATATATTCACATAGTAAATGTAACCTTAGGAAGAAAACAATTTGTAGTAGAATCGATTTTATTGAAATGAAGAATGAAACATATCTTGCTTTAATGTAACCATGCTCAATGCTATGATTTTCATTGTAGCTGTTACAAAAGGCGCGTTGTACATAATGGACATATATATTTAATATCAACCTGTATATATATATTTATATTTTATATTCTTTCATTGTCTGCTCAACAGAGATACCTAACAAAGTAAGAAAAGAGTAATGATTTCCATGTCAAACAGAATTGTATCGCTTTGTGGACTATACATTTCTGATATCAATATTGGAACCCAAAGTTTAAGTAAAATATTATGTCATAGGAATGTCTGATATGAGGTTATCAACATCCCGCGTAAAATGTTACACGTGTAGATACCTTATCTGATGTGATTGTAAATTATGTAAATATGACCTGACTCGCATTTTAATGTTCTTCTTTTTGTTCAAATACCAAATCTAACAGATCAATTTGTAAATGATAAGTTGATTTACAGGATACGCCTTTCAAAACAAAGATGGCTTTACAAATATCATAAAATAGTTAACACATCTTATTTATTTTTTATCATATATCAACGATGAATAACAACAAATCGGCAGTATAACTTAACATTACATGATGGAAAAGTCAACGCAGACTCAGAATCGTAACACTTAACTGTGAGATATAATGTTGATAATGTGTAAACAACCCGTCGTCTTGTATTTGTTTGCATTTTAGCAGTATTCAATGAAAAGGAATGCTACTTTTGCACATTTAGAATTACAAAACAGTAATGTTCTTAACACGGTATAAGCGAGTAATGCTCTATGAGTTTACAATCCTACATTTCTTATGTTAAACATCGCTATGGTCCTTTATTTATGAGCTCATACTAGCTGGTGCCCTTTTAATTGTAACAAAACTTCCAAATGCAAGGCATAACTCTTGCCAGTCTCCATTACTGGCTGATTGCAGTATTTCCTTAAGCAATCTGTGTTTAGAAATCCAGGCCCGCTATGCATTTCTGGTGCAGCGATTCACTATCGTGACACAACAAGCGAGGGAAATACCGCAAGGGTTAAATCAGCCAGTAAGAGTCATGCATTGCGCTTGGAAGTTGATTGTAACACAGTAAAGCCCAGTTACTTTCAACTACTGAGAAGCTGAGGGTGATGGATTGGAACCACCTATCCTCCAAAGTTTGAGTAGAACATCGATGAGCGAGATTCTTGCAGTTGGGAGGGTAACAAGCTTTTTTGCTTCTATGAAGGACATTCTTAGTCATTTTTTGCCATTGAATAACGTGAGATTATTTCATTCAGCTGTTATGACAATGTGTTATTTGTCACAATTGTAACATTATTAACAAGTTCGATGTGTTATTATGAATACAGGTCATGATTTTGCTTTGTGGTTTCATTTCTGACACCTTCCTATCGTAAATCATAATCAATTATTATGTTATTGAAAATGTCAAAAAAACAATTAGTAATAATTAGTAAGTACAACTTTTATAATTTGAAACATATCAGGGGCGTTTCAAAAGTAGTCTGTCCCAGTAAGAAGGGATAGCAAATTACACGATATTTGTTAAACTACACAAACTATTTTTCAATTCAATGATTTCTAATTCGTTTGACTTTTTATCATAGAACTCCCAACGAAGAAAACTCTCCAACATACGCATTGCAAATGCATTACCAAACTGGCGCAACATCGCAGGTCACGTTATACGAAACAGGGGCACATTTGTTAATGGCAGATCACTTTTGATTTCTATATTTAAGGAGACTTATTACATGTAACCATCCAATGTCGCGAGATGACTCATATGTTCCGACGTGACAGTTACCATATATGAATAATATTAAATGTTTTTAAATCCAAGATTTAATAGTTCAGGACGTCCCTCGTACACCAATAAATGAATTGTATCTCATTGTTTTGAACAACATATTTTCATCCTAAAGACATGATATATTTTGAAAAGTTCATAAAGTTAGATATTCATTCTCTCCAAGATCCTAAGTACAACTACAATGTAAATAAAACATATATGCAAGGTGGCTTTTGAACCATCCTATCACAAGGTTGTAAACTATGGAAGGGGAGTCGGATCGTAATTTGATTAATTTCTGATTAAAATGAACCATTGTCAACTATTTAATATCATCCAGATAAAATCAAATCTCAAATCGGATACACTTTTCATTTCTGTAAATTTGATGAAAAAATGTAATTCTTCTTTCTATAAGATCAGAGATCAACTGAATTATCACCCAAAACCCTTCCATACCCAAATGGTCACAAAGTTCCTATGCACGCAATGTATATTCAATTTTCCTTTTTTTCAAAATTCTTTAGATCTAAATTAATACTTATTAGGTGTAGGCATAATATGCTATGAATTTAGAATGTATCACTAAAATGAAGAGATTATATACATCATGATGTATGTATATGTACATAGCATCTGTAAGTAATATTGTTGTATTCTGTATAATGTATATCTGTGTATATAATATGAGCATGTTTATATATAATCAAAACACAATATATTTGTGGCGCCAGAATGTAACTGCTTTATAATATTTTTGAAGTTTTCTAGGAGGCATGCTACATATAACCATAGTTGAAGCCTTTATACATTTGTTAATTATCTTAAAACTTATGAATGTAATTTTCACTGTGATTAAATTTCATATCGTCTTTCATTATGCTCTTTAAAAATGACCACATATATCATATTCAAATGCATGTTTCCTCTAAAATAAAAATTTATTTGTTAATTAAAATATTCTACTTACATACTTTGCAATAAAGTTAATAAATAGTGTATAATGTTTATTTAGATATGTTACATGCTTGTTTTGCAATAAATGAGTTAATACAGTGTAAAATATCATATTATTATAGTAGTGAATGAACATTTTAGTGTATCGGTACTTATATTGAAGGCAATATGTATTTCACAAATTGAACATATTCATATTTCACGTCTTTCATCTTTTGAATAAAGAAATACAGACCACATTGAACTTGCCCTTGATATTTTAGACAAAATACTTGTTGACAATTGAAATACATATATTCTGATTTTAATCACATGATTCTGGTGAACGTTATATGCGTTGTATTCAATGGAACAGAAAGTTAAATACCTTGTTCGACCTATATTCGTAATTAGTCACTCAAAATATCTTATCTTCACACACATATGTGGAACTTATATATAGTAGGATCGTAAGCATGAGGTCTGTCCTAAAGTCTTTATGGCTCTATGGTAGGAAAGTGACCCTGGCCCATGCGCCCCGCCGTATGTTATCTGTCCATTTGACTAGTGGAGCTGTCATTGACACTAAGTTTAGATACAGATTCAAGCGCCGTACTTTAATCAAAACTATTTTTTTCAGAACTGTCTTTCGAAGATCAATGGTATCAACGGAAGTCTCCTTCGGCAAACTTTTATTCCGAGACCTGTAGTTGTAACTAATTGGTCCATCAAAAATGAATTTTCGGAACTGAGTTGCTGTTTTCTACCTGTTTTGAAACAGTTGAGCTTAGAAACGTTCGGTATCGTTCAGAGTAAGAGATAAATTACGAAATATATCTCTCTATTGTGTCAACAGCAAATTGAGTTTAAGAGAGAAGGACATTCTAAATGATGTTCTGACGAAAGACTCCTGACAATGATGATCAAGCACGATGCTTAAACCGCACAGAAGACCTAAAGAAGACTTCCAAAGCTATTGCTAGAAGACAATGGCTTGCTTGTTACTTTTTCTGAAATCATGAATTTACATCAGTGTCAATTTACCTCGGTGCACTACGCAAGTAGCCTGCCGACATTTAAAGCTTTACCAAAGTTTTACGTTCCAACGGCTTACTCTTGTGTTCGCCTGCCATTGAACCAAATAGGAACTTACTGTTTTTTCTGTGAAATTCTAATGAATCCTTAAATAATTCATGTTGATCATTAATAATAGTACTTAAAACTCATTGACGTGTCATACTAAAGTTAATTTAACATTTGTCATCAATTGTGTCAGAGAACTTTCTTACATGTATTGAAATGCATACAATGAATTGTGGACAGTATCTTATCCGACATATATTAATAAAGTTCATGGTAAAGGGGCATACTCATGTTGATGAGGTCACATATATGCACAATGTTATAATTTGTGTTATTTAATTGAGAGTTATAACCGACAATAACCAGTTTAAGATCATTCAGCTCACCATAACGATAATACAACCATTCAAAGTCGTGGTCTTGATCGAAAACCGGACAAGGGGCCATGGCTTGCTGAAGCAATTTAGTCAATCGCAAATTTTGAAACTTTAATAAAGTAGATATGAAGACATATTTGCTTCTATGGCGTTTACATACGTGACATAGAGCCATACTTGCCTGTTACTACACAAGTATGAGATATTTTCCTTGAAGGGCATTCAGAAGTGTTATACATAAGAACAGGAAGAGTTTCTGGATAACAACTTCTCATGACAACCATTCTCATGCTTCACCCCCATCATGTTTGTATTACAACTCCCCATTGTATACCATTCTCATGCATGTTAATCTCCCTGATTGAGTTTCCTCACTATTGTTTTGTTTGCTATAATGTACCATATATTGTTATTTCCTTACATTCCACCTGATGAAGGAGTGAGTATGTACTCCGAAACGTCGTGTATGTTCACATTAAAGACGATGTTATCCAGAGAAGCTTCCTGGACTTAGATGTTGATTTGAGGTCATTCGTTGTTGATATTTGAAATATGATATATTTATTATTTAGGTTTGGAACACAAACTAAATAAGCAATTTATCTGAATATATGATATATAACACTTACTCAGACAATGGGAATTTCTGCAAAGTATTACCTTATTCTTGGTGGAGAGAAATCGTGATAGAAATCAATAGACTCATGTTATATTAATGTGGAAAATAACCCCAGTCTGACAGTTTCCCTGATGTAGATAGACATCATATGAATAACGGAATATTCCTCTCTCTTGACGTCTCAACTCATTCTGATAACTTCAGATCAATTTATATCAAACACTATTGTTGCTCTACATGTACTTCACAAGTCCACCTTAACACTTATATATATTTATTTTACTTACATATATCCATGCATACTGGTTTGTTTTTACATTTGTTGACCAAAAGTTGATAACAGTTTATTATCTTCCTTTCAAAAGAAAACGTTTACATGGGTTGAATGAATCTTAAATTGCGAATATTGTATATTTATTATTCAATCTTATCTTATTGACCATAAACAAAATAAATGGTAAGTGTAGTATGCCATTGATACGATATATTCAAAACGGTGTATACTTCATACATTGACATCTGTAAGAATATTGTGTGAGCCGCCCATACCATCCCTACTCACTGAGAGTGCAGGCGGTGCAGGCAACCCTAATCTTGCATCAGAATCAGGCTGCAGACAAGGTGCGCGTCTGTTGGCCTGTTCCATGATTAGCTGACCTACAAACGTAGGCAGGAAATAGAACATGGTAATTATGGTTTTCTTTCGGTAACTCTTTAAAGTGTTCTCATTTAAGCTTCACACACACACATACGTGAATGGATATTAAACTTTGTTTTTTTTTCTTTTTAGATAATTAAATGTAGTATTGTATTTTAAAAGATAAAGTTCTTAAGCTCTGAGATGCTCTTATGCTTATACATAAACTGATACAGTTGTTCACAGCACATCGTGAGGTAAATCTAAGACAGATGAAGTGATTTTACTTTAAATAACTCTAAAACTAGTTCTTTTACACATCAATATGCACTAACAGTTCATGGCTATTATATAGATTTAAGAAATATATATCCCAATGCCAGTATGCACTAACAGTTCATGGATATTATATAGATTTAAGAAATATATATCCCAATGCCAGTAGGTCTTAGTTTAACGAAAGATCTTGTAACGAGTTTCTTTCAGTTGTATACGATTCATGGAAAGGAGGTATCTATCTGAGACTGAGACAATCTGATTGCCCATATAACAATGACACGCTGATTTGTGAGGTTGTGAGGTTGTGAGGTTATCGTTTCCGTTCCAAGAGAGAGTCACTGAAGGTACTTGAGCACATGCACTTGGGTGATGTGACAGAAAGTTCTCACAACGTAATAGTGCTCGTCACAATGATGTTCTCCTAGGTGTTCTGCATCTTCTGGTATCTTCTTATGTGTTGCCCTAGAGTCTCTAGCAGCGATAATTGCAATACTATTTCATTAATATATTGACCTTTTAGCCTTTCTTATTAATTCTAGTTAATTTAATTCTTAGTTGAATCAGCACATTGGCCACAGCGCAAGGGGAAATATATCGCATGTACAAGTATAACGTTGAATAACGAAATGTGTCTGTATGTACTATGCATTGTATGGATTTTGATATGCGCGTATATATATGAATGCCTCTGTTTTACTGCGTATAATTCTCCTGTGTAACAGTGATGTTTTTCCATGTATATTTCATTTGTTAATTATGTCTTGATTAATGCATTTGTATAAGTGTTATCTTCAATAAATACTCGATCTCCCGACATTAATGACCGAATAATATCTGCCCTGAACTTACCGCCATACTTCTCGTCACAGGATAGCAGGCAGAGTTTTATGAGTTATTCTGATCTGAGGCTTCTAGCACGAGTCTGTTCTGATGGACAAATTACCATGATCAGGAACAAGAAGTGTAAAGAATCAGCCTCTCCGAGCAAGGGCACTCATTCAATATGACGATAATGGATTGGCAAATGGATGGAATGTTGGCCGCCAAAACTCATATCTTATATCTGCAGATGCAGTGTTGGAGAACTTGAGAACTGGCTTTGATGGAGCAAAAGTGATTGTATGAGATGGATTAGGACATTCCCTTATTTGAGGGGATGTCGTGCTGTTTTACCTTAAATAACAAAATCGGTTCTTGTGATTGTATGAGATGGTTTAGGAAATTCCCCGATGTGAGGGGATGTTGTGTTGTTTTACCTTTAATAACCAAAATCGATTCTTTAAAATATTTTAATTTATGGCTTGACGTTGTTGTTTTAATGTTACGTATACATGTAAAACCTGAAAACCTCTTTTGGATAAACAGTATAGAAATATCTTCCAAACTCTGACCCTCTCTCTCTGTGAGTTCTCCCTTCACCCTATCGCTGTTGCTCTATAACTCTCTATATCGATTATGCACACTTATACATATCAAACATTGAATCTATTAGTCCGCATATTTCGTTTGAACCATGTCACCAATACATTCTTTATGAGTTTATGCACAGTTAAACATTGACCCAATTGTTCTGTATATTTGTCATGCAAAGTTTTGACATTGCACCGTCAATCTGTATTTACATCGCATGTATGATTTATAATTTATTTTATCTTCAAACATTCATCCCATTGTAAACCTTTATATGCAAACAATAATGTATTACTTTTTTATATCCATTTTTATACGCAGCTACCCTGCAACAATTTAGCAAAATACTTTTTATATTTGTGTTTTTCTTTCTTAAAACATTGACGCCACTACTACACATATTTGTTCATACACAATTCTGATTTTAAACTGGGAATCAGTTCATTTATTTATTCATTTACCCTTTACAAAACCACAGCATTGTGTTCTATACGTAATATTGGTGCACCGTTCCCCTTTCAAACAATACTTGTTAATGCAATTCTCAAACATAAATGCTAAATAAAAAGTTATATATATCTGACAGTTTCAGTATTCATCATAAACGTTCAATGGATTGAAATGTTTCCAATGTCCATCTTCAATGCACGTTGTTTTACCGATTTCAAACAATCGACGCTTTTGAAGATATCTTTATCAGGATGGATCTCTGAAACCTTTAAGAAATGTTTGATAAGAAATATAGAACTCATGTAGTTACATCAAAGAAAAGAATAATTCAGTCAGATTGTATTTAGACATGAAACAAATTTCGCACTGGAATGTCCATTCATAACTCATTATGATGACAACAAATACAGTTGCTGATAATTTAATCCTACCATTAAAAACATCATTATGCATAGATACTTCATTTCATATGATAGTACATGATGTAGATTTAAAGATTCTTCCATTTGCTTGAAAAAGATCGTGTTTTGATAAAAAAAAATATATCAGTTTCAGTTTATAAACGATGTACACGTCTCGAAACGAGGACACATTCAATTTTTATTTCGGTCTGTGAATATTACAATGATATACAGAACAAAATGCAATAATATAACAAAATATATTCAACATTTATCTAGAATGAATGACAAACGTGTTATAATAGGATACCCCCGTTGAGCAGGATGTCACACACAACTTCACATACTTGATAACTACCCTGTACTCATTTGGGATATATTGTCAATTGGACGCTCCTTCTCCAGCCAAGATCTCACCCTGAATCTCTTGATGTCTTTTAAGGGCTAGAATAATATGTTTGTGCTACTGAATATTAAGCAAGTAAATATTTGAAATATGTTGTTTGTATATATTTTGAACGATTTTTAATACGGAATATGTGAAAACAAACAACTGTCATCACCAACTTTACTTCAACAATTATGCAATTGAGTCTTAAAAACAGTCTGCTTTGTAATATTTATAATATTTAAATCAATAAATACCAATTCAATTATGTTTACAAGTGAACCATTATTTCAATTAACTGACGAATATATAGACACAATAATGACACAATGTTTCCAGCAAATGAACTTTTTTTGTAATCTGGGATTGGCATTGTCATTCGAAACCCTTGTTAACTAAAGGGCGGTAATGTCACAATGCGACTAATAGTCGTAAGACTAATATTTCATAATGTAGGATGTAGTATATATAATGTAAATACATGTGTAGTATAATACAGATATAGTATGTATATCACGTAAATACTAATATTACATGTGTGTATCAGTATGATTTTGGATATCAAAGGAACGTTTGTATAAACTGAGGTTCAAAAGAAAGTATATCACTCAGTTGTTCTCAATTAATTCAATATTTCAAAGAAATTAGATGCATTTGATTATGATACGATACAATAACACCTTTCGGCAGTAGTTTGAATGACTTAATTAGTGACTGTTTTACTTTTTTAACTTAAATATCATTATTTAAAGTAGACGGGGGTAAGAAATGAAATTTACACCAACATGACCCCTACTATGTTCAAAATGTTGTAAATGTGTGCAGGACGAGGCACATTTATTGATTTTCACACAGAGTATGTCTTACATGTCGATGAACAGTTGTGTTTTGTCAAAATCAATTTGGGGTAATTTCAAAATTTAAATTATTCTTTGATTGATTTAATGTTTTGGATTAATTTGCCAAACTAGTCAGTTTTTGAATACGACGTCGAAAACTCGAGATATGTGACTTTGAAATTTATACATATGATAAATACAACTGAGTGATATACTTTCTTTTGCACCTCAGTTTAGAATATATAAGCATGGTTTGTATAAAACTCATATTGTACTGTATGTGTAAAATTATAACTCCTTCGAATATATGTCTGAACTAGTATATAGTAAAAAAGGTTAAAGTCTTCATGCGTTTGTTAATAACTTCAAAACCATCAGTTATATTACACTATGATTATAAAACAATTACTTTTTTACCATATTGGTGACTTGTTGGTGCATATGTTTAAACTCATGTAGTTTAACATGCACATTGTTAACTATATATTGTACCACGGTAAGAAACTGAAAAAAAGTTAATCACTAGAATATGGTAACTTCGATTGCCTGTCTACATTCACTTTCACTAGATATGAAGAATATGTGTGTTGCAAATTAACCCGTATTGCTGTTATTTATTGAGCGAACATGTAATTCGTACCAACGATATCTATTATTATCGTCGATGATAGATCGTCGTAGCTAATCTGACCTATTTCATGTGAGCAAGTCGTAAGTTTTAGTTCCCCTGTGATTTATAACACGAATCAGATTGCCCAGGCCCTGATCTGAATGAGAGTGTAACATATTTTACCATATCAGGTTATTGATTTGGTACCTCTAAATTACATTTATGGATATACTTTTATATGATTGTCTAGCAATCGGCTTATAGCTATTATAGATGAATATTGAATGACTCATCCCATTATTTAATATAGTTGCCAAAACTTATTGTGTTGACTATTATTATTTATTTCAATTGGATAAGTTGCATCAAATCAGATCGAAACTCTATCGATCGAAAATTATTAAAATTCTGTAAACAGGTGCATCCTGAAAGTTTACTTATTTGAGTTTGATAGTGGAACTATTACGTCGTTTTTGATGCATCTAAAACAAGTGAAAACTAAATAAATTATTTTGGTTTTCATGTACGATAAAATCTAATATAACATATACAAATAGATAGCAATTGAAGAGTTTCATACAGTGACATATGCATCCCATCAGTTTAGCTTCATTTGATTTTACCGTGTAATACAATGGACACTTTTCTATAAAAATCTAAAACTCGTAATCAAACAAAACATAACTGAAATGTAGCAAAGTAAACTAAATGACACTCATGGAAGCTTTGATAACCTACTTTTGAATTATTAAACTTTTCTCAAAACTTACATCAGCTGAAGTAATCTACACTCAACCTAAAAGGAAACTTCACCATCATGTCTTCAGAAGCTGTCTAAACTAAATTTGATATTTCAAAATATCTTCTATTCATATTTCCTGGGAAACACATGTTTTAAGATATCGGGATTTTTTTGCTTTTATTACAATGTACATCCCTCAGTAAACATATGTCAACAAATTAGAGTCCAAGAAGGTTATTAATGACGATATCATCTCTTATTAATTAAATGTCTACATTTTATGAATTTTTAAGTTGCATGCCCAAAATTCTGGCCCAAAACCATTTTTAAAAAGCTATTTAAACACCCGAAATATACCTGAAAAGACATGAAAAAATTATTATACCTTTTAATAAAACATGTCCCTATACAAACATTCAAAATCGACTTCCCCCAGCAACAGTATTCGGTTTTCCACTGTTTAAAATGTGGTGACGTTTTTATTGAGGTTGAGTGTAATTGAAATCACTAGAAATCTTGTGACCATGTTCGGCTCTAAACAACACATCGTCTGCTCACTAAAACGTCGGTTCCAATAATACATTTCACATCGTCAAAGCCGACTCTCATTTTCTGCAACAGCTCATCAACAGAGTAAAACTAGCAGGTTCGTGGCCACCAGACCATTATCGTTATTCTGAATGAGTGCCCTAGCTCGGAGAGACTGATTCTTTACACGTTCAAACTCTTGCTCCTGTTCATGGTAATTTGCCCATCAGGATGGATCGTGCTAGAAGTTTTAGACGGAAATTAGGAACATGGCGTTAAGTTCATGGCAGATATCATTAGAAAGATATCATTTTAAAATGAATATTAACAACATTTGTACAAATACATCTATCAATACACAATTAACGAATGAAAAACTCATGAATAAATATCAATGGGAAACATGGTCTATTCATCATTAATCTATCATTAGTTTTGGTATCAAAACATCCGCTCATTATGTTAGATCATTAGTGATTGCGGAGAGGTTGCTCCTTGACACTTTCCAATTCTTGTACTTATTTATCATAATGTGTCCATCAGAGTTTACTCTCTCATATCAACATTAGTTATAAAAATCTCAACATCATGGTGGCAGCAAAAGCCGACACACATTATTATAATATTATAGTCGTCATTAAGGGAGATGTGATCATTTTTTCAAGTTAATATTTCAGTATGAAATGTTTAACTGGTTTAGTTTTAAAGCATAATGTGTGCGTATATTCAACAACGAGCTCTAAATTAATGATTAGCAACCGGCTCTTTATCTCAACGTTATTTTGATCAATGATGTCACGTTACTTCTCGCTTCACCAGATTCTAGCTTGAACTGACACAACTGCAGGTTTGGGTGTCAAAGTCGCCTCTTGACACTCCAACAATATCTACAATGTCTCTGTATGAGACAAAGCAAGATGTTTTTAATTCAAGAATGAACATGACGATAATAGTTTCAATTACAATTTTGGTTTCCATCGAATATATCTCACGTACAATGTGTATGTGAAATCAGGTTTTAACATATTACTATGACCTTTCAACTAGCTGGTGCAATGAAGGTAATAAGTGTCAATATTCTTGAAATATAGATTTTCACAAATTCTCTCGCACAGGTTTTCACGTCTTCATTTTTATTAATTCGATTATCACAGGACAGTTCAAAGTCTTTAAAATTTAACGAATGTGGCAGGGCCACCATTACCAGATCTCGATTCTTTCAAAATTCGCAGATCGTTACATTTCTGTATAACCAGAGAAATGTATGTGTCGACACATATCAGAAAATTAGATTTATAGGCAAATATAATTTATGTTTTCGACAACAATAAGCATATGTATTTGTTACTTCGAAATCTTTAATAATCTTATAATCGATTCTCTTAGGCAAGGAGAAAATATTTTCCAATTTGAAAAAATGTCATTTTAATGTTAGCAGATACTTGTTTTGTGTAATTACATAACAGAAATGTAGAGCGTTTGTCAACACATTTAACTTTCAAATATATCTTTGTGAATATTTCTATACACCACATCAAAAAAACACAACGATATGCCACACTTATACACCACACCAAGACATTCAACCAAGTATACCACAGTATGCACAGCGTACAAATACATCTCTCCAATACAGCAATACAATTCAGTATCATTTGAAAAAAATACAAATATTGATTTTTAAAAATGAATTAAGGTGTCTTAAAAAATGTAGGGAGTCCTTTAACAATATTAATTATATGTAACCAAAGTAACCTGTCATCACTTACACCTTATATTTATCAATTCTTCGATGAAATTAGAATGTCTGTCAAAATTAATGAAGGCGCCCGACCAACAATGGCACCCCCTGCTGGAACACGAATAATTACTTGAAGTGCAGACAAACCCAATCTTGTGGCAGAATTATCCTGAAGATAATATAACGTCTGTTAGACCTGTACCTTGATGGGCAGACCAACAGGAGAGTATACTCTGCAAATTGGCACATGGACAGACTTGCAAATTATGCTTCTCATTTAACTATACATGTAGTGATCTCTTTATTTCTGTCTTAGAAATGTTCTTCAAACTTTCACTTGAATGATATTGAACTTTATTATATGACGAGCAGTGAAATACTGGGATTTATCAGTGAAATAAACTGTCTATCAAGCTACAATGAAAATAACTTATATTTTCACTGCGAACGGTGACTGATATAATTTGACGTCATAAAACAAAGGTCTCACGCGGTGAATTGGCTTATGACGTCACAGTGTTGCTGTGGTGACGGGCTGTTCCTAGCGGCCGTTCGGCGAGAAAACTACCCTTTCAGACGTAATTATATTAGAAGGATAACATCATATAATAAATAGAATATCCGTCAATTCTTGACAAATACCATGTTTATCTCATCTCGTGAGGTAGAAAAGTTATATATTTTCACTCGTGGCTGCGCCACTCGTGAAAATATAACCTTTCTACCTCACTCAATGAGATAAACATGGTATTAGTCAAGAAAAGACAGATATCCTCTATGTTTTGTTGAATATTTTTTCGATGTATCTGTGGAATCATTTAGTATGCTAGTAGTAGTGAAAAGATAACAATTTACCATACAATGGGTGGTGTTCTCGGCACAATGAAGGCAGCGGATATTTGCTATATCTGTTGGGGTCATATGCCGATAAAGATGCAAATTACAGAGGTCAAGTGACGAAACTTCTTTTGAAAATGACGTCACATGAGTTAACATTTCGGACGCCTATTATAACGTAAATTGCTGTAACAGTTGTAATAGCGTAACAGCTTCATGTAAATATGCTTCGAGAAATGCTTCATTTCATGTAAATTAATTTGAGAAATGAGAAAACAAACATTGTGCAATTCATAGTGCGGCAACATATATTATGATCAAGCAGTGCCAAGCATGTTCATCGCGAGTTGAACTATACCGAGCAACACTTTATAAATACTCACAGGTAACAAAGGCAGTTTGAGTCACATATGTATTTACCGAACGCCAATCGTCACGTTTCCATAATGTGACTTGTGTAAAGGTTGTTTTTTTAGAATTAACTGTTAAATATTCAGTTTAGCTCTCCGTGTGACATGTGAGCCGCCGTTTGCAACAGAACGGTAGGGAAGGAACTCTTATCCCTTTATGAGATGGACTCGCCCACAGTCATGATTGCACGAGATCGAAAGGAAGCGAGTCCGTCATTCGCTGTCCTTAGGTTAAAATATTTCTCATTTGAAAACGCATTTTGAAACGTATTATAACATTTAAAATTGAGATCATGCCAAAATAACACTTATTTTAACTAAGAGCATAATTCAGAAAGAGTTATTTATGTCATTTTACTGTGAGAATAGCACGCTGTTCATTTGCAGATATCAAAACGCTTAGTTAAAGAAAAGTTCAACTTTGAAAATAATGTTGTCCAGCTGCGCAAAATGAATGAAGAATGACATTGTATGATAAAGAAGTTATCATGCTCGTGTGTTGTGAGGTGGTAAATATCCAGCATTAGGAATAAACATTAATAATGTATGTAGCTCGCCAAGGCTCGCCAAATACAATGTTTATTTCTAATGCAGGATATTTTCCATCCCAAAACACACTCTCATGATAACCCTATTTACAAATATGAGATTCAAATCAAAATGCTTACACTATACGAATCAAGGTGACATGATATTATTGTAAATAAGCAACTACAACTGTTACAACAGATATGAATTTCCTTAAAAGTAAAATTTGCAGCGTTGTTAAGTGTATTAGAAAATAATTGATAAATATTATTGTGTTTACAGCTAAATAATTTAAAACCTGATTGATAATGGTTCTTAGAATGTAATTTGTTAAGTGTTTCAGTTGACTGTTACTTTGAAATCTAAAATATATTTCTCAATCATGCATTTTAATATAATTCAGATATCTCCAAAGTATGGTAATCACCCATGTGTATGTCATACTTTCATGGCCATATATTTATGTTTGTTTATACATAATTCAGACTAATAATAATTCATCAAATATGGACCCTCTGTGCCTTTATATTTACAAATGAACATTAGTGCTCCAAGCAACGACCCTGGTCACATCACTTAAAGGCACTGAGTCTTGACAAACGGCTGTTCTCCGGAGTACTAATCAAATAAGCTTTGTTTTACAAACATGCTCTCAATAATGGTTAGTTGTCATGAAACCAACATACTACACACATAACTGAACATAGATCTACTACATGAACTAATGTTTCCGTGCAGATCTTCCACTTTCAATTTACCATTTCTTGAAAAACACACTTTACTAATTAGAGACTTTCTTAAATGATTCATTTCATAATTGGAATGAACATTCCAATAGAAACATTTGTGATTGTTTGCGGATAGACATTTACGTGTACCTTGTTCGATAGTTGAAGGTAAGCGTCACGTGGCACACACATAGACTTTTTTGTCACAATCACTTATTGCTTGCTAGTTGATTTAGTATCATTAAGGGAAGATGCATACCAAGTCAGTATGGATTTAGATTTTAATGGTAGGATCACCTGCTTTGAGTGCCTTACGAACTACTAGCTTGTTGTATTTTTCCCATGGATTTGTGAAGACAAAATGTGCATTGATAACGGCATAGAAATCATAATGGTTGGAATATTTAAGTGAATCGATATTGATAGCTCAAGTTGTTTATCATTGTATTATTGATTTGTCATCAAAGTAAATACCTTAACAACTGAGCACCGTCTCTGTAAGTGTGTGTGTGAATCGTTGGATTGTCCATGTCATCATAATAATTACCTAAATAACCTAAGTTCACTGACATGACATTAATACTTTATTGACATTTTTTATGAAATGGAATATTATTATAAAACATCTTGCAAGATGATACAAGAATCAATCAATATTCAATATTGGATCAATATTTGTATTTTCCAGTTCACAGCGGAAAAGCGCTGAAGTCATTCAAGCATGCTCTAGTCTTTATGCCTGAAAGGGTTATCGGGTTCTTTGACGTTATTTTAAAATTGTGTTATTTGATTGACGGAAGTAATACTTATCCATGTATGTATGGCAATGTGTATGTCTTCAAAGAGGTTGCGTGATAGGCAGCAATTCAGTCACAGCAAGTACAGTCAATTATGGATAAAATAATTAAGTTTTCCCTGATAACATTTATATTCCTTTTTCATTATGATATTATGGAATTGCACTTCCTGTTTGAAGAGAAAGAAAAACAAAAAATGAATGAAATATAAAAGCCAACAAATAAGCAGACGGGGAGGTATCGTTTACTTCACCAATAACACAATCAATTTGCCCAAGGTCTAGACATTCGGTTACAATTAAACGCAGGCATTTCCGAGAGACTTTGATGTATATGCAGACCATTCCGGCATTGATTCGAGTACATGTGCACTGTACAGTACGAACTCTATTGAACAGGTTGTACCAGAAATATCCCTTTAATCTCCTATACTGCTTGCAGACAGGAGAGCTGCATTTTGATTGAGAATCGATTATCAATTTACAGACTCTCAAAACATTATTTTGCTGAATAGTTTGTTTCTTTGGATACCGATATGTAAAGACAAGTTACGCAATACTTTGCACTCAAAAACGAAATACCGAGAAAGCCCTCTAAAGAGGCACTATAGTTTGGCAGGAAAGTAAGTGACACCCCTATTTCGTACAATAACTACAAAACTAGGCAAACTAGCAAACTCATATTTTGCCAATCTTAATTTTATGTTTGTATCTGAATTTAAAAATTTTGTAAATCGAAATACAAATTCTGCCTAAATTCTGCCTAAACAATGTATAACCACCATATGAAATCTGATGTAAACACGCGAGTCTTGCGGAGGGTGGTGTCCAGAATTTGAAACAGCCGCAGGTTGCTATTTTAGGATGTGATACGTCACAGCAACTGTTTGACACCTCTGTGTATCAGTCTGGGTTCCAAAGATATGCGTTCAAAAGATGCTTTGGTTTGTTTTCAATTTTGATTTATTGTGGATGTTCGGATAATGTTGATTGTTTGCAGGTAATGGGGGAATGATGGAAATGTCAGTTTGAAAAAAAAAGTTTAGGCATGATGATACAGAATTACGTAATGAAGACTGATATTTACAAATTTTATTTGCAACGTATTATGTTACAACCGAGGAAATACACTCATTTTGTCGCAATTTCATATATTCATTTTATAGATATGTAGATATGGCCAACCATAAGCAATTGTGAGATACATTTTAATATGGGTGAGAAGACACAGGTGATTATTTTTGTGATATTTGCACATGTGCTTTCAAGTGATTCTCAACGTTGATTGGTCGGTTACCCGGAGAAAGAATGAATATGATGTCATAAAACAATGGTCTGACGCGACGATTTATCTTATGACGTCACAATGTTACTGTGGCGACGGGTCCTTCACAGCGGCCGCCCAACATGAAAATGTAATAACCAGGCGTAATTTGGTCAATTTAATTGCATAATGGGTAATATATAGAATAACCAACTAAAAGCTCGTGGCTGAACATTATTTAGACTTATGGATATTTCCCGTAATCACTCGTACCTCGTTGGTTATTCTCTAAATATGCACATTTCATGTATATTTTTACAATGTTCATAGTTGTCATTGTGAGGGATAATTTACATATACAGTGAGTCCCTGTTTATCCGCACGGTTTGGTTGCAGTTGGAAATCGTCCGTTAAGCTTACGGAACCCAGACTGATACTCAGAGGTGACAAACAAAACCGGCCTCTGTCCTATTTGCTGTGACGTAGCACATGCTAAAATAGCAACCTGCGGCTGTTTCAAACTCTGGACACCACCCTCCATAAGCCTTGCGGTTTACATCATATTTCATATGATGGTTATGAAGACGGATTTTTTATTTCGTTTCACAAAATTTTCAAACTTAGAATCCTATTAGGTACAAACATAAAATTAAGATTGGCAAAAGATGAGTTTGCTAGTTTGCCTGGTTTTGTAGTTATTGTACGAAATAGAGGTGTCACTTACTTTCCTGCAAAACTATAGGTGAGACTGGTGTGGCGGGCGTGTCTGTTTGGGAGCTTATATTTAGTAAACACAATAAATGAGGCAGCACATTTTGTGCCGTTATCGAGGGAATGCCGGAATGGAGGATTACCAGTTATAGCAATTATGTGAGATATTTCATCATTAATCCATTGCTTTGTATGCACTTGCAGAGATAGTCTTCAGAAAGGACAATTTGACAATGGCAGAGGTATTTCAGTAAGTCATAATTTGATTATAACTACAAAACATAATCCAGGGCTAGGTATCATGGTAAAAATGTATCATGGAGCTAATATCATCATTTGGGAAGATTCAAAAGTCACTGTTCACTTCATGAAAACCGCACAGATACTTACTTTTCCTCTATACATGAATTAAAACCCATACACTGCACATCTAGGATTCACGGTTGCAATCATGTTGAAGTCATGTTTCTATGAAAACCGCACCTGATGAAGGAGTAGAAATATGCTACGAAACGTCGTGATTGTTCACAATAAAGAAGTTGTAAAGAACATCGGTTTTCTGACAAAATTCAAAAGTAAAAAGAATTGATAAATTATAGAACATGAGAAAAACGAAATAACGCCACAGGTGTGATGTACTAGAGCAAGCAAATCCTTCGGGGTTTTCCTTTCCAAACACCAGAACACACACATTTGAATAAAACACATAAAAGTCATTTCAAGCATATAATGACAATACGATGTTTTTTTAATTATCGATTGAATGCCTTCTATATGTGAATGTCTGCAGGGAGTATACATTTAGGATCTCACCTGCTGTTAATGGAAGGACAACTTTCAAAGAGAATAATTGAGGGTGTCGAATTTCAAATATGCTAATGATGTGAAAACTACTATCGCCTTTTAATGTTGTTTTTTGCGAATGTTGTTGTCGAATAGATAGAGAGATAGGTGAAGTAATTCCATATGCCGCAAAAGTGTTCGATTTTACACTGCTTGCAATAATAGCAAAGAAATGTCTATATCAGCACAAACTTTTTTGTCAAATTCAATGGCACGTTTATGGATATTTCCGTTCATTTATTTCAAAGAAAATCCTATTATCCACTGTGAAGTTAATACTGAATAAATGCAAATTGTGGAAATATACATATTTATATTTCTTTAAAAAACATTTTATAAAGAGTTATCAGATCAAGGATACCGTTAAAGGGTTGATTAAATCGGTAGAACAAGGTGCCTCGAGTGAAGGGGAAAAAGTATTCTGTTGAACGTGTAAGCACGGAATCTAGACAGTCGAATGATGCCATTATGATTAATTCCCATGAGGGCGGGGGGATTGCTATTACTATTTTTATATATCCCCCTGAGTTTTCTCACTTATTCATCGTTATTCATAGGAACAAAAGTAGTGTATATCTACTGAACGGACAGATTTCTTTTCATACAGAAAGTTTATATTAAAGGCTTTGTTATTGTTTGGTAGATTTTAATAGATGAATTCTAATAGTAACTATATTGACTTATCAAGTTAAAACAGTCTGTCAAATTGATTACATTTGAATGAAAATAATAGCCAAATTCACCGATTCGGTTATAGCCTATATATATATATATATATATATATATATATATATATATATATATATATATATATCTGCAAATATCTGAAGACAGACATACGTGTACATGTGAAATATATTAAAAAGGTATATGAAAATACGTTTAGTCAATATAGCAATTGTCTATAAAGATAAAGGTAGTACATGTGTTGAATCTAATTGTCAAAAGTACACTTGCTTGTTTCCTAAAAACAATACATATGTGTGTGCCATTTGTCCTTCAAATACAGGGTTCAACCTATAGCAACCAAATTGGGAGAATTTGTTACTTATTTATTCAATTTGCTCCCTGTGATTGTTAGTAAGAAGCATAGATATGTATAATCTCCTTGACAAAATTCAGTGTCCGCTTGCAAAGTCTATATCTAGCTAAAACAGTTTCCTGCTTATATTCATTAATATAGGTAATTTGAGCAAGAGAGAGAGAGAGAGAGAGAGAGAGAGAGAGAGAGAGAGAGAGAGAGAGAGAGAGAGAGAGAGAGAGAGAGAGAGAGAGAGAGAGAGAGAGAGAGAGAGAGAGAGAGAGAGAGAGGGGTGTCAAAATAAAGGTATTTAACATATTTCGTGCTTTGATAAACAAAATAATGTTAAAGGTAATCATTAACGCTACCAATTCTATGTCTGTAGACCTGTCACTCACACTACAAAAGCAGACCTTCGTGGGACCACAGTATAGTGGTCAGTGCCTAATTAAGATATACATTGGAAGGGGAAAGGGAGAAGAAGGGTCATAACAGGAGGACTGTAGAGTAGGGGCTTACAATGGGTCAGGGAGGGGTGAGGAGTCGGGAATCTAATTAGAGAGTACAGTGGTAATATTTCATTTACTTTCAACGGTAACAGACCAGATTTTAAACTTTTATACAATTTATAAAATACGATATTTCGTTATAGTCATGGGTGTCAAAATATTATTCTGAAGACAAAGTACTTCTTATGTAATCATTATCTTGTAAACCAGTATAACAATATTGGTAAAACATATTTGTAGCAACATCTTTAAATATTTTGAAAAATAACAACAGAAGTGAAATGTTAGTGTTTGAAATGTTCAAATGCTAACTTATGATGATGTGATCCCTGTTAAGGTGTTTTCTATGTTTGTTTGCGTGTGAATCTTTTGCACGTGTTTGTACTATAGGCCTGTGGCCTCTAAATATTAGAAATAAAGATTGATTGATATGAAACAGAAAATATTGTCACTTATTTATCAAAAACACTTTGTTGACATTTCAGAAGGTCAACCCTTTACTGATAACGGTATCGATTATCAATAAGTAAAATATAAGTTACAATCAACTAATTGAACATTTGTGTTGGAGGATAACACGAATCAGCAAGGCACAAATACATAAACAGAGATATCTATCTGTGTTTGTAAACATGTATTTTCACTTTTCTTCAAGCAATCAAATCTAACCACTAAAGGAAATAAATGTCAATTTAATCTCGTGAAGTTCCCTATGCAACTGATGGGGTGAAAGATAACATGAAATAATTGATTATCGATGTGCCAATAAACCATTAGGCCAATCAGAGTTACAATAACCGGTAGGCCGCTAAGACGCGAATTTACATACATTCCTACTGTATGTTTTGGAAACATGTATTTTCAATTAGCGATCTAACCACTGAACGAAACATAATTTTGAATTCAAATGTAAAGTTAAGAAAAGCATTTCTTCGGAAATCGGAATGTGTGCATAGATAGAGACATAGGTAGATTATCAGGTAAACTAGATTGTGATGAAACTAGCTACACATAAACAAATGAAATATTTTACAATCAATTATAACTTGTGCATCATATCACAACACATTAATATATTTGGTATAACTGATATATGACCATCGCTTTATGAAAGAAGAGTGAGATGAAACCATGAGATATCCTAATATAAAGATTGATTGGATATCTGTTTGAAGGGAGATCTGTGATGTACATACGTTACATGAGTCAATATACATAAATGTACAACACAACGAAGTCAAACTCAATAAGCATGGTTGGCCCTTATCATCTATAGTTCGAATCATTCGACATTTCTGTGATCTTATTTAGAAATAATTGTATATGTGACTCAACTGTAAAATACAATCATCAAGGAAAGCAATACACTTACAAGCTTAAGAATGAGACATGTTAAGATATAAAATCACACCACCATATGAGTTAAACATGCTTCCTATTCCCTTCACAGATTTACAGCTATGCTTCATCGCAACCAAATCTCATTTTGTCCAACTTCTAACCAAAAGAGTGAAGATATGAGTGTTGGTGGCCAGAGTTCAGTCCATTATGCCAGACCATAATCGTTTTATTGAATGAGTGCCCTTGCTCGGAGAGGCTGCTTCTTTACACTTCTTGTTCCTGATCATGGTAATGTGTCCATCGGAATGGACTCGTTCTAGAAGTCTGAAATCAAAACGAGTCATAACAATATTACTGTTATTCTGTGTGGAGGCGCAGGATCATACTATATTATATATAAATAACAAAATATACAATCATCAAAAACGGACAAGCGATTTTAAACCATGTCTTCCTCAGCATAAAAAGCAGCAACGTTTTCTTGGTTGATATATATTAACAAGGTTGTGTTTCGTTTAATTATTTGGGATAAAACAAAGGTATAGTTTTCTTAGCATATACCACATTAAAGCACATAAGTTGTAATAAATAAACATGACTTTCAACTACCAACTCTTAGGAAATTTTGAAAACGTTATCATGTCTCTAAATCAGGAAAGATGTTCCCTACATGTAGCATCTTTATATACATTTATATATTCTTCCAGTAAAAAACCTCATCAAATTGCACTCTTTAACCATCCCATGCTGGACCTTCACAAGAGGTATACATAACCACACTAAATATCTATCTACCTTGATGAGCTGACCGAGCCAGGAGGAGAACCGTGTTTCAATTGTTAGAACAATCTGCTCATGACTGGTTCATTAAGGTTCTCTTTCAGGTATTCAGTTTATTTATTTCTTTCTTCGTTTTGACAAAGCGTCGCTATATCAATTGCTATGTACCTGGGGTTTTGATTTATTTAATGTCAATTGTGAAGTGAAACAGGAAGATTTTCTGGATAACAATTTCTTTAATGTGTTAGTACACGTCGTTTCGGAGTACATACTCAATCCTTCATCAGGTCGAATGTGAAGGAGTGAGTATGTACTCCGAAACGTCGTGTACTTTCACATTAAAGAAGTTGTTATCCAGAAAATCTTCCTATTCTTATGAATACCACTTCTAAATGCCCTTCAAAGACCTGAAACATTTTTGTTTTAGAAAACTGAAATATTCAAGTGCTCATAACATACATGTGTTAATAAAATGTGACATGAGGTCATTTTACTGACTTTCAATAGCTTTTAAGTGAAATTAATATAAGTGAATTTCCAGTCTTTACAGCTTCTTTTAAATCAAGTAGTTATTTTACAAACATATTTACGTATATCCAGTTTTGGAGAATGCCCTATCTGTATATCTACTTTTGCACAATTTTCCATTTAAACATGAATCGGTTTTCTCTGTATATGTCATACTGGACACTTCTCCCCAACTAATAACTGTGTTTCCATCAATCAAGACAAAGAGTCGTGACAAGCTACTTATCTCTGAGAACAAGTAAATAAGCATTGGTACACAAAGATTCTCTCAATAATGGATTGTTGTCACGAAACCCGCATCATATATAATTGACAACAAATAAATACCTTATAAACCAAGGTTTCCAAAGAAATCATCATGCCCAATTGATAAAGTTATTTCTTGCACAACACCGTTTAGTATTTGAGGACTTTTGACTTATGATCTTCGTTTTAAATCATTGATATGATAATGAACTATACTAAACATGTAAGAAAACAATCCTTTAATTTGACTTTATATCATAATCCTGCTATTGCTATATATTTCTAGAATTTATATAATATTTCACACTACGTGTACATGTTAGGTGTTTAATTATATGATATATTGATATCAGACAAATGTTAAATATAGACTAAGCTTCATCAAGCGATCATTTATGTAAGGTATTCAGTATTATTTTGGCATTTTCAAAAGGATTGGGATTTAAACTTGTATTGGTATATAAAACTGTATATGAGACAAATCGTGAACATAGGTAAGAACACAAAATGCCCGACAAGGTAATTTTAAGCCAAATAGAAATTGTCGTAGCGAGAATATTAATATATCTTTCATTTAGAATAAAATAATCTAAAACACAAATGGGATTCATGGATGTTTCAACATTAATATTGACTTTTTTGTTTGTTCTTGTTCTTTTTATGCAAATTCTTAAGGATAAGTGAACATTGCACCGTTCTGAAAACCTACTGTACATGTTAATTCGAAGTGATAAAGCTAATGTCATTTTAATTCTATGTAATTTGAAGGTAGATTGATCGGTTTTATAGTATTATTTGGGAAAACATGATCCAGCTCGAGGATTCGAATTGGGTTAATAACTAGTACAGACATCACCACAAATAAAAACAGTATAAACACATGTTTTGATGAAAACAAGAAACTAGAAACGACAATCAAGCCTATAAAGGGAAATGTAAAGGGATGTATCGAGGACAACAGATCATGTTCGTTTACAATTTAATTATACCCCTACTTTACAACGTTCATTGTGTCCGTATGTCCGTCTGTCCGTCTGTCCATCTCTCTGTCTGTCCGTCTACCACAAAACTTAAACTTAATTGCTAGCTTCACCAAACTTGCTGCACATGTTAGCCATGATCTCTAATTGTGCCTTTTGAGGGTAAGACCGATTTCTGAATTTTAATTTTTGCGGTTTCCATGGAAACATGACCAAAACAGTGACGCTGTAAAGAAGTTATTTTGTGCGGAGCATATCTCCCAAATTAAACATGTTAGATTCACCAAACTAACTACACATGTTAGCCATGGTGCCCAGATGTGCCTTTTGGGAGTTATACCTATTTCTGATTTTATTCATTTTTGGCGGTTTCATTGGACACATGAATTGACAGTTATCTCTTGAACTGTACAGTCCATATTCATTCAACTTTAAACACAGGTTTGTCATTCCTATAGATGTGCTTTCCATTTTTCAATTATATTTATGTATATGTATTTATTTATATATGTTACATGTTATTTAAAACCTATGCATTTTGCTTTACATTCAGCCGTAAAATGTAAATACCTATTGGAGATAATATGATTTGATGTGAAAACTTTAATACTTCTGACATTTTTACGTGAGAAATACCGACTGTATGACATATTGACGAGAATGAACGCATTTCACAATCTAAACAAAATTCATGTATATAAAGTGTATCGTATTTTTTTTTTAAAAAGAAGAAATTCTTCAATATATAACAATATGGGAGTCTCTTCTCATCCACTGCGCGAAACTGTGTATGTTACATACATGAATATCATTATGGAATCGTTATTCATCATTAACATTTCTTTACCAAAGTAAAACAGAATATTTTTATTAAATGATAATGGTAAATACAACTGTCTAACTATCTCGACCTAATTATGTAACGGCACATGAAATTGTTTCACGTATCACAATGTATAGGAAGAAATATTTGTCCAAAGTTGCGCAACACTTTAAAATAAGATAATAAGTCATGAATCCAAGTCTGGCAAAGACATGTGTAATAATCTTGTAATATTACCTATACAAAATTAGCCTATGAAAGATCAATGTCATGTCCCAAATATTTTAATTGTAATCGGTGTTGTAATGATCAATACATTGTTAAAGTGTTCTTGGAACCTGGACGCGAACTTAACGAGATTCTGCAAAGTAGTATAAATCAATTCCCAAGGGAGTTCTGTATAAAGAATTAATTACGTGTTCCATGTGTTAGTAATTAAATCAAGGCAGTGACGTATTCGTTTACATTAACACAACTGTCAATAAAACGTGTAAAAGATGTTGATATTAAACATGATTGGCTGGTTTGATACCTTGTCAGGTATTTGAAGATGAAAACAACGTAGCAGATGTCCCCGTGCATTGCAAAGCTATCACTTCCTATCTGGACAGGTTAATAAATACATAACCCTGTCAACCGCTGCAAAAATGAATGACGATACCACCCTGGGTAAAAATATTGAATATTTAACGCATGGTTATCTGATAATATTTTTATGCAACGACTGAATAGAAGTGGGTATCAGACAAGAGAGAGTGAGTCTGATACCCACTTCTATTCACGAGTGACATTACCATGAATTTAATATTTTATTTATAACTCAACTCTACGTATATATATTTTCCTAGATAAATAGTCAAAACAACAACTAGCTGATCGGTAAAACCGCGTATGAATATCAATCAGTCAAAACAAAATAGACTGCTATTGCAGGGCGTCAACATATCGCATATGCCTATAAACATAAGCATATTTTTTAGGCTGATACAGTATTTTATTTTTTAGAATGAAATTGAATATAAAATTGTAATGATTTTAATTGGAAACTTTCAAGTCACGTGATTGGACGATGTCATGCGACATTCGAAAGTAGTTCCGTTTGTTTGCACGAGATGTTATCTGATATGTTTGCAACCAACTAGTTTCTGAGTGACCTCATCACGGCTGAGTAATAATAGTGAATACATCTGACTTATTAGTAGGATTCCATGCTAACGTGTGTGGGTCCATCATACTAGTCACGACTACTGGTTATATAATGCCTGTTGGGTTAGAAGGATGGAGTGATTATTCAGTATCCGCCGATGAAGGCATTGCTACGCGTCATTATGACAAAACAAAATGCGAATGACATTGCTACGTGTCATTATGACAAAACACAATGCGAATGACATTGCTACGTGTCATTATGACAAAACACAATGCGAATGACATTGCTACTTGTCATTGCGACAAACCACATTGCGGGTGACATTGCTCCGTGTCCTTATGACAAACCACATTGCGGGTGACATTGCTACGTGCCCGTGTGACAAACCGCATCGCGGGTGACATTGCTCCGTGTCCTTATGATAAACCACATTGCGGGTGACATTGTTACGTGCCCGTGTGACAAACCACATTGCGGGTGACATTGCTACGTGTTCTTATGACAAACCACATTGCGGATGACATTGCTACGTGCCCGTGTGACAAACCACATCGCGGGTGACATTGCTACGTGTCCTTATGACAAACCACATTGCGGGTGACATTGCTACGTGCCCGTGTGACAAACCACATTGCGGGTGAAATTGCTACGTGTCCTTATGACAAACCACATTGCGGGTGAAATTGCTACGTGTCCGTGTGACAAACCATATTGCGGGTGATATTGCTACGTGTCCGTGTGACAAACCACATTTCGGGTGACATTGCTACGTGTCCGTGTGACAAACCATATTGCGGGTGACATTGCTACGTGTCCGTGTGACAAACCACATTGCGGGTGACATTGCTACGTGTCCGTGTGACAAACCACATTGCGGGTGACATTGCTACGTGCCCGTGTGACAAACCACATTGCGGGTGATATTGCTATTAAATAGTTGCTGTCCTCGTCCTGTAACTTATTGGGTATCATGATATCAAAATTTGAGTAAAACAACATATTTTAGTAAGGAAACACATTTCAAAATATGGTGCTATAGGCAAAGTTGTATGAATACATACTGGAAGTGTATTATAGACTAGAATCATGTTTTTCAAGGCCATTGCTTGCAAAACAACGGTTATGTTTTGTGTCAGTGGACTTTAGATCAATATTTATTTTCTCTACTTCAATGAGCAAATGGCCCCGAAGAAATTCAAGCATGTTCCAGCTAGCATGCTTCAGTACTCTATTGACTTCTTCGTGGTTAAGCTGCGTCTTTTATTGAAAAATGTGTGTTATTTTAATGAAAACCTTCAGTCAAGATGAATATTTCGATGTTACTTCCTACATGTACATGCGAGGGTTATGCACTTGTCAACTGTCATTCATAATGTGTCTTAAGAACTGATAATTAGAGGTTATAACTTGTCATTTTTTATACCATCCCTCATATCATCCCGATGGCTTCAGGTCGATGGCTGAGATGGGCTTTGATATTAAAATGACATGTTGTAATCTTTTTATCATGTATCATTCTTTTTTCTAAAGCAAGACAAAACGTTTAAAGAAATATTCAAAACACGATGCTTCCATGTGAATATTTACTATTAGAGGACAAGATGAATGAACCTGCACTATATACATTTGTTAGCCGTGCCCCTTATTCAATTTTCCAAGTAAAAATATATTTCATTATGTTGATAAAAACTAAGTTAAAAGCGTTAACATAACCTCTAATTATCGCATGACGTGATATCAGTATTAAATGAAAAGAAGACCTCCCTGACATAGCTAGTTGATATTCCTTGTTAAACGATAAAACAATATAAGCAAAAATATGCAAACGGATATTAAATATGCCGCACTTTTTGACCCACCAGTGCAGCCTCAAGTGGCTATCATCACTATTACAATATAGATCAATTTGGATTTGCATACTGCAATAGCTGCAATAAACCTTTTCCAGGTACCCATTTGTACCGCTGGGTGAACAGAGGCATATTTGTGTCACCTTATCCAGTAATGAAGCGGGCCTCCCACCCATCCGACGGGCCAGATCTATTGTTGGTGAACTTTATTGAACTGATAGCTGCCAATGAGCTATGTACAGGACCCTTTGCCATCAATATATAATGCATCACATTGGTATTGAGGTCAAACCTAACCAATATCAAAATGTTAACTACTCTGATGCATAAGGCCTATTTTAATTGTAGCTAAAACATCAAACCCAAATTTTTTGTGAAAGAGCTTTAAATTTATTATTGATTTTCCCAACCTTCCCCTTTGCAAGGAAAATCGAAGATTTCTTTTAAAATTCACATCGACCTTCAAATCATGAATTTAGTGATGAAGAAACTATAATTGCTTAAACTTGAACATTCAAAACTAATTAAACTAATTCTACGATCAAATTAATCAGAAAAATCGATATGAGTGGTGCAGCAGAGTCAAATAAAATAACCCATTTCATCTTTGAAATACATTTATATGTCAGAATTAAATTTGAATGTAGGAACATTATTTATTAAATAATTTTAAAGAACGTTTATATCATCCAATTCTGTATGCATACTACAATGTATAAAAAAAATACTTTCATTTTCAGAAAACTTGATAATAGATGAGAATATATATAATATTCTTAGAACCTACTTTCAGGGTTGGTTCATATTATCTGAGACAGAAATGTGGAATACAAATAAGTTAACATTTTTTAATCAATCTTACATTACCAATTTAATTAAACGTCTGTGTAAAACACGACATATATCCTCTGAAAATAGAGGCCTGAAGATTACTTCCAAATACAATTATATGATAAAAGTCTCGCTAAAATGAAATTTAAAAAAGCAAATCAACAAGAAGATCTCTTTGGAATAACTGTGGGACATTAATAGAAATTTATTTCCAGAGGGGCACCTTTTCTTCATCAATGACAAATTCTGATTTGCACAGAAATTCACAAACATTCAGTTTCCCTTGAATCGTGGATGACATCCACCAGACTCTGATGGTATTGACTGACTTCCCACTCTAGAGGTTCATTTGGAATTTGGAGTACCAATCTCTGGTAACAGATTGCTGCGGGAATATCCTTAAATCCATCTTTATTACTCGCAGACAGTCGAGAGGTATTGGATTGGAATATATTATAATGGGTAAAGACGCTCAATGCCTCATGTAGATTAATAAAATGTCATAATACACCGAAGTAATTATTATGCTGACTTTCGACAGCAAGTATAAGTTTGTTGTAAGAAATTAGTCTATGTAATGACTTGGTGAAGATCATTACTCACAGGTGCTTAATCAACATCTTGAGACGAAATTCAAACAGATTTATCCTTTAATAACGAACTTTTATTTCGGGAGACTTAGGCAAACATTCCGTCCTTAATTATGTTTATTCTTACCAAATAGCACGTCCGCCAGATGCTGAAAATAGTTATAGAATTGGTTTTGGAGTCACTGTAGCTCGCTAGCATTCATTCTCAAACAGCAACGACTCTCAATAAAGAAGAAAAATAAACGGCATAAATGTATCTTGTTGATACATTATTATAAATGCTAAATATAGTCACAAGTGACGATAAAAGGATTCAGCGCAGAATGGTTTAATTATGTTAATGTAATGAATTAAGACATATTTCCATTGTTATTGGATTTATGGAGTTTGGAATATATTATAATGGGTAAAGACGCTCAATGCCTCATGTAGATTAATAAAATGTCATAATACACCGAAGTAATTATTATGCTGACTTTCGACAGCAAGTATAAGTTTGTTGTAAGAAATTAGTCTATGTAATGACTTGGTGAAGATCATTACTCACAGGTGCTTAATCAACATCTTGAGACGAAATTCAAACAGATTTATCCTTTAATAACGAACTTTTATTTCGGGAGACTTAGGCAAACATTCCGTCCTTAATTATGTTTATTCTTACCAAATAGCACGTCCGCCAGATGCTGAAAATAGTTATAGAATTGGTTTTGGAGTCACTGTAGCTCGCTAGCATTCATTCTCAAACAGCAACGACTCTCAATAAAGAAGAAAAATAAACGGCATAAATGTATCTTGTTGATACATTATTATAAATGCTAAATATAGTCACAAGTGACGATAAAAGGATTCAGCGCAGAATGGTTTAATTATGTTAATGTAATGAATTAAGACATATTTCCATTGTTATTGCACATCTTGCAAAGTTGCAAAGTTGCAAAGTTCTAGCATGTCCCTAAGATTATTGATACCCTTTATGTACATGTCATATCAAAGAATTGTAAAGAAAATCAAAATGGCGGCTAAACCACGTGAGCTACAACTTCGTCATGAGTTACGTTTTTACTCGTATTGTTATTGCGCATCTTTATGAAACAATCGAGTCTCAACCACGTGACCTACGAATTCGCCATGATTTACTTGTTTACTCGCATTGTTATTGTGCATCTTTTAGAAAAAGTCCCAAGTCTCTAAGTGTAAAATGTGTCCGATGTTAAAAAAGTACATTTGGATTCGACCTGGACCTCTTATCTACAGTGGAAGATCACAATTGGAAGTTTTCAATTTGCTGATCCATAGCCATATTCTAACGAACTACAAAAACTGTTACGTTTGATGAGGCGTTAATATAGACTCTTATGGCACGTGAATTCTCTGGAAACGAACACAAAAACGGTTAAATTTAGAAATTACTCTTTCACAAAATTTTAAAAACGTCCCAAATAGCTATTTGCACCTGATTACAACTGTATGTGATCATACTTCTGGGAATTCTTAGCATAAGCATTCCATGTAGATATATGACTTGATATTAGATTTGCCTAAAGTATGTACCATAATGGGACGCTTCGATTCATGTATTGCCCCATTCTCTTAGGACGCCATGGAAACTCTTGATTTTTGTATCCTCTGAAAAAGTAAATGTGCTTCTGTTGTTCTAAACAAACTTTACAAATGACAATCGATTATATTCTTAAATAATCCATATACAGAAAGGATCAGTTATAACGTTTAACGCAATATGTCTCCAAAACTCGGTTATTTGCCATTTGCAGGACCAGAATATTTAGCTAAAGTCATCGGGAAATTTAATTTAATCTTACTTACGACATTTTTATCCGTGCTAAAATTTTGCATGACAGAGAAATTACTGAAAAGTTAGATTTAATTAGAATATAATAAATTTAATGTTCTCGTTTGTATAATTATCCTTTCCATTTTACACATGCTTCAAATGAATTTCTCAGTTGTGTTTGTGGATGCAAGTGTACATACGGTAAAATGTAGATTGGGCATTACATTGATTTAAAGCAGAATGGAAAGAATATAACTTGGTGAATTGGTAACCTGAATTCATTACAAGAGAAATGTTCTAGTGTACTTCAAAGTGCGCTCTGCTACATTAGCACTAGAAAGGAAAGGAAATACGGTAATACTTAAATTAGCCAGTGATGGAGACTAGCAGGAGCTTTGCCTTGCGGGGGAAGATGCTTCAAGTCAGGTGACTCGAGATGGAGTTGAGGCTATTATTGCAGTCATCATTTACATTGACATTTTTTTATGTTGGCAGAATATGCATTGAATATTCGTATTACAATAATAAAAACGATGCAATTAAACCAACGAATGATTGTTGTAAAAATTGTATTTGTCTGTGATGAGCTTAATTTTTTTAACATATCAGTTCAAAAATATTTTTTTTAGTTCGGATGGAAAGGCATTTAAGGAAATCTGTTGAACAATTCCTTGACAATTGTTATAACTAAATCAATGGTACGTGAAATATTGTTTACACCATATTTGAAGAGGAGAAGGATACATTTTGAGTACTTAGCAACTGCATAAACAACTCCCCAAATATGATTAAGTATTTTAAAGTAAGTCGAGTAATGGTTGGTTATCAAAGGGGCAGTAGCACGTTTTTTCGCTCAAATACGTAACGTCGTTGATGAAATGTATTTGAAAAATAATGTCA
Organism: Gibbula magus; assembly: GCA_936450465.1. Taxonomy (NCBI): domain Eukaryota; kingdom Metazoa; phylum Mollusca; class Gastropoda; order Trochida; family Trochidae; genus Gibbula; species Gibbula magus. The sequence continues at coordinate 69,751,410 of OW388295.1, forward strand.
CAAACAGTAAAACACCACCCGCTCTTCGGCAAATCAAGTTAGAAAATGAGTGATAATGGATTGGTAAAGCCATGGGAACAGTTTTTGTTATTCAAAATGATAAAATGTGTTCACATCAAAATGTTTGCTACGCAATTTTTGCTTTATAAACACCTGTTATTACCACCGCGAATAAATGGTGTGTGTAATACAATATTTAACCCTCTAAAGTACATATAAATAACATAAACTGTCATTATAAATGGGAAATTTTAAAAAATATAATTTGCAAAAAAGTGCTACTGCCCCTTTACTTAGGTTTTAATAATACAGAAAATGAGTTTTAATTTATATAGCAACTATTGTGCACTACTGGTATACTTATTTCATAATATTTATTTTGTTGGTGAATGTCATAGTTAATTATATTTTAACAAATGCACTGTTTCCTAATAACAGTAATCTATGACTTGCACAACATCATAAGCCAATAAAGATGGCACAGTCATGTTGTAATGGAAATATCAGGTTTGTCCCATTAACTTTCACAATGACTAGTCCTAATGTCTGTCATGGGAGTCAACATGATAATGCTGGTTTATGTACCTTCGTCTACTTGATGAGTTGTCATAAACAGGCAACTACAGAAGAGTTAAAATGCTTTCACGATAATCCGGAATATACGTTCCGATAAATCTACTCAGTATTCGCAGGACCCGTGCATGGCTCGGTCCGATAACTTTATTACCTCCCTTGGTTCGCCTGCCTTTTCTCACCAGCCAATCGGGTGCGTCTTTCAAAATGAGTGACAGCTTGTCGACTCTGCTCGCTGTCTGGATTATCAAGAATGGTTAAACTGGTGCTGCCAACTAACCATGATATATTTTGCTGAAGTGAAATAGGCGACAAAAAAGACCATCATCTATAAGATTCAGTGTTTTACTTTTTATTGATCAATAGTGATTTTCTACTCAGATAATTATGTATTCCAGAAATTATATTATTGTTAATTAGATTAAAATCCAGAATGAAATGTGTCAAATGAACGTTTGAATCACACATTTCTTATATCAGTTCAGAAATGGGAATATCCTCTTGATTTGCATTTACACAAAACACTCAATCTTGTTCCCTTAGCAGTTGCTGTTTGTACACGAAATTCGATCAATACTCATTTACTCCAGTGCACTTTGTCCTGCAGAAATTCAAAACATGTTCTCCTTCCTCAATTTTCACAGGTTTTCAACTACTGAATCGTTTTCAAACGAATCATCTGTTGATTTCATTGTACTTAAAATAATGAAACTCTTTTGTTCAAAGCAGTATTTACAATCTTCTCTTTATTTATTATTTATCTAGTATTGAATATTTTTTCTTTCAAATTATAATAACTTGTATTATTATAGTTTTTGAACTGGGATAGAAATAGCCTAATAAACAAGAAACACTCAAAAAGAGAATCAATAGACCTCGGTCGAGGGTACTTTAATAAATATCCACAGAGTTAACAAACTGGAGGGTGTGGGGAGGTAACTCTCTTTATTCTTCAGTGTCATATCTGCTTAATGGAATGGAACTCAATTGGCTACGGTGAGTTATCAACTAGAGTATGTAAATAATATTCGTTTAGTCAATATATATATATATAATATACATATAAATCTATAACATTTGCGATGGACACGTTTGAGAATAATAATGATAAATAACTGTACACACCCATAATTCACTATTTTATGGCAATCAAATTTGAACAAATGAATTCGTCTAGCTAAATGCAAAAAAATACCCTGATACAATAGAAGATGTAAGAGGGAAATATTTGGAGGAAACATGGGATAAGAGATTTATAAAATCCCTGAATAAAATATTTCGACTTACAAATCTACCTACAGCTTGACAAAAAATGAATAAAATTATGAAATCAATTTCTGATTTTTGTGCGCTAATGGAAGTCGAATTGATTACGTTATTTCAATTGCAACAATCTTTCACATTAAAGATAATCATTTATAGTCTTAGGTGATTGGGTAATACTCTCACTGTGATAATGTGTTTTGTATCTAAATATCCGGTCCTATGATTTTATCGTTCATAACAGCTTGCTGCTCTTCCCTAAAATTATTGATTGAACCTGGCAGACAGGTAGGTTCATAACAACAGCTTACTGCTCTTCCCTAACATTATTGATTGAAACTGGCAGGCAGGTAGGTTAATCAAGGGAAACAGAATATTTAAATTATGTTAAAGCAATACGATAGAGATGAACTACATTTCTCAGAAATTACGAATTAAGTACCTAAATTCATAATTTTACAAACATCGAATGAAAGAAAATTAATATAACTGTGATCAGACACTAACACATTATTACCACACACTTTTGAAATGTACACATGTATCGGCATGGCTTTACGAAAATAGACAACTGTAGAAAGAACATTTAAATGACTACTCAGATGAACTACAAATGTACTACTACCCTGTGGCCTTCCAGTACTGAGAATAAAGAATGATAGCAGGGCTAAAGCATAGGTCAGATACATTCTTCATGTCGTAGCACTAACAGTTCTAACTTCCGATCCCTCATCATAAGACATCATACTAATATATACACATTACAAATGCATTATAGAAGTGCTGTTTGTTTACTGAGTGACTAAATCCCGACTTTTCATTTTTACAAAATATTCCTTATATATTTTTAAAATCTGATCCTTGGAATTGCGTATAGATATCATAATTCAAATCGATGAATGGTTTTAAAATGTAATTCATTGTTTCAATCAACATATTCTTCGACAATTTTGAAGTTAGCAGGAATGACTTATTTCAAAATGTCTATTCAACACATCTTAACACTTAACATCATAGCGTTCATATACTCAGGAATACAACGGACACAACTAAATTATGTTTAGAATACCATTACATAAGGAACATGAATCGAGAGGGTGTTTACTGAGCATTTATTTTGTTTTTACTCCATCACCACCCAAACCTCAACTGAAATAGACCTACCCACAATGCATCATAAAAGCAAGATCTATTTAAGTCTGTATTAACAAGTATCAAGGGTGTGATTCCTTAATAACGAATCTGTATTTACACAGACTTCGGCAACAATTCTGATTCCGGCCAAGTTTACTCTATTCAAGGACCGCGTCTGTCAGGCGCTGGTGATATTTACCGAAATCGTAAGGTGTCCCCAGGACTGTTTAGCAGTTATGATAAATTCTCAAGGGGGCGGGATTGCACAGTGGTTAGCGCGTTCGGCTTCGGATCAAGAGGTCCGTGGTTCGAATCCCGCCAGAGCCACGGCGACTTTGTCTGCAGTAAGGTTTGGGTGCATTGCTACACTGAATTTCAGATCAGTACCACCCATGGTTCGCTAGTTCAAGCCGTTTCACCGCAGTACATAGCCACGTGGTGGTGCGGACTTTCTCCCTGCAATAATACTAGCAGCCGTGATAAAAGTGAAATACTCTTGAAAGCAGCGTTAAACCCCAAATCGCCTCACCTCAATTCTCAAACCAATAATAGGTCGTTAAATCTGCATTCAAAACGTTTTGTTTTTTACATGTACACATCTTTTTGTATCTTAGTGAAGATATCATGATACTTGTGGTGCATATGTTGCATGTGATGCCTGTGATGCATGTGATACCAGATGTGGTAATGCAAAGTATTTTAGCGTCACAGAAGATGATTTTAAGTTTCTAATGTCATTTTTCATAGTTTACCATAACAAGTTTGGGTTCGTGTTGAAAATGCTGATGCTTAATATTCCAAATCCTTTGTCATCTGACAAATTTCCAATAAGAGTTCAATTGCGTTAAAGAGTATTAATATATTATCAGATACACGTCCTTACTTTAATTGTTCGTGGTGAAAGGTGAAAATGTTATGATTACGTTCAAAGAGCAAATGTTATTTCATTTTTAAAAATGTTAAGTTTAAGTTTACCTCCTCCTTTCGATTCATGGGGCTTTGTGACAAAGTTATTACCTTAATTTACTTCAAGTTAGGATCATGGTTACCAATAATTCAAATTTCTATTCTACATTTTCTAGTTTTTGCCCTTGTTCCACTATTAGCCCTAGGTTTCGCAATTCTATATGATAAGATAATAAGTTATGAATAAAATGCTATGCTCAGTTTATGGCAAATGTATAATATATGTATTATTGTAATGTTGACTATACAATTTAGTCCATGTAAGATAACTGGCATGTGGAAAGAATTTGAATTGTTATCTGCATCTTTCTGATGAAATGATTTGCTTGATAAAGTCCGTGTACTCATCAATAAATAAGGAAGCTGTACATGAAATTTACGAGATTCTGCGAAGGAGTATAAATCAATTCCCAAGCGAGATCTATGTAAAGACTTAATGAAGTTTTCCATGCGGAAGTAATTAAATTAAGGGAGTAACGTGTCGGTTCGTGAACAGCAACACGTCAATAACAAATGTGAGATAAAAAAGAGATGTTCTAGAATGCGAGTGGCTGGTTGTTGTGAACCTTCTCAGGTATTGGAGGGTGAAACACAACAGATGTTCATGTTCATGACCATTGCTATCACTCTCGACAGGCAAATATTAAACCTTGTGGTGATTTCCCCTAGCAACAACTGCATTAATGAATGACAACACTGTTTGTGGCACCTTGGGCAAAATCAGCAGTGCACATGAGTTATCAGTAGGATCACATGCTAAGGTTTGAGTGCATAACATACTACTGGTTCTCTACCGCCCGCGGGTTAGGAGGAAATACTGAGTATGATATAGCATTGTTGCGTGTCTGTATGCCAGAACACATTGGGGATGGAATCCATCAGATCCATATCACCTGCTTCAATTGGAACCTCAACCACGTAATTGATATTCAATCATTATAAATGACTTAATTAATAACTTAACACTGATCTTGTGCAATCCGAATTAAAGGTATCGTAACATATTTTCGTATAAGATTATTTAATTAGATATTTCGTGTCCTTGTTCTGTAACTTAATTGGATATCATGATATCAAAACCTGAGTATTGTGCCCGGTTTATAAAAGCTTAAGGGGGAACATAAATATCACTACAAACTAATTTCACTTGCAGTGAAACAACATAGGTTAATCAGGCACATCGGAAGCACTCATGGTTTCATTTCCACAGATGACGGTACAGGCAAAATTGTATGAAAACATACTAGACGTATATTATAGATTAGAAGTAAGGTATCTGCTTGCACAACGACGGTTTTGTCTTGTGTCAATGGACTTTGAATCAATATTTATTTTCTCCAGTTCAGTGAGCAAATGGTCCCGAAGAAATTTAAGCATGTTCCAGTTATCATGCCTCAGTACTCTATTGACTTTTTTGTGGTTAATCTGGGTCTTTTATTGACATTATGAAAATGTGTTATCTTAATGCACATCTCAAGACCATATGAAAAGTTAGATTTGACTGCCTGTATGCGAGGGTAAATGTCAAGTGTAAGTTATAATGTGCCTGAAGAATTGAAAGTCCCCATAATGGTTATCATAATTATGTCATTATTAAGTATTATAAGAAAAGACATATTTCCTGACAACATCTCCATAGCCAGTTGATATTCTTGGTTTAATTAGGAGATAAATCTACTCTGTTTTTAACATTCAAAGTCGAACGCGTCAGCATGAGGGTTCGAATGATAAACATTGGTATCAAATCTACGTTAGACTCACAGAAATTTAAAAACACAGCAGCTAGGTTTATCTCCATTCTACCATGACGAGTTATCAGCGTATTTTTAAAGTGTTTCTTTGACAATGCGGAAGAAGACTGAGGGATGGGGTAGTCGGTTGAGGCCATTTTTCGTCAGGTATGCTGCATCACATTTTGGTGTTTTAGAATTTAGAATTGTTAAGATATTGAATAAATAGTGAAATTAACAATTCATATGAAAATGTGATGATTAAGTGCTGGAATATATCAAATAGAATGTATAGATTGGGAAATTTGGCTTTCACGGGTGGACACCGTTTTCTCCACCACTTGTCAAATTGACGCTACCATTTACTATGACGTCATAAAGGATTGAGCTTATGACGCCACTGTCGTGCAGTTAGAGTGTGCCTATATGTTTTCTTTCACAGACACAAACATAAGAAGGATGCGATCAGTTCACTTGAATTAGTAGAAGAGTGTAATACAAGCAAAGCGAAGCAAAACGGCTATTCTTGTTTCGATGATCTACTCCTGTCTAACTGTTTCAAGCCACTTCCAGCCTTCCGAACGGCGCACCCAGTGTGAGAGATCACGTCGACTACTGCCATGATCGCTATTGTAGTTTCACTGTTTGAACAATGGTCCAAATTAGAATTATTTCCCAGATTAACCCAATACCGGTTATAATAAGTAGATCAAAACATTTTCGTAACCGCAGAGCAGCACTGATTTACCCATGTTTATTTCAATGAGATTGTTTGGCTTAGAATGTTACGTCATATTATGTATTCAAACTGAGTAAATGGCCTATCACAAAAATCGTGTTGGAACCTCCGTTCGACCATAAAATAAACCAATATGGAAATGGTAATATGGAAATATATGGAGCACTTTTCTAACCACCAGTCTATGCCCATCATTACCCTGGTCTAAGTTGACATGTATCAGAAGGTCACCTCCAATACAGCCTTTGTCATGTATCCATTTGTACCGCTGGGTGAACAGAGACACATTTTGTTTAAGGTCAATTACCCAGTTTGACATCAGCCGGCGGTTCAACAAAATGAAGCGCTTCGTAGCGCTCATTGATCGCTCAATGTAGCGATCGCGTTCAAGAGAGGTTTAAAAGTAATCTCTCATTGAGCGATTACTTTGAAACCTATCTTGAACACGGCCCTGAAGTTTCTCAACTCATGTCTCAGTTTTGGACAGGGAATCATCCTTAATACTGTCAGTTTATCCAGTAGGTAGCGGATAACCCACCCATCCGACGGACCACGCCCAGTGTTGTTGAACTGTACAGTTAGCGGTCCATTTGGCACCAATATATTATGCATCATATTGATTTTGAGATCTCACATGTCTACCTATATCTTAATATTTAACACTGTGAGGCATTACTATTATACAGGGCAATATTATTTCTTTGGCTAAAAAGAATCAATTCTAAATTTTGTTATAAAACAGCTTTCTGAAATTATTATTGATTTTTCTCAAGCATTCGTTAATTCCCTTAATGAAAGAAAAATCGAGAATATCTTTTAAAATTCACACGGCCATTCAAATCATGAAATCTAATTATGATGAGTCTGCATTCGCTTTTATTTGAACGTTAAACTTTAATTTAACCTATTCTACGAACAAATTAATCAGAAATATTGAGGGATGCCACACAGTCAAATCTGCAAATAAGAGAATTTGTTCCGGCTTTGGATAACGTTTTAAAATCAGTATATTACTAAAGAGTCAGTGATGATATAATTTTAATGTTTTTACCATAAATTTTATATGTATTCTATCAGAAAAGAATGTATTTCATTTTAAGAAAACGTGAATACTGAATGTGAACATGGTATTTGTCAAGAAAAGAAAACATTTCTATTTATTATATGACCAAATATTTGCATATTCACCGACAACGACTTTCATTTACGTCAAGTCGGCTCCAGAATGAGCCTGTCGCCTCATCAACAATGTGACGTCATGTCATGACGTCGGATCATTGTTTTATGACATCAGGTCATTGTTATATCAGTCACTAGTGACTGATAACACGTTCCATTGTTATTTTCACGAGTGACTGATAACACGGTTTATTTTCATTGATAGATTCCGGCATTTCACCTGCAATCATATAATAAATCAGTATATTACTAAAGAGTCAGTGATGATATAATTTTAATGTCTTTACCATACATTTTATATGTAGTCTATCAGGAAAGAATGTATTAATTTTCAGAAAACGTGCAAAAAATTCGATTTTGCACGAACTTTTGAAAATTGTGTAGAAGTATGGCCGGATGAAAGTAGTGTATAAAATATGGCTAGTTTTATTCACTGACATCATATTGAATGATTGGCAACTAAGAACATGCCTCGTTTAACTACAGCAGAGAGGGAGAGAACAATCGGTATGCTACAAATGGGAACTATAAAACAACATGTGGCTACTAAGAGTGCTGCTGATCCACCACCCCCGGGCTTGTTTCACGTGTCCGACAGACTGGCAGTACTTCAGACAGGGCAAACTCACGACCTACCACGAAGACGCTTCACCTGCGTAATCGACACCTGACTGTGACGTCATCTGTGACGTTCGACACTCGACCTCAACGTCATCTGATCAAAAAGTGCAAAGTTTTGTTGTTGATGTTCATTATACATTGTTGCTGAATGATTATTTTATGTATCAAAACTATCAGTGTTGCCATAAATGTGTTTGGTTTTCATTAAGACAAGAAAATACTTTGTAGCGTTTCTTTTGAATGCTAGTTTATCATATATTTTGCTGAATTGAAATATGCGAAAAGACCAACATCTATGTATATTTATTGATCAATAGTGAATTTTCGACTCAGATAATTATACTCTTGGAAGGGGCGTTAAACACCAACTCACTCACTCACTCAGATAATTATGTTTCCAGAAATGATGTTAGTGTTATCAGATTACCATCCAGATTTAAATGTGCCCAATGAACATTTTAATCATGCATCTTATATATTAGTCCTGAAACGGGAATATCCTTTATTTGCATTTACACAATACACCCAATCTTTAGCAGAGTCTGTTTGTACAAGGAATTCGATCAATACTCATTTACTCCAGTGCACTTAACAATTTGTCCTGCACAAATTCAAACATGTTCTCTTTTCTCAATCTCCAATGGTTTTCAACTCCTTAATCGTTCCAAACTACTCAGCTTTTGACTAAGTTGTACTTATCGTAAAGAAATTATTTTGTCCAAGACAGTATTTATAATATTTTCTTTATTGGAAATCGCTTTTAACTGTCGATTATTTAATATTTCATATTTTAAATTATGATCATTTATATTTTGATAATGATTCAGTGAATATATGACATATATCTATTTTTTTGTGATTGAAACTTTTAGAATGATACATTAGAGTATAATACACACCAATAATTCAAAGCATTGTTATGCCGATCAAATTTGAACAAAGACATTAGTCCAGCTGAATGCAAAATAGACCTCTGGTACAAAAAAGACGTAAGAGGCAAAAGTTGTCTTTAACATTTGCAGAAATCATGAAATACGAGATGATTAAATTCCTGAATGAAATATTTCAAATTAAAAATCTTCCTCCGAATCGAACTGTGTACAGCTTGACAACAAAATGAATAAGACAAATTACTAAGTCTAGTTGTTATTTTTGTGCTCTAATGGATGTTAAAATGATGATGTCATTTCAATACTCCCCCAGAAGCTAGAATTTAGATTAAAGGGTCAATTATTGTGTGTAACGTGATTTTTGGTATCTCAATAACTGGTCCTATGATGTTATACTCCATAAGTACTCCATAAGGTACAGGTCAGAGACATTATACATGGTATTCTTATGAAACTCGCACTGATAGCACTAACCTTTCTTTCATATTTATAGTCCTGTTATGACAAACATAAATGCACAATACAAATGCATTATAGAACCGATGTCTGTTTCCTGAAATTAAAACCTCTGTATATATATCTGCCTATTCAAATTCAAACGGAGGCGATGAATTGATTTAAAATCGAATTTATTATTTCCACCAATATAAACAATCTGACAACACTAAAATTTTATATAGTTCGAAGTTGTAATACCTAGTAATACAATGCAGACATGTTGAAATTATGTTTAGAAAATAAATCAAAGGCGTTCACCGAGCATTTGTTTTTACTCAACGACCATCTAAACCTCAACTGAAATAGACCTACCCACAGTGCACCATAATAGCAAGATCTATTTTAATCTGTATTAACAAGTATCAAGGGTGTGATTCCTTAATAACGGATCTTTATTTGCACAGACTTTGGCAACCATTCGGTTTCCGACCAAGTTTACTCTATTCATGGGCCTCGTCTGTCAGGCGCTGGTGATATTTACTGAACTCATACAGGGGCCCTTCGTACAGTGAAGGAGTTCTAGATAATCAATTCTCAAACCAAAAACAGGTCGTCAAATCTGCATTCAAAATGTTCCTGTGCACGACTCTTTTGTATCTATGTTAAGATATCATGGTATAATCATTAACAGTAGATTCTCATGAACATATATTGAATTCATATGTCTTTTGGCAACAATCAATTCAAATGAATTAGCTTCACATATCCAGACATAATAATTTACAGAATATTATTTAATAATATAACCAGTTGGACATGTTAGAAGCACATCCTATAAAAGCAATGTATGAACGTTATAACATAGTGGCATAGGACAGCTTTCTGTAGTCATGGAGATGTTAGGTTTTATTCCATCAATTTCACAGTGATTGATTTTAACATTTCCCATGGGAGTAGATCATGCAATACCACTTGCTTATTATGAAAAACATTTTCTGGTACTGAATGATATTCTGAATGTATATGGATTTAAAATGATAAACCACTCATACCATGAGAACATTCCATTTAGATAGTGAACAAATAAAACATTGTTGCATTTGTTCACTATGTAAATGGCATGCATTTTAATGAAGTAAGTAGTACGTGGTAAATAAAGCATCAACAAAAAGCAGTTTGTTATTATAAAAACATATTAGTGATACAACGATATTTCTTTATCTATTTTTAAATTGCGAGTTCTTCTATAAATATCTTTAATTGTTTGTAATATTTGTATTTTTAGTAACATATAAATGTTATCGGGAGACATTAAGCTGTTTATATGACACATATCTACATGTATCCCTGTGCTTTCAATATCTGAACTAATGAATGGTAGCAGAAATATGAATATAAGATATACATGACTTCAAATTGACGTACATACTTGCCACTGTTTGAAAAATGAACTTTGAAAATAAATGCTTGTCCCTGAAATGTTTTGAATATATAACTTTGTATTAGTTTCTTGCGAGTTACCAACATCACCTGAAGTTGTCCTGTCCAAGACAAGACTAGGTTTGACATCAAATGCATAACAGGAAACTTTTCTTCAGAAACTCATATCCACGAACAGCAAATATTAGTTTTCAGCATTACAATTTCTGATCCATTATGGCCTCCATTACTCTTTGATGGGATGACTTCCGGTATTCCTATTACTGAGTGTCAACATCTCCCGGTTATCCACATGGTAATTTCTGCTTCAGAAGGTCACATGATAACAGCTTTGCGTCAAATTATTCATCAGGCTCAGACGTTTTTCCCAAGGCTATGCGTGGATGACAAAATGGGATAATAAAGCAAATATTAATATCTTTTCAAAGTGATGGGAAGCAATTTTCTCGTTGGTGCCTTTGGCGAGATTATCATAACGTTTTTACATTCAACTCGTCCTAGAGTTAGCGGCTTAAAATGTGGCGATATGCTAGTTGCTATAATCTATGACTGTGTCATACTTTCTGAAAACTTTTTTAGTTAATAGTAAACTGCACATGTATATCACCATAAAAAAAGTTTAAAAGGCATTGGTCTTATGATAATGTATCAAAGTCATGATGATAACTAAATATATCATAGTTTATGTTCTCTTTAAATAATTGTATGTATTTTCTGGATTTATCAGAAGTACGTATACCTTCTTTGTATTTGGACATTTAGAAGAGTTTAGGAGTGTTCGATCCTATGCGGCAGTCTTTATTCGAAAGCTTTGTGTGATATGGTGTCATCATTTTAAACCATATTGATGTCACAATGTTAGCATTGCTGTCACAAAGGTCTAAAGCAAGTTTACGATTTTCGTACTAAGGGGCTTTTCAATGTTTTCGATGCAGTAAATAAATGTGTAACTCCCTTAATGGCTATAGGGATTATTATAAGTCTTTTTAGATTTCACAGCCTACCGTGCCATTCTTTTGCATTGTAATGTTGTTGTTATTGAATGTTTCCCCAAAATCACAAAGTCACAACTGTGGCGCTTGACTACATAGATAACAACAATGGAACCACCGCTCAGTCATTTCCATTCAGATATAGTATATAGAAGAGAATTCGCCATGCTACAAAATCAATTTCATTTGCAAAATGTCCTACATTCGGCGTTTTTCAACATTTGCACATTTGAACGTTTGAAAACATCAGTTTGGGTATTTTATACCTTCAAATTATCACTTAAAATTCCAGTAACAATTACCTTTTGATATTTTTTAATATTGCAATTGTAAATTTGATGATTCAAGTTGTCATGGACATATATATCGTTCTTTAAATACTTTGACAATGACTGTATTTACTTCATCTTTTGAGAATAAATTTCTGGGTTTCTTAAAATCATAAACTTTATGTGTTCAACCTTGATTAATCATCCTTGGAGGAAAATGTTTTTCAGAAAAATGTTATTTTGGATATTAAATGTTGAAGATGGAAACAGTTTTAAACATATCTGCATTTCAGTGTTTGTAAATTAATATATCAACATTTCTTTATTTCATAATTTTGATGTTTTAAAATTAAACTTTGCCCTCTTTATTCCATTAACTTTGATGTGAAGCCCATGTAGTAAATATAATTCTCGTAACAAATATTGTCTCACAGAAAGTCATATGTAATTAATCAAGTCAGTAGGTGACACATTTGTTTTACATTACGTGATATGATGTTCATCGACGATTAACTAGATGTTCTAAATCTGATCTCATGTTGTGGAAACATTATCTCAGTGTATTATCCTATCAAGCGCTAAAACAGATGGCTGTCACCAATCACTATGGAGGTGATATCACCTCTATGACGTGTCTGACTAATCTTATTTGTGCAGGGATATTAGTATTGATATCTTACTCTCTGGTTTCCATTCAACATATGTCAATGAACTAATCTGATGTGGTGAACTTGTCTGATGGACGACTCAAGGCTAGAGACATTTATTTTAATGATGACAATGTGTGACATTGAAAACGAATCCAAAGTTAGTACAGTTCACTTGAAGGTCATATCTATCTGATGTTAGTGTTTCTAGAAACAGTTATACTGCAATGGGAAATGATGTAAAGAGATATGAACTGGTTCAACAATTCCAAATCTTTCCAAATTTTATCAATAAAGACATTCCGATTTATGACCTTTAATAATGTCATTTGATTGCTATGCAGCAACATTTAGATTTCTAATGTAAACATAATAAGCTGAAGATGAAGAACAGGTATAAAGGATAACACTTTTCTTATTCAAAGGATGGGACGTTTTTTTTTACATATTCATCTATTGATTACAGCTGCTGATATACAGCAACAAAAGTAAGGTTCACATTCCCATTTGATAACATGGAAATAACCAAACGTATTGAGGCATAAGTATAAAACGAAAATTAAATTAATTACCCTTTTGTAATATAAATGATATTTCATGTTATCAAATTTCAATGCTACCTGAATGGCTTGTGATCTCCTTTTTGGTTCAGTTATTAAGGATGAATGAGGTAATGTTTCTTTTCGAATTTACAATTAAAAATAAAATATCAACTTGAATATCCCTATCCTTCCTCAGCTATGAGTTTCTTGACTCTAAAATTGCTTTAACAGCAAGGTCAGTGTTATGAAAAGAATTCCAAAAGCAACCATAAATGCAGTTGTCATTGAAATAGTCCATATTCAGTTCCTGATTTTTACAGTGGCTTATCTTACTATGTTCTCTTTCAGCTGTTTCATGCAACTTTTTTGTCAGCAACAACAGTCATTAAAGATTGGTGAAGACAAAAGAAATACAAAATTTCTTTCAGGAAGGGTTGTATTTGTTTAATTTCAGACAAATGACTCCCTTGCCAGCTAGTTGAGCAGTTTGCGTAACTAATTAGAAACCTCTGTCAATGAAAATGTTCTAAAAGTGCTCGAAATTAAGCTGAAACACCCTGTTGGTGTTACTCGACCTCAGCGCGGCCTTTGACACAATAACTCACAGTAATCTGCTTTCCCGTCTTCAAGATGAGGTTGGCATAATTGGAACTGCCTTCACCTGGTTCAAATCCTATCTGAACAACAGATATCAATCAGTTCATCTCAACGGTGTTTCATCCTCATCACTTGAGCTTAAATGTGGAGTACCACAAGGCTCTGTGCTTGGTCCCGTCTTATTCACCCTTTATATCAGACAATTGGGAAAGATTATCAGCAGCTATGATCTTCCCAAGCACTTTTATGCTGACGACTCCCAGCTTATTAACATATTTCAAGCAGACCAAGCATCAACATCAGCAGCTCTCACCAAGACGAGTCAGTGTTATTCGGAGATTAAACACTGGATGACAGCAAATAAACTTAAGCTGAATGATGAGAAAACAGAGGCACTGCTCACTGGACCTACTAGTCGAACCCGAAAGGCTGGACTTGACAGCATCACAGTTGGAGAAACACAAATTTCTCTTTCCGGTTCAGCCAGGAACCTAGGAGTCATATTTGACGTTCAACTGACTATGGAAAGTCAAGTCAGCAATGTCTGCAGGGCCGGCTTCTTCATCATAAGAAACATCAGCTGCATCAGGAAACATCTCACCACCAGTGCTACAAAGACTCTTGTAATCTCCCTCATCATGTCACGTCTTGACTACTGCAACAGCCTCTTGATAAATGCTCCCAAATCTCTGACAAATAGACTCCAACATGTCCAAAACACAGCCGCACGGATTGTTTCTCTGACTCCCAGGAGGTCACCCATCACCCCTGTACTCAAATCTCTACATTGGCTTCCAGTTCATGTCCGCATCAAGTTCAAGCTCCTGTCCCTCACATTCAAATGTATGTCCGGATCAGCCCCAGTCTATCTCCGTGATCTTCTTCAGATCTACCAGCCTGCTCGACCTCTCAGATCCCAGACCAAGTCTCTCCTTGTTGTTCCTAACACAAAGACTGTCCGATATGGCCATCGTTCTTTTGCATATGCTGCAGCCACAGAATGGAATAATCTCCCCCAAGAACTTAAAGACTCTCCTAGCTTCTCATCGTTCAAAGCCAGTTTAAAAACATTCCTTTTCCGACAAGCTTTCCCTGACCAATGACAATCTCTAAATGTGCGCTTTGAGCATGCTCATGCATGGAAATAGCGCGATATAAATGCACTATTATTATTATTATTATAAATACAGGCTGTACTTTTACCAGTTGATATGAGCTCTGTTTAAAACAGTTATTCCTGTGTCCATATTTAAAACAACGATTGATATGGTTACGAAAACACCCTAATGACTGTTTGCAATCAAAGACTCAGTATAATTTTGGTAACTTTGTACATCTACCAGACAATTTTATATCACAAACACCTGTGCAAAAGTTGTTGAAAAAAATATAATGAAGAAATGAAGAATATTTGTTTTATAAATGTGATCTTTCTAGCCTTCTTACAGAAGCAGGAGTCTTACAAAAGTAACATTCATGGCTTTCAGACTTTATGTCAACATTTGCTTCATGTTGCGTTAGTAGTTGTTCTTGAAATGATATTTGAGTTTCATATATGCTGAAAAACAAAGTGCTATTTTAGGTCCCTAAACATGTTCAGGAGTAGGAGAAGAATCAGAAGAATCGCATGTCCAATGTATATGCATACTGATGATATGACCTAATAAGTACACGTTCTGCTTTAGACAAGTTTCAAGTTGGCGCTTGCTAACCACAGTACATTGTTGGGTTTTTTCGAAAACTCACAACTTCACTTGACTTTATATTGTCACTATACTGACTTGATAATTTGAAAGTCAGTATTTATTGATAACATAACAACATTGATAACGTTTTGTATAGATGACTCAACCAAAACTGATACTGGCACTTTAACTGAATGACGAGAATATCTAACCTTTTCTGTCACTGCAATGGAACAAACAGATTCTGTTCTCTTCTGTTTTCTTTTGCTGTCTTCATAACCAATCAGAAAGGCTTCAAATCTATGCACATATATAGCCATGCAACTAACCTCACTGTGAGTCACTGATTGCTATGTGGGTATCGTCTTTTCTGTGACAAGCTTAGGTGTCGATGTAATCCTATTTGCTGGTTATTGGCCAGGGCAAAAGAGGTTTTCCATTACGTTCTCTTGCGATCTTCTACCAACACTAAGACGCTCAAAAGTGATGTGATCATGTGATGTGGTGATCCCGCTGTGAAGTGTACCACTTATATTGACTCACGGTTATCGGTTATTAGTGCATTGCAAAGTGGTGACATTGAGGACCTTCGCAGTAGTATGCCTAAATGGCAAATAACTGTTTTATATTCAGTTGTTACCGACAAAGTATACACTTTCCAATATGATAATTGAAAACGAATGTACTCTTTTAATTTTGAAAAAGGCTTAGCTCAAAACTTTAGATTAAATGGTAACTTACTGCCTTCCAATGATATTTCATCATTTGAGAAACACATTGTCACATTGATTAATACAAAACGATTTACAGAATTGGCATAAACATTTATTCTATAGTTAGAGTCCAACTTAAATAATAAATGAAGCTAGTGTGCTACAGTGTTTAATTAAGTAAAGTACACTGTTGTGTGCATTGATAAACTAAGAAATGTCAGCAAACAAGATTGTGAATAAAACAGCACACGAAGTAGTATTCAGTTTCAAGTCCAGTAGGTGTATTCACAATTTAAGGATATATAGGAGCGAGGCGAAATTGTCGTGTGGTAAGTCAATGCTGGCGACAGTTCCCTTACTCTGAGGGCGTGGGTTCGAATCCGGCCCGAAAAAGTACAAGAATTGATACTATTGAAAATAGTGTTATCCTAAATATAACCATGTTATATTTCTTCACTATCTAAATGGCAAGTATTTCTAATGATATATAGGACCATATACTGTTTATTTAAACATATACATGTAATTCATACATAACATTTTCATTAATTACAAATTCAGCGATGTGGATTACATATACCAATAATACTTACATGTTATCACTACAAAGACGTAAAAATACAATATTTTCAAACATATATTTTCTAATAAACCAAATATGTTTAAGTTTGAATGCCCAGTGATTACGAACAATGATACATTATATTTAATCAAAACAAATATATTTCTTAATAATTACAAATTCAGCATTGAAGTCATTTTATATCAATAATCGCATGTTAGTAAATATGTTATTCTTTTTCGATGTCTAGTTTACAAAGTGGACATAATCTTAAACAATAATATGGACCATCTGCCTTCATATACTTTCAACCGTAATAGATCAGATCTTAATGGTCTATATAAATAGGATATTTCTTAACAGTGATGGTTGTCAAATATTTTCTGGAGTCAAAGAGGCTTTTGTACTCCTTATGTAATCATTATCTTGGAAACTACTATTCCAAGATTTGTAAAACATTCATAGCAGCATCTTTAAATCTTTGAAAAAAATATCGTCTTATTACCCACTGATACAAACAAAATCCATGATAAAACAACAACAAACGCAATAATGTGATTTAGATTGGATACAGTGTATACGTTGTTTTACCCCAAATAAATTCAATTCCGTTGACATTATTTTCCACTTTCCTGTTGTCACACGAAGCTCTATAACATTCTGAAAAAGAAAATCGTGTCAATCACCTATCCGAAACAGTTTGTCGACATTTCTCACAGGTAGGCATTTAATGATTATATAAAATAATCGTTTGGTGATTTGTAAATTAAGCGAACCTGTAACCTACAAAACATGTAATTTAACATTTATGTTGCGGAATAACAATAATCACCACTGTACGATGGCATCAGGAATAACATCTTCTTTCTTCGGTAACAAGTATTTTCACTTAACTTCAAGCAATAAAATTTTACCACTAAATGAAACGAAATGAAAAACTAATCTCGCGATTTTCCCAATGCAACTGATGCTTTATAAGATAACATAAAAGAATTGATTATTGATTAAATATTGTGCCAATGAACCAGTAGACCAGTAAGAATTGAATTAATCAATACCCCAGTGAGACATGAACATACATACATTCTACAACTATATGTTTATGTAACACATATTTTCACTTAGCCTTAAGCATTTAGACTGAAAGAACATCATTATGTTATGAACAACATTTCTTCTTAAATTGAAATGGATGCAGAGATAGAGATAAAGGAGTATTATAAAAAAAATGGATTGGTTGTTTCTTTTTCTAAATTGGTTGAGGAAACGTTATTTTCCTCGAATTAAGAAATGACTTAAAAAGTTATTAAGTTCATGGAGGTATAAGTTTGAAAAACGCTGTGCAAACTGTGTAAGTCCACGTATAATTATGGTCACGTACAGTTAACGTTGCTATTACATTTTGGATATCTCCAACAGATATAGTTTACATATTTTATTTACACTAGCGGTTCAGTAAAAAACCCACTTTACATTTGAGAGGTAAAGCTAACGTGTTTTCAATTCTATGTCATTTGAAGGTAGATTTAAAGGTGCATCCATTGTGTTTCATAACATTTTATTTGGCTCTAATACCTTCCAACACACCATATGTGCTGTTGACAATACAAACATATTCACTCAGCTTGCATAGTCATCCCCAATCGCCAAACATATCATAATTACTAGTTTCCAATTAAAATCGAGTAACATCATTATGCATGTGCAGAAACCGAAAGTGGACGTCCTATTTACATACACAGTAGTTATATGACCTATTAAACATTATCAACCCAGATCTGTTAGTTTGTCTGGTTTAAATAAGATTCCAAAATTACGTTTGACTCATTGGAGCGCGCCACACGCAGTGCATTGTCCGATTTTCGATCAGAAATCGATACTTTTATCTTCATATCGTCAATATAGTAAGTCGATTATCATCAAAATGGTAGATTTCGGTAACATGTTGGTACTTCTCGATAAAATAAGACCATTTATAACGTTTGGCATATTTGACCCCTATCAACACAATGGATGTAACTTTAACAGAATTATAGTAATTTATTAATTTTAACGAAATGATCAAGCATGAGGATTCGGATTGGGTTAATGACATCATGAAAACTAATATAGAAATCACAATATATAAAAACATTATAAACAGTTGGACATATTTTGATGAAAACAAGATACTAGAAACTAGAAACGACAATCAAGCTTAAATACTTTAAAGAAAAATTGAAAAGGATCTAACGAGGTCAACAAGTCTGCCTCGTATACAATTTAATTTTGAAATGTGATCATGATATTTTCCTGATACCTTCTTTTTAAAGCCAATGCATTTTGCTTTATAATCATCCATAAAACATAAATATCGATGTCAACACTTGAATACTAGTGATATTTACAGGTGATACATACTGATGTATGATGTACTGATGAGCGTGAACGAGATTCAGAAACTGAGCAGTTCATAATTCATGTATACATTGTGTATGGTATCGTGTGTAAACAAAGACTCATTTTATATATAACAATACAGGATGTTCAGCTCCTCAAATGCGCAAGATGTATATATTTCACACATCATAAGTGGTTATTCATTATTGAGATTCAAATAATGGTTTAAATGGTAATTTGAATCAAAAGGATAATAATAAACCCGTGGTGTAACGGTACATGAGATTTACTGAGATTTTCCTGTATCACAATGTTGGAAGAATATAAGTCCCAAGCGTGCATTACTATAAGATAAGATAACAAGTTATGAATTAAATTTCACGCTCATTTTATTTCTTAAGCAAATGTATAATAATCTTAAATTAAAACTTATGAAATATATCTGTCATGTCAAAAATATTGAAGTTGTAATCCGCATCTTTCTGATGAATAGTTTGTTTGATACATGCGATGTAAAAATACATTGTAAAAGTGTCCTAGAAAACTGTACACGAATTTTACGAGAATAGATTTCTGAGTAAAGAATTAATGAAGTTTCCCATGTGGAAGTAATTAAATCAAGGGAGTGACTTGTCTGTTCGTGTACATTAACACAGCTGTCGATAAAACGTGTCAGATAGATTTAAATAAAGAGATGTTATTAGATAGCGGTGGCTGATTGATATGTACCTTGTGAGGTATTTGAAGGGACATATCGCAGCAGATGTTCCTTTGCATGACATAAGTGTCATTGTCTCTCTGGATAGGTAAACAAATATGAAAACCATGTCAACCACTGCAAAAATGAATAACGATATATATATATATATATATATATATATATAAGGCAAAGATATGTAACTAACTACATTGTTACATGAAATTCATAAAATAGGAACATCCAAAGGGAATAATTAAATCTTAGAGTCTTTGGTCTCATGGTTTACATTACAATGAGATGGTCATCCAATCAGCAGAACAGTCTCTGACACAGGACGTGTCAAGATGTGAACTTTGTTGTTTTTCAACAACTGAATCTGAAGTTTACGAACCATGCCATCATCGTCAGGCATAGTTTTGATGACACGCCCCATAGGCCAGTCATTACACTTCAACAGCTTGTCTCTGAGAAGTACAATGTCACCACATTTCAGGTTGGGTTTCTTATCATTCCATTTATGACGGCTTTGCAACAGATGCAAATATTCTTTCCGCCAACGATTCCAGAAATTGTTCGGTAAGTACTGCACCATCTTCCATTGAGCTCTGAACATATCCGGTAAGTTGAAATCTGTCAGATAAACGTTAGCAACATGATCTTCCACCATAAACTTGAGAACACTTTGAAGCAACCGTTTGAGGTTGCTCCCCGCCATGAGGGAGTCGGAGGACGAGGGACTGCTCCATCGTTCTGCCATGTACGTTCGTAGTTATAGTCATGCATGATATCCAGGTGGCGTGTACTGTCACAGACTTGACACTTTAATGTCACGTCGCATTCTCTGGAGGAATGATGATCTGAATCCAAACATCTAAAGCATCGTCGGTTCTTGTAGAGGATATCCTTTCTCTCAGCGATTGACAAGTCTTTGAAAATCCTACATTTTGCGATAGAATGGTGAAGTTTATGGATTGGACAAAACATTATGGCTGGGCTGGTTGATTCTGTTTTGATCTCGGTTTTCTTTGTGGAAAATGATATGGGATATGAGATGAGATGGTATCCAGTTTCTTTGATATCGCTTTGTGATGTACTGTCTTGAACTTCGAGGTGAAAACTTGGATCATTCAGGGTTGTACTCACGTCACGTATAAACGCTGCGAAGAATGAGAATGGAGGGAATGCAACACTGTGGCGTATTTTGTATGTTGATGCCTTCTTGGTCCATTTTGTCTGTAAGTGAAATGGCAATTTTTGAACAATAGGATTAACTCCAGTAGGGGCATCAAAATATCCTAATATCCCGTTGTACCTTCTATCTTCTTTTAGAGATTCTATTTCTGTAAGAATGTCAGAAAGATCAAATAGCTCCTTGTAGTTCTTGTGACTAATCTTTCCAAAGTTTGAAAGTTTTATCTTGATGGACATGTCGACCATTTCACAGGTGCCAAAGCGCTCTTCAAGGCGATCCCATAAGCGTTGAAGACCACTTTCTGGGTGTGCACTGTTCGCTGCTCTGAGGTTTACAGCATACTTTCCTGATTCTCTGCCCAACCATTTGACCAACAGGTCCAATTCTTCCGAAGGGGTAGCTTGTAATTCGTTCATTACACTCCTAAAACTATTTTTCCACGATTGATAAACACTCGGTTCGTCAGTAAACAATGTCAGTCTCTGTACAATCAAGTCTTTCTTTAGAAGGAACTTAGCAAGTTCTGAAGCACTGCATTGGCTCATATCGTTAGTTGTGTATCAGATTTACCTTTCTTTCGGAATGTAACATTATCTTCACAGATGATAGTTCCTGGATCATAACAATGTTCATCTACATACTTTTGAGTCATTTCTTGTGGGTCAGACCTTGGAAGAGAAATTTTGGAGGGATCTACCTGAATCTCTAAGTCTTTAATAGCACTTAATTCTGCCTCTGCGACTGCAAGTTCTCGTTCATGGTTCAAAAGTTCAATGTCATTTTGTTGTTTTATGAGCAAAAATTGCTGTTCATGTAAAACCTTTTGATGTTCTAACCTTAGTTTTGCTTCTTTTGAAGCAAATAAAAGCCTAGCTTTTGCTGCTTCAGCTTTAGCTCTAGTTTGAGCTAGGATGAAACTCGATTGGCTAGCATGTGAGCTAGAATCACTTTTTCTTGACAAATTATCCATTGTGCATTATTCAGCTATTCATGATTTTTTACTGTTCTGTCCCACGACAGGTAGTATAACCGTTTCACATGTGCACCCTACACATCTTCAAGTCAATAACAAAGTTCTTCATGATTTTCATTCTTGTATTTAATCCATATTTTGACAGGACATGTAAGTGAAGTAGGATCGATAGTGACGTGAAGTAAGGTGAAGTGAAGTAAGTGGTAACAAATCATGGTGCAGCCATTAATGCCAACGATAGTGGGACGATAAAACCTTTGAAGTGAAGACACTTTTGTGACCTTTACGATGACGATGTAAAAAGGGAAGTAACTCAGCGGTAAAAGTTCATGAACAACCGCAACAGAAAGAGTCAGCAAGTGGTCTAAGGGAGACAACTTTACCTAGTCTAAGACACTTGACAGATTAAATAATTAGTGAAAATGAATGTAACAAAACAATATATATATATATATATATATATATATATATATTTGTTACCACCCTTGAAAAAAAAAACAATACAACAAAAATCAACAATACAAAACAGTCAAAACATCTGAATTATTCTTTGGATTACATTATACCATTTGAGTGTCTAACATACTCGTATGAAACTACTGGTTATACACTGCCCATGGGGTTAGGGGGATAGACTGAATATTCAGTGATACGTCTACGAAGGCATTGCTACTGCTACGTGTCAACATGGCAGAACTCGTTAGGTTGGAATATTTCAAATCCACAATGCCTGCTTCAATTGAAACACCAGCTAAGTAATTTATCTGTCATCCTGTTAGATAACTTAGTCAATAAGTAAAGACCGTTTCTTGTCCTAGGTTTCCCAAATTAGAGGTATCGTAAGATATGTTTATATAAGATGATATGCTATATATCATGATATCAGAAGTTGAGTAAGAGACATAAGTAAGAGTATATGGTCACTTTAACATGGTTATATTTGGGATAACACTATCTTCAATAATACAAATTATTGGTCGTGTGGTAAGCTGTTGGTACAGTCAATGCTGGCGATAGTTGCCTTACTCTGAGGGCGTGGGTTCGAATCCCGCATGGGACTCGGCCCGAAAAAGTACAAGAAGAAATGTAAACTGATTATTTAAAAAATATAGGAGCGAGGCGAAATGGTCGTGTGGTAAGCTGTTGGTACAGTCAAAGCTGGCGACAGTTCCCTTACTCTGAGGGCGTGGGTTCGAATCCGGCCCGAAAAAGTACAAGAATTTGTACTATTGAAGGTAGTGTTATCCCAAATATAACCATGTTATAGTTCTTCACTATCTAAATGGCAATATTTCTATATGGTCGCTGTTTTAAAAGCGGAATATTAATCTCACAAATATGGTTTGAATGGGTAGCTTGTAGTAAAAGCAAAATATTTTAGTGCATCATTCCAAATATGGTGGTATAGGCAACTTTGACTTTTTTGACAATATTCAGTTTCTCTAGTTAAATGAGCAAGTGGTCCCGAGGAAATTAAATCATGTTCTAGCTCTCATGTCTCAGTAGTTCATTAACTGTTTGTGGTTAAGCTGAGCCTTTTATTGACATTATTAAAATAAGTATGTGTGTGATTTTAATGAATACCAAAAACCAAGGTAAATATGTAGATTTCACTGCATATGCAATTGTCAACTTTAAGTTATAATGTGTCTAAAGAACTGCCAGAACACATAATCATATGCTTGATATCAGTATTAAATGAAAAGAGGTATTTCCTGACAACATCCATAGCCAGTTGGTATTCTATTCTATGTACTATTCATATGGCTTTTTTACTTATTTACCCCCCCCCCCCCCCCCCCCCCCCCCCAACCCCCCAAAAAAAGAAGGTCAACTCCAATATAACCCTGACAAGGTACACATTTCTACCGCTTTGTGAACAGAGGCTCATTTTGTGAAAGGTTAGCTGCGACACCAAGTGTCTCAAGTCGAGTGTCGGGTAGGGAATAATCCTTGAAGCTTTCAGTTTATCTAGTAATGGAGCGGATCACCTAACCATCCGACGGGCCTGATGCTTGGACACTGAACTTTGCTGATACTAGTCAAATTAGCTTTGCACAGGATCATTAAATTCATTACATTGAATTTGAAATTTCACAAGACTTCCCCATATTTAAACCACTCTGATGCATTAGGACTGTCTTCATGTTTTGCTAAAAAATCAAATGCAACTTTAGCATGAAAGAGCTTTCTAAAATGATTATTGATCTTCCCTTGCATCCCCTAAGTGTCTTAATCAAATATAAATCGGAAATAAAATTAACATGGACCTTAAAATCATGAAATGTAATTACGAAGAGACTACTATTGATTTTAACGTTCAGAATTAATTTAGCTAATTCTATGACCAAATTCATCAGAGAAATCTAGTATCAGGAAATCAGGTTTTTTTTTCATTTAAAAACAAATTTATAATGAATGTGGATATTTGCATTTCCGAAGTCGCATAACCTAATTTCCATATTAGCTGACATAATCTGAGACAGAAATCTTGAATGCAAATACATTTAACATGATCTACCAATCTGGCATTAAGCATTTGTAGAACATGAAATATATCCTCTGAAAATATAGGCCTGGAGATAACTTCTAAATGAGATAATATAATAAAAGTATTGCTAAAATGGGAAAAAAAGACAAAAGCAAATCAAAAAAGATATCTTTAGAATAAATGTGGGACATAAATAGAAATTCATTTCCATGGAGGTATCTTTTACTTCATCAGTGACGAATTCTGATTTGCACAGACATTCGCAAACATGCGGTTTTATTTTAATCACAGAACATGTCCAGAAGATCCTGATGGTATTTACATACATCAACTCCAGACGTAGGTTCATTTGAACATGTACAAATCTAAAGTTATAGATTGCTCCAAGAATATGCTAAAATCCGTCTTTATTACCTGCAGACAGTAGATGGATATTTTGGATTGCTGAAGTTTGGAAAGTGACCTATGTATACATAAGTTTTGAAATGAGTCCATCTTTTGACTTGGTGCGTATCATTATCCACAGGTATTATTAAGGCTAATTCCAAAAACATTAAGACTTTTTAAAATCAACTTTTCTTTCGAGAGACTTATGCCTCTATTTCACTACGAGCCGAATTGTCATGAATTATCACGAAAGAGAAAATGTTCAAGTTCGTGAACATAAGTAGTAAATTCGTAATTAATTCTTGGAATTCGTAAATGATTTGTAGTTGATTCGGCAACATTCCTCCAATTCGTGGCATTTGTGAACACATTTTGATTTGTCCAACACTTTTCACGAATAAACTACGGATTTAAAATTCGAAGTTGCTTTGTAAACTATTTGTAACACATTTGTGTAGTTCCTAACAAGTTTGTAAACAGTTTCTGGACATTTGTGGTTGATAGTCTCATCCCGAATTACCAATGAATCATCTACGAATCATTTACTAATGTCCCGAATTAAGAATGAAAATTCGTAGCGTATTCGCAACTGTTTCTTAATTATATCGAACAATTCGTACATAATTCTTAAACAATTTGTAAATAATTCGTATGTATTTCGTATGGTTTAAGCATGAATATCTATGAATTTTCGTAAACGTTTCGTGCAAGTGAAATTGGTGTTCACGAATTTTGCCGAATATTTACGAATTTATACAGTCACCTATTCGTTACTCTTCGTGAAAATTTGGCTCGTAAAATAGCAAACAATCAAACTGATTGGGTTTATTCTAATAAGTGAACAGGTGCGACATAAAACAAAATACACATTAAAAATGTATTATTGAAGCGATGTATGTTGACTGAGTGACTTAATCCCCAATTTACAATTCGTTATACGTGAAACCTACAATATATTACTGAATCTGTTTCTGTGAATAGATTAATAATATCATAATTCAATATGAAGTTGATGAATGGATTTAAAATGTACTTCATTATTTTCATCAACATAATCTTCTGACTATTTTTAGGTTACCAAGAACAACTTATTTCAAAAAGACTATCCAACACATCTTAACACTTAATTATAACATCATATCCTTCATATACTTAGTAATAATACGCATAATGTCTAATTGATGTTTAGAAGACCATTACATGAAGAACATAAATCGAGAAGGTGTTTACTGAGCATTTTTTACTCCATCACCATCCAAACCTCAACTGAAATAGACCTACCCACAATGCACCATAATAGCAAGATCTATTTTAGTCTGTATTAACAAGTATCAAGGTCATTGTTCCTTAATAACGAATCTTTATTTGCACAGACTTTGGCAACAATTCTGTTTCCGGCCAAGTTTACTCTATTCATGGACCTCGTCTGTCAGGCGCTGGTGATATTTACAGAAGTCGTACAGGCGTCCCCCGTACTGTGAAGCAGTTCTAATCAATTCTCAAACCAAGAACAGGTCGTTAAATCTGCATTCAAAATGTTTGTCCACCTAAATGTACACACCATCAATGAATAACTGATCCTTTTTTCTCATTTGATGTAATTTTCTTATGTATACATCTAAGTTTTTAGATTAAAGGTGATGTAGCATGATTTTACTACTGAAATAAAGTGCTCTCACAAAAATATAAATAAGTGCTACCAATGGCTAAATAACACTCCTAAATTAAAAAAAAAGAGTTCTTAAACGAATGTAAATGGTTCGATGAAGTAATGAAATTCCATTTCCCAATCGAGCGGCCATTTGAATGTGATCACATTAAAATGGCTGCTCGAATGTAGTTCATGTGTCGTGACTGATGTAGCAATACCTAACAAATCAGAGTAGGGTTTTACGTATGGTAAACTGATATAGAATGGTCAACCATCTTGCTGTCTGAACTATCAAATTGTCATGAGACCTACAAATCTACCTCTCACACTGAGGAGTCCTGAACCACTGTCGCTTTATACGTCGCACCATTTTCTTCGAATACCGACAGTCGTTTTCTATTGATATGGCTTATCGAGTCATATATAATGAGATGTTTGACCTATTAACCTAAACTTTCAGAAAACAACATGCGAAAAAATGATACAGCGCCTTTGAGGACATTTAGTAAAAGGTTTCAATGAGAACCAATATAGCCGTGAGTATTGTTCACCATGTCTTATCCCCGGTAATAAGTTAAGTTAAATCTAAAAACAATTTCACTCATTTATTAGAAGATCTAACAAAGCAAATTCAAATACCCATATTACATCATACACAAAACGTTAATGTATGGAACATATACATAGTTATTATTATCAGTAGATCCTCATGTACATACGTAAGTGTCAGTATTGTTATATGTCCTTTGGCAACAATAAAATAAAATAAATAAGATTCCCATATCCAGACATAATAATTTACAGAAGATGTCCATCGAGCTTAATAATATAACCGTTTGCATTAGAATCACTTCCCATAAAAGCAATTTATGGGCTTTACAACATAGTGGCATAGGACGGATGCTTTCTGTTGTCATGGAAATGGTAGTTTTTATTCCATCAATTTCACAGTGATTAATATCTGCGTTTCCCATTTGTGTTGATCAGGCAATGGTACGTCCTAGTACTGAATAATATTCTGATATATGTATGCATTCTAACATTATAAATAATTAAGCATTGGGAGTTCTAGTGCATGAATATTTAAGATTTGAAATCACAAACAATAAAATAGTTTGTATTGTTTTGCAATAACATAATTTCAGAATCTAATTCGGAATATTTAGGCGTCAATCGATGGCCAAGTATATAAGTTGTTGGGATATTGAGTCCGATTCTTAGGAAGTGCGTTCGAATTCCAGGAGGGACTCCAGAAAAAGCACAATATTGTGTACTAGTTTAAAAAGTGTTTTCAAATATTATAATTGTTCAGTAGTTTAAATGATTAAAATGTTATAAATTATACTGCATACATGTTGTTTTTTAGGAAGATATTTTGTAGGAATATTACCAATTTCAACCGACAATTTAAACTTAAAGATACAAGTAAATTGTGAAACATAGCACATTTCCCATTTCTGTGAATACTTGCACTATATCATTAAAGTGTTTAATAACAATCACTGAGTAATATTATATCGTAGCCATGGTCAATATTATCCTACAGCAATGCAAAAGCAGGTTTATCCATTCATCCGATAGTCAGTTGTTGAGAATCATAGTTGAGATGT
The DNA here is from genome assembly GCA_936450465.1 of Gibbula magus. Classification (NCBI taxonomy): domain Eukaryota; kingdom Metazoa; phylum Mollusca; class Gastropoda; order Trochida; family Trochidae; genus Gibbula; species Gibbula magus. The sequence continues at coordinate 69,779,773 of OW388295.1, forward strand.
TAGTTCTTGGAATTAATGGGGATATTATATTGATGTATAATATTGCAAATGATGGAACAACGTTACTGTTGCCGATTGGGTAAGCTGTTAGGACACTAAGTGCTGATTCGTGTTCAGTAGCATTGATTTTTTGTGATGATTGTTTCTGAGTGCAACATATAATTTATCTGAAGACATTATGCTGTTTATATGACGACTATCTACATTATCTAAATGTACTTTCCATATCCGAGCTAATGAATGGTAGCAGAAATATGAACCAAGTCTAAATTACTTACGTATTTAAGTAGTATCAAATATTAAATGCTTGTCCTGCAAATTTGTTCAATTTAATTTTAAATCTCGCTGTATTAACTTCTAAAACGTCAGACCAATTCACATGTTCTTGTCTAATACATGACTAGGTTCGACTTCCAATGATTTACAGAAACCCTCTTTTCTTCAGAACTCATACCCACGTAGGATGAATATTAGTTTCGACATAACAACTTTTGAATTCTGATCCATTATGGCCTCCATTACACTTTGATGGAATTACTTCCCGTATTCCTATTACTGAGTGTCAACATCTCCCGGTTATCCAAATGGTAATTTCTGCTTCAGAAGGTCACATGATAACAGCTTTGCGTCAAATTATTCATCAGACTCAGACGTTTTTCCCAAGGCTATGCGTGGATGACAAAATGGGATAATAAAGCAAATATTAATATCCTTTCATAGTGATGGGAAGCAATGTTCTTGTCCGTGCCTATGGCGAGATGATCATAAAGTGTTTACATTGAACTCGTCCTTGCGTTAGCGGCTATACAGTCAGGTAATATGATATTTGCTATAAACTATGACGGGTCATACTTCCGGAAAACTATTTATGTTAACATTCAACTGCACATCAATAACACTAATACTTCTAAAAGGCATTGGTTTTATGATAATGTATCAAAGGCATGATTCTAACTAAAAATAGGCCTGTGCAACAAGTTTAAATAATAATACGTATTTTCTTGATTAATCAGTAATTTGCAACATTTAAGTGAGTTTGCTGCACCTTTGCGGTAGTCTTCTTTGAAAAGCTATTACCATTGTATGACGACATTATTGTTAACCATATTGACGGCACAATGTTAGTGTCGCTGTCGGACAGGACTAACGCTTTCGATGCAGTAGATAAATGTATAACTCCCTTAGTGTATATAGGGAATATTACAAGTTGTGTCAGATTTAGCAGCTTTGTGTGCCACTCTTTTTCATTGTTATGTTGTTGTTATTTATGTTGCCCCAAAACGTCACAACTGCGTCGACTTGACTACACTTTTATAACAACAATGGAGCAACGGCTACGTCTGTAAACATGCATAGATAGCTATTCACAAAGCTACAATATTGATAAATAATTTAATTTGTAAAATTTCCTTAATTCATGGTTTTTCAACACGTGCACATTTTAACTTTTGAAAACGTCAGTTTGCGTATTATAAATAACAATGATGCAAACGGTACTTTTGAACTTACAAATTATCACTGGAAATCCCAAAAACAATTCTAATTACTTTTGATATTTTAAAAGATTGTAATTCTAAATTTGATGATACAAGTTATCATGGACATCATGTATATATCTTTCTTTAAATACTTTCACAATGGCTTTATTTTCTTCATCTTATGAGAATAAAGTTCACTTTATTTAAACATAAAATTGGAATTCGTTAATTTACATTACATGGGTTAAATCATCCTACGAGGAAATTGTTTTTCATTAAAGGTCATTATATAGAGATATTAATTTTTGAAGATGGCAACAGTTTTAAACAATTAGCTGCATTTCATTGTTCGTAAATTCGTATATCAATATTTCTTTATTTCGTAATTTTCTTTTTTTTAAATTAAGCTTTTGCCTTCTTAATTCCATTCATTTTGATATGATGGCCGTGTATCATATACAATTCTCGTAACAAATATTGTCTCACAGATGGTTATATGTAATAAAACAAGAAGTTGTCACTAAGGTGACATGATCCCCCGCCGAAAATTAATACTTCAAAATTTAAAAATAATGTCAAGATCAGCAAAATCGACTGTCAAACATGTCGAAAAAGTCAAAGCTCCACTGTGACCTTGACAAAAATGTCAAGGTCATCAAATCTAATCAGCCCTTTGTCTTTCCTAGGAGGTGCATTATGTAAGATATGATGGAATTCCGGTGAATGGTTCTTGAGATATCCCGCTGACAAGCTTTACATGTACATTAACCTGTCGAAAAATTCAAAGTTCCGCTGTGACCTTGACAATAATGTCAAGGTCACCAAAATCTAGTCAGCCCGTCGTCTTCCCTGGAAGGTGCTTTGTGTAAGAAATGATGGAATTCCGGTGAATGGTTCTTGAGATATCCCGCTGACAAGCTTTACATGTACATTAACATGTCGAAAAATTCAAAGTTCCGCTGTGACCTTGAAAATAATGTCAAGGTCACCAAAATCTAATCAGCCCGTCGTCTTTCCTTGGAGAAGCTATGTGTAAAATATGAAGAGAATCCAGAGAATGGTTAATGAGATATCCCGCTGACAAGGGTAAAATAACAAAGTCTTGTTGTGACCTTGAAATGAAGGTCAAGGTCACACACCTATGTAAGAACATTACTCTTCCCATGATGAACCCATATGAAAAATATGAAAAGAATCCAGTGAATAGTATTTGAGTTATTCCATTTCGTACGGACGTACGGACGGACGGACGCAGCCGAATCCTATATCCCCCGCTTCGCGCTAAACGCGCGGCAGGGGATAAAAAGTAGGTGACACATTTGTTTTACATTAGGTTATACGATGTTCATCGATGATGAGCTGGACCTTCTAAATCTGATCTGATGTTGTGGAAACATTATCTCTGTGAATAACCCTGTCAATGTAATAACAGTGCTAAAATAGATTGCTGTCACCAACCCTATGACGATTTTATCCCTTCTGTGACAAGCTCTCATGTCTGACTATTCTTATTTGTGCAAGGTCATTAGTAAGTGCCAGAGAACTTAATGCATTTCTCTCTGGCCGCCATTCAACGGGACGTAAATGAACTGATCTAAGGTTGTGAAACCGTACTGATTGACGACTCAAGGTCAGATGTTAGTGACAAAGGTCAGACGTTTCAATAATGTCAGTGTATAACATTGAAAAAAGTACAAAGTAAGTACAGTTCACTTGAAAGTAATATTTATCTGATCTTTGTGTTTCCAGATACGATTATACTTCTGTTCATATTCTTTATCAATTAAAACAACTCCAAATGCACTTTTCCGTACATTTTACAGTGGCTTTTCTTAAAATCTCCCCTTTGAGTTGTACTCTTTTGAAGTTCCTGATTTTTAAACTAATTAAATAAAACTACTTTTTCACAAATAACAATGATATGATAATATATTAAAGGAAAATATTTTCATTTTCCTTATCAATAGAAACTGACAAAAGTAATAAGGCGGAATACACACAAGTAATGACTGAAGACTGAATACAAGAAATACGATATGTCATGGAAACACATTGCACTTCTGAAGATGAAATAAGAAAACGTGTTTGGTAGAAGGACTTTTTATAGTCACAACAAATGGAAACGAAATCTTGTATATACAACAATAGACAAATGATAGTATTTATTTGAATCACTCTATGAACGAAAGATGCCATATTTAAATGCAAGTGAAATGCAATATTTTACTAGAGAAAACTTCATCGTTCGTGTGTATTATTAAAATTCAAATGTACGGTTAATGTATGAAAGACGTGTTAGACTGATTTTATGACTGTTTCACTCTTATATGTTGAACTATTGTTAATAACTCAATTAAAAAGATCATTTCTGTGAAATTGCATTAGCCTAAAAGCTTCCTCCTCTTTAACGAAGATGCATGTGTTAACCTCCTCATGCATTCTCATTTACATAATGATTTAAATGATATCCTAGAAGCAAGACATTTCATAATAACTTAATGTAAAACAGTTACAGTATTCAAATTCAAAATAAGATAAATACCGATGTCGTCATTGTCTGAATACCACGGACACATCTCTGTGTAATCAAATAACATGACCTTTAAATACAGTGGCATAATGTGACATCTTTCTGTATCTGTCTCAAAAAGATACACTCAGTCCCTAGACTACGATTAAACTAATCTTGCTTCAAAAGTCATTTCAGCATTGTAGAAGCAACTCCTAAAGCAAATAAAGCTGCAGTTTATGTTTTAACAACCTTGTTATCCAGGATGATGGCTTCGTTGTCATGGATATACTTTACTTTAATCGAGAAGCTATGTGTAAGAAATGATGGAATTCCGGTGAATGGTTCTTGAGATATCCCGCTGACAAGCTTTACATGTACATTAACATGTCGAAAAATTCAAAGTTCCGCTGTGACCTTGAAAATAATGTCAAGGTCACCAAAATCTAATCAGCCCGTCGTCTTTCCTTGGAGAAGCTATGAGTAAAATATGAAGAGAATCCAGAGAATGGTTAATGAGATATCCCGCTGACAAGGGTAAAATAACAAAGTCTTGTTGTGACCTTGAAATGAAGGTCAAGGTCACACACCTATGTAAGAACATTACTCTTCCCATGATGAACCCATATGAAAAATATGAAAAGAATCCAGTGAATAGTATTTGAGTTATTCCATTTCGTACGGACGTACGGACGGACGGACGCAGCCGAATCCTATATCCCCCGCTTCGCGCTAAACGCGCGGCAGGGGATAAAAAGTAGGTGACACATTTGTTTTACATTAGGTTATACGATGTTCATCGATGATGAGCTGGACCTTCTAAATCTGATCTGATGTTGTGGAAACATTATCTCTGTGAATAACCCTGTCAATGTAATAACAGTGCTAAAATAGATTGCTGTCACCAACCCTATGACGATTTTATCCCTTCTGTGACAAGCTCTCATGTCTGACTATTCTTATTTGTGCAAGGTCATTAGTAAGTGCCAGAGAACTTAATGCATTTCTCTCTGGCCGCCATTCAACGGGACGTAAATGAACTGATCTAAGGTTGTGAAACCGTACTGATTGACGACTCAAGGTCAGATGTTAGTGACAAAGGTCAGACGTTTCAATAATGTCAGTGTATAACATTGAAAAAAGTACAAAGTAAGTACAGTTCACTTGAAAGTAATATTTATCTGATCTTTGTGTTTCCAGATACGATTATACTTCTGTTCATATTCTTTATCAATTAAAACAACTCTAAATGCACTTTTCCGTACATTTTACAGTGGCTTTTCTTAAAATCTCCCCTTTGAGTTGTACTCTTTTGAAGTTCCAGATTTTTATTGTAGACGTCTAAATTGACTTTCAGGAAAAGTTGTTTTTGTTTAATTCCAGACAAATGACAGAGCTGGACTTTCTACAGTCTCTACATCTCCTTTATACAGAACTGTTTTGAACAATACTTGATTACGTTTGTTGTAGTTGATTAAAACGAAACTGACAGTGATACTTTAACTCCATGATGACAATATCTGATTTCTGACGTTTGCTGCTCAAGCATAATCTGTTCTCTGCTGTATATTTTGTGTTCTTATGACCACTCGTGACGGCTTCAAATCAATGCTCATTTATATCCATGCAACTAATTTCACTGTGATTGTTGCCACTGACTTCTATGTGGGTACTGGCCTTTCTGTGACAAGCTTGGGTTTCCTTGTAATCCTATTTGCTGGTTATTGGCGAGGTCCAAAGAGCTTTTCAATTACGTTCTCTTGCGATTTTCTTCCATCACTAAGCCGCTCATGAACTGATTTAATGTGGTGATCCCCTCTGAAGTGTACGAGTCATATTGACTAAAGGTTATTTCATGGTGAAAGGTGATGTATCCTTCTACGTTCCCGCTAACATAACAGCGACCGTATAAACTTATCTGACGTGGCTTTAAAAGTTATGAATAGCTTTTGGTAGGAAATGAACAATACTGTTAATACTATCCAAGTAGGTTCGCTAGTGTAATAATTTTAAAATATTTTTCCCGTTCATTTAAGGCACCATTTAAATAACCACAAATAAGTATTTTTAGTACTAATGAATAGTTCTGAATGACAAACTGCCCAAGTTCATTTCATATATCAATCATTCAAATTACAGTGGCTTAATGGTTGATGTAGAAGCTTTTGAAGTCCAAATGTTAACGATTTAGAATGTATCCCATTGGCGACCAATTCAACTAGCTAACAGAATAGACACCAGAAGTGCAGAGATAATCAGACAATTATCTTTAGATGAGTTCAGAAGTACCATGTCGGATAGTCATTGAGTTCACTTGAGCATTGTGCAGTATAAAATATTTGTTTCTAGAATAATGGAACTAGTTTTGATCTATGGATAAAGTCATCCAGTAGTCTCTGTACAAATCATTTCCAAAACCACATGCATGGTTAAAATTAAGTATGTATTTACAATATTACAATTCTTACATCAATTCTCCATTAAGTTAACCATGAAATGTATTTCTAAACTAATTAAATAAAACTACTTTTTCACAAATAACAATGATATGATAATATGTTAAAGGTAAATATGTTCATGTTCCTTATAAATAGAAACTGACAAAGGTAATAAGGCGGAATACACACAAGTAATGACTGAAGACTGAATACAAGAATACGATATGTCATGGAAACACATTGCACTTCTGAAGATGCAATAAGAAAACGTGTTTGGTATAAGGATTTTTTATAGTCACAACAAATGGAAACTAAATCTTGTATATAAAACAATAGACAAATGATAGTATTTATTTGAATCACTCAATGAACGAAAGTTGCCATTTTTAAATGCACGTGAAATGCAATATTTTACTACAGAATACTTCATCGTTCGTGTGTATAATTAAAATTCACATTTACGGTTTAATTTATGAAAGGCTTGTTAGACTGATTTGTTATGACTTTTTCACTCTTACATGTTGAAATATTGTTATTTAGCCTATTTCAATTAAGGTTCCTCCTCTTTAAATGTAACCTGTGAACTATTGTTAATAACTCAATTAAAAAGATCATTTCTGTGAAATTGCATTAGCCTAAAAGCTTCCTCCTCTTTAACGAAGATGCATGTGTAATTAACCTCCTCATGCATTCTCATTTACATAAGGTTTTAAATGATATCCTAGAAGCAATAAATTTCATAATAACCTAATGTAAAACAGTTACAGTATTCAAATTCAAAATAAGATAAATACCGATGTCGTCATTGTCTGAACGCCACGGACACATCTCTGTGTAATCAAATAACATGACCTTTAAATACAGTGGCATAATGTGAAATCTTTCTGTATCTGTCTCAAAAAGATCCACTCAGTCCCTTGACTACGATTAAAATAATCTTCCTTCAAAAGTCATTTCAGCATTATAGAATCAACTCCTAACACAAATAAATCTGCAGTTTATGTTTTTACACCCTTGTTATCCAGGATAATGGCTTCGTTGTCATGGAAATACTTTACTTTTATCGTAGCGTCTTTCAAGTGACTGATCCGGTACGAGGTTTCAAAATGAGATCTGGATATGTTTGGACCAGTTGATGTTTGTGTTGTTTTGCTTAGTTAGACGATTTGGTGATGGATTCACATTGTGATATACATTTATCTGTCATCTGTTATGGTTTCAGTCATTTGAATGTCTGGTAATAACTTCAAGTTGCTACGAAGGATACCGAATTTAAACTAGATGAGTTCATCAATATAAGTATAATTACGTTGATCCGACACGCTTGCACATAGCTGCTATCGAAAGTCATGTTTATAATTCCAAAGACATCAGAGTTCCTGCAAGTCATTATTGAGTTTTGCCACCTTTTTCTTCAACATACAAACACCCGACTTCTGACATTGTGAGACATCTTACACCGGCGCTTGAAATGTTTCCGTATTTGTACAGTAGGGCTTGTTCATACTGTCTGGGAGGCAAACAATCAGGAGAAGGCTAGAGGAAGATATACGGTGACACCGCTCTCGCAGGGGGTATCATGCTGAAACAAAGTTCCATGGTGTTGTTGGAGGAATGGCAACAGCACAAATGCACAAAACACTTGACATATGGTTGTGCACTGATTATGATTAACAGATTAATAGATATATAGTAGAAATTGTACAGAAATTGATCTGTTAAATACAAATGTTGGTCTGTCAACGCAGTTTGGATATCCGTTTGATAACGTGGAACTTATTAACGAACTAATTTGTGGAATAAACATGTCATCCCATTAACCAGGAAAGACTGTTGTATAAGGTATCATTGACAATTTATAGTGTGAATCCACTTAATACAACGTGAACCCGTTCATACTACAACTTTCATTAACTTGAATTGAATTGTTCTGGAACCGAGGAAGCTTGTATTTCTTGCAAGATAGTGTAAATCATGAATCCATAATAATGTCATTTCACATGATGTTTTGATTTTCTAGTACACAAGAATATATATATGACAAAATATCATCTTGCCGGTGCCTTTCGAACTGGAGCTAAAGATGTTCTGATTACGTATTTGTCATCTCTGGTTCAAAGGATTGCTCACATGAAGTAAATGTGACGAGATGCAAGTAGAATGGAATGGAATGAAAGTGTTTCTTCTTTGACAGTGTCGATCATGGAGGTGGCACTAAATGAAGGTAATGGTAGTCCTTCTGAGAAATGTTGGAGTTATTTAGAGCTCTCAAGCTATTTCTAGTTGCCTTTATGTCAAAGGTCTCCATCAAAGGAAGTCTCCTTTGTACCATTGTGAATTACTGCATTGCTGTAGTAATAATAGAACACCAGTTCTCCTCTGCTGGCTGTGGGGTTTTACTGAGATTAGAGTATATTTGAGAATGAAGAGTAGATGTTCGAAGAGCCAATACCGCGATACCACTATATCTCGGAGATATGCCTTTTCATTTATGTTTTATATATATAATGGTCATGGGAATTACAGTTTCTTCTGAATATAACTTGCATTTTGATGTATTTAACGGAACTAATTTACACCCATTCATGAATTGCTACCCTGTCCTGTCCTAGCTAAATCATATAGATGAACAATTTCGAACATACCTAGCTAAAGTCACGCGACAGTGAAGCATTTGAAATAGAAAATCATGTTGATTTTATGTTTTCGATGTCGTGATTACAGCAGTAAACTTGCGAGTCGAAACAGCATGCAAGAGTCGCCAGCTGAAGTCAAGATTTTGTGACGTCATTAACTATAATGTCATTTAGTGACGTTATTACTTTCCTATCTTGCCTTGCAACTGAGCGATTGCTAGTTTACGTTTGACTAAGTTTCTCTCATTCTGCGATAATATTTACAAGTTGTTTATTATGTCCGAAATTATTTTTGGGAATAAAGTTCAATAATATCATCAGAATCTTACTGAAAAAGGAGCGCTAGTAACAAACTATTTAGATGCGCGCATCTTGAAGGTGTGAGAAAGTTTATGAATGGCGTTTGAATACCCAATTTGCATTTTACAGTCTAATCTAAGATTGTCGTGTGGCGTCTATTTTTCGATTTTTACGCGTTAAAATGAACTTTGGTAAGAAAAATAATAAACAGTGTTTTATGTTATTCAAACTTAAGTTACAGACCTACTCTTCAAAACTCCTAGATACGATGTGTAAATGTGTATATTGTGTGTAAATATTAACATATTAATCACCGCTTGATAATGATGCATGTATGTACACCGCAACCTCGCATCCGTTGTGTTAGAAAAGTTGACTTTTCAAAGAAATTATTTTTCTTCAAACTATTTGAAGTGTGCAATTATGTCAGTTCAGTGTACTGCTGTTATTTGAGATAGGGGAATTGGTTGAGAAATACCTAACACAAACACTTTTGTTCGAACACATTGTTCATGTATCTATCAGGAAACATAATCTTATATTCTTAGTAAGTGAATGTTAATGATGCAAGGCACATTTTAGAGTCCATAGGAAAATTCACGAACCTGGTTAGTTAGTTAAGTTTTGTCTAATATATATATGGAGCCGAATGAGATGTGGAATTCAATCGATGTGTTCATTTCAGATGAGATTCTTTTTTCAAGTTGTTGCAAGACAGATAAGACTATCAAGAGGGGTAGAATTTTAAAGCAGTTAAACTTTGTTTAAATAAAATTCTTGCAACTATCCATGACTATGTTTGGCTTGCCTTACTTTAATAAATCAACATAAGTGTTCCTTGGAGAATGCAAAACTACAAAGTACAATTCAAGGTCTCTCAATGGATTTGTAGCTAATCAATGACACAGAAAAAACCACTACAGGTCTTTGTGATGGATTGCAGTGTTTTATGGAGCCGACAATAGTATCCTTTAATCGTGTTTCTGCTGGCATATCAGAATATTCATGATACGATTAATTAGACACGTTAAAGTAAATTTGTTTTAACAATTTAGAGAACTCTGTACAGTGTACAAATATTCTATGAAGAAATCAATTCCTTGAGGATCTATTCAGAACAACAAACAAGGCGATATTATCTGTATTTCTATTTTCAGAGGCACAACAAGTTCACCTATTGCCCAGAACAACGACTCAGATGAAATATAACTCTCCTCTGGATCTGTAATCAATGATGGTCTGTGACAGTGATTGCTACTGCATCTGATCTGTGGATGACATCTTACCAATACGAGAGTCATTTATTTCCTTAGTTTACGACATTGATCTGAAAATGATGACATTTGGTTATTTTGATATTATGGAATTGTCATTGCACCTTACATTCATTTGCAGATGAGCTTCCATTGACTAGTATGATTCTAGTGCATACATATTCTCTTATTATTATTTAAATAATTTTTGACATTTTAAGCTTTCAAGAACACCCAATGTCAATGACACCGGTTGCTACTACATCTGACCTGTGGTGGACAACTGACCGATATGTTGACACTTATGTATTAATGTAGCACATTGGTTTCAGTGATGATGACATTAAAAGTATACATGTATTTACTGTTTGTCGCATACCTATTAATCACAACATCTTCCTTACCATTATTCTACTTGATCCAAAATGATTTATACTATTAATTGTTTATGTTTTGGAGATAAATAGATGGACATAGTATACAGCATCATGTGTATCAGACATCAGAGAATAAATCATTAATATTTATTGAATATAGAACAAATAGAAAATAATGCAAAACTATGACCATGCAATAAAAGTTACACCGGATAATTACACAATGGATAAAGAAAACTGTCCATGGAATGACCCAGTCACTGAGTGTAATCGTCACAAATCTCTCTCTCTCTCTCTCTCTCTCTCTCTCTCTCTCTCTCTCTCTCTCTCTCTCTCTCTCTCTCTCTCTCTCTCTCTCTCTCTCTCTCTCTCTCTCTTGAATATCAGTCTTCATCTACTTGTATACATATAAAAGAAAGGTCATGCTAATCACCCTTTAAAGAATTCTACCCTCTAACATGTAATGTTTACTATGATAAAACAATATCTAATGAACACAACAAGGATGCATGGAGGAATCTAATGTCGGAATTAAGTTCATATCTAGGACGATAGTCAATACTGACTGCTGTTAATGAAAGCTTAACATAAATATCATCAACAAACTGCGTCACTCTGTATTCATACAAACAATCTAAGCATTCACTAGTATTGGTGATCACACTCTGTTTATTCTGGAGATACAGGACGCCCCTGTACATCGTGTGAGTTACTTTGATATGCTGGTTAAACACTTATTGTACCTGAATGTGAGAATCTTTACCAAGCTTTAAATGTTTTCTCAGATCATTGTAGCTCTAAAGTATTAAATGTAACATCTCAAGATCCAGTAATTGACAAACGGTAGTTCTAAGAGAATTCCGTGTCTCCTTTGATAATGATAATACTGATGATGTTTGAATAATAATTTTGATTTTAATCATTATCAAATTCGTTTCGTTATGGATTAAAGACTTAGATGCTAGATCAATGTTAATTGTTTATACAACCAACACTTTTAAAATCGTAGGAAGTAAATTTGAATATATTACTTTTCTTGGATGGCGCTATTTCGTAAATAAAAAACTGTTTGTAAATATATTGTACATATGTAAATAATGTCTACATCACACAACTTGGTCACTTATCTATTAGTCATTTATTGGCAGTTTTAGTTTAGCGCAAAACGAAGCGAAATATTACATAATCAGAGTATATTTGGAGCTTTGCAGATACAATTATCCCTATGGATTTGGTTGATGTCGATTTTGCTAACAGTTCAATAAATAATACTAAATGTATGTCAATTAAATCTTGTAAGAAATTGTGCTGTTAATGACGGCGATAAGTTAAGTACTACAAATAATGCCAAATGATCCATAACATAAGTTTACATATTGAGATAATTCTTATAATTAAAACAGTTTTGTATTTTCAATAAGTTCTCATCATCATCAAATTTAATTTTGACTTACGAGACTTACGACGTTATTGGATTATTGACGGGCACTGTGACCACGATCAGATCCTGTAGAATCTCCCGAAATGATCATTTATCTCTCGCTGGGTTTGGAGAAAAAAGAAATACAATTATAGTAAACAATTATATTCAGGAACGCTTACTACACTTCTTTTACTCTGTAATATATTGTAAATGTCTATGCACTGTCCTTATTTTTGTATCAATCATCTCCAAAAGGAGGAGATAAAGATGATGATGATCTACCGTATCATTTTACATACCATGTTATGTCTATAGCACACATGATGCTAACACTAAGACAGAAATGGACACATCGTGAGAGAGGAGTGGATAAATGGACAGTGATAAATATTGTTTAAGTACAATTATTTGCTACTCATATAGAACGTCGTGTGATAAATTAAGATCTGAACTAACCCCAACATTGACCAATCATCAGAGAGTTTAGGACAAGTTAATAAAATATATTGGTTGACTAAAAGCAAGTAATCTGTTCATAATAAATAGATAGAAATACACAAGGATGTCCTAAGAAGGGCTAGATACAATGTCACAATAATTTATAATGGTTCTAATTCACTTTCAATTTCTGTGTGTAACTACATAATGTGCAAGAACAGTATGCGTTTGATATTAAACTAGTCCTATTTCATCTTAAATAGTTAGAAATATATCTATGCTCATAAAACATAAGAAACTGTTACATTTATATAGACATATTTGCGTTCAGGTCACAACGTTTTGTTTTCTACAATGAAACAAATAACTCAAACTTGTGAAAGTCATATTATCGAACTATCGTCAATAAATAAATCATTTCTTATGCAATGTATATCAGTTTTCTTTGGCGATGTCATTTGATTCTTTCAAACCAAATTAATATTAACCAGCCAATTTGAAAGACATTTCCAAAACAAACTAGCAGAATTTGTTCAAACTCATACTCAACATCAACACTTCTGTGTTTAGATACTATTAAAATATGGTATTACTAACCAAAATTCTCATCACCACAGAATGTTACACACAAAAACAACCAAATGTTCACAAAATGTCCACGAGCTCATGCACTCTGCTTGTTGAGAATCATCCTGACAACGCAAGACATCATTGCGAATTACCAGGTTGTAAAACGCACATTGCAGGTTAACTTGTTTGGCATCTTTATAGCTGTGTGCTTACTTCCATTCTCTTTAGGGGAGATTAACATGTTTGGGATACTGTTTAGTTAGATCTCAAATCTTCTTATTGGTTTTGAACATTGTTTAATCGAATTATATCATGAAATTAAATGTTAAAGTAACAAACAGAAGTTAGCATGTGGGCGCAATGGGTCGACTTTTGAAAACATACTTTGAGAATGATTTCTTAAAAATACATTTTGCAACCACATTCCTTCAAGAGTAGAGAATATAATAAAATCATGACTCGAACATTGCATACAGTTCCACATGCAAATTCAGTAACATGTTGATATCCCAGAAACTTCATACTTTAACTTTTGTAAATGTCAAGATGTATAAGCATCCCATTCTTTCTTTGAACGATTTTATAATTGATAATAAGTATGAATATAGAGGTTTTAAAACAAATATGACGTGCGATTAGGGTAAAACATGTACAGTAGATACATATGGAATATATTCATATTGGTAAAAATGCAAATGTATTATTTCAATACTCGTGTAATTAAAAAATAAAATGTTGTAATGCCAGAATAATTATGTTGGTCTAACGGGGGACATAATCAACAGCATTCCATTTTATACCCAACCGTTTTTATGACGATGCCCTTCAGGCAAACCTGAAAGTGTTGGCTTTGATGGGGATATATTGATACTAACAATACCACAACAACGAAGCACTGCCTCTGTTGTGGTGACTATAATGCAAGGCTTTCATTCTAATAGTCTCATCGAAAGCAGCAACACCTGCCAAGATTAGACTTTTGTCAACAGACACAAAGACAAGCCTCTAGGCTACCAGAGCTCCACTAACAAGAAACAGCATGACGTAAAAGAATGATACTTGTTTGAGAGAAATGTCAGAAGGTCATTTGACTTGTGGAACCTACATTCTAATGGAAACGTCGATTTTGTATGGATTAATTGGTTTTAGTTTTATCAATAAGAGACTGTTTGTATTCATTCATGAGGTTTGCTTGAAGATACTTAGCAAATCCAGAAAAAGTCTATATTGTCTGTGTTTTTCCTTTGATGTAGTTTCCATTTATTTGGAGGCCTTTGTGTGGTAAATTGACCATGTTCTACTGAGCATGAAATTGCATGTAGAATTTGTAACGTACATGTACATCGTACAACAAATACAACACGTTTCCTCTGATCAAATAGAAAATAAATAGAGTTTATCATGAGAGTGTGTTGTGGTTTAGGTCAATATCCTGCATTAGGAATAAACATTGTATTTTGCGAGCTTTGGCGAGCAAAAAACCTTGTATTTATTCCTAATGCAGGATATTTACCAAACAAAAACACTCTCTAACTCAAACTAAATGACACAAAAACACTACTCTGCACCTGTGTTTTGGGATTATCTTCCTTGTATGATTAACAACTTTGTTACAGTTGAGATTTTCAAATCCAGACTAAAAAGCCACCTAGTCTCTGCTTATTGCTCATAATATCACCGTAAACTGTAAATATTCCATTGTAAATATTCTGAGCACGTTTAGCATGCCTTAGAGCGTGGAAGAGGCGCATTATTATCATTAAGGATTCAGCCATTGGGCTGAATCGTTATTGGCGTGTTTATTTTTGTTATTTCCAAAAATGTGTACCGAAATGCAGCAAAAACGGCTGAAGCAAATAGAACTAAATTTTACTTGCTGACAGCCCTTACTGTGGAATAGAACTTTGAAGCTTTGGACACATTCGACCCAGCCATGAGAGGTCCAGTTCGAATCCTAATGTAAATTTTTAATATGGGAAAGAAATTCAAAATTAAACTAGAGACTTTTTAAAAGATGCGCAATGACAATGTGAGGGAAAAGGGGAAATCATGGCGAATTCGTAAGTCACGTGGTTTAGCCGCCATTTTGAATTTGGACACTTTTTCCATCAATGATTGCATTATTTCACGTTTATTGTGTATGGTTTACTTCACTTTATATTTCCTTTTTATCTAAAACATAATGTGTTGATATTGCAAATGTATGTCCTTTGGGTCTGTGGCCTTTGACTTGAATAAACATTCATAGTACACGGAATTTGGGTCTTGATAATCCTACAGACATGTTAGAGACTTGCAACTTTCTCCCACAATTACAATACAAAGATGGCTGCATTCACGACATTTGATTTATGTATGCGCTGAATCCTTTTATCGTCACTTGTGACTATTTTTATCATATTATCATGTGACTCAAACTGCCCTTGTTACATGTGAGTATTTATAAAGTGTTTGCTCGGTAGTTTTCAACTCGCGATGAACATGTTTTGGCACAGCTTGATCATAATACATGTTGCCGCACTATTCATTGCACAATGCTTGTTTTGTCATTTCTCAAATAATGTAGATCTATATGAAATGAAGCATGTACATTTACATGAAGCTGTTACGCTTTTACAACTGTCATGGTAATTTACGTTATTACAGGCGTTCGAAATGTTAACGTGGGTGACATCATTTTCAATCTTCCGTCACTTGATCTCTGTTATTTGCATCTTAATCCGTATATCCGTTGCCTTTATTCTGCCGAGAACACAATCCAGTGTATAATAAAGGGTAATATCGCGGAGACTAATACAATCATGTTGAAAAAAATTTATTATGTGCAATTTTGGAGTTTTGATATCATATATGCAAGTTTATACGAATTATAACATTGTTTATTTGCTAATCAATATCTAAGTATTTTCCCCGAACATTTTCTCAATGCAATATTTTATATTTTGTTAAACTGTTAAAGAATAATTAGATATACATGCATGCAGCATAGGTTTTCCTTTTGGTGGGGAAACACAAGATAAAATGTCAATACAGTTTTACACGAATGTTGACAACATATGCTCGTGTATGATATGTAATGTCTCTCTGTTCATTTTGATATTATTATTTATCATATAAGCCACAATGTCAACTACTTCGTGGATATCCAATTATCCTTCAATATCCACTAATTAGTATTGACTATAAACAGTATCAATAATGATAATAATGTAATTTAATACCTTTCAGACAACTCATTTCCGTTCTCCCCGCATTGATTATGATTGATACTTGTATCGTTTGTGAGACATTTAAAATAGAACGTAAACGTCGACAATGATCACATAAACCATCAACATTTATAATTCATGCAAAAACGATATTGAGAAACAAGATGCATTTGTGAAACACAGGATCATTGGATATATACCACTAAATGGTTTATCTCCAAGGATACACAAGTTCATGTTTATAGAATATTGAGGTATATTACATCTAAATTATATCTAAAAAAAAACCTTGACATTAGTCACAACTCTTGATTGGTCCGTGAACGGTCTTTGATACTTGACATGAAGGAAATCTATTGTGTTGAGTCCTTTCAGATGGGTCGTAAGCTTTTTCGTTGTGGCATTCTTGTCACAGACATAATTTTCCATCACATTTATCCTTTATCAGAACCTTTGATGGGTGACTGATAGCATTAAGTAAGAGAGCAGGACAAAAAACACTTGTGGCTAAACGTAGTTGGCGCCCTTTGGCTTGATAGTGACTGACCTCTGACCCGTGTGGACCATACACCGAGGGGTCCACAAAATTTGGTATTTGACATAATGGTGTAATTGATGTAGGAGGAACCGGTTTCTGATTGGTAAAGAAAAACATTTCACACCTGTCTAGATCGAATGGAGTGACACAAAAGAGTTATGACAATCCCACACAGGTGATTGAAAGCATTAGTATTGTAAATGTAAGGCTAAATGATTATGTAAATCGGATCGGTATAATTGTCTTCAAGTTGGTATATTATCCAACACACACTGTCATAAATCCCTGTTATGTACAACTAATTAAAGTATCTCTATGGATTTACATGTATACTCTTGGACAACAAGTTAAAATTAGATTTTTCTTGGATATTGATATTGATTGACGTCAACAAGGTTCATTGGAATCGAAAACATATCAGTCCTACAAATGCAGTGAACGAAGTCAACGATACCGACATTGGACGTATTCCTAACTTGTGAACGCAGTCAAGGAATACAAAGGCAAATATCTAAACAAGAGAATGCGGTTTCTTCTGTGTGCAGATCCAGATCTACTTCATATCTGGTTAAACATGTAATCAACCAGTGTCTCAATTACTGCTCACTCAGCATAACTGGGTAATCACAGAAACATACATCATAAACAAAATAAGTGATCACATCACAGATCAATAACTGAAAATATTATTGCCAAAATTACAAACACGACAATTTGTCAAGGATGGAAGAACTAGATTACCTTTCAACAATAGTAATAACTTGGTAATATCAACTGGTTTGAACTGTCCTTTGAAATGAAAGCCTAACACGACCAGCTGACACATAATCAATAACTTCAGGATATCTGACGATTGGTTTGAAGTGAGAAATGAACCATCTTAGTAAAGAATTACGACCTAAAACGATTGGATGCTGTGAAATATTCAGGCATGTATTGAACTAATAGTCATCAACCCTTACATGTACGGACTAACATGGTGAATCAACAACCTCGAGCTCTCCCATGTAACAAAGGCAAAGTTGCTGCTGCAACCCGATACATTCATTTCTCTCCTTGGGTGACTTAAATGGGAAGTTCAAAGCAGACAAATCCACTTGATGGCATTCTGAAGTCAAACATTTCTTCTTGTCTACTTGGCTCATGTTTGAGGCCATAGGGTCATAAAATCTACAACATAGAATCCCCATTGGCCAAGGAGTCTGCACACAACTGTTCAGCCATCTAGACTTTTTGAAACTGGAGAAAAAGATGAAAATAGGTTTTTAAAGTAATGACCCTTGTGACCCTATTTGGGGTCATGGGGATCACAAAATCTACATTTTAAAATCCCCATTGGCTAAGAAGTCTGCACACAACTTTTCAGCTATCTAGACTTTTTGAAACTGGAGATTAAGTTGAAAATAGGTTTTTAAAGTCGTGACTCCTGTGACCATATTCGGGGTCACGGGGTCACTAATTTTACAATTAAGAATCCCCGTTCAACAGTTCAGCATTCTATACATGTTGGTACTGGAGAAGAAGATGAAAATACGTTTTTAAAGTCGTAACCCCTGTGACCCATATTTGTTATGACAGGGTTACCAATTCTACAATTTAGAATCCCATTTTGCCATGGAAGTTTCCAGAGACACTGGTTATGGAGAAGAGAAGTCGAAAAAGTAAAACGTTTATTAATGGAAGGACGGACGGACGGAAAAATGCCATGTAATAAGCCCATCGCGCCTTTCAGGCCTGATGAGCTTAAAAATAAAACTCCGTATAAATTATTAACACTGACATAAGTACATTACAAATACATTACGATTCCATATCTGGATTCCTTGTTCACATTACAAGGTACGTTTATTATCTTTTTAAGCATTTCCCTCTGCTTCACATCACTTTTACACAGTTAAACAAATTTTGTAGGTCGACATTGATTGTGTTTTACAAGACAAACAGGTATGGTCTGAAAACCCTAGCGTATATGAAATACTAGTTGAACCATTTATGTGCAACATTAGGTTACATGTAAGTCAAAAGTATTGGTGATAATTGTTTTTTGTTTTAGTTTCAGACCAACCAAGACCAACCATACTTGGTAACTTTTAAAAAGTACTTATCATTCTTATGTTTTAACTGTTTTGTTATGTAATTACAAGCAGTATGCAGTGCAGGTCTGATACATATCAGATATTGTTTAACTATTTTATTTTAGAATGAAAAAAGAGGAATAGAATCACAATTTGACGAGTAAGACACACGAAAGGACTACTTCTGTTGTCAAACTGTTGTCAGAATAATATACACAGTAAAAAAAAGTTTAGCCCCCCATGATTTCGGTAAAATGCAGTTTCACCCTTCGACTTACCATGGCTAAATAAACGCCTTTTACGGCTTCAATGTCAGTTCAATACACAAAATTCATGAACAATGCCACGAAGGAGATTGTCCGAGGCTACGAGATGGCAAATTATTGGACAGCATTTAACAGGTTTCTCGTACAAGGAAATTTGGGAGAAGAACTGGTTACCACTATTAGGTCATCAGTCGTTTAATGAGGAAACATGCCCAAACTAACCATGTTCTCGATCGACCACGTTCCGGAAGGCCCCGAGCTACCACATTGCAAGAGGACAGGAACCTATGGCGTCATCAACGACGTCAACCGTTTGCGTCAAGTACCGTCTTGAAACAAGCCTGGCTACCCAATAGACGTATCAGCAATCAGACGGTGAGAAACCGCCTCAAAGCAGCAGGTTTAAGGTCTCGACGTGTCATCAGACGTCCAAACCTTACTAAGCGTCATAAACGGGATCCTAGGATGTGGTGTGGTGACCGGCAGCGTTGGAACCTGAGGTCATGGAGACGTATCCACTGGTCAGAGGAAAGTCGCTTCCTCCTCCATACCGTTGACGGGCGAATCAGAGTTTGGAGAGTCAAGAACAGTCGATACACACCAAGGAACATTCTTCCAAGGGTTCCATATGGTGGAGGATCCGTTATGGTGTGGGGTTGCTTTTCTTTTGATTGCAAGTTGGATTTGGTGACACTACAAGGTACACTTACTGGCGCCCTCTACATTGCAGAAGTGTTGGATCCAGTTGTGATTGACCATTTTGATGACCACAGACTTGCAACTCGACCCCTGTTCATGGATGATAATGCTCACGAGCTGTGACTCAACATCTGGAGAACAATGCTGTTTTTCGTATCCCCTGGCCAGCATTGTCTCCAGATTTGAATCCCATCGAGCATGTCTGGGACATGATTGGTCAACGTCTACAGAGAAGGAACCCTGCTCCACACAATCTAAGACAACTGGAGGCCGCACTTCTCGATGAGTGGCAGCAAATCCCCATGGAAGTATTAAAGAACCTTGCCAGGGGTATGCCCAGAAGACTGGCAGCAGTACTCCAGGCACGCGGTGGCAGCACACGATATTGACACTAAATCGTTCCTAAGACAATGACACGGGTTATTCAGTATGATTTCTTCATCATGTTCAGCCGTCAAACTTGAAATGACAATACATTTACGAGTCTGTGTTTTTCACCATTTTCCAGTCAATTTTTGTTTCCTGTTTTTGGTCATTTAAAATCTCTGAAGATTACACAAAAATGTCAACGAATAAAACAATTAATTACACTTGCTCCTGAAATTCGTTTTTCCCCTGTGGGATCTTTAGTTTTGCTATAATTGGTCTCTGAAAAATACCCCTCTCAAAAAAAGAAGGGGGTGCTTAACTGTTTTTACTGTGTTTATATGATAAAGACAGCAATGTGAGTTTCATTCAGTTGACAAAGCTTGTAGACAACGAAACAGGAGAAAGATTATGTTTAACCATACAGTTCATTATTGACCAGTTCAAGTACTTGGTGAATTACAGCTTCCCTGGACCAGTAATCAATGATACTCTCTGACAGTGATTGCTACTTAATCTGATTTGTGGTGGACAACTGACCGATATGTTGGCCAATTATTTACTTACATTAGGACCTTGGTCTGGCAATGATCGGAATTCTCATAATACAATGACATGATGACATTACCATTCCACTAAGATGTACAATTCAGTTAAATGTTTACATTGTTAATGATTTTCAAATCAGGTTCTTTACTGGTGGTATCTTCTATTCCTGTTTCATGACATTTCAGATAATATATAATCTTTACAAAACGTTACATGAAACAACAATTATCTTTCGTAAAATGGCCGCAAATTCGTTTTATATGCAAGGGTGAAAGCAAAATGATCAGTCACCTAAAATAGATGGGATTTCCACGACAACGGGGATCATTCTCGATTGCGAGGTTGTAAATACAGAAATTAGAGGTTGTTTTTAATATAATGTTGAACCTGTTCTCGCTAATTCTACTCGAGTTTAAGACAGACCGGGCTGCTAACATTCTTAAGCTTTACTGTCTGATTTTGTGAAAAGTGTTCAGTTACAAAAAACGAACGAATGTTATGGGAAATTATTGTCACCATACGTAATAGACGAAACGTAGTCAAAGAACGCCCATTTTGCATACATGCTTCTAACGTTCTGGAATTTGCTATCTCGACATTCTTAAATGTAATTACTACTTTCAGAAATCTCATTTCCTTTCTCCAAGCACTGGCTTTGCCTCATAATTGTTTCTCTTGTGAAACAACAAAAACAGAACGTAAACATCTGCCTTTAATTGTACAAAAACCAGCAACGAAGGGGATAGGAGAAGCTGATCCCATTACTGATAACCATTATTTTGGACACTTTTGTCAAATTGCCTAAATATATAAAATGAGGATGCACTTTTTTACTCTAATTTCTATAGAAGTTTCATTATGCAACAGTCATCATGTAAACATAATTTCTCTGTATAATACTTGTAAGTGAAATTTAGAACGTTGTTTCGAATTGTTCATGTTCAAGGATCGTATACTTTGTACAAATGACTTCAATGCTTCTTCTTCAACCTGAGGAACTCTGTAATTAGGATTATTGTTTCATTATCATGTTTTACGACCTTCGTGTCGTTTCATGCTTGATTTTTCAAATATTCTTTAAATTGGGCAATTAACTTAAATTTCTCGCCGCAAATGGCTGCGAAACTGACGAAGCGGCGTTAAACAATAACTCACTCACTCATTTATCTATAAACATTATATTTGGAAGCCTAAAGCTTTAAAACACCGTTCGTGACGTCTTTTACACATGTGCGCGCTCCATTATGACTAGAGCAAAAGCGTCCAGACTATTGTTTCCAAACTAAAACAAAATTTATTGATACAACTGTCAGTAGCATTTAACAAATTAACATTTCCAATGGCAATTTTCTAAACAAATGTCCTCAAAATCACTGTTTACACTAGCTCCAAAATGTCTTGATTCTCGAAAGTCGATACATTTTTTTCAGAATTGTGTATGAATTTCATTTCATGTCGTCTGCTTTCCTAAAGTAGGTCATGTGGCAGCGTGCCAGCAATCAAATACTGAATGTCACACTACTTATTTTATTAAGCCTTAGAAGTCGTCTGTTGGATTATCAAAGTATTCATAGAGATGTTAAAAAATAATAATTTCAAAATAAGTTACTTGAGAGAAATATTTATCATTATTTAATTTCATATGCATTTATTTAGCCATTGGTTATTTCTTCACTTGATGTTGTGAGTCAATCAATGTATAAAGTTGTTTGTGAATAAAATATTCTTAAACTAATTATCAAGCAAGTTTGTCATAATTTTTCTGGAAAATAAATACATTAATAGTTTTCTGACCTCTACAGTAACACAATATATTAAATTGTGTAAAGAATGCCTTCAATTCCGAAAGAAACATATGTTAGGTCAACAGATGACCATACTTGACTAACCACATATGATTAGTCTTGAAGAAAACAGCATCAAATCAAAGGTCACGAACTTGTATCCAAAGGCCACTACAATCGTTTTTTGACAGCAACTGTGTCTCCTTGGTCAAAGCTTCTACTAAAATATAAAATATCCACCTGATCCTGTCAGGTTATTCATAAACTGTTATTATTTTGCTGTAAACTTTCAAACTAGGCTGACATGCATTTATTGAAGAGAAATTATTGATACATGCTTAGGGCCACGAACTTCAGGCACTCGAGGATAATGTATTGAATACCCTTTCAGGATTGAAAATCCCTAATATCAAATAAAGCAGGCACACATCCCTGATTTGCTAACAAGATTTTGACACATGTAAGTTACGTATCTATGCATTCGAAATGCGTTCAGAGACATTTTATAATATTACACGCATGACATCTTTACCTAATGTGACTGAAATAATTTTCATTATTTTGTATGAGTAAAAAAATAATATTTAGTCAACATCAATCAGAAAGAGGTTAACCCTATTCAACCAGTTAATGAACCTCTTTGACGAGGTAGAAAGGCTTTATAGAACGCAACACAGAACCTCCGTGGCACCAATAACCTTTGACAAGTAATTTCATGCTGGCAACTAATATTAGAATGACATGGAATCTTGTCAGGAAAGGGTAATACTTCTATGGAACTAGCTTAAGAAATCAGTGTTAGCAATTCAATTAGATATGTATATTTGAAGGATGATTTTATGAACATAGATAATGTCTTTAAATTTCGGATAATTTCATCAGTTGCAGCACTAATAGCCTGACAGCACAACGCAAGTATATATATAACAAAATTCAATTCAAACTTGTCCAACCCTCAGGTCTCATATAGACAAATACAATTGTCGAAGATATCACAATGATTTATTCATAATTCACAAGCATGCTTTCGACCATCACGGGTCTCATCAGGTGAATGACGTTGAGTATATATATATATATATATATATATATATATATATATATATATATATATATATATATATATATATATATATATATATATATATAATCATAAACATACAATTTATCTTTCATTGTTCATTTTACAGTTATCGAGACCTGTACACATATATTAATTAGCAACCGTCGAGTATAAGTTATTGGTTGTACAGTGCATTTACTGTATTAAAATCATTTGACGGTCAACCAGTGAACGCAAACAACAAATTGTGGTCGAAAGCAAGAGAATAAATGAAATAGTTAATCAAGGATGGTTTCTTTTATGAGAACGATTGACATGTATTTCATACATGATTAAGCAAACAATTGACCATTATCGGTTCATTTGGTAGAGAATTATTCATTGACACAGACAAACCTTTGCGGTTCTGAATTGGAGTTGAATTTGTATAAGCAAGTTGATGGCCAAGCATGTTCCATGTTATCTATCTGTAACATCAATAATTCAGCTACTGCTTGATAACGGTATGAGGATCTATAGCGAAACGTCGCTTTTGTAAATAAAAAAGTTGATCATCCATAAAAGCTTTGCCTTCTTTATGTGAAAATGGACAATTGTTGCTCTTGAATGAAAATCAATTAACAAGTATTTACAACCGAGTAACAATAGCAGGCTGCGTGTGGTAACAACTTGTAATTTGTCTACTAAATAGGATGAACTACATTTATCAGATAATCAATGATATCAGGAAGCGTGACATGTCACACATGTATGTGGTTAGTGACAGAGCAAATATGAGTTATTTTGACGACCTAAATGTGAGGATTCCTGGGATGTGTACAGCCACATGCGTGTCTTCAAACTCATATGATAAATCGATGTTGAATAAGTTCTACATTGTTTCATTTCACGAGAATACGACCGAAGAACGACGGTTCCTTAAAATCAATAGTTGGCGGTCTCCCAATTTATAAAGCCATCGATCCACTGTCAGTGTAAATATTATTTTATCAGAGGAACAGCCATGAAGAATAATCTATCAAGACAATTGGTTTTTGTGTTATAGGCGTTTCTGTTGTGATGAATTAGAATCCCTTTCATTCAAGTTTTAGTTTAACTCGGTTCAATGAGTGATTATCATGAGTTGGTAGGTGGTCCTGTGCATGGTGAAACGTGGTCGTGTACAGACCTCAATTGAACGATACCTGTGCAGTTCAGTAACAAGGAGCGCGGTTCAGCTTATCAACACCTAGATAATCTGAGAGTTTGAAGGGTCGAGTCCCTGCTATGCATACACACATGTTGCTTTGTTACTCTGTTCACGTAGCAGTGCAGTTAAGCACCTATTGATGAAGTGAAGTCAATTGACAGATATCATTAAACACACCCTACCTGACTGCTAGATTGCATACTCAAAGGGAGATGAAAACATAATTAATGGTTCCTTGTAACAATCGTCCTACTTAATTCTCAATCATGACGAGTTCTTGAATGTAACCCAAAGCGATAACCTAAATACGTCATACATTATGAAAAACATATATCATCTGAATTTAACCTCCGATATTATATGTTTTCAATATGCTAGTAGAGAGGGAGATAACTAATCGGAATTGCTTCTTCATTTTCACACTGCAGTTTGGTTGCAAATGTATGCAATAATGTTGGCATTATTATCTTTTTTCCAAAGGCAATGTTTTTGCGTAATCATGGCTACGTTCTGCTCTTTATAACAACTCAATAACTTCTTGAAATCATAAGAGCAATGTTTCCCATGTCGGATATTTCATATAGATTACAGATATGAGTTGAGAATCAGCTTTTTAGAAAACATTGACACAAAGTGTTGCAAGCATATCCATAAGTGCCCGAGTCGTTAAATCACAAAAATATGATACAAATTAACCCACAGTATATGACAATACAATATACACGTATACAATGTATACATGTATGTATATGACAATACAAGATAAAAACCGTCAAAATCTAATTGAAACTGAGTTTATACATGATATATGAGTTTAATTAAGAATTTAATGTCAGTTTTTGTGTTTGAACTGAAAAAAAGGAACGATGTCATAGCGGGATTCAAACTCCTGTGAATGAAGCGAGCTTGTGAGCAAGTTCACGTGAGAGTTTGAATACCGTTTTGACACATAGTTCATTTTCCAGTGCAAACACACAAACTGGCATTCAATTCTTATAATTTCTAATGTTAGTTTTTGTGATCAATTACCTGTTTAATGAAACCTGTGGCACTCATCATGCTGAATGAAGCGTAATAAAAATCTAATTGTTCAGGGAAACGATATCAGAGTTATCCGTCCTTTGAATGACGTCATGGCACTGAGACCACCATTTGCTGTTGTCTCATCGTCAATATTATGTGAACAATATTTGGAAAAGATTGCTCAAATCCGGTTTCCCTTATAGATTGGGAGTATCTGTTTATAGATTGTATAATTGTATTCAGCAAACGACTCTGAATCTCTGAATGGCTAGCTTTGTTCAACAGCAAACATTTATATGCGATCTTTTAGTAAAATGTCTTATATAGTTTAACAATTAAGAATGTAGAAACGTTTATAAAACGTTTATGGATGGAAGGACGGAAAATGCCATGTCATAAGCCCATCGGGCCTTTCAGTCCTGTTAAAAAATAAAACTCTGTATAAATTATTAACACTGACATAAGTACATTACAAATACATTACGATTCCATATCTGGATTCCTTGTTCACATTACAAGGTACGTTTATTATCTTCTTTAGCATTTCCCTCTGCTTCACATCACTTTTACACAGTTAAACAAAATTTGTAGGTCGACATTGATTGTGTTTTACAAGACAAACAGGTATGGTCTGAAAACCCTAGCGTATATGAAATACTAGTTGAACCATTATGTACACCATTAGGTTAGTTGTAGTTAGTTGTTGTTTGTTGTTAGTCAAAAGTATTGGTGATAATTGTTTTTTGTTTAAGTTTCAGACCAACCAAGACCAACCATACTTGGTAACTTTTAAAAAGTACTTATCATTCTTATGTTTTAACGGTTTTGTTATGTTATTACAAGCAGTATGCAGTGCAGGTCTGAAACATATCAGATATTTTTAACTATTTTATTTTAGAATGAAAAAAGAGGAATAGAATCACAATTTGACGAGTAAGACACACGAAAGGACTACATTTGTTGTCAAACAGTTGTTAGAATAATAT
Source organism: Gibbula magus (assembly GCA_936450465.1). Classification (NCBI taxonomy): domain Eukaryota; kingdom Metazoa; phylum Mollusca; class Gastropoda; order Trochida; family Trochidae; genus Gibbula; species Gibbula magus. Next base: position 69,806,942 of record OW388295.1, read on the forward strand.
ATGATAAAGACAGCAATGTGATTTTCATTCAGTTGACATAGCTTGTAGACAACGAAACAGGAGAAAGACTATGTTTAACCATACAGTTCATTTTTGACCAGTGCAAATACTTGGTTAATTACAGCTTCCCTGGACCAGTAATCAATTATACTTTCTGACAGTGATTGCTACTTAATCTGATTTGTGGTGGACAACTGACCGATATGTTGGCCAATTATTTACTTACAATAGGACCTCGGTCTTGCACTGATGGGAATTCTCATAATACAATGACATGATGACATTACCATTCCACTAAGATGTACAATTCAGTTAAAAGTTTACATTGTTAATGATTTTCAAATCAGGTTCTTTACTGGTGGTATCTTCTATTACATGACATTTCAGATAATATATAATCTTTACAAAACGTTATATGAAACAACAATTATCTTTCATAAAGTGGCCGCAAATTCGTTTTATATGCAAGGGAAAGCAAAATGATCAGTCACCGTACAAAAGATGGGATTACCACGACAACGGAGCAGATCATTCTCGATTGCGAGGCTGTAAATACAGAAACACAGGACAAAAAAGTGGTGGAATCCGCTTGCCGGATCCTTCCGGATTCTTTAGGTTCCGCCAATATTTTGGAGAATCCGGAAGGATCCGGCAAATGGATTCCATCACACTTTTTGTCCTTTCAAATTAGAGGTTCAGTTGTTTTTAATATAATGTTGAACTTGTTCTCGCTAATTCTACTCGAGTTTAGGACAGACCGGGCTGCTAACATTCTTAAGCTTTACTGTCTGATATTGTGAAAACTGTTCAGTTACAAAAAACGAAACGAATGTTACGGGAAATTATTGTCACCATACGTAATAGACGAAACGTAGTCAAAGAACGCCCATTTTGCATACATGCTTCTAACGTTCTCGAATTTGCTATTTCGACATTCTAAAATGTAATTACTACTTTCAGAAATCTCATTTCCTTTCTCCAAGCACTGGCTATGCCTCATAATTGTTTCTCTTGTGAAACACCAAAAACAGAACGTAAACATCTGCCTTTAATTGTACAAAAACCAGCAACGAAGGGGATAGGAGAAGCTGATCCCATTACTGATAACCATTATTTTGGACACTTAAAGAATACACATTGCCTAAATATATAAAATGAGGATGCACTTTTTTACTCTAATTTTCTATAGAAGTTTCATTATGCAACAGTCATCATGTAAACATAATTTCTCTGTATAAGACTTGTAAGTGACATTTAGAACGTTGTTTCAAATTGTTCATCTTCAAGGATCGTATACTTTGTACAAATTACTTCAATGCTTCTTCTTCAACCTTAGGAACTCTGTAATTAGGATTATTGTTTCATTATCATGTTTTTACGACCTTCGTGTCGTTTCATACTTGCTTTTTCAAATATTCTTTCAATTGGGCAATTAACTTAAATTTCTCGCCGCAAATGGCTGCGATACTGCCGAAGCGGCGTTAAACAATAACTCACTCACTCATCTATCTATAAACATTATATTTGGAAGCCTAAAGCTTTAAATCACCGTTACAAAGGAGGTAGATGTACGAGTGCCCCAAGTTCGTTAGTATCCTAAGTTCGTGACGTCATTTACACATGTGCGCGCTCCATTATGACTAGCGCAAAATATCTGAAACGACCAGACTATTGTTTTCAAACTAAAACAAAATTTATTGATACAACTTTCAGTAGCATTTAACATATTTAACATTTCCAATGGCAATTTTCTAAACAAATGTCCTCAAAATCACTGTTTACACTACCTCCAAAATGTCTTGATTCTCGAAAGTCGATAATTTTTTTGTAAATTGTGTATGAATTTCATTTCATGTCGTCTGCTTTCCTAAAGTAGGTCATGTGGCAGTGTGCCAGCAATCAAATACTGAATGTCACACTACTTATTTTATTAAGCCTTAGAAGTCGTCTGTTGGATTATCAAAGTATTCATAGAGATGTTAAAAAATAATAATTTCAAAATAAGTTACTTGAGAGAAATATTTATCATTATTTAATTTCATATGCATTTATTTAGCCATTGGTTATTTCTTCACATGATGTTGTAAGTCAATCAATGTATAAAGTTGTTTGTGAATAAACTATTCTTAAAATAAATATCAAGCAAGTTTGTCATAATTTTTCTGGAAAATAAATACATTAATAGTTTTCTGACATCTACAGTAACACAATGTATTAAATTGTATAAAGAATGCCTTCAATTCCGAAAGAAAAATATGTTAGGTCAACAGATGACCATACTTGCTTACCTCATATGATTAGTCTTGAAGAAAACAGCATCAAATCAAAGGTCACGAACTTGTATCCCAAGGCCACTACAATCGTTTTTTGACAGCAAATGTGTCTCCTTGGTCAAAGCTTCTACTAAAATATAAAATATCCACCTGATCCTGTCAGGTAATTCATAAAATGTTATAATTTTGCTGTAAACTTTCCAACTAGGCTGACATGCATTTATTGAAGAGAAATTATTGATATATGCTTAGGGCCACGAACTTCAGGCATTCGAGGATAATGTATGGAATACCCTTTCAGAATTGAAAATCCCTAATATCAAATAAAGCAGGCACACATCCCTGATTTGCTAACAAGATTTTGACACATGTAAGTTACGTATCTATGCATTCGAAATGCGTTCAGAGACATTTTATAATATTACACGCATGACATCTTTACCTAATGTGACTGAAATAATTTTCATTATTTTGTATGAGTAAAAAAATAATATTTAGTCAACATCAATCAGAAAGAGGTTAACCCTATTCAACCAGTTAATGAACCTCTTTGACGAGGTAGAAAGGCTTTATAGAACGCAACACAGAACCTCCGTGGCACCAATAACCTTTGACAAGTAATTTCATGCTGGCAACTAATATTAGAATGACATGGAATCTTGTCAGGAAAGGGTAATACTTCTATGGAACTAGCTTAAGAAATCAGTGTTAGCAATTCAATTAGATATGTATATTTGAAGGATGATTTTATGAACATAGATAATGTCTTTAAATTTCGGATAATTTCATCAGTTGCAGCATTAATAGCCTGACAGCACAACACAAGAACTATATATATAACAAAATTCAATTCAAACTTGTCTAACCCTCAGGTCTCATATAGAAAAATACAATTGTCGAAGATATCACGATGATTTATTCATAATTCACAAGCATGCTTTCGACCTACACGGGTCTCATTAGGTGAATGACGTTGAGTAGATATATATATATATCTCATAAAGATACACTTTGTCTTTCATTGTTAATTTTACAGTTATCGAGACCTGTACTCATATAATAATTAGCAACCATCGAGTGTAAGTTATTGGTTGTACAGTGCATTTACTGTTTTAAAATCATTTGACGGTCAATCAGTGAATGCAAACAACAAATTGTGGTCGAAAGCAAGAGAATAAATGAAATATTTAATCAAGGATGGTTTCTTTTATGAGAACGATTGACATGTATTTCATACATGATTAAACAAACAATTAACCATTATCGGTTCATTTGGTACAGAATTATTCATTGACACAGACAAACCTTTGCGGTTCTGAATTGGAGTTGAATTTGTATAAGCAATTTGATGGCCAAGCATGTTCCATGTTATCTATCTGTAACATCAATAATTCAGCTACTGCTTGATAACGGTATGAGGATCTATAGCGAAACGTCGCTATTGTTAATAAAGAAGTTGATCATCCATAAAATCTTTGCCTTCTTTATGTGAAAATGGACAATGATTGCTCTTGAGTGAAAATCAATTAACAAGTATTTACAACCGAGTAACAATAGCAGGCTGCGTATGGTAACAACTTGTAATTTGTCTACTAAAGCGGATGTAATAAATAAGTGAAATTCAGAAGGCCAACTTATAAAAACAATATCACATGAACTAAAGTGCCTTTTAACCTATGATACTGACACATAATTAAAAAAAACGTTTAACGTTCCACTGGGATGAGAAGACATCACTAAAGAAAGAACTACATTTGTCAGATGATCAATGATTTTAGGAGAAGTGACATGTCACACATGTATGTGGTTAGCAACAGAGCAAATATGAGTTACGTGACGACCTAAATATTAATATTAATATTAATATATTAATGTGAGGATTCCTGGGATGTGTATAGCCACATGCGTGTCTTCAAACTCATATGATAAATCGATGTTGAATAAGTTCTACATTGTTTCATTTCACGAGAATACGACCGAAGAACGACGTTTCCTTAAAATCAATAGTTGGCGGTCTCCCAATTTATAAAGCCATCGATCCACTGTCAGTGTTAATATTAGTTTATCAGAGGAACAGCCATGAAGAATAATCTATCAAGACAATTGTTTTTTTTTGTGTTAGAGGCTGTGATGAATTAGAATCCCTTTCATTCAAGTTGTAGTTTAACTCGGTTCAATGAGTGATTATCATGAGTTGGTAGGTGGTCCGGTGCATGGTGACACGTGGTAGTGTACATACCTCAATTGAACGATACCTGTGCAGTTCAGTAACAAGGAGCGCGATTCAGCTTATCAAAACCTAGATAATCTTTGAAGGGTCGAGTCCCTGCTATGCATACACACATGTTGCTGTGTTACTCTGTTCACTTCGCAGTACAGTTAAGCACCTATTCATGAAGTGAAGTCAATTGACAGATATCCTTCAACACACCCTACCTGACTGCTAGATTGCATACTCCAAGGGAGATGAAAACATAATTAATGGTTCCTTGTAACAATCGTCCTACTTATTTCACAATCATGTTCTTGAATGTAACCCCAATCAATAATCTAAATACGTCATACATTATGAAGAACATATATCATCTGAATTAAAGCTCCGTTATTATATGTTTTCAATATGCCAGTAGAGAGGGAGATATCAGGTATATCATTATCTAATCGGATCGTTTTGGAATTGCTTATTCCTTTTCACACTGCAGTTTGGTTGCAAATGTATGCAAGAATGTTGGCATTATTATCTTTTTCCAAAGGCAATGTTTTTGCGTAATCATGGCTACGTTTTGCTCATTATAACAACTCAATAGCTTCTTGAAATCATAAGAGCAATGTGTCCCATGTCGGTTATTTCATATTGATTACAGATAAGAGTTGAGAATCAGCTTTTTAGAAAACCGAGTGCCCGAGTACAATATACAAAATTACAAATTAACCCACAGTATATGACAATACAATATATATGTATATGACAATACAATATATATGCATATGACAATACAATATATATGTATATGATAATACAATATATATGTATATGACAATACAATATATATGTATATGATAATACAATATATATGTATATGACAATACAATATATATGTATATGACAATACAATATATATGTATATGACAATACAATATATATATATACACTGTATATATATCTGGAGCGGCGTTGTAATAAGCCTATGGCTTGTTCGCCAATCCAGATTTCTTTTTGGGAATAAAAATATGTTTAAACCATATATATATATATATATATATATATATATATATATATATATATATATATATATGACAATACAATTTATATGTATATGACAATACAATATATATGTATATTACAATACAATATGTATATGTATATGACAATACAATATATATGTATATGGCAATACAAGATAAAAACCGTCAAAATCTAATTGAAACTGAATATCACCCTCATTTAAATGTAAGAGTTTATACATGATACATGAGTTTAATTAAGAATTGAATGCCAGTTGAGAATGTAGAATGACATTGAGACATGTTATTCAATCAAATAAATCATTGCAGTAAGTGGTAACCGTTGACAATTTGGGTAGAAAACCACGCTCAATCAGGAAAGTAGTAGTCTACAGGTGAACGTTCACAAGACCTGTAAGCGTTCACATGAGTATGAACAATTTTCCAAGAGTTCATGAGGTATGAACCTTGAAGTTTTTGTCACATGACCGTGCTCTCAATCAACCAACGTTCGGGGATCCGTGTAAAATTCAAAGTAAGAAATTATATATGATTTAAACCGTCAGCTGAATAATCCAGGTTTTGAAGTACGCTGGAGATACTCGATAACTAATCCATGTGGAGCCTCTGAAGAAACAGCATTGTCCTGATTGGTCTCATTATACCATTGATCCTTTCTTTGCCTCAGTATCCTTTGACAAGAATCAGTATTTGCAATTTCACACAAACGATGGTTATTTCTGTTTATGATTAATGCTTTTAATACCTCTTATCAACGATTCTGATGTATGACTGTGATATATATATATATATATATATATATATATATATATATATATATATATATATATATATATATATATATATATATATAAATATATATATATATATATATATATATATATATAGGCGAGATGGAGGATCATGTCATTTGCCATAAAATGTATCAGTTGGGTTTTAATCTGTGACCCCAATCTCCATATATGAAACAATCTACCATTGTCCAGTGCGTTCGAAACTGCAAGTGAGGACTTATCTTATTTCAGCATCATCATATGGATGATTATTAGGCAGTGTTATACCGAGGTTTTCAATTATTTGATTTGATTAAGTCGTTTTTGTTGTTGTGCATGTTGATAATTTAAATCATTAAAAATAGAATGTAAATATTCATCATCAACAGGTAAGGATATTTGACAAATCATAAATCAAGCACAGAATTCTAATAAGCCGAATGGTAAGTAATATTTTTAACTGATATTGTGGGAGAATCTATGTCTATGCTTGTATATTTAATCCATTAATAAAATTAAACAGTGTTCAAAATATGTGGTTCAAACGAAACCCTTTTCAGCAAATAATCTAGTTTACAGAAACAATAACATGATCGTGTTTGCCAGGAAAATAACTATTTTGTTGAACTCCCGCTTTGTTTATATTTTTTTCATTTATAAAATGTTGACAAAAAAATCAACATTAATGTCAAGCGTTATGACCGGCAAATATGTTTCATCATTGAAGCAAACTTACCAAATTTTGCATATATCAATAATGTTACATCATTATTGTATATATAATGGCAAATAACGCGACCGACAAGCCAGTTTGGAAACAAAAGTAATTCTGCTTTGAGGTGTCGTGTCGCTTAATTTGTGCAAACTATTATATCTGAATAACATCATTTACAATCATCTAGATTGAAATGTCATGTCACAACAATATTAAGAGTGTCACAAAGTTTGAAACATTTGAGCACAACACATTATGATCCATGGCAAAATATGAAACAATGAAACCTTTATGGCAAGACGATGAGGTTACACGAGAACGAATACTGTGCTAGGAATAACTCCAGTCACTCAGTGTAACTGTAAGAGATCAATACAACATTGAACAACACAGTTAAGATTACTCGCTCTCAATACTTGTCAGGGTATGTTATAGATTAGAAGGATGAGACTGTCCTATGAAACCTGTCAACCATTCATATTGCTTGAAGGTTGCACGAACATAAAATATCTCATGTCCAATTGTTTTCTTTTTATGATCTTTTCAGATCATACTGATCACACTTTTGTGGTCCTACAGTACAGTCCTCACAACTTTCCATAAATAGAAACAAGATATTTTATTGGATTACAATATTATCATTTCAGTGGGGCCAATCTGAGTTTAATACCTGTAATTTCATGTTATCTATAATGACTGTTAACATGTTAAACTTCGTCTCATATATGTTGTGAATGTTATTTGGCCAAGTTCTAAGATATCTTTCTCGTGTCAGTGAAAGTCTTTTATACACACAAACACAAGTTACACACATTTATACGAATCTAGTGTTGTTGGCCAGTCATAAGCCATCCTCTTCTAAGATAGTTGATAATGAATTGCTATTCATGTATGTTTAACAGGCTAGGGTATTATAAACACTCCGTGTCACCCTACACTGCAATCAATCTAAGCTGGCATTAGCTTTGGTAATCACACTCTGTTAATTCTGGAGATAAAATAGCTTGTGTTCTGTTATATATCTGGAGTAGCTGGTAAATGTTATTGACAGCTCGCAAGACTCAGTCCCAGGTCCAAAATCGTGCATGTGTATAGTTGGAATAGCGCATATAAGTACATTAAAATGAAATTTATATTTACTGTTATTGAAGGCAAATTAGGTTTGATATTTGTGTCGAAATATAAATTAGTACATGAATTTACATTTGTTTGTATCGAAAAATATGATGATAATAATATGAGAAATTAAACAGATGTCAGCTTCTGTTATCCATAACACATTACTTACATGTTGTCCACATTGTATACATGCATCTTCTACATGTAATGTTTACATATGTTTTTGCTACTTCAATGATCGTTGGTCGTTTTCAACTACAGTATCTCAACAAGTTCAAATAGTTTTCAAATCATTCTAAGTAGATCACAAGATCAAGTCACAGCAATCTGTCTACTGTAACTTAGTTCATGGTTTTATGTCTTTTAAACAATTGTAACAAAACAACGTTCCACTGTTCCTTATTGGCTGTATGTTCTATTATTCTGAAATGATATTTCAACAAATACATAATCTCGATAAAACGATACATACAACATATTTTTTTCCGAAACTGTGCACGAATTCGTGTAATATTCTTCCGTAGGATGGACAATGACAATGATAATTTATGTTAGAATGGAACTTGGAGGATATCTTTCTCGATCTTCTACCTGTTTAAGTAAGTATGTTGTTAAGTTTACGGCTTCACATTATCATATCATATTTTGTCTCATGAGTAACAATTAATTGTGTGTTGTCATCATTGATTTAAAGGGACAGTAACACGTTTTCTCGCTCAAATAAGTTAAAGAAACGTACAAGTTATGTCATAAATAGCAAAACACTCTTCTCTATTCCGGAAAATCAAATATAACAATGGGTGTACATGGTTCGGTAAAGCCATGGGATTTTATTTTGTAATTCGAAATAATAAATTGTGTTCACATTAACATGGCCGCCATGCAGTTTTTGCTTTATATGCAACACCGTGATTTTAATTACCACTACGGATAACTGATTTGTGTAATAAGATGTTTTACCTTCTAAAGTAGATATACATGGCATAAACTATTCTTATAAGTTAAACATTTGCAAAAAGAAAATTAGCAAAAACCGTGCTACAGCCACTTTAAAACAGTCTTTTAAAACGTCCATGAACGCCTACGTAGCATATAGAACTCTAATCTTTGCTTCAAGTGATCAATAATAACATTGACAACGTGATTCTAAAATGTAATTATATCTTTCAGAAAGCTCATTTCCGTTCTCCACGCAATCACTTTGACTGATAAATAAATGGAACGCAAACATCTGTCTGTAATTGTGCTAGAAATAGCAACCAGCTGTAATTAGGAGATTTGAAAGAAGATATAAAAGTCGGTCAAATTACTGTTAACCATATTTACTTAAAAGAATAAGAGTAATCGAGCATCATCAATACATCACTAAGAAAGATTACAAGTTGCCTGGATCAATAAGAAAACAAATTGTTCAATAAAAGCAAGTTTAAACAATGTAAGAGCATGCGTAATCTTTTGACACTTTTTTGATATATCAAACCTAATGTGCCTTCATAAATAGGAACTATAATTATCTGTTTAATTTACTAATATGCGCCATCCCGACTGTGCACGTGCATGATCCTGGTCCTGATTGGTCCTGACCATGATTGGTTCGTGCTCGGTATCAGTAATATAACATATATCAGAAGGCCATCTTCTCCAGATTAAACAGGGTGTAATTACCAATGCTAATGGTAGCTTACGATGATTGCAGTACAGGGCGACACGGTAATACCAAGTTAAGCTTACATGAATAGCATCTCATTATCGTAGAAGAAAGCTTATGACTAACAACAACACTGAACTGACTGATCAATAACACTAGACGGCACTCCTAAGTGTTGTGTGGAATACACTTTTATTCAGTATGCAACGTGTTAAAAGGTTGAACTCTGTTGTTAATATCTAGTGATTCAAGTAATCGTAAGTAGGATTGTTTTGACCTGTGTATAGTTAAAGACTAAGGTTTAACTGTCATTTTCAAAGAACAAATCAATTACAACTTAAGTGATCCGTATAGTTGCAGTATAGTTTAATTACATTAAAAGCAAACATGAGTCAACATGTTGACAGACATGATAAATGACATGAAATTACAGTTCCTAAATTAAATTAGACTCCTCTGAATTTTGCGAAAAACATTCACAACATTTCAAAGTAGAATTTACATATTTTTCGTTAGGAACATGATCTTAACATCAATCTTAAAAAATACTGTAATCCATTAAAGTGCCTTGTTCCACTCATGGCAGAGTCATGAAGTAGGTAATGTCCTTTAGGACCACAAAAAGTGTGAATCGTTTTCGTTTTCTTATCATTATGCTTTGAAAAGATAATGAAATTGGAAACAATTGTTCACAAGATACTTTATGTTGGTGCAACCGGCAAGCAATATGAATGGTTGACAGGTTTCATTGTACCTCATCCTGACAAGTATTGAGAGGGGGTAATCTAACGTAGCTGTTCAATGTTGTATTGATCTCTTACGATTACACTGAGTGACGGGAGTCATTCCGTTCGTTCTCGTGTAAACTCATCGTCTTGCTATAAAGTTTTAATTGCTCCCTCTTTTCAATATATAACAAATTATGTCTTCTGTTCTGGTGTTTCAAACTTTTGGACACTCTTAATGTAGTTACGACTTCATGTTTCAATCCAGATGCTTGTAAATTAAGTTATTCAGACGTTATATTCTGAGCGCAATAATGTGGACAAAAGCGACACCTCAAGACAGATCAACTGCTCTGGTTGCCGGTATATGTATTGTATATTGTAATATTATTGATATATTAAAGAATTTTGAAGGTTCCCTCCAATGTTGGAAATATGAAGCATATAAACCCAAATATTTGCTGACCATCACAATTGATTTTTGTTAAAAATTTATTAACGAGAGTTATTAACTAGCTATATTCTTGGAAAACAAGATCATTTTAATGTTTCTGTAAACCATATTTGTTGCTGAAATAGGATCGTTTGAACGGCATATTTTGAACATTGTTTTACTTTATTAATGAATTTATTAAATAATTCAGTGTTTGATTTGTCAAATATCCTTTCTTGTTGGTAACTAATATTTACATTCAATTCTAAATGAAATAAATGATCAACATACACGAATTTTACAAAAAGAGATAGATATTGTGAATTCGGTGTCTTCCCAAACCTTATAGATAAATACCGCGGTGTAACACTGGATGATAACCCTCCTTATGATGCTGTAATTAGGTATGTGTTTAGTTGAGATATGAATGTGTTCATTTGCTGTTCCGATCACACTGGATAACCATAATTTGTACCATGGACTGGGGTTATCTCGGACTCAAGTATATGAAATACACAATGAAAGCCCAAGTCTAAGTAAGCATTGAAATATATAATCGCCTGCCTTGAATAATAGCAGAGTTAAATTTATCGAATATGTAAATAAACTCATGGCAATCTCCTTTTCAAATATAATTCCGGCATAAGCATATTTTTGCGAAATTTAACCTCATGACATGAATTTCGTATATACAATAATTAAAAACACACTGCATTGATGATTTTGTTTTATGATTTTGTAAAATTTCACATATATTTTATGGCTTCGAAATAATAGTCACCTGCATCGAATAATCACCAGCCTTAAATAATCACCAGGTCAAATGGGTGTTTGAAATTAATAATTGCCGGGCAGTTTTTCAAGGATTGGTGATATTGTCATCTTTCATGACGATGTTTTCAGCATTAATAACAAACAAAACTAACCATTGATGAAATTACAGATACTGATTCGTGCCAAAGGATATTGAAGCAAAGCAAGGATCAATGATATAATGAGACCAATTGGGGAAATGGTGCTTCTGCATAGACTTCACCAGGGTACTTTATATCATGGAGCATTCTGCTAGTGGTTTATGAAGAAACTGAACCTTCGTGTCATGTATAAAATCTTTTTTTTATATTTAATAATAAGTAGGAAGATTATAAAAAGGAACCATTAATTAAGTTTGTATTCTCAACTCTCTGGAAGTATGCCTTCACTTCGGGACAGGGTGTTCAATTTACTGCCAGGTGAACAGAGTAACAGGGCCACCTGTTCAAAATAACATCGCAACTTTCACAGCACGTGTATTTATACAGAGCAGGGGATCAACCCTATAAACTCTCAGATTATCCACCTGTTAAGTGGGTCACCAATATGGCTAACCACGCTCCTTGTTGCTGTATAACTGAGATTTATACACGACCGTGTGTCGCCATGCACAGGACCACTTGCATATTCATGACAATCCCTCATTGAACCAAGTTATACTAACACTTGAATGACAGGAAATGTAATTCCTTACAAAAGAAACACATCTAACAGAAAAACAATTGTCTTGATAGATTATTCTTCATGGCTGTTCGTTTGATAAAATATTTATGGCTTTATAAAATTGGGAAATCCGCCAAATATTGATTTTAAGGAAACTTCAATCCTGGGTCGTTTTCCCGTGACATAAAACAATGTAGAACTTATTCAACATCGAGTTATGATATCAGTTTGAAGACATGCATGGATCCCAGGAATCCTCTCATATGGTCGTCAATATAACCCCCCTGTCACACTAGTCATGCGTTCTCACGGCGTTCCCAGTGGGTTCTAAAATTAAGCAAAACGCGAGAGAAGCGCAGTATGAGCATATAAAACGTATTAGGATCGCAGTGGAAGGTCTCAAGGTCGCACCGGGAACTCCAAAAATGACCAAGAACCCCAATTCTGCGTTTGTTTTGAACATGTTCAAAACAAAGCGTAGTGGTTCGGTGTTCTGGCGAGAGCGCCGGGGGAACGCAGTACAGTCACCGTGGCAACTCAACGGAAACTCCTTGGACGTATTAGAAACGTAGTGGGAGATTTTGGAACGAGTTGGAAACGTACTACTTCTGTCTGGATATGCATGGTGTTTGTTACTACGCGCCTACTGCGTTCCTATTGCGCTGCATCTGTACTTCCATCACGTCCATTGAGATCCTAAGTTCAATAGGTTCTTACACTATAACCATTTATAAGTCCACATGAAGCATGATGGCTTGAGAGAGACAACGTCTTGCAGTTCGCAGTTAGCACATTTGCAGGCAGCGGACTAATGAGCAGTTTGAACGCGAATCGACCACTGATCACCGCGCCTACGTAGTGGGGTATTTGTAAGTGTATTATACACGTTGTACGAACCCAGTAAGTTCGTAGGAAGAACTTGGTGAACTTGGTGTACACTCACAGAACGCAATAGCAACATAGTAAGAACGCACAGGGAAACCCACAAGGAACGCACATGGTTGTATGGAGACCGTGGCAGTTGAGTCCAAAACGCAGCTGAAACGAGTTAGAAGCTCCTTGATGGGGATTAAACTGATGTTTTCGGGGTTCACACGGCGTCTTGAATGAAAACCGCCATTTTGATGAACGCAATGAAAACGCCATGACAACGTAGTGCTGTGTGACTGGGGGTAACTCATACTAACTCCGTTACTAACCACATACATGTGCCACTGGTTACATCTGGTTAAGTCATTGATTATCTGAGTAATATACTCTTACGTTAGTGATGTCATCCCATTCCAGTGGAACGTTAAAAGTTTTTCGAATTATTATTCAATTACATTGTTTTAAAGGAACTTTAGTTCAGGGGAAACATATTCTTGTTGTAAGTTGACATGACAACTTTCACTTATTTATGAGAAGATGTTATTACACAGAGCAGCCTGCTAGAGTCACTTGATTGCAAATACTAGTAAATTTTCACTCAGGAGCATTCATTGTCCATTTACACGGAGCTAAATTATTGATGTTATAGATAGATAACATGAAACATGCTTTGCCATCAACTTGATTATACAAAATGAATTATTTATAAATAAAAAACGAAGAAACGCAGAAGTTTGTCTGCGTCAATGGATAATTCGCAACCAAATGAACTGCAACCCTAATGGTTAATTGTTTGTTGAATCATGAATGAAATTCATGTCAATGGTTCTAACAAAGAAAACCATCCTTGATTAAATATTTCATGAATTCTCTTGCTTTCGACCACAATTTGCTGTTTGCATTCACTGACTGACTGTTTTTAATACAGTAAATGCACTGTACATCGAATAGGTTCGGGTGATGTACACAACTCACACTCAATTGGAGATAATTTTTTACATACTGATCAGGTTTGAAAAACAAACCCCCTGAAAACGACAGATGTGCCGAATGTGCCCCGCTCTCGGGTGGGAGTTCGGGGAGGACTGAGATGATTAGCGAGGGCCACTCCGATCAGTTGGGCCATCTCGCATAAGTCACGCTTTAAGAGTAAGCGGGCGGGAGGCGCAGCTCTTCCCGCTCCCCTTCGAGTTCTCCAAAGAGGAAGAAGAAGACAAAGATGGTTAAGATGAAGCACAAACACTCCACGTCTCGATCTCAGACTGTTGATGAGCAGTCGGTGTCTTCTCAGCTTCACGCTTCTATCGACCCTTATAGATTCAAAAATGTTAAATAATATCAGGATATATGATTGGAGCTTTTGATTTTGAGCTTTTCAAATGTATTGGTTCTATATGCTATGTACATGTCATTATAATATGAGTACAGTACATACAATAAAACCTGTGATATCCAGAGGACAACTGTAACATTGACAATGAAAAAGAAAAATGTTTGTTTATAAAACATATAATATATATAATTATATTACCCATACGGGTGAGAAGACACCGGTGATTATTTTTGTGATATTTGCACATGTGCTTTCAAGTGATTCTCAACGTTGATTGGTCGGTTACCCGGAGAAAGAATGACTATTACGTCATAAAACAATGGTCTGACGCGACGAATTATCTTATGACGTCACAATGTTACTGTGGCGACGGGTCCTTCACAGCGGCCGCCCAACATGAAAATGTAATAACCAAGCGTAATTTGGTCAATTTAATTGCATAATGGGTAATATATAGAATAACCAACTTGGTACGAGTGATTACGGGAAATATCCACTCGTCTAAATAATGTTCAGAGCCACTCGCTAAAGCTCGTGGCTGAACATTATTTAGACTCATGGATATTTCCCGTAATTACTCGTAACTCGTTGGTTATTCTCTAAATATCCCTTGATGGAGGCCAGTTCCAGGTGTCAATATTTTTCTAATTGTGCTGTTATGTTAGAAAGGCAACGAAACTCATGAAATTATCCGAAGTTTAAAGACAATATCTCTGTTCATAATATCATCATTCTAATATACCTAATCGTGTTGCCAACAGCGATTGTCTGTAGATTCTATAGTACTTCTTTCCGTGAAAAGATTTCATGTCATTCTAATTTTGTGTGTCATCGTAAAAGTTATTGTCCAAGGTGATTGGTGCCACGGAGGTTCTGTGTTACTTCTATGTAGCCTTTCATCCTCATCAAAGAGGTTCATCAACTGATCTAATGGAATGACCTCGTTCTGTTGGATATTGACCAAATACCCTAGGTTTTACTTATATTACATATTTAAAATAAGTTCAGTCCAATAAGGTAAAGATGTCAAGCGTGTCTGGTGCCCTTGTTAGAGATTTGCATTAATGGAATTATTTGGAATGCATAAAGATGTAACTTATATGTATGATACTCTTGTTAGCAAATCAGGGATGTCTGCCTGCTTTATTTGAATGTCAGGGTATTCCATACGATAACTAGTACACACTCGATAACTAGTACACCCTCGTATCCAACGGTGTTTTGAAAGGCCAGGATTCTAAATAAAGTGGTCATAGATAAAACTAATACTAATACTAAAACTGATACAAACCTGAAAGTGATCTGAGAGAAGTACATGAACACATATTTGTATTTACAGAGTTCCCCTTGTTGCAGAAGAAGCAATTTTGCATCAGGTAAGCTTCTTGGACATGAAAAATGCCTGAATATTGCCCTTGTATGGATTCGCATTTGTGAAATAACATGAACATGTCTCTGAACGCATTTCAATTCACAGAGATACGTGTGAAAATCGTGTTGAAAATCAATGCCTGGATTAATAAGACATTGTTTGTTTGTTTGTTTTAAAATTAACAATGAATGAAGTGTATCATCCATTTATATTTTGTCAGTTATATGTTCTCCTATCTCCTTAAAAAAAAACTTGGTTGCTGTGTTTTGTACAATTACAAGCAGATGTTTACGTTCTTTTTTCGCTGTCTCACAAGGAAACAATTATGAGGCAAAGCCAGTGCTTGGAGAAGGGAGATGAGATTTCTGAAAAATTTAGAATGGTGAATTAGCAAATTCTAGAATATTATGTTTGCTAAATGGATGTTCGTGGACTACTTTTTGTTTAATGCAGTTTTAAACATGTAATTGACCACTTTAAACAATATCATGGCAATAAAATTGAGTAGAATTACCGAGTCAGAGTCATATTAAATTGAAAGCCACTTAATCTGTAATTTCTGTATTTTACAACCACGCATTCGAGAACGATCTCCTCCGTTGTCATGGAAATCCTATCTTTTTTTACAGTGACTTAACATTTTGTGTTCAACTGTTGCATATAAAACAAATTTCTGGCAATTTTGTGAAATATTATTGTTGTTTCATCTAACGTCGTGTGAAGATTATATGTTATCTGATATATCATGTCACAAGAATAGAAGAAAGAAGATTTTTGAATGCCTGTTATAGGGACATGATTTATAAAGTGATACTCGCAATTTCATACATCAGAGTATAATGCTTTTATTTCTTTATCTGTTCAAGTGCACCAGGGGTTTTGAAAACCCTTTTTTCAAAATGGTGTTTGGCCAGAATGTTTGGCATTTAACTCATGAAATGTCGAATTTTAATTGTTGTTAAATGTTGTCAACTTAAGTAACCTTATTGGAGGTAAATGTGTTGATGCGTGGTTACTGTTGGACATCACAAAAAGCCATTTAGACTGCCCCCATCTCGTCAACTTAAGGAGATATGAAAACGACGATTTTTAAAACGTGAATTTGAACATTATGTAATATGAACAGATAATGTTTTGAAATTTCAGATTTAGTTCACTTTGTTTCTGAAGATTCTTGGAAAAAGTTTAGCGATTTTTAATTCCTTTGAAAGAGACATATACTACAATCATGAAACAAAAACAAAAAGGTCACATCTACACATGAATATTGTTCAACACACCAAGTTCCGTTGAGCTATGCCTTATGGTTTTTGAGTATTGCTCTTAACACGTAAATTATTTTGCGTTTTCATGCATACAGGAAAACTAAAAATACAAGACGTTGAACATAACAAAAGGCATATCAACACATGACAATTGTTACACATACAGAATTTCGTTGAACTATGCCTTACGGTTTATTTTAGTTTCGCCCCGGAAACTCTGCATTTCCATTGATACAGGGAAAAATAAAAATGCGAAAAAGTTGAAAATACCAAAAGCAGATCTACACATGATGATGGTTCCACACACAAAGTTATGCTGAGCTTTTGCTTCAGATGTTAGAGTTAGAGTTAGAGTTAGACAGAGATATGAACGAACGGACGGACATACGGAGGGACTGAGCACATTTCAATATTCCCCGCCAATTTGTTTTAGCATGTGATAATAACGAAAAAAGAGCATATACAAACATTAAATGTAGTGTACTGAAACTATGAAAATTATTTACAGCATTCAAGAAATGTATTTAGAATGACACCTTTTTTAGTAATTCCACTTTATGTATTATCATAATATTCAATATAAAAGATGTAAATAATATTCTACCTAATGCGCCATCAGTAAATATAATTTCATATTGAGTTTGCTTACATGTATATGCACTAACAACTATCCTCTTGGGTTTTCATCCCTGTCCGTAACATGTTACAGGAGGCCAGCTACATGTAGTTTATTTCCAGAATAAATAGTATGTGATTAACGAGGCTAATGATAGCTTAGATTGATTATAGTACAGGATGAAACGGTATGTTTGTAAAACCTAGTTAAGCTTATGTGAATAGCAAATCATTATTGATTATCTTAGAAGAGGATAACATACGACAGATCAGAAACAGGTGAAGGCATCTTAACTTGAAAACTCGTCGTATGCATTATGTACAATTGTATGCTTTACACAATATTGTAAAGGGTTGAACATGTGGGAATAATTAGCCGTTGATTATGATCAATGAGATTGTGTTTCACTTGTCGAAGTTGAGCACTTATTTTCACTGTCAGGTAATTACAGTTATGTGTAAATTAACCCCCTGAACATGAACGTTATGATATTTTCAAGTTAAAATTAAGGTAAACTTTTTTTGTTGAGAAAATGATTTGAAAATGATTAACAGGAACCTTTTACTTAACTCTACATCAAAGTGCAATGGCAAAGCCATCATGTCAATACATTTTCAGAATTGGCAGACCGAGGTCCTAATGTAAGTAAATAATTGGCCAACATATCGGTCAGTTGTCCACCACAAATCAGATTAAGCAGCAATCACTGTCAGACGGTATCATTGATTGCTGGTACATAGAAGTTGTAATTCACCAAGTACTTGCCCTGGTCAATAGTGAACTGTGTGGTCAAACATAGCATTTTCATCTGTTTAGTTTTCTATAAATCATGTCAACTGAAATGAAAATCACATTGTTCTATTTTTCATATATTATTCATACAGTTTAATTCGTAAAATCGTGATTCTACTCTGTTATAATAAAATATAATAAACGATAATATGTCCATCACATCTTCACTGCAGTTCTATACTTGGAATTGTTTTGTTGGATTGTTTCTTTATGGATTATCAACTTCTTTATATGCAAATAAAATAAAGTCATATTAGCAGTAGTTCTTATACCGTTTTCAGGAAGTTTTCTGGGTTTTTTCCTGACATATTGGAACTAATTTCACTAACACTTGTGACTTAAAACTTAATGACGAATGTAAGTGTTTAATTAGGGTAGAGTGTTACTTTTATAAAGTTCCAAAGGAGGTGTTTTTTAAACTATTACTTAGAAATTTTTGTTATATGTCTAATGAACGTGTATTTAATAGTTTCTGAAAATGAACCGAGATACTTAATCACTGATCCCATTTAAACGCTGCAAACAATGAGATTAAACACGTGTTCAAAAATATGCAGATGACATAAGTACTTATGGTGAGGAGGAAAGATGAGGCAACTGGCATTGTCCAGTGAGTGAAAAAGACCGTGTTTAATATTCGTTAGATAAGACAATTTTATTGTGACATGTTAGGAGTATTTACCATGTTCGAACCATCACATTATAAATGATATCAGGAGGAACATGTAGTTATTGGATTGCAGCAGCAGTTACTTATAATGTTATTGTAACATTGACGGGGATATATGTTCATTGTGTTAGTCAGTACATTAAAACAATTATGGTTATTGGTTAAATACGCGCCTGCATATTTAACAGGATACAAAGGATTTAGGTTGTGCATCATTGCTAAAATGGTCAACATACAAATTGTCAGATATCCTGAAGTCATTGATTATGTGTCAGATCTAGTTTTACGTTCGTGTTGAGCTGTCATTATCAAAGAGTACTTAATACCATTTCATGAAACCAAGTAATTACTGTCATTAAATGGTACTCTAGTTCTTCTACCTTCATCAAATTGTTATGTTTGTAATTTTGACCTTAATAATTTCAGTTATTGATCTGTGATCTGATCGCTTACTATGTTTACTTTGAGTTCTGTGATTACCGAGTTCATGCCGAGTGAGCAGTAATTGACAATAATGGTTGATTACCTGTTTAAACAGGCATGAAATATATTTGGATCTGCACACACAAGAAACAGCATTTGGTTAAATATTTCTTTTTTTTTCGCTGTTATTTTACATTTGCGTTTGTATTCCTTGACTGGTGGACCCGATTTATAAATAGATCCTATATGTATGGCTGATTTTCATAGTTTGCTGCATTTGCAAGACTGATGCGTATTTGTCGATTATGATGAAGCTTGTTGACGTCAATCAATATCAATATCGAAGTTCAACTTGTATAACAATGCTGCCAAGAGTATACATGCATATCCATAAACTATTTATTTACTTAGTTTACATGTCACTGATGAATTGCAGCGTCATCTGCACAATACCTCGTCTTTGAGGCCCTTTCACTGAGCAGTCCTATATAAGCATTTACTCTAACATTTGTAATACAAACTTAATTATCTTCGTCAACTGCATAGGATAGCATCGTCACTTCTTGCCTCGTGTTAAAGATACATTTTATCGAGACATGTGTATGTAATATAAACGTTCTTGACAACTTGGAAACCTTTACCTTTAAAATCAAGTACACCCTCTTGTAGATGTTGTGGAACCGCTGCTCCACACGAGGCAGAGGTGTGGCAACATTGTCAGTCAAGTCAACATCAAACCCAACAGCCTCAGCTTTGTTTAGGTATGGGAATCATATTTTCCTTTCTTTCTAACTCTCTTAAACTATTAAAACCTTACTTTACAAGTGAGGACAATTAAGTCGTGTATCTAGACACATTAGATCAGTGTGCCATTAGTATTGTTGAACACGTCCAGTGAGTTCTGGTGGGTTATCTGTCCACGTTGTGTAGATTTCTTCCGGTAGCCGAATAGCTCAAATCCTTGTTAGTTTTTTCAGTTTTCCTACCGACTATAGGAATTTTTGAGATATCAGCTGCTTATGTAGAGCTGTGACTAGTTAGTAAACATCCACTGTTCTTTCATGATTCCGATTGCTTGATTCCAGCCTTTGAGGAGAGGTGAGTATCAGGACAAAAGCCAGCAACATTTACAACATATAAATTAAGGAACGCTATTAAAATATATATTCATACCTGATAGGCTATTATGCCAAATAGAATATCTATAATATACGGAAAATGTAGTGAAAATTGACCAAATGCTATAAGGAAAATGGAATTATAACTGTTGATTATATATGTGATCAATGTCGATGTCTACGTCTATTTTTTATGTCTCACAAAGGATTCAATTATCAAGCAAAATCAATACCGGGCGAATGGAAACTAGTCGTCTGAAAGATTATAAATTATATTTTCGAATCAAGATGACTAGGTCTTTATTGATACTGTTTATAGCCTATACCAGTGGATGTTGAAGGTCAACTGGATATCCACGAAGTAGTTTCTGTAACAAACGGTGTCATTGTAGCTTACATGATAAATAATATTATCAATATGAACAGACAGACGTTAAGACATGAATTTCACAAGCAGATAAGGCCATTTATCATACACTAGATTGTGTTCTCGGCAGGATAAAGGCAACGGATATTCTCGCTATTATTTGGCGTCTTATGCGGATGACGATGCAAATTACAGAGGTCATGAGAAAGAACTTCTTTAAAAAAATTGAAATGATGTCACCCGTGTTAACATTTCAAACGCCTGTAATAACGGATAGAGCTTCATGTAAATATACATGCTTTATTTAATAAATATCAATTTGAGTACTGAAAAAAACACGAAGTTTGCAATGCATAGTACGGCAAAATTTATTATGATCATGCAGTGCCAAAACATGCAAATCGCGAGTTGAAATCTACCGAGCAAACACGTAACCTGCTCACATGTGACATAGGCAGTTTGAGTCACATGTTCATTTAACGAACGTAAATTCGGTACATGACCTGGGGCAAAACTAAAGGTTAGACTCCATTATATTTACATATACCTGGCAACAACATTAATCAATTGTAAAGTATATCTGTCATATATAGTCAATATTTTGTGATCATTTGTATGAGCTTAACTAGATTTTAAGTATATTCTGGGTCATTCGTAATCTCAAAATCAATTTAAGCTATAAGTAGCATCAGTAATTTCTGTTCTAGAGATAAAGTAGCTGGTCGCCTGTTATATCAACTGGATGGTTCCGGAAATGACGTAATGGCCAGTCATATTTCTGTAAAAGCCAGCCTGGCACAAAATACAAAATTAACCTTAAATCTAGCTAAATCTGGTGATTGTAGTCGCTGTGAATGGTATCAATGTTTTAGTACTGTTTTACTTTTTAGTGTTGTGAACAAAGTCATGATTTGTGAAATATATGTGTCATTATTCTGTGTGCAATATTTGTTGTAGTTAGTAGGACCAAACGTAAATATAAAGATGATTTTACAAACGTTACATGTCGTTAGTAGTTCAGTTTCAGGAATTGGAAATTTTACATGAAACGTAATTAAGCACTAAATTTCATTACCATATAAGCTTCGTTTATGTGACACATTTCATATTTCATATTTATAGGTATTTACAGATAAGTGTTGAGATGTTGTCCTTGAGGTAACACATTTTTACTGGCATCCCAATCCTGAAGTCATACGAATATTATAAACGGTTGATCCATTGAATTCAATGGAATTGGGTGTTTACAATAAGTCAAACCGATACATTATATATATAATTAGTTAGTATCCTTATCCTGAATTCACAAAAAATATTTCATATATATCAATGTTGACAAGTCGAATGAAGATACATAACATTTCAATCTGGACTTATACACAAGATAATTGGGTTTAGATATAACACAAACCGTTAGCGGGATCGCCCGGGATATAAAGTACTCTAAAGATCGATAATCAATAACTATTACATGTGAAGCCTCTGAAGAAACAGTATTTCCCCAATTGGTCTCATTATATCATTGATCCTTGCTTAACTTCAATATCCCTTTTCTATCAACAGTATTTTGGCAGGAATCCGTATTTTCAATATGATCTGTGCTGATGTGCGTTGTTAATATGCTTATAACAACTCAATACTATTCATGTTAGTAATATTCGCCAGGATTGATGATCAGTCGTAAGCTATCTTCTTCTAAAATAACCAATAATGAGTTGGTATTTATGTAGGCTTAACTTGGTATTATAAACAAACCGTTTCACACTGCACTGCAATCAATCTTATCTTCCATAAGCATTGGTAATCACACACTGTTTATTCTGGAGCTAAAATAGCCAGTGTTCTGTTGTATGTTATTGATAGCTCGCAAGAGCCATTCCCAGGTCTTAAATCAATAATGTTTGTGAATAGCCTAAGTGCATATAAATTTAAAATTACACTTACTGCTACTGGAAATAGAATATATCTTAAGATGATTAAGAACATGATTTTAATTTTTTTTAAACTGTTAAACAATATGATAATAAATACATTTAGATTAATTAAAGAGTTTTGCATATGGGTCATATAAGACAGAACTAATGGTAAAACTCCACAAAACATGACTGAACATTACAATTTTTATTTACAGCTTCACATATTAAATGCAGGCCTACACTTTCCTTGGTGTATCGCTGAACATTCCTCCGTTTGTAATTGTGGGGGGTTCATGATTCGAAAAGAAGTAATATTTATCGATGATTGGACAGTGTCTTTTATCAATGAGACAATTGTAAACAGATCACAGATAACAGACTTGCGTACCATGGATCAATCATTGAACTGTAACAAGATGGCAAAAAAGCGTCCTGATAAATCAACTTTCAACACTTCCTTATTGGTTATATCTTCTATTCTTCTGACGAGGGTTATGCATACATTTGCACAAATTTCCTAAAAGTCATTTGGCACACATTCTTTATGACCCATTGTAATCCATTTGATAAGCGTAAAATTAGTCAGGAAACGGCCCACCTCCCTTGCGACGGCTACAGTGACGTCACGAACAATCGTTTTATGACGTCACAGATGACGAAATATGGTAAGTCGCGGTGAGACAATGGTTGCTTGGAAAATGTGCTAACATCAATAATGTATATAAACGCAGTTATTTACAACCATATAGGTAATAAAGAACATTATGTTTACGTTCTTTAGAATTGCTGCTTTAAATTTGTAAAATTGTTTCATCTTTCCGTTACATCTAATAGAATGTCATGGTAAATTATTGTCATCATTGATTTAAAACACCCTCATAAGACCCAAAATAGTCCATGAACACCCATCAAGCATACGGAATTGAAACAGTCTAATAATTGCTTCAGGCGATAAAAAGACTCAATAAAACCTTTGACATTGTGCTTCCAAAATGTAATTATATCTTTCAGAAAGCTCATTTCCGTTCTCCAAGGAATGACCTTGCCTGAAAATTGTTTCTATGTGAAACAGCTAAAATAGAAAGTAAACATCTTTCTGAAATTGTGTTAGAAATAGCAACCAGAGATTTGAAAGATATGAAAGTCGGTCAAATTACTGTTAACAAATTTCTACTTTGACTTGAAGAGTTACCTGAATCAAAAGAAAGGAGGAAACATAAAGCCAGTTCATTCATTATGAATTTAAAGGGTAAGTTTTTGTGACTGCTATTTCTATTGACTCAATTTCATAGAGCAAGATACTTTAGAGATGAGGGGGGAAATACTTCAAAATTATTCATCTTCAATTAGCTGAACTCCAAACTTCAAAGGGCGAATCTCTGTAATTAGATGTAAATCCCTTTGGTCACTTCAGGTATCATATCACAAGAGTATTTATTTTACCTATAAACATATTGTAGCCATTAGAGCTGCATTACACCACTTACTGAATGTGTGTATTACGTATCGTAGGGACTACAATTTCTAGCTGTTGAACGTTTGCTACTTTTTAAAAGAACCCAAATGATTCGCTAGTGAAGCAGCAAAACTACGTAATCCTATGCCTGTAACTGCATAAGCAATACCAAACAAGTTTAATTTACTTGATTAATTAATCTAATTAATAGAATCATTACTAACATTCATTTTGGTACCATTAAACTAATCAACCTGCCTGCATTAATACATTGAGGACACCTACATTTATTTAATTTTGTATCAATTCGAAAAGTAATAATCGTATAATCATAGAATAAGATTTGTTAACTCGTTACTACTACACACAAACTAACATAAGGTAAAGAGCATAATAACATACTCGGAAAGTAATTGGAGGATTGTAATCGTCTTAGCAAAACAACTTTCATCGGCCGTTCATTATTGCTTGCATTTTATTTGAGTCATTCTTTTGAAATCGTTTTATATTCCTCTGTGGGAGGAAAATAATCAGTCACTGGGAAATAGATGGAATTTCCATGACAACGGATAAAGTTATTCTCGAATACCAGGTTGTTAAATAAAGAAATTGCATGTTAAGTTGTTTCAAAGCTTAAATGTTTGGCCTGTTTTCGTTAATCTACTCTTTTAAGAATAGAATATGTTGTTAACATTCTTAAAGTTTACTACTTAAAACTGGTAAAGTATTTTATTTGTTCTGTAACAGAATTACTGTGCGTTATGGGAAAGTCTGTTATCATTGGTTTTAAACAGCCCCTAAGGACGAAGGACTAATAGTCCATGAACATTGAGCATACACATTTCAACCATTATTCTATGTACTTCAGGCAATACAAGAAATTCAACAACAATTTTAACATCGTGATTATAAAATGTAATCATATCTTCCTGGAAAGCTCATTTTCATTCTCCTTGCATTGACTTTGGCTGATAATTGTTTATTTTATGATGCTGCAAAAATGGAATGTAACATATGCCTGTAATTGACCTGGACATACCAACCATGGCTGATGTTGAAGTTTTAAGAGAGGATTTAAAACCCGGGCAAATTACTGTAAATCAAGTTAACAGAATACAGATTACTTGAATAGAAACTGGAGGTATTATAAATCAAATTCATTTATCTTTAAATAAAAAACGATCATTCAACAATCAAAACGATTCAAATTCGAAGAGTAAGGCCTGTGAGAGGCATTAACGTGGAATTCCTCAATTCAATTAGCTGAAATCAAACTTCAAAAGAGGGAAACTGCAGTTACATGTACTTTCCTTTGGTCATCCTCAGATATTGAATCACAGGGTCATTTATCTTATCTATAAACAAACACCAATGACTATGTGTTTGTATTACGTATTGTATGGATATCTCTTAGCTGTTGTTACATTTCGCTACATGTGAAAAGAATCCAAATAATTTCAAACTGTCATAATTGCATATCATATATATCATAATTAACATTCAAATAACCCAGGCACACATATCCCTGATTTGATGACACAGTCTAGTTAGATCTGTGTATCCAAACTACTTTCACAGGCTTTCATGTTATGTCTTTAGTGAATATGCCTACAAACACAATATATATGTATGAAATATTTGCCTTATAAAACATAAATTATTTGTGTTAAGTCTTTGTGTCGTACGTTTACACAATAGAATGACACTATCCTTGTAAGTAACAAGTGTGCTTGAAGCAAAGCAATACAAATGCATTCAGAACGAAGTTACCCCATCAGACGTGGTAATGAAGCTTTTTAACAAGGTATAAAGGCACCCTTTAACACACAGAGAACTTCCCTGACAACAATAACCTTGGACAAATTGTTTTACCGGACATAAAATATTACAATGACATGAAAGCTTGTCATGGAAAGGGTAATTCCATTATAGATTTTGCTAATAGCTATCACTGTTAGCAGTTAGATCAGAAATATTGGAAGTATCATTCGAATCATGAAGCCCCCACAATTACAAGTGTCTTTTCAACCTTGTAGCATTTCATAAATTTCATCGCCTTTCTATATAATGACAACATGAAAAGAACAACTCTTTGACACATACAACTTGCCTTTACCAAATGATATTTGTGAATCACCAGCTTGCCAAATTCACTTTATTATAGTTACATTCTGTGTCGAAATTGAAAACAAAATGGTGCAAAGTATGAAATGAAAGAGTTGTTAATAAATATTTAAACATGGTGTTATCATTTACATTGACAGCTTTACAGTATAACGTGTTTCAGATGTGAACTTGATTGGCTACAATGGAGTGTAAGTATGTTCAGGAACCTCTCCCAGGTATATTTGTTGCGTTCATAACATGTGTCACTCAGTCCGTTAGCACCCAAGAAACTACAGTCAAAAGCAAGAAAATGATTAAAAAGGCTTAATCATGGGTGATTTCGGTTGATCGAATGGTCGATATGTTTTCATGTCTGATTA
This sequence comes from Gibbula magus, assembly GCA_936450465.1. NCBI lineage: Eukaryota > Metazoa > Mollusca > Gastropoda > Trochida > Trochidae > Gibbula > Gibbula magus. The sequence continues at coordinate 69,834,034 of OW388295.1, forward strand.
AACAAACAATTAACCTTCATCTGAAACAGTTCATTCAGTAGAAAATTATTCTTCATATTCACAACAATTTAAACAAGTACAGGCGGACGTTAGCGTTTCGTAATTGAACTTTGACTCAAACAATGTTATTTTCAAATATTTCATTTATTGCACATTTGTAAATGCAAGTTAATGGTACATAATTTTCCTTTTATCTACATATAGAATCAGCATATGCGGACAGTACCCAATCACTGCTCCTCAATAGTAAAGTAATAAATGAATGTACCTGTATCTACACTCATTTTTTTTAATGATACGGTAACAACTTGTTCCGTGACTACTAAACACTACTTAATTGATAAGTGAATTTATAAAGGCCTATTTTAAAAAAAAATACCAATCTTTGAACTAAGGTGTCTTTGAACTTTATTAATTTCTTTATTAATTAAGTTTATTTAATTTCCTGAACTTTTGAAATGTTCTCTTTTTTCACTTGAGTAAACCTACGTTTGACAGACGAGAAGGATATTTGATGAGAAACAGAACAATTCTGTTTATATGGACGACCTTAACATGAGGATGCATGCGATCTGGAAAAACATTTACATGCATGTCCTAATTATAAGGTTGATAGTGTACATCACTTGTACATCCATGTTGTATGAGTTATATCATGTAATGAGAAAACGGCCGAGGAAAGATGTTTCCTTGAAATCAATTGTTGGCTGTCTTCCAGTTCTTCAACTCTTCGATCCATTTTCACTGATGTGGGTTTTTTTCAGAAGAAATGTTATGAATAATATTCAGTTTTTTTATGTTACAAGATATTTTTTCATTTAAGAAATCATATTTCCTTTTACTCGGTGGTCACTCTAAGTGTGTTCATATGACCGCGCGAGTTAAAAAAAACATTTGCTGTCTTATTTGTCCTTTCAGAACTGATAGTTTTTGCACATGGTCGTGGAACTAATGCAATCTGATTGGCATATTTCATGATTATTAAAACTAATCCACCGACTTCATGTTTTCTCATAAGGACAGTGCAAACCAAATAAAAGGAACCACTTTAACAATGTATCTGATAAAAAATCCTGGCAGAAGCAAAACTGGCATGTTTTCAACATCCTCCTTTTCATAATCAACTTATTCCTAACACAGCATTAAAAACATGATGGTAATTGTACCTACTTTTGTCGCTAATGTACATGCATTTTTTCATTATTTATAAAACATATTTCATATATTGCCAGAACATAATATGTTTCTGGGTATTTTTTTGTAATGAAATGGAGCTGTTATGAGGGAAATCATAGCAAGGTATATATTTTTTAAACGATGTTCTATGGGAAAATATCACTTTGTCATTAACAATGTTATTACGTAGTGTTTCATTGATGAATTTGCGTTCTAAATGTACGTACCAAACAATCTATTTATTTCTCGCTCGGAAAACCCCACTATTAAGCCATTTATGTCGTAAACATTTTATGGCATATGCACTCACACACTATCACTTATAAATGTTTATGATACACGTATAAATATGATCCTATACCAAGAATGCGGTTTATGACAGCAAACCGTTGATTTGACCACGTCAGCAGAATGTGTAACTCTGCTATTGTGCGATATGAGGAAACAATAGGAACGACAAAACGATCCAAAATGTATGTTAACACATTTAGTAATTGGCAATAGGTCAAATCGACTGCTGACATTGTTGAGATCAGGATGCTGTTTACTAGTGTTTAAATATATGCGACGTGCTATGATGATATGTATTATGAAGAATGAAGAACAATTTTATGGATACCAACTTCTTTATTCTGTGTAGGTGACGTTTCGACATAGATACTAATGTCGTTGTCAAGCAGATGGTGGAGTTGAACAAATGCCCTCCACAAGTCACAAGATTGCATCTATCTATCTGGCGCAAACACTGTATTATGGACTCTGACAGAATCGCTTGTAAAATCAACCATTGGTCAAGCAAGGTATCGTAAATCATGGCATAACAAGATCAAAGACTTTTTGAGCTCGCAATTTACATGTAATGACATATATGCTATTACAGATAATGAATACTTTTATGTTAAAGACTGGCTTATATTGAAGGATCACAATGCCTGGATTGCTGGGCTGTGGAATGATCATAACCTTCCGAATGGCAACAAACTACGAACATATCGTCTTTTCAAGCACACTCTATCTGTAGAGCATTATGTTGAAGTTATTCTTAACCGATCACATAGAAGTGTTTTCAGCAAGCTGCGGTGTGGATCACTACCACTTGAAGTTGAAGTCGGACGCTTCACACGGCATGTGACCCAATTGGATAACCGTATATGTAAATTCTGCAACAGTGATTCAATCGAAGACGAGGTTAATTTTCTCGCTGAGTGTAGTTTTTATAATAATATCAGAACGGAGTTTTTTTTAATAAACTCAGCGCCTTTGACACGTCATTTAACAGTTTATCACCAGTCAATTAATCAATATATTTACTCTCCAACAGGATTCATATCAAATCCATCGCCGCACCGGTATACAATATCTTTACTTTTAGAAAAATGAGCCATTAATGTTATATTTTACGACAAAACGATCCAAAATGTATGTTAACTTATTTGGTAATTACCAATAGGTCAAATCGACTGCTGACATTGTTTAGATCAGGATGTTGTTAACAAGTGTTTAAATATATGCGACGTGCTATGATGATATGTATTATGAAGAATGAAGAACAATTTTATGAATACCAACTTCTTTATTCTGTGTAGGCGACGTTTCGAAATATATACTAATGTCGTTGTCAAGCAGGTGGTGCAGTTGAACAAATTTCCAGGATTTATATACATGTTATGTTTATATAATAGACGAGGATGAGAAGATTTCAGTTGTTATTACAGTAGATGGGCTTGGTGTACAAATATTGAGTAGAAGCCAGTGAGAATGATTTACAGTGTTTATACAATAGATGTGGTTGATGTAAACAGCTTGTTAAGGATATTGATTGATTAAACAACATTATCATTTGGGGTAATTAGAAGATGTACACAGCAATATGGTGATTGAAGATGATATATATATGAATATGAGTTGATTAACGTAGCAAGTGATGGTAGGCGTTTGGAATGTAGTATCCTTCATCTCTGTTCAGGGCTGGGGATATCGTCTTAATGTGGATGGTTTCGAGGTATTTGCTTACTTTGTAGTTGGCCTGGTTCTTTTCTAGGATCTTGATGTTGCTCCATTGATGTTGTGGTCTGGGTTGGTCTTAGTGTGGTTAGAGAAGGTTGACACCAAACGACTCCAGCCATTGTTCTGTAAAAACTAGCTCAACTGTTGTTTGTATTCGCTGTTGATGGTACCCATGTTTCATGTTGAAATTGATTGTTTACTGTTTACCTTTATAAGTACATGGATCACACAAGTCACAAATATTACACAAAAATCAATCCACAGTTAAGGTATCTATTAGCGAGACAGTGCAGAATGGTCAATCTCCTAACCAAAAAATATTACCTCCAGGTTGATAACTATAAGGGAGATACATAACATTTCAATCAGGGATTATACATACATGATAATTGGGTTTAGATATGACATAAACCGTTAGCAGAATCGCCCGGGATATAAAGTACCCTGAAGACAGATAATCAATAACTATTACATGTGAAGCCTCTGAAGAAACAGTATTTCCCCAATTGGTCTCATTATATCATTGATCCTTGCTTAACTTCAATATCCCTTTTCTATCAACAGTATTTTGGCACGAATCCGTATATTCAATGTGCTCATTGCTGAGGTGCGTTTGTTAATATGCTTATAACATCTTAATACTATTCATGTTAGTAATATTCGCCAGTGTTGGTGATCAGTCGTAATGCTATCTTCTTCTAAAATAACCAATAATGAGTTGGTATTTATGTAAGCTTAACTTGGTATTATAAACAAACCGTTTCACACTGTACTGCAATCAATCTAATCTTCCATTAGCATTGGTAATCACACACTGTTTATTCTGGAGCTAAAATAGCCAGTGTTCTGTTATATGTTATGGATAGCTCGCAAGAGCCATTCCCAGGTCTTAAATCAATAATGTTTGTGAATAGCCTAAGTGCATATACATTTAAAATTACACTTACTGCTACTGGGAGTAACATCTGTCTTAAGATGATTAAGGATATGATTTTTATTTTGTTTAAACTGTCAAACAATATGATAATAAATACATTTAAATTAATTAAAGAGTTTTTTATATGGGTCATATAAGACAAAACTAATGGTAAAACTCCCCAAAACATGACTGAACATGAAACATGAATTTTTTTTTAAAGCTGCACATATTAAATGCAGGCCTACACTTTCCTTGGTGTATCGGTGAACATTCCTCCTTTTGTAATTGTGGGGGCTTCATGATTCGAAAAGAAGGAATATCTATCGATGTTTGAACAACGTCTTTTATCAATGAGACAATTGTAAATGTCACTACAATATACCACTAATATTAATTCGGCATCCTGTGTACGCAACACACGATCTCTCATCTTACAAACAGACATACATCTTTGGGCCACAGATCACAGATAACTGACTTGCGTACCATCGATCAATCGCTGAACTGTAACAAGATGGCAAAAAAGTGTCCTGATAAATCAACTTTCAACCCTTCCTTTATGGTTTTATCTTCTATTCTTCTGACATGCCATTCCAGATGATAAATAATATGTGTGCAACGTTACATAAAACAACAGTAATCTTTTAACAAAAAGTTCAGATTTTTTTTTATGTGCACCTTGGGACGCAAAGTGATAAGTATTATATAAGTCAACATTGATGGTATGAAACTAGAGGACAACGGAGGATATCGTTCTTGGCTACGAGGTTGTAAAACACAGAACTTGCATGTTAGGTTGTTGAACCTTTCCCGTTAATGCTACACGTTTGACGATGATTATTATCTGAGGAGGAGTGTCATATGACTTTTACGAAACGAGCGTGAATTTGTATATTGCCCGAGCGAGAGCGAGGGTTATGCATACATTTGCACAAATTTCCTAAAAGTCATGTGGCACACATTCTTTATGACCCATTGTAATCCATTTGATAAGCGTAAAATTAGTCAGGAAACGGCCCACCTCCCTTGCGACGGCTACAGTGACGTCACGAACAATCGTTTTATGACGTCACAGATGACGAAATATGGTAAGTCGCGATGAGTCAATGGTTGCTTGGCAAATGTGCTAATATCAATAATATCAACGCAGTTATCTTCATTCATATAGGTTATAAAGAACAATATGTTAACGTTCTTTAGAATTGTTGCTTAAAATTTGTAAAATTGTTTCATCTTTCAGTTACATCTAATATAATGTCATGGGAAATTATTGTCATCATTGATTTAAAACACCCTCATAAGATCCAAAATAGTCCATGAACACCCATCAAGCATACGGAATTGAAACAGTCTAATAATTGCTTCAGGCGATAAAAAGACTCAATAACACCTTTAGACATTGTGCTTCCAAAATGTAATTATATCTTTCAGAAAGCTCATTTCCGTTCTTCAAGGAATGATGAATGAGGAAACATAAAGCCAGTTAATTCATTATTAACTTAAAAAGTAAGTTTTTTGTAACTCCTATTTCAATTAACGTAGAGCAAGATACTTTAGAGACGAGGGGGAAAATACTTCAAAATTATTCGTCTTCAATTAGCTTAACTCAAAACTTCAAAAGGCGAATCTCTGTAATTAGATGTAATTCCATTTGGTCTCTTCAGGTATCATATCACAAGAGTATTTATTTTATCTATAAACATATTGTAGACATTAGAGCTGCATTACACCACTGACTGAATGTGTGTATTACGTATCGTAGGGACTACTATTTCTAGCTGTTGAACGTTTGCTACTTCTTAAAAGAACCCAAATGATTCGCTATTGAAGCAACAAAACCAGAACGTAAACCTGTGCCTGTAAATGTATAAGCAATACCAAACAAGTTTTATATACTTAATTAATTAATCGATTACTAGAACCATTACTGACAGTCATTTTGGTACCATTAAAACAATACAACCTGCCTGTATTAATACATGGGGGAAACTTACATTTATTTATTTTTTATCAACTCAAAATGTAATAATCGTTTAATCGTAGAATACAATTTGTTAGCTCGTTACTACTGCACAATAGCTAACATAAGGTAGAGAGCATAATAACATAATCGGAAAAGCAAAACAACTTTCATCCGTTCTTTATTGCTTGCATTTTATTTGAGTCATTCTTTTGAAATCGTTTTATATTCCTCTGTGGGAGGAAAATAATCAGTCACTGGGAAATAGATGGAATTTCCATGACAACGGAGAAAGTTATTCTCGAACACCAGGTTGTAAAATAAAGAAATTGCAGGTTAAGTTGTTTCAAAGCTGAAATGGTTGGCCTGTTTTCGTTGATCTACTCTTTTAGGAATATAGTATGTTGTTAACATTCTTAAAGTTTACTACTTAAAACTGGCAAAGTATTTAATCTGTTCTGTTACACTATTACTGTGCGTTATGGGAAATTCTAAAAATCATTGGTTTAAAACAGCCCTTAAGGACAAAGGACTAATAGTCCATGAACATTTAGCATACACAATTCAACCATTCTTCTATGTACTTCGGGCAATAAAAGAAATTCAACAACAATTTTGACATCGTGATTTTAAAATGTAATTATATCTTCAAAGAAAGCTCATTTTCGTTCTCCTTGCATTGACGTTGTCTGATAAATGTTTATCTATCTTATGATGCAGCAAAAGTGGAATGTAACATCTGCCTGTAATTGTCCTTGAAATACCAATCAAGGCTAATGTTGAAGTTTTAAGAGAGGATTTAAAAGCCGGGAAAATAACTATTAATCAAGTTAAAATAATACAGATTGCCTGAATCAATAACTGGAGGAAATATAAATCAACTTCATTTATCTTTAAATAAAAAACGATCATGCAACATTCAAAACGATTCAAATTCGTAGAGTAAGGCCTCTCAGAGGCATTAACGTGGAATTCTTCAATTCAATTAGCTTAAATCAAACTTCAAAAGAGGGAAACTGCAATTACATGAACTTTCCTTTGGTCATCCTCAGATATTGTATCACAGGGTCATATATCTTATCTATAAACAAACACCACTAACTATGTGTTTGTATTACGTATTGTATGGATATCTCTTAGCTGTTGTTACATTTCGCTACATTTGAATATAATCCAAATAATTTCAAACTGTCATAATTGCATATCATATATATCATAATTAACATTTTAGTAACCCAGGCACACATATCCCTGATTTGATGACACAGTCTAGTTAGATCTGTGTATCCAAAATACTTTCACAGGCTTTCATGTTATATCTTTAGTGAATATGCCTACAAACACAATATATATGTATGAAATAGTTGCCTTATAAAACAATTATTATTTGTGTTAAGTCTTTGTGTTGTATGTTTACAACATAGAGAGACGCTATCTCTCTACATAACAAGTATGCTTGAAGCAAAGCAATATAAATACATTCAGAACGAAGTCAACCCATTAGACGTGGTAATGAAGCTCTTTAACGAGGTATAAAGGCACCCTTAAACACACAGAGAACTTCCCTGACAACAATAACCTTTGACAAATTGTTTTACGGGACATAAACTATTACAATGACATGAAAGCTTGTCATGGAAAGGGTAATTCCATTATATATTTTTCTAATGGCTATCACTGTTAGCAGTTAGAACAGAAATATTGGAAGTATAATGGATAGAGACGTTGTCTTTTAAACCTTGTAGCATTTCATAAATTTCATCGCCTTTCTATATAAAGACAACATGAAAATAGCAACTCTTTGACACACACAACTTGCCTTTACCAAATGATATTTGTGAATCATCAGCTTGCCTTTACCAAATGATATTTGTGAATCACCAGCTTGCCAAATTCACACAACTTTGTTGTATTATAGTTACAGTCTGTGTCGAAATTGAAAACCAAATGGTGCAAAGTATGAAATGAGAGAGTTTTTAATAAATATTTAAACATGGTGCTATCATTTGCATTGACAGCTTTGCAGTTGCCTTATAAAGACCGTACGATGTATAACGTGTTTCAGATGTGAACTTGATTGGCTACAATGGAGTATGTTCAGGAACCTCTCCCAGGTCTATTTGTTGCGTTCCTAACATGTGTCACTCAGTCCGTTAGCCACCCAAGAAACTACAGTCAAAAGCAAGTGAATGATTCAAAAGGTTTAATCATGGGTGATTTCGGTTGATCGAATGGTCGATATGTTTTTAGGTCTGATTAAACAAACAATCAACCTTAGTCGGAAACAGTTCATTCAGTAGAAATTTATTCTTGGTATTCACAACAATTTAAACAAGTACAGGCGGACGTTAGCGTTTCGTAATTGAACTTTGACTCAAACAATCTTATTTATAAATATTTCATTTATTGCACATTTGTAAATGCAAGTTAATGGTTTATAATTTTCCTTTTATCTACATATAGAATCAGCATATGCACACAGTACCTAATTACTGCTCCTCAATAGTAAAATAATAAATGAATGTACCTGTATCTACACTCACTTTTTTTATGATACGGTAACAACTTGTTCTGTGACTACTAAACACTACTTAATTGATCAGTTAATTTATAATGGCCAAGTATAAAAATATTTCCAATCTTTGAACTAAGGTGCCTTTGAACTTCATTAATTTCTTTATTAATTAAGTTATTTAATTTCCTGAACTCTTGAAATGTTCTCTTTCTTCACTTGAGTACCTACGTTTGACAGACGAGAAGGATATTTGATGAGAAACAGAACAGTTCTGTTTATATGGACGACCTTAACAGGAAGATGCATGTGATCTGGAAAAACATATACATGCATGTCCTAATTATAAGATTGATGGTGTACATCACTTGTACATCCATGTTGTATGAGTTATATTATGTAATGAGAAAACGGCCGAGGAAAGATGTTTCCTTGAAATCAATAGTTGGCTGTCTTCCAGTTCTTCAACTCTTCGATCCATTATCACTGATGTGGGTTTTTTTTCAGAAGAAATGTTATGAAGAACAGTCAGTTTGTTCATGTTACAAGCTCATTTTCATGTAAGAAATCATATTTCCTTTCAGTCAGTGGTCACTCTAAGTGTGTTCATAGGACCGCGCGAATTAAAAAAACATTTGCTGTCTTATTTGTCCTTTCAGAACTGATAGTTTTTTAACATGGTCGACTAATGCAATCTGATTGACATATTTCAAGATATTCCACCGACTTCATGTTTTCTCATAAGGACAGTGCAAGCCAAATAAAAGGAACCACTTTAACAATGTATCTGATAAAAGTAATCCTGGCAGAAGCAAAAATGGCATGTTTTCAACATCCTCCTTTTCATAATCAACACATTCCTAACACAGCATAAACAAACATGATGGTAAGTGTACCTACTTTGGTCGCTAATGTTACCGCAATGCTCCAGATAAGATGCGTATGTGCGTAGAATACGCATGAATAATTCAAATATACGCATGAAAAATGAAATCAATGAATGAAAGATACGCACGACTCTCTCAGAATACGAGCCAGTTTGTTTTTACATGCGTGAATGTCACTGTAAAAATAGTTGTTCAATCTTTCATGTCCGATCTTTATGTCTCGAATAGCATTCGTTGCATCTCTGTATTGAAGCGAAGCCGATGATTACCGAGTGTTTCCCCATGATCTTGTTAACATTACAATGATTGAATCCATGTTCGGGGTAAACAATCTCAAAAAGCAAGCCCTTATAGTGCGTTACTATTACTGATTGACCGAAGTCTATGTCCCCCCGGTAAGCTTCAAATACGTTGAATTTCTCTCAAGTAAATGCATGTCATTTATGTTTATAGTCAAATTATAACCGTGCATGCAGTAATTGACAATATCAGGTGGATATTTTACATACGTTGTGAAAGCATTGGCCAAGCAGATGAATAATATATAATTTGTTATGAAAAACGAGTGGAATGGCCTGGTTAGTTTGCCCGAAAGACTGTTTTCGTTAGGACTAATTAAATATCTTATTTTCAGTGCAGTCATCTATTGATCAATTGACATAACGTTCGTTTGAAATTGAAATATTTTTCGAATTTAAGAAAACGTTTTTGCCGAAATTTATTTTTGCGAAAATATTAGGACAAAATCAAATGTAGTCTGTTTTTAGATATTCCTTTCAGAACTAAGTATATGTACATTGAATGTCAATGGTTGATTGATCAAAACATGTGAAGAAATAACCAATTACTAATTAAAAACCTACGAGATGAGTTGCGATACAACTTTCTTTTTTTATTCTATTTTTTTTTAAAAAAGGCACTCAAATAGACGACTTTTCAGAATTAATACTGTTAAAATTAGTTTTATGCTAATCAGTATATCATGTTTGCTAATACTGCCAGACGACCTTGTAACAAGTCGACATACATCTTATTTTAAACAGAATAAATTTAAAACTACTTCGTTTACTTTGAAATAAAGTACATATATTTTGAGGTACTGTAGTGTGAACTTAATTTTAAGCGACACATGGTCAAAACACGGTGGCTCAGCATTTCAGAATATCATTCTAAATAATATCTATACTGAAAGCTGTAGTCAATCGATTTTGTGCGAGTTTCAAAACATTAATCATGGTGTTAAAATGTTTTATAGTGAGTAATAATTATGTGCGAGCACGCATGTGTGTTAATAACATTACGAACTTAGGTTAGTCTACTATTTAAAATTTACCATATCTTTTTATAAAGCGTTTTGAGGGCTGCTGTAAATTTAGACAAGCGCCCTTAAACAGGTGTAATAAACTTCGATGCGCATTAGATCAATGCGCACGTTCGTGTATCTTCCTGTCTAGCTGTGCCGTCTGCTGCAAGAATGTTTACCCAGAAGAAACTCGTTAATTTTTTTGAAAGCAAAACAGTTTCAATTAACAAGGAAAAGTTAGTATCTGATATTATCAATGACATAAAATAAATAACATGACGGTAATCACGTCAATGAAAAAAACAATTGCTGGTTGGAAATCAAACTTCCCCTGTCTTCACGTGGAGCGTGATGATGTTGTGAAATTTAAATGTTTAGTTTGTGAGAAGTTTAATATGAAAACAGTGTGGGCTTCCGAAGGAACCCCAAATGTACAAACATCAACTATTGAGCGACATTGTGTATCGGAGCCTCACATCCAAGCTGTCAAGCGATCTTTGAAAAGTGAGGCACAACATGTTTTTCACGAAGAGCCCAGTGTTGACGTTTGTGTATTGGACTCTGACATTTTTTTGGTGAGAACTATATACATGGTGATGAAAGAGGAGCTGCCACTCTCCAAAGTCAATTCACTTTTGAATCTACAACGATTGAATAAAGTAGATATGCCATACACCAATTTGAGTTGGACTACAGTTAATGAAATTCAGCGAATAATTTCAGTATTATTGAGTACAGACATTACCATCTCTAAACGCTTGTCAATTTGTGACCGTTCAAGGTGGGGTTCCAGAAACTTCTTTCTTGGACAATAACGAATAAGAAGACGGTTGTGCACACACGATTTGCAGAGGTTTGTTAAACTATTTGGAAGATTTTGATATTGACGTCGGTAAATGTGTTTCACTAGATGGGCCGAAAGTCAGGAGTAGGTGTTCAGTTTCAATCCACAGCAGCACCCTTTACTCTTCAAACACACTGTGTAGCTCACAGATTAAACCTGGCCGTCACCGACTCAATCAAAAAGATTGACATTCTAAAGAAATTCAATGAAAAGTTTGGGCAACTGTATCATTTCTTTTCTTACTCAGCAAACAGGACTTATGCATTGAACAAAATGCAAAAACTACTTGAAGAGCCAGACTTGACCATCAAAATGCCATATGCCATCAGATGGCTTGGACTAAAACAGGCAGTTGAAGCTGTATTTTTGTGAATCTGTCTTAGCTACTCTCTCTGGTTTTGCTGACAAAGACGCACTGGTCAAGGGACTATACAAGTATTTTTCAACTTACAAAACAGCCTTATTACTTGGCTTCATGTTGGATGTTCACCACATTCTTTCAAAGTTGTCCCTCCAGCTACAGCAGGAAAACCTGCTCTTCAGTGATTTGTCTCCCATGGTTGACAGTATTTTCAGTCAATTTGAAGTTCTGAAAACAAGTGACGGCTTAGGCCTAAAAGAAATGAAAGAGTCACTGACAAGGCAAGGCAAGGCTTATGTTGGCAACATTGAATTGAAAATGGTGTAAAGTTGCAGTTTGAATTTCATAAGGAGAAGTACTTAAACAATCACATTAAAAACATAAAGAAGAGAATTCCAAAAGTTGATAGCCTTATCATGTCATGCTTGGGCCAGGTTCTGGAACCGTCTTTGGCAAGTTCTGCTCGGGAAAGTGAAAAGGCTCTGGACACGCTTACGGAACATTATGGGAAGGACAGAACTGTGAAAACAGTGGAGGGGGATCTCATCTCAGGAACCACCACCACAGAGAAGACAGTGAAGCTCCTGGTAGATGGAGAAGCCCTGAAGACTGAATGGCCTGGGGTGTTGGCCATGATGAAAGGCACCTACAAGGACCAGTCCCTCAAGGGGTTTCGTCAAAGACTAACTATCAAGCATGCAGACATGTTCCCAAACATAGCCACACTGGCTTCCATTGCCCTCTGTATGCAGATCACCTCAGTAGAGTGTGAAAGGTCCTTCAGCACACAAAACAGAATCAAGAACAAGAAAAAGGTAATCTTTAGTAAAATATTTATTTCAGAGAATATTTGCAATTCATTTAATTGATTTAAATCAAACGTCATTAAGCAAACATCGTTATCATATAGATGATTGGCTTGCTTAATGAGTTTTCACCAGTTGAAATTGTTTCAAATGTCTGTTTATTGGTTGGAGGCGCAAACCGCCTCCAACCTGATACGCAGTTGGATTTCACGCTATATTACTGTTGGAATATTCAAAATAAACTTTCGACTAAACATGCTTGGCCTCTTCATACTTTGGAAAAAGCATATGACCAACGAACACGGCTGTAATAAATTTGTAACCACGTGACCATGTGGGTTATCCGAAATAATTATCCCTTTTTACTGCGAAAAGAGATTTTGTCTAAACATCTAAAATAGAAACGACCGTTGTGTTATTCTGAGTCTGAATGTTAGTAAACATACGATTTTTCAATTCAAAGCCATTTTACACCTCCATGAGCAGACATGTACCAATTCAAGTGCATAATTTCGCACTGCAGTTTCGGAAAATCCAAGAAACTTTACAAGCTAATGTTATACGCGCGGAGCAAGCATATACTAAACGATAGAAGATGTTGTCAATCAACACACCAACCTTCCACTCAGTTATCAATATTTTCAATGCAAATCAGACTTGCATAATGGTAGGCCTACTCAATGTACTGTTATTGAATTAATGATAGTGAAGCTTGTACATGTATAAGCACATATTGGATAGAACCATATTTATGTCCAAACTGATAGCATCAAGCATGAGGATACCGGGTCATTATCCTTGTATTAAAAAAGTTTCATATGCCTTCCTTCCACAGATAAACAGAATATGCTTCATAATCAATCGAATTGGTACACTTTAAATTTGCAAATGTTTAACAAATGGTTGACTGTGTGTCTCAGGGAAAATAGGCCTACATATTCTTATTGCTGGAATCTAACAATGACACAACTGTCAACAACGTTTTGATCAAATTCATAATATAGGCCTACTTCAAAATTGGAGCAAAAGCACCCGGGAGTTGCGCTTTAAAATAAATCGGGGAAGTTGAATGTTCACTTTCATTTTCAAATGATAGATTATATATAATTTTATTCTATTTATGAATAAATAATGTATGTAAATTGAAAAGCATATACACAGCTTAAATGATCGAGGTAAAATTCTTTTATTTGCGACTTTTGAATTGAATAACTAATTGTGTGATTAGTAATCAAAGCTTTTATCCCCCAAAATGACCATAATGCAGGCTGCATTTTGCTATATGTACATACATATCCTTTTTATAATATATTTAAGCCTTAACAAGATGCCTCCAACCATGCCTTTTTAAAGGCTTTTCTTGTTATAAATGTCACGAATTGATAATATGTCACATCATGAATTAACTGAAGTGTATGTTACTTTAGTAGTTTCATAACTTGTTAAAGGTCATCGATTGGTTCTGCTAACATGGAGGCAGCAGTGAGGGTCAGAAACTGGCCAGTCTCTGGCATTCACGAGTCAAACGACGAAAGAAGAGGCTGGCTGTTGACTATAAACCACATCCGGCCAAAAAATCCAAACCAAGTTGCTAAGAAACTGAATGTTAATAAACTTTGAAAGAATGAAAGACTCTTAGCTTTTTGTCATTTAGTAATTTTACTCCTCACTTTTTATTTTGATGAGTGAAATACCCATTGGCTTTTTCCATTAAGTAATTTTACTCCTCACTTTTGATTTTGATGAGTGAAATACTGGCTATCAACTTTTGGAATCCCTGAATTTCATTAACTGTAGTCCAACTCAAATTTGTGTATGGCATATCTACTTTATTCAATCGTTGTAGATTCAAAAGTGAATTGACTTTGGAGAGTGGCAGCTCCTCTTTCATCACCATGTATATAGTTCTCACCAAAAAAATGTCAGAGTCCGATACACAAACGTCAACACTGGGCTCTTCGTGAAAAACGTGTTGTGCTTCACTTTTCAAAGATCGCTTGACAGCTTGGATGTGAGGCTCCGATACACAATGTCGCTCAATAGTTGATGTTTGTACATTTGGGGTTCCTTCGGTAGCCCACACTGTTTTCATATTAAACTTCTCACAAACTAAACATTTTAATTTCACAACATCATCAGGCTCCACGTGAAGCCAGGGGAAGTTTGATTTCCAACCAGCAATTGTTTTTTCAATGACGTGATTACCGTCATGTTTCTTCTTAATACTGGTTTTGGTTACATTGTCAATTATGTCATTTATAATATCAGATACTAACTTTTCCTTGTTAATTGAAATTCTTTTGCTTTCAAAATAATTAACGAGTTTCTTCTTGGTAAACATTCTTGCAGCAGACGACACAGCTAGACAGGAAGATACATGAACGTGCGCATTGATCTAATGCGCATCGAAGTTTATTACACCTATTTAGGGCGCTTGGCTAAATTTACAGTAGCCCTCAAAACGCTTTATTAATAGATACGGTAAATTTTAAATAGTAGACTAACCTAAGTTCGTAATGTTATTAACACACATGCACGCTCGCACATAATTAATACTCACTATAAAATATTTTAACACCATGATTATTGTTTTGAAACTCGCACAAAATCGATTGACTACAGCTTTCAGTATAGATATTATTTAAGATGATATTTTGAAATGCTGAGCCACCGTGTTTTGACCATGTGTCGCTAACAATTAAGTTCACACTACAGTGCCTCAAAATATATGTACTTTATTTCAAAATATTTCAACGTTATGTCAATTGATCAATAGATGACTGCACTGAAAATAAGATATTTAATTAGTCCTAACGAAAATGGCCAAACTAGCCAGGCCATTCCACTCGTTTTTCATAACAAATTATATATTATTCATCTGCTTGGCCAGTGCTTTCACAACGTATGCAAAATATCCACCTGATATTGTTAATTACTGCATGCACGGTTATAATTTGACTATAAACATAAATGACATGCATTTACTTGAGAGAAATTCAACGTATTTGAAGCTTACCGGGGGACATAGACTTCGGTCAATCAGTAATAGTAACGCACTATAAGGGCTTGCTTTTTGAGATTGTTTACCCCGAACATGGATTCAATCATTGTAATATTAACAAGATCATGCAGAAAAACTCGGTAATCATCGGCTTCACTTCAATATAGAGATGCAACGAATGCTATTCGAGACATAAAGATCGGACATGAAAGATTGAACAACTATTTTGACAGTGACATTCACGCATGTAAACACAAACTGGCTCGTATTCTGAGAGAGTCGTGCGTATTCACTCACTGATTTCATTTTCATTTTTTTTTTCATGCGTATATTTGAATTATTCATGCGTATTCTACGCAGATACGCATCTTATCTGGAGCCATGCATGTATAATATGCATCCTGATGATTTTAGTGTCTCATAGGTCACTTTTATGTGTGTGACACTTAGATAACATATTTTTCTTCTTCTTCTTCTTCTTCTTCTACATGTGATGTTTACAGTAGATAGGCTTGATGTTCAACTATTGAGTAGAAGCCAGAGAGAATAATTTACACTGTTTATACAGTAGATGAGGTTGATGTACACAGCTTGTTAAGGAGTTTAAGTCTAGGTTGATGTACACAGCTTGTTAAGGATATTGATTGATTTAACAACATTATTACTGGGGGTAATTAGGAGATGTACACAGCAATATGGTGATTGAAGATGAGGTAAATATGAATGAGTTGATTAACGTAGCAAGTGATGGTAGGCGTTTGGGATGTAGTATCCTTCATCTCTGTTCAGGGCTGGGGATATCGTCTTAATGTGGATGGTTTCGAGGTATTTCCTTACTTTGTAGTTGGCCTGGTTCTTTTCTAGGATATTGATGTTGCTCCAGTTCTGTAAAAACTACCTCAACTGTTGATTGTATTCGCTGTTGATGGTACCCATGTTACATTTTGAAATTGAGTGTTTACTGTTTACCATTTTAAGTACATGGATCACACACAAGTCACACAAATCAATCCACAGTTAAGGTATATATTAGCGAGACAGTGCAGAATGGTCAATCTCCTAACTAAATTATATTACCTATATAATAATAACTATAACTATAACTATAAAGAAGATACATAACATTTCAATCAGGGGTTATACATACATGATAATTGGGTTTAGATATGACATAAACCGTTAGCGGGATCGCCCGGGATATAAAGTACTCTAAAGACAGATAATCAATAACTATTACATGTGAAGCCTCTGAGGAAACAGTATTTCCCCAATTGGTCTCATTATATCATTGATCCTTGCACTACTTCAATATCCCTTTTCTATCAGCAGTATTTTGGCAGGATTCCGTATTTTCAATGTGATATATGCTTAGCTGTGCTTGTTAATATGCTAATAGCAGCTCTTACGAAACAATATAATGTTATATTCTATACTATTATACACACAGTGAATATTGACTTTCTCCCTGCCCGCTGAGTGAGAAGTATACGAAACTGTATCAACCTGGGGTTTAACAGGAAGCACATAATGCTGCCATTGGAATGACTCCAGTCACTCAGTGTAATCTTCACAAATCAATAGAAGAACACAGAGAAGATTACACTCTTCCAATACTTGCACTAAGGTCAGTTCAGGGAACCAATGTCAGAGTATATTATAGATTAGATGGATAATAATGTACAATGACATCTGTCAACCATTTACATTGATTGGCAGATCCACCAACATCACATACACGTCTGTGCAGAATTATGTACACCGTGTTCGCGCATATTTCGTGAACATTTCGCCAACATAATCATAATCCGGTGTACATAATTCTGCACGGTAGTGTAGATTGTTTATTATTATATCCCGTTTTGGTTTTTATCATCTTTTCAAAGCAAAATTATAAACCAGTCACACCTTTTGTGGTCCTAAGGGACGTTATTATTGCAGGAATGATCTCAGAACTATAAGTCGAAGCAAAGCAGTTTGTCCAGGCTGACGTTCAGATCAAAAGAAAGCTTTGATGTTTTATTCCATGTGAAAAAAGTTGTAAACCTTTACATTCATTGGAGTTAATCTGCATGTGTTTACAATGCCTTTCGAATGATAAATTTGTTCTCTGTTTGAAACAATGACACATATTTGCCGTAAATGTTACATGGACAATTGCAAATATCTCCTTCACAAGTTCACAGTAATAAGAACCTGGTTTGAAAATAAACAGCAGATCGCCTAAGGTTGTGACCGCTTTACTAATGGAAATTGACAGTGAAAAAGTAGCTTCAATCATAATATTATACGACAGGTCAAACACAATCTCACTGATTATTGCTTGAATCACAAACTAGTTATTCCCAACACAACTCCTCTCTTTAAAATGTTTTATCAAGAATTAATTATATTTCATGTAGGAATACCTGTCAATGATAATGATAATGATAATGATAAGTCGTAAGCCCTACTCTTCTAATAGTCAATAAGGAATTGTAACATGATTTCAGTGTATCCTTGATTCTGATTGGTTGATTTGCCTATGTTGAATGACAATGAATACCCGCAAATTACTTGGGGCGAATCACCGCGAACATATACATCATGTTCACAAGATTCGGCCCGACTCAAAATTTAATTTTTCTATTTCTCTTAATATGTGCTCCTTACTCAAATTTGACAGGTGGCATTGTCATTTTCTAACTTGTGTATAGCAGTATAGGTCACAAATAACTCTCAAAATTAATTAGTTTCAAGTAACTAAAATGTTTTCAACTAGTAAGATTTGTCCAAGTTTGACGCCTTCTTTCATGCGGCTGTGTTTACCGAATGCCGTAGCCATGGCATGACGTCATAGTGATCAACCGTTTTGACGTCACAATGCTAGCGTCCTTGTCACAATGGGTTAGGGCAAGTTTAAGATTTATGTTCCTCTTACAAAAATGGAACAGTCGCAAAGTCCTTTCCACTCAGAGATAGGTACGCAAAAAGAGAGTTCGTTTTAAAACGCCTGATAACTAAGGGTCATGTTACAATATCGATAAATAGTTGCGTTTGTAAAATTTGGCTAACGCCGTCGGTTTTAAACTAAATTTTCGGGTGTTGAATAGCAATGAATCCCGGAAATTTTACAAACGCATCTATTTATCTTATAATTGGTACTGAACATGGTATTTTTACAAACTGCATCACCCTGTACTGTAATCATGCTAAGCTATCATTAGCATTCAGGTAATCGCACATGCTGGCCCCCTGTTATGTGTTCATTCCAGGTCCACAACCATGCACATGTGTGCATATATGTGAATGATATGTGAATGTGAAAGCAAACTATATCTGATATTTATACGTTTGATATGTCAGAATGTATTGAAGGATGACTTAGAAACTAAATTTATATGATTTTGGAAATTCAAATGAACACTGTAATAATTGATAAAATATAAATAATTAAACAATTATTGTCAAATAAATTGTATCATCCCAAGTAATTACTTACCGATTGGACATCATCATTACAGTACACTACATTTAATGTGTGCATATGCTCTTCCAACGTTATCAGTGGATTACAAGTTGGATATATTCAAATGGACATCTCGATTTAGTTGACAGATGTAAACAAACTCCAACACTGACAAATCGAAACATTCGAATCCGAAGCTTGCCAGGTGGTCGTGCCACTACCAATACCAATAATAAAATATGCCTGTATATCATTACATTGTTTTAGAGTTTTTGACAATTCCAATAAGAAATACCCTTTGAGAAAAAATAGTTTTGGATAACTTTTTAACAATATAACTTATTAATTTCGATCATATGTAATGAGAGAGTACTTATTATTGTATGATATGAAACATGAAATAATAGCATGATATTGTTTTAACAGTAACAATAAAATACGACTATTTTTTAATTGTGTTGATAACAGAAAGGGTTGCAATTTCCTGGTAAATTAACTTTCCATCGTTGTATCCCTTAGGCAGCCACTCTGTTAAATTATAATCTTTACACAACGTTCCATGAAACAACGATAATCGTTTCTCAAAGGGTCCACAAATTTGTTTTATATGCAACCTTGGTGCGCAAAATGATCAATTGCTGTAAAATGAAAGAATGCAAACAGGAGAATTTCTATGGCAACGAGCTATGCCGTTTTCAATTTATGATGTTGTAAAATAGAGAAATTGCATTTTCAGTCGTTTTATAACGTTAATGTTGCTCCTGTATTCGGTAATTCAGCTTGTGTGAGTGATTGACCATTTTGTTAAATTTAAAAATTTACTGCTTAATTTTGGTAAAATTGTTTAACCTGTTGAGTAACAAACTAACCGTATGTTCGGGGAAATCATTGTCATCTTAGGATTACAACAGTCGCAAAAGTAACACACATAATTGAAACATTCTAGCATTTGATTCAGACTATACATATATATAAATGTACGCGAAATGACAACCGACATTATTGTTTTAGGTTTGAACGGAGAGCTATAAGGCAGTGAAATACAAATTGCCTAAATCAATAAATGGAAGAAATCTGATCCAGTTCATTTATTTAACTTTAAAAAGTAACATTTTGCAATCTTTAATGTCTATAAACAGTTATCAACAGATACCTCTGTTTAAAATTAGTGTGGTTTCATATAACTTGTTAAAGGCATTAAGTAAATTAATAGGAATTCTTTATGTTTAATGAGCTGAACTTTGTCAATAACATGTGTGCTTATGCCTTGGAAGCTCTGTAATTAGGAGGACAATTTACAAGTATTGATCACTTTCTGATATCGTACAATAATGACATTGTTTATATAGTTTTTGGGGGAATCCTAGAACTTCAAATTCATTAAAAAATAAATGAACTCACATTCATTCATTCATTCTCCTGGTAGTGTAGAAGCTATGTGCAAAGTTTAAAAATAATCCGATAAATAGTTTTTTCTGTAATAGGTCGGACAAAACATGTCTTCGGACGAACGGATGGAAGGACGAACGGACGAACGGAATCCTTGGTATACCTATATACCCCCGAACCGTTGGTAGGAGGGTATAATAAACGAGACAAACATCTTTGATTTGAGTTATTTAGTTTCATATATGTGAATTTAAATGTTCAAAGACATTCACATGCTATTTCACAAATGCATATGTCTACAAGGACAATGCACCTTCATGAATTCGAAATATTTGCCTTCTGCAATTATATCAAGCCTTTGTGCTTTGTTACATCATATATTGCAACTATCTGTAATACTAACAGGTAAGCTTGAGTCAATATACATTTCATCAGAACGAGGTCATCCCATAAAACCAATTTAATAACCTATTTAACGTGGTAGGGAGGCTTCATAGAAAGTAACACACAGAGAACCTCACTGACATCAATAACCTTGGACAACTAATGTTACCTCGACAAATGAGATTAGAATGACATGAAAGCTTGTCGTGGAAAGGGTAATTCCCTTAGGCGTTAATCTTTGGTAACCCGAAATCCACATGTCCATCAAATATATTGGTCTATGGGAACATATGTGCTTGTGTACACTTATTTATTACCCATATGGTTGAAAATAACCGAGTTAATATTATTGATATGAGCACATGTGCACATATCACGTTTGCCTAGCAAATATTGTTTCACCGCGACTTCCCGTACTGTGTCGTCTGTGACGTCATAAAATGATAGTTCGTGGCGTCACTGTAGCTTGCCGTCGCAAGAGAAGTGGACCGCTTCCTGCCTATTTTACGTGCATGGAGCGTAACAGAATGGGTAATAAAGAAATTAGTATCCCCCGCCACAACGAAGTTGGCGGGGGATATAGAAATGAGCTCCGTCCGTCCGTCCGTCTGTCCGTCTGTGCGTCCGGGCTTTTCCATTCCGGCCTCGAACTTCAAAACTATAAGACATATCTCAACGAAACTTGGTGTGTGGAACAATCATCATGTCTAGATGTGCCTTTTGGGGTTTTCAACTTCTTCGAGTTATTTTTTTTGAACGTTTCCATGGAAATGTAACTTAGAATTTCGTTTCCGGATCAGAACTCGAAAACTATAAGACATATCTCAACGAAACTTGGTGTGTGGAACAATCATCATGTGTAGATGTGCCTTATGGGGTTTTCAACTTCTTCGAGTTATTTTTTTTTACCGTTTCCATGGAAATGGAACTTAGAATTTCGTTTCCGGATCAGAACTCGAAAACTATAAGACATATCTCAACGAAACTTGGTGTGTGGAACAATCATCATGTGTTGATGTGCCTTTTGGGGTTTTCAACTTCTTCGAGTTATTTCTTTTTACCGTTTCAATGGAAATGGAACTTAGAATTTCGTTTCCGGAGCAGAACTCGAAAACTATAAGACATAGCTCAACGAAACTGGGTGTGTGGAACAATCATCATGTGTAGATGTGCCTTTTGGGGTTTTCAACTTCTTCACAATTTTTTATTTGTTTAATTTTTACCTTTTCTATGGATACATAACTTAATAATTAATTTCCGGAGCAGAACTCAAAAACTGCCATGGATGTATTTTTAGCTCATCTGGCCTGAAAGGCCCGAATGGCTTATGGCATGGCACGGTGTCCGGCCTCTGTCTGTCCATCCATCCGTCCGTCCGTCCGTCTGTAAACTTTTTGCATTTTGTCTTCTTCTCCAGAACCACTTGGTCTAAGGAGCTGAAATTTTTTGTGCAAACTCCTTGGTTCATAGTCACTGTTATTCAACAACTATTCTTCAATAAATTTTCCCAAAGGCGGGGGATATGGCCGACTCTGTCTGCTTGTTACACTCGAAAGTGTGCCATATGAATTTTACGAAACGCGTGCAAAATTTGAAAATAAAGTGCCCTATTGCAACGAAAAATTTAACAATATTCAAGTTTGCTACATTTACCGCAGTTGTTACATTTTTCGTTGCGACTGTGCCCGAGAAACAGTGTTTATGCAGCCTAATGTATAAGGATGTTGTCTATAAAACCACATTTCAAGAGTTGAGAACTGTTGACGAATAAATAACATGACATCAGTCCAATAAATAAACAGACTATTATATAAGAATCGACATCAAGGCATCAGTCCCTTATACAGTCCATCATTACATATACATATATATATACAGTTCATTCACAATTGGCTACAATCAAGTGTAAGTACGTTCGGGAACATCACCCTGACTTATACCGAGGATGAATGATGTAGAAATAACAGTTATCAGTCAGTCCGTGCAGGCAAACAATGAATTGTTGTCAGAAGCAAGTGAATGAATGAAAGGTTTAATCAAGGATGGTTACTTGTGTTAATACGATCGATATGTATTTCATGCCTGATTAAACACACAATTAACCTTAAAAGCTAGCTGAATGGGTTGAGTGTATTCGCTGTGAACGGTAGCCATGTTTCAGTAGTGTGATACATTTGTCTGCTGTGAACACGCTCACGATTTGGGGAATATAGTTTTCATTAATGATTGTGAAATATTTGTTTTACTTCAAACATGTTCAGTAATGCATTGCAACTTCAGTCGAAACTTCTAAAACGTTTAACATGTAATAATAATAATAATAATAGTAATAAAATGGTATAACTGTAGGGGAGAGACTAACTTTACTATGTATGTGTTCACATTAAAATGACCGCTCGAAGGTACCGCAATTGATCTGGCTGATGTAGCGTTTCCTAACCACTTAAAGTAGAGTTTCAAATAGGGCACAATCATGGAAGAGTCAACGATATTGCTGTCTGAACTTAATTTTAATCTACTAACTTTCTGTCGTTTCTGATAATATGGGTAACAGGAAATACAATGAGAGTAAACAGGACAGGAGTTTGTTGATATCTTATATCTGTTCTGTAGAAATTTCGAAACATAATAGATTCACCTTTCACCGAATGTAAAAGGTAAGTGTCTGATGTGAAATTATTTTTTTGTTTATGATCTTGAACTAATTTCTATATATGGTAACATTTGAGAATTACAGGGAACAGGATGGGAAACGATTCTCCCGTATTAACATCAGAGACGTCAACAACTCTTTTTAATTTTTAACAGGAATCCTGTCTTTCGAAAGCTGAAAAGAAACAGAGCTAGAAGACGCTGACCCACAAAGGAGGCAATTCTATCTCCCAAGTGAACATATGGTCCGCTACCTAAAAGACATGAAGGGGAAAGAAAAGATGTTGGCTGATATGACCCTGTGAGAGTTTCTTGTTTGTGTCGTATCTATTGACAAGTGCAAGCTGTGGATGTTAAAAGATGGTGTGGGAGACTATAGGGCCTGGGTGAGAAGGGTGTGGAGAGAAAGCTAGGTTGGTGCAGAAGAATTGGGTGAGACTGGTGCTGCAGAGAGATGGTGAGGTTGGTGCTTGAGTTATGCCCCTATTTCACTACAAGCCGAATTGCCACGAATCATCACGAAAGAGAAGGACAATGCGTTAATAATTCTTGGAATTCGTAAATGATTCGTAGTTGATTCGGCAACATTCCTCCAATTCGTTGCATTCGTGAGCAAATATTGATTTGTCCAAACATGTTCACGAATCAACTACGAAATTTAAATTCGTAGTTGATTCGTAAACTTTTCGTAACTAATTCGTGTAGTTCGTAACAAGTTCGTTAACAGTTCTTGGAAATCGTGGTTGATAATGTTGATGGTCTCATCCCGAATTATTAATTACTCTACGAATCATTTACGAATGTCTCGAATTAAGGACGAAATTCGTAGTATATTCGCAACTGTTTCGTAATAATGTCGTACAATTCGTAAATAATTCGTATCTGTTTCGTAGGGTTTCAGCATGAAAATCTACGACCTTTTGAAAACGTTACATACAAGTACAATTGCTGTTCACGAATTTTGTCGAATGTTTACGAATTTATAAAATCACCTAATGGTGGCTTTTCGTGATAATTCCTCTCGTAGTGAAATAGGGACATTAAGGGCAATGCTGGTGCGTGAGAGATGGGCTTGTCTGGTGTCTGTCCGCCGATGATGATAGATCCCGTGTTGATCATGAGGTGTCCACTAGTGTTTAAGAATGAATAATATACGCGCTCGCGAACAGCCTGTTCCGATCGTGGGGAAGGGTACAAACAGGACAAGTACCCTGTTTGGGAACGGATGGATGTCATAACATTAATACCATTCGGCTTATACCCCTATTTCACTACGAGCCGAATTATCACGAATAGATGATTGTATAAATTCGTAAACATTCGAAATAATTCGTGAACAGCACTTTCACTGGTCCGAACCGTTACGAAAATTCATAGCTTTTCATGCTACGAAAACAGATACGAATTATTGGCGATTTTTTTACGCATTATGTACGAATTGTATGAAACAGTTGCGAATACACTACGAATTTTCGTCCTTAATTCGGGACATTCCTAAATGATATCTAGATGATTCGTAAGTAATTCGGGATGAGGCCATCACAATTATCAACTACGAATTTCCAAGAAATGTTTACGACCTTGTTACGAACTACACGAATTAGTTCCTGAAAATGTTTTGACAAATCAAAATTTGTTCACGAATGCCACCAATTGGAGGAATATATAATGTTGCCGAATCAACTACGACTCATTTACGAATTCCAAGAATTAATTACGAATTGTCTAAACTTATCTATCGTGATAATTCGTGACAATTCGGCTCGTAGTGAAATAGGGGCATTAGCGGACTAGAGGTTAACAAACAAACATGCAAAAGCTCAACTCGTGGAATGATGCATAGCAGTCAAACACTACATACTGTGTAAAACACCCCCTTTAGTGATGATGAAGTCAAATATGTGAATCATTACAATAAAGATGAATAGAAATAGTCAGATTCACGAAGGGCCCAGACTTATAATAAGGAAGAAAATATATCCTTCACATATATTTATTGATTTGTTGTCAAGTTAGCTTAAACCTTTGACAAGCACGCATTCAGTGTGAGTAAAGTGTTATGTGGATGTAATACGCGTCTGGTTCTGAATGAATGGACCTTTTAGAACTTTCTACATACTCTGAAGTATCCATACGAGATTGTAGTCTCATTCATATTTTTTTATAATCTTTAAACTTTCGATCACACATGAAAACTATTTCTTTTCTATAAAAGAGCATTAACATTTGTTTAAAGTTTTACTTTGTTTATTGTGTGTTGACCGATATTCTAATTCTTAAACGGACACTTCGTGTTTTTGCATGAAATTGTAATTAGATTTGATACATACACAACTATCAAATGCGATTATTTAAATCTAAATCATATCACTCGACTTGCATAATGATCCCATAACGTCAAATATATGACAATAACATGCTTTCAATGAAACACGAGCAGGGATTAATACACGATGAGAAGCCGAATTTATGCGCCCCATTTACAAGTATACTAATTAGATGTTCCATTGAACAGTACCAACCAATATCTGTCTCTACAACCAGATCTCAGATGTCTCCTCTTTCCCCTAATTCAATTCATGTTATTACCTTTCTAAAAGACATATGTCAAAATTGTTGCCATGGACACAGAGACAATAACATTTTACCAAAGTTCAAACCCCCAAAAGGCACATGTACATGATATTGAGAGGCAGTATACCAAATTTGGTAAGGTATGGTCAAATAGTTTTAGATATATGTTCCAGTAACAAACCCTACACTTCAATTAGACAAAGTCCAAATTGTTACTATGGAAATACAAAACTTAAAATGTTCAGCTCGCCGCTAATGGCTGCGATATTGCCGAAGCGGCGTTAAGCAATAACTCACTCACTCACTCACTCACTAAAATGTTCAAAAGGTTGAAAATTCCAAAAGCCACATCTACATGCTATTTGGAAGATGTATACTAAATTTGGTGAGGATTGGTCGAGTAGTTATATATATTTGCTCCGGAAACAAACCCTACCCTGCAAATAGACTAAGTCCAAATTGTTATCATGGAAATAAAAAACACATACAATTTTAAAAAGGTTGAAAACCCCAAAAGGAACCTCTACATGATATTGGGAGGCAGTTTGGTTTCGAGTACTACTCCGGAAACGATATGATCACGGACGGACAGACGGAGGGAGCCAACGACTACATTCCCCCGCATTATATATATATGATGGTAATCGGTTTTGAACATATATATTTCCCAAAAGAAAAACAAGCAACTGATTAATATATATAAATACCGCCCCGGGATACAACCGAATATAAAACATGACATGATGAATGTACAGTATAAAAGATAAATACAAATAAAGGATACATCTGAAAAAGAAAATATGCCGGTAATCTGTTTAACTCTTAACATGTTGAACAGTTAATTTTACATCATAATATATGATATTATGCTTTAATACTAAGATTTATATTCGGGAAA
Organism: Gibbula magus; assembly: GCA_936450465.1. Taxonomy (NCBI): domain Eukaryota; kingdom Metazoa; phylum Mollusca; class Gastropoda; order Trochida; family Trochidae; genus Gibbula; species Gibbula magus. The sequence goes on from OW388295.1 coordinate 69,861,152, forward strand.
TAACAATATTGATGAAAATTTAATTTGGTCTTTAGATTAACTTCACCTGAACTTTTGTTTAACCTTTTTATCAATGATCTTTATTTCGTACAGTAATTGACATGTGTTCACCTATGATAAGTCTAAAGGACTAACCGTTTATCCATAGCGATGGAAATAAATGCATTGTATTAATATTGTTAGTTTTAAAATAATTTCTCTGCTTTTATGAGGAGGGAATAGTAATAAATAAGCGTTTAATATGGTAAACCTGTCAATTTCGAGTGCATTCACTATGTAGGGATGTATGTCGGTGGTCGACGTCATTAGAGATTTAAAAGCAATAATACAAAGGTCGGTATCAGATGGATCAACCAACAATTTGAAGTCAAGCGTATTTAGCAAATTGGAATCAAGCTACTCTTCAAACACCGAATTACTAGAGACTCTTCATCGAGGCGAAATGCGAATGTGGACGATTTGAAGTAAAAGATAAATAATGTTGTTAATTACTTGGTTGATTTACGAGCAATCCCACTTTAAATAGCGAGTATTGGAATCTCATTTATCAGACTAAGTCTGGACGTACTAGAAGCAATGACAATTTGTTTCCTCAAAAGGATTTTCTTGCTCGTATGGTGAACAAACTCATCACCAAATCATACAATAATGTAGTTGGTTTAAGAGGAATATTTATTTAATATTAGTAAAGCTAACATAAAGTACATGCATATTGTTTCCTTTTAGATTGAGAGGGGTATCGTGAGGAAAAGCAGTTACCTTGATGCAATTGCTTCCTCTGAAATTTATTGTGTAACATCAAGACTCCCTCACGTGATTTATAGTATAAAATCCGTTGTAAGTGCGACATGAAAGTGGTTGCTTCGTGATCCCATATTTCCTCATGTCCCTCGCCAAGACCAACATTCCCTGTGATGGGAATGAGGTCCTTGATCTGTGACCTACACTCTGCTTCCAATCTGTTTACACAATATTCTTCAGAATACAGCTTTAGAGGTACAGCTTTAGTAGGGCTTCAAAATTGAATTACAAATCGTAAGATGAAAGAACGCGTAATCCCGATAGTCTATATCAACAGTAGAGACTAATCTCATTGAAAGGTCCTTATTGTATGATGTTCATAAGGTGACAAAGGTTTACGAAAGAAGTTTGAAGCTGAAGGCATCAACATGAGCAGTGTAGTGTATACAACAAAATACAACGGTGTTTAGTTAAAATAACTTCCATAATAAAGCATTGTGACTCCATCAGAATTACTGGTGACCTAAATACAGCTCACTATATATATACTGCAATATTGTTTTTAGAATGTAAAGGGATAAACAAAGCGATCAGTTAATTATAATTCATGATGATGAAAAATCGACTCGTTTTGATAGAGTGAGAAAAGTCACGTCAGCCGTGCATTAAGTTCAGTATATTCATATTTGATACTTGAAAAACAGCTACCTTTGATCTTCAAGCAAAGGTCATATCTCGTGAGTTCTTCCTGTATCATGTCGACTTCAAAGGAAAGCCGTTTTGCATCTACGTAAGTGGACTTGTTGAATTGCTTAAAATCAACACATGACTGAAAGTGTCCATTCATTGATAGCGTTGGTATTGAAGGTGACGTTAAATGATACCGCTAGGAATTCACGCCTTAATTACAGTCTCTTTCAGAACCCACAGAGTTGTCAACTTGACCAAATTTAATTTAATAAGGTCTTACCGGTAAATGCTTTGGGTCATTGGTGAGATGGAGCGTTTACATTAAATATTCTTGTAGAAATATACTAATAATGTTAACAGGGTGATGTGAATATTTGGAAAATATCGCATTTCTCCTCGTAGGTGATTATGCAATACTTTTAAGAGTTTCATGACCAGGTTTCTCAAATATAGTAAATGATCAGGAAAGCTTGTATTGGAGTAAAGTTTTGCAATTTTCAGACATATATATATTATCGATGAAAAGAATTCAGAATACCTGCCGTACCATCTAAGTAGATTAAACATGTCCCGACATTTCGAAGTTCATTTGAAGTGCGTTGTTACGCTAGCAAAGACAAGTTATTGAAATGCAGCTATGCCTATATTAGCCAATGATGGGGATTGGGACAAGTAATGACGTACGTGGGTGTTAGTAAGTTGTTATGGATCAAACGTTCCACCAAATTAAGGCTTGGTATTGAGGTATCACTCTGGTCACAGTAAAATAAGATCCTTCTCCCGGAAGCCTCAATGAAATTATTAGATTTTCAATACTGTCTGCCTACAAATGATATCGCTGTTTAGAAAGACATTTGAAGTTGGCTCTGGACATCCTCCAGACATCCAATGGGGAATGGCCAGTACTGATCATTGACTCTTTCGACTAGGACAAGGATAGAAACTAGATTATGTATTATCCCCGCCGCATTTTAGCGCGGACCGGGGGATATACAATCCGTCTGCGTCCGTCCGTCTTTACATTGTTGTATGTACGAAATGTAGTATTCTATGGATTCTTTATATATTTTGCATGTATGTTCACCACAGTGAGATTAACGTTTCAACAGAGGTTTGAGACCTATATATAAATTATGATAACTGTGTACATATATTTAAAATGTATTTTATTCTTCCACTGGGAAGGATCTGCCATGGAAGTATTTTGAACATTTCTGTGGAAGACGTGCAATATGTGTAGAAGGTTTGTAAATGGAGAGTCCTGATTGGTTGCAATGAAATGTTAGTTGTGACATGACACGTCACGTGACACGTCAGTGATATTTTTTTTTTTGGGGGGGGGGGGGGGGGGGGGGGGGAGGGGAGAAACAAAGGATACAAGTTTTCTCGTTCAATGTGTTTTCCTCGAAAAATGCTTTTTGATATTTGAAAACAATTGACCAATTTGAAAGTAAAGATGTGTAAACAGAAGAGCGAGCTTGTTCATCAATATCGAATCTTTAAATAACATCTGGTTCTGTGAGGTTAGAGGGTCATGCGCATGCGCGAGTATGAACGGTTGAGTTTTTTTTTGCTGAGAGGAAACATTTGAAATTCAACAAAATCTAAGGTATGAACTGTTGAATGGATTGTGATCAGCAACCCTGAAGTATCTGTTGACCTATTGGTGCATTAAAAGTGACTTTGATCGCAACAGTTTGACATGATTTGCAAAGACCTGGATATCACATCGTAATGTTATGGCGACTGGGGTTGTCAATGTCACCGCAGTTGAAATTCAAAGTCCACCCTCAGGGAATAGGTGATCCTTAGATGTGAGAAAGCGGTCGCTAACAGACGACGAAGAAATTGACACTTGTTACAACAAGAAGCAGAAAGGTAATGATATTGTTGACATTTCCAGTGATGACTCTGTGTGAGCCGGGGAGAGGTCAGAGCGGCACGTAATGCCCAGATTGATTTTTTTGATAAAAGAACTACTAAAAGGCTACGATGGAAGTGAGAATTTTTTTAAAAGTTGAAAAGACGATAGAGGAAGAAATAGAGTCTGTTCGGGTGAAGTGAAAGAAACAATCGCTAATGTACACACAGAGATGACCCAGTGAACTTGTGGGTAAGCTTAACTTAGTAGGGTTGTCGATGCCGAGGAAGTATCTAAACTAGATCACTCAGTAGTATTATGGTGTATAGAGCTCCGAGCCTACAGTCAGACGCTTAGTGACGTCACAGCAAGGAACGAAACTACTCCTGACCAGTACTTCTTAAAGAGTGATTCTACGATTCAAGATTCATTTATTAAAGGTACATCCATTGTGTTGTTGGGGGTCAAATACGCCAAACGTCATAAATGGTCTTATTTTATCGGGAAGTACCAACTGTTACCGAAAACTACCATTTTGATGATACTCGACTTAGTTTATTGACGATATGAAGGCAAAAGTATCGATTTCTGATCGAAAACCGGACAATGCACCGCATGTGGCGCGCGCCAATGAGTCAAACGTAATTTTGGAATCTTATTTCAACCAGACAACATAACAAATTTGGGTTGATAATGTTCAATAGGTCATATAACTACTGTGCATTTAAATAGGACGTGCACTTTCGGTTTCTGCACGTGCATAATGCTGTTTAATCGATTTTAATTGGAAACTAGTAATTATGATATTTTAGCGATTGGAAATGAATACGCAAGATGAGTGAATTTGTTTGTATTGTAAACATCACATATGGTGAGTTGGAACGTATTAAAGCCAAATAAAATTTTATGAAACACAATGGATGTACCTTTAAGCTCAATTGCCACCAACGGTGGTACAAGAGCAATACAGTTATACAAACATATATACATAAATTAATCACGACAGCAGAGAGAGACAAATATACACATACAGATCCATGTAAATACATATCATCTATTATGTATATGAAATATTTACATAAAATATACATTCATCAAACAAACAAAAAACAAAAACAAAATTCTTTTAGCCGTTCTTAAAGATAATGTTTATAAATTTTGCAAGTTTCTTTAGTACTCTAATATCATTATTCGCCATTAGTTTTTTAAATTTAATCAGGTTCGGCCAAGTGTAAAAACAGCTATCAATTAGTAAGGATCTTTCATTATTCAGTTTAGGACATTTAAGTAAATAATGGTACTCGTCACCGATTGAAGGGGAGTTACAGAGCTTGTATATTCTATCATGTTTAACAATATTTTGCCAGCGTCCAATTTCTATGGGTAGTCTATGGTTAGTGGTTCTAAATCGAAGTATTGGGGTTGAAATGGTTTTAGGAAGAAATAAATATTTTTCAAAACTTGGTAATTCTTTTAGAAGTTGGTAGTACTGTCCCTTTGAGCTAGATGTTACATCAGTACGCCAAGATTGATAAAATTGATCTGTTAGAATTGATTCGATTCGCAGGAGTAACCAAGAGGTATTACATGCTGTTGGATTTTTAAATATATACGACAAGCCACAAGTGTCTATTATATGTTTAACATGTACTATCCATGGGTTAGTACCAATATTATTAGTAAAATTGAAGGAAATGAATGAATAGAGAACTTGAGATAACTTTACCTTTTCGTTATTGCCCGCTAATTTATGCCAGTATGAGATCATTAGGTCTTCAAGACTAAGTCTGGAAGACCTATTGTTATTATCGTGTTTTTTTTTTTTTCTTATTATTATTTGACCTTTTTTGTCCGAAGGATTCCCGCTTAACCGCTTGACCGATTTTCATGAAATTTTCACAGTTTGTACCTAGTGACATAAACTGGAAATGTGTCGAGCCACTTTTTTGATTTTCCGACTTCTTTCGCGAGTTATCTCCCCTTGAAGTCAAAACTTCAAACCTCAATATCTCGAAAACTAATCAAGATATTTGCAAAAAACTTTCACCACTATGTGGGCACCAACATTCCTCATCGATTAGGGCTATAGTGGTTTTCGGCCGTAATAATAGATTTTTTGCTATTTCGCAAAAACTGAAAATGTTTTGAACTTTCGCGGTTTTGAGGGTACGCGTCTTCAAAAATCTTCTTCTAAATCACGGCAATACATACAGCTATGTGTGATAGCTCATTTTGAAGATAAATAAATTCCTGAGAGGACTGTCTAGGTCGAATTTTGAATTTCATCCTAGAATTTTCGTAATCTGCTCTAGAAAATTGTCATTTTTTATGAAGGCGAAATTTGGCAGAATGATTAAAGGGACATAACTCTGTCGTGAAATACATTATGTCAAAATTATTTATTGCTATCTTTTCATAATGACTAGCTTAACCATTCCATAACATATCATTATCATATAAAAGTTGATAGTTTCGGCACAATTTCAACATATTCCTGACAAAGTAAAATTTTGTGATTTTGAGACTTTTTGAAGGCTACTTTCTTTATAGAATTGTTGATTGTAAACCCGTGACGATACCATTATGTTTGATAGCTCATTTTGAATTAGAGATGTCATGTATTAGAAACAATAAATTTAAATCATGTGTCTGTCATAGGTCACGTGTGACTGGTCATAGAAGATTGTCATTTTTCGAAAATCGCTATTTTAAGCAAAGTTCAAAGGCTCATAACTTCTTAACTAATTTTGATATCTAAATTTTAATTACAAATCCTGATGCACAAATTCAAGAACAACAACTTTTCTGTTGAACCCTTTCTTAAAAAATTGTATAGTGAAGCTCCGAACATCGCAAACGTTCACAAGGGGCCAAAATATAAGCAATTCAGAGTATTTTCTTGAATAATCAGAAAAAGATAACGCATTAATTATGTATGCAATCTAAATGATGATTACATCTACTTAAGTGGAAATTAAAGAACATTATTTTCTAAGTTGCAACTTAGTATGAAAATATTAACCATTTCGTCTTAATCGTGAGAAAGGTCATGTAGGGGTCCATTAATAAGCGATTTAATTTTTGTAAAAAAACTATTGAAGATAGAGACATGTTTGATAGCTCATTTTAAAGCAGAGAAACTGATAAATAACCGAGAGTCCAACATGGAGTTCAAGGTCAAGCAGAAGTCTTGAAGACCTAAGTATTGCCTGTGGCAATCCTAGTTCTTTTTGCTATTTGTATTGACAAAGGAGTCCTACCGAGCTCTCCATAGAGCATATATGACGGGGTAGAAGATTTTAAACCTGCAGCTAATTTCAGAAATTTCAAATGGGTTCTTTCAATTATGGACGTATTTTCATATCCCCATACCTCACACCCATACAATAAAATAGGTACAACCATGGCATCAAATGCCGTTAATAGGCAATCAAGTGGCATATTTATATTTCGCGCTCTTTTTGATAGACAAAACATCGCCTTTGAGGCGCTTTCTGCGATAGATTTCAACCCAGCTAACATTCTTCTATTTCGGTGAAACTTAATACCAAGGTAGACGTAATCATCAACTATATCTAAACGGGAGTTGCCAAACATAAATTTGAATTTGCAGTTTTTTGAGGGGCCACTTCCAAAAATTAGAATTTTCGTTTTCGAAATATTTACTTTTAGATTCCATTTAACACAATACTTGGAAAAAGCGTTGAGCGAATTTTGAAGGCCTTTAGGTGTATCACTAAAGAGGGCGGTATCGTCTGCGTACAACAATGAAAGAAACGTTATAAACAAAGATATATCATCGCCTGACTTAGTTTCAATGCTTATACCGGAGCAATCATTTTCATGCATATATTGTTCAATGTCGTTTATAAAGATACAAAAAAGTAAAGGTGAAAGGTTTTCTCCCTGACGTACACCGGATCGGCAGGGGAACAGATCAGATACTTCATTGTTAAATGTGACAGAGGATTTTATATTGCGGTACATATTTGTAACTAGAGTCATAAATTTTCCTTCAATTCCGGATTTCATCATTTTAAACCACAAGCCAGCTCTCCAGACGGTATCAAATGCCTTTGAAAAATCAATGAAAACGCAGAACAGTTTTCTTTTTAATGATTTCAGTAACTGATTAAGTATATGAAGTAAGTATATATTGTCAATGGTGGAGAAACCTTTTCTGAAACCTGCCTGAGAAGGGTTTAAAATTTGATTCGTTTCAAGGAATAGTGTCAATCTAGTGTTCATGATACTCGTAAAAAGTTTACCGAAACAGCTCAAAATTGTAATCGGGCGGTAGGAGTTTGGATCTTCAGCATTACCTTTGCCTTTATAAATCGGTTTAATAGTACCATTTAACCAGGCTTCGGGCATAACACCCGATTCGAATATAAGATTGAAATATTCAACTAAGAACGGAAGTAGTATTTCATAGGAATCAATCAAATAATCATTTTCTACCATATCAAGTCCTGATGCTTTATTCCGTTTAAGATGTTTCACTGCTTTGACTATTTCTTCTTCGGTAATATCAGAATTAAGTAGATAGGTATCGAGGCTATGATCCTTTCCAATATCATAATTGATATCTGGTTGTTCCACTGTTGGATTATTTAGTTCTTTATAGAACTCAAAAAAATATTTTAAATTTGGGGAAACAGCGTTTTTCTTTTTCTGACTAGTATTTATCATTTTCCAAAATTCTTTAGGGGAGCGTTTCTTATTTTCCCTAAATAAATCAGTTAATGATTTTTTATATTTTCTAATGTATTTATTCATACACTTTTTATATTCGCTGGAAATTTGCTTTAAATGGGATCTATTCGTTTGGGATTTGGAATTTTTATACTTTCGTTTAGATTTATTAAATCTTTTTCTCATTTTCCTACATTCACTGCCAAACCAGGGTTTACTATGAGTTCCTCTTACAGGCTTCGTTGATTCTGATGAAATCCGTTTAACCCCGAGCGTTTCTCGTGCAGCGTTGACTAGCACGTGCGTGATATCGTCAGTCAGGCAGTTTACTACTATGGGGTCAGCGTGACCCGTGCGCGCTAACTGTGCTTGGTCGGTCAATATGTCGATGGATGACAAGTCGATTTTCTCACAAAACAATTTGCTTTTCGAAGTATCATATCGCCTAGGGATCCTAAAACTGTTATCGGGAGTTGAAACATTCGGGCTAATATTACGTTCTGAAGCGTTGTTTATGTCATCAGCAAGTAAAGTAAATTGGATTGGGCAATGTACATCCGAAAAGAGAGGCGAAAATTCAAGAATATCAAAATCAATAACAAGCGGTAACAAATGAACAGATGCAAGTAAGTAGTCTACAACCGATTTGTCTTTACATGTATTACTACCAATATTCATATCATTTCCAATTCTACCGTTGCATATGAACAGATTTAAATTTTTACACATTTCAATAAGCTTATGTCCAAAATTGTTAATTCTACCTCCGTCTTGGGACTTTCTGTTAATAGGCAGATTTAATTCTTCCAATACATCTTTAGGATGAAACATGTTATCATTTTCCGGGATATCAATGTTCAAGTCTTCTATTATGTGTTTATCAAATTCACAGCATTCACAAGCAAGGCTAGTTCTGGCATTAAAGTCACCAACTAGGAAGACATAGTCAGTTTTTGAGAGATAATATAAAGCAGATTCTTCTACATTGATAAAAGCATCATGTGTTACATATCTGGAACCCTCTGGGGGAATGTATACATTACCAATATATATGTCTTGGTCAATGTTAAAAAGTACTTTTGACAATTTTATCCAAAACACAAACTCATTTTTCTGATCAGCTGGAAATATCAAGTTTTTATACTTATCCTTTACTGCGAATCCTATTCCCCCAGATTTCCTAGTTGATTTTTGTCTGTGTTCCAGATATATTGTGAAGCCATCAATAATTATATCATCTAACATATCAGTCTTTGTCTCTTGGAGACAAATAACATCATTTTTATCTAGCAGATCAGTAAATTCTTTGTAGTGTAATCTATTCCTTAGTCCACAAACATTTATGGAGGTAAAATGAAATTTCTTATGTTTTGATTTCATATCATCATCATCATCATCATCATCATCATCATCACCATCACTATCATCATTATCATTACCATTATCATCATCACTATCACCATCATCATCATCATCATTAAACACATGAATGGAATCATTGGTTTGTCTATCATCATTACTCTTATCAACAGAGTAAACCTCATTTCCTTCAACACTGACATAATGGTCAACTATGACATAATCTACATCAGGCACATTGGTTTGGATAACTTGGTAGGATTCAACTGATCTTGCACTCTCAGGTAGATATACATTTCTATCAATAATCAACTTATGATTTTTACTAATTTCATTATTTCCTAAGAAATTACCATTGTCAGTCATAAAATGGGTTTCTTTTTCAATTGCAATATATTTAGCATGTATGTTTTTGACATCATTAACACAACTTCCTTCTTTACATAAAAATCCTTTGGATTTCATAAATTTGGTATTGTTTTGATCAAGTGTTTCCATTTCAAATGATTTTAAAATAGCACAATTCACACCTAGTTCATCTTCAGTTTGTTTTGTTAAGGCACACTTAGTATTGTTTTTGGCACATGTTTCATCTTCAGTTTGTTTTGTTATAGCACATTTAATATTGTTTTTAACACATAATTCATCTCCAGTTTGTTTTGTTATAGCACATTTGATAATTTTTTTAACACAGATTTTCTCTTCAGTTTGTTTTGTTATAGCACATTTAATATTGTTTTTAACACATAATTCCTCTTCAGTTTGTTTTGTAATAGCACATTTGTTATTGTTTTTAATACAGATTTCCTTTTCAGTTTGTTTTGTTATAGCACATTTGATGTTGAGTTTATCACTTAATTCCTCTTCAGTTGGTTCTGTTACAGCACATTTAATATTGGGTTTATCACAGGTTTCCTCTTCAGTTGGTTCTATTATAGCACACTTGATATTGTTTTTATCACATTCCTCTTCAGTTGATTTTATTATAGCACATTTGATATTGTTTTTCACACACATTTCTTCTTCAGTTGGTTTTGTTGTAATACATTCAGGTTTGGTTAAATTACACTTTTCTTCAAGTGATTTGGTGGTAGCACAGTTGATGAAATTTTTATTGAAACATATCTTCCCTGCACATGGTTTGTATTTAACACTTGAAATGTTGTCAACTGTTGCATAATTTTTGGTGTTAACACATATGGTACTGTTTTTGTTTACATCATTCTTTTTAACTGTGTTAATTGTGTCATTACAACATGCTTTGTTTTCAGATATAAGATATATGCAGTTACATTGTTTATTTGCAGACACACATTGTGTCACATTCCTGTTTCCTTCATAACATGTATTTTTATCAGAGAAGCAATGCTGTAATGGATCATATTGGGGATTGTAGTCTGCTGGGGGCTCATGTCCACCTAGCCTGTCCTATACAGGGTGGGTCCTGGGGGTAGAGTGTACTGGGTGGCTGCTCCCTCGCTGCTGCATCCTCTGTTCGGATACGAATATCCCAAATGATTTTATGTTAGACCCTACATGTATGAACACTATCCAAGACATCATTCAGAGCTTTGAGCTATCTAATGGGAATCCAGACGATATAGATTTAGCATTCAATGACTTTCTACAGACTGCTAAAAGGGATATGCAAGAGAAATTGCCGTCACGGCGTGTGCCATTGAATTCATGTCGGAATAACAAAGCAAGACGAACCAAGAAACCATGGTGGAGCGACGACCCGACAGCCAAATGGGATGACCTGTGTGCAGAGGAGAAAGACTGGTGTAGGTACAAGGACAACCACAAGTAATAGATACATGCATATGATGACACAAGTGGTGTATACAAAATATCATCGAGCTATCATCTCACGAGGGATAGTTGACCCGTTTCACTTCAGGAAGTCAGTCTGGCTTTGGAAGCAGTCCCGCAGGCCCCTTTTTCGGCTGGTGTTTCCGAGCCACTGTGTGACAAAAAAAATAAATCATGTGAAATTTCTTCTTACATCAACATACAGAATTGTTAAGTGAACATTATCACCACCAAATGACTTATTATTTTCCGGATTGATTGATTGGATTGATTGCCTTCGTGTTAAACAGTGACGATTTTCAGTTTCAGCTGATCATTTGTTTTTATCATTAAAACAGCACTGAGTGACATTTGTTTTGTTTTTCTACTGAGCGGCATACAGCCCTTTGATGTCATCTGGTTTTGCAACAATGTTGTAATTACTAAAGGTCGTCAGCCAGGTGTTTATAGCTCCGCCCTTGGACCGCCCTGCTGCTTCACGGTCGTCCTATCCGAGAGTTTAAAATAACTGTGGCTGATAAATAAGTGACATCATAGATACAACCACACTTTACATATACTATATTATATATTGCTATACATGATATATCCTTTTAAAAACATCAAAGGGAATTTAACTGCCCATTGGATAAGAGAGAGCTAAAGCACATCTTTATAGAAAGAAGGAAATCGTTTGGCCGTTTGGCAAAACGGCAGCATGTGAGTGACACATTGAACAGACTGGAATACCTTTGTGATAAGAGTCGTTGTGAGTTCTACAATGAGATCGGACAGATAGGAGTTGCTACAGAGAGAAGAACAAGAAATCCGATGGAGGTAACACTTGTTGAGGGCACAGTTTCGACAAATACAGATGCAATTCTTAAAATCATGAAGGATGCCTACTCTACTCTTTTAAACGTTAATATCGATGGGCCAATGACCAACCCAATTGATGACATCAGAACCCAGGATGAAGTTACAGGTCTGAGTTTATTGAAAGCAGAGATCACTTTTGAGGAGGTGCAGCATGCATTGCTGCAAGCCAAGAAGGGGAAAGCAACTGGATGTAATGAGATACCAATCGAAGTTTTAAAGAATAGTTCTTGTCTTTATTTTTTACAACGTCTTTTAATGCTTGTTTTAAATTGGGAAAAGTGCCAGCCGAATGGATCAAATGGATCATCAACCCGATACTGAAGTCTTCCATTGATGACCCACGAGACCCCTATCTGACAGAGGTATAACCCTGACAATTTCCACCTACAAGTTGTAGTGCAGTGTGCTGAACGCCAGACTGAGTTATCATGCTGAACAGAACACTCTTTTAGAGGATGAACAGAATGGCTTCTGTTAAAAGAGATCTACAACAGACAACGTTTACTCTCTAACCTCTATTATTGAGACCAGAAAGAGTATGGGCATGGAGACTTACACTGTTTTTATCGACTTTAAAAAGGCCTACGATTGTACCGACAGAGGGATAATGTGGAACAAGCTTCAAGATGTGGGTATAAGTGGTAACATGTTTCATGCGATGTTGTCGCTTTTTAACTCAGTGAAGTGTTGTGTAAGACTTAATGGCCTCAAAACCGAATGGTCAAGGATGTCTTGTATCTCCCCTGCTTTTAACTTATTTTTAAATGATCTGATTCAACAAGTTGCAGCCCTCGACATTGATGTTCAAGTAGACAGCACGAAGATAAGTATACTTGGAATACATATTCTGATGACGTAGTCCTTTTGGGTGGTACAGAAGAAGAACTGAATATTCTATTTAACACTCTCAATAGTTGGTGTGTAACAAATAAAATGTCGGTAAACTTAGCAAAGCATTAGTCTAGAGAAGAAAGGACAACAGAGACCTTTTGATGTTGAGACATTGAACATACACGAAGTTATACGACAGCATGGTTTGGCAAACTGTTTCATATGGTACATCAACCTGGGGACCTCACGCACTTCCGACTGTCAACGCTCTCCATAATAGAGCTATGCACTGTTTTATTGGACTGTACAAGTTCTCTCCTAACTCAGCTGTGGCCAGTGATATGGGCTAGACACCAATCTGCGTACGACAATGGGACACTGTCAGCAGATTTTACAGGTTTTTATGTGGGCAAACTCTAAGGCAGAGAGACAGAGTTGACCAGTCTCAAACTGCAACATATTATTACTTTACAGAATACTGTTAATGTTAATGTTATTGTTATATGCAGCGAGATCCGAGGCAATGTATTTTTAAACCTGAAACATATATCACAGGGAAAAGTCCAAGGAGTCCCCGAAGAGCAGTAGGTCAATTCCGTTGTGGCACTGCCCCTCTACGTATTGAGTCAGGACGCTATACCAACACACCGGTAAATGAGAGGACATGCTTTAACTACGCTGACAGCATCGAGGATGAATCGCATGTTTTACTGCACTGCCCATTATACTGTTTTATTTAACTACTGTGATAGTGTAAATGATCATTTTAGTACTTTTAATGATGTTCAGAAAATATGTTGTATGATGTCATGCCCAGATATTGTATTCTTAACTGCCAAAACATGAAAGTTAATTTTTTAGAGAAGAACGCTCTTACTTTTTAAGAAATGATGTTTATTTACCACTGTCTTTATATTGATGTATTTCTTTTGAATCTCTAATAACCCTTTTGGGTGGCTCACTTTTCACACTTTTTAATTTGTATCATAATTATTAGTAATTCTTTTTTTTGTAAAAATGATGTGAGACTTTAATAAATAATATGTCTGTCTTTACGTGAATCATAGGAAATGCATGGATGGACAATGAAATAAACCACAGTTACATCATAAGTCTTCAGTACACATAGTGTAGTGGTGTCCCTGAACCGGAAGTTATGATCTGGAATGGGCAGCGTAATTGATGACATGATGTAGTAGTTAATGTCATATGTTGGTCAGTGAGACACATGCTAAAAAATCGATCTCCGGGGAAATGTTAACTTGACATTTAATCCTCTTCTTCGTTCTGCTTAGAGATTGTAAGATATCCCTATATTAGTCATTTGATTATGTAAATACCTCATGCATAGTAGCCATACTGACGCCTGTACCGCAATTGAACATATATATGCACAATAATGATAGTATGTGTACATATGTAATAATAATTATAGTATCCTACTGATTATAAGTCATCCCACTGAAGAGGACTCAAATGGTTCATTTTCTACAACTCAAACGATCTATTAAGTTCACCGACGTCACACATGGCATCATGGAGGGAGACTGGTGACTCACGTGGTCTTCAGAGCAAGGACTACGATGAAATACAACCTCTCTTGATCGGTAATCAATGATGGACGCTCACTGTAATTGCCACTACATCTGAGCTATGGTGGTCAGCTGACCCTGAAGTTGGCCACTTACCTGACAATTTAGGACCTCTGTGGTTTGGCAATCAATATGAGAGGAGGAGCAGGACCATACTTGGACAAAGGTATATTATATTGTGTTGTAACATTCAACTGATCGTTGAACATTTTGATATGTATATATTGGTGTCACACTAATGTGTTGCTCAATATGGCGAATAAAGAGGAATTGGAATATGTATTTAAAGATGCATTTTCTCATCTAAAAATTCAAACATCACTCCTTGAATACACGTTATATATCGCCTACCTTCCTTTAAATATGAACAGACACTCAGATGAAAAAGAAACGATATCGTGTATACGCTGCTTATCCTGAATGAATGAATTTCTTTTATGTTGATTGCTGATTGATTTTTCTTGAAGTAACACATATCGTTTAACGTTTATCTTTTCTTTGTTTACATCATCATCTTGGTGTCGTTTTGCCATTGCGTGTATAACAGTCTCGTGATTATTTACAAATAGATATGATTATCGTTGTTTTGTGTACACATACATTGAATCATCGTTAGGGAAGGATTCGTTTTAAATTCCACAAAACAAAATTTACACGGATGATGCTTTGATTGTAGAATTATGGTTTAGAACGTTTCTAATAAATAAGCCGAAGCGGCGTTAAACAATAACTCACTCACTCACTCTAAGAAATAATTTCAGCTGGTCAATAAAATGTGTAAACGGACGTTTCTTTTGTCTGGAGCTTACTTTCCAGTGGGAAATAATAAATTTGTGAAGAAAGAATTCCATAGAAAGTCCAACCCAAACATTGATTATTATCATTTAGATTAAATGGATCATTTGAAGCTCGCTCGTCTGGTACGTTGGTGGATAACGCAGTCTAGCTTGTAGATCTTGAGAACGCTGCTTTGGTTTCTGACATTTGTACTTTACATAATGAATTAGAAGAGTAAGCACAGTTGAACGCCAGCCAAATAATTAAACGTTTGCCATGGATGATATTTATTTTTGTGACCAAGATTACGGAAAACGGCACGAATTATTAGATCGGTACGTGTTATCGAACAGTAGACCTAACATCGGTGAGCTTACTCTGAAAACAAAGTGCAGATTTTCGATCTTTAATTTAGTCCGAGCATGGCATGCTGTGAACTAGGGTACATGGAACTATTTTTTTACATAATATCACTATTTCAGCTTTATTTAAAGCACATTCAATTGAAACAAGAGAAAATAGTATGTACATACAAATAATATAATTGATTTGCAGCGTCTTTGTTTAAAGAATTTGATGATTAAAGTTAGGTTTCATCTACGCGCAAAAGGTTACCACAACATTAAAACTAAATAAACATTGCTGATATGATTAACTATTCAATCTGAACAGATTTCCGCGTATTCCGATGTAGCTAGTGTGTTGGGCAAAAATAATGGTTCGGTGACATAACAAGTAGATAATAATCGTACTTTCCATTTCTAACCAGCTTAACTCGTAAAATCATGGTCAAAAGGTTACCACAACATTAAATCTAAACATTGCTGATATGACTAACTTTTCAATCAGAACAGATTTCCGCTTATTCCGATGTAGTTCCAGCTTAACCCTATTAACAATCAATCTGATGATTCGTTAGCATTGGTAATCACATCCTCTTGATTCTGGAGATGATTTGTATACTTGATGTCCTGTTATATTCTGTGGATATCTCGCAGGAGCCATACTCAGGTAAACACAATCGTGAATGTTTTAGCTTACCCTTTACTTACTACAAATCTAAAATTAATATGTTAATAATGGTTACTGCTTAAGATTGCAAAATAGGTTCATAGGATACCATAATTTCAACCGGCAATTTTGACATTGTATGCCTTAATGCGGGATTAGGTTTAATATATTATTTACTAAGTAACGTCTTCATCTCATAGTCAACTACTTGCTGATGTACAACATTATCATACGAATGTTAGTTGAATTTTATCTTTGAAAATGAATCGTGTTCTTGGCCATTAGTGAAAACAGTCATTGGAAATGATTAAAGGTCTGTGATTGGTAACAATGATCCGCGTCTGACACGATCATGACCTCTACTCGTTGATTAACACTGACGCGGACTAAAAACGAATTAATTTGAACATACGATCACTTATATCATGTCAATGAATAACTGTCTTTACAAATACCATGTTTTCTTCATCTCATCTCATTTGCTATTTAAACAGCAATATAGGATCACTCGTGGCTGTGCCACCCATGATAATATAAAAGTTCTACCTCACTCGAGAAGATCAACAGTTTTGTAAGTAAAGAATGGACAGACGCAAGGCCAGATTGAATCAAGGTTCTAATGCCACTGGATTCTACACATTATTATAAATGGTTGGTAAATTCTTGATTCTGATTGGTTCATTATCATGCTGATTTGTATTGGTAAGGCGATTAACTACGAAATGATACATTTTGCAAAAGTTCACTAACTACAGGAACGACTCAATGACAAGTCATGTAATAATGATGGCAAACTAGTTGTGGTTCTGCGAAATGTGACGGGGATGGAATCATGGGTTATGTATACAGCGAATAATGTCGATTTGGAATGTCTTATATAATTGTAATTATTTGTTGCATCGCGTCATGAATACAATATATGAAACATTACTTTTATTGAGTTTTAATTTGAAAATGTGAACGTACAGCTACCCTACGAAAATTTCAATTAATGATGAAATGATGATCTCTTCAGTACACCAGACTCAATATTAGCTCTGGGGGTTCCTACGTTATTGATCCGTCAATTCGGACGTATTCAGCTGGACATCCAGACTGAGTTGACGAACCAAATCAAACTCAAACATTGACCATTTATCCCACGCAGGTTATGCAGCCGATCAAATGTCAATTGCCGTCTTAGTGAGCTAACTGTTGTATATAATGGCATGGTTGATCTATTTCTACGATACGAAATGTATTTCATTGGTACTGAAAAATTACATTTACATTTTACATATTAATATGACGGGCGACTTTTTGTTCAAAAACGCGATTTATTGATCTGAAAATGTGGATATTCTTAATAGTTCTACAAATATAACTTAATTTCGTATTCAACAGCAGAAAACACACACTCAGGGGCAAAGGAAACAATACCACACAAAACGTAAGATATTGTAATCCAAGAGCGATACATACGACTGTCACATCATGTCTTCAGAAGCCAATTAAACTAAATATGAAATTTTAAACATAATCTTTTCATATTTCTGGGAAACACATCTTTTAACAAATATGGGAGATGGAGGAGACGAAAAGGGGGTCGGCTTGTTTTATGCGGCCCTACAGTAACTATGCGTCAACAACATCTTATACTAAAACCATTTTCATATTTCCTTACATTGTACCTTAAATACTATTAGTTACACGGTGTTTTGACAGGGTGTACGGGACTGTAAGACCCTTGTATATACCGTATTTTCCTGAGGCGCATCAGAATAACCTCTGAGCGAAAAAAAATGCAGTAAATGAGCCAAATGTATTAACTGTTTTGTTCAAAGTCATCAGTTAAATCTTCCAGACATAGATAACATACATACGAAACCAGAAGAGGCTCTCCTATATTCACACAAGAATGTACATATACAACAACATGGCTGCTGTCTGTCAGGTCGTCCATTTACGAATGCAACATAAAATAACGATCAACTGGTCATAAGGTTGTTTTATATGTCAGTTGGGACGCGTGGCAATCATCCATGGTGAAATAGGCGCATCAAAATTGAAACATTTCCATGACAACGGATGACATCATTCCGAATTGCGAGGTTGTAACATTGATAGATTGCAAATTAATTTCTTTACAGCTTCTTGCTAAACATGCTTGCTTTAATTCTAGTATCTTGGGGATCCCACGAAATTGCATTTGAATGCATTTGATTAAATTACAACCTTCATACAGTAGGCTACAGAGGCGTCACATGCTGAAGGTGATATTATCTTATCCTAATGCGTGACTGTTTAATATGATTTTTCGAGGACTTTTTTTTACAATTGACTAAAAAAAAGTTCACGAATCCTAACTGGAAATTTGTACAAGGTTTCATATTTTGTAGTAAATAAAATGGAGACTTATCTTAATTCATCACATTAAAAGTAATCTGCAGATTTGCTAAAATTATTTTGTTTCTTCAGTTTATTCACAAGTCAAGTTTTATTTTTTTTAAATGGTAGTGCAATTTGCTGTTTATGTTTACGTACAATGTATTCATTTATGAAGTTTTCCCAAACGTCGACTACGTTGTAAAGTTATGCCTTATTGTTATTTCGAAAGATTGAAAGAATTAAATGTTATTTCTTTTCATAATAACGTGTTTCGTTTTAAATTGCTTTCACACATTTTGCATTTTGAAATTCTTAATTAAAAAAGACCTTTACTTGCTCATATATCAAGTTATTAAATGTAACTGTCGTTACAAAGGAATATTCATCATTGTATATTTTCTGTTCTGTTGTTAAAAATGTTATAATTTGTATAAGTGTTACAAAACTTTTATACATTACCATACTATTAACACTATGCAGTGGTTTTGCAATTCTGATATTCATGAAATATGCATATATAAACAAATTGACATGGAGGAAATTGAAGATGTAAATGTTAGTCTAGATTTGTCATCTTCTGTTAATTCTTTATTATAAATTATATTGTTTTAATGTTTAGATGAAATCAATGCTTTTGATATTTCATGTTAAAATGTAGATGCAAGATGGTCATGATTAAAGGGTTGGTTCACAACGACGAACAATATTGATCACCACGATCCAATACCTTTACGATCTTGACAATCAAACTCGTTTTCAATGAAGACGTAAGCATGCTAAAACACTCATAACAACGTCACAGTGATGTTAGTATGCCGTCCTCTCTTAAAGACGTTCATTTAAATGCCGTCAAATGCCAAAAACCTGCTAGGATTGAACTTTTGTCTGTAAACACAAAGACAAGTTCTCCCACTAGACTACCATATTTCCAGTTACAAGAAATAACTCCGTGCAAAAGGTCAGACGTCGTTTGATTTGAAGCACATTTTATTACTTGTTTCCCATAGGAATGTTGAGTTAATGTAGATTTTGTTGTTTCATTTCAGCAAAACCAGACAATTAGAATCTACCCATGATATAAATTGAATTGTAAAATAAAGATGGTCAGCTAAGGTGCATTATTTGTCTATGAACCATGTGTGACTTAGTATGCTGTATTTTAAAACTGTATACTGTATTCATGCTGCGAATAACATAATACATACATTAAGAAGCACTAATACGATGTATGTAAGCTCATTATTTGTTGATGGCCATCAGGCAATTACGTTCACAAAGATTTCGACTTCGAATACAAACTAAAAATCACTTATCCAGAAGCATCAGATGATTTTGAAATGACTACAATGTCAGATTGAGTAAGACTGTGTCACTGATGTCTGTATCCTCAGTAAAGATCTGACGATATATCAATGTCCATATTACCATAATGACCATAATAACCATCATATATATCTTGTCAGTATATTTACCAGACGACTAAAATGTAGTTCTAAAGTCAACTACGTTAGTGTATTTTGTTTTCACCATTCGTCCTGGACCAATTATCAATTGATCTTTGTTCTTGAGAATGTGACAGTTGTCACATTTGCTCCAGTGTGTGACCGATATCCGTTACAGGAGGCTAATCTGTATCCTAAGAAACTAATTATCTCCTCATGCTCTGCTTGGGTTGCTTCAGATTGTATTGTCATCCATCAGCATTGGATCTTGAAATGGAGCAGGGATCTTGTGGTTATTCCCCTTTGCAAGACGCCTGAGCTTTATCTGCTTAACATGGCAATACTATTGTCATCAACTCACATGTGAACTCCTATATATATAACAAGACGTGTCACATTTTTTCGACCAAATTGTATACACATTGTTATGCTTACGGAAAAGAAATGTCATTTTGGAAAGTATGTTTGTCAACACAGTAATTCATATATAATTACATTTAGTAGTGAAGGTCAGTCTTCATTGAGCTCACATCATAAGACTTTCTTATTTAAATGCATAAAAAAACATACATTTTGCTCTAAAATAGTTTCACAAATGCTCACAGATATAATTGAAGTAACACGAATGTAGACACGTTTTGCTGGCTAAAACACCACTAGTAGGTAAAAATAATGATGTTGTAGTTTCCCTGAGAGGAAGATTAGTATTTCAACGCAAGCTTGGAATACATTGTGACTTATTGATCTCTTCTCGTGTTCTGTTGTGGAGAAGGGCACCATTAGTCTCCAGTTGTTCCTGAAATAGCAGAGAGCCAATAACATGCAACAGGGAAACCTCAGATGACCATCCATTGGCTTAACCCTTCAATGTAAACAGCGGATTACTGTCAGTTGACATTATCTTCATTCTCTTGTTTGCAAGAGAAATGTCGGTTTGTTTACTTAAATGTTTGGATTGTGGGTGTATGAACCTATTATGGTCTATTAATCTTGAACTATTAATCATGAGGATTTAAACGTCTTTTTGTACATCAGAAATATGCCATAATTCTCATCAGAGTGATTATAAGCGGGTTTTTTTTTTTTATCTTGGTATCATAGTTTATTGCACAAAACAAATCGTCTAAATTAAAAGAAGAAATTTGATCCTTGAAAATGAAACACAATTCAAAGATAAAAGTCACTAAATATAGTTCTGATCATACTTATATGTATAAAACTCTCTCATTAAATACGTAGAATACATAGAATTCATATTGAATTCATGAATTCAGGTAATGAATGCTCACAAGATGATATAATTGTAATCAATGTTTATTGCCGATATATATATATATATATATATATATATATATATATATATATATATATATATATATATCTTGGGTTGTGAGTAATTGATATTTTGATTGTGTAATGAGCAATGACATTTTCACAAAGAAGTGCATGATATATATATATATATATATATATATATATTTATATGGGCTTATATCTTTACCAACACACATTATCTACAGGGTTCGACACCAATGTAGCTACATGTAGTAAACAAAGAGTAACAAATTTACATGAACTAAGAACGGGCTCAAATGAGCTTGAACATGGCTCAGCCATTTGTAACAACAAACCATCATGAAATAGATGTGTTTTATTATAGATTATTAACCAAGTGTGTTTCCGTATCATTAATATCAGCCAAAGGCTCGCATAATACATTATTTTTAATTCCAAATATATTATATTAATGATACAGAAACACACGCGGTTAATAATATCTTCATCATTGAATGTCATTATTAGAATAAGCTTTTTTTGTTAAAAATGGTAAGGGAGTTGACCTAGTTATAGCGGAGTAATTTCATAGACGGTACATCACAGTAATGGTAACGGAATCGGCGATATATGGCTGTGAAGTGCCTGGAAATATTTATTTTTTTAAAACAATTTAAATCACGATGTATAACAATTGGTCCTTGATTTCTTGTTCATGGAGATATTTTCAGTCAGTTCATAAGTATATATCTAATAATTAAAAACCAATCATAAATCACTTGGTCACGTTACTAGAACAAGGGAAGTTACTCTAGCTTCAACGTTTTGGAAGCTGCGTTGCAGGGTTGATTTTGGATTGTTGCATAACAGTATTTTCACACTTTTGTTTATGACAAAAATTACCCATTAATACCTAAAACCGTATGCTCAGCCCTCAAGAACTGCGGAAATGCTAGGCCACACGCTGACACATCAATTTCATTTTGTACACAGGACATAGCAGCTACTTGATGTCAGTTGCTGATGCTGTAGGTCAATAGCGCATTGACTTTTTGAATGATTTTAAAAATAAATCAACAATTATCTTGATTTTGTTAAAACTATAAATGCACTGTATCATATCAGATGATTTCGTGTTTTCGAATAATTCATTCAAGCGGAAATACTCGGGTAAACACCCGATTACGCTTTACAATGATTCGAAAACAGTTTTAGGATTCGCATGAAAAGAGAGGACTTAGTAAGTAGTTCGTGTATTTGACCTTTGACCTTATTTGCATATTTATCTGATTTGGATACCAAGTTTATCAGATTGCTTTATTGCATCGATAACACCCTCCATTATATGATACATAGAGAATACTAAACGACGTCCCGTTTAAAGATATTCTAACCTCAGGGGGTAGGTTTCGCGGACATGATTCTGACAACAGTAAAGAATAACGACACAAAAGTATTGGATTACAAATCCACCCCAAAATAGAAGAAACAACTTTTTAAATGATACTTCATTAATACAGCCGCCAAACGTTTCATCAGCCAATCAGCTGCTAGCAGAGGTGTGACGTGTTACTCAGGAGTCATACCCTAACGAGTATCTGGCACGTATTTTTCACTGATTTCACTTGTCAAAACAGCCTAAAAGTAATCAAAGCTATTAGAAACAATGTCGGCATATTCTGTTCAGACGTTAATTAACTTTGGTTATTGTACACATGTGTTTAGATTGTTAAGTCTCCGATAATGCCGAGTGGATCTTTCAGCGTAAATCTACCGCCATTGTCGTTTCATTGTGTCATTTTGAAGTGTCAGTTCTATAGCGTTACTGCGGTTATGTCCATCACTGACAATTTCCGTTATGTCAGACTCTTATCTTATAACGAATCTGTTTTCACCATGGGATTGCTAATCCATGTACATCGGTGTGCATCATACATAATAGTGAATGACCGGCTGCTATCACCGACGAAACAACAGAACATTATATTCTTAATTTCCTCACTTTCATTGACTCACTATGTCTAGACTCAATGTTGCCTACATGTGTATCTTTAATTTACTAATGACCAGTTTAGTATCACCAGTTACGTTATATGACAGGACGTTGACAATATCCTGACGCACCACTTATATAATTGAACCGGCGCAGTGACTGATATCTGGCATCAAAGCAAAGGTGTTAATGCATTTAGCGTAATTAGTGAGTGTTGATTTCACGACTAACATCTCAACAATATAGAATTAAATTCAAAACTAGATTTTCAGCATTTCATCGATTTTACCCAAATAACATGATATTGAAAGAACAGAATCTGAAAGAAAATATGTGTACCGAAAAACAAAACGCCTTTTTCATTTCGATTTGAAATTAATCATGATTCCTAATCAAAAAATATATCATTGTAGGCTTTAAAATCTTTTGAAATTTTCACCCGTCACATTTCTCTACAGTTGTATTACACTGAATAAAATAACTGCCTGAATGTAAGTAATTGTAAATGAACAACAATATAAATTTAACGAAAGCCCAATTTTTTCTTTCTAAAAACTGTTAACCAGTATCAATGTTGAAATTGTATGATTTCTAAGTTCTAATGCAATTATTCTATTATCAATAAAAAGTTACCATGAGCAATATTGACTCAGTAGACCTCAAACTATACAGGCCTCTTGAAAATTACCGGATTGTTTTTATATTTGAATTGTCAGTTATTCATTTCAAAACCTATTGGAGCCTATAAGATAACCTAACGCTCCGCTCGATTAGGGAAAGAACAAACTAAAACCAACGATTGAATATCGGAAAATGCTTCAAAAACTCCAAAATTACTCCCCACAGATGCACAAATACCCATTCTATCGGAAACTTACAATGTCAAAAGTTGTTATTATGTTTTAAACGAATCATCGACGAAAAGTAAGTATTCCATTGAAGCAACTCCTGTGTATGACGTCACATCGCTAAAGAAGGTTCTGCTACACTGAGTGGCCGCGGAAAACTGTTTCAAGAAGGAGATAATTAGCAGGCCAATTTTACTCACTTTGAACCGCGGTATCTTGCTAAGTAGGTGTCGCTTCGAAATACTATTTAGTGTTTTGTTTAATTGAAAGAATTGTCTATATGAATAAATTAATTAACATCGAACAAAACAGAGAGGTTTTATTATCTTTAATAACATACTTATGAAACGAGTGAGTGGTATGGTATTTGACGAGCGAAAACGAGTTAGATACCGATACCATTCACGAGTTTCATAAATATGTTATTAAACGGAACCGAGTTTAGTATTTTATATATAACGCACTGATTTAAATCCCACTTAATTTCACGAACTCGTCAATGAATTGGGCCGCTCCATTGCGACGGCGACGCTAATATTGTGACGTCATATTTAGTTCATTATGGCGTCACGTCAATCGGCAGCACGCAATGTTATTATAAATGTGTCGACTGAGGATGAAAGAAAGTTTCAGTTACTTTTGCGATAGAAGACAATCAGGAACAACGCTTGGTTCTTTCTAAACATATATTTAATACCGGTGACATTATAAAGACTACATTACTACAGCTAGCGCACAGCTATATCATATTAATGTTACAATGGACTGTTATTATGTAAACTGTCCAATAGATTTGGTTGAGGTGACATGTTTCACTTCATTTGACAAATAACTTTAGGACCGATGAGTTGTTGTTAATCACATAAACCACGTTTATATTTGTATAAAGAATAAGCATGCCATGTTAGCATGAAAGTTAGTACATTAGGTTTGACAAAGGAAAATTGTATCCTCACCTTAATGATAGGTCAAGCACATCACCAATAAAGATGATATGTATTAGAGGTGTAATGCATACACATTTTTAAAAGTAATTTAATTGTGTATATCGCAAAACTATTGCTATCTCAATTTTCGTTTAGCATTGTGATTTTGTACTAGACATTAAACTTGCTGTTTGCTGGGAGACGACATATATTATAAATATTATCCTGAAAAGATTCAATGCAAGTGACAAGTTCCATTTATCATCCAAAACTCCTAGGAGATATCGTTTCGGCACTAGATTTGGACCAATGCTCTGTCACCGTCATCTACATGACATCACAATGCTTTTACATTATCCAGTAATGACATCACCATGCTATGACGTCATTGGCATGATGACGTTACAATGCTATGACATCACCACATTGGAAGTCAAATGGCAGAGTGATGCTCAGAGATGTACACTATTTTCTATTTATTTAGTAATAAGAATGATTTTAGATGATAAATATAATTTCACCCTCGTGTCTTCTGATATCACATATATCAACACTCGATGATAAAAGCAAGCCTCGGATATTTGTAACTTTTATCAACTCGTGTTGATATATTTGATATCAGAAGACACTTTGGTGAGGTTCTCTATATATTGGATTTATTCCACTGAGAAGAAACGTGAAATATTTAAAAAAAATGCAAATGAGTGGATGAAAATGTTCTTATACCTTTTTACTCAGTAATTAGTCAATACTTAAATCAATTAATTTTCAAAATCGGAAAGAAAACAATTTGTCATTTAAAGCGCACACCTTTAATTAAAATTAAAGTTATTTACTCGCAGTATTTCCTTTCTATGCTTGTTGATGTAAGATTGTTTATGCTTAAATAGATCATCAAGCAATTGATGTTGCTCACGATATAAGTCCTTCACTCATCTTTTCAGTTGCCTCCAACCTTTCGACCGCCTTTGTATGGAGCCTTTCTATTCATTAGATAATGGATTCACGAAATATGTGCGATGTTGCAACGAATGGTACAACGAATTATAAACTGAAGCACAAACGAAACGTCACCCCTAAGTTGTTTTTATCATATGTATAATTTTCAATGTCAAATTTCTCGAGTTTTCGACGTCGTATTCAAAAACTGAATAGTTTGGGAAATAAGTCCGAAATATTAACTCAGTCAAAGAGTTCGTCTACGGGTTTTATTTTTTTTTAAATCAAGAATAGAAATTTTGAAATTTAAAATGTCCAAAAATTAATTTTGATAAAACAAAACTGTTAATCGACAAATAAAAATACTCTGTGTGAAAACATATACATTTGCCTCGTCCTGGTGTAAATTTCATTTCTTACCCCTGTCTAGTTTAAAAAATGATATTGAATTAAGTCATTAAAACTACTGTCAAAAGGTGTTATTGCATCGTGCCTTAGTTAAATGCATCTCATTTCTTTAAAGTATTGAATTAAGCGAAACCACCTGAGGTGTAACGTTTCTTTTGTGCTCCAGTTTATAAACAATAATCCACCATTTCACATGTCAGACTAACCTATTAAAACAATAAATATCAAATTGTATGTTTTTACAATCGTGTTTGTCTCACGCCATAGTCCTTCTAGTGTCAACAAACTTTCTAGTTTGTTCCTTTCCAAAACAAATATGAAACAACACTTCGCTTGTCACTGTTCAGCCAATAATCTCATTTATCCGACAACAGCGATGGGACATTCCTATTTTCCTTGACAACCTTTCATGTCATACTAATCTTATTAGTCCAAGGTTATTGGTAAGTGTCAACAAAGTTGTAAAATGCTTTGAAAAAAGCTGTTCTTCCTCGACGACGAAGACAGTATGTGTTGGTTAAGACTTGATTAACCTCTGTTAGGCGACGCTTCTAAAGGTTGCTGTTTATTTACTCAAATACCTTCCTCCCTCAGATGTCAGTAAAGTTCTGGATAGTATTAGTTACACGGTGTTTTGACAGGATGTACGGGACTGTACGACCCTTGTATATTCCTTATTTATATAAATATTTAGATACGGAAGTCCCTTTTTGATATAAACTCCAAACACTGTGAAACAGCAATAAATGCGGCATGGGATTAACCGACCGGTATCAAGGGACGTAACTTTGCGACTAAACATAATCAAGAACAGGTTTATTATCAACTAAAAAAACAAATGCTTTTATTGAATTAATGTATTGATGAAAACAAAATAAGAATGGATATTGATTGAATTCTCCCTGCTTGTGTTTGTTGTAGAATATTCTGAAAGTCTGAATCGAGCAACCGTTTAACTTCCACATTCCATCTAAGGTCAAGTCCATACAGAAGAATATACCTATTTACTTGAGACATTAACAAAATAACCCTAAAAATTAAAGTACTATTATACTTGATTTAGATAATGATCAGAAAATAAGCCTTGTTACTTTTGTGAATACGAAATCCGATTATCCAAATCAGGGATATCGTTATGTAGTTGATGTCACTTTTATCAAACAATGAAAACAAATGTTTAGATCTTGTATATCACATGCAATGTAAGTTGTTCCAAGAAATCGAAATAAAAATCCCACATATATGGCTACGTACATTAATGTATACAGATATGACAAGTATCAATGGATATACAACCTCTTTATTACTGAAAAGCGACGTTTTACTCTATATCCTTATTCGTCCTCAAACATATTGGGAATAATCAGGTTACGATAATAAACTCTGATAGGTATGATGATGATAAGATAGAGATGGATATCCAGTGAAGTATCAAGGCAGGAATCTAGTTTATGTAGTTGAAATACATTTTATAAAATAATGAAGACAGATATTTCTGGTGTACTGCTTGGGAACCAGGAAACTATACGTTATTCAAACTTTATCACACAAATTACACAACCAATCGAAGAGCTAATGTAAAAAGAACAATAATAATGGCATTGGATTTAACGAAAAGTAGTATATGTATTCATTTAACCAACACAAACCAGAACCACAATCAACAAGCTACTTACATTAAAGCATTGTATAACACACATACATGTATCATGTGAATGTCTTCTGAAACAAATCCATCTACTTTACCAATATTGAGGTTGTAATATCACCTTATGCTATTTTAATTCAATGTCAAGATGTTCCTTTATTTTTAAAACAAATTTTCTGTTTGCCAAATAATGACAATTTACTTTAAATAACAAAATAAACATTACTTTTTTTATAGAGAAAGCTGATTACAGAATATCAGTACTGATTCGGTTTTACAATTAAGGGGTTTCAGTTGGCTCTTTCAGTCCTATAATACTACAGCACAAAAGGGTTTTGTACTACATGAAAGTTATATTCATGTTACGTATTATAAATAGTCATAAGAAGCGACCGTGTAAGGAGTTCTTGGATATAAGAAAACGTAACGTTAAATAAAGCTGTGTTTTCCAATTTAATGTTTAGTTTATAATTAGTTACTTATATGAACATGTGAACAGATACAGATTAGAAAAATAGTCAGAAAGAAATTCAATATCAATCCTATTATCCTTAAAATATATTTTTATGAACATTTTAAAAACGTTAAGCATCAAGATCAAAGCCTTGGAGTGAGTAACATTATATTCCGAAATGCAGCAAACGGGTATGTTGATATTTACTAAGGTAGATATGTTGGTCGCCTCGTAATTACTAGATCATCGGATCAATTGTTTAATTTACAATCTGTCACACTAACTGATTTGGAATCATTGAATGTCAAAACTATTATTTAGGTAAATTAATTAAGTACATGTATGTCAATGTCATTTCAAAACGTCCCTGCAATCCTGAGCTTCATTTGATTATACACAATATCAAGAATGAAGACCCGAGGTTTGAATTACATCATTAGGGAGGATGGGACAGTCATTTGTGACAAGATAGCACATCTTCAGTTCCTTTGTCCTTCCATGTACTTTGTTGGGTTTTGAGATAAAAGGGTTATTGATTTCCTGTCATCACTCTAGATATGTTCCTGTGTGAGCATCGTGATATGTCACTTACACAATTGCATCTCTATTAGCCTGATTTAGAACAGTCAGCGATTAATTATGATGTCCAGCTTCAGAATGAGCCAGAGTGTTTCACAGAATTGTTAATCTTTTTTCATTAAAAATACCAGGTTAATCTCTAATAAAAGTTGTCTTTCCCAATTATAACTTTTAATACTAAATAAACTTGATTCATGTCTCTCAAATGCACGCATACACACATCATTATTGATTTAAGGACTATAATAAGTTCGTTAATTCAAAAAATCGAAAATCAACCAGCAACAGTCAGTTCCATAGCGATACAATACCGGTCACATCTTGAATGCATTTAAAGCATCAGTGAAATTATATATTACTCCTTTACCTAATTGATCAAGTTACGCTCTCAGTTAGTAGCGGCCAATGACATCGCTTTAAGTTGAGTTAGATCAGTTTTAGTTCAAACTCTTAAGGTTGGTCTGATGCGTCAGGGTTTCAAAGTGAAAAAAGTCAGTTAACCTATATAGTTGTCATTTCAGATGCTTCACAATCCGTTCTGATTATCTGTCTCAAGCATGTTGTATGTTCTAGCTGGACGATTATACTAGAATTTGATTATACCATTATAAGGTCATGTCTGGGAAATTTAAGTAGGCATTTACGTGTATCATTAAATGACAAATCACACCCAGCTCAATGATTTGATTTTGAAAGTGCCTGAAATTAATATCAGGCAGACACTTGATAGTACATAAACTCTCCTTAAAGTTCCGAGATATTGCAGTTTTCTAGATAGATAAATGGATGGACCATTCAAATAGTCTAGGCTGCTGTGTTCAACTCAACATCGTTCGCCACTATTCGTATGTTATTCTTCATTTTAATGAATGGTGGGTGAAACCATACAATATTCTCAAGACACAGCTAAGGAATGGTCATTGTTAGGATCAATATCCACAAGGAAGTTACTATTTAAAGCATTCTCCAGGATCCTTTTCCTTAGTAATTACCTCTGTACCTCTGTTGATTTACGAGAAATGAAACTTTGACTAGCAGCTATTGATATCTGATTAATCAGTTTGGAGTGAGGACTGAGGTGATCTATAGTACGTAAAGATTCCTCAGCAAGAAGCAGCATAAATGAATTGTGGACATTCATGATACCTTAGATAAATCAGAGAAGCTACGTGCATAGGATTCCATAGGATCTCCCTGTTACGATATACAAAATAGGGATTGCCAGACTAACGAATTTTCGGAATTATACCACAAGATTTATCAATTATAAATGCTTCACTCAATGGATCAACTTCAGACTTCAGGGATGGAAATGTGATTGTTTATGAAATATGCACCAATATTCATTTGATAAAACTTCAATATGGCTCACACTATCAATTGCCACCAACAGCTCCTGTGAATTAACTAATTTTGACGCGACTGGGAATCGAACGAGACCTTCTGGATAATGAGCAGACACATTAACAACTGCGCTACATCTCCAATATATTACAGTTCACGTACTTGCATGGGGAATTCTTCTGGCAGGCTAATGTCTTATATTTGAAATGATCAATAAAGGTATGTCCAAAAGCCCTTACTTGTTAATTACTAGGTTGATTTACGAGCGGTGACACTCTGATTAGCAGTTATTGGAATCTCATTTATCAGTCTAAGGCTTGAAGACTGACTGATTAAGGAAAAACATCGCGATAATATGTTTAACCGTTTTTGGATCTTAAAAACCATTCCGACTTGGACAGATCGTTAAGTAAAACATTTTTAAGGATTGATTTACATGTTGTGTGCCTCAATCGAATTATAACAGCAATATATTGTATAAAAACGAGAAGGTGACTTTATGAACATTATTCAACTCATATCAATGACAGGTGTCGAAGTGCTATAAATAACATATTTTATACACAAACACTGACCTTTTGAATTCATACATAAAATACAGAATTCATACTGTCAAAGACATTACGACAATAATATTTCAACACGATGAAATAGATAGTGGTATTCCCGTAATTTTCAATATCCATAAATATTCACTTGTATCCTTTAGATTTACAAAGAAACATATTATCATCAGGACAGTCTCTGAAGATTATACTAGTTTTTGTCAACAAAATGGGAATTATCTCATAAAGTATGCCTCGGTCGCCAGTCGTGTGTACAATCATGACATCAAATGGACAACTGAGAGTGCTAACGGTAATTGAAAGTCAACATTAATTCGCTTCCCCAAAGTCCTTTGTCAACGGATGTGAGGCCAGACTAATAGTGCGCAGATGACTTTCAGCTTTGTTCATCAAAACATCTTAGTATTCTCAAAAGGATTTCAGCATGATCAGTGACATAATGAACACATGACTTACCACTGTTCAATGTAGGGAATGTCCACATTTGGATACATTACATAATATAGTTAAGTTATATAATATTGATTTTTGCTTACATCACACTAGTTCGAACAAGCAAAAAAGTGAGCGTGGCTCACTAATACCCCCGACTGTTTAAGTTTGACATTTTTATTTTACTTGAAGAGAGAGGTGTTTGCACACCTAAGGATTGATAAGCTATGAAATGTAATTGCTAAGATTAAACTGTTTGTGAAAATGGTAGGACAAGTCTCAATCTTCATGTAAAAAGGTGGTTTAAGTCAAAATAGGAATAAAAGTAACTTGAAAAGGTATTGGTAACACAATACACTACTGCTATTACCACTGATTTCAACTTTATTTTGGAAATTAATCCATCATAATGATTCATTCGAGTGACTTTAAACAACAGGTACATGGAAGCACACCCCTGAAGGCACAGTGAGAGATATATAGCACTTTATGGCTGAAAGGAAAGAAAATTTAACTTTTCCCAAAATATAACCAGTGGAAATATAAAATAGTAAAATCAACAAGAACACAGAAGTAGCTTTTGATGAAAGTTACATGAAAAAGAAAATGAGGAAGTCAACAAATCACAACACAGAAGTAGCTTCATTCATTCTAGCTATGATAAAGTACAAAAATATAAATAATCGCCAAAAATTCAAAAATTCACCAAATCGTGTTACATTTTGCAATGCACCTCTCCTAGTGGTGAAGAAGACATGTGCCAAATTTGAAAAGGATGAGATGAATAGTTTTTCTGAAATCGATCGGACAAAAAATGCTCAGAATTTGAATAAGTTAAAAAATACAAAAAATCGCCAAAAATTAAAAAAATAACCAATTCGGTTTAAACTTCGCACTGCACCTCTCCTAGTGGTGAAGAAGACATGTACCAAATTTGAAAAGGATGAGATGAATAGTTTTTCTGTAATCGATCGGACAAAATTTTTTCAGAATTTGACTAAGTTAAAAAAAATTAAAAAATCGCCAAAAATTCAAAAATTCGCCAATTCGGTTTAAACTTCGCACTGCACCTCTCCTAGTGGTGAAGAAGACATGTACCAAATTTAAAAAGGGTGAATAGTTTTTCTGTAATCGATCGGACAAAAAATGCTCAGAATTTGACTAAGTTAAAAAATACAAAAATTCGGCAAAAATTAAAAAAATAACCAATTCGGTTTAAACTTCGCACTGCACCTCTCCTAGTGGTGAAGAAGACATGTACCAAATTTGAAAAATATGAGATGAATAGTTTTTCTGTAATCGATCGGACAAAAAATGTTCAGAATTTGACTAAGTTAAAAAATAAAAAAAAATCGCCAAAAATTCAAAAATTCAAAAATTCGGTTTAAACTTCGCACTGCACCTCTCCTAGTGGTGAAGAAGATATCTACCAAATTTAGAAAGGATGAGATGAATAGTTTTTCTGTAATCGATCGGACAAAAATTGTCTTCGGACGGACGGGCGGAAGGACGGACGGATGGAAGGACGGACGGACAGAAGGACGGACGGAATCGTTGGTATAACTATATACCCCCAACCGTTGGTCGGGGGTATAATTACCTTTCTGATAAAACCTACATGTTGTTAATGGAAAGATGAATGATGAATCAATATTGAAATTTTAAGGTATATAAATAAATTAAATGTATAGTAGTTTGTTAACACAAATTGTTAAATGTATGTGTCGTTTTAATGAAAAGTTCTAAAACAAACTATATCAAGAACAACATTGGCTATTGTTGTCACAACGTCTTTGTGAATAAAACATCAGTACATGTAGTCTATTAAGATTGTTTTTCTTGCTCCTGTGATTATTCAGAAACACAAAAAAAACGAAGACACACGAGAATTGTAAAAGAGCAGTTTAAACTATGAGAGATTTGACAGTATTCCAAGTGACTCAGTATTCTGTTGCATAAGCATTTATTTATTGTCACCTGTTACTTTTTGTAATTCTCTTTCAAATATGCACAGTTCTTCTCCAATGAGAAAAACACCGAGTACTATTTAAAGAAGAAAGGGCTTAAGGTACCAGGTGTAAGCAGAATAATGATTTGTTTTCTGTAAATATATTTGCAAGGAACTTTAGAATTTAGAAGTAGAATTTGGGTACGATGATAACGTGAAATCCGCAAACGTTTAACTATTAATCTGACAGTTTTATGAAAGTGAAACAATATTATTTATTAACATGGTGATGCATAATTCCTAACTGGAAAATTCGGAATTAACATTGAAATATGTTCGATCACTTTTAGCTTTAAAATTTGGTAAACCACTTTTTATGTAAAATTTACATTTAAAGAAGTTTAATCAAAGATAAAGCTAACGACCGTGTCTGTGCTTTAATACTTACTCAGATAATGGATGCACATCAGTGTATTGTTCGCACTCCTGGAGAACCTGGCAGATAGCCAAAATTGATCTTAAGGAAACCCCATTCATCAATTCTACAAGTGGCCTCTCACTGGATGCTTTCAGAGCAGATATATTCCACTGACCATTTGATTTTAAGACCAAGTGAGTCTAATTCTTTAGAAAAGAGGACTCCGGCTTCAGTACTTAGCTTCGACATTGCTCCTGTGTCATTTGTTCAATCAGTCTGGAAAGCATGTATAGGCACATGTACATTTACTGTAAATTGAGGAGTAGGAGTAGCAATTTTAACATGTTGGTTTGAATATAGTGGAGATAGATTGGCTACAGTGAATTATGAAAATAAAGCCTTGTTTAAATTAACTTTGAAGCATTACTTGAGAACTAATATTTGAATAGGCAATGGATTCACGCGTATCTAATATTACAAGTCCATGAACTATTTTATGAAGAGTTAATCTAATGACCATAACATTCACCAATTCATTTGAGGGTGATTAATTTAAGAAATTGAGATACTGAAAGAAGTCACGCAAAATTGAAATGTTACTAAGCGGAGGATGACAGCATTGGTGTATTTTAGGTGCTGTATAAAGGGGGGTCTTATTATTGATAGGGCAACAACATGAACTGTTTCCAAGAGAAGTGTAGTGTAATTATAACTGCACATCACCAGTGCAAAGATTCAAAATATCCACCACTTCCATGTGATAACAACACTTCTGAGATGAGGGCATATGTATACAACATGCATATATAACACCATGACTGTTGCCGTTGGTTGGATACTAGGGGTGTTACAATACATCGAACTATCGATGCATCGCAATAGTTGGCTTGGCAATAGTACTATATCGATAGTATATACAAAAACACTATCGCTATCGCAATAGTAAGGTTAACTATCGATACTATCGAAACCTTTAAATTTCCCTCAATTATGATTTACACAAGCATCACTGCATTTAATTCAAGATTGTTCATTTTAGAATAATTACAAAATGGTTTTGTTACACTTATTTCCACGTTTCTGTTTGGACGAGAGCTCTCAAAAATCTGCTGCCATTTCTCGATGAATGCAGATAAAATGTGCTACCATACCTCGTGCATTCGTACCTTATGACGTCACAATCCATCAGAGCAGACGGTCGTGTCAGTTGGTTCTTACAACTGAGCGTAACGTTTTGATGCAAAATAAGATATACACATGTCATTTCGTCTTCAAACCTACGCCAATAACTGGAATATTAATTCCTTTTCCGAATGAGACAATTAATTTCATCGTGAACACTTCATTTTAATCGATACAAGTCCTCAAGCTTGTTCATCCACTAGCGCTTCGCAAACGGTAGCCATGTTTAACGTCGCGTGATATGCTAATGAGGGTTAATCACAAATTGCTTAAACCAGAAAAAACGAACCCTGATTGTATGCATGTGAATGTCGGGGAAACGAAATTGAATCCTCTGCCGTTTTTGATTAATGACACCTCAATTTTGCTTCAGCCATGTATTTTTGCTTGTAACAAGCTGCTGCCTCCCGTGATAAATGACAAATATATTAGATTTGTGTAAATATTTAAGAAAATCTTGTTGATTTTGTAATTATCAGGATTGTTTTACATGTTTTGTGCCTCTATCGAAGTATCCTTAAATGTCAAAAGGGAAGAACTAGAGATAGGAAATAGCAAAATGACAAAAAATGTTTTCATTTATGATTTCTTTACTGATTTTGGTTCCATAGTTTTTGCATCAATTAAACATTTCTACTAAAACCTATACGAAATCTAGCTGATTATTGCGTATTTGTTCAAAAAAACCCATCGCAATAGTTATTGGAATAGTGAGTTACAATAGTCTATCGATATCGCAATAGTCTCTTTGGGTCAATAGTCACAGTGTTTACATCACTTCCTTTATCAAACAAATCAGAGAATAAATTACGTACCTGAACAAATCCACAAGAGGAATACATCTATTTGAAATAAAAGAAAATGTATTATTAAGATATAGTTCGTGTTTTTACCAAAAATATTACACAACTTTAAAAAAAATTTCTCAAAGTTGGACATCTATTGTAGAGTATCATACTATCCAGAGACACTCAAACATGTCATTTCCTTATAAGAACAAAACTTAATTCCAAAGTGCAATTATTTCTTGGAAAATCCTTCCCGAAATACTATAAAACTTCAGGAAAGGAAAAAAAAAATTGTAAAGTGGTTTTGGCCTGAGCTCAAGCATTCACTCTCTTCGATCTTTGTCACTAAGAGAAATCCCTCTCGGCGCCCCGTATATTTGTTCACTTGTGTTCAGCAGTGCTTACTTCTTATTATTCATCATCTAATGGACCGATGTCAGAAACCAACGTACCACAGGTCTAGGATCTCGACTGCATAATCCATCACCTTATTTACCAGACAAGTGATCTTTGACTGAACCATTTAACCATATAACATTAATCGATATTTCGGTTTGCATTGTACATGATTACTTTTAGCTAAATTAACGATTGATCTTTCTCTCCTTTTCTGTGAAATTTTAGAAGGGTTTTCCCCTTGATTAATTGATTGGTAATTATATTATCTTTTTGTATATTAATGTATAATAGTATGTATCTATATGTAATTCCAATCACTTAAATCCAGTTCATCGCATTCATGTTATCACAACTTTACCTGTATAATTCGTTCATGTTATTGTTATCTCATCTTCGTGCAAATGACATCTCCAAATCAAACAAACATTTATCCTAAATATAACTTGCTGTACTCTGGCTGTCTTTCCATACACTTGATAACGTTATAATGATCTACTGGTCTACCAAGACGTTGTCATTGTTAAAAAAAGAATTGATCATTATAAAATTCCAATCTTCTCACAGGTCTCAACATAGGTCTGCCATAATACGTAACTAACAGACAGGCAAAAGAATCGATCTCTATCGCGTCTTTGGGATTGTCAACATTATCAAACACATTAGACAGATAAAATGGTGCGAGTGTGAAAGACGATTGGTATGACACGAGGATGCCAGCAACATGGGCATGTCGTGCTCTACACTGTAACATACACATTGTCTTCTGCTGTCTTGTTATGCCAGCTATTGTTGTCATGACGACCGTTGTATAGTAGCGTTTCTATTCTGCTAGGTCAGATCTTCTGCTGATCTATGACATATTGCATTAAAGTTAATTTAAGTCAATATTTGGTAAGAACCAGAATTGTTCACTCGGTAAAGTTAAAGTTGTTTTCAAATACAATACCAGAATTCAAGTTGATTTTTTAAATACAAACTTTTATTTTGTTTTAGTTTATATTGTCCGTCAGTTTAGTTATAACATTGACGATGACGTGATCATTTGAACGTAGTCATAAGACAGCATTAATAGATGCTGACTTCTACATGTACATGTATGTATGCCATCCCTTATTTTATTTTATTTGGTTTATATGCTTGCCTATCCTGTTGTCAATGCTTATAACAGGCAACGGTTCGAATATGTGAATATAATGTTGCTTCCCCACTGCCCAATGTATCTAGAACCTAAAAAATACATTCCCGTGACTCCATAAGTTGAGTGCCATTATCTGAATTGCTGGATCTGTACTAAGCCAACGTGTTACATCCATCACGGCAATGGAAAAATCTCTTACGGAAGCACATATGAGACAAGATGGTGCCGCCATTACTTCATAATGACTCTTACAGCACTACCAACACGAAAGAGCTTTTACAGATTCTGCAGACATGCATTCCACTTTAAGAATGAATAGAATTGTATATAGCATAATATATCCATAGAAATATATCAAAAGTGTTAATGGTCAGTGGGAGAAAGTTTTTAAGTCGACGATACTTCATTTTTTTTTCAATTTGTACTGCATGAACATACAATAAATGAATACATTAACTGAGAAATAGACATAACATAACGTTCTCACTTTCCCTAAAGCTCATTCTTATTAATGATTAAGCACAGAACGCAACTTATCGTGATCAATGTCTGACTGTATACTATTTATCTGTAGTTCTCTACAGTCTATAATCAATGTATGAAGGGTAGGTTACACTTAGTCTGCAACTAATATGATGTCTACTCTCTTTCCAAAATGAACGAATGAATTTACTTTATTGCCTCAAATGATAATCGAAGATTACATAAACATCAATCAGTTGCATGGACATACAGGTTCAAAGCATATTGACAAGAAAATGGTATTTCAGAAATGGTTCCTCAAATAATCCTTCACAGAATAAATAGAGCTTATACCAGTTAGTGAGAGTCATGCCATAAACATATATGCCTTCAGTAGTTCTCAGAAAGAGAGCTGAAGTTGTTGTTGGATGTGACATCTCTTATGCCAATGTATATCTGTTAATCATCTGTGTTGCCGTAAAACTTGATGAAATATTGGCGAATGATATTGCCAACAGTATATACAATATGCAAGGAGAAAAGCACAGGGCCCAGCGCTGATCCTTGGTTCTGAAGAGCTTCCATCAGTCTGGACATTAATCTGTTATCCAGGGATGATTCCACCACAGCTAGGACTGTGTGGTCGACATGGTTAGTTTGAAATGTGAAAGTCCACGATCCGTGATCAACAGAATCGAATGCTGCAGAGTGGTCTAGCAGTACCAGCAGAACAGCTTTTTTCCATTTATGCAGAGAAGGATATCAGTCTATAGCCTGGTAAAGGCTGATTACAAAAGTTCCATCAAATCATGTTTGGACATATGCTGATATAGCTGCTTCAAGACAACTTTCTCCATAATCTTCGACAGGAAGGGACGATATATTTGGTAATGGGGTAACCAATGCTTGCTTGAAACTAATGGGTACAATGTCAAAGGCAAGGGTGTTGTTGAAAACAGGCAGCAACGTAATAACCAAGTTGATACAGGGTCAAGTTGTCATTATTTTTATGAGGCCTCTTCAACGAGTGTTATGAAGTCTGTGCCATTGATATCATGGAAGTACTTCAGGCCCGTTCCATGAAATTTAGTGTCAGACCTCTAAGGATCCAGATATGTCTGTTGACTGTTGACCCTCTGTACTTTTTATGCCCCCGAATCGGAAATTCCGGGGGTATATTGTTTGTCACCTGTCCGTCTGTCTGTCCGTGTGTTTGTGCACACACATTTTAACCTTGATCATAACTTTGGATTGCTCAGAGCTAGAGCTTTCATACTTGGCATGTGCATACCTTGTGATGAGACATTTCATATGAGGTCATCATATTTGACATTGTGACCTTGACCTTGCGGCAGTGGACATCTTCAGAAAACTTTAACCTTGGCCATAACTTTGGATTGCTAAGAGCAAAGGTTTCATACTTTGTCTGTGCATACCTTGTGATGATACCTTTCACATGAGGTCATCATATTTAACCTTGTGACCTTAACCTTACCGCAGTGGACATATTCAGAAAATGTTACCCTTGGCCATAACTTTGGATTGCTCAGAGCTAGGGCTTTAATACTTGGCATGTGCATACCTTGTGATGATACCTTTCACATGAGGTCATTATATTTGACCTTGTGATATTGACATTTCCGCAGTGGACATCTCCAGACAACTTTAACCGTGACCATAACTTTGGTATGTCCGGGGGCATCCGTGTTTAGCAAACACATCTTGTTCGCTTAAGAACTGCACCAAAGTATCTAAGCTGAACAAATGCAATTTCTCAAGATATGCTGATGAGAGCAAAACAAATGTCTGTTATTGTAAACTATCACCTCCTTATGGAAACATCGAATGTAGATATCGTCTCAAAAAATAGTTTATCTAACAAGTGAACGGGTTTGGTGCAGATTCTATCTTTATTTGTAAAAACATATTTGTTCTTTCATGACAGTTTCATATCACCAATGCTGATCATGACATACTATATTTACAACAACAGTGCCTAAATTTATTTACCAATGTTTACTAGAACAACGGATAATATTTTCAATGTGGTTTTGATAACAATATCACACAAGAAGATAGAAAAACATAAGATTAATATGAGGAAACGATTATAAATAATCTAAAGAAGTCTAATATATTCATTCATATATTTTACTTATGTCAGTTCAGTATTTGGTTGAAGACAATTTATACACTACTAAAAGGCCTTGCAATCAAGACCTTCAATTCATTTGATTATAAGAGATGTCTGGAATGAAGACCCAAGGTTTTATTACATGATGGAGGATGAGAGAGTGATTATGACAAGATAGCCACAATTCAGTTCCTCTATACGTTGTCCAAGTTGTGTTTTGACATGAGAAATCATTGATTTTATGTCATCCCTCTGGATCGTTCTTACTGTGTGAGCATCGTTATAAAATCCCTCCTGCAGCCAATTCTATTCCTCACTTCGTTTTCGCGTTTGTAGCCTACTTACTTGAATTGCTTTACTCCCTCTGAAACAAATGGACATAAGAACAAGAAGCAAGAAGACGGATAATACGATGAATGCAATAAAACACCAAATATCGATACCATACTCTCTTCTTTCTTTGCCAAATGACATCGCTTTGAATTGCGTTGTTGCCACCATACAGCAGCATCAAAGTGAAAAGAAATGTTATATTGAAGAAAGAAAGTTTTTTCTGTGCATATTATCATTATTATCTTCATTTATAAGAGTGATATTAGAACTAACACCAACGTTAGAAACATCACATTGACAATCCTAATATCTGCTACAATTACTCCTCATAGAAAAATTATTTTAAAGCAAAGGAAGGATTCCAAGGAGTCCAAATTTGGCAAATGCTGTTTTTTCCGAGGTTTCACTCGTAATAGTTATTGATTATATGTCTCCAGAGTACTTAATATACTGGACGATTCTGCTAACGGTTTATGTCATATCTGAACTCGCGTATCATGTGTATATTAATAGACTGTATAAAATCCTTCATTGAAACTTATATATTTATTTCACTTTCATCGCATTATCCTGAAGTTATTATCTCTGTTAATTGTGTGTCATCGGACTGTACACTTATTACATTATAACAGTTGCATTTACTACAAATTGTATTTAAGTAATATGTTTTTGGATCAACCGTTTGTAATATATACTTCAGGTTTGAAAAACCAACATGTACAAATTATCATCAAATTGCGAAAAAATCAAACCCAATCATTCGATCCTGCAAATGGCTAACATGAAATATCTGGTACACACTGGACAAAGGCAAATGCCCATATATTCATCATGCAATTCTTAAAGTTCCTACTCTTAGATATCACAGTTTTCATAGGCTGTAAACATATTCAGAGAAATGATGGTCGAACCTACAAATGTTACATCTTTTCAATCTAAATATGTTTTAGCACATTATGTGTGTTGACTTCAGTTAAACAACTAATTTATGAATACATATAATACTGTAGGGTGTAGATACAGGAACAATGCTCCACAAGGAAATCAATCTATAAAGAACTCTCGATGATTCTCTTCCTTAGTAATTACCGTTGTTGATTTACAAGAAGGGAAAGTCTGATTAGCAGTTATTGATATCTGATTAATCACTTTAAGGTGGGGATGAAGATCGATATTGCTCCAAGGAAACATTTCGCAGCAAGAAGAAGGAGCTGAAATGAGATTTGGACAACTTAAAGATATCTCCTGTTCAATGAAAATCAGATTCAAAGAAGCTCTAAGAACACAAAGAGGTTCTTTATCAAGTAAATCTTACATGGACAAACAGGCACCTCAGTCACGGATCCAGGTCAAATAAAACAACAACAGGAATAAGCATATGTAGAATTAAGTAATTTTTTCAAATTTTCAACTTAAAACGTGATCAAATATTGTTAAATAGGACGCCTCAGGTAAGAGATAAGCTAAATGCAGAACAGAAAGACATACATTGGACACTGCATATATAGTATAATTCACTCAATATTCGAACTGCCCCTTTAAGTTGAAGTCGTCGTTACTTGCAGATATCATAAGAAAACTTGCCTCAATGCTTATCGCTTCATAGGCACCAACAACTCTCTCTATATACACTGCCATAGGAAAGGGGTATTGTTGTCGGTTCACAAGATCCTTACACACTCGATTTGACCTACAGTCTAGATTCACAAACCGTGTGAGCATTTTCACCACGATTTCACACATGACCTAGCAGTGCTGAAGGAGAGGAGCGAATCAAAGATGTCCTCACAGAATACCACATGGTACTATATTCTTGAGGAATGTTTGGTTGACTATCTAGACAATAACTAACGAGTGACTAGGAATGACAGATTATCTTTCCCGAGTGACATTAATTGCGAAATTCTCGAGCCTTGGCGAGAGAATTACACAATTGATATAACTCAGGAAAGATAATCTGTCATTCACCGTCACGAGTTGTTTATTGTTTATATTACCCATTTAAGCGATTAAAGTAAAAACGCGAATATCAAAAGTCAAAAGTTTCTCTAAAAGGATCCGAGAAAAAGGGGAATCTCAATATCCTTACGCGTGTGACGTCGATTCACTATTTACGTATCTTTTCTTGTCTATGCGAGATTAAAATGTCCCCAACACAAATATCTGATTAAAAAAAAATAGATATGGTTGCTGTTGAAACTTTAAAAATGTTCCCATTACTATCAATCCATAATTAAATTGTATAAATTATTACAAATTTCATATCAAGAGGTCTACGAAGCTCAAAAGCAAGTCGATTCAAACCGAAGAGCCCTGTGACGTTACAATCGAAATTGTGACGTCATAACTACTCGCGCTTATGACGTCATTAAATTCGACAAAAAACCTGGAAGTGATGATATATAAAATTATGATTTAATAAGATTATAGGGTCAATAAATGAAGGAAATGTGTGTGTAAATATTAAATATAATTGCCAAAGTGATTCGATAGGGTGAAACAGATCCACATGTCTTCAGACATATAAACACTAACAACAAGTATGAAAAACTATATAAGTTATTCTCTTTACAGTTACTTTAAAAAAAAGCATTTAATTGAATGGAACACTGTGTAATCTAGTAAATATTCATATTGTTTCTCCTTCTTCTGCGAACGCTCAGAAAGCGCAAAAAAAAAGCGGAAACTAAATTTAACACAAAAAATGCGAAATGTTTGAAACATGACACTTACGTACATCACATTTAAAAGAGAAGCTTGTTACGTGTGACAAGGAAACTACAACAGACTTGACAGTATGTAATTGTACTGTTTAAGAAACG
Source organism: Gibbula magus (assembly GCA_936450465.1). Classification (NCBI taxonomy): domain Eukaryota; kingdom Metazoa; phylum Mollusca; class Gastropoda; order Trochida; family Trochidae; genus Gibbula; species Gibbula magus. Next base: position 69,904,224 of record OW388295.1, read on the forward strand.
TAAAAATTCATGATTTTGTGAAAGCATCCGCTTGTTATCAACTGTGTTATTTTGTGTTTTTGCACACGATTTTCTCCAGCGAGAAAGAACAATACTATTTGAGAATAAAAGATTTAATTGTAAAAATTTTAGGCAAAAAATGCTACTTTATTTAAATTAAAATATATATCTTTCTAATATAAATTGTTTGTTTTCATGAATAGGTTCGAAACAACAATTATCAAATGTGTTGCTATTGATCATAGAGTTTTGCGAAAATGAGACAATATTAATAAGATATATAGTCAGTCATGTTACTTATAGCATACACGTCTACAATGATAGCTAGGTGATACCCTAATCGCGGAATGGAAAATTGTAAACAACATACAGTTTGTAACGTAATTCGCAATTCAAATGTAAAATGCCGGGGTCGATTCAGCTGAATCATAGGTTGACGTCCATTGACAGGAAAGTAAAATGTTGCTCAAAACGAGGTTCACGGTAATTTTAACGGACAGGAACTGTATCGATTCTGTTAACAATTTCATGAAACAAGACTGAAGTTGTTATACTTTCTTCATCCTCGATGACGTCTGCTCGCGGGGAATACACAGAGCGAGGCTGACACTAGTGACCTCTGGGCTGCGTTCGTTTGACTCACTCGAGGGTTAACTTGCGCATGCTCAGTTGCCACTTATCGCGAACGACAACAAGTATCACATTTGGCTGCCCGGCGTCAAACAATATGGCTGACATAATTATTAAAGGCTCAGCATTTGATAACAATTTAATTATACTTACCCTATGAATTATTTTATTTATTCATTTGCCCAATTATTCTGTGTTGAAAAGGATTATCTAATCCAAAAACGAGAGGCCCGATCTACGATTTTACTGCTGAATGAATGCACTAGAATCATACATCAGTGAAATTGTATGGTCTTCGAATGCACCTATCAATCATGTATTTATAACCTACATTTTGCATTTACCAAAAATTTACCTCAAATCGACTTATTACGAATGTGTTCATATAAGTAAGTAAGTCAGAGGGTCAGGAAGAATATAGACGAACACCGTGTCAAATGACGTACTTCCGTTTCAGAGTGGCACAAGGGTCGTTCGCAGCCCTGTTGACACTAGGTCACATGACTGGTCACATTGTTGCATCATTGTTAAGAGACACAAGTAGGTGAACAAATCTTATATTAGGAAAGCTTGCCCAAAACGTCAAACTTTGTCAAAGGGACCTAAAATCAGCAATACTTGTAAAAATGGTTCTCACTCATGTGAGGAATAAAGATCGATTACTTGACAATATCTCTTTATTTGTCACAAAATGGAATAATTTTTTCAATTCTTTTTTATTTGGCCGGTTGTGTTCAGCAATGTTTGCTTGTAAATAATTGACCAACTAATACGTCAGTTAACCACAACAAATCAGCTGTCGAAGCAATCTCTGTCATGAGCCATCAATAATTGCAGATCAAGAGTAGCTTTAATTCATTCCATGCCTTGATGGAGGCTTCACGTGTGACAAGTGAGGGAATATTGATAGTTACTTTCTTTTCCTTCTGTTATTGTCTCCGTTGTTTTGTTTCCACAAGATATGTATATGTACCCAACATAAATTCGGATTTTGTAAATTGAAGGCCACTTACATTCAGTAACTGACTGAAAGCATGTATGATCTCCTAAGGTGCCTTATAACTTCATGGCCTCTTAAAACAAAATTGACAAGATTTCACTTTGACAATACTTACATCTTACAGTAAAGTGCATAACCAATCACTTTGTATTTGCTCTGCTGAAACTAGCGAACCACGTGTTGTACTGCGCTGAAATTCTGTGTATTATTGCATCCCAAACTTACTACGTGTAGAACTGTTCTCTACAGTAGACAAATGTTTTTAACCCCTGGCGGGATTCGAACCCCGGACCTCTTGATCCTAACCTCAGCGCCAATCTGCCCGGAAATGTTAATGAAAGTTGTAGGAAGAATAATGATAGCAATTGAGATTATTATTATACCCTTTAGCAACAGATATACTATTAATACATGGCATTTCGAAGTCCCCTTTTTAACACAGTTAGCGGCAAATATCCACCAATTTAAGTCCTTTCAAATACTATAACATTGAATTTGCTGAAATGATTGGATTTGTCAAGTCTGTAAAACATGAACAAAACCTTTGTAGTCGTCATTCTGCTTATCACAGTAATTATCTACTCAGAAGCGAATAGTATGAGGAATGGCGGATTCTGCTTTGAAGTGCTAAATAATATTGTTGAAAAAAGAACAAGAATTCTATTTTCAGTAATTCATCCTTGTCCCAGGAAGCAGACGAGTCAATGAGAAATACTGATCACTCCCTCTGGCGTGGTCTGGGATATTTTCAGTGCCAATTTAAGCCATTTAAACCCTCCATTTTACTAATTGATTTTCGTAAATAGACAGGATTGGAAATCTAGTAGTTTCAATGACGTTCCTGGAAAAGGATGGATTTCATTCAGGAAAAGGTGATTTTTTATTTCAAATCTCAGTTGGTGCAATCTTTGATCCAGATCATATTTGGATTATTTTTATTTTTATCCATGTAGTATTCAAGTATTTTGAATTTTAACCAAAACACAAACAACAAATTATATGAAGAGTATAAATATTTTATGGATGGAATCAAACAGTTTAACAAATTATATCCTAAAATGTGTGACATTTGTACAACATGTAATTCATTTGAACTAAGTTGCTTATGTACACCTAAGGCTTTAAACATTTAAACTCACAACATTATCTTCTACTTAATTGAAAGAAAGAAATTGATGTAGAATTATTATACTAACATATTTTGAAATAAATTTAAATGTATTGATTCATGAAGTAACTGTTTAATGGGAGTGCACATATAATTATTTCATTCTTTTCACGCAACAGATTCATGAACTCAATAAAAATAGTCATCATAATCTCATCATATTTAAGAAAACATTTGGTGTTTTCATAATATCCACATTTCGTTTTAAAAAATGGAACAAAATACTATACGGGAATTGTCGATTTCAAACATCTGTCAAAGAACTATCCCGAAATATATCATTTCAAAGAATCAAGAAACAAGTGAGAGGGTTGACCATCTCTGTGTTTCCCCAAATAGACTGTAATTAAGGCAAAGATCTCTAAAAGTAACACTTGTGTTACCTTCAAGACTAACTTTCAATGAATGGTTAATTACATTCCCATGCCTATGACACCAATTAAACATTGGAAAAGGGAAAATATGGCCGATATGAGATCGCATGTATCGATTGTCAATTTTATTATATTAAATAGTAATATGAAATGTTTTAATCTTTTGATAAGAAATACATAAAATCGTACATTTACGTCATCAGTCATCAGTGTCACGTATAGATGTTTGTCAAACATCTAATGGATATGTTTGTATATAACACTCCAATTAAATCATTGATAAAAGTAGATCAAAAGCAAGGATATTAAAATGACACAAAATATGATTGTCGTAAACATGAAAATCCGCAAATAATCCAGTCACATAATGGCATAATAACTAAGTAAATGTTGGTCTCTTATAAGATCAGTTTCTTCCATAACTGTTCATCGATCATAAATGTGGAGTAGTTTCTTTTGGAAAACATTTTTCATATACATTTCACTGTTGAAGTAGTGGTCTCATTTACACCCATGGAGTCTTAATGAACAGAGAGAGCGATAATGGCCTTTAAGAGAAAGAACAACACAGTGAAATCAATGATGATCTGGATATCTAATTAGATTCCTTCATTCAACTCATTTCCGTTTGACAGTCATTGATTTCTTTTCATAAAAACGTATATCTATTTCGAAGTTTTGAACTCTTTTATCAATAAAGTATAGATGCATTCGTGGAGAACCACAGTCACCATTAGTTGTTGTTAGGGGCAACATGACTGAACAATGTTCAAAACATTTTATTAACAACAGGGAACCTTGTTTCTGGATATTTCTATGACAACAGTTTGAAATCAAACATTTCTGAAGTTTCTGAATTTTTAAAATGAAAAGTGAATATTATGAAAACAACAAATGTGTTGTTAATTGGAGTAGACTATTGCCTTTGTTCAGATAACGATGAATGATTATGTTGAGGTTATCAATCGGATAAAAGTTAGACTCTGATGACAAATGTACTTGTGTTGCAGTAAAAATGTGGTTTGTCTGTTACGCAGATAAATATGTATATATATATATATATATATATATATATATATATATATATATATATATATATATATATATATATATATATAACATTACTTTGGATGTCAGCCTTTAAAAGTTTACAAAACAAGCTTTAGATGTTTAGCTTTTGGGTCCTTATGAAGCAAGCGTTACGTGAAAATGTTTGAAGAGTTGTTGCCGACATGTATTCCACTTTTGCAATGATATATTCGATATAATCATAACATTTAATCAAAAGTATTCACGGTCAGTGGATGAAAACACTTGCCAAGTTCGGGTCTGCTTCATTACCCCACTGTCACACTGTACTGCGTTCTCAAGGCGTTTTCAATGAAATGGCCTTTTTCAGTCAAGACGCCGTGTGAACTCCGATCCGATTTTCCCCATCAAGGAGTTTCTAACTCGTTTTAGCTGCGTTTTCGACTCAACTGTCACGCTCTCAATACAACCATGTGCGTTCCTTGTGGGTTTCCCTTGCGTTCTTACTATGTTTCTTTTGCGTTCTGTAAGTGTACGCCATGTTCACCAAGTTCCTCCTACGTTCTTACTGGGTTCCTACAACGTGTATAATATAGTACCCCACTACGCAGGCACGGTGATCAGTGATATTCGAGCTCAAACTGCTCATAAGTCTATTGCCTGCAAACATACTTTCTGCGCAATGACAAGACGTTCATCATGCTTTTTGTGAACTTATAAATGGTACTAGTGTTATCTAGCAGAGTGCAAACCTGTTGTGAAACCCCTTAGAACCCTTTGAACTTAGTAGGATCGCAAGGGACGTGATAGAAGTATAGTGACAGCGCAATAGGAACGCAATAGGCGCGTAGTAGCAAACATCATGCATATCCAGACAGAAGTAGTACGTTTCCAACTCGTTCCAAAAAGTTCCCACTACGTTTCTAATACGTCCAAAACAAACGCAGAGGTCCGGGGTTCTTGGTCGTTCTTTGAGCTCCCGGTGAGTCCTTGAGAGCTTCCACTGCGATCCTAACACGTTCTATGAGCTCATACTGCACTTCTCTCGCGTTTTGCTTAATTTTAGAACCCACTGGGAACGCCGTGAGAACGCATGCCAAGTGTGACAGGGTAATTTCTTTCAGTTTGAATTGCTTTAAACCACTCACATTGAATGAATACATTAACAAATGAAGAAACAGACATCCATGTCACACGACTTTCTCTCTTTTGCCACAGCTAATTCTCATTTATGATAAAGCATAGAACTACAGGCTGTCAAGGACTGAACAGAAACTCTTAATCAATGTTCGACTGTAGACTTGGCAATGGTATCTGCATTTCTCAAGAGAATTGTTGGAGCAAATTGTTTGTTTAGAAAATGTTTGGAATCAATGTATTGAGGACTGGCATCAATGAGTCTGGTACTACTATGTTGTCTATTCTTCTCAAATGCAATATTGCAAATGACATATAATATTCTGATTACATATATCTGCACTATGAACCCGAATATCGTTTTTCTACTGACAGTACATATCATTTTCTTTAGATAATAGAAAGAAATTCATTATGTGCAATATTATCAATGTTTCAAACTATACGTTTTAATTCAAATGCATTCAGGTGCATTATGATCAGAAATAAAGAAATCAAGTGAAAAAAGTGAAATTCAGCAAGTGATGGTAAAATGATATATAATTGGTCAACGGAACATATTGTTTGGTGAAGCTATAACAATATTGTACAAGAACATAGAAATATGTAACACATATATTATTGTGTTGACAAGAAAATCAATGATCTAAAGAACATATAATATATCCATTCATTTATTTCACCGGTGCCAATTCAGTATTTGCTTTGACTAAATTCATACACTACTAAAAGGCCCAGCAATCAACTGTTTCATTTGATTGGATTATAAGATATGTCTGGAATGAATACCCAAGGTTTTATTACATCATGGAGGATGAGACAGTGATTATGACAAGATAGCCACAATTCAGTCCCTCTATACGTTGTCCAAGTTGTGTTTTGACATGAGAAATCATTGATTGTATGTGATCCCTCTGGATTGTTCTTGTTGTGTGAGCATCGTTACACGTCAGATATAAAATCCCTCCTGTAATAAACTGTTTCTGAACAGGAAGCAGATTATGTTTATTTATCGAATGGCACCCATTTTTTTTTTTTTTAATTTTTTTTTTTATTCCCATAAACTTCAGTTACATTACATACAGTTGTAATGTATACAACGTTGTGATCTGTTCATCTGTATATACATAATTCATCGTTCATAATCAAGCTGGATCAAAGATTTGGAACAGAGGGAACCATTTTTTGGAAAAAGTATCAAAATTATGTTTTCTGATAGATATGACCTTTTCAACTGTGAATACGTCTTTTAGGATTTTAACAAAAGTTCCTAATTGAGGGATATTCTGTTTCAAGTGGCAAATATAAATGTGTCTTTTAGCCAAAAGGAGTAGGTGATTAAAAAGAGGCTCAGTACTTAAAGTACCAAACCAAATAAGAAATTTTGTCAATTGGAGTTTCAGTGTGTTTTGATTAATCCAATCTTGTAGTTTATTCCAAAAAAGTCGTGTTTCCTCACATTCCCAATATATATGGCATAGGTTTTCATCAGCATTATTACAAAATGTACATCTGGTATTATCAACAAGTTTCATTTTCATGAGTTCTTTTTTTGTATAGATGATTCCATGTAGAAACTTAAATTGAAAATCAAGTACTTTAATATCTTTTATATCTTTTCTAAGGACACTAAAAATCAAGTGCCAATCAAAATCCTTATCTTGAAACAACTTTTGCCATCTAAGGCAGATAGGAGGTATAAGACTATCAGATATAAGTTTGTCATAAAATTTTCTTGAACCTTTGGTACTTCTAGGGTTCATAAAGTCCCTATAAAAGGAGTTGACATAGAGAGGATCTACATGTGTATATCTATATTCTTTCAGTGTCATTTTCCATGAATCAGGTATGATATGTAAAATATAATCTAGATCCATGTAGGTGCCCCTAATCTCAAATTTATTTTTCAAATCTTCAAACCTAATCAAACCATGCTCATCATATAAGTCTTTAATGTACCAGATTCCTTTATTTACCCAGTGTCTGATAAAGTGGTGTGGGTTTTTAAAGTTATGATTGAGCCATATTGGTTGAGATAGGATTTCATTTATGTTATCATGAATTTTGGATTTCTGGTAATAAATTGTCCATGCCTTCATGACATCTATCCAAAAAGGATTTTCAGTTTCAATAATATTCTGAAAATTTGCCCCAAATCTCCAAATATCATGTAGTGGAAAATTACACGGATTATTTCCATTAGCTTTACTGATATAGCGTCTGAGAGTGGATAATTTCATGGCATTAATAAAGGTTTTAATGTCAATCATACGTAAACCTCCTTCTTTATAATCTTTTTTCAAAATGTTCCGTTTAATTTTGTCAATCTTTCCATTCCAAATAAATTTGAAAAATAATCTTTCAAGTGAGGTTATAAATTCATCAGGAGGGTTAGGTAAACTATTGAAAATTTGCACCAGTTTTGAAAGAGCCAATGTTTTAATCACAGTAATTTTACCAATCAATGTCAAATGTCTTTTTCTCCATGTTCCCAGTAATCTTTTAATATCTTCAAGTCTTTTTCTAGTATTGATAACCCACAAATTCTTCAAATTAGGGGTAAAAGTAATTCCTAAAACTTCAAATTCCTCTCTTTGCCATTTAATATTTAAATCTTGACAGAGTTCATCTGTGCTACCCGCCCTAGAGCCAATCCAAATTGCCTTAGTCTTATCAATATTTATTTTCAACCCTGACATATTGTAAAAAATATTTATTGTATCAATAGCAGCATATAAACTATCCTCTGATCCATCCAAAAATAATTCTGTGTCATCCGCATATTGGCCTAATTTATATTCGTGATCATTAATTACAATACCTTTTATTTTATCACTTTGTCTGATCATGCATCCTAGAATTTCAGCTACTAGTATAAACAAGTATGGTGACAATGGGTCTCCCTGCCTGCAACCCCGTTCATTTGGAAAGAAGTCAGATAAATGGCCATTCTGAATAACACATGAAGTTGTGTCATAAGTTAATAAATTATCCACTTTATAATCTCTGGACCGAATCCAAATTTTAGTAAGACAGAATTAATGAAATCCTTGGAAACTGTGTCAAAAGCTTTTTCAAAGTCAATTAAAATCAATAAACCTTTAATGTTCCTTTTCTTAGTTTCAAACATAATATCATATAATAGTCTGGTATTTTCGCTTAGTGTTCTGCCTGGTATAAATCCTGTTTGATTGTCATGTATTAAAGATTCCAAGGATTCTTTTAGCCTGTTAGCTATACAGGCACTTAAAATCTTATAAAGAGCATTTAATAAAGTAATTGGTCTCCAGTTTTTTAATTGAGTTCTATTTTTGTTAGGTTTTGGTATACAAGTAATAACTCCTTTCTTCATGGTAAGAGACATCATATTTCTTCTATATACATCTTTAATGAATCTGAGAACCCAAACCTTAAGGTCTTTCCAAAAGTACTTAAAGAAATCAATTGGAAATCCATCTATTCCAGGGCTTTTGTTGTTTTTCATGTTCCTGACTGCAAATGATATTTCATTTAAATCTATTTCCTTTTCTAATCTGTCCCTTAGTTCTGCATTTAAGGTTGGCGTTACAATACTTTCTAGATGAGCATCATTTTCATATTTCTTTTCAGAAGAGTAAAGTTTTTTGTAAAATTCCTTAACTTCATTTGAGATTAAGCCGGTGTCTGTAATTTCCTCATCTTTATCCGTAATAATTTGGTTTATTGAGTTGCTCACATAATTCTTATTTTCTAAATGGCAGAAATATTTTGTTGGTTTTTCTCCTTCTTCATACCAAAGCATTCTGTTTCTTAATTGAATTCCTCTTATCTCCTCTTCTTTAATTTGCTGCAATTCTAATTTCAAATTTGCTAGTTCAGATAGTAAAGATTCATTTATGTTTTGAAAGTCTCTTCTTATTGTATCTTCATAATCTTTAATTTTAATTTCTAAGTCAGTGGTTTTATCCTTTGTTTTCTTTTTAAGAAAAGTTGAAAATGAAATTGATTTCCCTCTCACTTTCATCAAAAATGTTTCCAAGAATAGAGTATCCTCAATTTTAAGCTTAATTTCAGAATGGCACCCATTTTGTTGTCAAGCCGTTTTTCTCAACTATAGCTTATAATACGTATTGGATTTGCTTTCCTACCTCGTAATATAATATAATATATATATGAATATAAATAAGTGATTCCATGACATATTTCATATATGTTGAAATTTAAATCAACCTCCGCTGCAGTCATTAAAAGTAGGAAGGCTGATAGATTAGTAATAGTATGAATTCACTTAAACATCTAATACCGTTAATATAGTCATTATATCTGTTCTTCCTGTGCCAAATTGACTTGAAATGTAGACATTAAACCTAGGTATTAAAATAAAAATACGTCATTTTCGATAAGGTGGTTTTGTCATAACTCAATATAAAAATAAACAGGTCATAAGAACAGGACTATTTCTTGATAACAAATTCTTTAATGTGAGAATACACGACGTTTTGGAGTACATACTCACTCCTTCATCAGGTGAAATGTAAGGAAATAACAAAAGATGGTACATTTATATAGTCAACAAAACAATGGTGAGGAAACTCAATCAGGGAGATTAACATGCATGAGAATGGTATACAATGGGTATTTGTAATACAAACATGATGGGGGTGAAGCATGAGAATGGTATGCAATGAGGATTTGCAATACAAACATGAGGGGTAGTAAGTAGAAAAACAATGGCCTGTAGGCTTTATTGAAGATGTATATAAACATACATGATGAAACGAGGGAGGCCAATTTGCTTTATTGAAATTGTTAAGCAAATAATTATTACAGTTGATTGGAATGAATATACCCTCTGACTGAAATGCTATGTATCTACTTTAATCATATTACACTGAAGATTCTCTGTTAATTAGGTGTTATTGAACTGTACACTTATTACATTTTGAGATGCATTTATTACAAATTTTATTTCAGGAATATTTTTCAGATCAACCGTTTGTGTTATATGTATGACTTCAGGTTTAAGAAACATAAGCTTCGTTCGGAGTTTGAAATTCCCTGTTATTACAGTTTATAACAGTTATAATAAATGTCAGATTCAGAGATGGGTGGACCATCAGCTATTATAAACTTCTAAATGTAATTTAACACATTTTATATGTTATTGTCATTACAAAAATAGTTTTAAATCATACAATAGACACAGTTAAGGAAAGATATATGTAAGGACCAATGATCCCCAAAGAGATGAATCGGTGAAAAGAATGCTCCACGATACTCTTCCGTAGTAATTACCTCTGTTGATTTAGGAGAAGTGAGAGTGTGATTAGCACCTATTGATATCTGATTAATCAGTTCTGGACTGAGGCTGAAGATCGATAATGCCCCAGCAGAGATGAGATCTGGACATACCTCAGAGGAATCTCCAGTTCAAATAAACGAATTAAATGGAATAGGCCGTTCCTTTCAGATACCATTCAAGAACACTCAATGGAAATTGTTTCATAGGCACCAACACCTCTACATATACATTTTGCCATCGGAAACAAATATTGTTTTCAGCTCACCAGATCCTTACACACTCGATTTGACCTACAGTCTGGTTTCACAAACCGTGTAAGGATTTTCAACACGATTTGTCACAATATGGACACATGAGCTAGCAGTGTTGAATGTGGGGAAGGAATCAAAGATGTCCTCACGGATTACTACTGTTGTATACCGAAAGTTGTTTCACCTATATGTGTATCTTAGTGCAAATACCATGTAAATTGACGTTCATTGTAGAATTTATAAAATTTCTTCACATACAATGACAATGGCTCATCATATATCCATGAGTAGAATAATCATTCTCAAACATCTCCTGTGATCGTCAGGTCATTGGTGCATGTTTATGATATTCGGCATAATGAAATAGACAGAAGTGGTCAAATTTTGAAAATGGAAATTTCATTAATTTTCGATTCAATGTTTTCTTATCGATTAAATGAGAACAATTTCATCACAAATACATTGCATGTTGCATGTTTTACCACATTGATCACTAAGTGAATATTTCACAGAAGAAAATAAAAACTGTAGTTTTGAGAAGACTAAACCCTGGTCACTTCAAAAAGCTGCCAAAACTTTAACTGTTTACTTTGAGGTATCAAATCAGAATAAGTTATGGAACACTCGACTGTCTTCTTATACCGCAAAATGCAAAATACAAAATGGTCGGTTTAGCACTCACGTTGATACGATGCTTCAAACACATGTCAAATTACATGATATTTGCACTGAAATACACTAGTAGGTAAACAAACTTTCGGTACGTAGCTGTACATGGTATGATATACTTGAATAATGTTTGGCTTTCAATTGTTTTGCCCTGTGAAACCTAAAAGTGGTTATATAGAATGCTGATTTAATGTTATACAGGTAATAAATAAGGAAAATTTTTGTGATCACAAATGCAAAATGTTAAATGTAATTGCCAACAGAATTGGATAATCAAAATGATCAGAGTCACATATGTTATTTGACAAAACATACTTTGTGAAACACATTATAATAAAATAAGCTTTTGTTTGTACAGATACTTTGAAAAAAGAGCATTTGTATAATGAAACTCTAAGCAGTCTTATTCTAAATAGAAGTGTATATTCCTGTTGTTGTGTCTTGCTGTTGCGATTGCTGACAAAACAAAACAAAAACCCATGAAACCTACAGTTAACGCAAAGCAATACCAGGCAAAAGGTGTTTGAAACATGACACTAATATAGAAGTGGAGCTTGTAAAACATGACAGGGAAACTATAAGAGACTTGACAATATTTCTTTGAATACTGTATCAGAAACGTAATAAGCTATTGTGTATGCGTCTGCTTATTATCATCTGTGACTTTTTGTGTTTTGTGCACACGATTCTTCCCCAGCAAGAAAGAATATACAATAAAACAGGTTTAAGTGTATATGATGTAGGAAGGAAGTGCCTTTTAATATTTATATCTATATAACTTTCTAATATAAATTGTTTTATGAAGAGGTTTATCCATCAACATGTTATGCTATTCATCATAGTTTTGTGAAAATGTGACACAAAATGTAGTCAGTCATATTAATTACAGCATATACATGTGTATGATGATGGCTAGGTGATACATTTATATTACTTAATTCAGAATTATAAATCAGTTATGTAATGAATTCGCAATGCAAATTCCATATTCCATATTTCATTTTATAAGCGTCCTGGCATTTATTTTTCCAGCACCCCGGTGTTTGTTGGAGAACCGACTGTTTCTGGTTTTCGCCCGCATCAGTTTCAAACCCACGTCTCAGGTCTTTCTTTTTTTCCAGGTCTTAACAAAAGTAATGGGCAGATAACTAATTTTTTAGCCTCTGAAAACATTAGATATATAAAATGTCACTCGTTTCTGTTGAGATGGAGTGTAAGGGTGAGATTATTGACTATTTGGAATAGTAACACATATTTAAGAGGCTTTGTGCTTTATGTATAGATATAATTGTATAAATTGTGTTTTGTTCATTCAACAAAATGTGGTAAATAAAAAAGAAGTCGCGCCATGGCATCACTTTTGTCAGCCTGTAAAGACAAGAAACATTTTTTGTTTATATTTTGAGGCCTTATTAGAGGAAATAAACTTTGACGGGAAATAAACAGAGACTGCTACTCAAAACTTGGTTGAGGGCGATTCAATCGGAGAAGAACTGTATCGATTCTGTGAAATCAACTTTATGAAACAGGACTGAATATGTTTCGTCATGCGAGATGAAGTCTGCTCGCGGGGAACACACAGAGCAAGTTTGACGCTAGCAATGAAGTCTGCTCGCGGGGAACACACAGAGCAAGATTGACGCTAGCAATGAAGTCTGCTCGCGGGGAACACACAGAGCAAGATTGACGCTAGCAACCTCTGTTGATACTAGATATTGATACTAGATGTTCATACTAGATGTTGATACACAGGATTGGTCACATGATTACACATATTCCATCATTGTCTGTTTTCCATTCCGGTAAAAAAAGTTGTATTTAAAACATTGACAGGGGTGGACAAGATCAATATATACATATGGAAGGTGAAAATCATTCATTTTACACTTTATGGTATTCCTTAAACTACTGCCTGTGTCTCTGATTAAATGTTTACACTAGTAACTGACAGACAGTGCGGTGAAAACTCTCATGGAGGAATTGGCAGACAGCCAATCATTGCTTTTAAGGAAACATTCATCAACGTGTGTACATGATAGTCACACAATTGGCAGCTCTCCAATTCTTAAGACGAATGATACCTTATTCTGTCCTGATAAAGTTTGAATGAATGTTAAGTCATAAACCACAGACTTATTATAGCAAGTGTTTAGTATCAACTTTTAATATCTAAAAGGGACATTGACTGTATAAAATGTAATGTAAAAAGGGATTTTTTTCAATTTCCTATAGAGAAGAATTGTCAATATACTTAAATATATCAGTTTAAGATGGGTGAATAATTTTGTAAATCAAGTTAAACAAGTAATTTTCAAATTTATATGAAGCACACACAGTGCTATCAGCTTTGTTTCGAACTGGAAAAAAACTTTAAAAGAATGAGATCTTAAGATCGTGTCTTGTTCTTAATGAAATGCAGAAACAACACAATTATCACCATTTCCACATAACACGAGGGCACATCCAGAACACCTGATTGTTGTTCTACACGTGATATTTGAATAATATATATGCTATAGATTAATGTCTGTTGAGGTCGATGGCTCGTTCGTGTTTCTAAACTCCAACCTACATTCTTCAGTGTATCCAGACAGGAAATTGCTATAGCTGAACTAATACCGTTATCTGATGAAAGAAGTCAATGCTGTCTACTTCAGATCTATAGTGTTTATGACAGGTCATTTATGACATAAAACAAGGAATAACATGAACCACTCCACATTAGAGGTGCATCTATTCCAAATCAAGAATTTATTATTGAAATATATTCAAGTCTACTATTTAAAGTAAGACAATACATATGTATGAATTGTTATTCTCATGAAACAACTCCTACAATTACGTCGACTGCACTGGATCAGCTATTTGAGAATAAATTCTTCAATAATGTTACTTCTTTATAGAACAATGCTCAATTCCAATTGAAATCGTATCTGGAAAATAATTCCCAAAACGTAAAACTTTGTTTTAAGGACCTAACAGTGATCTAAAGAATGTGATGACTAAAGATTGATTGTTTGACATGTACTGTCACTAAAACGAACCACTTAAACTATATATTACATGTCATGTTTCAATGATGTGATGATAATGAACTATATATATCCTCGAGATGGAATAAGTTGATGTTGTGAACATGATTCACTAAATATATTCAAAACTTAGCTATTTCGGGACCCAGCGCAGTTGAAAAACAACTGTCTGTCGAGAAAAAGGTTGTTGACGACTGCCAACTTTCTGTTTAACATGGACAGGGCTTAGCATATTCAACATAAAACAAGAGTCATCAGAAGATGACATATCCCACCGGTTCCACAAAATTTGTAAAACACATCTTGTGTATCTACTACCGTACTTCAGTTAGTGGGTATTACAGATGCTGAGTTTCAGGTATGTTAAGGGTTTTAGACTTCTGCTCCAGAAGCAGTCAAAATCAACAACATCCAACATCCCTCTCATGTTTCTATGGAAACAGAAAGAAAAAAAAATTTTCAGAAAAAATCTGAAAATATCAAAAGGCTCCACTTCAGTTAGTGGGTAATACACATGCAAAGTTTCAGGAAGATATGATGAACGGGTTTGGAGCTGTGCTCATGAAACGAACCTGTTTCTGAACAAAGTCCAAATTCAAAAAGTTTCTATGGAAACGAAAAAAATTAAATTTTCAGAAATCTGAAAATATCAAAAGGCACAACTTCAGTTAGTGGGTAATACACATGCAAAGTTTCAGGAAGATATGATGAACGGTTTTGGAGCTGTGCTTTGGAAACAAACCTGTCTCTGAACAAAGTCCAAATTCATCAAGTTTCTATGGAAACGAAAAAAAATTAAATTTTCAGAAATCTGAAAATATCAAAAGGCACCACTTCAGTTAGTGGGTAATACATATGCAAAGTTTCAGGAAGATATGATGAACGGTTTTGGTGCTGTGCGTCGGAAACGAACCTGTCTCTGAAAAAAGTTCAAATTCAACAAGTTTCTATGGAAACGAAAAAAAAAAAATAATTCAGAAATATCAAAATATCAAAAGGCACCACTTCAGTTGGTGGGTAATACACATGGAAAGTTTCAGAAAGATATCATGAACGGTTTTCGGGTTCTGCTCCGGAAACGAAATGATTACGGACGGACGGACGGACAGACGGACGGGGCAATGACTATATCCCACGGTATTACATACCGGTGGGATAATAAAGCATCCTCTGGGTTAATAAATTGAATGTCACTTTCAGAACTGCAGAGGTTTTACTTTTGAAATGTTTGAAGGAATAACTCATCTTTTAAGGTGCGGTATAACTTAACGGACTCTTTAAACACAATCGTCACGAACAAGCGTTTATATTTCTTGCAGACATGTCTTCCATTTTGGCAATTCAATTTCAAATAAAAAACATGACCACAAACAAACAATCAATATAGTTTTTATTCTTTTGACCGTGTCAATGGAGAACAAATGCACTTAAGGCCCCTTTATACAGACATAAAGACCGTTGTGCGTCCTCTGTGCGACCAAAAAACATTACAGATCGCCGTTGGACGCTCAAGGGAGGCAGAATGGTTGCTAAGGTCGTGAGGAGGTGACACAAGGGATGTTAAGGCATCACGATTGATCGCCAAGAACGCGGAGGACAACCAACAAATTTTGAACATGCTCAAATCGTCCGCAGAGGGGTCCCTGACGATTCTGGTCGCTTAAGGGTTGCTCCCATGATGCAGAAAGGTCGTACAATGGACGTTCTAAGGTCGCAATGCACGCTCAATGATCGCAATGTAAGAAATTGGCTAACGTTAGGCGATGCCTCTGCCTCCCTTGTGCCTTCCTACTGCGTCCTCGGTGCAATCAGAGCCGTTTATATCACGACCGTTCTGCCTTCATGCAGCGACCACGACAACCTTTGTGCGACCATGACGAGTGTTGTGCCTTCTTTCTGCATTCACTCAGCCTTCTGTGAGCGTTCTCGTAAATTCTCCAAAACATAGATGATAGATTCTCACATGTTTCCTTGTTTCTGTTGGCAAATCATTGATGAGACTATGGCACCAAAAAGGAGCAAGACAACAGAAAAGTCAAGCAAATAAAGATGTATAAACTCACTTGTAAAGACACGCCATCACATATTTAACAATAAGAACGGAATGCTGCTGACGGATAAAGTCGATTTTAAATGTCCTTGATAATAACAAGTTTTGTAAAGAAGTACGCACAATTTCATTCATTCGGGTTTGATACTTTTATCATGATCTTAATTCAAACACATACGGGTGTTGGAAAAAAAAATTTTGTCCAGAATGTTGGGTAATTCTCTTTACAAAATTATGAAATACCGAAAATTATTTAATAAAAGATATTGGCAACCTATTTTATCTCTCTAACTTTCTAAACTCTGAAATTGAAGCATCGTCAGGTAGGACATCGTAAAACAAGCCAAAAGGTCCCTTTTTACTCTCTTTTTACTTTTTTATCTCCCCGTTAAGAAGATTTTAAAAAGAGCTTTTACAAGGCATGATTTTCAGAAGTATGAACAGATAATGTTTCATAAACTTAAAGTTAACCTATTTGACTTCTGGAGAATGATGAAGCCCTGTTTCATTCGTATGTTTACCCGTGGATTCAATAATTTCATGTATTTTTGTATATTTACTTCTTTAGTTTTTACATTTTTTGTTATCATATTCTTCTGCAAAAATTTGTTATTTGTATTTATTGCAGCTGCAAAAGCCAATTGGTTGGTTGTTTTTGACTGTTAGAATGGGACTGAAACAATTGAGAGTAATGCAGCTTATTATAGACCCTAGTCTATCAAGGTTGCCGAATGCTCCCAGGGATCACTGAAGCATTGTTCAGGTATCGCAGAGGAGGCAGAAGTGTTGCTGCATGGTCGGCCAACTGTCGCCATAGTCGTCAATGGAGGCACAGCGAAGGCACAGAGGAAGCACAGAGGAGGCACAGAGGTGGCTGACGGGTTGCACGAGAATCGCCCTTGATGCTGAAATGTTGTTAGGGTTGCACAGTGAACGCCCAGCGAAGGCAGTGTAGAGGCTCAGTAAACGTGCAGGTCGTTCATGGAAATTACCGTTATTTGCATTTTAGGTCGTACAAAGGACGCACGAAGATCGCAGGAGCATTTACACAGAAACGGGATTTCGCGTCCTGTCCATTTTTTGGTCTCTCAATGGTCGTACGAAGGACGCAGCTCTGTGTAAAGGGGCCTTTAGATACGAAGTGTCACACTACTCTTGATAGTTACTTATCTGACAGTTACAATTACTATTAATCGTGTGAGACAATGTGAATGCAGCAAAACCTTATTCACATGATCGGTTTAAGTAATTTTGTCAATGAGATAAATGGAGAACAGGTACTAGGATTGTTGATTGAATGGATTGCCATGTAGACGGCGTATGACTGCTTTATATGACATTTAGAAGTTGGTTAGAATTATTCTCCATTTATGTGTGTATATAATCATCTCGTAACCATGTCCAATATCATTAAATTTGCTTGCTAACGGCGTTAGAATCTACACCGAAACGACACACTCCTGCAATAAAGAAGTTATATGTTCTTAAAACTCGTTCACCTGAATTGTGTCAATGTTCGCTTCATTCATTAATATACATGACGTACTTTATAGGACAGTGTTAATGAGGACAGATGGGTTTACACAGCTTTTAAGAGTATTTCACTTTAGTTATCTTTGAAGGGCATTTAGAAGTGGTATACATAAGAACAGGAAGTTTTTTTTTGGATAACAACTTCTTTAATGTGAAAATACACGACGTTTCGGAGTATATGCTCACTCCTTCATCAAGTGGAATGTAAGCAAATAACAAGATGTAATACATTTATATAGCAAACAAAACAATGGCGAGGAAACTCAATCAGGGAGATTAACATGCATGAGAATGGTATACAATGGGGATTTGTTCGTGTTTCACCTATTTCATGGCTGCTAGTATTATTACAGGGAGAAAGCCCGCAACGCCATTGTGACTATGCATTGCATTAAAACCTGCAAGCACTGGCTTTAACTAACGAACCATTGGTGGTATCGCACTTGAATTGAGTGTAACATTGCAACCAAACCTTACAGCATTTAGAACAGTTCTCTATGTATACAGTGGACAAAGTTGCCGAGCCCCTTGCGGAATTCTTAATCAAATGTCGAACACGCTAACCACGGCGCCTTCTCGTCCCCCGAGTATTTATGAAATACGTAGAAACAATGTAAAACAACAATGATGACAATTGAGCTATTTAAAAACTCCCTTTTGCAACTATCATTCATTCAATAACCTGCCTTTTGGTGACTTATTACCATGGTTAGAAGCAACTATCCATCAACTAAAGTTACCATCTTTTCAAAAACAGCTTACTTAAACATTTAAATTGCTGAAAAGATTGGATATTTCAAATCTGTGAAACATTATTTGAACCTTTTCAATCATCATTTTGCGTATGATATTCATTATCTTCTGAGAAGCAAATAGCGAAAGAAAGGCTTGATTCTAAACTGAAGTGCTAAATAAGAAAATTTTGTTTTAAAAAAAGATTTTTTCTTTTCCGTAATTGATCCTTGTCCCAGGAAGCTATCGAGTCAATGAGAAATACTGATCACTCCCTCTGGCGTGGTCTGGGATATTTCAGTGCCAGTTTAAGCTCTCTAAACCCTACATCTTACTGACTGATTTTCGTATATAGACAGGACTGTGAATCTAGTAGTTTCATTGAAGAAGATGGATTTCATTTACGTTAAAGGTTTTTTTTTATATTTCGAAATCTCATTTTGTGGATTGTTTGATCCAGTACACATTGGATCATTACTATAACCTGTATCCATGTTGGAAGTGATTTGAATAGCAAACAGTTCAATGAATGGAGTTAAATATTCCCTTCAGTACTCTGAATTTTAACCAAAATACAAACAGCCCATCTTTGCCTAAAATATGTTACAGTTGTATCGAATCTTTTATTTTAACTAATTTGCTTATTTGCTCTGAAATATTATTTTAATAAATTTCGATTCATGCGGTATGTGATTCGTAGAAGCATGTATACACTTAGTTCTTTTTTTTTCAATAACAGAATCTTAAACTGAATAAAACTGTTCTTAACCATTTCAACAATTTAAATTTACATTATTACATTTAGACATTATACATACATACATACATAATATATATATATATATATATATATATATATATATATATATATATATATATATATATATATATATATATATATATATATATTGAATATTAACCTTAACAAATGACACCAGAATAAGTTGTGAAATAAGATTGAAATCCAATTTACCCACATCAACCATGAGCATTTATTGTGTGTAAACAAGGACCTCTTTTATGTATATCATCGAAAAACCTATTTGTGAATTGGTGCTTATCTCCATTAAACATGGACAACTTATTTAATCGTTCATGCTATTTTGATCACATGTCAAAAGAGATATAGTGAGTGAGTTATTGTTTAACGCCGCTTATATGTTTCATGGGTCGAAGTATAGCTATAAATGTGCTCAATATGACATAACTGATCCATCACTTGGTGCATTATTATACGAGTTGAGTGAAGGGTTCAACGTGTATATATAACTACACGTACGTGATGCGATAGTCAAAATGACAATAAAATCATATTTTCTGAGTGTTGGGTATTTTAATATATTCAATTCCATTGTTAATTATATAAGCTTACATTTAGTACGATTTGGATACAAACTGTCCTTTCCCATCATTGACGATATGGTTTGCATGGTAAACAGTTATGAGTGATAATGAACTTGTATGGTACAATGTATTGATAATTGTTATAAATCCAGCACCTGACTAGAGCCCCCGATTTATTTGATGACTGGAACGACGGGTATAACAAGACATCCGCAAATGTGACCATTTCTATGTGGCATTTGTCTCAGCTCCCCATTGACGTCAAGCTTTCATCATGATATCACAGGGTGTTGATAAATCTGCTTTCATTTCCTGTTTGAAAGCCGATTGTTGGATTTGGTGTCAATCTTCCTTAATATCAATGAAGTAGACTCATTGTGAATTATCCCATTTTGTTATTTCTGTGTGTATTGAACCTGAAACTGGGCATTATATTGTAAAATATCAGTCTGAGATTTGAAATTCAAAACCCTTTCCCTTTAACTATATACATTGCCTGTTTATCCCAAACATATCAGGTATATCATTCACGTGAGTCCCTTCAGAAAAAAATGTATTTTGCCATGGCGACGTGACGTCATGTACATTGCTCCGACGTCATGTGACCAACTATATACGAAGAAGGTAAGTATCTGTCAAATTTGGGCATTTGTCGTTCCTTTTGAAATATATCCAACGTTATATTCGAGCCTATATTATTATGAAATATATTTATACAATATGTTTTAACCATATCCTTTTAGATTTTTTTTACAATAGTAAATTCTTCCACATAGAAAGAGCTAGAAAATCATTTGCACCACGCCATTCACTTTGTAAAGATACTATGTTGTCAAGACAACTACATTCCTACTACACTCCGTCCAATATGGTTTGACATGAAGAACTGGTATTTGCCAGAAAACGCAACTGATTTCCATCAACATATCTTGGGAACTTGCAATTATTCAGGACACAAAACATTACCTCCACAAAGAAGATTTGATAATGTTGAGCAATATTCTTATTCATTATGCTTATAATTAGGTCTTCAGACAAAGTCTGAAAGACCTATTGTTATTGTCGAGATTCTTTTTATTATTATTATTTGTACTTTTTTTGTGTAACACATTCTGAACTAACGGCTTATTTGATATTTATGAAATTTACAGGGACAGTAGAATTCATCAAGATCTTGACTCGGTCGTGGCGGAATTTTGATTTGTGTCCTCATTAAAGGTCCAGTTCGATTCTAAGTTTCAAAATTGGATTTTTTTTAAATGCACTTAGAGACTTGCAATTTTTTTAAGACATCCGCAATGACATTGCGAGCAAAAAAGTAAAGCATGCCGATTTCGTACGTCGCGTGGTTTAGACACCATTTTGAATTTTGTCTCTTTTTTAAATTGTCCGACCCCATGTACCTTTGACAATTTTCTCCTCTGAAGATACTTGCACCACGAAGCTGAAACGTCTTCATGTATGCAGCTGAGGCATTGGTGAACACATGGTTTTGTTTTTCAAGAGCGTACTATTAATACTTTTTGCACAATGACCTTTCAAAGTTGGGCGATTTGGTATTGCATTCATAGATGTAGTTTCACACATATTATATATTATTTATATTGAACAAAATTTCTTTAAGATCTTTCTATAAAATTCCTAATAGTGCAGGTCATGTAATTACTGAAAGAACTGATATATTCACTGAAACTTAGCGATGTCTTCATATTTGAAACAGTTTCCTAATACACATGTTCATATTGCAGATGTCTAAACACAAAATAGGTTATTGTAACGCCAATACCATCAGTTGATGTATCACCTACAGAGGTGTAGACAGTATGTTAGTTACATACTCATTGAAACTCGCCCCAATACATTCATTACCAACACTGTCTACACAAGCAACTGGTTCCATTATTTCTCTTAAGAAATGCAGCTGCCATTGCGAAGTCAACAGTCTGGCATTGATAAAGAGTTATCGTTCAGTGTCTTGTCAACCTGTAGCTCTGTACTTTATCACAACATGGGAATTAGCTTTTGGAGGAGCGTGAATTATGTGGTATGGGTTTTCAATGGTTCATTGTGTTAATGTATTCATTCGATAAGTTTTATTCAAGTCAAACTAAATAACTGTTCTAATGATGTCTTCTTGATACTTAAATGTAACGGGAAGAATATAACGGGAAATGTTAATATTATGTTCTGAATTTTGGATAGATCTTCTCACAATGACGATACTTTAGAAACGTTCAATGCACAATGAAATAGGCAGGTGAAAAACTCTCCTGTGACGTGATACAGTGCCTTTACAACGTTCCGTTTATAATTAACAAAACTCTTTTTTGGCGGAGTTGTTTTCGAACTTTTGATTTATAACAATAAAACCAAACAAAACAGTATGCATAATAACGGACAACAATTCTGAAAAATCCCTATTGTACATTTATTGATTTATAGCATGGTTTTTGATCATTGTAATACGTACGTGTCTGGTTCTGAATAAATACCCCTTTCAGCGCCCTTAGTGCAACACCCTCAGACAGCAATAACCAACACTGAATGTACTGCACTGACGGCTTATCGACAGAGGTTTCAGCGGGTTGGGTGGATAGGCTATTTAAGACATTCAGCCATTGGTACCTGACTCTGACAACATGAGTCGAATCCGCAAATGGCATGTGTCATTTAAGAAATCATCTCTAGTCATAACATGGTTGAGCTTTCTTTGGAAACAGTGGACATGTTATTCCTCTTGTTTTTAGTACTTTCCACTCAATATTACTTTGATCTGGCCAAGCTTTCACTACATGGGATGAAAACTTTGAATTGACCAATTTTTCATAAGGAAATAACATGTTTTGTGTGTTTCTCAAATATCTGTTTCAGCGCACTGAAGGCAGTACTGTGGGATATTGTATTAGACATTATCACCTCACCAGGAGTAATTAAGTGTTTGATTATGCCGAATTGCGTTTTCTCTACAGACTATTGTATTTAACTAACATTGTAAGTGTTGTGATACACCTAGCCATGCTGGTAAAACAAAAAGGCACGCTATCTTGAAAGAAAACCTCAAAACAAACAGTCACATGACAAATCACGTGACGAGTCAATATCTCAGGTCAGTGACAGAAATGTCTGTCAGAAAACTGACCTCATCACTGGTAGCACTGGCGGTCAGTGTAGACATATATGTTCGATCACATGGTATGAACTGATCAATGGCATTCTAACAAATTTAATAAAAGTAGGCACTAATGATTTGCAGTAGACATGATTGATTTTTCCTTGAATTGATAACGATGTTAGTTCAGCTATAGCAATTTCCTGTCTGGATAGGCTAAGGAATGTGTGTTGAAGTTATCGACAGTCAACTTCAACAGGCATTATGTTAAAGCACGTTTGTTTTGATATATCATTTATAAGAAAAATCATGTTTTCTAGATGTTCCCCCATCGCACCAACTGTTTTGTCATGTATTCATTAGGGTTTCACCCCGCTTTCAAGAGAATGTCATTTATATCACGGCTGCTAGACTTATTGCAGGAAGAAAGCCCTGATTTGTGGTAAAACTAACGAACCATGGGTTGTACTTCACTGAGATTCAGTGTAGCATTGCACCGAAACCTTTCTGCGTGTAGAACAGTTCTCTACTGTAAAGTTGCCGTGCCCCTTGTGGGTTCTAACTGCGGATCTTATGATCCGAAGCCAAACGACAGCACTGGGCTATCCCGCCACCGTCATGTATTCATGGTTCTAATCATAATCAATTACATGAAATAATTAATCATTGCTAATTTCCTTTCCTTTAATTAACAACAACAAGATTTTCTTTAATTCGAAATACTCACTATTCACTGTACTACTCACTATTCAATACCCTTAATTCAAAATATGAAACATGATACTGATCAATGTCCATTATATTTATGCAGTATAGTGTTCAACATACATTCAGTAACTGAAGTATCATTCGCCTTCAGTATTGGACTGTTGCCAATTGTGTGAATATCACTTGAAAAATTGATGGTGTTTCCTTAAAATCAATGAATGGCTATCTGCCAGTTCCTCAATGAATTTGTGTGTCTTCCGTGCAATCTAGGAATGATAACAATCTGCAAATAGTTCGAACAATTTAGGAATATTTCACCATTTCTACATGTTTTAAATAATCTGCAGATTGTGAGGCCTGATCACAATCTAGGAATATTTCCTATTAAACTCGTTTCTCTGTCTCACCTGCCGACTATGTGGATATAAGGGTTGATTCATGGATTGTATTTGCTTTTAATCGGGTCTCTGTCTTATCGACAGACTAAAGAGGGCGATTTCCAGATTGTGAATGGACATACACTCATTTTCCTGCCATATCTACCGAATATAGTCCGATTCCTAGATTATGAAGCGCTTACACTTCGTTTCTCTATCGTATCTGGGGCCAGGATAGAGCAGTGGTTAGCACATTCGGCTTCAGATCAAGAGGTCTGCAGTTCGAAAGCTGCAAGGGGCTCGGGAACTTTGTCTGCTGAAGTGAAAAGGTCTACATGCAGTGAGGTGTTGGTACAATTCTACACTGAACTGCAATACCACCCATGATTCGTTCGTGCCAGTCGATGCTCCCAGGTTTCACCACAATGGATAACCACATTGGTGTTTCGGGCTTTCTCCCTGCAATAATACTAATACTGGGTAAAACATTTATTTCACATCATCTGTAGGATGTGCATATTCGAATGAAATGGTAAATGAATAAACGCCATTAATTATATTTTTACAATTTATGAGTTCCTGTAAACTTTGTTTCTTTTTACAGTGGTATTAAGATAAACATCTGATCACTCTGGTGTTGTATACCACTAACACATTTTACATCCTAATTTTTGAAGTTTTTTATTCTTAAAATCGTGTGTATATTGATCGTTTGAATGTCATGAAACTGGGGAACAACGAGTTCGCAGAATGGGTTATACCTCTGATTCAAAACATATTTGAAGAATGATATTACTTAACATTGGAGATCTCAAGATCCACGTGATATTAATCACGTTATCGAGATGATACACAGTTAATCTTATTTAGCTGTTGCAGTCAGTTGCATTTTAAAACTAGTCTTATATTCAAATATTCATGTTCATTTAAACATATTTGCGTCGTTATGTTATTTGTTTAACAACCTATTCTATCAATCACAATGTATCATTGAGTTAAAACAAGAGCTTGTTTATTTTTTAATGTACCTAAAATGCATAAGCTTATCACTTATGTATATTAAAACTAAAGAGTAAAACTGGTAAAACTGGAGCTACGTAAAGATTAGCTTGGCTTGTAACAGTTTATCAGTTTATCTAGTAATATTACTAGAGTAAATGTTAGCAGATCCGCACCAGCTAATACCACGTTTCACTCCGAAAACATTGATTTTAAAATTGTTCATCCTTTTAGAAGAGCAAGCAGTTTAGCCTGAAATCATCCCAGTTCTGTTCTCTGTGAGCGCATTGATTTCCTGTCTGTTATTTTGAGTAATGTTTGTGCTTTGATTCCATTTCTTTAAAAGGATAGCAGAACTTGTTCTATCGATTTTTCAACAGCATCTTCAACTTGTGGAATGTCAGAATGGCGATGAAATGTATGACGATTACACCAAAAGTGCAAACCCTCTCAACTGACCATGTTTTGGATGTATGAGCATGGTTCTCGTCCAATATGTATGGTATGAACTACAGGGTTCACCAACTGAATGTAAATATGCAAATATACATGGTTTAGCAACCATTATTGCCAATAGATCCCAATTGATGATGCTATCACATAAGTAATCCAGAACGGAACTATTTTAAGTTTTCTGAAACAAAACCATATCCTATGGCTATTTGATTGAACACCTTACTGTAAGCTTTGTAAATGTACTCCCACTCGTGATGACGTCAGAAATGTGCAAATAGATCTCACAAATTCCGTTCCTTTTTATCAAATGTGTTGAATTAAAATACATAACACTCTGAATAGCAGCTATGTGTGTCTCAGTAAGCACTGATAATGAGGTACACATAGTTCAATGAACTTGTTTATCACATATACGGTTTTAATCAATAGCATACTGACACAAGCAGATTTCAAAATAGGTATTATTGTGAATTCCATGTCAGAAGTAGTATAATAACGACATTACACTTCAACCAATCAATCAAGAAAAAGGAAACTTTTATCTAGTACAAGACGATCAGGAACTTGTTTTTGTTGAGGACGAGCCAGATGTTTTTAACAGTATAAAACAGAGTAAGGACATTCTCCATCAGTGCCACAATTGTAGCATGGTGCATGCCACCCTCTTAACTTAATACTTTAAGTAAATATGTTTAGATAAACAAGGTACGTTAATTGAAATAGTTGATCTGCTTGATCATCTTTAAACCATTTTGTAATTTCCAAAATAAATTATATGTTATCATTCCCCATACAGTTTGTGATATTTGAGACTTTAGAATTATAAGAATGCTTACTTTTAATATCACGTTACAGTAAATGTTACGGAGTTATAACAATCTTCGAAACACCACATTACTAACAGTGGCGTTTCCTGTCCCTTTTAAGTATATTACTTTTTCTTTGACAGGATTTGGAGGAGATTAATCTGATTTCGTTTTGTGTCTTCAACGATTGATGAGTAATCAACTGGTCTGACGTCCCTGTAAGAATACTTACATCAAGCCCTGTCTGATCTGCGACCTGCAATGTTTACACAAAATTCTTCTAAGAAATGAAGCGTCTCCGGTATGAATTAATCCTAAGATGAAAGTGATCGTAATCCAATTGGTCAATAATGAAAGTAGAGACTAGGAATTTGATAATCACTGTTGGAACGAGGGGTGTCCAGTGGAGTCGACAGTGATCCCTTCATTTAACAATCTAATTGACGTCAAAGTGTTGGGTGGGGACTCTTACCATACCAGAGTTGCATTGTGATCATCTCTCATATCCCACCCCCATCTTAACAGTCATCAACCATTGGTCCATTACCAAACTAGTGACTAACATATATTTGTTTATTTAATATTGTAACCGTGACAAACAAACATAAGTTATTCCATATACAAAAACAAATGACGCCAGATTAAGAAGTGAAATACGATTGAAATCCTACTTGTGAACATCCACCACGAGCATCTGTGAAAACAAGGGCAAGTCGCCTCTTGAGTGAATGTCATCTCAGTGAAGAACCAATTTGATAATATATATTGTCTCCAGTAAACATGGGCAACTTGTTATATTCGTTCATGCTATTTTGATCACATGTCAAGAGAGATATCTGTCTGAGTCGAATTATAGCTATAAATGGGCTAAATGTGACATACCTTATCCATCACTCGTCGCACTAAAATATGAGTAGACTATTAAGTGTATGTACATAATGTTTAACCTGATTGAATTGCATGTTCTAGTTTCGGGTTAAACTTTGAATACATGGTAAATAGTGTAGTAGTACTTATTATTACTACATAATAGTCATGCGACAGTCATAATGACAACTAGGATTGCCAAGGCAATACTTAGGTCTTCAAGACTTCTGCTTGACCTTGAACTCCGTGTTGGACTCTCTGTTATTCATCAGTTTATCTGCTTTAAAATTAGCTATCAAGCATGTGTTTATCTTTAGTAGTTTTTTTTTACAAAAATTCTCCAAAGACAATGACCCTCTTAAATTGTAACAATCGCTTATTAATGGACCCCTACATGATCTTTCTCACGATTAAGTCAAAATAGTTAATATTTTCATAAAAAGGTGTAACATAGATAATGTTGTGCTTTAATTTCCACTTAAGTAGATGTAATCATCATAAAGATTGCATACATAGGTAATGCGTTATATTCTTCTGAATATTCAAGGAAATGCTAAAAAATGATTAAATTTGGACCACTAGACAACGTTGGCGATGTTCACAGCTTAACTATCAACTTTTTGATGAAAGGGTTCAACAGGAACGTTTTTGTTCTTTGAATTGTGTATCCGAAGATGTAAATACAATTTCAATATCTTAATTAGTTAAGCAGTTATGATTCTTTGAACTTTACTGAAAATGGGGATTTCTGAAAAATGTCAATCTTCTATGACTTGTCAGATGTACAGCATGACAGATACATGATTGAAGATTAATACACTTGATAAATGGCATCTCTTCTTCCAAATGTGGTATTAAACATAAGTGTATCTTCGTGGTTTACGATGAACAATTCTATAAAGAAAGAACCACTCGAAAAGATTCAAAATCACAAAATTTTACTTTTTTGGGAATATGTCCATATTGTGCCGAAACTATCAACTTTTATATGATAACGATATGTTATGGAATTGTTAAGTTAGTTATGATTGAAAGAATTCATAAATATCATCGTCATAACTTTATACCAGACAGAGTTAGGTCACTTTGAACAAGGAGCCGAAAAATGAACATTTAAAAAAGGACCATTTTCAAGGGCAGATAATTTTAGTTTTAGGACGAAATTCAAAATTCGGGCTAGAGCGTTCTATGGAGCAGTTATTCAGCTTTGAAATGAGCTATCATACATAGCTGTATGTGTTGTCGTGAATTAGGAGAAGATTTTCAAAGACGCGTACCCTCAAAACCGCGAAAGTTTACAAAATTTTCTGTTTTTTCGAAATAGCAAAAAATCTATTATTACGGCCGAAAATCCAAAATCGGGCTTCGTAGTGCACTAGGTAAGGTCATAGACTATCCTCCCTGAAAATTTCATGAAAATCGGTCATGAGGTTAAGCAGGAATCTTTCTCACAAAAAAGGTCAAATAATAATTAAAAAAAACTAGGATTGCCAAGGCAATACTTAGGTCTTCAAGACTTCTGTTTGACTTTGAACTCCATGTTGGACTCAGGGTTATACATCTGTTTCTCCGCTTTAATATGAGCTATCAAACATGTCTCTATCTTCAATAGTTTTTTTACAAAAATTCTCCAAAGAAGGTACCCCTCAGAAAACGGAAAAATCGCATATTTATGGACCCTTACATTATATTTCTCATGATTATGACAAAACGGTTAATATTTTCATACTAAGGTATTGCAAAGGAAATGTTGTGCTTTAATTTCCACTTAAGTAGATGTAATCATCATTTAGATTGCATTCATAATTATCGCGTTTCTTTTTTCTGAATATTCAAGTAAATACTCTATATTGCTAAAACTTTGACCCCTTGAGAACGTTTGCGATGTTCGAAGCTTCACTACCGACTTTTTGATGAAAGGGTTCAACATAAAAGTTGTTGTTCTTGGATTTGTGCATCCAGAGCTTTAAATAAAATTTAGTTATCCAAGTTAGCTAAGCAGGTGTGAGCATTTGAACTTTGCTGAAAATGGCGATTATCGAAAAATGACAATATTCTATGACCAGTCACACATGAACTATGACAGACACATGATTGAAATGTATTGTCTTTAATACATGACATCTCTAATTCAAAATGAGCTATCAAACATAATGGTATCATCAACGGTTTACGATCAACAATTCTACAAAGAGAGTAGCTCTCGGAAAGTCTCAAAATCACAAAATTTTACTTTTTCGGGAATATGTCAAAATTGTGCCGAAACTATCCACTTTTATATGATAATGATATGTTATGGACTTGTTTAACATGATATAACAAAGAGATGGAAATCAGTAACTTCGAAATAACATCATTATTAACAGAGTTATTTTTGTCTTTGAACATATAGTAGAAAAACGCACTTTTTGAAAATGACAATGTTCAAGGACATATTTTTAGAATTCTAGGAAGAAATTCAAAATTCGGCCAAAACAGTCCTCTCAGGAGTTCATTTATCTTCAATCTTCAAAATGAGCTATCACACATAGCTTTATGTATTGCCGTGAATTAGGAGAAGATTTTCAAAGACGCGTACCCTCAAAACCGCGAAAGTTCACAAAATTTTCAGTTTTATCGAAATAGCAAAAAATCTATTATTACGGCCGAAAACCGCTATAGGCCTAATCGATAGGGAATGTTTTTGCCCACATAGTGGTGAAAGTTTTGTGCAAATATATTGATTAGTACTCGAGTTATTAAGGTTTAAAGTTTTGACTTCAAGGGGAGATTATTCGCGAAAGAAGTCGAAAATCCAAAATCGGGCTTCGTAGTGCACCAATTCAGGTTACAGACTATCATCACTGAAAATCTCATGAAAATCGGTCGAGCGGTTAAAATCTCATGAAAATCGGTCGAGCGGTTATGCGGGAATCTTCTGGACAAAAAAAGGGTCAAATAATAATATAAAAAAAAAAAAACACGATAATAACAATAGGTCTTCCAGACGTAGTCTTGAAGACCTAAAAAATAAAAAAATAAAAAAAACACGATAAGAACAATAGGTCTTCCAGACATAGTCTTGAAGACCTAAAAATAAAAAAAAATAACACGATAATAACAATAGGTGTTCCAGACTTAGTCTTGAAGACCTAATAATATTTCTGAGTGTTGGGTATTTGAATATAGTCAATTACATTGTAAATCATAAATTATATGATGAGTGATCATAAAATTGTATGGTACAATGTATTTTATTGTAATAAATCCAACACTTGTCTCTACAGGATATATCCCATGATTTCATGATTGAAATTACAGGTACAACAACCCATCCACTATAAACATTTAGTCTAACAAATATTTTTTTTTGTCACAAAAACACCATTTTACAAACAATTAAAATATATATATACCAAATGGAGCCCGAAATATGCCTTAATTTCTGAGAGCTGAGTAATCTAGACTTGCTATCATTTTCTAGACTGGGTTGGTCGTCAATTGAATATTTTGCTCTAGGGTTTGGATGACAGACTACACATGCACCAATGGGACTATTTTCATGTGACATTTATCTCAGTTCTACAACGACAATCTTTCATCATAATATCACAAGGTATGGATAAATCTACTTTCATTTCCTGTTTGAAAGCCGATTGTTAGATTCGGTGTCAATCTTCCTTAATATCAATGAAGTAAACTCATTGTAAATCACCCCATCGTGGTATTTCTACATGAATTGTACCTGAACATGCACGTTATAGTATCAAACTTTAGGCTGAGATATGAATTGTCACTATATGCATTGCCTGTTAATCCCAAACATATTGGGTTTATTTTTCCAAGTGAGTCACTGAAACTGAGCGATTTCTTCGTATTTAAAACAGTTTCTTAATATTCATGTTCATTTTGCAGATATCTAAGTGCAAAATAGTTTATTGTAACGCCAATACCATCAGTTGATTTATCGTGCACAGAGGAGTAGACAGTATGTTAGTTGCAGACTCATTCCCAATACATTCATTACAAATAAGCAACTGGTTCCATTATTTCTCTTAAGAAATGCAGCTGCCATTGCTAAGTCAACAGTCTGACATTGATAAAGAGTTATCGTTCAGTAGATGTCAGCCGGTAAACCTGTAATTTATCACTACATGGAAATTAGCGTTTGGAGGAGTATGAATAATGTTTTATGGGTTTTCACTGGTTCATTTGTTAATGCATTATTACGATAACAATGCACAATATTTTAATTCGATTCAAACTGAGCAAAGTTTGACGTCTGCTTGATATTTAAAGAATATAAAGGAGAATGTTAATTATATTCTGAATTTTGGATAGGTCGATGCTTTGAAATCTTTCATTGCAAAATGAAATAGGCACACGAACTCTGTCGTAACGTGCTACAGTATTCATAATTAAAAACAAACTCGTGTTTAGACAAGCATTCATTCAGTAAGAATGGCTTTTGATTATTGAAATACTTGTCTGGTTCTGAATAAATAGACCTTTCACCTCCCTTACTGCAACACCCTCAGAAAGCAATAACCAACACTGAATGTACTGCGCTGACCGCTTTTTCAAAGAGGTCTCGGTGGTTGTTTGAATAAGCTTTTCGGCTAGTCAGTGCTGGTGATTGGTATTTGAAGGAGTGAGTCGAATCAGCAACTACGTGCGTTATCGTAAAACTTTGCGAGGCGAAGACCATTAAAAATCCTAAAAAAGACCTAAATAAAATAACGAAGAAATAATGTTGGTATTTTCTTGTTAAAGCGAACAGCCTAACTATTCATCGCAAAGGGTCAAAGAATGAACAGATAATTTAGTTCAAAGTAATCATATACAATACAAACCTAATCAGTGATAAATGTTACATGTTTTGATATACATTTAGCATATTGTATTCATTAACTCATGATTAGGAATCAATATATTCTTCATGTGGAATGGTTCATGTACGTAAACTAATCACTGTTTTGTGTCATACATTACACACTCATTGACGGTCGTTATGTGAAATTCAAGGACTCGAGACTTGACTCCGGAGGTGGTCTGACCTGACCGAAGCCCCAGGTCGAGGTCAGGTCAGACCATTGAGAGAGTCTTGTCTTGTCTGGAAATCACATTATGACCTCACCACGAGTTTTTAAGTGTTTTATTATACTGAAATGCGTTTTGTCTTCAGACTAGTGTAGTAACATGTTAAGTGTTGTAACACATAGCCAGGCTGGTACAGCAGAAAAGCACACCATCTTGAGAGCAAACGTCAAAACAAAGAGTTACATGATAAATCAAGTGACGAGTCAATATCTCAGGTCAGTGACAGAAAGGTTTGTCAGAAGACTTACCTATCACTGGTAGCAGGGGTCAGTGTACACATATCATTTATCGATCACGTGGTGTGAACTGATCAATAGAATTATTTCAAATTTAACAGAAGTAGGCACTGATGATTTGCAGTCGACAGGATTATTTTGCCTTTGAACTGATAACCGTATTAGTTCCGGTGTCTAAATTTCCTGTCTGGATACGCTTAGGAATGCGGATTGAAGTTTATGTGCATATATATAGATAGCCAACTTCAACAGGCATTATGTTAAAGAATGTTGATATATGTTTTCTAGATATGGCCCCATCGCACCACCAGTATTGTCGTGTATTCATAACTCTATGCATTGATAATAATAAATGAAATGAAATAACTAATAATTTTTTTATTCTTTCATTTGATATAAAACAAGACCAATCTGATTCCTGTAACGGTGTTCTTCACTACTCACTATTCCGTCTATATTATTTCAATTGGCAATACCCTTTCAGGAAATGAAATACCTGGTACTGAACAATGTTCATGTTATGTATGTATGATAGTGTTCAACATTCATTCAAGTTTATAACAGAAACTAAAGCATCGTTTGTCTTTAGCATTGGACTGTTGCCAATTGTGTGAATAGCATTGAAAACATTAAGGAATGGTGTTTCTCTAAAATCAATGATTGGCTGTCTGCCCTGGCCTCCACGAATGTGTCCGTGTTCCGTGCAATCTAGGAATCATAACATTTTTCAGACTGTGACCTCACAATCTGCAATAGTTCGAACAATTTAGGAATCTTTCACCATTGCTACATTGTTCAAAAAATTTCCAGATTGTGCGACCTGATCACAATCTACGAATGTTTGCTTGTAGTTAACTCATCTCATCGAACGACTAATCGATTTCTAGATCGTGATGTGCTTTTAATTGGGTGTCTGTCTTATCTAAAGATTTTAGTGGTCAATTCCAAGATTGGCTATACACTCATTTATCTGTCATATACCGAATATGTAGTTCGATTCCTAGATAATGAAGCGCTTTGACCTCGCTTCTCTATCTTTTCTGGGGGCGGCACGTTTGACTTCGGATCAAGAGGTCTGGGGTTCGAATCCAGCCAGGGGTTCGGCAACATTGTCTGCTGTAGAGAACAGTTCTACAAAATGTACATGCAGTACTGTTTAGGTGCAATTTCAGATGCTCTCAGGTTTCAACGCAATGCATAACGCTATCACTTATATTTTCCCCTGCAATAATAGGTTTTTAAGGTCGTGACCTCTGTGACCCTATTTGGGGTCATGGGGTCGCCAAATCTACAATTTAGAATCCCCATTGGCCAATGTGTCTGCACACAACGTTTCAGCACTCTAGACCTTTTGGAACTGGAGATTAGGATGAAAAAAGGTTTTTAAGGTTGTGACCCCTGTGACCCTATTTGGGGTTACAGGGTAACGAAATCTATAAATTAGAATCC
Organism: Gibbula magus; assembly: GCA_936450465.1. Taxonomy (NCBI): domain Eukaryota; kingdom Metazoa; phylum Mollusca; class Gastropoda; order Trochida; family Trochidae; genus Gibbula; species Gibbula magus. The sequence goes on from OW388295.1 coordinate 69,938,540, forward strand.
CCATTTACCAAGGAGTCTACTCACAATTTTTCAGCTCTTTACAGTTATTGGTTCTGGAGAAGAAGTCGAAAAAACTAAAAGTTTACAGACGGACGGACGACGGACACCATGTCATGCCATCAAGCGCATCGGGCCTTCAGTATTCAGTATTCCTGAAACTTTTCATGTGCATTTTCACTAACCTAAGTGATGTCTTTTGATATTTTAAGATTTCTGAAATGTTTTTGTGTTGTTTCCATAGAAACCTGTCGGATTGAACATTGGTCAGAGATTGGTTTGCTTCCGAAGGAGAACTCCAAAACCTTTCTTCACAACTGAAACTCAGCATTTGTATTACAACACTAACTGAAGTATAGTAACGGTTACTATTTTCTGTCAAAGATGTTTTTTTCACAAATTACGTGGGACCGGTGGGATGTGTCATCTTCTTACGAGTTTTGTCTTCTCTTCTCTTACTGACCGCCGTATCAATTGACCGAGGCATGTTAACTTGACTGCCAACTATTTTACAAGCTAACTCCACTTTTGTCGGCGCAGGTTTGTCTTGGGTTTTTTCAATCACGAACTCATTGATACTATCCTTTAGCGACATTTTGCTTTGATAAATCGTGCTGATATGAACTGTGGCGCTCATTCAGAGTTACCTTCCATTCATTGATAACTCGCATCAAGTACGTATTTTTTTTATTTTTTTTTATTTGTATAAGGAAGCTTTCTTGCTATCAAATTAAGCCATTTTCTCCTCCACATTAAAACATTTATAGTTTTAACTATTATAGATCGAGTGCCTTATGTATACTCCCACAAAAAAAACATGGCCCACTCTCTTATTCACTCGCCATCAAATAAATCCCTCTGTAGAATGTACGTAGAATGTTGTAGATGGCGAACCAATTCTTTGTTGCTCCAGACTTGCATTTACCCCAGATTTCGATTTCTTGTGTAACGTTCTTTCAGGCTCTCGGTTTTGAGTCGACACCGTTCTCCAATGAACACATAAACTCACGTGCAAAAGAAACGTCCCCACATTTTGAAAACAGTATAAAATGAAATATTGATGTCGGAGAAAGTAGATTTTGAATGTATTTGGTAACCACATGTTTTTTATAGAAGTATTCACAATTTCATAAATCAGAGTATGCTTCTTTTATTTTTACATCTGTTCAAATACACATGGGGTGCTAAAATCGCTTTTTAAAGATGTTTTTGGCCCACAATATTTGGTATTTAAGTTTTAAAAATTGAAAAAGTTGAAATTTAATTAATTAAAGATTTCCTCGACATAAATAACCTTCTTTGATTTAAATTTGTTGACGCGTCATTACTGTAGGACGTCACAAAACAAGCCAACACTGGCTTTTTGAGGCTTCTATCTCGTCTAGTTAAGGAGATTCCATAACGACCATTTCTTAAATCTTGTGTTTATTGTTGGGTTCTAAAGACATGATGTAACGCTGTTTCAGTCGTATTTATCGCCCGTCGATTGAAATATCTTGTATGTTGTATGGGGACGTTTCTTTTGCATGTGGGTTTACTTGTGGTCAGACATACTTTGTGAATTTTTCTTCCACTTGTTCTTGGTGATCTTTTTGTCTTCCTCTATTTGCTTATGTGTTTCAATGAGAAGTTTCTCCTCATTTTGGTTCCAAATTGACCCTGTGAATAACTGCTCACGTACGTGGTTGAATAATATGACATGGGTACATCAAGATTAACTGAGTTTGATTTAATAAATAGATAACTTGGAGGGCGGTTCCATGTCAAGATTTCATAATTGAAATACTAAATCTCCTTGATATTATGATCATTGCTACAAACTAGAGCCATTGACTCTGTAGCTCATCAGGTATTAAATTAGTATTCCTTTATCTTTAAAGTTAACACTAACATATTGGATAAGACTATACCCACATTGTCTATGTTACAGTGATATAAGTGAAATAATCTTGAGAGAGGCGTATAAAACCTCAACCTCAACCTTCATCTGCATGTCATATTACATGTTCAAAGCGCTTGCCTTATAGGTTTTATTGCAAATATAGTTACAGTAATCAGTTTCATCAATGATGCCAATCAATCAAAGATACATAAATATATGTTTTACTAAATCGTATGATTTAAGTTCTTTCAAAAAGCATTTAACATTAGATCTCAAGATCGAAAATTAAAATCACGTTATCGAAGTTAAACATAGTTCATCCTGATTTAGGTGTTGCAGTCAGCTCAGCCCTTTTGGCCTTGATCGACTGATAAATGACATTCGAATAATAATCAGAGTGTCATTTCTCGTATATCAACCAGGTAGTTAACAAGTAAGGGATTTTGTACATACATTTATTGATTTTGTCAAATTTAAGACGTCTTTCAGAAGAATTTACCATTCAACAATTTTAAGTATTCTTATATTATATATTTTAAATATTCTTTCTGAAGTTTGTTGCACCTTTAGCTAACCTCTCCACTGAGGCATCATCTTTTTCAATGTAATGTCATCTTACTACATCTTTACTTTAACATAAGCTTCCTGCTGTTGTTGTTTTTTTTTTAACTTTTGAGACATCTGTTTATCCATTTAAGTTTTACTTCATGAGGAACCTCTTTGCATTTTTAAACTTCCTTTGCTTCTGCATGTCATTTAACTGAAAATGTGTCTTAGTTATCTTAAATGGCCAGATCCTACTTTTCCTGCTTCTTCTTGCTGAGATATTTGTCACCATCGATCTCCATTCCCTACCTTTAAGTGATTAATCACATATAATAGTTGCTAATCAGAGTTTCACTCCTCGTTAATCAACCAAGGTAATTACTAAGGGAGAGAATCCCGGAGACTTCTCTTTAGAGTGCTTTACTTATAGAGCATTCCTCTTGATCTTTCCTCAACTGTATCTAAGCCATAGTCTATAAACTATGATTAAATGGACGTAAGCGTACATATTGTGTTGAAAAAATTGAAAGTTGAAAAGACTTTACTATATGAATGGTCGTACATCCATTCATCATTTCTTACAGCTTTTGTGGAAAACTGTAATAGCTAGGAACTGCAACCTTCACATCGCACCAACAACCTTTACTCAGTGTTTGCTGGATATCGATTTCATATAAGTCAGTTTTGAAATCATTATTATTGGGTTTGTCTTTGCTAATGATAGATGGTTATATAGGTTTGATGAATGATTTTGGATGATAAATATATCTCACCCTCATGTCTTCTGATGTTCAATAAATCAACACTCATGAATAAAAGTAAAATACTCCCGGTAACTCGTGTTGATATATTTGATATCAGAACACACTCGGTTGAGATTCTCTATATATCCATAGTTCTACTCCGGTAAAGAAGGATATACACTCGTGTATATATAGTATGTTATCAACACTCATATTTTATCATATATATGTAACGTTTTCTCTCTAAAATGCAATTGCGACATGAAGGAGCACAACTTTCTAAAAAAACAATGGTTCCATAACTATGAAATGAATTTGCATCAAATCATTCGCTTGTGATTTCCTTTCTTGCTTTTTTATTATTAATTCTGATTATTATAAATCTATGTCATTTGCATTCAAACTTGTAATTTTAATCATAAATTATACTTAACGTTAACTTACATGTATTATTATGTCAAAAATTATTAATTCTTGTAAGCTGATTTTACTAAATGTACGTAATGTAGCATATTGTTTAAAGAAAATTACAGTGCAGGCCATGCTTATCATTAAAGATCAGATATGTTTTGCATTACAGTCAGTGTGTTTTTCCTTTTATAAAACGAGTTCTACATATTCGCATTTGGCCATATTTTCAGGTGATTTATGGTCGACAGAAAACTAGACAGCATGTACGTTGTATTACACTAATTGCAACCAACCTTAAATGCATTGATAATAAAAAGTACCATTATTTCTCTTAAGAATACAGCTGCTATTGCAAGTCAACAGTCTGACATTGATAAAGAGTTATCGTTCAGTGTCTTGTCAACCTGTAACCCTGTACTTTATCACAACATGGGTAGCTTTTGGAGGAGTATGATTTATGTGGTATGGGTTTTCACTTGTTCATTTGTTAATGTATTCATTGGATTAGATGAAAGTGTGATTTGAAGTGGGTATTTTCACCTACAGCATCATCCTTGGCGAGTAAAACAATAAAAGAAAATAAAGGTGGTAATTTTAAAGTTGACTCATTTGGCAAACATTATTTTCTTTTCAGGATGAGCTAAAAGCTTTAAGAGAGGACTATCCAAACATATACTGTACAACTGGTTTGCATTTCTAACTTTACATGTTTAAATTCTATTGTAGCTTATAAGTTGCATGATGAAAGGAAGATCTTTCAACATATACACCATATGAGCGATACTATTTACTAGGACTTAGTTCTTCGTTCTTTGGGATTATAATTATACTCTCAATTGCACTCGATGAACCTTTTAGTGAAATTCATCACCAACAGCGGGTGAATTACATAATTTGCACAAACGTTCATGTCTAGGTGTATTTGTCCACCTGCCAGTCTCAACAGGCAGATAATGGTTAATAGTTCTAAATTTAAGAATAGGTAAATATACTGCCTTTGACATTAAAAGGTATGGTTCAAATGATAAATCTTGTTTATAGTATTTGTAATAAAATCCCTTTGAGCTTTGCTCTATTGAACTTCTCCAGTTTTGTAAGTATTGGTCCATTAGTATCTGTTCCACTGTTGAGGCTAGCCACTTGGTTGTGCAAATAGCAGGATTATCATAACCCATAGTCTGATTTAATTTGTTCACCAAAAAAACCCCACTTCAGTCTAACTAACATATCTGGGGCTATCACACGGATATAATTAAACAAGATACTGGAGGTTTTCAGGGTAATGGTATAAGTAGCAATCCTATGCCAGAAGCTTACAAGACGTTTATATATTTTGATATAAATTGGTTCTCGACCGAATTCACCATAGAGAGAAAAGTTTGGTGTAATGTTTCTTAAGGATGAGATGAGTTTTAAGAATTTAAGGTGTAATCTTTCAATAATACTTAGGTTTTCGAATCCCCAAATTTCAGATCCATAAATCATGATTGGAACGATCATAGTGTCAAAAGAAGATATAATACAATCCAAAGGTAAATTTATATTCCGAGCTTTTTTTAATAGGGCATACATGGCTTTTGTTGCACTATCGATAAGTGATTTGATTGCATTTTCATATCTACCGTTTCTATGAAGTCGGATACCCAAGTAATTATACATATCGTCAATATCAATATTTTGGTTTTGGTAGACGAATGATTTTTTTATTTACTCGCAGGGCCGCTACCAAAAATGAGTACTTTTGTTTTTGTGAGATTTACTTGTAATTTCCACATAGAACAATACTGCAGTAATGTATCTAATGATTGTTGTATTTCCACGTGGGTTTCACCGAACTGAACAGCGTCATCAGCATATAATAAGATTATCAGTTTTAGAATAGTTATTGTATCTATATCTTCATTACATTCGAGGTCAACACCTTTACAATTCTGTTTTAGCAAAAAGCTTTCTACGTCATTTAGGAATATAGAAAACAATAATGGTGATAAATGTTCACCTTGTCTAACACCAGAATAACAATGGAATGTATTCGATACTTCATTATCAAACATAACTGCGGACTTTATGTAATGGTACATATTCTTTATCAGATTCAGGAATTTCCCATTTATTCCGTTTCTGACCATCTTATGCCACAAACCAATACGCCGAACTGTGTCGAACGCTTTGGTAAAGTCAATGAAGACACAATACAACTTCTTTTTATTTAGTTTTAACATTTCTGAAAAGCATCTGTATTACGAAAAGATTATCAGATACCGAATAACCTTTCCTGAATCCTGCCTGAGCGGGGCTTAAAATATTGTTTCATTAAGGAAATTGGTTAATCTATTATTCAAGATCGACGTGAACAACTTTCCAAAACAAGACAATATTGTAATTAGGCGGTATGAGTTCGCATACTTTATGTCTCCTTTGTCTTTATACAGCGGTTTTATCATTCTTTAAGCCAACTTTCTGGGACAGAACCAGATTGAAAGATCAAATTGAAAAGTTTCAGTAACGATGGAAGAAGAAAGTGTATGGCATCTATCATATAGTCGTTTTCAACAAGGTCTACACCTGATGATTTATTGTGCTTCAGGTTATTGACTGCAGTAACAATCTCTTCCTCTGCTATAGCTTTATTCAATATAACAGTGTCATAAGAGTCAACATTTAATTGCGGGTCTTCATCTAATTTTTCAGCACAATAATTTACGTTAATAGACTTATAGAAATTGTAGAACGTGTCTTGATCGGGGTATATATCATGTGTCTTATTTCTATTATTCAGGTGAATATTTCATGTTTTCCCTAAATTTGATTTTGATATCCCTTTCATATAATTCAAGTTCATTCAAACAAATTTTGTAAGATTATGAATAAGCCCTATTTATGTATTCTAGTTTAGCCTCGAAATGTAATTCAATCGAGTCCGACACTTCATGTCTACACTAAGTGGTCTTCTCATATGACAATGCGTCAAGTGATTCGTTGTCCGACTGTTCCCATTTATAGCTACACTGTGATCCAGACATACGTCTCTCTTGACATACGATCAAAATAGCATGACGGAATGTTACTAGTTGTCCATGTATACTGGAGACGATTACCAAATAGATTCCCTTATGATGGTATTATTAATAGATAATGTTCGCCCGTGTTTTTCACTTTGATCGCTCTTTGTTTATGTTCAAATTTGCATTTCGGTTCATTCCACCAAATATTTCAACATCTTTTTATTTACTAATCTTTCAAAATGTGTGTTACAGTGACAAGCATGAATCATCAAAAATATATATTTGTCTTCACTTTGGTTATGGACCAACTACAGATAAATGTTGTCAAATAAAGGGGGATGTTGTCGACTCCACTGAAAACACCTCGTTCCGCCTATAATTACAACAATCACATTCCAAAGTGCTAGTTTCTATTTTCCATATGGGACAATGGGAGTACGAGAACTTTCATATTAGCACATTAATACACATCGGAGAACCTCATATCGTAGGAATATTACAGTATACTTCCAGTTAGTAGATCAGACATGACTTGATAAAGTTCTTGATATAGTGACATCATAAAATCATTAGCGAACACTCATAAAAACCAAGATCATATCAAAGAAAAACCAATAATCAAGGATGAGGAACGCAAATTAGGTCGATTTCTATGATGTTTTCAAAATGATCATTCGTGGACATTTACCATTGTAAGGTTATTGTCATAAGCGATAACGTTCAGGCTATTACTTAATGCATAATGTACATTCTATTGACTATAGCATAAGTCTAAGAACACAAGTATTCCAAGCTGTATGGGGTAATTATAAAACATAATTTAGTTTCTAATTTGAACAATCACTTTAGGATTTTAGCAATGAAATAAACAAAACTAATAAAGGCAGCCCAAATATTTATTTTTTCTAGTTCTCTCAAACAATGTAATGTCAGGTCTGTTTAAAAGTTACATGTCGTACCCATGGTCACTTTCGTGATTCATTGAAAGGGGTTTCCATTTGATATCTACTCGACTTTAATTTCTAAAATCTGCCCGTAAATTATTTATATACAGCTTTTTTTTTTAAAATGCCTAGTGAACCTTAACGACTAGAATGAAAGTGTACGGGGCGGTGGTCACTGAAGCGTATCCTGCTGTGACGTACCTGGAGGAATCTCATCATGGCCGTTAATCATAATTTAACGCGTTTTCCCAACTTTTTTAACTGCTCATGTAAGACAGAAATCTTTATCAAAACAACCAAGTTTTCGATTTAACTATTTAACTAACGAAGTCATATGGTTACAACGGCCGGGCCCTGCTTAATTTGGAGTGCATTTTGCCTAATGCATAGTTGGTTTGTAGCAATTAAAAACACAGTATGTCTTTCAGTGATTCTGAAAATGACACTTTCACTTTCAATGGAGTGTTTGTCTTCAAGCTAAGATTGCATAATTTCAAGTGATGTTACCGATGTCTTGCCTTACCTGTAAGAATCAAATGCCAGTTCAAGTGAAATTGAAACAAGGGAAGACTCACGGGAATCGGGGCGAAGAGAGATTAAGTAGCACCAATTGATAAAATTATGTTGAATAATCAGCAGGTTATATTGTTTTGTATGTTATGTAAGTAATATGATAGGTATTATTTCATATACACTAAACGACTGGTTGTTCAAACAAGGCAGACAACATTGCAGATGTATGAATCACATTGTGTATTTAATATTATGAAAGATTTGTCAATTAAAATATTCTATAGATGCTGTAATATAATGCAAACCATTTTCACTTGACTTTCATGAATAAATACATGAATTGGTCAACAAGCTCAGTGAAATGAAATGAAGATTGCTCCATTGTACACGGAAACATAATTTAATTATACATTATGAGTACACAGATTGATATAGATAACGATTCATAAATAGGCTGATAGCCTTTACGTGTCGCTTCAACACACCAACACACAATTCTCAGTATATAGATGTCTCATATAGATGTTTCTTCCATATCAAAGGAGATAAGTGTTGTTACAGCAAATTATTTTAAGAAATTAAGAAGCTGAGTAAGTGAGAAGTTATGAGTGTAATTATGTTTGTACAGATAAAAAGTTTACTGGACCGATTCAATTATTTATTACTCAACAGTGGTGAGATCACTCATTAGATAACAATGAGTTGGTTACACACATGTTTGATACCACCGCGTGCTGCCGTAACGTCATAATCAGCGCGTGACGTCATAGTCGTTTTTGGTTGACGTCACAATGTAAGCCGCGCGACTGCAATGGCGGGTGACCTATTTGGAAGTGAGCCTCACTAAAAACGATTTTCTTGCAATTCAGCGCTATTTACATCATTGAGTAATAAATAAAATACTAAACTCGGTCCCGTTTGATGACATGTTTATGAAACTCGTGAATGGCATCGGTATTTAACTCGCTTTCGCTCGTTAAAATACCAAACCATCCACTCGTTTCATAAACATGTTATCAAACGGGACGTCGTTTAGTATTCAATATATAACAAATGGCATGTCGCCGTCGCTGACCGGCATGAAATATAATAATATATAATAATATATTTCGGCCATCCTGGCGTCATTCCTCATTTTACAATCTTGGCACTAATGTTTTTTTTGAAATGCTTAAAACATCTGGCTTATCCCATAATTAGGTTTGCCATCGTGACTGCTAATTGAACAAATGTCTTTCCTCTTGATTGATGTGTTTAATTATGGAAGATGGATGTCGTAGGTAAGAAAATCTGGAATACTATTTTTGATATGAAATTGGGATGCGTATATCAAGTTGAAAATCTATATTTTGTGGTATACATATATAACATTGTATACATGAATATATGATAAACATGAGAAAAAATTATTGTGCGGAATGTTAATAGTTTCAAGAATAAGAAGATGAAGTTAATACTGTTTTAACTCTTTTTATCCCACCGGTATGTAATACCGTGGGATAAAGTCATCGGGCCTGTCCGTCTGTCTGTCCGGCCGTCCGAAATCATTTCATTTCCGGAGCAGAACTCGAAAACCGTTCATGATATCTTTCTGAAATTTTGCATGTGTATTACCGACCAACTCAAGTGGTGCCTTTTGATATTTTCAGATTTCTGAAAATTTATTTTTTCCATTTCCATGGAATCGTGTTTGATTTGGACTTTGTTCAGAGATATATAGGTCTGTTTCTGGAGCAGAAATCCAAAGCCCTTGACATACCTGAAGTATATGTAATACCCACTAACTTAAGTACGGTAGTAGATATACATTTATCTGTCAAAGATGTGTTTTACAAATTATTTGGGACCGGTGGGATATGCCATCTTCTGGCGACTCTTGTTGTAAATGTACATGTGTATGTATATGTTTTCTGTAATAACATTAATGCAATGTACTGCAAATCATTAGGAATATATATGGTTATCAATGTATTCATTGAGTAGTCATGAATGTGTACCACGATGGGGACAACTGCAAATTGGAATAGTGTGTTTGATATTCAAAGTCTATACTTAATAATCTTCATGTATGCACATTATAGGGCGACACATGATGGATGAATAGTGTCATCCTGGAGCCATATATAACTTTACTTCAGACAGATATAGCTCTTGACATTTGATCGAAATAGCTTATAAGTGGCATGATATACATGTATATTGGGGCCGAGTAACTGATGAGATCCCTTTGCAAATTACATTCATATGGGAGCTGTCCTTTGTCCGTTTGGAAATATACTGATTATTTTAATCCACGTAGATATAATATAGATAGTAAGTGACATATCAACGCGATAAAAAGTTTAAATGTTTATGTTCAAGTATTCACAGTGCAAGATTCATCAAGATTGTATTAATGACTTATTTTATTGCTTAGATTATTGTATCATTTGAGGACATACATCGATCTCTGAGGGCATCCTTGTTGACAATATAATTAATACAATAAACCTGTCATATTTTAATATTTTGAAACACGGATAGAGCATACAACACAACATAATTTCAACACAAACTCGTTGTGTATCAGGTTTCTGAGGTACAATTGCTAAGCTTATTTTTTTTAAACATAACTTTAAGGGGAAGCCCTGTTATTATTCGACACAAACCCAGCTAAATGTGACTGTAGTCAAATTTGCCCCTCTACATGTATATGTCTTATACATGAGATACTAGATATGAATGCGCATCTTCTGTATCCCTCCATGCTCTGCTGGTTGATGTCTCAAAGGATTTTGTCTTTAATCGTCATCCAAATCTTCAGATAGTAAGGTCTCGGGTATGATGGTCGATATTTTCCACTTTGAACATTTCTTAGAAAGGGTTAAAATTTTGCTTCCTGGTTTTCCAACGCATGGCATAATATATTAGATCCAATGACATTCCATCTGAGCACGAATTCAAGGATTGTTGGTACTTTTTAAAAACGAAGATTCCACTTTTTGCCTTTACCCATTGGATTAATCTCAATTATTTCGAATGGTTCGTGAGAAGCTTGTTGTTTAAGCTTCTGTGAAAAAAGTCGTAATGTAAAAGTAAGTTTTTGTAGTTTTCTTTGACAGCAGATGAGTATTTCACCACCAAGCCTATAATACAATGTTACTTATTGATCTCTTCTCGTCTTCTTTTGTGGAGAAGGGCACCATTAGTCTCATGTTATTCCTGAAATAGCGGAACGAAAATAACATGTACCAGAGACGACTCAGAAGATTAGGAATAAGATTTTCGCTTTCATGTAAACAAGGTATTTACGTCAGAACATATTACCATCATTATGTTGTTTACAAGGCAAGAATGTAAGTCCACAGTATTTTTTAAACACCAAATTAAAAACTGCAAGAATATATCTTGAAAGGTGATACATTTCGATGAAATATGAGAACATGCTTTCACAGGAAAAGCATTTATTCATTGAAAACGTCATTGGGGATTACTATGATACCAAGGCTTATTTTTTCACAATCAAGGTGGACGGAAGACATGTTCCCGTCCGTTGAAGCAGTGCTAAAAAACGCAGCCTGCTTCGCGGAAAATGCATTGTTTGATTTTTGTACGCCATTTTGTTTCTGATTGTGCTTATCACATCTATAGACAACAGCCGTGCGAGGAGGATGTTTTTCCTTCTCGTTCTATATTGTTATGTCGTTTGACATAGCTGTTGACCTATTCTTGTCACATCTTTGCCAACAGCCGTGCGAGGAGGGTGTCTTCTCTCCTCGTTCTATATTGTAATGTCCTTTTGGACATAGCTGTTGACCTATTGTGTAGCATTGATCGCCAACAGCCGTGCGAGGGGAATGTTTTCCTTCTCGTTCTATAGTGTTATGTCTTGGACATAGCTGTTGACCTATTCTTGTTGTACATTTTGTAATCAACAGCCGTGCGAGGAGGGTGTTTTCCCTTCTCGTTCTATTTTGTTATGTCGTTTTGGACATAGCTGTTGACAACTTCTTGTATCTTGGTTTGAATAAAACTTTAACCTTATATCACTTTTGGTCATTTATTAAAAACGCTTCCACTGCCGACCAAAGGAATATTAAAGAAATACATTATGTGAAATATCGGCTGGAAGGCCTAAACTTTGGATTAAAAGATTATATGTATAAAGAAATACAATGAAGATATTAAACACGGTACCGGTTATATTCATGACTTTGTCGTATTCCAGTATGCATAATTCTACTTCTTGTTTCAAAACTTAAACTATTTAAGCAATACTGCATCTAAGTATCTTATGTTCACAGTTTCTGTATTGGTAACAGTCGTTACTACCACCATCTAAAACGTAACAGCATCATACGTGAGGTACAGTGGTGTAGTGGTTGGCGTGCTGGCCTCTCATGCAAAATACTCGTGTTCGAATCCCAGTAGAGATACCACAAATTTGTGACCTACAACATACAGTGTTGTATCCCTGGGCAAGATACTTCATCCCACTGCATTCAGTTCACCCAACTTTTTAAATGGGTACCTGGACATGGGAACATAAGGACCAGGGCCTAGATTTTCGAAGCTCTCTTAGCACTAAGATAGTCGTAAGCCAATGTTAATGTATGGTAATTACGACTGTCTTAGCGTTAAGAGAGCTTCGAAAATCTAGGCCCTGTACGGTTATGCCGAGCGCTTAGTAGCAGCACCAACAATACACTTCCCTTAAAGGTAATACCATATAGCGCTTTAAGCAACTGCTTCTCAGAAGAATATATACGCATTACAAGCGGACTATTATTATTATTATTATTATTATTAATCATATCTCATACCATGTCACAGTTAATGGGGAACACTACTTTGAGCTTTGAATTTTAAGTAACTACAGTCCAGTAACAAAAATAGATTCGAATTTCTTTTTAAAAACGTAGATATTATAGAAACGACGCCTTTGTTAGTTATCATGAACATCAATGAAGTTTTGTTAATTTTTATGATCGGACTTTAAAAAAGATCATTCTTGTTTAAATCAAATTTGTTGCTGGGATGCATTTGGAAAATCTCTCAAATCTTCATTACCGTCTACTTGCTCCCATTCCATAAGAACCGCATGCTTTGAAGGTTGTTTCAAATCCTTTGAAGATTACTTAAATAAATGTTCCTAAGGCATCCTTCATCATTAGCTTGAAATTCAACCTAGGAACTTGACAATAAGGTTAATAGGGTTGTTGTCTTTGATTTGTCACTGACGTTTTAGTCTATTGCTCCTAGTTTCAAGGAATTTGGAATGAAGGTACAGAAACAAGATTATTTAAAAAATAGTTTTCATAATGAATATAACATTTCTGTGTAAATTGTTGATGTGTAATAGTGATGTAAAATCTTCAAATTTACATGTACCATTTTTCCCACGTTACAAATGTACATACCACAAATAGTTACGGATATATATTAGTGAATACTTAACGACATCCAGTTAAAGAGCATTTTAGTGAAACAAGAGAGTGTTTTGGTATCGTACGAGCGAAGGCGAGTTAGATGTGGATGTCAGTTGTATGCTGATTTATATCAATCTAAATTGTACGAAAAGTGTTGACCAATAGGCGACCATGTGGTAATTGGAAAACAAGAGATGTTCTATTACATCGTAAATTCCTTACAGAGCTTATTTTATGATTTTCAACCATTAAGGTCAAGAGAAAACTGTAAATAACACACTCATATATTATTTAGTGCTTATAAAACAAATCCAATATCCACGATTAGTGTTTACATGTACAGAATGACATCAAGAAAATACGACTATTTCATTTAATGCACAGAACTAGTACCTATTTGACAGAAAATCATTACATGTTATTCTTAAGTCTTTGACGTAAATTCATCTTCCCATGGTTTCTGTGTGTTGAGTCATTCCATTGAGTATTTCTCCTGTAGTACTGTCCTGTTTCCTGTTCCATCTCAATGGTTTATAGCTGCAAGATAGACCAATTAATAACAAGATTTTCCTTCATTCATTTATTCATTTCACGGACTACAATATGTCAAAATATGGAATATTCCGGATAGATTTGACTGATCTGGTAAATAGATGCTGTGTGTGCAACCTTAGAACACATCCTTACAATGTTTCTCTATTTATTTTGTTCCTGAATGACATGAATTAAGAAACCCCTGGTGTGAGATACGTATGATGTCTCTATATATGTCTGAGGGAAGACATCAAGCTACTGTTCAAGAAAGTCATGAATAAGTAATGGATTTTGTCAAATTATTTCATATAAAATAGCCGATTAATAGAGGATACTAAACGACCTTCTATTTATTACCATTTTTATTAAACGAGTTAATGATCTGTATAAAACGAGCGAAAGCGAGTTTGATACTAAATCATTCACGAGTTTAATAAAAATCGTATTGAATAGAAGGAAGTTTAGTATTCTGTTTATTACTCGCCCACCAATAATCCCGCAAAATAGTCGACATGGCTCTGAAACTATTATTCCCGCAACCCCGATGCCATTGTGACGACGTTACTCCTATTGTGACGTCATAACCCCAAACTATTGTGACGTCATACGTGAGGCGGTATTACACTAGTTTAATATTGCCATATAAATATTACACTGCAGTATCTTACACAGGCGAGTAATAATTGAACTTATTCTGTAACACACAAACAGTGTATGTATATTCATGATATTATGGCGAAGCGTAGACATACAGACTGCCGGCAACTAAAGAGAAACCCTTTATCATTGTCAGACTGTAGTCTTATCAACTACAGCTGTATCTCTCAAGAGAATCGATATGACCACTTGCTTGTGTAGACAATGTTTGTAAACGAAAAGACTCTCTCTCTCTGGTAATTCACGAATGTCACAACTGGTTAAAAGTTATTCTAACAGATGTTTGATACTGCAATAAAACCACAAAATGTGAAGTGTAACCTTCGATAGGCTTTTAGATAGGGAAAAGTTAAAATGCATCAAAACCTATGATAGCTGGTAACGTTTTCACTTATATATACATCTGATACTGAGTGGTTAACCTTTAGCCCATAGATTGAGTTACTTCATTAAACTAGCAGATTTACAGTACACTTCAAATGAAATATGTTCAACAAATATCTAGACTCACAATCAAAGAAATATAGTATTATCTGAATACATGTATCACAATCATAGTCTAGTGAAGATTATGCTAATGTACGTTGTGGTCACTTCACACTAGAATTAGCAGAGAGAATTTCGACATCTACAAATCATGTCAAGTCGCTTACGTTACCGAGTTTAAACAGAACTCACTTGAACTAGGCTTGCCTCCTTTGATATGGTAGCAACCGCTCGCACTTATAAAACATGAGTCGTTAGGTATTTCCACTAAACGAATCTGCCATATTATTTATATCACGTTTGTTAAACAATGAATGTGCCCGCATATGGTATGGTAACAGTATTTTTGTCCATGCATGGAGCACAGTGGTGTAGTGGTTAGCGTGCTGGGCTCTCACGCAAAATAGGAGTCAAATGGAGTCACCACAGATGTGTGTCCTAGGTCTCATGTTGTGTTTTGTCCATGGGCAAGCCACTTCATCCACATTGCACTCAGTCCACCCAGCTGTTTAAATGGGTACCAGGACACGGTAAGTACGGACCTATATGGTCGCGCGGAGCGTTTGTTAGCAGCGCCTGTGTAGCGCCTTGAGCAAGCAATAAATGCATGAAAAAGTGCGCGCTATAAATATCCACTGTTATTACCCACATATGTTGGTGTATTATTTGTGATCTGGTAATTGTGTAAAGAATGCCTGTGTATCCGAGGCACTTCATCATTGTTTGTACACATGGCTTGGCTATTCTGTACCTATGCATCAACACGTTATTTGATTATCATAAGTGTATGTAGTATATGTACGTATGTGTATGTAGTATATTATGTAAATATCAGTCACCAAGTTTCAAATGTATATCATACGTGTTGTCAATATCGTTTCAGCGAATCCACATATCAAATGCTTACCATATTTGCCTGTAAGTACATATTGGTTATTTTCTTTCAGCTATTATATATATATATATATATATATATATATATATATATATATATATATAAGTATATAACGTAGTGTCATTGCAATAACCTGTTGATTAAACACTTGTTTTTGCTTTTGACAATTTTGGTTATTTAGTTCACCAATAAGAGCTTGTTATAAATACATTTTACTACGTTTATTGTCAATAATAACATTGTAAGGACATTCAAGATGTATATATATACTTGACGCTAAAGTTTGTAGTCTTTTGTCATATTCCGTTATGATAGCCGTGGTCCACATACTCGCCATATCATACCTTGTCAATTACCCATCCACATAAATATATTTCACAAATACGTACATACCCGTGGAAATACATCCCCTTTAGATAATGAATATATCAATCACTCAGACATCGGTGACCGCTTGTATAACTGTTGAAACTCTGCGTCCATGTGCATGTACACCGTATGCTTTATTTGAGTATTTTATGCAACTTACGGGTAAAGTTGTTGAAGCGTCATAAAATGTTCACATATAGCGACTGAATAATGAATTCCATGACACTATTGAAAGTCGCACAGTATGAATTAACTTGTACGATAATATCTTCATAATCCCGGTGACAAATTGAAATGTTTGAACTTTTCAAATGCTCATCAAAGACCGTTTTAACCTTCATCCTTCAAATCTGAGTAAAGATTAGCGTTTTCCTGCCACAATTAAAACTTTATTACCGTATAAGATAAGTCGATACAAAAGAGGGGCGTTTAATAGGGGTAATTTTCCGCGAGTCAAAAATGGCTATGGAGCGTTTATTAGGAGAGGGCGTTTATTAGGATGAATACGGTATATATACTTTCGCGGGACCTTTGAATTCTGGGCCGTGTTCAAGATAGGTTTCAAAGTAATCGCTCAATGAGCGATTACTTTTAAACCTATCTTGAACGCGATTGCTCAATGTAGCGCTACGTAGCAAGGCGAGCAAACTTTGAGGAATTTGCACTGTATCGTTCAAGAGAGTGAGCGCTACATTGAGCGCTACATTGAGCGATCAATGAGCAATTTAAGCGCTCGCTGTTATTGAACGGAACACAAATGTTCTTTGGCTAAGTAAACTAACCTTCACGCTGCGAAAATCAGTTGGCATCATCGGAATATTGCATTAGGCCTAGGGTTCTTTGATTGTTTGTATAAAAATGGTCATGGGTTGGCTTAACTAATACTTCTTAACCCTCATCTTTTCTGCTAAATTGAAAGTTAACATATTCGAAATATGTTGTATGTTGTGTAAACTGTCGATAATTGGCACTGGCCATGTTGTAGTGCACGTGCAACACGACTCAATCAGGTTATTGTAAGCTGCCTGATATAGGTAAACACAACTTCTCTGACAGGGAAAACGTTGATAATGCTATGACACAATATTCTTAACAAAGAAACCCTGAAGTTTACATAAAAAGTGTTCCCATTCTGTGAGGTATGTGATATAATGTTAAACCAGATGATGCGTAAAATAGTAACAGACCTCGACCAGACCCTCGAACCCTCTCGCCCGTGAAACATGACATCTCGACCTAAAGGCCCCAAAAAGAGAATTTGTTTCTGGTTTCCGCCCGCATCAGTTTCAAAACCACGCCTCAGCCGGCCGTTCAACAAAATGAAGCGCTTCCTAGCGCTCATTGATCGTCTTGAACGACACAGTGCAAGTTCCTCGAAGTTTGCTCGCCTTGCTACGTAGCGCTACATTGAGCAATTGCGTTCAGGAGAGGTTTAAAAGTAATCGCTCATTGAGCGATTACTTTGAAATTTATCTTGAACACGGCCAGGTATTTTTTTTCTAGGTTTTAACAAAAGAACGGGGCAGATAACTATAATATTTTAGCCTCAGAAAACATTGGACACAGAAAATGTCACTCGTTTCTGTCGAGATGGATTGTAGGGGTGAAATTATTGACTTTTTGGAATAGTAACACATAATTAAGAGGGTTTCTGCTTTATTTGTATAAATAATTGTATAAATTTGCTTGTTTATCTCTTCATTCCATCATATCGCATCATTTTTGTCAGCCTGTAAAGACCGGAAACATTTTATTTTCTAGGCCAAACTTCTCGACTCATGTGCTAGATGGTTAATCTAATTGAAACACTCCGGCCTCATTAGGACAGACAGACATACAGATATGTTATTCGAGTATCACCTCGATACATGTATACAGTGAATATATTTACATCATGATACAAATAACTGATAAAACATATCGAGCCACCCACCATGGGGTTATATGAGACTATATTACAGATAAAGCACATCGGCAAAACATTTAAACACATTTACAATGAATTAAAAGATAAAATTATAAAACAAACTTATATAGATATATATATATATATAAATATCTTCAAATAAATCACGAGTATAACATATTGGAACTTTTACAGATAGAAACAGACAGACACATTCACTTGGGACATTTCACCTAAATCCAAATATTTCAGAACTATTCCTGTGCATAATACTACAAAATGTGTACACAGGTTTATGTACTGAATTGCATACACTGTACAAATTATAATTATAATTATTGTGTGTCTGTATATGTTGAACTTTTGAAATTATAGTGAACTTTTATTTAAAGTATTACACCTTTGAGGGAGATTAAGAAGATGCATTATTTTCGAATTAAGTTCCAATTTATTTATTTATTGACCAATACATGTAAGAAGTGTATGGAGAGCGCTCAAACACCATATATTTTAAAAATACATGATATACATTTTCAATCAAATTCTTATTTTTAGTGAACAGAGATGAGGGGACAGTATCATCCTTGATATGAGACTTAATAAATGTCTTTTCGTGATATCTGGGTTCCGTTCAATAACAGCGAGCGCTTAAATTGCTCATTGATCGCTTAATGTAGCGCTCAAGTAGCGCTCAAGTAGCGCTCACTCTTTCTTGAACGATACAGTGCAAATTCCTCGAAGTTTGCTCGCCTTGCTACGTAGCGCTACATTGAGCAATCGCGTTCAAGAGAGGTTTAATGTAGCGCTCAATGAGCGATTATTAAGCGCTCGCTTTTATGGATGTTATGGAACAGAGCCCTGATATCATTCATATGCTAAACTGTAGCAAATGAAAGAAATAATTACCCGAATAAAATATGACACATGCATGGTCTGCCTTCTCAGCACACGTATTTATTCATCATTTTGTATCATGGTTTACGTTCATTATTTCTTTTACATATTCCACTCATCTATCTTAATTACATTAGTAACATGTTTATGGCTTGCCACGCAATGATTATATCAAAACGACCTTTATATGTACATATAATGGCTTCGGTAACAATCTGTCGTTATTAGTATCTCTATTACTATCAATTATTCCTACGCAAAATTGTCGGGATAAAGTTTCAACTCATAAAGTTGCATGTTACACTTTGCTCGCAGTTAAACTCTGAAAATGGCTGTAAAACTATGAAAATGTATTCAAAATAAGCTCCGGTAAAAGGAACCCCAGAGGTCATTTTCCGTTCTGACTGGGCGTGTTTTATTATAAAGCACCCTTTTAAAGGCGCTGTAGCACGTTTTGTGCAAATTTTGTTTTCTCAAATTTTCCATTCATTATTAAAGTTTATACAATATATTGCTACTAGGGTAAAACATCTCATTACACCACCCGACAAACCGTATCCATAAAAAAGTGTTATCCGTGCTGGAAGAAAATTATGCGACGTATATATATGCAGCGAAAGTGGTGTGGAACTCTTCGGTGTGAGAGGTAGATTAGTAGGTCTCGTGGGAATATGAGAGGTCAGACAAGAAGATGAATGACCATTCCATCATGGTGCCATAATCGAAACTAAAAGGTGTTTTTACTCGTAAAAAAGGCACATATTCATGAAATGGGGAGGCTGCATACCAAATATGGTAAAGTTTGGTCAAGTGTTTTAGAGGTATGCTCCGGAAACAATCGGAAGGCGGACGCCGACGCCGACGCCGACGCCGACGCCGACGGGAACTCAACCCAAAACAATGTCTCCTGACTACTTCTGGGGGAATTTAACTCTGAGTGTTACGGTATCGCTACATCAGTCAGATCACTTGAAATAACTTTGAGCGGCCATTTTAACATGATCATTATGAACATTTATCAATTCAAAACATTAATACATACATTCTACATATCCTCAATGTTCCTCGCAGACAAGATGGCGGACTGAGTCACTATTTTAACTGAATAGTACGAGCGATATACATGCTGAATATCTGGTATAACAACGTAAATCCCCATCGATTGTTATTATCAAAATGCATGGTTTAGTTTGGTACTCTACATCAAAATAGATTACTGAATCACATCATCATTTCTGCAAAACGGCATATTTATGTTTGTAATATCGACAAAATATTTCCTTATCTCATTTTGTACATAAAAACTCTTAAACAAACATTGCTTGTGGAAAATCATATATCAATAAAGAATAATGAAATACAAAACAATCAATCAAAATTAGGACCTCTCCACCCAGTATTAACCTGACCTGAATCTGTAATCCTATCTGTCTCGTCTACGTGGTACCTTTGGTACCTCATGCTTGATATTTGTATAAGACAGGTGCATATTAATCATACATGTTCATCTTATATTTATATTATTTAAAAACTGTTTATATCACGATTGTGTATACAGATTTTGTGCATGTAATCTTTGGGACCACTTTTAAAAAAAAGAATTATTTGTAAAAAGTCAAGATGTACGTTGGACCATGACGATGAGAGTTCAACAGGATAATCGTTAAGTTTTTAGTCCCTCTAATCAGAGAGTCCCGCATCAAATAATCAGCTTAAATATATATATATATATATAAATTTGTTATCATTTGCTGGTGTTTTTATGGCCTTCGTATCGTTCTTGTATGATTTTGCTGGTGGCTGCAATATTACCTCAGTGGCTTTAAACAATTACTCACGTACTCATTCTCCCCCCCCCCCCCCCCCCCCCCTTCGGTCATATAAACCTCAAAACTGTTAATTACGATCATATACCATGGTAATCTGACGACAAAGGTGTACGACGAGAGAAGCTATATGTAGTCTGAAACTGTACATTTACCCATCTGATCGTGTTCTGTGCATAAATACACCTATCAATGGCTTTATAATGCTAAAACATGTTTATCATGCTTACTTAGAATTACACTGTTATGAAAAAGAAAAGTGTTGTGATAGATTCCTGAAACAGTTTTATTTTGTTTTAGCAATAACCAGTTATTCATCATCGATCACGAATAACCAATGACGACACCAGAAAAACGCGAGACTTTGTAATTAACAAAAAGTACCGTTTGGACAACATGAAATAAAATACTATTTCATGAAGATTAGTCACAATGTACCTCATGATACGACCCGTACATGCCCATTGTTGGACCATCTGATACGCCTCACTGCGTCAGTACAAAAGGCGCTTACTGTTGAGGAGGTTCCGAACATGGTCAACCACCCCGGTAGCGCCGGTCCATTAAAGCAAGGATGTCTATATCTATCTAAATCCTTGATTAAAGCAATTATGTAGGGTCAGAATCTAAGTTTCGAAGGTCGAAGTAAGAAATTTTATTATACCTCTATTAAATTTGTAAGAATGCCATTGGTCAGTTCACACCACGTTATCGAAAAATATATTTGTACACTGACCCCCGCTGCCAGTGATGAGGTCAATTTTGTGACAGAAATTTCTGTCACTGACCTGAGATATTGACTCGTAACGTGATTTGTGTCACGTGACTGTTTGGTTTGACATTTGTTGTCAAGGATGGCGTCATCTGATCGGTTCGCTTATGTTGTAATGAGATAATGTTTTCGATTAACCAGTATCGCTATGTGTGTTGTGCAACAGTTAAAATGTAAAAGAAAAAGAATTTCGGTATAATAAAACACTTAATTACTCATGGTGAGGTCATTATTTGAAATACAAGACTCTCGGACCCCACTCCCTCGGCGGTCTGATCTGACCTCGCCGGACCTGCGGTCTCGGTCAGGTCATACCTCCTCTAGAGTCAGGTCTCGAGTCCTTGTATTTCACATAATGATCTCACCATGAGTAATTAAGTGTATAACATTAACGCTGAAGCTACTCGGGCTAAACGCGGTATAATCGCGGTGCAGTTTACTTCAAACTAATACATGCATTGGTTACTTCTTATGTTAGGACTCATTCCAATGATAAGAGATACACCATCGTTAATAGATGGTCATAGTTATGTGACGAATTTTTAGGTTTAGGATTTTTGTTTTATACAGATCAGGGACATATCAACGAACACATACTGGTAATTTGTTAATAACTTAACAATATTTACGTTACACAAAATGATGATATTAAATGACGTAAATTTGGTTTATTATCTACTTACAAATAACCTAATATACAATAACGCACAGTCCCAAATTACACTCTATTATCCGTTGATAGATTACATTGTTGCGAATCTGAAAAAAATACGTCATGTCTTTTTGGTATATTGCCTTTCACAGTCATCGTGTAGTTATGTATATGTGGACTTGACACGATAATTAGGGACTCAATTAGACATGGTATAGTTTTTTTGTTGAAACGAGGTTTGAAGCCATTCCTTGCTTTTTTGTTACACTTATATGTTTTGTTATGCGTCTGTTTTCAATCTGATATGCTGCATTGGGACCCGTTAGTGCTTTTTATATCGATTAATATATATATATATTTATATATATATATATATATATATATATATATATATATTATAAATATAAAGCTCGAACAACGTAAGTAAGATACGAAACAATAATAAATATATATTTTAGAGGGGAACGTACGAAATACACAAAGTAAATTGAAAAATAATCAACGCAATTGCAAGATATTTTATTCAACGACTGATAATACGACTGAAACATAAATAATGTTAAATAATGTCGCAAAAGATCGTCATTTTTGGAATCACCTTAAAGAGACATAGAGTATGTTGTTAAATATATATACATGTATTAAAATAAGTGGAGTAATGTTATATAAGTTTAACAAAATATTTGTTGACATACCGAAGTAACTCATGTGTTTATTTTTACAGATGAAAGTAGTATGTGACGATATATCATATCGGCACTGATCACTTGTGTCTTAAAAGGTCATTTCACGGATAATCCCAGCATTTCAGTGCTCATTATATACTAAATATATCATATGTGTTGCAGGTCGCTGGTATTTTTCAGGTAAAATGCCAATCAATACATAAGTTTCAAGACATTTAAAAACATGTGACTAACGTCACGTTCCCATTTAATAGGAAATATGCTATTGAACGTGTGTTTCCATAGTAACTGTGCAGTTGACAATCACGCCACCTGGAGTATCCTTGTCATTGTGCGGACCACGCTAATCTAGGTGGTGGTTGTGTGGGGAACACAATTACATCAGCTTGTCCTGCTATGAAAAATATTTGTCATATGTCATGTTAAAGATGAAAGAGATGTTCGATCGAGCTGTTGATATAATTCACATGTGTCCGTATATGACGTGATACAGCTTGATTAATTCAAATATAAAATATTTCATATTGTACGCCCGACTTCTGTTATTCTCCATAAACTAAATTATGTGGATTGTTCAAACTAAAGTTTCTGGTCGAGGCCCCAGTTCAGCTGGTTTGGTAGTGAAAAATGGTCAATTAAATCTCGAAAATATAGCAACTAGTTCTTAAAAAGGTGTTCGAGACATTACATAAGGAAATACAAACTGGAATCTGCAGGAACCAGGAATTATTGAATAAAGTACAAAACAACATTCAAGACCAAATCAAATTATCTTTTTGGGGGGAATTAGTAATACTAATAACTGGAAGCTGTCATGGAGCGAAGGAAATATTCGTTTTTCGAAATTATTTTTCCTCCGCTTCCATGACATCATCTCGTTCAATACAATCGCTCCAAATGCACAAGTATGATGTTCTATATATTTATATATTCTATGTGTAAATAAACACTATGAGACGTACTAATTAACGGGGTTTACTCTATTTCTGCCTACATCCTATTCTGCCTACAGTCAAAATAAAAGTGGAGGCAGATTCAGTCAGATCAGTCCTATTTTAGAAATTAAAGATACATCCATTGTGTTTATAAAATTTTATTTCACTTTGATGCGTGCCAAGAAGCGATATCTGCTGATTTCAGTTGAAATAATTTCACTCAATTTGCATAATTATCCCCAATCGTCAAATATAGCATATTTGCTTCTTTCCAATTAAAATCGAGCCGCAGAAACCGAAACTACACGCACCATGTACATGCACAGTAGTTTATAAGACCTATTAGACATTATCAACTCAAAGTTGTGTTTTTGTCTGTTGTAAATAAGTTTCGAAAATTACGTTTGACAAATTGACGCGCGCCACACGCGGTGCATTGTCCGGTTTTCGATCATAAATCGACACCTTTACCTTTATATCGCCGGTATACTGAGTCGAAACATCATCAGGAGTCATAATTATTAAAAACGGCAATTGGCAATAAAAGTCAGCCCTTCTCGATATAAAAAACACATTTTATAACGTTTGGCAAATGTGACCCCAAACAACACAGTGGATGCACCTTTAACGTGTCCATAACAACATAAACCAGCAACGATTTGCTCCTTTTAATAATGTAAATCATCATGCATATTAATTTAGTGTTTCCACATTAACATATTTATTTATGTTTACTCCACTTAAAAGGGCATACTACATCAGTATTTTACCTTGACACTTTATCACAATTATGATGGCATGTCTGTTAATTCTCTTTAATAATTGTTTATTCTTCATTATGGTACATTTTAGAATGATGTATTATGTTTAATAAGATATAAAAGGCATTAGAGCCATCATACAAACTGCGCCACATCTTCTGGTAGCTTCTTCATCCCCAGAGCCTTGATTCTCAACATGTCATCGCTTGTATCCACATTTGTGCTTCTAATCCTGTTTGTCGGGGTAAGTGTTATTACTTAAAGTATTAATTGGTTTTGGATTGATAAAAATGAGATTTCAGGACTTCTTACATTACTTTTTGAAATAGGTAACTATTATATATCATTCTACATAACTCATAACTCTGTATTAATAGTGGCAATGTAATATGATGTGACTCAAATAAAGCGTCTGTCTGTCGAGGCAATCCTGCCAGGACAATCCACATCTAAGATGAATGTATCAGCAAACATGTTATTCCCCTTCCTCATAAAGCCGTTTATTGGAATGAGAGCTACAACTGCTGGTTCTGACACAAGTTTGCATGCATGATTTAAGCTTAGTTTGCGCTCTTGCATATTTGTCAGCAACCATTTCATATTTGTCTGTCGTCGTTCCATATTTGTCTGTCGTCGTTCCATATTTGTCTGTCGTCGTTCCATATTTGTCTGTCGTCGTTCCATATTTGTCTGTCGTCGTTCCATATTTGTCTGTCGTCGTTCCATATTTGTCTGTCGTCATTCCATATGTGTCTGTCGTCGTTCCATATTTGTCTGCAAACACCCGATGTATGCCTGCCTTAATCCCAGTAACTAACTTCCATTATTATTTCTCATCAAGGGTAAAACCGCACGACCATAGTTATCTCTATGTTAACCTGTTGTGACAACAATGATCTTATCACCTTATTGCCTCAATATCTGATAAGGAGGAATCCAGTGTATCCTTGCAAATTGTATATACTCACTGCAGCTATATACATTTTCTCCTGTCAGATCTCGATACTTGTTTCACCTGTTTGATAAGGATGTTATTATCCTCACCGAAACGTCGCATTCATGCCATAAACAAGTTGACTAGCCATACATCTGTATGTTCCTCCATTATTATTGATGGTATATTACTGATCAACATCTGCTCCTTATCAATAGCTTGTTGTTTATCTTCCAGGATATTCTGTTCTGCCGAGTTTTGTAGCATATCTTCCCTTCTGTAGCATGGTGTCTCACTTCCAGGAGACTGATGTCTCGCCTTCCGAAGCATACTGTTTCGTTTTTCAGTAGAATGGTGTCTCACCTTCCAGTAGGGGGATGTCTCATATTCCATAGCGTGATATCTCGCCTCTCGTATCATGGTGTGCTCCTAATGTATCACTATGTTTTCCTACCGTAATGTGATGTTTCCCTACCGTAGTGTGATGTTTCCCTACCGTAGTGTTATGTTCCTCTATCGTAGTGTTATGTTTCCCTACCGTAGTATGATGTTTCCCTATCGGAGTATGATGTTTCCCTACCGTAGTGAGATGTTTCCATACCGAGGTGTTATGTTTCCCTACCGTAGTGTGATGCTTCCCTACCGTAGTGTGATCCTTCCCTACCGTAGTGTGATGTTTCCCTACCGTAGTGTTACTTTTCCCTACCTTAGTGTGATGCTTCTCTACTGTAGTGTGATCCTTCCCTACCGTAGTGTGATCCTTCCCTACCGTAGTGACAGTTTCCCTACCGAAGTGTGATGTTTCACTACCGTGGTGTTATGTTTCCCTACTCTAGTGTGATGTTTCCCTATCGTAGTGTGATGTTTCTCTACCGTAGTGTGATGTTTCCCTATCGTAGTGTGATGTCTCACATTTCGTGGCGTTATGTTTCCCTACCGTAGTGTGATGTTTCCCTACCTTAGTGTGATGTTTCCCTACCATAGTGTGATGCTTCCCTACCGTACATGGTGTTTCCCTACCGTAGTGTGATGTCTCCCTACCGTGGTGTTACGTTTCCCTACCGTAGTTTTATGTTTCCCTACCGTAGTGTAATGTTTCCCTACCGTAGTGTGATGTTTCCCTATCGTAGTGTGATGTTTTCCTACCGTAGTGAGATGTTTCCCTACCGAGGTGTTATGTTTCCCTACCGAGGTGTTATGTTTCCCTACCGTAGTGTGATGTTTCCCTATCGTAGTGTGATGTTTCCCTACCGTAGTGTGAAGTTTCCCTCCCGCAGTGTGATGCTTACCTACCGTAGTGTAATCCTTCCCTACCGTAGTGTGATGTTTCCCTATCGTAGTGTTACGTTTCTCTACCGTAGTGTGATGTTTCCCTACCGTAGTGTGATGTTTCCCTACCGTAGTGTTATGTTTCCCTATCGTAGTGTTATGTTTCCCTACCGTAGTGTTATGTTTCCCTACCGTAGTGTTATGTTTCCCTACCGTAGTGTTATGTTTCCCTACCGTAGTGTGATGCTTCCCTACTGTACATGGTGTTTCCCTATCGTAGTGTTATGTTTCCCTATCGTAGTGTGATGTTTCCCTACCATAGTGTTATGTTTCCCTACCGTAGTTTTACGTTTCCCTACCGTAGTGTAATGTTTCCCTACCGTAGTGTGATGTTTCCCTATCGTAGTGTGATGTTTTCCTACCGTAGTGAGATGTTTCCCTACCGAGGTGTTATGTTTCCCTACCGAGGTGTTATGTTTCCCTACCGTAGTGTGATGTTTCCCTATCGTAGTGTGATGTTTCCCTACCGTAGTGTGAAGTTTCCCTCCCGCAGTGTGATGCTTACCTACCGTAGTGTAATCCTTCCCTACCGTAGTGTGATGTTTCCCTATCGTAGTGTTACGTTTCTCTACCGTAGTGTGATGTTTCCCTACCGTAGTGTGATGTTTCCCTACCGTAGTGTGATGTTTCCCTATCGTAGTGTTATGTTTCCCTACCGTAGTGTTATGTTTCCCTACCGTAGTGTCATGTTTCCCTATCGTAGTGTTATGTTTCCCTACTGTACATGGTGTTTCCCTATCGTAGTGTTATGTTTCCCTACTGTACATGGTGTTTCCCTATCGTAGTGTTATGTTTCCCTATCGTAGTGTTATGTTTCCCTACTGTACATGGTGTTTCCCTATCGTAGTGTTATGTTTCCCTACCGTAGTGTTATGTTTCCCTACCGTAGTGTGATGCTTCCCTACTGTAGTGTGATGTTTCCCTATCGTAGTGTGATGTTTCCCTATCGTAGTGTTATGTTTCCCTATCGTAGTGTGATGTTTCCCTACCATAGTGTTATGTTTCCCTACCGTAGTGTGATGTTTCCCTACTGTAGTGTGATGTTTCCCTACCGTAGTGTTATGTTTCCCTACCATAGTGTTATGTTTCCCTATCGTAGTGTTATGTTAAACTACCGTAGTGTTATGTTTCCCTACCGTAGTGTGATGCGTCCCTAGTGTACATGATGTTTCCCTATGGTAGTGTTATGTTTCCCTACCGTAGTGTTATGTTTCCCTACCGTAGTGTGATGTTTCCCTACTGTAGTGTGATGATTCCCTGTCGTTGTGTTATGTTTCCCTACCGTAGTGTTATGTTTCCCTATCGTAGTGTGATGTTTCCCTATCGTAGTGTTATGTTTCCCTACCGTAGTGTTATGTTTCCCTACCGTAGTGTGATGTTTCCCTACTGTAGTGTGATGTTTCCCTATCGTAGTGTTATGTTTCCCTATCGTAGTGTGATGTTTCCCTATCGTAGTGTGATGTTTCCCTACCGTAGTGTGATGTTTCCCTATCGTAGTGTTATGTTTCCCTACCGTAGTGTTATTTTTCCCTACCGTAGTGTTATGTTTCCCTACCGGAGTGTTATGTTTCCCTACCGTAGTGTTATGTTTCCCTACCGTAGTGTGAGGTTTCCCTACTGTAGTGTGATGATTCCCTACTGTAGTGTGATGATTCCCTATCGTAGTGTTATGTTTCCCTATCGTAGTGTTATGTTTCCCTACCGTAGTGTCATGTTTCCCTATCGTAGTGTTATGTTTCTCTACCGTAGTGTGATGTTTCCCTACCGTAGTGTTATGTTTCCCTACCGGAGTGTTATGTTTCCCTACCGTAGTGTTATGTTTCCCTACCGTAGTGTGAGGTTTCCCTACTGTAGTGTGATGATTCCCTATCGTAGTGTTATGTTTCCCTACCGTAGTGTTATGTTTCCCTACCATAGTGTGATGCGTCCCTAGTGTACATGATGTTTCCCTATGGTAGTGTTATGTTTCCCTACCGTAGTGTTATGTTTCCCTACCGTAGTGTGATGTTTCCCTACTGTAGTGTGATGATTCCCTGTCGTTGTGTTATGTTTCCCTACCGTAGTGTTATGTTTCCCTATCGTAGTGTGATGTTTCCCAATCGTATTGTTATGTTTCCCTACCGTAGTGTTATGTTTCCCTACCGTAGTGTGATGTTTCCCTACTGTAGTGTGATGTTTCCCTATCGTAGTGTTATATGTTTCCCTATCGTAGTGTGATGTTTAACTATCTTAGTGTGATGTTTCCCTACCGTAGTGTGATGTTTCCCTACCGTAGTGTTATGTTTCCCTACCGTAGTGTGATGTTTCCCTACTGAAGTGTGATGATTCCCTGTCGTTGTGTTATGTTTCCCTACCGTAGTGTTATGTTTCCCTATCGTAGTGTGATGTTTCCCAATCGTAGTGTTATGTTTCCCTACCGTAGTGTTATGTTTCCCTACCGTAGTGTGATGTTTCCCTACTGTAGTGTGATGTTTCCCTATCGTAGTGTTATATGTTTCCCTATCGTAGTGTGATGTTTCCCTATCGTAGTGTGATGTTTCCCTACCGTAGTGTGATGTTTCCCTACCGTAGTGTGATGTTTCCCTACCGTAGTGTGATGTTTCCCTATCGTAGTGTTATGTTTCCCTACCGTAGTGTTATGTTTCCCTACCGTAGTGTCATGTTTCCCTATCGTAGTGTTATGTTTCCCTACTGTACATGGTGTTTCCCTATCGTAGTGTTATGTTTCCCTACTGTACATGGTGTTTCCCTATCGTAGTGTTATGTTTCCCTATCGTAGTGTTATGTTTCCCTACTGTACATGGTGTTTCCCTATCGTAGTGTTATGTTTCCCTACCGTAGTGTTATGTTTCCCTACCGTAGTGTGATGCTTCCCTACTGTAGTGTGATGTTTCCCTATCGTAGTGTGATGTTTCCCTATCGTAGTGTTATGTTTCCCTATCGTAGTGTGATGTTTCCCTACCATAGTGTTATGTTTCCCTACCGTAGTGTGATGTTTCCCTACTGTAGTGTGATGTTTCCCTACCGTAGTGTTATGTTTCCCTACCATAGTGTTATGTTTCCCTATCGTAGTGTTATGTTAAACTACCGTAGTGTTATGTTTCCCTACCGTAGTGTGATGCGTCCCTAGTGTACATGATGTTTCCCTATGGTAGTGTTATGTTTCCCTACCGTAGTGTTATGTTTCCCTACCGTAGTGTGATGTTTCCCTACTGTAGTGTGATGATTCCCTGTCGTTGTGTTATGTTTCCCTACCGTAGTGTTATGTTTCCCTATCGTAGTGTGATGTTTCCCTATCGTAGTGTTATGTTTCCCTACCGTAGTGTTATGTTTCCCTACCGTAGTGTGATGTTTCCCTACTGTAGTGTGATGCTTCCCTATCGTAGTGTTATGTTTCCCTATCGTAGTGTGATGTTTCCCTATCGTAGTGTGATGTTTCCCTACCGTAGTGTGATGTTTCCCTATCGTAGTGTTATGTTTCCCTACCGTAGTGTTATGTTTCCCTACCGTAGTGTTATGTTTCCCTACCGTAGTGTTATGTTTCCCTACCGTAGTGTTATGTTTCCCTACCGTAGTGTGAGGTTTCCCTACTGTAGTGTGATGATTCCCTACTGTAGTGTGATGATTCCCTATCGTAGTGTTATGTTTCCCTATCGTAGTGTTATGTTTCCCTACCGTAGTGTCATGTTTCCCTATCGTAGTGTTATGTTTCCCTACCGTAGTGTGATGTTTCCCTACCGTAGTGTTATGTTTCCCTACCGGAGTGTTATGTTTCCCTACCGTAGTGTTATGTTTCCCTACCGTAGTGTGAGGTTTCCCTACTGTAGTGTGATGATTCCCTATCGTAGTGTTATGTTTCCCTACCGTAGTGTTATGTTTCCCTACCATAGTGTGATGCGTCCCTAGTGTACATGATGTTTCCCTATGGTAGTGTTATGTTTCCCTACCGTAGTGTTATGTTTCCCTACCGTAGTGTGATGTTTCCCTACTGTAGTGTGATGATTCCCTGTCGTTGTGTTATGTTTCCCTACCGTAGTGTTATGTTTCCCTATCGTAGTGTGATGTTTCCCAATCGTATTGTTATGTTTCCCTACCGTAGTGTTATGTTTCCCTACCGTAGTGTGATGTTTCCCTACTGTAGTGTGATGTTTCCCTATCGTAGTGTTATATGTTTCCCTATCGTAGTGTGATGTTTAACTATCTTAGTGTGATGTTTCCCTACCGTAGTGTGATGTTTCCCTACCGTAGTGTTATGTTTCCCTACCGTAGTGTGATGTTTCCCTACTGAAGTGTGATGATTCCCTGTCGTTGTGTTATGTTTCCCTACCGTAGTGTTATGTTTCCCTATCGTAGTGTGATGTTTCCCAATCGTAGTGTTATGTTTCCCTACCGTAGTGTTATGTTTCCCTACCGTAGTGTGATGTTTCCCTACTGTAGTGTGATGTTTCCCTATCGTAGTGTTATATGTTTCCCTATCGTAGTGTGATGTTTCCCTATCGTAGTGTGATGTTTCCCTACCGTAGTGTGATGTTTCCCTATCGTAGTGTTATGTTTCCCTACCGTAGTGTTATGTTTCCCTACCGTAGTGTTATGTTTCCCTACCGTAGTGTTATGTTTCCCTATCGTAGTGTTACGTTTCCCTACTGTAGTGTGATGTTTCCCTATCGTAGTGTTATGTTTCCCTATCGTAGTGTGATGTTTCCCAATCGTAGTGTTATGTTTCCCTACCGTAGTGTTATGTTTCCCTACCGTAGTGTGATGTTTCCCTACTGTAGTGTGATGTTTCCCTATCGTAGTGTTATATGTTTCCCTATCGTAGTGTGATGTTTCCCTATCGTAGTGTGATGTTTCCCTACCGTAGTGTTATGTTTCCCTATCGTAGTGTGATGTTTCCCAATCGTAGTGTTATGTTTCCCTACCGTAGTGTTATGTTTCCCTACCGTAGTGTGATGTTTCCCTACTGTAGTGTGATGTTTCCCTATCGTAGTGTTATATGTTTCCCTATCGTAGTGTGATGTTTCCCTATCGTAGTGTGATGTTTCCCTACCGTAGTGTGATGTTTCCCTATCGTAGTGTTATGTTTCCCTACCGTAGTGTTATGTTTCCCTACCGTAGTGTTATGTTTCCCTACCGTAGTGTTATGTTTCCCTATCGTAGTGTTACGTTTCCCTATCGTAGTGTTATGTTTCCTTATCGTAGTGTTATGTTTCCCTACAGTAGTGTTATGTTTCCCTACCGTATAGTGATGTTTCCTTACTGTAGTATGATGTTTCCCTACCGTAGCGTGATGCTTCCCTACTGTAGTGTGATGTTTCCCTGCCGTAGTGTGATGTTTCCCTATCGTAGTGTTACGTTTCTCTACCGTAGTGTGATGTTTCCCTACCGTAGTGTGATGTTTCCCTACCGTAGTGTGATGTTTCCCTATCGTAGTGTTATGTTTCCCTACCGTAGTGTTATGTTTCCCTACCGTAGTGTCATGTTTCCCTATCGTAGTGTTATGTTTCCCTACTGTACATGGTGTTTCCCTATCGTAGTGTTATGTTTCCCTACCGTAGTGTTATGTTTCCCTACCGTAGTGTGATGCTTCCCTACTGTACATGGTGTTTCCCTATCGTAGTGTTATGTTTCCCTATCGTAGTGTGATGTTTCCCTACCATAGTGTTATGTTTCCCTACCGTAGTGTGATGTTTCCCTACTGTAGTGTGATGTTTCCCTACCGTAGTGTTATGTTTCCCTACCATAGTGTTATGTTTCCCTATCGTAGTGTTATGTTAAACTACCGTAGTGTTATGTTTCCCTACCGTAGTGTGATGCGTCCCTAGTGTACATGATGTTTCCCTATGGTAGGGTTATGTTTCCCTACCGTAGTGTTATGTTTCCCTACCGTAGTGTGATGTTTCCCTACTGTAGTGTGATGATTCCCTGTCGTTGTGTTATGTTTCCCTACCGTAGTGTTATGTTTCCCTATCGTAGTGTGATGTGTCCCTATCGTAGTGTTATGTTTCCCTACCGTAGTGTTATGTTTCCCTACCGTAGTGTGATGTTTCCCTACTGTAGTGTGATGTTTCCCTATCGTAGTGTTATGTTTCCCTATCGTAGTGTGATGTTTCCCTATCGTAGTGTGATGTTTCCCTACCGTAGTGTGATGTTTCCCTATCGTAGTGTTATGTTTCCCTACCGTAGTGTTATTTTTCCCTACCGTAGTGTTATGTTTCCCTACCGGAGTGTTATGTTTCCCTACCGTAGTGTTATGTTTCCCTACCGTAGTGTGAGGTTTCCCTACTGTAGTGTGATGATTCCCTACTGTAGTGTGATGATTCCCTATCGTAGTGTTATGTTTCCCTATCGTAGTGTTATGTTTCCCTACCGTAGTGTCATGTTTCCCTATCGTAGTGTTATGTTTCTCTACCGTAGTGTGATGTTTCCCTACCGTAGTGTTATGTTTCCCTACCGGAGTGTTATGTTTCCCTACCGTAGTGTGAGGTTTCCCTACTGTAGTGTGAGGTTTCCCTACTGTAGTGTGATGATTCCCTATCGTAGTGTTATGTTTCCCTATCGTAGTGTTATGTTTCCCTACCGTAGTGTTATGTTTCCCTACCGTAGTGTGATGCGTCCCGAGTGTACATGATGTTTCCCTATGGTAGTGTTATGTTTCCCTACCGTAGTGTTATGTTTCCCTACCGTAGTGTGATGTTTCCCTACTGTAGTGTGATGATTCCCTGTCGTTGTGTTATGTTTCCCTACCGTAGTGTTATGTTTCCCTATCGTAGTGTGATGTTTCCCAATCGTAGTGTTATGTTTCCCTACCGTAGTGTTATGTTTCCCTACCGTAGTGTGATGTTTCCCTACTGTAGTGTGATGTTTCCCTATCGTAGTGTTATATGTTTCCCTATCGTAGTGTGATGTTTCCCTATCGTAGTGTGATGTTTCCCTACCGTAGTGTGATGTTTCCCTATCGTAGTGTTATGTTTCCCTACCGTAGTGTTATGTTTCCCTACCGTAGTGTTATGTTTCCCTATCGTAGTGTGATGTTTCCCAATCGTAGTGTTATGTTTCCCTACCGTAGTGTTATGTTTCCCTACCGTAGTGTGATGTTTCCCTACTGTAGTGTGATGTTTCCCTATCGTAGTGTTATATGTTTCCCTATCGTAGTGTGATGTTTCCCTATCGTAGTGTGATGTTTCCCTACCGTAGTGTGATGTTTCCCTATCGTAGTGTTATGTTTCCCTACCGTAGTGTTATGTTTCCCTACCGTAGTGTTATGTTTCCCTACCGTAGTGTTATGTTTCCCTATCGTAGTGTTACGTTTCCCTATCGTAGTGTTATGTTTCCTTATCGTAGTGTTATGTTTCCCTACAGTAGTGTTATGTTTCCCTACCGTATAGTGATGTTTCCTTACTGTAGTATGATGTTTCCCTACCGTAGCGTGATGCTTCCCTACTGTAGTGTGATGTTTCCCTGCCGTAGTGTGATGTTTCCCTATCGTAGTGTTATGTTTCCCTATCGTAGTGTGATGTTTCCCTATCGTAGTGTGATGTTTCCCTACCGTAGTGTGATGTTTCCCTATCGTAGTGTTATGTTTCCCTACCGTAGTGTTATTTTTCCCTACCGTAGTGCTATGTTTCCCTACCGGAGTGTTATGTTTCCCTACCGTAGTGTTATGTTTCCCTACCGTAGTGTGAGGTTTCCCTACTGTAGTGTGATGATTCCCTACTGTAGTGTTATGATTCCCTATCGTAGTGTTATGTTTCCCTATCGTAGTGTTATGTTTCCCTACCGTAGTGTCATGTTTCCCTATCGTAGTGTAATGTTTCCCTACCGTAGTGTGATGTTTCCCTACCGTAGTGTTATGTTTCCCTACCGGAGTGTTATGTTTCCCTACCGTAGTGTTATGTTTCCCTACCGTAGTGTGAGGTTTCCCTACTGTAGTGTGATGATTCCCTATCGTAGTGTTATGTTTCCCTATCGTAGTGTTATGTTTCCCTACCGTAGTGTTATGTTTCCCTACCGTAGTGTGATGCGTCCCTAGTGTACATGATGTTTCCCTATGGTAGTGTTATGTTTCCCTACCGTAGTGTTATGTTTCCCTACCGTAGTGTGATGTTTCAATACTGTAGTGTGATGATTCCCTGTCGTTGTGTTATGTTTCCCTACCGTAGTGTTATGTTTCCCTATCGTAGTGTGATGTTTCCCTATCGTAGTGTTATATTTCCCTACCGTAGTGTTATGTTTCCCTACCGTAGTGTGATGTTTCCCTACTGTAGTGTTATGTTTCCCTATCGTAGTGTTACGTTTCCCTATCGTAGTGTTATGTTTCCTTATCGTAGTGTTATGTTTCCCTACAGTAGTGTTATGTTTCCCTACCGTATAGTGATGTTTCCTTACTGTAGTATGATGTTTCCCTACCGTAGCGTGATGCTTCCCTACTGTAGTGTGATGTTTCCCTGCCGTAGTGTGATGTTTCCGTACCGTAGTTTTATGTTTCCCTACCGTAGTGTGATGTTTCCCTACCGTAGTGTGATGTTTCCCTACCGTAGTGTGATGTTTCCCTACTGTTCATGATGCTTCCCTACCGTAGTGTTATGTTTCTCTACCGTAGTGTGATGTTTCCCTATCGTAGTGTGATGTTTCCCTACCATAGTGTTATGTTTCCCTATCGTAGTGTTATGTTTCCCTACCGTAGTGTTATGTTTCCCTACCGTAGTGTGATGCGTCCCTAGTGTACATGATGTTTCCCTACCGTAGTGTTATGTTTCCCTACCGTAGTGTGATGTTTCCCTACTGTAGTTTGATGTTTCCCTACTGTAGTGTGATGTTTCCCTGTCGTTGTGTTATGTTTCCCTACCGTAGTGTTATGTTTCCCTATCGTAGTGTGATGTTTCCCTATCGTAGTGTTATGTTTCCCTACCGTAGTGTTATGTTTCCCTACTGTAAGGTGAGGTGAGGTGAGTTGGGGTTTAAGGCCGCTTTCAAGAGTATTTCACTCATATCACGGCTGCTAGTATTATGGCAGGGAGAAAGCCCGCATCGCCATGTGGCTATGCTTTGCGGTGAAACCTGCGAGCATCGGCTGGAACTAGCGAACCATGGGTGGTACTACGCTGAAATTCAGTATAGCATTGCACCCAAACCTACTGCGTGTAGAATTGTTCTCTACTGCAGACAAAGTTGCCGTGCCCCTGGCGGGATTCGAACCCCGGACCTCTTGATCCGAAGACGAACGCGCTAACCACTGCGCTATCCCGCCCCCCTCCCTACTGTAATGTGATGTTTTCCTATCGTAGTGTTATGTTTCCCTATCGTAGTGTGATGTTTCCCTATCGTAGTGTGATGTTTCCCTATCGTAGTGTTATGTTTCCCTACCGTAGTGTGAGGTTTCCCTACCGTAGTGTGAGGTTTCCCTACCGTAGTGTGATGTTTCCCTACCGTAGTGTTATGTTTCCCTATCGTAGTGTTACGTTTCCCTATCGTAGTGTTATGTTTCCTTATCGTAGTGTTATGTTTCCCTACAGTAGTGTTATGTTTCCCTACCGTATAGTGATGTTTCCTTACTGTAGTATGATGTTTCCCTACCGTAGCGTGATGCTTCCCTACTGTAGTGTGATGTTTCCCTGCCGTAGTGTGATGTTTCCCTATCGTAGTGTTACGTTTCTCTACCGTAGTGTGATGTTTCCCTACCGTAGTGTGATGTTTCCCTACCGTAGTGTGATGTTTCCCTATCGTAGTGTTATGTTTCCCTACCGTAGTGTTATGTTTCCCTACCGTAGTGTTATGTTTCCCTATCGTAGTGTTACGTTTCCCTATCGTAGTGTTATGTTTCCCTACCGTAGTGTGATGTTTCCCTATCGTAGTGTTATGTTTCCCTACCGTAGTGTTATGTTTCCCTACCGTAGTGTTATGTTTCCCTATCGTAGTGTTACGTTTCTCTACCGTAGTGTGATGTTTCCCTACCGTAGTGTGATGTTTCCCTATCGTAGTGTGATGTTTCCCTATCGTAGTGTTATGTTTCCCTACCGTAGTGTTATGTTTCCCTACCGTAGTGTT
Organism: Gibbula magus; assembly: GCA_936450465.1. NCBI lineage: Eukaryota > Metazoa > Mollusca > Gastropoda > Trochida > Trochidae > Gibbula > Gibbula magus. The sequence continues at coordinate 69,975,669 of OW388295.1, forward strand.
ATGTTTCCCTACCGTAGTGTTATGTTTCCCTATCGTAGTGTTACGTTTCCCTATCGTAGTGTTATGTTTCCTTACTGTAGTATGATGTTTCCCTACCGTAGCGTGATGCTTCCCTACTGTAGTGTGATGTTTCCCTGCCGTAGTGTGATGTTTCCCTATCGTAGTGTTACGTTTCTCTACCGTAGTGTGATGTTTCCCTACCGTAGTGTGATGTTTCCCTACCGTAGTGTGATGTTTCCCTATCGTAGTGTTATGTTTCCCTACCGTAGTGTTATGTTTCCCTACCGTAGTGTCATGTTTCCCTATCGTAGTGTTATGTTTCCCTACTGTACATGGTGTTTCCCTATCGTAGTGTTATGTTTCCCTACCGTAGTGTTATGTTTCCCTACCGTAGTGTGATGCTTCCCTACTGTACATGGTGTTTCCCTATCGTAGTGTTATGTTTCCCTATCGTAGTGTGATGTTTCCCTACCACAGTGTTATGTTTCCCTACCGTAGTGTGATGTTTCCCTACTGTAGTGTGATGTTTCCCTACCGTAGTGTTATGTTTCCCTACCATAGTGTTATGTTTCCCTATCGTAGTGTTATGTTAAACTACCGTAGTGTTATGTTTCCCTACCGTAGTGTGATGCGTCCCTAGTGTACATGATGTTTCCCTATGGTAGTGTTATGTTTCCCTACCGTAGTGTTATGTTTCCCTACCGTAGTGTGATGTTTCCCTACTGTAGTGTGATGATTCCCTGTCGTTGTGTTATGTTTCCCTACCGTAGTGTTATGTTTCCCTATCGTAGTGTGATGTGTCCCTATCGTAGTGTTATGTTTCCCTACCGTAGTGTTATGTTTCCCTACCGTAGTGTGATGTTTCCCTACTGTAGTGTGATGTTTCCCTATCGTAGTGTTATGTTTCCCTATCGTAGTGTGATGTTTCCCTATCGTAGTGTGATGTTTCCCTACCGTAGTGTGATGTTTCCCTATCGTAGTGTTATGTTTCCCTACCGTAGTGTTATTTTTCCCTACCGTAGTGTTATGTTTCCCTACCGGAGTGTTATGTTTCCCTACCGTAGTGTTATGTTTCCCTACCGTAGTGTGAGGTTTCCCTACTGTAGTGTGATGATTCCCTACTGTAGTGTGATGATTCCCTATCGTAGTGTTATGTTTCCCTATCGTAGTGTTATGTTTCCCTACCGTAGTGTCATGTTTCCCTATCGTAGTGTTATGTTTCTCTACCGTAGTGTGATGTTTCCCTACCGTAGTGTTATGTTTCCCTACCGGAGTGTTATGTTTCCCTACCGTAGTGTTATGTTTCCCTACCGTAGTGTGAGGTTTCCCTACTGTAGTGTGATGATTCCCTATCGTAGTGTTATGTTTCCCTATCGTAGTGTTATGTTTCCCTACCGTAGTGTTATGTTTCCCTACCGTAGTGTGATGCGTCCCTAGTGTACATGATGTTTCCCTATGGTAGTGTTATGTTTCCCTACCGTAGTGTTATGTTTCCCTACCGTAGTGTGATGTTTCCCTACTGTAGTGTGACGATTCCCTGTCGTTTTGTTATGTTTCCCTACCGTAGTGTTATGTTTCCCTATCGTAGTGTGATGTTTCCCAATCGTAGTGTTATGTTTCCCTACCGTAGTGTTATGTTTCCCTACCGTAGTGTGATGTTTCCCTACTGTAGTGTGATGTTTCCCTATCGTAGTGTTATATGTTTCCCTATCGTAGTGTGATGTTTCCCTATCGTAGTGTGATGTTTCCCTACCGTAGTGTGATGTTTCCCTATCGTAGTGTTATGTTTCCCTACCGTAGTGTTATGTTTCCCTACCGTAGTGTTATGTTTCCCTACCGTAGTGTTATGTTTCCCTATCGTAGTGTTACGTTTCCCTATCGTAGTGTTATGTTTCCTTATCGTAGTGTTATGTTTCCCTACAGTAGTGTTATGTTTCCCTACCGTATAGTGATGTTTCCTTACTGTAGTATGATGTTTCCCTACCGTAGCGTGATGCTTCCCTACTGTAGTGTGATGTTTCCCTGCCGTAGTGTGATGTTTCCCTATCGTAGTGTTATGTTTCCCTATCGTAGTGTGATGTTTCCCTATCGTAGTGTGATGTTTCCCTACCGTAGTGTGATGTTTCCCTATCGTAGTGTTATGTTTCCCTACCGTAGTGTTATTTTTCCCTACCGTAGTGTTATGTTTCCCTACCGGAGTGTTATGTTTCCCTACCGTAGTGGTATGTTTCCCTACCGTAGTGTGAGGTTTCCCTACTGTAGTGTGATGATTCCCTACTGTAGTGTGATGATTCCCTATCGTAGTGTTATGTTTCCCTATCGTAGTGTTATGTTTCCCTACCGTAGTGTCATGTTTCCCTATCGTAGTGTAATGTTTCCCTACCGTAGTGTGATGTTTCCCTACCGTAGTGTTATGTTTCCCTACCGGAGTGTTATGTTTCCCTACCGTAGTGTTATGTTTCCCTACCGTAGTGTGAGGTTTCCCTACTGTAGTGTGATGATTCCCTATCGTAGTGTTATGTTTCCCTATCGTAGTGTTATGTTTCCCTACCGTAGTGTTATGTTTCCCTACCGTAGTGTGATGCGTCCCTAGTGTACATGATGTTTCCCTATGGTAGTGTTATGTTTCCCTACCGTAGTGTTATGTTTCCCTACCGTAGTGTGATGTTTCCCTACTGTAGTGTGATGATTCCCTGTCGTTGTGTTATGTTTCCCTACCGTAGTGTTATGTTTCCCTATCGTAGTGTGATGTTTCCCTATCGTAGTGTTATGTTTCCCTACCGTAGTGTTATGTTTCCCTACCGTAGTGTGATGTTTCCCTACTGTAGTGTGATGTTTCCCTATCGTAGTGTTATATGTTTCCCTATCGTAGTGTGATGTTTCCCTACCGTAGTGTGATGTTTCCCTATCGTAGTGTTATGTTTCCCTACCGTAGTGTTATGTTTCCCTACCGTAGTGTTATGTTTCCCTACCGTAGTGTTATGTTTCCCTATCGTAGTGTTACGTTTCCCTATCGTAGTGTTATGTTTCCTTATCGTAGTGTTATGTTTCCCTACAGTAGTGTTATGTTTCCCTACCGTATAGTGATGTTTCCTTACTGTAGTATGATGTTTCCCTACCGTAGCGTGATGCTTCCCTACTGTAGTGTGATGTTTCCCTGCCGTAGTGTGATGTTTCCGTACCGTAGTGTGATGTTTCCCTACCGTAGTGTGATGTTTCCCTACCGTAGTGTGATGTTTCCCTACCGTAGTGTGATGTTTCCCTACTGTTCATGATGCTTCCCTACCGTAGTGTTATGTTTCTCTACCGTAGTGTGATGTTTCCCTATCGTAGTGTGATGTTTCCCTACCATAGTGTTATGTTTCCCTATCGTAGTGTTATGTTTCCCTACCGTAGTGTTATGTTTCCCTACCGTAGTGTGATGCGTCCCTAGTGTACATGATGTTTCCCTACCGTAGTGTTATGTTTCCCTACCGTAGTGTGATGTTTCCCTACTGTAGTGTGATGTTTCCCTACTGTAGTGTGATGTTTCCCTGTCGTTGTGTTATGTTTCCCTACCGTAGTGTTATGTTTCCCTATCGTAGTGTGATGTTTCCCTATCGTAGTGTTATGTTTCCCTACCGTAGTGTTATGTTTCCCTACCGTAGTGTTATGTTTCCCTACTGTAAGGTGAGGTGAGGTGAGTTGGGGTTTAAGGCCGCTTTCAAGAGTATTTCACTTATATCACGGCTGCTAGTATTATGGCAGGGAGAAAGCCCGCATCGCCATGTGGCTATGCTTTGCGGTGAAACCTGCGAGCATCGGCTGGAACTAGCGAACCATGGGTGGTACTACGCTGAAATTCAGTATAGCATTGCACCCAAACCTACTGCGTGTAGAACTGTTCTCTACTGCAGACAAAGTTGCCGTGCCCCTGGCGGGATTCGAACCCCGGACCTCTTGATCCGAAGACGAACGCGCTAACCACTGCGCTATCCCGCCCCCCTCCCTACTGTAGTGTGATGTTTCCCTACTGTAGTGTGATGTTTCCCTATCGTAGTGTTATGTTTCCCTATCGTAGTGTGATGTTTCCCTATCGTAGTGTGATGTTTCCCTATCGTAGTGTGATGTTTCCCTATCGTAGTGTTATGTTTCCCTACCGTAGTGTGAGGTTTCCCTACCGTAGTGTGAGGTTTCCCTACCGTAGTGTGATGTTTCCCTATCGTAGTGTGATGTTTCCCTACCGTAGTGTGATGTTTCCCTACCGTAGTGTGATGTTTCCCTACCGTAGTGTGATGTTTCCCTATCGTAGTGTTATGTTTCCCTATCGTAGTGTTATGTTTCCCTACCGTAGTGTTATGTTTCCCTACCGTAGTGTTATGTTTCCCTACCGTAGTGTGAGGTTTCCCTACCGTAGTGTGATGTTTCCCTATCGTAGTGTGATGTTTCCCTACCGTAGTGTGATGTTTCCCTATCGTAGTGTGATGTTTCCCTACCGTAGTGTTATGTTTCCCTACCGTAGTGTTATGTTTCCCTACCGTAGTGTTATGTTTCCCCACCGTAGTGTGATGTTTCCCTACTGTAGTGTAATGTTTCCCTACCGTAGTGTGATGTTTCCCTATCGTAGTGTGATGTTTCCCTACCGTAGTGTTATGTTTCCCTACCGTAGTGTTATGTTTCCCTACTGTAGTGTGATGTTTCCCTACCGTAGTGTGATGTTTCCCTGTCGTTGTGTTATGTTTCCCTACTGTAGTGTTATGTTTCCCTACCGTAGTGTGAGGTTTCCCTACCGTAGTGTGAGGTTTCCCTACCGTAGTGTGATGTTTCCCTATCGTAGTGTTATGTTTCCCTACCGTAGTGTGATGTTTCCCTATCGTAGTGTGATGTTTCCCTACCGTAGTGTGATGTTTCCCTACTGTAGTGTGATGTTTCCCTGTCGTTGTGTTATGTTTCCCTATCGTAGTGTTATGTTTCCCTATCGTAGTGTTATGTTTCCCTACCGTAGTGTTATGTTTCCCTACCGTAGTGTTATGTTTCCCTATCGTAGTGTTATGTTTCCCTACCGTAGTGTGAGGTTTCCCTACTGTAGTGTGATGATTCCCTATCGTAGTGTTATGTTTCCCTATCGTAGTGTTATGTTTCCCTATCGTAGTGTTATGTTTCCCTACCGTAGTGTTATGTTTCCCTTCCGTAGTGTTATGTTTCTCTACTGTAGTGTGATGTTTCCCTACCGTAGTGTGATGCTTCCCTACTTTACATGATGTTTCCCTATCGTAGTGTTATGTTTCCCTACAGTAGTGTTATGTTTCCCTACCGTATAGTGATGTTTCCTTACTGTAGTGTGATGTTTCCCTACCGTAGCGTGATGCTTCCCTACTCTAGTGTGATGTTTCCCTGCCGTAGTGTGATGTTTCCGTACCGTAGTTTTATGTTTCCCTATCGTAGTGTGATGTTTCCCTACCGTAGTGTGATGTTTCCCTACCGTAGTGTGATGTTTCCCTACTGTTCATGATGCTTCCCTACCGTAGTGTGATGTCGCACCTTTCGTGGCGTTATGTTTCCCTACCGTAGTGTTATGTTTCCCTTCCGTAGTGTGATGCTTCCCTACTGCACATGATGTTTCCCTTTCGAAGTGGTATGTTTCCGTAACGTAGTGTGATGTCGCACCTTTGGTGGCCTTATATTTTGGAATCCCCTTATGTAGCATAAAGTCTTTCCTTTCTTATCATCGATTCAATGATGTATCTTGGATTGAAAACATGTTTACTAGCGTGAATTCATATATATTCACACATGATGATAAAGTTAAAATATCTGAGTGTTATGATTCTCTATCTCAAAATGTACCTTAACAAGATGGTAAGCAGGTAAAGTTCCAGGTACATCGATGTATGATTTTACAACTACTTGCATTGATTCTACAGATAAGTGTTGTTCTTTATTGTTCTTCAGATACAGTGTGCAGAACCGCCGCGGAAAGGGTATGTATTAACAAAAGTGCTGTTTGTTATTATTTTTAAAAGACATCAAACATTATAACAAAAATAACACATTAAAGAGCATGCCTTAAATAAACCATTTAATACAATTTAACATGGAATAAATTTATGAATGGTAATTTGTCTCATAATACTGTCAGTTTTTTTATTTTTGCAGGACATGTAACTGTGGTATGTATCATTCCGTATTTAAGTAATTTCACTTAAGAGTAGGGGAGACCGGGGCAAAGCGCGCACCTCAACTTTGCAAGGCATTTTTTGGAAACTATACAATTTTCAGCTGCGTATCTTTAGACCTTCGAGAGAACTTAGTTATATAGTATGAATTTAACACACTCTTTTACTTCTGGTCACAATCGTTTTCGGCTTAAAAGGAAAAAAGGGTTTTTTTAAATATTGGCCACTTTGCCCCGTGGTCCGTGGAAACGGTAAACACGAATAAGGTCTTCACAGTTCATAATAAACTGTACAGAATACCATGTATACTTTAAGTCGATTGTTTTTAACTTCTACTCCAGAAACAGAACCAACTTTTGGATGAACGGATTACAGGCCTAAATGCCGTGAACATAAAAAAAAGTTTATATAAAAAAAACTACTGACGTGAAAAAGAAACGTTCAGACATTTTAAAAAGAGCAGAAAATGAAATATTGACGTCGTAGAAAGTATGTTGTGAATGCATTTGATAGATACATGTTTTGTAAAGTAGTACTCATAATTTCAACCTTCAGAGTATGATACTTTTATGTATTCAGACTGTTCAAATACACATTGGGTGTTAAAATCGCTTTTTCAAGATGTTTTTTGGCCACAATAGTTGCTTTTAAATTTAAAAAATAAAAAAGTAGATATTTCAGTACTTAAAGGTGTCTTAAACATAAATAACTTCTTGGATTTCAATTTGTTGACGCATCATTACTGTACGACGTCACAAAACAAGCCAATAATTGCTTTTGACTCTTTTATCTCGTCATATTAAGGCGATACCAAAAAATGTCTTTAAACGTGTCTTTCTCATAAATATGAAGAGATTATTTTTGAAAATTCATATAAAGTATTGCTGGGTTCTAAAGTCGCTGTTTCAGTCGTAGTTATCGCCCGTGGATTGAAATATATTGCATTTTGTATGGGGACGTTTATTTTGCACGTGAATATATTTGTGGACGTCTTATGGTCTAGTGAACGGCAACCACACTTGTCAAAATGTAACAAAACAAAAAAGTAACAAATTTAACATTTGTAGGAAACACATTTCCAAGTGCAATCGATTAAATACCCTTCGAAGGTCTGATAAAACAAAGAATGACCTATCGTTAGCATAACTATTAAAGACGTTCCTAACAATTGTCCATGTCCAGAAACATTTAAAATCAAATCACCTTTCTATCTTAATAAAGAAAGGTAATGGTGTTATGGCCGTGTGAATAGTTTTATGTTTTATGGTGATAATGATATTTGCTATATAACCTTATATAGAGGAATGATGTAATAAAATAAAATATTTTCCACTGAAGAGTTATCTTCCTTTGGCAATTGTTTTTCATAAATATTGAATTAGCACCAAATATCTCAGAAAATAGGAACTTGACATATGTGTTTATGAGTCTTCAGCAGTACATTTTCATATTTGAATCGTTTTTAATTTTGTTCTATTCTTGAACAGGACTTTTGCAGTTATTCAGAATCCATTGTCGATATTGTATTTTTATCATATAAGGCTGACACAATTAAACTTACAAATTACATAAATCACTTTTCTAAGTTATTAACATTCCATTTTTTTAAAGAAAACAACACTAACTTAACACAACAACTCTGAATGATAACCATAATGTTTATTAAAGTAGCTTAAAAAATCAAACAAGCGTGCCCTGGCGGTTTTTGAGACATTACTACAATAAATATCATTTTGCAGAAAAAGGTCCGTAACATGCACTTTTCCTCTTTGAATTTTTAACAATACCTATTCAGCTTGCTACATGCCAAGTTACAGACTTGTTTCATTTATTTTGATTATTGGTGGAAAGAGTGGTCCTTTAAAAGGTATTAATGTGACACTGATTAGCTTATTATGAAAATAAATTTGAAGGCCCAACATAACATAAACTGCATTGGGGCAAAGCGCGCCGGGGGCCCCAAAGCATTCACCTTTTTAAAATGGAAATAGAAGAAATTAGACCGGACACCAAGTGCATACAAACATGAAAATTGTAAGCTTAGATAATCTGTTTTCACCTAGAAAGTGATTATTTAGCTCCGGTGATAGAAAATGTGTCTATCAGTTATGATATTTCTCCCGATTTTTACATGAAAACGTTCAATATCAAATTGTTCGCCCTCCTGTCAATTTGCCGCTGACTGCTCATGACGTCATCAACGTATACGTTGCTATACGTCATCTGTGATGGGTAGATAGAAACGGATAGTGTCATCGGCTGTTCAAATAAAAATAAACCGTTGGGTCACTTTGCCCCGGGGGCGCACTTTGCCCCGGTCTCCCCTAATGTCATGAATAGTTTATATTAAAGACTTAGACATCAGAACTTATTGACAAACTTCACATTTAATATTCTAATTACAATTGTGTACTTCGCCAACCCTTAAAGATAGCATCTAGTATTGCTTATGTGTAATAAATACAACACCAAACAAAACAAATTTGTGAATGGTATAAACAAAATAAGTGTAACCGTAACTCGCCATCACTTGTTAAATACCCCACCATTCATAAATATGGTATTATACGAAAAGTCGTTTACAGCATCAACGCAATGTGTAAAGACGTATTTCACAAACATATCCTGTATCCTGAAGGTTTGACTATTAATAATTAATATAACACAAAGCTATTCTAAATAATGCGTGTGATAATTTGCAATAAATAAACACATAGCGTCAACGATTAGATATTTTGAATAATGAGAATGTCAGTACCAATCAACATTTAAACGATGTCTAATATACTGAAAAACTATTGAAAAGAACTCTGTTTTTATCTTACATGTAGTGCTAATCTGTTTATAGGATATAGGAAAATAAAGATGAAGGTTTCATAATATCACAGGACAAAAGTGGTGGAATTCCCTTCCCGGATGCTTCCAGATTCTTCTGGACCCGTCCAAAATTGCGGAAGGATCCGGAAAGGCGGATTCCACCACTTGTGTCCTGCGTATGTTACATATATATAAAATAATAATTAGTTTTGATAACGTTTACACTTCTTTGGAAATTAAAAGTAAAATGACCATCAGTAAACAATATTTCTCATTCTCATGACAGTCTTCCAGGATGTTCCAGAATGTTCGAATACCCACGCTGATATAGCCTTCGTCCTTGACTCGTCCTCCAGTATATCTCAAAGCGATTTCGCCAAGGAGCTGTCCTTTTTTGAAGATATCATAAATGCGTTTGAAGTGTCACCGACATCGACAAGAATTGCTGTCGTTTCCTATGGGTATGGAGTGTACACTAGCTTTGGATTCGACGCTTACCGTGACAAGAGAAGCTTGAAGAGCGCAGTCGACAACATCGTACACATGGCGGGAACCAAAACAGAAACCGGAGAAGCCCTCAAACATGTCCAAGATACGTTACTTCCAAAAGCTAGACCAGGGATGAAGAAGTTTGCCATTGTTTTAACTGATGGAAACTCACAAGACGGTGATAAAACTGCTAGAAGCGCCAGCTCTCTCAGAGATGCTGGTATGGAGGTGTTTGCTGTAGGAGTCGGCCTTAAGATCTCTGACGATGAGCTGCGCAACATCGCTGGAAATTATGGCAATGTCTTCCGATGTGACAACTACCAAGAGCTCAATACCATTAAACGTCGCCTTGTTCCAGAAGTTTGTGACAGGAAGTAAAGTAAGAAATAAACACAAAATTTAAGGGGCAGTAGCACGTTTTTTGGCTTAAATAAGTAGATGAAATAATGTAACAGTTACAAATGGTAAAACACCCTTCCCTCTTCGTAAAATAAAATTTAAAAATGAGTGTACATGGTTCCTTACGGGAATCGTGTTTGTCATTCGAAATAATAAAATGTGTTCATAATAAAATGGCCGCCATTCAATTTTTGCTTTATACGCAACACCGTTATTACCACTACGGATAATTGGTTTGTGTAATAAGATGTTTTACCCTCTAAAGTAAATATAAATGACATAAACTATCAATATAAAAAAGAAATTTGAAAAAAATAAAATTTGCAAAAAACGTGCTACTGCCCCTTTAAAGGTACATCCATTGTGTTGTTAGGGGTCATATATTCAGAACGTTATAAATGTGATACTTTATCGAGAAGTACCGACTTTTACCGATTACTAACATTTTGATGACAGTCGACTTAGTAAATTGACGATATGACGGTAAAAGTAGTGATTTCTGATCGAAAACCGGACAATGTATCGCGATTGACGCGCGCCAATGAGTCAAACGTAATTCGGGAATCTTACCTATAACTGACAAAATGACAAATTTTAGTTGATAGTTTTTAAAAGTATAGGACATATCTACAGTGAATGTAAATGGGACGTGCATAATGATTTCAATTGAAAAATAGTAATGATAAACTATTTATTACACAATAACCCAATGAAAATAATCGTTGGTTTTATACTGCCGAGAACACTATCCATTGTATGAACACCATGCCATCATCATAAACCATTTGGTGTCTATAATGAAAGTGGGTGAAGGAACTATTTGTATGACGAATGAGGGCAATTCTGATATAAATGTACACTGTCGGCCAAAAGAAACGCCTACCAGATATCTTATCAGATATCGTAAAAACTATAATGAACAGTTTCGCAATACTACCGGTATAGCATAATGAAGTTGCACCATTTCGGCATAATATATTTGAATTTCAGAAGTTTATGTCACGAAAGAATGGCGATTGTTGAAATGAGAAAACGATAATTGTTCAGTGTTCGATCAGTACTTGGTCAGAAAAACATTTAAATAGATTTTCATACGACTACGAGCAACAATACAGGCACGCATTCTCATTAAAGTGGTGATGATGCTACAGATGTACGTGGTTACGGTGCGCTAGCGAATCAACCGAAAATAGCCGTCTTCATTGGGCGTGGTTTCGTGAATGTTATTCACTCGAATCACAGTTTTCAACAATTTCAATGGACTTTCATATTAGTTATTGCTTCAGCATACCGTGGAGACCACCATTAATTATATTTAAGAAATATTTGCATCTTTCAGTTTAAGGGAAATGAAGTAGGCGTTTCTTTTGGCCGACAGTGTATGTTCAACGACGTACAACTTTTGCCTGTATAGTATAAAGAGTACTTATTTCATTATATATTCAGCATATATTCAGCATATTCACCACACACCTCGTCAATTCTTTACGTCTATTCGAATTCAGGCGAACATTTAAAGCTAATTCTGTCAGTAAATGTTTTAAAATGTTTCGCCTCATTACCTACCGAGGCGGTTTCTATGTATTCACGATGTTTGATAACCCTCTCCTTGAAATTTGGAATTAAAGGTACACAAAAAAGTCATCCATTGTGTTTAATAAAATTTTATTTCTCTTTAATACGTTCCAACTCTCCGTTTGGGCTGTTTAGGCTCGCAATATAATATGCCATTCCTAATGGAAGGTATCGATACATCCAAAACACTCATCGGATTACCTCTTTAATTTAATTATTTCAAATGTATGGTACTTGATCTACGGACTTATCTAAACATTTGTTCCATATGGTCAACCAACCTCAAAATCATAATTTGAACCAGTTTTATTGATTTATTATTCGAATATGTGCTTATCATTTCGAACATCTGACGATGTCTACTAATTGAATTTATTTTTTATCAAATACAAACCATTTATTTTCCTTTGATGCTCAGATTAATTAATCATGATTTATGCAAATAATTGACGTCACAGATATTCGACTACAGTATTTCAAACCTCTCGATTGGTTAAAGTTTTTAGGGAAGTAGTATAAAATCATCTGTCGCGACATGTCATGTTTTTTCCATAAAATATGAATGTTTTAAAATGCTCATTGTTCATTAAATAAATAAGATAAATGATTGATATAAATAATTGTGTGCAGATTATCTGCTTGCTAAGTATATATATATATATATATATATATATATATATATATATATATATATATATAAGTATATAAGTATATAAGTATATATATTATATTATAAGTATTGCTAAACATATTATCTGTTTCATTTCTTCTGTAATGTAGCTTTGGTAAGTTTTAAGTTATTTCGGCTAATAACTTTCAATAATATTTCACTCCATCTTTTCAGCTCTGGATGTTTCTCGCCCGCTGTTTGAAGAATATAACCGCTGGTAACTGTCAACCCCTGACCGGACAAATGAAAATGGCTTGCATGTCTTTTCCATAAAAATCTCATTGAAACATAAACTAAATTGTGCAAGAATGTTTTTGTATACCTTTGTTATGATTCAACCAATGTTTAACTTTTACGTTTAACGTTTATCATTAATTACAACTACACCTCAAACGTTTCATATTTAACGTCGATTTAAAGTTTACATTCTTTGATAATAATAAGTTTAGTTCTGTGTAAAGCTACATATACAATTAATAGCACCATTCCCCAAAGTATTAATCTGGAAGTCTCTGTGTTTAAAAAGTACACAAACCGTACCGATTTGAAAATGACGTCACACGCGTTAACATTTCGAACGCCTGTCATAACCGTAACAGTTGTAAAAGCGTAACAGCTTCATGTAAATATACATGCTTCATTTCATATACATATTAATTAAAAGTGAGAAATGACAAAACAAACATTGTGCAATGCATAGTGCGGAAAACATTATTATGATCAAGCAGTGCCAAAACATGTTCATCGCGAGTTGAAAACTACCGAGGAAACACTTTATAAATACTCACAGGTAACAAAGGCAGTTTGAGTCACATATTCATTTATCGAATGTCAATCTTCACTGTTCCATAAAGTGAATTTGGTAAAGGGGATTATAGAATTAGCTGCCTAACATTCAGTTTAGCTCTCCGTGTGATATGTGAGTCGCCATTTGCAACCGGGCGCAAGGGAAGCAACTCTCGCCCCTTCGATTCAGTTGGAGATGGACTAGCCCACAGTCATGATGACACGAAAGCGATAGGACGCGAGTTCGAATTAGCTGTCCTCACGTTAAATCTTTTTCATTTGAAAAACGTATTTTAAAACGTATTAAAACATTGGAAATTAAGATCATGCCAAAAATAACAATTATTTTTAGTGAAAGCATAATTTAGGAGGCGTTGTTTTGTGTCATTTTACTGTGAGAATAGCACGAAGTTCATTTGCATATATCAATAAGCGAAGTTAAAGAAAAGTTCAACTTTGAAATTAATGTTGTCATGCTGTTTTGCATGAAGCATGACATTGTATGATGAATAAGTTATCATGTTCGTGTGTTTTGGGGTGGTAAATATCCAGGATATATTAGGAATAAACACTAATAGTATGTATTTAGCTCGCCAAGGCTCCCAAAATACATGTTTATTCCTAATGCAGGATATTGAGCATCCCAAAACACACTCTCATGATAACCTCTATTTATTGTAATAGATAGATGCAGATATTTCACATCCGTATATCAAACGAATAGGATTGTCCTCTGCAGAATTATTGATTTAACTCGCATTCAGTCTAAAGTGGATTGAATCTCTTAGAAATTTTAATATATAGTATTATGTAATGATTATGCGTATACACCTTACTCTATGTAAAAGGTACTTATATACAATAAAGTAAGTACTTACGGTGAATGCAATCTCTAAGCAATACAAGCCCCGGTATTGGAGTCTAGAGGTCCTTTTGACTGATATTATGGTCAAAGAATATGTAACCTGCTCCACACGAAAAATACGAAATTAACGATATTAGTGGCGTAAATGTTTATGGACTACAGTGTGATAAGAACCGTGTATGGATGGTGATGGTAATGACGACGATGGTAATGATAAAGAATCTGTGAACTTTGAATGTAATGGTTGTATAAACACATTCAAGGGTAGAGTAAACTTCATTTCTTGCTTTACTTAGGACAGACTTGTTCTTGAAAAATTGAGATTGAGATGTCTTATTGGTCTTATCTCCAACATTTATACACAGCTGAGATTTCACCCTATATAACAGTTGGAATATTGAAAATAAACTTTCAACCAATCCTGCTTGGCCCCTTCATATTTTGGAAAAGGTATATGACCAATGACCACAGCTGGTTAAAGTAACATAAGATTTGTTCAATTCAAAACCATTTTACACCTAAATGAGCAGACGTGTACCAATACAGTGCATATTCCTTCTGCGGTTTCGGAAAATCTAAGAAACTTTACACGCAAACTTATCCGCGCGACGCAAGTTTCTACAACACGATAACATTAGCGGTAATTAGTACGCAAACCTTCCACTCAGTTATCAAATTTTGCAATGCCAATAAGACTTTCATATTTATTGCACTCAATGTACTGATAATATATTCATGATCGTGAAGCATGACTTGCACATGTTTTAACAAATATGGATAGAACCATATGTATGTCCAAACTGAAAGCGCGAAGCATTGGAATGCCGGGTCATTATCCTTGGACTAAAATAAGATCCATAAACCTGCCTTCCAAAAATACCGAAATATGGTGGATAATCAATCGAATTGGTATATTTTAAATTAGCAAAGTTTTAAGAAATGGTTGACTGCTTGTTTCAGGGAAAATAAGCCTACACAGTCTTACTGTTGGAATCTAGTAATGACAAAACACTCAACAGCGTATTGATTAAATTCATAATGTAGGCTTACTTCAAAACGTGTTAAAATAAAGTTGAATATTCACTTTTATTTTCAAATGATAGATTATATGCAATGGAATTTTATTTATGAATAAATAATGAATGTAAATTGGGAATACATAATAACTAAGTCACACAACTTAAACGATAGAGGTAGCCTACACTTCTTGTATTTGAGACATATACATTGAACAACGAATTGTTTGATTAGTAATCAAAGCTTTTATCCCCAAAATTACCACAACGCAGTTTCCGTTTTGCTATATGTACATCTGATATACATATCCTTTTTATACTATTTTCTAGCCTTAACAATATACCTCTAATTTTTAAAGGCTTTTCTTGTTTTAAAACACATAGAATTCATTTTATAATGAACCATTTGTATGCGATACTTTTATCGTGGGCAACATTTTGTCATTAGGCGTACACGCCTTCTTTAAGAGTTCCAGGTCCATTGTGGTGATGGGTGTCGTAGGATGACAACTTATGAAACGACTTCTTCATTTAAACAAGAACCGCATGCATGCATGATAATTTTTTATTTCACTTAGAACACTTTCACGATAGAATGTTACCAAAAAAACATTTAGGATCAATCAATTTGACAACATTTCATTTTTACAAACAGTTGAAAAGAATATTCAATGAAGCATGTAACCGCTCATGGTTCATTGAAAGGGACGAGAATCTTACGCAAGATGAATCTTCTCAAAAGTCAAACTTGTACGTACAAAATAATTTTTTAAAATAATAATTTCTATTTGTATGAAGCCATATGTATGAATATCTCTCTCATTATTTAATTATCATTTATGTGTGTTTGTCTTACGTATCCAATCACCAGGCTTGTGACCAATCACCTGCAATTAGTAACAATTATGACTTGTTATGCAATGATTACATCTGGTTGGCCTTTCATGAAATGGACTTAGTAATTATCTGTCTCTTGATATGAACTCAATTAATCTCAATTATCCCAATGTAAAAATGTCTAAAGGAAACTCCTTTTAAACAAACTGCACAAGCGATTGCAAACTTGTTCACAATTGATCAGGTTTAAAATAAATGTCTGTCAAATTTATTCAAAATCAAATTACATAAAATGAGATCCTGAGATCATTCCCTGGATTTTTTGTACATGCAACTTAGACAGGTGTGAATACTATTTTGACATGTTTTACTGGTGTGAAAATATGCCCAGGGGCAAAGGGCAAATATACATCTGGTGAAGATATCCCTTGACTATTCGTATAAATGTGTACTTTATCTATTCCAGTCGTGAGGAAGTAGATTAGAGTGCAGTGCTGAAGCTAGCAGGTCGTCTTGACTGATAGTCTTGTCCGTAGTTCACAGGAATGCCTTGCAACGTTTCAATCAACTTCCAAATGCAAGGCATAACTCTTGCCATTCTGGCTGAATTAAGCCTTGCGGTATTTCCCTCGCTTTGTTCTGCCTAGATAGTGAATCGCTGCACCACAAATGCATAGTGGGCCTGAATTTCTAAGCACAGATTAAGGAAATACTGCAAGGCCTAAATCAGACTGGCAAGAGTTATGCAATCAATTGCATTGGGAAGTTGCGTTTCAAATGAGTAAAACCAAAAACAATTCACCCATAGTTTCCTTCAATATGGACCAAATCAATACATGTAACTATTGACCTTTTTAAGTGCTAACACAACAAACGTATAGGTTGCATGACAGGCATGTACGTTAAAGGAGTAGTTTGAGATACGAGACAAGGAAATACAAAGTGCAACCTGCAGGCTTCTGGAATTATGCATTATTCAACATTTAAGAATTGATAACAAACTAAACTATGAAAACTTATCAAGAGTTCTAGTTTGTTTACGTTTGCATCTACTATTTATTTTACAACTGATAAAATAATGATATTCTTCCTATGACATGTTTATGTAGATGGCACCATGTAGAGAAAATACAAAATACTATTATAATTTACATACATTTTAGAAAAAAAGTCCTCCATGTTCTGGTTGAGATATGTGTTTCTAAGCACGAGTAGCTATAGGATAGTTAATATAATATGTGTGTAAATAAACATAATAAGACGTGCTAATTTAAGTTGATAAGTTGATTGGATAATATGATGTGAAGAGCTTTTTCGGGTCCAATTAATAAGACACATTCATAACTATGGAATGTCAGCATTATCAAAGGTCGGATGGCATGTCATTAAATGGTCTTTAATCATTGTTTATTCTGTATTAAAGTACGTTTTAAACTGATTTATTACGTGAAAGTGATTAAAAAAAGCACCCAAGTCCTCCTATAAAACGTCCTACATCTTCTGGAAGCTTCATCCTCCAGGAACCGTTTCTAAACATGTCATCGCTTATGTCCACCATTGTACTTCTAATCCTGTTTATCGGGGTAAGTGGGAATACTTAATTGACTTACAGTTTTCATTTATTATTTTATTTTATTCATTCAAATGTGATTTCAACATTCAAATTTCTTTCATTAATTTCGAAATTTATATTTTATGTCAGTCCAATGATAATTGAAAAATGAGATCGCATTTTTGTATCTATTATTTCGAGGAAATATACAATGAATCAGGTTGGTTTTTTTTTTATAGAGAACATGAGTTATATATTTTTTTTATTTTTTTGCAAAAGAATTTTTCCTGATTTTGGCACGATCTTTTAGTTTGATGTGAAATGATTTGGTGTCTAATGAAGTTTCAATAACACTTTAATTATACCTTGCGGGTGATATTTTACCACAACGGCATCAATCAGGCATTAACGGAACTAGAACTATAGAAGCATGTAACACCGTGTTTCATAGAATACATTTGTACTACATGGGGAACAGTTGCCGATGCGCTGTTGGGATTCGAACCGTTTGCCTCTTGATCGTGAATATGCTTACCACTACACGCACTATCCCGCCTCTTTTAATTTGAATTCAGGTTATTATAGTCTTTAACGCGTCTACCATGCACAATATGCTTTCGTAAGAAACATAAGTTCCAGGATGATGGAAAGTGCATTGCTTGCTTTATAACAAATGAATCTTTCCTTACTATGGAAAACTTGCGAAAATAGCAAGATAGAGGTACATTATCATGTTGCCTTGTATCCAACTTGAAGATGACAGCATCATGATCAAACTGATCAAAACTTATTCTGTCTACACATTAAAGGGGCAGTAGCACGTTTTTTCGATCAAATAAGTTGATGAAATGTATTTGAAAAATAATGTCAGTCTTCGGAAAATCAAGTTAAACAATGAGTGTACATCGTTCGGTAAAGCCACGGAAATCGTTTTTGTCAAAATAATAAAATGTGTTCACAATAAAATGGCCACCATGCAATTTTTGCTTTATGCGCAACACCATTATTACCACTTCGAATAATTGGTTTGTGTAATAAGATACTTTACTCTCTAAAGTAAATAAAAAGGACATAAATTATCATTATAAATGGGACATTTGAAAAAATAAAATTTGCAAAAAACGTGCTATTGCCCCTTTAAGAACTTGCCATGCTTTGTTTTCCTGTGCGAGTGCCCAAAAGACTCGTCTGTTTTGGCTCAACTGTCCTTCATCTTAAACCTTTTATTTGGACAGAAATTAAATACCGTGGCATAATGTCTTCCCGCAGTCTAAACTGTGTTCCGTAGGAGATATCGATTGTATGAGATCAAGCGTTATCTCCTAGGAAATATCGCTTTGGCAGTAGATGTTGCACCATTCCCTGTCACCATCAATTACATGACATCACAATGCTTTTACATCATCGAGTAATTGCATCACAATGCTATGACGACGTAAACATGATGACGTCACAATGCTATGACATAACCGCATTGCAAGTCAAATGACATATCTATGCTCATATATGTACACTATTTTCATTGAAACGTAATAAACATGATTTTGGATGATAAATAGAATCTCACCATCGTGTATTCTGATATCAAATACGTCAACACTCGTTGATAAAAATAAAAATATACTCGGCAAGCCTCGGATTTTTTTGTAACTTTTATCAACTCATGTTGATATATTTGATATCAAAAGACACTTGGGTGAGATTCTCTATTTCCGTAGCGTGATATCTCACCTTCCGTAGCGTGATATCTCACCTTCCGTAGCAGGATGTTTCCCCTCCAGTAACATGATGACTTTAAAACAAGACGTCTCACTATCCAAAGAATTGTTTTTCTACCGTATCTTTATGTCTCCCTCCAGTAGCGTGGTGTCTTCCCTTCAACAGCATAATGTCTCACCTTTAGTAGAATGATATTTCACCTTCAGTAGCATGTCTCACCTTCGTATCATCGTTTCTCTCCCAGTAGATGATGTTCCAACTTCCGCAGCATGGTGTCTGCTCTTCTGTATCATGATGTCTTTCCTACAGAAGTATGATGTCTCAGGTTCCATAGCATGTTGTCTCACCATATGGAGCATGATGTCTCACCAAACGGAGCATGATGTCTCATCATACGGAGCATGATGTCTCATCATACGGAACATGATGTCTCTCCTTCCGTAGCATGATGTCTCATCATACGGAGCATGATGTCTCATCATACGGAACATGATGTCTCTCCTTCCGTAGCATGATGTCTCACCTAATGGAGCATGATGTCTCACCTTATGGAGCATGATGTCTCTCCTTCCGTAGCATGATGTCACCTTATGGAGCATGATGTCTCACCTTATGGAGCATGATGTCTCTCCTTCCGTAGCATGATGTCTCACCTAATGGAGCATGATGTCTCACCATACGGAGCATGATGTCTCTCCTTCCATAGCATGAAATCTCACCTTACGGATCATGGTGTCTCACCTTCCGTAGCATGTCTCATCATACGGAGCATGATGTCTCACCTTACGGAGCATGATGTCTCATCATACGGAGAATGGTGTCTCACCAAACGGAGCATGGTGTCTCACCATACAGAGCATGATGTCTCTCCTTTCGTAGCATGATGTCTTACCTTATGGAGCATGGTGTCTCACCTTATGGATCATGATGTCTCAATATAC
Organism: Gibbula magus; assembly: GCA_936450465.1. Taxonomy (NCBI): domain Eukaryota; kingdom Metazoa; phylum Mollusca; class Gastropoda; order Trochida; family Trochidae; genus Gibbula; species Gibbula magus. The sequence continues at coordinate 69,995,490 of OW388295.1, forward strand.
GGAGCATGATGTCTCACCTTCCATAGCATGATGTCTCACCTTACGGAGCATGGTGTCTCACGTTCCATAGCATGATGTCTCATCATACGGAGCATGATGTCTCACCAAACGAAGCATGGTGTCTCATCATACGGAGAATGATGTCTCACCAAACGGAGCATGGTGTCTCACCAAACGGAGCATGGTATCTCACCATACGGAGCATGATGTCTCTCCTTCCGTAGCATGGTGTCTCACCTTATGGAGCATGATGTCTCATCATGTGGAGCATGATGTCTCACCTTCCGTAGCATGATGTCTCACCTTATGGAGCATGGTGTCTCACCATACGGAGCATGATGTATCACCTTCCGTAGCATGATGTCTCACCTTCCGTAGCATGATGTCTCACCTTATTGAGCATGATGTCTCACCTTCCGTAGCATGATGTCTCACCTTATGGAGCATGGTGTCTCACCATACGGAGCATGATGTCTCACCTTCCGTAGCATGATGTCTCACCTTCCGTAGCATGATGTCTCACCTTATTGAGCATGATGTCTCACCTTACGGAGCATGATGTCTCACCTTCCGTAGCAGGATGCCTCACCTTTAGTAGCATGTCTCATTTCCGGAGCAGAGTGGTTTCCCTCCCGTAGCATGATGTTTCATGTTCAGTAGCAGGATGTTTTCCCTTCAGTAACCCGATGACTCAGATTTAAAACCGTTTCTCTATGTCTCCCTCCAATAGCATGATGTCTCACTTTTAGTAGCATGTCTCATTTCCGGAGCAGAGTGGCTTCCCTATCGTAGCATGATGTCTCATCTTCAGTAGAATGATGTCTCATGTTCAGTAGCACGATGTCTCACCTACAGTAGCATGGTGTTTCGCCTACCGTAGCATGAATTCTCACATACCTTAGCATGATGTCTTACCTAACATGTCTCACTTACATGTTCCCTATAACATGATGCCTTTCCTACATGTCTCACATACATGTACCATAGAGCATGATGTCTTTCCTACAGTGGCATGGTGTTTTCCTGTTCACACTCTATGATAAAAATATAAATATCTGTTTTGCTTCGATCTCTAGATACAAATGTACATTATCAAACTGATATACATGTACAGTTCCAGGTACATAGATTGCATTGGGTCTATAGATAATTGTTGTTGTTTATTATTCTTCAGATACAGTATGCAGAACCTTTGCTGATAGCTCCACCACCATCGTATGTATAGACAAAAGTCTTGTTTGTAAGCTTGTAAAATTTCAACTGTAACCTTTGAACCTGAATGTACCGAATAAACCATTAATAAGTAATACACTGTAACAATTACTGGATATGTGAAAGATAAACTGTGTCCCGATACAATCAATGTTTATTTTTGCAGGAAGAGTGACTGTGGTAAGTAACATTATTTTTAAATGTCGTTTATAATTGCGACTGACTAATCAGTCAATTTCGAAAATTATTCTGAATGTTGTTCATTAACTTAGAAATGAAAACATCTTGTCGAACTTCACATTAAATCTATGTCTTTCTCCACGTAAAATTAGTTGATGTACAGTATGTACCATACAATGTAAACAGACGTATTCTGAAGAATTGCCTACAGGTCTTCATAGATAATGTTTGCAAAATGCTAAGGCGTATTCCAAAATACTTTCCTATTTTGAAAGCTTTCTTAAGGAAAATTGTAATAAATAAAACATATAACATCATTACTTGCATGTCATTACTAATAACGATCACAATAATGTCTTATAACGATAAATTGATTTTTAGAATGCTTCTCTCCGCGTGTGCTATATTTTGTACTATCTGCTAATGGAATGCCGGAAATCAGAGATGGATGTATCATAAAAGAACACTAAATAATACTTGGATTTTATGCAAGTTAGTTTGAAGTTATGTTTTGGGCATCTGGTTTTCATCTCTGACGGCATTTATCACAATAAGGCTTACAAGTACAACATGTAGACGAAAGATGGATACATTATTTCTTACCCAAGCGGGCAAGATATATCGGGTATTAAAGTTTTCATAATGGTCATGGGAATTACAGTTTTTCGAAATATAACTGGCATTTTGATTGGTTGACGGAACTACTTTACGTCCATTCATGAATTGCTAAGCTGTATTATTTTAGCTAAATCACATAGATGAACATTTTCGAGCATACCTATTTAGAGTCACCCAACAGTAAAACATTTAAAATAATGTTCTATCTATGTTTCCGAGACCGTATTTACAGTACTAAACTTGCATGGCGAAGCAGCATGCAAGAGCGACCGGCTGCACTGACGTGACGTCATGGCTTTGTGACGTCATTAACCATGACGTCATTTGGTGACACTCCTCGAACACTCCTATCAATCAATCCAACAGAGCGATTGTCAGTTCGTTTTCATTAATTTTCTCTCATTCTGCGACATTGTTTACAAGGTAAACGAATTGTAAACCATTTCTTGGAATAAAATTCAACATTTCTTTAGAATCTTTCTTAAAAAAGAGCCCAAGTTGCAAACTATTTAAATGTGCGCATCTTGAGGGTGTGAGAGAGTTGATGAGTGGCGTATGACTACAATTCGTGTTTTACAGTATAATCAAAGATAGTGAATTCGCGTCTTGTTTTTCTATTTTTACGCATTAAAATGATTTTGGGTAAGAAAAAGAATAACTTACTCGGTTCTCGGAATTACGGATTATCTGTCCCTTGTGAATTATTATGTCAAACTCCTCGCTTAAGCTCGGAGTTTATCACAATAATTAACACGGGACAGATAATCCGTAATACCTCGCAACTCGTTGATTATTCTTATAGTACTCAAATTGAAACAGTTTGCACTCACCACAACTCATAGCATTAATAAACAATGTATGAATAATTATACATATCCCCATTACAGTATGCAACTATTCAGAGATTGGCAATGGCCAATTTACAATGATTATGAAAACATAAAATGGTAATCAGTGCATTAACATTTCTTATTTTCATTAGTCTTCCGAATTTCTTTGATTTCAAGAATGTAGGACGACACCAATGGACATTGCCTTCATCCTGGACTCGTCCTCCAGTATATCTGCCACCGATTTCACCGAGGTGCTGTGGTTTGCTACGGACATCGTAGATAAGTTTGAAGTGTCACCGAATTTGACAAGAATTGCTGCCGTATCCTACGGGAAGAGAGTGTACACAAAATATGGCTTTGGATTCGACGCTTACAGTGACAAGAGTAGCGTGAAGCGAACAATCACCAGCATCAAACACGAGGCGGGAACCAGAACAGAAACAGGAGAAGCCATCAAATATGTCACAAGAAATTTCCTTCCAAAAGCAAGATCCGACGTGAAGAAATTAGCGATCGTTATAACTGATGGAAACTCACAAGACGGTGCTAAAACTGCTAGAAGCGCAAAAGCTATCAGAGATGCTGGCATGGAGGTGTTTGCTGTAGGAGTTGGCTTCGACATCTCTGACGATGAGCTGCGCAACATCGCCGGAGTTGATGAACACGTCTTCCGTGCTGATAACCACGATATGCTGAAGATCATAAGGAGTCGTATTGTTGCAGAAGCTTGTGACAGTAAGTAAAGTCAAATGTATTTATCATCCAAAACTGTGTTCCACAAGAGATATTGCTTGTGTGAGATCAAGCGATATTATCTCCCAGGAGATATCGTTTTAGCAGTAGATTTTGAACAATGCTCTGTCACCGTCAACTACATGACATCACAATGCTTTTACATCATCCAGTAATGACATCACAGTGCTATGACGTCATAAACATGACGTCACAATGCTATGACATCACCAGATTGGAAGTCAAATGGCAGCGTGATGCTCAGAGATGTACACTATTTTCATTGAAACGTAATAAGAATGATTTTGGATGATAAATATAATCTCACCCAAGTGTCTTCTGATATCAAATATATCAACACTCGTTGATAAAAGTAAAAATTTGCAACTTTTCTCAACTCGTGTTGATTTATTTGATATCAGAAGACACTTGGGTGAGATTCTCTATTCATTAATCAAATGTTTCAGGAAGATAGTTATAAAACATGCAGAATCCGACTCCAGGTGATGAAGCAAAACATTTTGAAACATTTCTGAATTACTGAATATTTTATTGCCTACATATGTTCTCCGGCAGATTTTAGGAAAAGGCGTCCGTCATTCACGAACAGTACCATTAGGTTTTGAAATCACAATCACAGTTCTAAAAAAAACACATAACACATTGCTCATCTTTTGTGTCAAGTTGTCACTTTGATTTGTCACTATCAGATATAATATGTTTCATTATGAAATCCCTATATAACTAGACCATACAAAACGGTCTGTGTATTCCAGACAGCTTTTCTCCGTAATAATATTGCGTCTGTTTTCTGCCCCTCAGGCCTGAAATATTGCAATATTGCAGTAAAAAAACTACATTCAATATCTAAGGTATTATTTTAAACAAATTTGAATATATATGCAAGTTAATGAAAAAATATTTCATTTGAGAATCGTTATGCAATTATTCGCACTTAGTGTTATCGTCTGTGTATGTTTCATGTCACTGGTTATAATCATAATGCATTGTTCCTTTTTTTCATTTCAGAAACCCATGGAGATGGTAAGTTAAAATGAAATTGAAAGTATGTTACATTTCTGTTGCAATTTAATTACTATCGTTGCAATGAACTCTAAACAAAACTCTTCTACTACATTACACTAGGTCACAGGTAGGCTACAAAATGAAGCAATTAAAGTTATTGTCAAATATTCATTATCGTGGAACTATTTGTTTATTTTTCACTGATTATGGAGTATAACAACTAGTACTTGAAGGCAATGTTAGTCTTGTCTCCATTAAGCAGTATCCCTCTGTGACGCTATCTATTGTTTCACCATCAGAACCATCATGTTATGACGTTCCCTTGGATATCTCCATGGTGGTGGACTCGTCTTCAAGCATTCCTGCCAACGACTTCACCGATGGCATAAATTTCATCAAGAACTTTGCATCGTCTTTTGACATTTCAACGAGAAGAGCGCGCTTCTCGTTAATTACCTATGGGCGTGGCACTTACGACAACACCGCATTCGACTTTGATGCCTACACCGACCAGGTGATCCTTTTCTACCTTTTACCTCTTTTGTACTTATGAGTTAGTATTGGTCTACTAGATAACTCTTGTTACTAGATCTAGAAGCTGAATAGTTGGGCACTTCATTTGAGTCTCTGACTATCGATGATGAAACCAACATCCCGTATCAAATATGAAAAGCCTATTAAAGGCAAGGTTGGAAACTTCTAGGTGAGGCTACAAAATATCATAAAATATTTTAATGTCAAATTGCACATTAAATTGTGGTCATTCTAGGGATAAAAGATTCGATTATTATATCAAAACGTTGTCATTTCAAGATTCAAGCACTAATTATAAAAATAGTATACATTGTTTAGAATAAAGAATATAAACTGCCCTTAAAACAAACATTTAACAATATGTTCAAGCTTTCACGTTAATCTTAAGTAAGCCAAGTAAGGCATGCGCATTTAGGCATATTAGATTGAGACCTACCCATGGAAGACAGAATACGTCTATTTTTGTCCAAGGATATGAGCCGGTCACAATATCACCCTGTGATATCAACTCTGGAGATGTTTGGTTGATTGGCAAATAATTATAAATAGTCTAATAAATGTAATACAGTATAATACATGTCTAACTACATGTCGTTTGAGTGGTCGTCGATTATCGACTTGTAAATCCTTACGTCTCGCGTAATATGGAAATTCAATGTATTTTCCGAAACTGAAGTGGAACACTATGCACTGAATTAATGAATGTTTGCTCATCTACGTGTAAATGGTTGTCAAATGAATGTTCTTTAGTTTAATACCATTGAGATCCAAAATAACACAATGCTCGTTTTAAATTCGAGATGTTTAGAAAATATATCTTTTCCAAGTAAAAGTTATATATTCTACCGAACAAGGAAGAGCCAAGTATGAGTGGTTCAAATATTTTGAATATACAAAGAGTAATAAAGAGAGAAATCAAAACAGAATAAGAGGTTAATGTATTTTATAGTTTCCTTCATTCTAGATTGATTTTTTTGTAAAAAAACCGGCTAAATAACATGTTTAACCACAGGAACTCGATATCGTAAGTTAAACATAGGTAAAACAAACCTTCCCCCTATATAACATAGAGTAAAGGAGCAAGGGCAGCCATTTTGCCGATCTAAATGTCCATTCAACATTAGGTCAAAAGTTACGCTAAAAAATTGTGACATTCCCAAATGAACTTACCTACCTATCACATATACATTTCGTCGCAAAATCCGGCTTATTTCCACCATATGTCACCCCTACGATAAGTTTAATAGCTCTTCAAACTCGAAAATCTAACACAAAAACCTCTCCCGTGAACGTTAGACCGCGGTCTAACACTTCGTATGATCTGATTGGTCCGTTGAGCTGGCTCTGTTGTTCACATTTCAAAGCTTCCCTCTGATCAGGTGGTGAATTCATATTGAAGCAATTTTCGAAATATCCTGTCGTCTCGCCACGCCGTCGTGTTTGTTTACGGATACTACAGTAATAGTTCAACTCATCAGACCAATCAGATCGTTCGAATGGGTAGCGACTGCGGACTAACATTCACGGGAGAGGTTTTTGTGGTCAATTTTCGAGTTTGGAGAGCTATTAAAGTTATTCTAGGGATGACATATGGTGAAAACCAGCCGGGTTTTGCGGAGAAATGTATAATTGATAAGTTCGGGCGTTCATTTGTGTATGTCACCAATTCTTAGCGTAACTTTTGACCTATTGTTGAATGGACCCTTAGATCGGCAACATGGCTGCCCTTGCTCCTTTACTCTATGTTATATAATGGGTAGGTTTGTTTTACCTACATTTTACCTACGTTTACCTACTGACGATATCGAGTTCCTGTGATTTAAACCGGTGTATTCAATGTATACACAACAAATTATCAAACGTTTTAACCGTTTCCTCCATGGCAGGTCAGTCTGGAGAACGCCTTTAACAACACCCCACATACTGCTGGTGACCACACAGACACCTGGGAAGGTATACAGTTTATGATGGACAGGCAGATGTTACCTAAACAGCGACCGGATGCCGCTCACATCGCCATTGTGCTGACTGACGGTAATTCTCAGGACTGGCCACGTACCGCCTCTGAGGCTCAGAGGGCAAGGGATGCTGGCATCACAATGTACGCCATCGGTGTCGGGAAGGTCAACGACGAGGAATTGGAGAGAATCGCAGGCAATTCAACCAGAGTGTTTCGTGCTGACAGTTATCAGGACCTGGAAACTATCAAGATTGACCTTGACCGCCAGATCTGTTACGAAGGTGAGAAACTTAATTCATCCGTTTTTCAACAGGTTTTTAACGACGGTAAAATGTACAGTCATTCATCCATCACGTTAGATTGCGCTTACTGAAACTGAATTTGGATATCATGATTTGTAAAAGTGGTCAGATATATCCTCAAGTTAAATACGAGAGCATAAATTTATATATATATATAAATTTATTGATTGATATTCTAGAATATATGTAGATGACACAACAATTATGCATGTTTAAGGCAAAGTCGTTGATTTAAATAAAAGAGATAAGATTGACTCAAATGAGTTTAGTATCAGTTTGCAGCATCCTCAGTGTGTCAGAGTTTGCCACTATTTCATAACCATACTTGTGTTATTATGTTTCTATACAAATCCTATTCTTTTCTTTAAATATTTCAACATTTACATTTATGTGTGTGCAATGTCAAGAGGTATTTGCATCTAGTTTATACATACAACGTTAACTATATCGTTTCTTTTGTAGCTGAATACAGTGTTTCTTTACTAAGTTAATGCGTGTTTGTCAAATCATTTTCAATGATATTGAACACAATATTTGTTTCAGCTATTGGGAGGTTGGGCCTCAGGGTGCAATAGAATCGCGCTTGGAGGATTGAGCGACAGATAACAATGAACTGCATGTATACGTCAAATTATCTGATTATTCAATACATTAAACTGTGCAAATATTACATTTTTCGTTTGTTTTTGTAATGACTACCACTGTAATCGTTATCAATACTTACACATGCACCGTAAAGCTTTCAGATATACAGCTTATTTCTATTTAATTTACAGTTTACATTCTTTGACCATTCCTTTACTTCTTTTTCCAAATGTTCATCGGTATTATCAAGGGAATGCAATGTGTTCTTTGCACAAAGATCAAGGAATTGGGGTGCGGGGACAGACATTGCAAACATAAGAGGAATATTGTTGTACGTGTAGACATATTTGCCTAGAATATGAACTTTTTATATTTGCTATCATGAAACAATGACTTTAATCTATGGCCCTTGAGTCAACATTTAACTGCACCCGTTGGATGGAGCATTGTGCAATTACCGAAACCAGTGTCCTTAAGTGATAAAATGCAAAATATTTACTTTTGTTGTATGGTTCCTATCTCATATTTAAGGCATGACTTCGCGGTGGACAGTGTGAGATATGAACACGAGAGTATTGTTTCACGGAGGATAATAATTGAATGAACTTTTTGTTTAATTACTCCAGTGACGTCTTGATTAACATCTTCTTGACAAATACCAGGTTTATCTCATCGAGGGATCTAAAAAGCCCAAATCATCGCGAGTGGCACAGCCACGATTCATAACATTGATCTTTCTCATGAGAGTGTATATATCGGTATTTTTCAAAAACACGATATTTTAATTATTATGATCAAATCGTTGCTGTGTTATTGTTATCGGATTGCTCAAGATTGTCGAAGACGTTTGTCGTCTCACCAACAACAGAGCATTATTGCTGTTATCAGTCACTGTAAACACGTTCAAATAATATTTGACTGATAACGTGATTTATTGCCATTAATAGATACCGTTACCGTTACCGCACCGTCAACGGCAATCATGTAATATGAAGCGAATACATGTACGACTTTCTTCTGCAAAATTGTTGAACAAACTTTCTTATTCGGTTAAAGGTACATCCATTGTGTTGTTGGGGGTCAAATATGACAAACTTTTTAAATGGTCTTATTTTATCGAGAAGTACCAACTGTTACCGAAAACAACCATTTTAATGATACTCGACTTAGTATATTGACGATATGAAGGTAAAAGTGGTGATTTCTGATCGAAAACCGGACAATGCACTGCGTGTGGCGCGCGCCAATGAGTCAAACGTAATTTTGGAATCTTATTTACACCAGACAAAATAACAAATTTGGGTTGATAATGTTCAATAGGTCATATAACTGCTGTGCATGTAAATAGAACGTGCACTTTCGGTTTCTGCACACGCATAATAACGTTACTAGATTTAATTAAAAACTAGTAATTATGATATGTTTGGCGATTGGGTATGAATATGCAAGCTAAATGAATTTGTTTGTATTGTAAACAGCACATATGGTGTTTTAAAGCCAAATAAAATTTTATGAAACACAATGGATGCACCTTTAACGGGAGTTGCATAGCTCAGTAATAGTGAGTAGAAGTAGAAGTATAATATTCTACTCTATTCTACTACTACTACCCTACTCTATTTAAACCTGTAGGTATATAAAAAAGGAAAGAAGAACGAGTATCAGATTGCATTCACATTGAGTCGGCTCCAGAAAGAGTCCGTTGTTTATTAATGACATGGCATCATGAACTCACATAGCATCATAACATTGTTTGGTGACGTCAGAATAGTGTTTTATTAGTCACTAGTCACACGTTACAGTGCTATTTTCAACGGTGACTGATTACAGAATTTCTTGTGATTGAAAGATGCTGGTGTTCCACCGACATTTATATAATAGCTGCTTGAGAGGCATTCTAGAAGTTGGTGTAATAGAATAGAAAAATAATAATTTGGATGTTCAACTTCTGTATTTCACAAGAGCGACGTTTCGGTATATAGTTCCTTATACCGCTATCAAGATATGGAAGTCACTGAGACTCTTGGCCAGCATAAATGGTTTACACAACACATTCAAGGGTAGAATAATCTTTATTTCTTGGTTTACATAACGCAGACTGTTTCTTACAATTCTAAACTGTAATAATAAAAATAATATATATGTTTCCAATATTATTTTTAATTGGTATTTTGTATTAATCCATCGATAATCTGTAAAACATGTACATAATAATCCATCTCAGCTACCATCGTAAAACCACAATGCTTCCTATTGAAATAAAGTGCTCTCACAAAAATAGAAATAAGTGTAACCAATGGCTACATCATACTTCTGAATCAGTAAAAAGAGTTCAAAAACGAAAGTACAGGGTTCGGTCAAGCCATGCGAGTATATTTCCCATCGAACGGCCATTTTAATGCGTTCACATTAAACTTGTCTCTCCAGGCAGTTCTAGTAATCAGACTGACGTAGCGATACCTAAACATTCTAACAGTTTTAAATATGGTACACCACCTAGTTACAAAAAGTTGACGTTTTTTCCAAAAAATAACTATGATTAGTCAGTTTCACAATCAACACACATAATTTCATGAAAACTACATTTTCAACTGTTTTATATGAAAGTGCATGTCAAGTAAAAAACTAGAAAACGCAAATCGAAGATGGTGAGATCCCCTTACCCATCACCAGGAGACAGTCATAATGACAATTGGCTGTTATCAGCGTCTTTTATAGTCCAGAATCGCCATTTGATGCTGTTTGACAAACTTAACGTGCTTACTCGGGAACCATACGTATTGTACTCGGAGTTGATGCAAAATACGGGTGAAATTATAACGCGAACTTTGCCTGATCACGTGTGCAAGTTTCGTGGGGAACGGGGTACATGTATGTCGTGTATATATCACCACAAATGTGAGTTAAATGTAGCCAAGATCAGGTATAATCCTATCGAAAACGGGTGTTCAATAGCACTGATTTCGGTATTAAGCGTAAGCTCAGTTGTTAGAGTTTCCGCTCATTACCCGCTCGGGGTTCCATTCCAAGTGGAGCCATATCACATGACGTTAAAAGACGGGAATTGTTGTTTCCTTGCTTGAATTCACCATGTATTGAATTTGAGGACAATAAAGAGTTATAAAACATGGTTTATTATGTAGTTATAATAACGTAGATACTGCATACAACAGTTTTAACAAAACACAAACGCTTGTACATGATCAGATCTTCGGTGTCGAATAGGCATCACTCGGGGAAGTCTATCACTTGTCGTAAACAAGTGAAAAGGGACTTACATATGAACTGGGTTCCGTGCCATAACAGCGAGCGCTTATAATAGCTCATCGATCGCTCAATGTAGTGCTCAATTAGCGCTCAATGTAGCGCATTCTCTCCTGAACACTACGGTGCGATTCCTCGAGGTTTGCTCGCTTTGCTACGTACCGCTACATTTAGCAATCGCGTTCAAGAGAGGTTTAATGTAGCGCTCAATAAGCGATTATAAGCGCTCGCTGTTATGGATGTTATGGAACAGAGCCCTGATCTAACTTCCAAATTCCAATTGCTAGAGAAAACAAGATGTTCTGGATAACAACGCATTTATTGTGAAGATACGGGGTATACGGTTACTCCTTCATCGGGTAGAATGTGGGGTATAACAAGGTAACCCACCTGATGAAGGATTAATCATATTCTCCGAAATGTCGTGTATCTTCACAATAAAGAAGAAAATCTGTCATCTCAATGCCCCTCAATGACTTCTTATTGAACCACAATATGAATATACCAAAAATTGTTAAAGGGATATTTAGATATTTCAAATGATGTATGTTCTTCCTAGAAATTGAAATTTGTAAAGCAATAGGCCACCAATGATAAGCACAGCGTTTACGTTTGCCGATAATTGCATGATTGCCTTCGAGTGTTATACCAAATTATTTTGATATAATTGCCTACTTAGAACTTCAACCTCTGTATTACTAACGTAATAAATCTTAGGTCATATTTGTATTGCCATTACATTGATAATCTGTATGTCTATTATATACAATTTATGCAACATAACAAGGGCGTGTTTGTTTACATGTACACACTAGACTGAAATTAGTTAATTGGTATCTACAATAAGTCATCCATAGCTAATGAATCCCAAACGCGGTGACATATTTGCTCTGTTTGTCAACAGTTATTCGTCGAATTGGTCAAGTTTTCACAAATCTTCAACCTGTAAATAAATAAAAAATTATATAGTGTCACTTTCACAAAGTCAACATTACATCATGTACTTATCATTTTAAATTAAATTTTATTAAATAAAGAGGATCAATGAGTCAAACGTAATTTTGAAAATATTTACAAGAAACGAAGAGACCAATTTGAGTTGATAATGTTCTATCTGTTTGCACTTTATCAAAGGACCATCACTATACACTGTACATCAATGATGTTGAAATATTCAAAAGGGCGATTTTTAATGGCTTAAGAATATTTTTGTTCATCCGAGTCGGCGGTAAAATTATATTTTTTTTATTTGAGTCGAAAGGAGAATTTAGCATGGTTAGGAGATGAGGAACACGGAAGTGAATTGCTCGACTTTATGGAGTATCATTTTATCTTTACAAGAGTTTATATTATACCATTCACTATTAGTCATATATCATCTTTACATGTAGCCCTATTTTACATTTACAAGAATTATAGATCAGTCTGAGTCATACCTTCTGATCAGGTTGTCTAGTTCTGATTGTATCCTTGCTATCCGCACAGAGTTACCGCCCTTTGTTGGACAAAGCGATCCCAGGAAAGCGTTCACTTTCTCTTTATAGTCCTCCCTGAAATACACAGAGCAAGTAAGCAGAATGTCAAGGGGGTTCCTAACGTAGAACCTAATATTGAAACTACTCTAAAAGATCAGATTTACCAAAAGTGGAGAAAAGATATAGCAATAAGTTCGAAGGGACAATATTATAAATACATAAAGATTTTACCTTCTTTTGACGCCACCTTTTATTACCTAAGTTATCCGTTGTTAAAATTAAGAACTTCTAATCACTGTTTGCCTGTCGAGACAGGACTTTGGAATAATACCTCAAGAGAAAATAGAACATGTAGATTATGCGACTTCAATAGCAGATGAATTTCACTATATTTTCCGTTGCCCTACTTTCCATGAAACCAGAAAAAAATTAAATTCCAGCAAGATTACTTAACTTCGCAAATATTTCATCTTATAGACAACTCTTCACCACACAATACTTTATTGTTTTAAGAAACCTAGCTAAGTTCATAAACATTATACTCTCTACAATTTCAAAAGCTAAGAAACCTGGTCAATAATATGCTTAGATCATTTAAACTTGAGTCGTTTTTGTATATATGACTGTACTTGAAAATATCCTGTTATAACCCACCGCCATTTTGACATTGTATATTATATGATTGATGATGAATATGTACTCCTATAGAATGTGAGAATAAATGAAGTTGAAGTTGAAGTTGAAAATGCCTGAGAGAAGTTCATGCAATTAAGACAAGACATTGACCCTGCATCAGTTTCTGGAATCACATTCTGGGAGAAGCGGTATGACGTGTATCCCGAGTTAAACTCCAGGGCCATGTTCAAGAGAGGTTTCAAAGTAATCGTTTAATGAGCGATTACTTTTAAACCTCTCTTGAACGCGATTGCTCAATGTAGCGCTACGTAGCAAAGCGGGCGAACCTCGAGGAATCGCACCGTGTCGTTCAGGAGAGAATGCTACCTTGAGCGCTTTCAATGAGCGGTTATAAGCGCTCGCTGTTATGGAACGGAGCCCTGGTTTCATAGGGAGTTAATGCAAGAATTTGTATCAATTCTCTAGACCGCTCTTTTCAAATTGACAACAACAAAATAGATGCATATTTTGACCGCTCTTGGCGCATTCCCGCATTATTTAACAAAACATTTATATTGTTTAACCTAACAATGAAAAACTATCTTTCGAAGAAGTATAGTGATGCACCGGTATGCCCAAGAATCATTTCACGATTATAATCAACCTAATTGGCCTCCTTTAATATATTTTATGAACGCTTCATTTCTTAAACGAGAAACATCGTTTATTTTTTCTTGATTTCAAGCTTAAGTAGATGTGCTTTTTTATATTTTCAACTTATTCACATTCTCATTTCCCCCGTTTCCATGTAAACGGAACTTGGACTTTCATTTTCGGATCAGAACTCTAAAACTGTATGGCTCAATGGAACTTAGTATGTGAATCAATCGTCATGTGTAGATGCGCCTTGTTGGTTTATCAAGTTCTTCGCATTATGTTCTCCATTTTATGCATAACATATACACTTTCGTATCATAGCATATTCTAATTTCAAACCTCACAGTTAATTGAAATCATTTGGTAGCTCGTTGAATTGACCAGGGGTTAACTTTGGGAAAACTTATTTTTGTTCATTGCTTGTAAATTATCCAAAGTGATCAACATCGTCAAAGATGAACTTTGTATTTACTTTTTTCATCATTCAATGTGTTCGTGGTGATAGTTGTTCTCATTTAGCGGATATGAAAACTTTAAAAAAATTAAGGAAATCTTCAATTTGAATATATGGCCCTTCTGTCTATTTCATCTTGCCGCAGTGGCACTAATGACCTGAGGGTCAAATGATAAGTTTGAGAATGATTATTATATAACACATGGACATAGAACGATACTTTGTCAGAATGTCAGTAGAGTATACCGTTGATACTCAGACAAAATCCAAATTATTTCATACCCTCACTTATACACACTCAAGTGTGTCAAAACAAATTGGGATGAAACTGTATACATGTGTTCCTAAAACATTCCTAATGTTGCAAAAACTCATGAAGTGATTTTATAAGAAGTGTAAAGTGAAAGGTCGGCACAAACTTTAGAACGTCAATAAAGATTTCAAGGTTTCAAGTAACGAATTTTGTTTTCATCCCATCCCAAAGTGTCGAATTTCTCACACGGGAGCGTCTGTTTGAGTGTTACGTTATATGAGCGTAGAGGTAACACCGTGTGCAGTGTAGCGCCGTGCTTCAGTACTGTTAATGACATAAGCTACGAGGATTGCCTGCACTAATCTAAGGTTAAAGTTATCTTGTTTATATAGGCTGGTGCCGTGAACTCTCGATATAATTGACACAGGATGTATAGTCGCAAGAGAATACACACCTACAGTGTGTGATGAACCTCGCTATATAGTACAGCTGCGTCCTAAATGTTGAGTCACCTACACTGCAGTTCATATCATCAATATAAAAACAGTATTTCTTACATGTACATGCGATTTGATTGTAAATCACTGAAAGGTTATAACGTCACTTTATCAGTCGCATATATAGAACTTGACCGCAACAATATGTGAACAGGGTACGTAGGACGACAGTGTAAGAATGCAACTTGTCTGTAGATTACCACAGATGTGCGTTCCTGTCACAGACGAATCGCATACAACTTAATTAGGAAGTAGATAGTCTGAACGGGACGTAGCTATAGATGATGCAGTGTACGTGATGCGTAGGGATGTATACTGGATTCAAATCGACATAATAAACATATAAACTGAAACAACCATGCCAGACTTTTATCCCCCAAATCACTGTATATTTTGAACAAATGTTCCCTTCGGAAGTTTGAATCATATTTGAAGAAATCTGTTGTTAGGACACCGCATTCCTTTTCTACAGGCAAGCGCATAATAAGAATATTATTCATCATATCATGTTACCGATCTGAAATATGATGTGTTTAATGTTGACATTGTGTTAATCAGATTCAACACGTGATTGTGCAAACATGTTCATACATGTATGATGAGAACGGAAAGAAATGCCAACCATTTAACATTGCATGTATATGATCAGATATTGCTATGAAATCAAATTTACCTGGCAGCAATATAATTAATAAGTGATGTCATGTTCAGGCAATATCTAAAGCAGTTCCGCAAATCATATCAATAGCAGGCGTTTCTTTTGATTGCAGTATTTGCCTTGATCTTTCCAGCATTTCTGTATTATATTACTTTCTTTATTACATTGATTTTCATCATAAAAACAGTCAACCGTTAAAGAAACATCAGCACAGAGAGAGTCGATTTTGAATGGGTTTTTATTTTTTTTATTTATAGTAACATGATTTGTTAAGAGGTATCCGCAATTTCATACATAGTATAATACTTCGGGAATCCGTTTTTCATGTCTGTTCATTTGTACATTGGGGGTGTTGAAATTGCTTTATTAAATGTTTTTTGGACAGAACGTCGGACATTTAACTTACAAATTCATAAGATGTGGAAACATGATAAGTAAAAGATGTTGTAAACATAAATAACATTCTTGGTCTTAAATGTGTTGACCCGTCTTTTCTGTAGGACATCATAAAACAAACCAAATAGCACTTTTTGACTCTATTATCTGGTCTAGTTGAGGAGATTCCAAACGACGATGTCTTAAAACATGTGTTTCTCAGAAAAATGAACAGATAATGTTTAGTAATTTCAAATTTAGTTTAGTTGGCTTCTGAAGACATGGCGTATCTCTGCTTCAGTCGTGTTTATCACTCGTGGATTGACTTATCTTGTGTTTGTATGGTGACGTTTCTTTGGGGCTGAGTGTATTATTTTTTAAATTTTGGAAAGTGTTACCTAAACTGCATAACTTGTTTCTGAATTAAATCAATCAATTTCTTCAATCAATCAAATATATTTGAACATAAATAACTGTTTTACTATAGTAAAAAACCCAGTCGCATACAACTTCAATGCGACAGTTTGTGAACAGGGCACTCACCTATGCGATAAGCCTTATAGTGTAAAAAACGTCACGTCTAGATCTGTTTCCACAGTTTGTGAACAGGGCACTCACCTATATGATAAGCCTTATAGTGAAAATAACGTCACCTGTCTGTTTCCACTTATATCTACATACCCACGACTGGGCTGCTCGTCGCTACAGTAAAAGCTTTAGGGCTTGATCGTAAGGAAATTCCTCAATGCATGCATTCCTTGTCAGCATCGTCATATCATGCATACACATGAATAAAGATGTCAGGGGAAATGTGATTTGCTTGTATATTACATTTCTTGGATGAATTGGAAGAATTCCTAGTACTTTTTATATCAATAGCATATGGACATAACACATGAAAACCACTTTTATCATTTTTGTCAGAAAACGAGAAGATGCAAGTCAATGAAAATTAAAATAAGTTTACACTTCTAACATTCTATTGAAAATGAAATTGAAAACAATCCATTAACTTGATTTAGCTTGCTTTATATTTATGAAGTAGTGTACTAGTCAGAATATTTAGGTTCTTCCAAATAAATGTTTTCGAAAAATACAATTCTTTAATAGCATTGGAAATATGGCATTGACTATTTTTACGAATTGTCATTTTCCTTCTGAATTCAGATTTGATGCTTTTGTGATTGAAATATACGATGTCAAAATTATAAAATGGATTTTATATAAAGTCTATATTACCATGTATATATTCAAATGTTACAAATGTTAAGAACACCATACCAGTATTTCTTTCTCGAAGAATTTGATAATTAGGCAACACCCTTTTCCCTTTTTGATATGTTCCTATAACTACACTTCCCTATCACTCAACATTTTGTAAATAAGATGCATCTCGCTAAACATTTCGTACAAATATTACTTTATATGTAATAATCATAGATGTTTGACAACCCTATAAAATCATGTAGGAATGCCTGCGTTGAAAATAAATTTGAGGAATGTGTACCCAAATCATTCAAGTATAATACATGTGTTTATAAAAACACCTTAGTTTGGTTATCTAAACCTATATGATAGATATTTCGTTTCAGCACATAAATTATGCTTTGTTCCCGTGCAGTATAGACTATATGCATCTTGGTGTTGGTACCCACGTGTCAACTCGTTAAATATCTCTTTAATCTTCCCACCCCGCATGCAGTTAACTTATGTGAACGAACTAAAGTCTAAACAAATTATTTAAATATTTGCTTTACATTACAGTCTATTATTCACAGATTTTACACGAGTTTTTAAAATTATCATATTCCCCAGCAGTTGCTAGTTCATACATATATTTTGAAACTTTATCTGTTCAAAAATTTCCAATATTCTAAGTTTTGGTCATTTTCCATTTTAAGCACGGGGCTTAAATTTAGGTAAAAAGTCACTCTTACAAAATAGATAAATTCCTTCTCTAAGCCCTGGGCCTAAAAACGTGCGGCTCCGTTAGGTTACTTTGTAATGTGTGTTTAAAATACCGTACTCCGAGTTTTTAATTATGTCTTCGAGGTTTACGCACAACGACGAAAACCTTTATTTTTTAGCTAATCAGAAAACTTTTATTCTGAATATACGTTCCGTTCGTTTGACGTTCTTCATTTGTCATCTCCGACAGTCTGCTAATGTGTTTGCACCGAGTCGTGCATCAGAATTTAAAAAAAAAACTGCTTCTAATGTTTTCTAGATTTATGAGAGTTTATTTATAACAATCGTGAAGTATCGCTCTCTATACCAACGGATATGTGAAAATTATTCGGTCGGTGCAATTTGTTTAAACGTTATGAGATGCGTATGTAGGTCTATGAATATAATCATCTATTGTAAGTAACAATGTAATTAAAATGTTATTAAAATATAGGAAGATACTGAAATTCCATTGACACAATTATTTATTGCACTTAAGCATGTAATTTAACTGTTATTAAAATGCTAATTGTTATTATATAGATAGAGAGATACTGCAACTCCATGAACATAACCATTTATTGGACTTAACCATGTAATCAAAATGTTATTTAAAAATCGGAAGTTATCGAAACTTCATACATGATTGTTTCTTCAATTTAAGCAGGTAATCAAAATATTATATAAAAATACGAAGATACTGAAAGAACATAAATATAAATTAATGATTTATTCCCCTTAAGCGTGTAATAAAAATATCATTTCAAGATCGGAAGATAATGAAACTTAACATTATTATTTATTTCACTTAAACATATCATTAAAATTTCATTAAAATATTAAATGATATTAAAAGATGAGCTTCAAGATATTGAAAATTCATGAACATAAAAAATTATTGAACCCATACAAGCATGTCATATAAGCTCGTGCAGAAACGCGATCGCCAGACGCACTAACAGTCGGCGTGGAATTAAATATAAGAAGTGATATTTGATTATTAAAACCGCAGTATCTGTTATTCAGTGATCAAAATTAACTAAATCACACAAATGTAGCATTCGCGAAAATAATGCACTTGGAATCTTGCAGTAAGTTCGTTCCATGAGAACCCCGTTGTTCTATCTCCACTTTTGGTCGAATCTCAGTTAGAGTGTTCTGAGTACATTTCTGGTGGTTTATTTCCACAGCAAGTTTTAAGGCAGTATATAGCTTAGAAAATGGTTTTCTTGGTGTTTTCTATGCATCATCAACCAATCCAATATCAGCTTTTGATCACGTGACATGGACATAAAACAGTTTGGAACTAATGATATCTTCAAAATTGATGGCTATTTTCCTCCTTTACACGCTTATTTCAGGTAAAATATTGATAAACTAATATGAAAATCTCTTGTTTTGATATCCTTTACAAACAGAATATATACAATCTTTTAAAAACGCCACGTGAACAACACTACCAGTTAGAACAATTTGGAACTAAGCTTTTTCTTAAAACGTTGAGGTAAATGTTCTATGTCCAAACAGAAATACGAATGTTTACGAAAAAAATGTGTCTTTTTTCGAATATCCGTCAATTGGTTTACATTATGGAAGCAATTTCACATGTGTGTACACACTTTCATTGAATTCCAATACGTATTACAAATATGCTGAGCATTAGAACTTTAGAACTTCAAAACTACTTTTCTGGAGTTGGAACAACGTAGTCCTCATGGGACGAGTTGTTTGCTGTATTTTGAAAACATGTTAGCGTGTTCATTAGAGTTCGTGTGTAAGGGAAGCATGAAATAACAGCCACATTCATTTTATTATCATTTACCTATTAATAAATATATTTTATTACGAAATGTAGTTTCATAGATAGATATTAAAATATAACCTTGTAAGAAGAAATATGTCTTCCTTGGTAGCATATTAAGATTAAAAATGGACAAGTCGTTATTCTATGTCAACTCTGTCATCGTCATAATTTGACATTTTTTTAAAACGTCGTACTTTCGGTATTATGATAAAAACCCTAACTACATTGAACTCCTCTTTATTCAAATGTTTAAAGTAAGAAGAATAGTCTTAAATAGACACTTGACTTAAATAAAATCGTCGTCGTTCTTGTGGGGGTAATTATTTGAGCTATCCTCGTATTGCCTACATCTCGTTTCGCCTACACCTCAGTTGGCCTACATAAAACATATTTGCCAATAGTATCATATATATTCGAGGAACGGGGTTATCGAATGATTGGCTCACCACTTCAATAACTCACCACTTCAATAACTCACCACTTCAATAACATAACAGATCATACAGTCAACTGTACCACAAGAACATGCATGATCAACACTGAAAATACAACAAGAATAAGTTTAGAAACCTTTAATACCTGAAGCTTATTATATACATACTTTACATAACAACAGTGATTGCATGACTGGAAATGATCTCCGAGTGTGAGCAGGAATAGTACATCATAAAAAGGAAAGCATAAACGTATGGCACAAATGGGCGACTATGCTAACATGTGTTGAAGGGAAACATTATCAGTTTGCTGATCGGAACGTCTCCAAGACGAGTGGAGACTAAGCTACCAATTATAAGTAGAACTGGATGCAGTTAAACAACAACTCGTTTGTTTCAAAGTTTGGCAGGAGCTTCGCATGAAGTAAAGACCTCCCAAAAACTTATCGCTCATCAAAGAGGGTGATGTTTTCCTTACTTTTTCACCAGAGTATCTTTGGAAGTAGATTGGAAACATCGGGAATTAGGCTAGAAGAAGCGGGACAAACTAACATACGATTCGCTACAGAAATTGGTTTCAAATACAACTTATTTCTGGAATTTGAAAATACCATTGTAACAACGCATATATTAGGATATCCGTTTTTGTATGCAAGTTCAACACACATTTAGAAGCAGGATTGGATAAACATGAGTCGAAACAGCTCAGTAAAGTCTCTACCAAGGATTTGGAAGAATATGTGCAATGTTTAGTGGATGATATTTGAATATGTGGTTATATTAGCTTACATGCACATTCATGTCAATATCATGTTCTAAAGTTTGTGATGGAGATTAATTAAATGCAATTATACCAGTCTACTGCATACACATCTTGATATGCATACAATGAACAATAATTATGAAATGAAGACTTGTACATAACGCTGAGAATAAAATTGAGCGAACAAATACAATGTTGAAATGTTCAACAAAAATGATAAATCCTAACTGTTATGAACAAAATACTACATGTAACTTCTATTATTATATGAAGAAAAAGAATTTCACTAAATATGTACAGCTTACATACTGTATTATCGTCCGAAGACTGACGAAATCCAGCGGAATTGATCCCACTGAATAACTGATAAATATTATCAACTTTAAACTGGTCGAATCTTCATGCACAAATAGTGATCAATTGTCAAAAACAGTCTCTGAGACCTGTCCATCATTCAAACATTTCAAACATTGTTTCTCACCAAGCGTCATCAATCCGAGTATGGTAGTTCACGCATGACACAGACTGACGTGAATTCCCCGTCAACGGTTGCAATGGTATTTACCGTGTTGTTGTGCAGTGACAGGACGTCGACGGTGGACTTGAACTTGTAGCCAATATAAATATCACTCCCGTCAATGAAGAGGTCACTCGGATAACTTCCCGTCTTCGGCTTGAAGCGAATAACGCGGTGAGCCTTAGCCTTTTTGGCCGTTGTGTCCTTTACCTTGTTGATGACAATTCTGTCTGCGTAGTAGAGAACAGCGTTAAGGTTGTCGAAGGTCAAGCACGTGATGTATCGTCCCCGCAGCAGAATTGACTGTTCACTTCCGTCATAGCTGATCTTAGCGATGCGAGCGCGAAATGAAACAAATGCCATTTCATTCTTATAATCAAGTGTTATTCTTGACGGACGTCCGTACTTTCCGGTATGGGCAATAACCCTGTAACCACTTCCGTCGGTAAACATGACTGCAACTGCATGGCCGGGCGACACAGTTGTAAGGAATAGTAGCTGTTTGTTCGGATCAACTGCTAATCCGTAGGAAAGGATATCACGGGCAAGTGTCGTGAAATTTGTCCCGTCTACTTTTGACGAGTAGATTGCAGACGGAGTGAAGGAAGACCAAATCAGCTTTTCATATGTGGGGTCAAATGTCAAGGCATATGTCAATTTCCGATCTAATGTCATGACCTCAGCCGATTTATTTCCAAAGACATAACGATAGAAATGTGCACCATAATACGAGACGGCCATGACACCAGGGACGAGCGGCTGAATCTCCGGAACATCCTGATACTGGATACTTTCTGGACACTGGTCAGAGGCTAGAGTCGGTGTCACGGACACTGTCGCTGTTGTGGGTGGGGAGGTGACGACTGTGGTCATCTCACAGGGAACAGCTCCATCAGATAGCAACATCTGTTTGAGACACCCGCAGCTGTACTGACTTAATTTCTTGTCCGTGATTTTGGCCACGATAGCGATTGTCTGCTGAAAGATAGCGTTATCCTTCTCCAAAAGTTTAATTCTCGTCCACAAGGTGTCCACCTCTTTCAGGAGGAATTTGACCACTTCTTCCACAGTTTGAAAATGAACTTCTCTCTTTTTCCTTACATGATCTTCCTCTTGTACAGGGTCGTTCATACTTCCCTTAAGAATATCTCCAAAATCATCACCAATGCGAAAATTGTCCCAATTATGTCCAAATGCTCCACAAAATAATACCAACAAACATATATACGACATCACAGCCATTGTAGAATTGTTCTACTCTAAAGCTATATTGTATGTCCGGTAGAGTCACATTCAGATCGTCGGAGAGGTCCCTACCTCTTGGTAACCAAATGCATGTGTGCACCGTTTCTGCACGTTGGCTTAGATTCCAGCTAACCTCACGGAAACATCCGAAGTTATGCGAACGTCGAAGTCGTGATAAATATGACCTCGCCTTTTTTCGCGGAATGCAAGCACGCGATAGCGATCTTCCGGAGAGTGCCGTTCAAGAGATTCCGAGATTTTACATGTCATTACCTTCTTTCGTGATGGCAACACGTTTAGAACATTGAAGTGCTTCTTAACCGAAACCACATTCCTTGTTTAAGTTCTCTGTTTCTCTTATTGACATCATAAACGCTCCTTGCAAATGCAGTTTCACCACCTGGCAAAGTAGTTGGTGCATTGGTAAAAATCATTTATCATAATCGCAATCTATCTTCTTTTTATGTAACTTCATCTTTCTTAGGTTCTATCAGTATTCCTTTTTATTGTAATTAGAATTTATTTCGTGACAGCTGCACGTGAATCCTCTATTTTCTACATAAATGCATTGCTCTTATGTACAGTTTACGCAGTTTCCTTATCACTTCAAAACTTACAGATTCACTTCCCACAGTTTCCAGGAGACTTGAGTAATACTTTCATCTGTGGAATCTTTCAACCGAAACTTGAAATGATAAACATACATGTTTATTTTTTACAGTAATAAAAATATCGATTTAAAGTCAAGTATGTACTCTTATTCCCCGTATATAAAGAATTCTAATCCGCTGCATCGTCATAACTACGATCTCATTAACTTGGGCCTTATTTGTCTATAACACAGATTTTTAAAAGATTGGTATTTCCTTCCTTCAATCCCTATTTCAATGTAAGTATCCGCGCCAATCCTTCCGTCGATCCCTATTTCCATGCATTCATCTGTTTCGTCTGTCTATCCCGTTGCGACATAGCCATGACAAGCGAATTCCAAAATATAGAAATTAACAGAAGGGGAAATTGTTAAAATCCTTTGAATCGAAGTTCTATATACATCATATGGAAACAACATTTAAACTTCAATCACATATCAAAGAAAACGTTAAAGGAACAGTTTCCGTGAAATGAAAAAATAAAGAATTTGTTTGATATGTTGGAGTCTCATAAAACATATTTTAATTATAGAAATATCTCAATTTTTCAGCACAATAACGTAGATTATTCATTATGAAGGAATGTAATTCAATTGTTTGAATATTGAGTCTGAGTGTATACCAAAACATAGCGCGGTGATTTATTTTCTTATCAGTTTTCAATGAAAGAAACACGTATCTGAACACAGTATAACGAATAGATTTATAAGCCTTCCGATGAAATCATATGTTTCATGTCATAATGTATATCATATACTTGCCAAAGTATTGCAGTCGATGAAAAGTAATCGATAATATTACATTAATAAAACTCTTTATTGTTGTCATCCTCGGTTACCCATGGTTTGATATAATGGAGAGTAACGGAGCATATACAAAACCATGGGTAACCGAGAATGTATTGTTCTCTGTACAAGTACACTTGGAAATTCGCTCAATAATGTCGGCACTCGGAAGCGACAGTGCAGCGCAAAGTGAGTACATCGTCCTATCTTTATAATGCTGACAGACAGACAGACAGACAGACAGACTTTATTCAGAATTAAAACCCTCATGGCCCAGACTACATCATAATAGCGATAGTACGATGTGGTGTTACAATTGCATAAAAAGAAAGCAACATTTCTAATTAATGGCAAGTTCTCGCAGGATATTAACTTACAGAGTTTCATTCTTGTAGGATTATTGATGTAAAATGATGGTACATACAATTTTCTAAGATGCTCAAAATATAGACATACGAGAATAACATGGTATTCATTTTGTATATCATGTAAACAACAGCGTGTGCAAAGTAAATCATTGACATTAATATTGTTGCTTCGTCTAAACTTCTGGGTTATGTGACTGACATCGCAATTTAACAAATAACCTTAATAAATCTTTAGGTACAGTATCTGAAAAAATATATGATTCAGCTGCAAAAACAGACTTGAAGGATTTATAGAAAGATAGGTAATGTGACTTGTCTAATCTTGTTTACCAGTCTTGAATATTTATGTCAATACAGCGCCTATTAAATTCAGACATAAAAAGAGAGAAATCAACTTAATCTTGGTTTACCCATACATAATGAAAATCCTGTTGTGGCTAAAAGTGTGCGTACATGGGATACCCAGTTCTGGCTACCATTTTCATCATGCTGCTTTAACATTTGATAACCTGCTGCAGGATGTCGTGAAGGGTGTAATCGTAGTAACCGGCACCAATATCCAATACAATTACAATAATATCTTACACACAGATTGTATCTACCAGTTTCATCCAAAACAGCTATATTAGATGATTTTTTACTGATTAATAAGCAAAAACTACCTTCGTTTGACGAGTTTTGTTACTACTGGACCGGGAATCGAACCCCGGATCTTACGGGTGATGAGTGGACGCTCTACCAAGTGGAAACACGTCATCACATCCCACACAACTACACGTCATCACATCACACACATCTACACGTCATCACATCACACACATCTACACGTCATCACATCACACACATTTACACGTAATCACATCACACACAACTACACGTCATCACATCACACACATCTACACGTCATCACATCACACACACCTACACGTCATCACATCACACACACCTACACGTGATCACATCACACACAACTACACGTCATCACATCACACACAACTACACGTCATCACATCACACACATCTACACGTCATCACATCACACACATTTACACGTCATCACATCACACACATCTACACGTCATCACATCACACATATTTACACGTCATCACATCACACACAACTACACGTCATCACATCACACACATTTACACGTCATCACATCACACACATTTACACGTCATCACATCACACACATCTACACGTCATCCAACACACATCTACACGTCATCACATCACACACATCTACACGTCATCACATCACACATAACTACACGTCATCACATCACACACATCTACACGTCATACCATCACACACATCTACACGCCATCACATCACACACATCTACACGCCATCACATCACACACATCTACACGCCATCACATCACACACATATACACGTCATCACATCACACACATCTACACGTAATCACATCACACACATCTACACGTCATCACATCACACACATCTACACGTCATCACATCACACGCATCTACACGTCATCACATCACACACAACTACACGTCATCACATCACACACATCTACACGTCATCACATCACACACAACTACACGTCATCACATCACACACATCTACACGCCATCGAATCACACACATCTACACGCCATCACATCACACACATTTACATGTCATCACATCACACACATCTACACGTCATCACATCACACATAACTACACGTCATCACATCACACACATCTACACGTCATCACATCACACACATCTACACGTCATCACATCACACACAACTACACGTCATCACATCACACACATCTACACGCCATCACATCACACACATCTACACGCCATCACATCACACACATTTACACGTCATCACATCACACATATCTACACGTCATCACATCACACATAACTACACGTCATCACATCACACGCATCTACACGTCATCACATCACACACAACTACACGTCATCACATCACACACATCTACACGTCATCACATCACACACAACTACACGTCATCACATCACACACATCTACACGCCATCACATCACACACATCTACACGCCATCACATCACACACATTTACATGTCAACACATCACACACATCTACACGTCATCACATCACACACAACTACATGACTTTATGAATGTATTCATTATTCATTCTGTAGTTTGTATTCATTGACTAAATACACGTGTGCGTGCTCCAGTCTGAACGTCTATATATAGTGTTAACTTTCAAATAATTGGTTTGTCGTGCCTAACATGACAATTTTACGACTTCAGGAAAATAGATTAGGCCCGTTCAAACACCTCCTAAAAAGATGCTGTAACATTCTGAAGTACGTCTAATGCGTGTGAACAATGCTCCTCATACATGTATGCAGTCTAAACCAAACCGACCTCCAACGTGCTTTTTTAAGTAGTTTGGAAAGAGGACCCTCTCAACTTGATGCCAAAAATAGGATCGTCTGTCATGTTTCATTTCTGATAATTCTCTAGAACTTCTGAGTACACCGATTTGTTTTCATGTTTTACTTGAATATATAGAAACAACACATACCATTCTGTTTTATGTGTTTTATCTTTATTTTGACATTTTTCAAAGTTCACATTTGTGTCTTAGGTAACCGCCTGGTTTTAATCAACACTAACTGTGTCATTTACATTTCAAGTTGGAATCAGATGTTTAGAATAAAGATCCATTTGCGTTACTGCGCAAAAGTACCTCAAATGAACAAAATGCAAAAAATAAATCCAATTGTTTATTAAAAATATAGATCGTTCATCCCGTAAATGGCTGGGAGATATATATATATATTACCAGAATAAATTTCAGTTAAGGTATTTTGTTCTTCAACATAATTTGCGCAGTATGCAAAGAAGGAAATTAAGAAGATTTTAATTTTTGTTTTTGTAGCCTCTCTCTCTCTCTCTCTCTCTCTCTCTCTCTCTCTCTCTCTCTCTCTCTCTCTCTCTCTCTCTCTCTCTCTCTCTCTCTCTCTCTCTCTCTCTCTCTCTCTCTCTCTCTCTCTCTCTCTCTCTCTCTCTCTCTCTCTCTCTCTCTCTCTCTCTCTCTCTCTCTCTCTCTCTCTCTCTCTCTCTCTCTCTCTCTCTCTCTCTCTCTCTCTCTCTCTCTCTCTCTCTCTCTCTCTCTCTCTCTCTCTCTCTCTCTCTCTCTCTCTCTCTCTCTGCTAGTGAATTTAACCTTACGATCCCCATTGTGTCACAGTGACATGTCATTACTGATAATTAAAATACCAACCGTAAAGTTATAACATCACTGTTTGTCTTCGTTACTGTAAGTTTTAAACTCGCATACATATATCAAACATTCACATCAACCAATTTAGACTGTCAAGTTGCCAAGGAAGTATGTTAACTGCCTGTAAAAAGACAAGTTCTAGAAGCTGAGCATGAATGATACTAGAAGTGATGGATATCTTCATATTTTTAAAGAATCCAGTTTCAAAAATGGAACTGCCGCTGCCAAAAGTAACACGTCATTAAAGAATAACATATCAACGTGATGTCATCCGTAAAAAGGTATTACCCGTAACGCCCTCTTCCCGTTATGATACCAACAGAGGTGTGGTTCCATTATTCAATACACTGGAAAAGATTACCTGAAAGGTTTGATTAAGGCTCCATGTACTTTAGCGTAAAGACAAACCAATATGGTTTTCATTAGTCAATGAAATATACTTAAGGATGTTCGCTCCTTCCTGTTGAACTTCAAAAAAGAAATAATATGATGAAGTAAAGCTTTTTTTTCATTTTTATTTACTTCATGATATTCCACATCACATACATATTTTTAAAAATAAAATGAAATAAAGAAAATGTGACTTTAGAACCTCTAAAAAGTGCTTAAACAGCATAAATGGCCTCAATTTGACTAAAAAGGGAGGTTTCCATGTACATACACTACCATATATATTGTTTTCCATTGATTTCGGTAGGGGAACATGAACTTTGTAACACATCAAAAAAGGAAAAAAACAGTTTAATACTAGAAATGTAGTACTTTAAAGTTTTTAGCAGGTTTATCTTTCTTTTTCCCATAGACTCCCATGTTAAAATTGTACTTCACCCCACTATCTTACAGGCGTCATATCTCGAAAAAACCTACACTACCCCCTATTTTTTAATGCTGATTTTTCAATCATATACTTTGATCTTTTAAAAAATATAATGTTTAATTCTATACATTTGAGGAGCGAACATCCTTAAGATCACAAAATTTTACAAAC
The DNA here is from genome assembly GCA_936450465.1 of Gibbula magus. Taxonomy (NCBI): domain Eukaryota; kingdom Metazoa; phylum Mollusca; class Gastropoda; order Trochida; family Trochidae; genus Gibbula; species Gibbula magus. The sequence goes on from OW388295.1 coordinate 70,024,473, forward strand.
TAACAGACAAATGAAAGGATATTATAGATAATCATATTAGAAAACAACGAAAAAATAGTATTAAAAAAAAGGACAGTCACTGACGTTTTTGAAAGGCTTTTAGATGTGGAATACATAAGGAACCGTTGACTTTTCTGTATTAATGTATCTCAACTCGATATAACCCACATCAGTTCACTTGATGAAGGAGTAAGCATATACTCCGAGTCGTCGGCTAAGTTCACAATAAAGATCTTGTTATCCACAAAATATAGTTTTCTATGGATAGTGAAGCTTAGTGACAGATTCATGGTTAACAGACACTCTGTTATTTCATTTAACTAACAACAAACTTGAGTCTATTAAGGCACAGTCATAATAAGGATTTATTATTTACAACTATCAATATTCCGTCTTAGATTGGCATCGATACAAACTCTATCTCTGAATGCTAGCGCTGTGATTCATGTGTGTATGAAAACAGTTCCGCAAATGTGTAAAGTTAATTTTCCGTCAATGTCCAAGTTCTTGTGAGAAACAAGGCCAACGTTAGTCATTGATATACGAGCATACACACTGTAGTACTGTAAATACATAATGATCTAAGTCAAACGATCATCTCATAGGCAATGTAATTTGGGAGACATAAACAAGTTTTATCAATGAGGTCACCTCATGCAATATCTAATATGTTCAGTATGTTTGGCAATAAGATGCTCTTATACACATCGAATTGTTTTAGAAATAGATAATTGTGTTTGCCATACATGATACGTCCTCATACAAAATCCGATTTGTTAAACATCAACGAACATTGCTGAGTAAACGGAAATTTAGATTGATAAGTTTCCCCGCACTTAGAAGTTAGGTGAGAGACTGTGTGGTTCCACTATTGGCATGAAACTTTTTTGTAAATGTACCTCTGTTCATCTAAGGGTACATTTGTATAGCTGGGTACCTGGTCAACCGTGACAGATGACCTTCAAGTGACATGTATGTCGGATGGGGTTTGTCCAGGGTAATAATGTGATAATGTAAATATGAATTAAAGATCATACACTTTAACGCAAAAGTGTGCGTAAAATATATACGCCATTTCATGATGTCCTAGTCGGAGTGTCAGTGAAACTGTGTTTGTTTTGTCTTGTAAAATATTTAGAACTCCCTTAGAGTGTAGTCAAAACAAGATCTTAAAGAAATGATATTTCTTTCTTTGACTTACGTCATACTTATACTTAATAATAATTTAAAAGTTAACTGGCATATATTTTGTTTATCTGTGTACATGTAAATTTTCCCTATTTAGAACATCCTTTTTTCTGTAAAATTTTCTTTTGGACAAAATCCTATCATGAACATGCAGCTGTACAGATAGTTTCATGCTTGTAGTAAGTTTATGTTCTGCAAATTGGATCTCATTTTACATGAAGCAGAACGAGTTTGAGCAGAACACAGGAACGAGCTGACATTGAAATACATTCTAAAGATCTCATTAGTGTTGTGATGGATGGGCGCATGATGTATATCAAAACATCAACGCCTACGACAACAGAGGATAAAACTATCCATGCTGAAATCCGTGCACGTGTATAACCTTCATTATAAAAGGATGGCATTGAAGGTGGGAGGGTTCTCTAAAAATTATAATCAGGATAACGTGCACCCGATTCATTCTTTTGAATAAATATTTTTATAACAATGTTGAAAACCTTCGAAATGATTTAAGTTGTTGTGTTTTACAGGTTGATGTACATTTGTGATATATAATATGATATATGACCTCTTATCAAATATTACCAGAATTCACAAACAGTTAGTTATTGAATATGGGCAATATAAAGTAAAGTATACTTCTCTCACAGCTCTTGGCATGCAGTAGAATTAGTTAGAGGGGAATCTGAAAATAAAAATACAAATCTAGCATTATAGTTATAAGTTATGTGCACAACAAACCGAAAACGGTTTGAAATAAAAAAATTTACTTAAAAACAAAAAAAACCCACGTTATGTCAATATTTCAACGGATAAGCAACATAGGTTCATTTTCATTCGATTTTCATGGCGAAAAAACGTGAATTCATAATCTGGTTAAATATGTAGATATGTTAAAGTTAAGTTATTTTGACACATGATACAATTTGTTTAATCAACATATTTAATTCGTTTTCTTTTCGAGATATGAACTTGAAATGTGATGGTTGATTAAATGGACAAACCTCTATTAGTGTCATGAAATGTCATACTACAACACGTATTTAAAACCTTTACGTTAACATGACTGAAGATTTGATCAAAGTATATAAAGTTGACTCATTCCAAAATTCTTAAGGTGATTCAAAATGTGTATTTAAAGCATTTATTCTAACACTTGAAAAGCTACCATCACCACCATCATTACAACAATCACTGTATGTTTTACTGTTCCAACTAATACTGGATAATCAATTAATCTGATTCATCCTTACATTATCAAAGCTTATACATATACCCGTGCAAGATCATTCAAGGTTAAAGGAAACAGCTTTTTGGAAAAACTATCGAAATCATGATACTTTTTTTGGATATGAATTGTTCATTCTTGAATATTGCCTTTAAAATGTTAATAAACAGTTTTAATTTTGAAATAATAGTTTTCAGGATGCACATATAAATGTGTCTTTTGGCGAAAATATTATGTGATTGACTACTCGGCTAATACTTGGAGTATCAAAACACATTTCCCTGTGTGTTTTGATTAATTCACAGCAAAGAAAAGTAAATAGATGCATGTTAACAGGGCTGATTATGTATTCAATATATATATATATATATTTCCTTAAGATATACAAGAAATACGTTACATCTACAGTTGAAATTTGAAAGTAGAACATGGCCAGCGTTATGACGACCTACAGTAAAGATGCGTCAACACATTTAAGTCTAAGATTATGCCGAAAACATCTTACATTAACATAAGTGTCATTGTTCATAAAAAAAAGTATTTTAAGTAGTCTACCAAACAATATTAGGAATTAAATGTCTGTTTGTGTGTTTGCAATGGAAAAAGAGTTTGAATGACGCTTTGACATCGTTCATTTTCCGTTGCAAACACACAAACTGACATTCAATTCTTATAATTTCGTTCTTTGAATTTTTAAAAATATTTTGAAACACTTTATATTGGTATATGTATTCAATAAAAGATATAGTATGATCTCGATTTCTCTGAACGAAAGTTGAATCTGCGGACACACAGTAACAAGTGTTTGACAAATTTGCGAAGCGAAAATAAACAGTTCCAAAAAAAGAATCCCAATATCGTAAGATAATAAACTAAATCAAGATCAATAATTGTCGTTTATTTAGCAACAAAGAAAACGTTATCAATTCTTAACGTATAAAAAAAAACTACTTATTAACTTTAAATAAGCATTTCACTTGTTGTTTATATTTTTTAAATGTTGAGTAGCTATATTATGTTGACACGCTTAGGTTACGTTGCTTGCATGTGCAAAGCATGAATGTTCTGCAATACATTGCATTCCAGTCAGTTTATGTTGGGGTGGCAGGAAACCGTTTTACTGTAAACAAATATTGTCAATGATGGCAGAGATCATTGAGTACCTCGAAACAGATTGACTGTCACAAATTAGGAGGTGCAGACGTTTGAATCGTTGTCAGTATTTACTTACTCTTAACGTTTCTGGAGACATGTTTTCAAAATGTTTAAATATCTATCTTCTGAAAGAATTAAACAAGAATTATGAGATCTAGCGAGAGAGGAGCTGCGGCCGAACAGACAAAGTAGTTCCTTCAACGTTCACTCGACTTTAAAAGGTTCACACACGTATTAACGATTTTCGAAGAGTTCACACGAAATAAGTCAGTAAATTAAGATCACATAACCGCGCTCTCGACCAATCAAAATTCAGGAATATGTGTAAATTGCAAGGTTGGACATTATATCTAGAAACCCCTTTGAAATAACAATTTCAGCAACCCATGCGTGTTTGAACAATTATAGAATATCAAGTATCACAATCTCAATTAAGATCACATAACCGCGCTCTCGACCAATCAAAATTCAGGAATATGTGTAAATTGCAAGGTTAGACATTATATCCAGAAACCCCTTTGAAATAACAATTTCAGCAACCCATGCGTGTTTGAACAATTATAGAATATCAAGTATCACAATCTCATGAATGAAATTGTGTATATCTCTTTAACAGATATATTTAGACTCTCATCACAGACATTCACTATTTCAACCGGCAGAAATATATTCTGGTTGACTCTATTGAAGATTTGGTATGGTTTCTGTCGACCCTGTAGTGTATAGCAACTTATCATTACACCTGTAAAACTACCCACCGTCATCCTCATCACAATCATCACTGTAGCAGGACTGATACCTGGTCTCCTTCAGCTGTTTCCTGCACATGCTCTTGTAGGTGGCTCTGCAGGTCCGGGTTCGAATCTGGATACATTGGGTGGCTCTACAAGCCGCAGTGCAGCACTTGGCAATTTCACTCCACTCTGACCACGAGGAATCTGAAATTTCCCACTTTATGTAATAATTCACTGGTGTTATAAAGTAAGTTTATAATTTGTTTCTACATTAAACATGGACTCTGTACTTTGAGATTATTTGTTTCATCAATATTTAATGGAGAAAGTATATAAACTATCAAACATATCTTAACCTAAGAGCTTCTTTTACAAACCTAAGGAGTCAGATAATAAGTTATTAGAACACGCGCCTGTGTTTAAACGTGATGTACATTAAATTAGTAGATGGATGGATATTATAATATTCAGGATTATAACTATTTTCTTGAAATGAATAAACTTTCCAAATAAACACAAATCTACACGATCTTTCATTCCCATGTCAGACTTACATATATCGTCGTCGTGGATGGATATGATGGTGAATACATGGTCGTCCTCTGTCTCAACAAGAAAGAGAAAACTTTCAATGGATTCAAGCACCTGTTGAAGAAAGATGGCTCGTTAACACATCAAGTAGCTTTATAACAGTGTGCACTTACTATGTACACGTGAACTCAGTAGTAGACTACAGTACAAAGGTGTCTATGGTAGAAAGTGTTATCAAACCCTACTATCACATCTACATTGTAAATAATTGAAAACAATGCAGTCACAAATAAAGGTATCTATCTACTATAGTACCACCAATATTTATACCATATTCATACTTCTATAATTACGATTACCAATTATGCATTTACTACGTTTATTATTCCTGCATCTACAGCTTCCTCTATTATTACTACTACTACTACTACTACTACTACTACTACTATACTGCTAATATCACTAGTACTAATACTACTGTTACTACTACCATTACTTCTACTGCTACTACTACTACTACTACTGCTGCTGCTGCTGCTGCTACTACTACTACTACTACTACTACTACTACTGCTCCTGCTGCTGCTACTACTACTACTACTACTATACTGTTGCTACCACTACTACTACTACTACTGCTGCTGCTGCTACTACTACTACTACTACTGCTGCTGCTTCTACTACTACTGCTGCTACCACTACTACTACTAATACTGCTGCTGCTGCTACTACTACTACTACTACTGCTCCTGCTGCTGCTACTACTACTACTAATACTACTACTACTGCTCCTGCTGCTGCTACTACTACTACTACTACTATACTGTTGCTACCACTACTACTACTACTGCTGCTGCTGCTACTACTACTACTACTGCTGCTGCTTCTACTACTACTACTACTGCTGCTACCACTACTACTACTAATACTGCTGCTGCTGCTACTACTACTACTACTACTGCTGCTGCTTCTACTACTACTACTACTACTGCTGCTGCTTCTACCACTACTACTACTGCTGCTGCTGCTGCTGCTACTACTACTACTACTGCTGCTGCTTCTACTACTACTACTACTGCTGCTACCACTACTACTACTACTGCTGCTGCTGCTGCTACTACTACTACTGCTGCTGCTGCTTCTACTACTACTACTACTGCTGCTACCACTACTACTACTAATACTGCTATTGCTGCTGCTGCTACTACTACTACTAATACTGCTATTGCTGCTGCTACTACTACTACTACTACTACTACTACTGCTGCTGCTGCTACTACTACTACTACTACTACTGCTACCACTACTACTACTACTACTGCTGCTACTACTACTACTACTACTGCTGCTGCTGCTACCACTACTACTACTAATACTGCTATTGCTGCTGCTACCACTACTACTACTAATACTGCTATTGCTGCTGCTACTACTACTACTACTACTACTGCTGCTGCTACTACTACTTCTACTACTGCTGCTACCACTACTACTACTACTACTACTACTGCTGCTGCTGCATCTACTACTACTTCTACTACTGCTGCTGCTACCACCACTACTACTACTACTACAACTACTACAGCTACCACAGTTTACCATTACTACTGCTGCTGCAATCACAGGGTCACATAGACACAGCGTCATAAAGACATATATACCTAGAGGACCTACCTACACCATATACAAAGGATAGTAATAGGGTAGGGACGATAGGCATATGTCTTTCTAAAGCCGTTCTAAGCGATACACACTGCAAGTGCTGCTACTATTTTTAGTACTTGTACTACATTTGTACCACTCTGTGTGTATCTCTCGGTGTTGGTTTATGACATTTTACAGACCTTCAATCACATTGTACCTCAAAACAGCAAATAAAGGGAGGCAACTCACGTTATCATCAATAATCATTACTTCCACTGTGGCTTCAGTTTGTCCGTCATCGAACTTAAGCACTCCGATCTTTGGTATGTAATCTGTCCATTTTATGGCCGTAAAACCAAGTGTGATGTACCGGACCCTCAAGGCACCAATGGACCCGTCCAAGCGCTGCAGCACGATTTTCACGGACTTATCGCCCTCGGACACTATCATTCTCGGGGACGACAGACGTATTATCTGTTGTTCTTGGTTCACGGGGAGGAAACCTTAAAGGGAAAGTTCTATCACCGATCCAGCGGAAGCATCTGCTATCTCTTAGCACTAAGATAGTCATAAGCCAAAGTTAATGTATGGTACTCACGACTGTCGTAACGCTAAGAGAGCTTCGAAAATCTAGGCCCTGGGCATTACGTGAAATAAAAACACGCTATATATAAACCAATATTACATTGTTTTAATAATAAAACATATACGATGATAGAATATACACATAGTAACACATAACATATATTAAAACTAAAAAACAATATGCTGTTAGACCGTAGCGAAGTTTTCCCCACTCGCAGCGACGATGAATGGCTTCAGTTCTCAATATGCGCTTGTGTTTATCAAGTTGTGAAACATAAAGTCATTAAAATATAACCTTCATTATTTCAATTTGACTGTGTTTTAATCATGTATTAATAGCATATATGAGTAAAAGGGAACATCCTCTCGAATTTCGTGTCCACAAAAACATACCCCGATTGAAACCTCCTTTTAAAAAACTTAAATGTAAGGATTACAGTACCCACGGAAACAAAAAAAATACGCTCGACATTTTCTTCGCTTCCACTTGTTTTGTCATACTTCCAATAAAGACACTACTAAAGCAATAAACAAGTATCTTATCTTATTACGTATTGATCCCCTGTTCAATCTCATTTAAATCAGTTTGAATATAAGACTCGTACCTCGTTCTTCGATCTGAGTACTAATCCGAAGAGGTCAGGTCAGATGACCTTCATTGTTACCTTTCACCTTTCACCTAATAAATTCAACCAATCAGGGGTCGTCTTAGATACACCTATGGTATTGAAAGTGGTGTTTCGTAAGTCTATACAAGTCGATCCGTTAGGTTTCTATTCTCGTCGCTGATTGGCTAGAGAGAAGTGTCACCTGACCTGTCCTGTATGGTGCGTTACGCAGATAAGAAACCGAGCTCGGTGCAATGTTTACGTTCGATTTGATTTAAATGAGATTGCCATTTTTCAACTTGGACGGTTGATTGTAGCATCTGAAGAATTGCACTCGATCAATTGGTGGCACATTGGGGAAACATCAATCGTTAAACAAGCAAACGTGGTATAATAAAGTGATGAACTATTCATTGCATTAATCAGTTGATGAGGATTTAAAGGACTTTAGAATGACACGTCACATGAATGATTTACGAATGAATGAAAGAACGATATCATCACGATGGTGAATGAAAGAAACAAGAATGGTAAACATCAATTTATAAAATTTGGAAAGAAAGAAAGTGAAAAGGTAAACATCAATGTATCATGTAACATCTGAGCGATTCGTGCTTTGTATGAAAAGAGGATCGAAAAAGGCAAGTTAATTGTATTTCTAACTATTAGGTAAATGATGAATGACTTAAGTATTTTTTGATTGATATCATAACAATGAACATTTATAAATATTATATGAACTTGTTTGAAAACGGGATTAAATGGGGGAAAGAAAGCTCTGATTAATTACATTTGTAAAATATTGAAGATGATGCAACCTCTTGGACAGAATATAAACGCTTGAATTGTGGAGTTATGGTTTCAAATGAATAACGATGTTTTCAGAACGCCAGAATGATTTCGGAAATTTTTTATCATAATTGAATTTTTTAAAAACCGCCAATTCTAGCTGCATTGTGCTTGCATTCACATTTATCATGACTTGTACAATTATATTATTCATTTTGTGTGACATGCTAGTTTACGACATGTTCATGAACATTCGAAGTAGAACATATCAAACTGCATTCTCCATACATTCTAATTGCCTTCTTCGTATTCAAAGAACAATGTAAAAAGGTTTGCTACATTTCAATTTAATCTGAAAATACCTGACTGCATTTTCAGAATATTTCCTACGTTAACCACACATCAGACCTTCATTCAAGAATTCGGAAGGTTATTGTTGTCGTTTCTGAATAGGCGCGAATATTTAACTTTTACATAGGACTACGATTTGGTCTACGATTGTTAGGAAATATCTATATCGGTTGGTGAAGCTTGAATGGTCACAAGGGTAGCGCAGTGGTTAGCGCGTTCGGCTTCGGATCAAGGGGTCCGGGGTTCGAATCCCGCCAGGGGCAAGGCAACTTTGTCTGCAGTAGAGAACTGTTCTACACGCAGTAAGGTTTGGATGCAATGTGCAATGCTACACTGAATTTCAATGCAGTACCACCCATGGTTCGCTAGTTCCAGCCGAGGTTCGCAGGTTTCACCGCAATGGCGTTGCGGGCGTTCTCCCTGCCATAATACTAGCAGCTGCGATATAAGTGAAATACTCTTTAAAGCGGCATTAAACCCCAACTCACCTCATCTTGAATGGTCACAAGATATGTTTATGATCCTGGCAAATGTGAGATGTACCTTATTAAAATAAATGTACTAACAAACCATACTCACTTTGTGTTGAGGACAGTTGAAACTGGACAATGAGGCTAAGAAACACAAATCTGTGATACTCCATTGTCGTCTCGTGTGATACTACAACACGTAAGAATCGCATAATAAATGGTGATCTGTTCAACACGGTATATAACAGTAAAATCATGAAAATAAATGATTATGACACAGTTATAAACCAACCGTAAACATAACAAAGTTGTAAATATATAGAACAGTAAACATATTCAAACAAATATGAAATAGGGGAATTAATTTCAATCAAAAATACTTTAAATGAACTATAAAAATTCAGTACCAAGGAATACGTCGTCGACTTGAGTAACTAATTCAAAATGTAAGTAACCGTATTACCTTTCCTCGTCTTTCTTCTGTTTTCCAAGAAAGTAAAATATAAAAAACATAAGTTTCATAATATGAAATTTGCATTCTTCGCGCAAACACTTGTTCATGATTCAACTACGGTATGTTGCCGTTTCATGCTTCAATGATAAGGGAAAAGTTTGTGTCAAGATAATTTTAAAATCTGAAATCATGTTGACATGTTACACATACTGTAAAACATATGTTTTTCGCATGTCCACTTCACATATTTCCATATTTTTTGTGTTAGATAATTGGAGAGTACATGATATAAAAGTTGACCCAAGTATAGTATTTATCATGATGGTGATACGATGTTATCTCTCATGTGATATGCCTGTGCTGTAAATCATGTTGTTATTAAAGAATAACGTATGTCATACGACTTTTTACGAAACTACATGTGATAAGTGATTTGTAAACCCCGCCCTAGACAGCTGTTTCTGGAAAAGGAACATTTTCTTACTCACATCATGTCTTAAGTAAAGCCTGATGAGCTACAGAACCCATAACTTTATTGCGTTTTATTGCTCGAGTTTTGTGTAACATGTAATTAGCAATAACCAAACAGTAAAGTTCAGGAAGTCGGTTGTGTCCAAGTGTAGGGCCTTTTCAAATTATATATTTATAATTTGATTATTTTAATTGATACTCCTAAAATGGGTTAAATGGAAGTAAAGGAGCTACAAACAACAAATCCTTTCCACGATGGCCAGTAGCTCCACTCGACTGTGTCAGTAAAACAAGTGTAAACACATTCTTTACATAACAGTACAGTTTATGCTGTAGGCTGAAATGGAACACACTAACTTGTGAATATTTAAAAAACATTTAGCATATAACAGTAATAATGCTACATGTAAATCTTTGAAGACGTGATTGAGTGAACGATGGACCAATCCTGAATCGAGTAGATGTACATGTATGTCTGATAGGAATACGGAAAGTAAATATGTGACTTTGTGCATTTCTCTATGTCTCATTTTTACAAAGACTGACATTAACCGACTGGGGTCATCATTGCGGGGACTGAAGCATGCTTGGTAAGTTTGTCACGTATCGCAGGACATGACATTGAGATTGGAAGCTTTTTTAGAGTGGATGTGGATGTGGATGTGGATGCCGACAACATTAATAGAGAGTCCCATTCCAGCAAATGTGATGGGAAAGGCACATCACAGGACCTACAGAAGTCTAAACAAGCAATTAATATAGTTGCAACTAACATGTATGTGTCTTTATTGTTTACTCTTAAACTTATTGATAATTGTATTAAACTAAGTCATGAATTATACATTGTCAATATTTTCATATTTTCAATTTTGACACTGATTGGTACATTTGTAGAAATAGTTCTGTAACATATTGTAGACATTAAAGATAGAAGACTCATTATCGTTCACTCAGTTAGTATTTGTTTTAGGTTTCTATATTAGTGGAGCCAGATAATCCCCTAGCACAAAAGGTGTTCTTTTAATTTTGTTCCGTGTGAGATTTGGTCACCTGGGCTGTTAGTCCATGTGTTACAACACTGTGTGACAATGTAACACGGTGGAAAAAAAACGTTTTGCAGAAATAACTGTCATATAATGAACATAAATAATTAATATATTCAGACATGGTTAATATATCATTCATGTTATATGAAACGTTCATATGTTAATTGGATGACAAGTCAATTAGGAAAAAGTTGTATTGCCATGCATTTCGACAAAAACATTTTAAAATGGTGTTTGGTAACATTATGCATTATTCAATAGAACTCGTCTTCGACCACAAATAAAACATGTACATGTACCTGTTAACTCTTGGTATTAAACGTATAGGGTTCGGTTGTTGCCGGACCATTTTCTTCAAATTAAGAACAAACCAGTCTCTTGTTATCTGTTTGTTGTCTACAGCATGGTAGTGGCCTTCTCTGAAAGATGTCAATAGACCGTCTGTGTTGATGGATAACTGCACTTAAACACTAATATACATTGCTGGTGTCTTGTCTTGAAAAAAAGGAAAATATACTACTTAACTTCGTAAATACTCTATCTTATGGACAACTATCCACCACTCAATTCATATTCACTACAATTTAGAAATGCATATGATCTTATTTAAAAAGACACAAACATTTGTTTGCAGTAGATGGAATAGATATCGTCTATGATCCTATCTCTACAACACGCTAGGGATAATTTTCACTTTACATATGTAACATGCACTCTGGTACCACAAAAGGTATTTTTATAAAGTGAAGAAGACGAAGAAGGAGTCAGGTTAACACTTGCTAATCTGTGATGAGCTGTGATGAGCTGTGGTCACTGATCTCGTTGCTTGTTGGGTTATTTCTCACGGGTGCAGCAATATTTGCACAATCAGTCAAGCTTACATCTTCATCCCCCAACCTGCAGACTAAACGAGAAACACGTCGGCTTGACTTACACGACCAACCTTTGAGAGGATAGACATTCAGAATGATAAAACACACATTGTACTTAACAGAACATGAACAGGGCACCGTGTTCGTTGTGGCATCTTATTATTCTAGCATAGCATTGTTTTGTTTAACAACTCGTCCAATAGCAATATTAGTAAGCTCAATATTCATTTCTTAAATGGAATATCCTTTTTATTGACTTCGATCAAATTTCTCAATGAACAATTTTGCTACTCTTTTAAATACAACAGCGACCTTTTAAACGTTTTTTTTTTATCAAATTAGCCTTGGACTTCATTACACAAAGGTCCATGGCCTTTGAGAATGTTCACTTAATCATGTAATTGTGTAATACTTGTATCTGGAACATCTATTATCTATTATATAACTATTTTAAAGAAAATTATTTTTTTTGTAATAAAGTGAAATCACATTTTTTTAAAGATATTAACTCTCATAATATGTTTTTAGATTAATAGCCGTTTTAAACAAAAAACACACATAACGTTGAATTTGGAATATCGGTTCAGTCTTCCAATAATACAAATTGGATTTCATTAGTTTAGGCTTTTAATGTCCCTACATGTAGGTTCTCATGTTTTCTCCCAATTTCATTAACTTAGCAATACTGACATTTAGAGAGAATTGGTGTCAATTGCAACAACTGAAGATATTAATTAGATGTATTTGATATTAGATATAGATACTGATAGGAAATACAATGAACAAATTGTTATTTAATTAATCTCTTTTAATATCTGATATCTGCACGGATATGTTTCAAAGGTATGGAAGTCTTTAATCCATGTTTTCAAACTTGTGTTATCGGGTAACCGACTAATGTGCCATCATGTTTCAAAACGTGAAGTTTTCATAAAGGTACAAATACTTTTAATCATCTGTGTCAATATAAATGAAATTATACAGATTACTGGATATATTATTCTAGTTACGAAAAGTTAATATAACTTGTTTAATGTAGCGAGAATGAGTTAGATTACCTGGGAATGAGTTAGATTACCCATGAATTAGTTAGATTACCAGGACATATATCACCTATGTGTATGGACATTATGATAATGTTTCAAAACCGTTGCAGTGAATTTCTTCTGATTTTCTTCCAATTAGTTGAATGAAATGACGAATCTGTTAGGGAACACACACTCATCTTTCTAATGCGTTACCAACACCGTGGGGCGGGATAGCGCAGTGGTTAGCGCGTTCGGCTTCGGATCAAGAGGTCCGCAACTTTGTCTGCAGTAGACACGCAGTAAGGTTTGAGTGCAATGCTAAACTGAATTTCAGTGCAGTACCACCCATGGTTCGCTAGTTCCATCCGTTGCTCGCAGGTTTCACCGCAATGCATAGCCACATGGCGTTGCGGGTTTTCTCCCTGCCATAATACTAGCAGCCGTGATATAAGTTAAATACTCTTGAAAGCGGCGTTAAACCCTAACTCACCTCACCATGATAATAAAACCGTGTACATTACCTTATTATCTGTTTCTGCATGTCTATAAATGAGCTATGTTGACATCTGAAACAACGATAATGTTTTGCAAATGGTTCTTTACTACACTACATTTCGCCAACTTTCTGGATAATGCTTAATGTCACAGTGGGAGGTCTATGTTCAGCGTAATGGATCTATATGTAGTGGTTGTATTATCGTTGAAGACAGGAGAAAATGAGTTTCCTTCATATGATTTGTTTCTGTGGGCAATTCTTAAATTGATTTGGTTTCAAGTGTCTTATTAACACGGCACACTGACAGAACTGAAGTTTTTATTTCGCAGATGTGTTTATAATGTTAATATATTATGACACTTGAAAGTGGCTTATATATAATACTGTAACTAGTGCACTCAAGAATAAAGAAAACCTTAATTACCTTTTGTTTAATAATATAATAGTTTGGGTTTTTCAGTCACCATTTTACATATAATATATCCTATGACATGGTAATTTGCAATGCACTTATTCATTAAGCTATATTAAGTAGAATCAAATTAGTAAAAAATTATATCAGATTATGGATGATAATGTTAAACTTTACGAAATAATATATTTCTCCATAAAAGCCATTTCTGAAACCATGTTTTCATATGCATATCGTTATTTAAAGGGGCAGTAGCACGTTTTTTCGCTCAAATAAGTTGATGAAATGTTTTTGAAAAATAATTTCACCAATAGTAAAACATCCTTTTCTCTTCGGAAAATAAAGATTAAAATGAGTGTACATGTTTTGGTTAAGCCATCGGAATCGTTTTTGTAATACAAAATAATAAATTGTGTTCACAATAAAATGGCCGCCATGCAATTTTTGCTTTATACGCAATATAGTTTTTACCACTACAGATAACTGGTTTGTGTAATAAGATGTTTTTCCCTCTAAAGTTAATTTAAATGACATAAACTATCATTATAAACGGTAAATTTGAAAAAATAAATTTTGCAAAAAACGTGCTACTGCCCCTTTAAAGTTGGTTACGAGCTAGTAAAATGCAGTTTTAGAGCATTAATATTATCATTCTTGAGGGACATTCTAAGATTTAATTTTAGGGTCGAGTCATTGACTATTAACTGTTAAAAGGGAAAAAATGAACAAAAGCAAGAAAGAACCACTTTCCCAGATACATAATAGAAATACAACCGTCATTTCAATGAGTACATGTCCTGCACAGTACCTACGGAATTTCACTTCGTGCTTACTGGATTCGTTCAGGCGGTCTTGGTTACTGGTTTCAATGACACTTCGACGTACATTAGTTTGATAAGAGAAGCAACCCGACAACAGGTAGTATTTTGGGATATGTCAGTCACATGATAAGTTTCAGGACTCAACACAGGGAGGTCTGTTTGTGGATGTGTCAACTAAAATAGATTTTAAAGTATAATTGAGTACGTGTTCTCTACGACAAGCTTATTACCCTTATATGGTACTTGAGACCATAGTCTATTATCTCCCCGAGTTACTGCAAGACTTAGAAGTGCCTAAATGTCAGGGAAATTAGAGCAACTCACCGCCAAACAATGTGTCGTATACGATGATATGAGCTTGACTGCTTGAAGGGTTATTGTAAGATTACGTAAATCAAGTACAAGTTGTTGAACATCATTGATAAACTTGGAAAATGTTGGATGAATATGTCAGATTTCCTTGATGATATACTTTTTATTTTGAATGTGGCTGATTGACAAACTTTACTATGTATTTGGCGTGTACATTAGATCCACTGTAGGTTCACATTAATAATACAATTAATAATGTTTTAACATCACTGTAAGTAATACTATTAGATTTGACAAATGACTGATAATCATCAAATATTCCATTTCCTTGTAAATCTGACATTTAAGCCTATTACAGTTTACCGTCACCGAATTTATTTTAAATGTAATTATATTATTGGAATGACATCCTGGGTTTACAATAATTATTTATTCATTCACAATAAACAGCTGGGACACTAAGCTTAATCCGATTTAATAGAATGATCTCCTAATACGTTTATATTTATTACCGAAAGGAAGAGAGAGCTGCTGCCATGTGTGTATCGGGGAACTGATCAATATTGGATAGAAGCGCTGTCCCCGGCAGTTCCTCTATATACAGACATACTATAGCTACTTGGACAGTGAGGCGCAGTGGCTGTTCGTGTACTATATTTCACATTACACGTGCAGTGTGTATAAGAATCGGAAAATTGAAGGAGACCTATTGGATATAAAAACCAAACTGTACTTAACTAACAAGATGTATAGAGACAGATACACGTGGACACTGTCTATGTTGTGTTTTAATGTGAAGGAGAAATGGCAGAATTAGACTTAGTACATCGGAGCACTGGCTGTGTGATGTGCTAAATAACATCTAGTAATAACAGAATTAGCCTCACTTTTACATTGGAACACTGATTATATGTTATGTGCTTAATAACACGGAATAGCAACATATTCTACTCATTTGAAGATGGGAACTGGTTATGTGATGTGTTAATTAAAACGGAGTAACAACAGAATTGAAATCGCATTTACATCGGGACACTGGTTTTGTGATGTGCTAAATAACACGGATTAACAGCAGAATTCAGCTGACTTGTAGTTGGGGACACTGGTTTGTGATGTGATAAATAATACAGAGTAGACTCACGTGTAAATCGGATATCTGGATGTGATATCTGTATACTAGTACTGTTTGAACCTTGGTTAAGATGTACGTGTTAACTCTATCAACTCTGTGTAAGCAGACAACCATATGGTACAATAGCTGAATTTCACACTTGTAAATGAGAACAGATGTGCAATATAATACATATTGATAACGTTGAAACCACATGGCATATTTTGATTGTATGGTGTTAGTTTTGCCAAACCATTTGGATTTAAGGTATGAACAAAGAACAGATATTGACGGGTTTATAAATGGGATGCGAATGTGAAATGTGTATTACCAAACTAACTGACGGAACGGAACGTGTTGTATAGTATAAAAACATGTTTTATGTGCATTGACCATAGACACGATGACTAGTCGCATCATACAGATTAATAGCATGATGACAAATTGACATATAGATATACAGGACCCTGGAACACTCTGAGCGTACAATGTGTGTAATGATGCCGATGCAAGATAAAGACACGTACACGCTGAACGTCTCAGGGAAACTCTTCACAATCAGAAGAGGTCTTCTTCAAAGATACCCGGAAACACGACTTGCAGAATTGACACTGGAGTCTGAAGAATATGATTGCGAAGAAAAGGAGTTCTATTTTGACAGGAACCCGAAAATGATGCAGTGCATCTTGGATTTGTACAGGACTGATGAGCTTCATCTTCCTAGAAACATATGTAGCACTTCTGTTAAGAGAGAGCTGGATTTCTGGGGCATACCTGAAGATAGGATCTCCGAATGTTGTTGGAAGTCCTTTTCAACTTACCTACAAGACAAACAAGTACAGAAAATCATTGAAGATACGTTTCAGGAGGACCGAGATGAAATCGTCTCCAAGACGTTGACAAAGAAGCAGATGATTTGGTTGACAATGGATGACCCACAGTACTCGATGTGTGCAAGGGTGAGTGTTTATTATATTCAAATTAAAACACCTGGACCCATATGTTCGAAGCCCTCTTAGCGCTAAAATAGTCTTAGACATGATTTTTAGAAAAATAGTTTGAATTGTTTCTCACACAAGCTCGATTGCGGGTAAAGCCCACTCGTTCAGGTGTTAGAAAAGAAAGTTAAGAAAAGACATACGGCATATTCTTACCCAAGTGGGCGAAGATACGTCGGGTATTAAAATTTTCACAATGGTCATGGGAATTACAGTTTTTTTCTAAATATGACTTGCATTTTGATTGGTTGACGGAACTATTTTACGCCCATTCATGAAAGTGCTTAGCTGCCCTGTTTTAGCTAAATCACATAGGTGAAACATTTCGAGCACACCTGATTAAAGTCACACGGCAATAAAACATATAAAGTAGAAAATCATGTTCGATCTGTTTCCGGGACCGTAATTACATTACTGAATTTGCAAGGCGAAGCATCGTGCAAGAGTCGCCACCTGAACTGCCGTAAAGTAAAGGCTTTGTGATGTCATTAAGCATGACGTCATTTAGTGACGTAATTACATTCCTATCTCTCATTGCAGCTGAGCTATTGTAAGTTCATGTTTGACTACATTTTTGTCTTATTATTGCGATAATACTTACAAATTAAACGAGTTGTTTGTTACGTCAGACATTATTTTAAGTTCAACAATTACAAGATAATCTTACTTACAATGCGCGCATCTTGAAGGTTTGAGGAAGTTTATGAATGGCGAATGAATATACAATTTGTATTTTACAGTCAGATCTAAGATTGCGATGTCGCGTCTTGTTTTTCGATTTTATGCATTAAAATGAATTTTGGTAAGAAAAATAATAACCAAATCGTTGCTCGGAATTATGACTTTTCCGTCCCTCGTGAATCATTATGTCAAACCCCTAACTAAAGCTCGGAGTTTCTTACAATAACTAACTCCAGACAGATCCTCCGTATATCATCGCAACTCGTTGATTATTCGTATGATCTCGAATATTATATAAATTGTTTATTACTCAATTCAATCCATTTGAATCACGATAAAATAGGAATGAGCTAACTGCTCGCTGAACTTTACACACAAAGGTAAATGGGGCTTGTCTAAACCATCTAAGAAATTCTCAAAGAATTCACGCGATAGAATAGCAGTGTTACCATATCTACGTCTGTTTAAAACTGGTGGCCTAAACCTCCTTATACAGAACTGCAGCACTTACTTCAAAGTGAACTTCAAAACAAACTTAAACACGTTTATCTGTATCGGTAGCTAGGGTACCTCAAACAATAATCATTTTCAGTGACAATTCGTAAGCATTTTTGAAATATACATGTATTAATCATTCAAATACTCTTAAACTATAGATAGAACAAATAAAAAATAATGGAAAACAACACCCCGGACGATCTCTCTATTAATGCTTTTATCCCCTTGGCGCTATAGAGGAGGTTACATTCTTAGGAATATCTTGAAATATGAGAAAACATGGAAAGTTGATGCGATATGCACACCAACGCTTGTCGGCTGTATGCTGGAACTGTGAATGACGAGCACTACCGGTGTAGCAGGACATGTTCGCTATAATATAAATAAATAGCAACTGCTTTCGGTGGATCTGATTCGCTGAACACTTCAGGTTCATGGCCAGTTGCGTTTTGGATTGTCATTGGCTGAGAGTTGTAAGCGGAGCTAATAATCCAATGACGTTTTGATTGACATTGTGTCTCTTTCATGTTCTTTGAGCGTAACAGTGCAACTCTAACTGTTGCAAATGTGTATATTTGGAACAATGAAACCTTTGAAAACATCATGTAAGCGTATGTTTATTTGTAAGAATTGACTTCAATATGTATTAAGTTCATGGAGGTACATAACATAAACAAATCTCTGTGCAAACTTGCGGATTTGCATAGTTTGCACAGCGATTTTTTAAACTTTATACCTACATGAACTTTGAAAATTTGAAGTGTATTCTTAAAAGAACACGTTGCCCTATGACAGATTTTGTCGCTGATTTCAAGTACCTGTGACACTGATACTAGAATAGATTGTTTCAAATGCTTATGATCTTAAACTTAAATTTTTAACTTCAACTTAATCGATACTAAGCTAGGAAGAATACACTTCGATGTTTTGGTCGATTCTCAACTCCCTATATTAACGATTTTGCATTTACCGATATAAAAGTGAAATGCATACAAAACAGAAAATCATGATTGTATCACTTAAAGGCACAAGTGCACGCTTTTCGCACTCAAATATGCTATTTTAGGTCATACGAGGTTATATGAACTCCCTTTAGCTTCCTTTCGGTTCAATAAAATACTAATTATTCGTTACAATTGACCTGTAGTCAATAATTAAAAAGTTGAATCGGCCGAAGTCACTCAGGGATATCACAAATAGTAAGAGTCGCTGATGTCCAAAATTTGAAATATAGAATGAAGAAAACGGCTGAACTAGGATTTCATTCAGCTCTTGCATATATATTTCAATCTCTTAACTGACAACAAAGATCGGTAAGTCTTTAATTAAGGAGTATCTGTATCTTCACCGATTTGTAATACGCAGTGTAACCATTGTTGTAACATTAACTATAGCGACTGCCGTTTTTGGTCTTCGGGTTGTGTGCAATGTTTTAATATTGCTGATATTGTAGTTCATGCGGATTTTATGCAACGTTGCATTAATTACTTCCGGTCTTTTAAAGTTAACTTTAAAACCTTAATACGTACATATTTTCCAGATAACTAATTGAATACATTACCTGAAGACATGTCGTTTGTAATATCGAGAGATGTGCATTATCTGTGCATTATTTATATTTTAAAACAATTGGCGTGCTACAGTGCCTTTAAGAACGGTAGTTATCGAAGTTATTTAAGAGTATTTCCACCAATACTACTTAGGTCAAGTTCCAAACAATGGAAGATGAAAATACTCCATATTAATGATATTCAATTTTGTTATTCTTGACCTAATTGACTTAGGATTATATTAGATTTACTAATGGAAGAACCATTTCAAATGTCTGATAATTGAAGAAAATTACCGCAAAGAAGTCGTTCACATTGTTTGTTTCGATCATCCAATTACATTACCTTTGAACTTAAACTAAAACTTACTTCAAATCTCAATTCCAAAAATGTATTTAGTACTGAGACAACATTCGTGGTTACACAAGTCAGATTATTTATTCTGTAAAATGATATCTACATCAAGTACATCATTTGCGTATGTGTATGTAAGCTGGCGTTCACTCGTTGGAATCGTGACTGCTATTTACGCTATATATCTAAGAGCCCCCTATCATATGTCAAGCACTACCAAGGCAGACTCACAGTTGTGACATTGTATTTAAACAGTTTCAAGAGTCTCTCAACTCCCATAGGATTTGGTAAATGATAGAACTGATAAAACATTTGGAGGAAATATATCGATTTATTAAAAGGGAGAAAGCGAACAGGTGCTTCTAGTTAAGGAGAAATATAACATGCATATACCTGATAGAGCTGAGCGCTTTTCAGTAGCGTTCATATAACGTCAGTCCAGTAAAGCATCTACTTGTTGAGAATGATCGCCATCCAAGTGTACCTATACATTGTACGTTTCATAGGTCTCCTTTTAATTATTACACTTGATACGAGATCTATCATAAATGGATTTCATCCATTACGAAAGACTTGAATGTGTAAATTTAGTTTCAAGGAATCAGAGATTGATATCATTTTATTATGTACATTACATTGTAGTTTTTTTCTGACAATACCAGTTAATCAAATGAACACAATTGACATATCTTTAACAATGTAGGTATTGGTAAATTAATTGAATTTTTTAAAATGATTCATTTCTATGGCGTTGATACAGATGTATGTCTGTAACTTACATCCATCCTACACAATAATTCCGGACTTGATAAACCATAAATTTAAAGGAAGCTGTTTTCAGATTCCTGATAGAATACTAATTTTGTTTTTAATAAAAAAGAGTTTTAACAACTGATGAACTTACTCATTTTAAATGACTGAGATTTAGGATACATGTATATGGTCCGAAATAATATTTGAAACTTTACTACCTATTTTCAAACTCGTTCGTAGAACCCCAAGAGATGCTCTTTATTTGTCCCTTCTATAATGAAGATACTGACAATAGCATTGTTTATGGCTATAATGAGTGTCCGACATAAAAGTCACATATAGGTCTACTCGACATAATTTGAAAACAATTACAACCAAAAAATTACACTTAAAAAAATGAAAGTCATTATTAAATGTACTCATAAAAATAAGTCCAATGTTAAATATTTTCAATTTCAACATGTCTTCCATCAAAAAAAACAATTTACTGACGTATTTAATTCAGTTTGGAAACGTTGTGTGTTTTAATTTGTGCTGTACTTTCTCCTGCTTATCAAGGACATTAACTTTCACGTGATGTTCAAAAATAATTAATCACCGTTCAAATCAAAACCATTTTCAACGCAATATAACGTCCTTTGAAACACGCATCAACGACCGTTACTAGAAAAATCTCCTCTGCAATATTGCCCTGTGAAATATGAGGAGTAGAATGGAGGATTACCTATTAGCAACTGACAACAGCTGCTGTAAAGTAGTTATATTGGTATATAACAGGGTATGTAGGAATACACCTACATGTACCTCAGCGGTATACTGCACCTTTATTTCCTGTATATGAAAGTAACAGCTGTATGTACACCTGTTTTGCTAATAACAAGCTATGATAACTGTGACCTTTCATGATCAGTACCGGAAATAAAAACATTGGAAATAGAATAACTGGTCGTATTTATAATAATATTCAAGGAAATAAAGATTATTTAACTTAAATTTGTAATTTTGAAAATAAGTTTATATCATAATATCTTCGGTATTCCAAGTTTTATAAGATTTTTAAAAAGTTAGTTCAAAAGGGAGAGAAAATAACAAATGTACACCAAAGCTAGTTTCTACATAAAACTTATGTTTCTGATGCAAGTGTATTTACTTTTCTTTCAGGTTGGCTTCTTTAACTGTCAGTCGCCTTTCCTTTCAAATGTTAAACAACTAAATTATATTAAATATTTGATAAATGATTAATTGTGTTTACCATAACGTTTTTAGATTTAAATCATGTTGAATTATTACTACACCGAGGGGCAAGAGAAACGATACCTTAGTTTCAAGAGCCTGAAACACAAATTTGCCGGATTAAGTCGATTTTGAATGTGTCTGATGAGCATACACCTCGTAAAGTGATAAACCATTTCATTCGTGAAAGTATGATACCTAAAATTTAATATTTGTTCAAACACACATGGATAGATGAAATCAAAATAATGCTAGTACAAGATGAAGTTGACATAATGTACCTTTTACCTTGGACTTTAAATCGATGACGCACGATTAACTGTATGATGTCATAAAGACCTTTCACTCCTATCTCGCCTGGCTAAGGAAATTCTAAAACGATGATTTTTAAAAGTCGTTTTTTATGTTTTGAAATGGGGGCTGATTATGTTTCAAAAATAAAAATTAAATATAGTTGGCTTTTAGGGATATGGTCTTGAGATTATTCACTTGAAGCATGGAGGCCATAGTGCAAAGGTTACATAATATACGCTCGTAACTGTCGTTATGAAATGAATACAATGAAAGTCTTTAACAGCTTGATGGTAATTGGGTTACATGACGATATTAAGATATTAAACTTACGTCTGCTTGGAAATTGAAAATATATTTATGGAATTAATTAATTTCTCAAATTATTATAACATTCGCATAAAAAGTGAAAATTCATATTTTATATAATATATTATATGTTAGCTCATTTATACGTTCTTTTTATGCTTACCAGTTTAAATTGCATGGTAAGCGAGTTAAAACAGTTATATAGAATTATGTTGGAAAAACTGTTATGCAAACGATATATATACGCCTTAGGACTATCTAGAACAGCAGAATTCACAATTTTAATCTTTTGAAAAATTCATTTACAAAAATAGAAATACTGTTTATACAGATGCTCTCAATCATACCAAAATCCGAATGAACATAAATTATCTTTGCCATTATCAAAAGCTTGCAAATGCACATTATAACATTTATTTTACAAATACAATTACAATTTTCCATCATTTTCCACATTCATCTCTAATAGTATGGTTCGACGTTGGTGATTTTACTCCCAAAAACTTTTGCAAGCGTCTATATGTATCACCTCAATTTCCCCCAGATTTCCGACCCATACAGCAATAAGGGACTTACTTGAGTCTCAAATATATTAATGAAAAGCTTAAACGAAATAGGCTTTAATTTACGTAAGCGAGCAAACATGCTTCATAAAACCTTTCTGCTTGAAGCACCGCATTATGTACACGTTGCCGCCATTGAAGTAACTTTGTAAACAAGACTCCAAGATAGTATCCAAGAACTTTCACATTCAGTTGTGATTCCATTAAAATACAATCTTTCTTGATGGTACAAGATCCCGAATACTTTTAGATACGACAACCTGCGTTGAATTTACAGACAACCTTTATCCTCACAAAGTGACTTTAAGGTATCCATGCGATTTAAAGACCACAAATAGTATCACTAATGACAATGACATCATCAGCAAATAATGATAAAAATAGATTCACTTATTCCGGATGTATTTGAATATCATAAGAACAATTAGACAATTAGAACAATAACAAATGAACAGCGAAAACAAAAGGGGACTTAAAACACACCATTGCCAAAATCCAGTAGGACAATCGAACAATTAAGAATACCCTTGGCGAGTCCGAACACATGCCTTAACAGCGTCAGAAATGAATTGTAATGCCGTACTTGTAAAACATTGACGTGATAAAATATGACACAACTTCGACCTGTCAACGCGATCGAAATCCTTTTTAAAATTCATGAATAAAGTATACACCTTGCCCTTCTTCCTAGATAAATAACGCTGAATAAAAGATTGGAGAATATATGTTGCCTACAGTCTGGTTACCCTTCTGGAACCCTGCTAGTATAGAGACATGGTGTAACGAGGTTTTAATCGTGTCCATCACTTGTTGAATATAATAAATAAATAAAAAAATTGAAATTGGCCTTCATTTGTCACTTAATTATAAAAAAAATATATTTCTGATATTTTAAATCACTTTAGTGACACATATAGTGATGATCGAAATTGATGATTAAAATTTTAAAAGTTTCTGTTACAAGAAAGCAAGCAAGCTCGCTTCGTTCGAGTTTGAATGAGGCTTTGACATCGTTCATTTTCCATTGCAAACACACAAACTGGCATTCAATTCTTAAATGAAGCTAAAATTGTTTTAAGATAAGCTTCAATGAGATTTCCAATATTTGAGTATCATATTGTTGTAATGTGGTTCATTTGTTTTATCCATATCACAAAAAAATATTCTGACATAATGCTGACAAAAACATACATGTAGGCAATTTGTAAGGAAATGTATGTTCAATACTCAAGCATACTTCATAACAGCGACTCATAACTGACTATGAGTCCATTAAAACGCATATAAAGCGCAATTATGACATCATAATGTACATGTGTTGCATAAATACATACATTTATATTGAATCAATATAAAGATACAGATGTACATTGAATTGAATATGTGTTGACCGTTGTTCTCCTACTAGCCCCCATTCGCGCCTACATAAAACACAACAGACACATACATGAACAATAGGAACCGACATGCGTTCCGCGGCCAATTTTACTCTGGCCGTTGAAAATATAGATACATGTACATATACAAGCACACAAAATAAAATAAAGTGTTTACAACAGTATCACAGTAAATAACGAAAACATGCTGGAGCCCGACACGTAAACCAAATATGATAACTCCCTTAGAGAAACAAACTCTGGAACCGTGTTCCCTTAACGAATGCAGCAGCACATCGACCAGTTTACAGTATCGTTAGTGCAATAATGCAATAGGAAAATATATCTGTAATGTACATCATTCATATTTACATTATTCTATGATGAGCAGTCAACTGCATAACTTACATTTGCTTTACATTCTTTATACAAATAAACATTATGAAAATTGTTCAACATGCAATAAATTGAAATGCATACAATGTCATAAAAAGAGAATACTAAACGACGTTTAATAACATATTTATGAAACTCGTGGACCGTTTGGTGTCCAACGAGCGTTCGATCCGCGAGTTTTCCAAAACAACGTACGTTTTCGATTATCCTTTATGCAAAATTATAAAAAATATTTTCAGGGGGAAATATATTTTTCGGTCATTTAGAGAAGTAGGATAACTTTGTTTCTGCGCATCCTCACTTGTCATGTTCAGATATACAATTTACGCCTTGTAGCTTATGTGTCAATGTTCATTAACAGTGCCATTAGAAGTTGAAATGATAGTTTTGTTTTCTATGAGAATCCAAAATGTACGATCAATAGATCATTGTATTACAATTGTGGTAATTATTCATAGTAACAAAAATACTTTGCTCTTTTACTCTATTATCTCTTTAAAGTGAAATTTGAAATAACCCAATTATTATTCTCTCGAACATAATTTTTCTTACTTTTAAAAATTGTTTTTAAAAATACATTGATTTGATAAATGCTCTTCATGATTTATGAACCATAATTTTATTTCATTTGCTGAATATTTGAAAGTTAAGTAACGTGTGAATTACTACACATTGTCTTTTTTCTGTTTAATTGCATGAAAATACTGAACAATCACAGACAAATTAGTAATATGAAACATTTCACTTTAGACGGCACTTATCATTGTTCCATGTTGTAGTACTAGTGTCGTTTAGGCCTGAACAGCCCTGGAGTTTGAAATCTCATGGCACTGAAATAAAATACTTTATTAATGTTGTTGTTATGGCCCTTGACTAGTTGAACTATTGACTTAACTTAGTAATTGTTGTGACATACATAACCAGTAGAAATATGTGACAACATCGAGTCAATAATGTAAACAAGAACACAAGCGAGACGCTCGATGACTGGGTTGCCCAGGTGTTGCGTGGCACGGCGTGATTGGTTAATTTCTCATTTGTTTTAGGTAAGATTTATTTTTAAAGCAAATTATAAACTTGTTTCGGTCTGATTTGAACATAATGAAGTGGTAAGTTTACTTTTTAATTTGATGTCATAATAAATTCTGAAAAACGTACCCCCAAGTTAGGTGGAACTTTAAAGTGTTTGGTCAACACTGCGACCGTCTTGGATAAACGTACATTGTCGATAGATAAGTAATGTGTACACATAGGAGGGGTAGCTCATTTGCATGAGATGATTTTATTTCAAATACAATAAAACCAAGTAAGAATGAAAAATATATTATTAAAAGAAGACAAGTAGTAAAAACACTCAGAAGTTAGAAATGTGTTAATAGTGGCATTTAGTAAAATAAATTAAAAGGAGGTTACAGCAGGAGACTTGCTGTTGACTTGTTTGTAAAAGGCATGCATATGCATGGGATAAGATATGTTTGACAAAGATAGATATAAGACTAATTTACAACTTGATGTCAAGTTTGCTTTTAGTAAAGTAACTTGTTATATACCGTTTAAGTTCATTACTTGAGAGAGGGGTATAAGTAAAGCCAATGTTTGTCGGATTTCGATGTATTGTGTGCAGTGAAGAAGGCAGTGAATTTTCCACTGATTCATTTTTTTAAATTTTATATATTGATAAATGCTGATTGGTACAAACGTGTCCCAGCTTATTCTAGTTATATGTTGACCTGTTACTCTGTGTTTACTTAAGCTGGTACATTTTTTATTGTGGATATATTTTTGTAACCATTCCCAATCTTCAATATGTTTCCCATATACCTCCTATGTTTCTCCATACAACTTTAGTTTAATATGTTTAACAACACGACTTTCACATGTGGAGGGTATGATATTAATTTATGTTAACCCAAACGTTGCACCTTTATTCGCATTGATGTTTCCTCAACATTTTGTATGAGCTGAAATCCATCATACTTTGATTTCGTTATTCTAAGTGTTGAAGATGGACTGTATACATGATGCGCATTAAATTTGGACGTCTATTTTCATTTTATTTTCAATGTCTGTGATGATATGAAGAGCATCTGATATTATGGATAAGGTTTTATTTCTATATGGGAAAGATTTTCCCATTGCCATGATACTAAAACGAGTTCTGCCGAGTATATCACTTGACCTTTGCATAATTTATATGATCGTGTATTTGGGTTAAGATGTTCTGTGTATAAGACAATGGCAGTTATGTTTTGACTATTAGTTGCTCCATCTGAGTAAAAAGCGATATCATGTTGGTGCTTATAAAGTATGTTTCTATTCACTCTTTGCGAATATTGACATGTAAGTTCAGTATTGACTTGTATGGTGTTTATAAATAAAGGGTGGATTTGATGTTTAACGCTGTCGCTTTCTATTTGGATATCCCCTCATTTCATATTTGTGTTGCAGGTTATGCGATACTTATGTGAATTTCTTTTGGACATACCTTGTCTTTTTAAACTGAATTTGTGTTGGTTTCTTGGTGTGGCATTAACATAATCTTCGACTTTTATATATACATGTGTAATGTTTTGTGGCTTTAACTATGTATTCCATTGTTCTTTGTTTCCATACAATGCAGTAGATGTAGGGACACTTCTCCGCTTTCAGCAAGAAGTAGTTAAAGTGAAGTTTGTTGAAGGGTTCCCAAAGTTATCTCATGTGATTGAAATTGGATTGAGTAAAAGTAATTGATGAGATTTGGTGCCGTACCTCTTTATGCTTGGCATCCGTATTCTAACCTTCTGCCTTTTTAATGAAATGATACATACAGTGTTTTCGGATGACAACTTAAAACCAGGGCACTCTTCCATAACATATAACGCTCAATGTAGCGCTCAAGTAACGCTCAAGTAGCGCTCTTTCTCTCTTGAGCGACGCAGTGCAAATCCCTCGAAGTTTGCTCGCCTTGCTACGTAGCGCTACATTGAGAGAGGTTTAATGGAGCGCTCAATGAGCGATTATTTAGCGCTCGCTGTTATGCCCTGAGTTTTCAGTCTATTCACAATAACATGATTAAGTGCCTGTTGAATTTGTTTGGGAGACAATGCTGTTCATTTGAAGAACGCCATAGGGCTCCCTCCATCGTCAGCTTTGTTATTTACAGATTCAAACACGTTATGAATCGTTATGTTAAACAGTGTTGGGAATTTAACTTCATTGTGGAGTTCTTTGTTTCAATTCATACTCTTTAGGTAATTCAGCATGCGCATTGACTTTAGTTATTATTTTTCTATTAGATATTCTTTAATGTATTACCCATGTTTTGGTAGAGGGATATTTTTTAGTTGTTTTTCCCATAGTGTTGGCAATTTACCATTTTGCCATATATCATTAAAGACGATCATTATTATTTGTTTTATTATTTGGGTTGCCCAGATGTCTAATCTACGTCTACGGCGTGATTGACTTATTGAAACGTGGCCGGCTGTTTTCATGAGGTAAATTTTGAAGCGAATTTTAAACTTGTTTCGGTTTGTTTTAAAGATGATGAAATGGTCCGTTTACTTTTTCAAATGATGCCATACTTGTGTCTGAAAAACGAACCTCCAAGTTTAGTGAAACTTTAAAGTGTTTGGTCAACATGCCTCCGTCTTGGATCAACGTACATCTCGAAAGATTAGTAATGTGTAAACATAGGTGGGGCAGATCTTTTAGCACTGAGTCGCTCCACTCTTAATTTGTATAATTAAAATGACGTGTTGTGCAATGTATATCTCGAATTATAAATATTGCACTGTTTAAACAATCGATAGATCAATTTCAATCATACTACTGTTCAAGTTTTAGGTAAACAGTTGGAATGAGCAACCGACTGTTTGTAAAACCGTGGATATAGGTGTAAACATACCGTCGATAAAGGTAAACATCACTAACTGTTGTCGGTAAACACTACCTATATACTCCCTTGGAGAAGAACTAAGTTCTCTTGTTTGAGCATATTAAATCGGTCAGCTTTTTATACAGTCGGAAATCGTTCTATGATGCATGTATATCGCAGGGCGGAATCACTCACTCACTCTCTTTATCCTACCTGTAGTCTTACACTCAGTCTCTGAAAAAAGTATTTATTCTGAAAATATCACCATTTTATTAATAATTGGAAAGGAGACTGAAAGAAATGGATTTTTCTGTGAAAAGAAGTCTCCTTTTCAGGGTTTTTTTCAATAAAAATGTCAGAGTCTAAGTGTTAGTCTATCCTACCTCCTATAAGAATGGCGATCTCCGACTGGCCCACGTGACCTTCAACAAATGTCGATATACACCGTCAGCCCGATGAATACTTTTCGATTGAGAAACAATACATGCCTTACACCCCGCCAGTGACGTCATATGTCACATACATTGAGACACTCAACCAAAAGATTGACAGATTTAGGTAGTATCCGAAACGTACCTTACAACAGATGGTCAAATATGGTTCACAAATAAACCAAATAATCACCAAATATGCGCTATTCCGGTTTATGACTGTTTTCAGTGGTGATGCCGAACAGATACTGTCCATGGTGTACACAAACAATTCGTGCAAAAAGTGCAACATTCTTGACAAGCCATGATTTTATAAGCGAGTGTTACCGGACATAAACAATGTAATTGAGCGTGTATCCAACCAGGAGAATATATCCTTATCCGACAGGTTTGTATCAAACATGTCAACTACATGTTATTGTCTTTGAAAACAAGTTGCAAGTCTCTAGCATGTCTGTAGGAATATTGATATATAAACTGTAAAGAAAATAAAAATGGCGCCTAAACCATGTGATCTACGAACTCGCCGTGATTTACTTTATTTCTCGCATGATTATTGCGCATATAAAAAAAAAGAAGTTTCAAGTTTCTATCTACATTTTTAATTTGTTTCCCATGTTAAAAATGTAGATTCGAACTGGGCCTTGGATGACTGGGCCGATGGGGCCCAAAAGTTACACACCTTGACTTCATACTGAGGGCCATCAGTACCTGTATTATCAGTATGGCCACTTTTTCCGTAAACCAAGTGCAAACAAATAATAAAAGAACAAAGGAATTGCGACTTTTACACAGTCTATAGCACATGTTTAGGGCGTGACCTGTAGCTCTTTGATCAAAGTGCGTGACTAGTTTCGTTTACCATATAATGGAGGATGTTATCGACGCAATAAAACAATCTGATAAACTTGGTATCCAAATCTGATAAATTTGCAAATTAGGTCAAAGGTCAAATACACGAACTACTTTCACAAAAGTCCACTCTTTTCATGCGAATCCTAAAACTGTTTACGAATCATTCAAAAGCGTAATCGTGAGTTTACCCGAGTATTTTCGCTTGAAAGAATATTCGAAATCATCTGATATGATGCAGTGCATTTATAGTTTTAACAAAGTCAAGATTTATTGTAGATTTATTTTTAAAATCATTCAAAACTTCAGTGCGTATTTGACCAAGAGCATCAGCAAGTAGCTTCAATGTCATGTGTACAAAATGAATTTGATGTGTCAGTGTGTGGCCTAGCGAGGCACCAAGTCGATCGTACTAGCATTTTGGTAGATCTTGAGGGCTGAGCATACGGTATTAGGTACATTAATAGGTAATTATTGTCATAAACAAAGGAAACAACCTCACCTTCCAAGTAATTACCGTTCAAGTGTGAAATATAATGTTATGCAGCAATCCAAATCAACCCTGCAACGCAGCTTCCAAAACGTTGAAACTAGAGTTACTTCCCTTGTTCTAGTAACGTGTGTAACAAGCCGGCGGTTCAACAAAATGAAGCGCTTCGTAGCGCTCATTGATCGCTCAATGTAGCGCTCTATGAGCGCTCTTTCTCTCTTGAACGACACAGTGCAAATTCCTCGAAGTTTGCTCGCCTTGCTACGTAGCGCTACATTGAGCAATCGCGTTCAAGAAAGGTTTATCAAGAAACCTATCTTGAACACGGCCCAAGTGATTTATGATTGCTTTTTAATTATTAGATAGATAGTTATGAACGAACAAGAAATCAAGGACCAACCTCGTGTGTTTCCGTTTCCATATCGTATCCTTGTGGCTCATCTTTTAAAAAAAAGTTTTAAGAGTGTATTTTGAATATTTTTTATTTGTCTATCATCCCTGAAAAGTTCATGCCAATCGGTTCAGCCGTTAGTTCTGAACCGATTGTTACACAAAATCGATGGAATAATAAAAAAAAAAACACACCAATAACAATAAAGATTCAGCCTTATGGCTGAAGTCTTAATAAGGGCCGGGTCTCAAAATAAGAGCCGAGCCTCCATTAAGCCCCGGGGGTAAGAGCCGTTATAAGTTAATAAGGACCCGGGCGCCCATAAGAGGAAATGCGGAATATAATAAAACATGGACTAAATTTATAAAGATTTTTGGGTTAGGATAGTCGCAATGAACGATCATATTATCAGTATTTAATATTACCGATTACACATTTATAAATATTATGTATGAGTAAAGGTCTCCGAAAACATGTAAGTATTTTGAGAATTGTATAGGTACATGCTTGTAAATATTTATCTTTGACTTACCTTGTCTCATGATGACGATGTTTACAAACTTCAATATTGACATCGCTATCAAAAACATGTTTCCGATTTCTTGACAAATACTAAATGGCAAACACGTATGTTAATCAGAGTGCATTATTTTTCATTTGTTAGTTACAGCCTGACTCCATTTTTGCCATTAAGGGGGCTATTTTACCATCTTATGTCGTGGATATGACAGTGTTGCCAATTATAGTGCCCGAGATTGTTCAACTAAACACTTGTTAGTTGCCATGCGTCTCCTTCGAATTACTAAACCACGTCGATATTAGGTAAAATCAAACCACACGCCATAGGTAATTGTGACAGCTGTTTATCATGGATGACATACGTCATATTAGTTATGACATAGTTGGCACCACAGTGTGACATTTGTTTTCTGACCCAAATGTATCTATTAGGTCAAGGATGTGTGATATTAATATTTTGCATTGCTTTTTTTATTTTTTATCAATTAAAATTTTATTTTATTTTAATACCCGTCATGACCATTTAAATTGATTGCATACTCGTAGCATGTTATGTTCAAAGGTGTTGTATATAGATAAACAGTGCCGTCTTAACAAATGATTTTGACATACGATTTTATCAAACAATGACGGGATTTATGAACTTAATTCAAAAGTCGTATTCGTGTCATCAGGCCGCAGTGGTAGTGAGTCTGCTTATCATCTTCCATATAGACGCCACATTAAACAATGGGAAGTATGCATGCATGCACTTGTATATCTATATACTTTTTGCTGTATTTTATGTGAGATGAGACTGAAATAAAACATCTGTCTGTTACTGCATGCATAGAGTAAACAAGACATAAACAAACCCGTTTATAGGTAATGCTTAAATGTATAGATACATTACTTTATGTGTGTAATCAAAATATATAATACGCGTATCAGCGATTAAACAGACCTGAGATGGCATAGCATAGCCATAATGTCAGACAAACCAAACAATAAACAAGGAATACATAACACGTAAATTAATAATAATGCATTTTGAAAATAATAAACTAAATCGATACAATCATAAACAATAAAATGGTTTGGTGGTACAGTAAAACCTGTCACCCAGTAAACGTGTTAAAATCCATTAATCTTTCAGCGCGTATCAATCTCAATGCGTTCAGTGAAAATAACGATCGATCGATGAAACAGAACTCCTCCCACATGCACACAGTCAAGCATGATCGGCTTCAAACTGACATCCAATCATATGGTCTGTAATGGGGACTGTATATATTGCGTCTAACAAAGTAGTATTACATATAGCTATGATGTTATAGTGCTCGCTCATCAATAACGCCGATAGTTATTTAATTCATAAAGTTCGTGTTTGTGTAACATTGTTATTTTTGGGTTAACACTTTCTGCAATAGTAAAACTTACATTACTCGTTTGTGTTTGAAGATGTCAGGGCAGGCTATAGAGAAATACACGCTCAATGTTTCTGGAAAGTACTTCACCATACGCAGAAGTCTTCTTAAGAAATACCCTGGGACGAGATTGGCGAACCTCACCACCTCGTCGGACGAATATGATTGCAGAAATGACGAGTTCTACTTTGACAGGAACCCAAAGATGATGCAGAGCGTCCTGGACATGTATAGAACCGATGAGCTCCACCTTCCGCTCACCATGTGTAGTATTTCAGTTAAAAAGGAGCTGGATTTCTGGGGGTTTGATGAGCTGATGATATCAGACTGCTGCTGGAAGTCCTTCTCCACCTACCGCCAGGACAAACTCATACAGGCAATCCTGCAGGAAAGTTTCAAGCAAAACCCTGATGATCTGAATGAAAAGTCTCTGTCAGTAAAGAGAATCATTTGGATGACAATGGACAATCCACAGTATTCAACTTTGGCAAGGGTGAGTTTTTATATTGTAAACTGATAACGAAATGGCAGATAATTATTGCAAAAGAAATCATCCTCTTCTAAGTGTGCATTCAAAAATAGTCCCTTGATTGGCAATTAATAACGATTACGCAACATTTTCATGTAACATAGTTTACAATCTCAGACGAAATGGTCCTCAATTGCAAATATCCCTGCTATCGGTATCTGATTCTGCCTACACGGCACTTTCCCTGCAATGTTACCAAAATAATTTTATCTTGCTATCTTGTTTAAAACTTTTAATTTTATATTGATTAAAAGACAGAAAAGGTTATGTTTTTTAACTTTAACGTGTATATATGTAATGATCAGCGAGAACTAAACTGAGGTGCAAAAGAAAGTATATCACTCAGTTGTTTTCCATTAATTCACTATTTTAAAGAAACTAGATGCATTTGATTATGGCACGACACAATAACACCTTTCGGCAGTAGTTTGAATGACGTAATTAGTGACTGTTTTATTTTTTAACGTAAATATCCTTATTTAAAGTAGAATGAGGTAAGAAATGAAATTTACACCAACATGACCCCTACCATGTTCAAAATGTTGTAAAGTTGTGCAGGAAGAGGTACATTTATTGATTTTGAAACAGAGTATGTCTTATATGTCAATGAACAGTTGTGTTTTGTCAAAATTAATTTGGGGGAATTTCAAAATTTAAATTTTTAAATTTTCAAAAAAGAATAAAAAACTGCGTAGCGGTATTCTTTGACTGATTTAATGTTTTGGACTAATTTGCCAAACTACATGTAGTCATATACTTACTTTTGCACCTCTGTTTATGTGGAACAAATTAATATTCAGTATTGTTTATTAACATATACATGTTTAAGCCAAGACTCAATTAAAAAATCTAATATAATTTTTAATTCCATGTACATCTATTTCTATGTATAGTATCTATGGATGTATCTATGCAATGCATTGTGACGTCATAATTACGATTTATGACGTATCAACCTAATCAATGCCATTCATCTGATTAATCCTTTAATGGCCGAAAGCATGCTTGTGGGTATTACTTTGAATATATAGTGGTTTCGCAGGAGATCTCATGTGGTTCATTTTAGGAACTGGGGTTGATTGAATGAATCGTCTTACATGATTAATATGAATTAAACGTTTATTTCAGTAACACAACAAAACTTGATTTCGTCTTGATTAATAGTAACGATCACCATCACCATCGTTGAACTAATAAATCTTTAAAACCTGATTGGTTATTGATTACTATTTGTTAACACACAGCACGAGTGATGAGAAGACTTTGAGGCCGCACATTTATCAAATTAATATAAACGTATGTTGATGTGTTCGTTCTGCCCTCTATTTATAAAACAACTTACCCTCACCTAAGGATAATACACGAGTATCTGACTATTGGGAGCGAGAGCGAGGGATATACTGATATTGAGGCGTGAGTGTCTTGTATCATATATAAAATAGTCCATTTATTACTGAAGTCATTAAATTTAAGAAATACGCAACACTTTACTTTGACTGGTTACCGGCACTGTATTGTTAATGCCGTGGGATTTTCGACTATATTGGAATTATATTTTAACCGTTTCCATCGAAAAATACTTAAACATTTCCGGATTAGAATCAAAACTGTAAGACCTAGCTCAATGAAACGTTGTGAGTGAAAGAGTCATCATGTGTAAATGTGCCTTTTTGGGTTTTCAACTGTTTTGGAAGTTTTCTTTTAGTCGTTCACATGAAACATAGCTCAATATTTTGTTTCGGAGCCAGAACTCAACAACCTCAGGTCCTAGCTCAATAAAACATGGTATGCAAAACAATCATCATGTGTAGATGTGTTACTGTTTTTTTAAAACCTTTTTCGGACCTGCCCATGTAAAAACAACTTCGTCTTGATTCCGGAAAAAAAACAATTTGTTTCCAGAACAGATTTTGAAAACTGTTAGGCAGAGATTCATACATTTTGGAAAGTAATAAATATTATTTTGTTACATGAATTTATTACTAATGAGTGAATTTGGATTTATTTAAGAATAAATCTCCATAATCATTGTTCAGTATAGTTTAAATATTTCAACTTAAAGGTGGATAAAGTCGACTCTGTCTGCTTGCATTTCAAATTGGTTTAATAAATAACTGACGAATGGTCCGGTGGATTGTTCCTAGTCCCATGGTTACCTCTCTTCATTGAAGCACTTTTTTGCTAAATAATGAGAAAATGTATAAAAGAATCTATTTCAAATACCTTTGTTGTCCTTTCACATACACCCGGTAGTATTTTTAAATTATCAATTTTTATCCAAGCTTAGTATAAGTCATTACGTTTATTCAATGAACCATTACCCCGTCATGTTGAATGCAACTAAAGTCATGGTACAGATTTATGACAAAGTGTGAAATTGAAATAAGTTATTCATCTCATTTTTCATTCACTTCCCGCAGAGGTTATTCCCTTCAGATTTCCGATCCTGGCCTCTGTTCTACATGGCCTGAATTTCAAGGCTCGAGCAAACTGAATGCGATTTTCAGAGAAGGTTGATCATTCCATCATCGTGCAATATGTAAAATTCTACTCTGGGTGTTAAGTATCGGTACATCAGTGAGATCATTTAAACTGCTTTCGAGAGGCCATTTTAGTTTCAACACCCAAGATTTGATGCTCGATTGGAAATGGACTCGCATGGCTTAACCGAACCAAATTGTGAGGCAAAATATAGCTTAGAAAGTGTTTTTATGAAATTCTCATTTGTTCGAATTCTAACTCCAGATTTTTAACGAACTGTTCAGATCCAAACTGTTCTATGTACGAAAACCAATCCTCACTGACGATTTGGTCACGTGACATGGTGATAGAAAATTTTGGAACTGTCACTCATCTTTGAGTATAAAGTTACCTATTTTGCATTATTTTAAATGAAATATGAACAGATTAATGTTTAACTTGTGAAACTGTTAAAGTTGTTCCTATTTAGAATATGTGATATCTTTTCATCGTTTACGTTTGAATGGAGATGAAAGCATTCCTCTACTTGTAAATTGGCCATTCTTTTTATGCAATTTTTATGTTTAGTAGTATCTATCTTTTGATAATATAGCAATATTTATTAACACAAACAAACGTTTCATAAATTCGAATAAAACATTATTAAATAAAGATTGGTATTAGGTAAATTCGGGTTTGGAAATAACTTTCAAAACGGATTATAATCCTGATTGGTCGAATTGGTCACCTTGTACTTCTCATTATGGACAGTTTCAAAGCGTATTTTAAAGTGTCTTTCTAGTTCGATTCATTTGATGACGTTGAGTCGCACTTCTTGTCTCAAATGATCTTTCAAATATGAAGTTTCAATGAAGTTAAAACTATTTTCTGCATCATAGTATATGATCATGTCTTGTGGGGGTAATCAATATTTTCTGACATACACGTTCGATTTTATATTTTGTATAGTTCTATGTATCACATATTAAATATATGTTTAGAATTTGAAGAATGATACAGATTGGGATGTATCGGGGATTCCGCCATCAAAATACTATCATTAGTAATTTATTTCAACTGAATCGCACTATAATCATGTATTAATAATATATTCTTCAAGAAGGGATTCAGTAAGAACTGCGTTGTCCAATTACAAAGATTTTAAAGTCCTTATTAGGTTACACAATGTAAAACGAAATTAAATGAAGTGGAAATATAATGATCCAATCTTTATTTTCACGCTTTAAGTGAAAGCCATACATACATTATTGAACTGTTTTACATGACTGATCATGTGTGTTTTCTTTCTGTTTGGTATATCAATTTGAATATTAAAACACATACTAATATTTCAATGTGAATAAACTTGGTGGTTTTGTTGTTTGAATGATTTCATATCGGCACTTAAACTTGTTTCTTTTGAAATGTTGCAAGCATAACAATATATGGAACTATTGTAGTGTAAAATACCAGAAACATATTTCATAATTACTTGATCGTTAAATGATAAGTTTTTAACATTATCATCAAAGGTGTTTCCAAGTCCAATCGTAACTGGGGTCGGGATAGCGTAGTGGTTAGCGCGTTCGGCTTCGGATCAAGGGGTCCGGGGATCGAATCCCGCCAGGGGCACGGCAACTTTGTAGAGAGCAGTAGAGAACTGTTCTACACGCAGTAAGGTTTGGGTGCAGTGCTACACTGAATTTCAGCACAGTACCACCCATGGTTCGCTAGTTCCAGCCGATGCTCGCAGGTTTCACCGCAATGCATAGCCACGTGGCGTTGCGGGCTTCCCCCTGCCGTAATACTAGCAGCCGTGATGCATACTCTTGAAAGCGGCGTTAAACCCCAACTCACCTCACCTCAACTTATTTCATAACGCTTTATCGTCAAACTGGAACTCTCCCCGCTGTTACGATCATTCAGTCTGACATCTTGGTTCCGTTCAATAACAGCGAGCGCTTAAATTGCTCATTGATCGCTCAATGTAGCGCTCAATGTAGCGCTCACTCTCTCTTGAACGATAGTGTACAAATTCCTCGAAGTTTGCTCGCCTTGCTACGTAGCGCTACATTGAGCAATCGCGTTCAAGATAGGTTTAAAAGTAATCGCTCATTGAGCGATTACTTTGAAACCTATCTTGAACACGGCCCTGGTCACTCCTTTCTCTTTCTTATGACGTCATAACTCACATTTTCATTGCGTATTAGCAGAAGGAATTCAGGTGTTATTGCTTTTTATCCCCCGGCATATAATGCCCGGGAAATCGTGATTTACAAAACTAGGTTTAAATATAAAGGTGCTGTCCCGGCACTAGTCACGGTTCGGTGACTACAGAACGGTGCTTTCCCGGTATCTCGTTCCCTCTTATAAACAAAGGAGTTAGTCCTACAGATGCATGAACCGCAATTATCATAAAATGACACAATTAACGAAATAGATATATTTATTTTATTACACCCTTGTTTAACAATACATATTACAACAATAACAAAAAAGGAAAATAACATAAGCACTGCATTGTAATCATTAATGTCATGTTTGGCACATCTCACGCTGCAAATGCAATTGTTCAGAGATGGGATCTGTGTATTGTAGCTCAAACACAAAGACGAGGGAGAAGTACAATTTGTTTCCCATCAAAATATAGCTTGGAAGTGGTACAAGTATACAAAACGGAAGCACGTCCGTTCTCGAAGACCCATATATTTATTGGACAATTTGATTGTGTGGTTTAACAAAAGAGATGCGACAAATTCTCAATTTATTTTAACATATTTTAAAAAGATGTCATGCGCAAAATTAAAAGTGATGGGCCGATGACCGAGAAACATTTCATTTTGAAAGGCCCGATGGGCTAATGGCATGGCATGTCGTCCGGCATCCGTCCGTCTGTCCGTAAACATTTCGCTTTTTCGACTTCTTCTCCAGAACCAATGACTCCATAGAGCTGAAATTGTATGTGCAGACTCCTTGGCCAATTTCTAATTTGTTGATCTCGTGACCCCGTGACCCCAAATGGGGTCACAGGGGTCACAGGGGTCACATCCTTAAAACATATTTTCATCTTCTTCTCCAGTTCCAAAAGGTCTAGAGAGCTGAAAAGTTGTGTGCAGACTCCTTGGCCAATGGGGATTCTAAATTGTAGATTTCGTGACCCCATCACCCTAAATGGGGTCACATCCTTAAAAACCTATTTTCATCTTCTTCTCCAGTTCCAAAAGGTCTAGAGAATTGAAAATTGTGCGCAGACTCCTTGGCCAATGGGGATTCTAAATTGTAGATTTCGTGACCCCATCACCCCAAATGGGGTCACAGGGGTCACATCCTTAAAAACCTATTTTCATCTTCTTCTCCAATTCCAAAAGGTTAAGAGAGCTGAAAAGTTGTGTACAGACTCCTTTGTCAATGGGGATTCTTCTTTGACCCTGGCCTGGAACCCCAAATATGGGCATATCAGGCCATGACCTAAAAACCTATTTTCATGTCCTCCAGAACAAATGTACCTAGAAGGCTGTAATATTGTGTGCAGATTCCTAAGCTAATGGGGATTCTAAATTGTAGATTTGGAGACCCTGGGGCCCCAAACAAAGGCCTCACAGGCCATGACCTAAAAATAAATTTTCTTCTTCTCGTCCAAAACAAAGAGACCTAGAAGACTGTACTATTGTGTGCATTCTCTTTAGCCAATGGGGATTCTAAATTGTAGATATGGTGACCTAAAAATCTATTTCAGTCTTCATTATTAAACAATATAAACCCTGATGAGCTACAGAGCCCATGGCTCTATTTTTTTTTATTTACCCTAAATTACACATCATCTACATGTATTCAGGGAACAAAAGGAGCAAAACAAAAACTCATTTACGGTATTCCCATGTTTTCAAAGCAGTGATAAGATTTGCGCTCTCCATGTCATAATACTACAATAAACTGTTTTGAACTGTCCCGGTACTACCTAAATTTGGAATTACGCTTTCTAGGGCCGGTAACAGATATTGTAACGGCAAATCGCACAGTGTGAATGGGCTTTAGGGACTAATCAAATGTACTGCTAATTGCGTGCTAATTAATTCGTTGATGGAATCATAATTTGCCACGTCATATATCTGCATACAAGTTTGTTCACCTATTGTGTATTTAAGCACTTTGAGTATGGACTCTTCTCATGGATGTGTGCGTTATACACATGAGTGTGTATTTCAGTGCAAATATCATTTGGCATGACTTGGGAGCATCGCATCAACGCGAAAACTAGACCAAACATTTTGCAATTTTGAATCATAAATAGACAGTTGCGTGTTCCATACCATAATCTGATTTGATACCTCAAAGGAAACATTAACAGTTTTGGAAGCGCTTTGAAGTGACCAGGGGTCAATCTTTTCAAAACTACAGTTTTTGTTTTCTTCTGTGAAATTTTCAGTAAGTGATCAACTGGGTCAAACATACATCATATACTCATTCAATATATTTTTGATAAATTTGTTCTTATTTAGTCAATTCGAAATTTAATGAAATTTGAATATTCCCTTTTTGACCCCTTCTGTCTATTTCATTATGCCAACTTTCATAAACACAAATAACACTGCCGTGACGATCACACGGTGCGTTTGACAAAGATTATTTTACTCACGGAAATAGGATCCATTGTCACTGTATATGATGTAACTTTATTGACGTTGTAATGAACGTCTATCTACATTATATTTGCTCTATAAGATACACATGCACATATACATACAGGTGCACAAACATTCAGTGTGCAGCTGTATATTGAATTAATTATATAGATTTTGAAAAATGCTCTAAGACCTACATGCTTATAAAATATGTTTATCCATTTTTCACTTGAAAAAACACCAATTCATCGGCTTCAAAGATTTCTGGTTTCTGGAGACGTGAAACCGGAGGAAATACAAAATAGAATCAGTTCATTATATATTTGCAATATAGTGAGGTGATGCCCATTATATGTAGCTTACAATGTAGGTGTTTTTTTATAATTCATTCTTGGTTTTATCTTAAGTCGGTTATAGAGTAATCGGTTTTGTCATGGCTTTAAACAAGTTCAACTTATACATATGCCTTTCAACATGTTATTATAGTTATTTTCCCGTATACGTCCATACATGCTCCAGTCCGAGTAACATCCGCAAATGGCTTGTTTTTCAATTCCATTTACTATCACTAAAATACTAAAATACTAAAATAACTTAAAAACATTTTAAATTAAACTTGGATATAGTTAGATACATTCACTATTTGATGACAGATGTAATTATTGGAAACTGTCAATTTTGGTTTTGTTTATTCCTGTTTAATCAACATATTGATTCCAAGCAACACTCTTACATTTATTAAGAAAATTGTATTTATTAATCAACTTCAAAGATATTTTATTTGGATTAATATTATTCGTCTAAAGGGGGGTACGTATAAACTTACAATGATCAAATTCAAGCTCCACTGTTAATGCTTGACATGTATTTGTTTTGTGTTAATTCTTCCCTTTCATTGCGAGAGTTTATTTGAACAAAATGTTTCGTGAGTGCTACATGTAGAAATAGCTCTCGGTTCCTACTGAAGTCTTTCTAACACCACACTTCACAATGAAATGTGTTTGAACAGAATGTGATTCTTTTACTTTCTGCAAATACTTGTCAATTTCAAAGTGTACATTACAATCTCTTTGTTTGAATTCGTATCATATGTTGTGTATTTTACAATTTTATCTCGGTTTCCTAGATGGTCTTGAAAAGTTTGAACAAACACATAGAGTTCGAAAGGGGATGAACAGACAATAGATATAAATTTCAATTTGGAAATGTCTTTGTTTGCCCAAATGTCAGCCTTTAGGTCTAGTTAATATAGCAAATACTTATCATTGAAAGTTCAAGTGTATCTCAAAATCCAAATTTAGGTTTTGCTATTCTGTCACAAAAGTAGGTAGCTAAGTGTCTTTGTGTTTGCAAAGATGACACAACAGGTATCAATGGTTGGAAAGAAGGATGGCCCAAGTGTATGTAATGTTAATAGAAGGACATACTTAACTTGACCGTACATAATGCATTGATTGAATCATATGAAGCTTATTACTGTATCTGGAATCACAGTCGTTAAAGGGGCTAGCTGTAGCACGTTTTTGCAAATGTTATTCTTTTTAAATTCCCCATTTATTATGATAGTTAATGTCATTTATATTTACTTCAGAGGGTGAAACATCTTATTAAAACAAACCAATTATCCGTAGTGGTAATAACGGTGTTGCTTATAAAGCAAACATTGCATGGCGGCAATTTTAATGTGAACACATTTTATTATTTTGAATTATATAAAAGATTCTCATGGCTTTTCCGAAGCATGTACACTAATTTCTAACTTGTTTTACGAAGAGTGAACGGTACGGTGTTCTACGTTTGGTGACATTATTTTTCGAATACATTTCATCGACTTATTTTAGCGAAAATAATGTGCTGCTGTCCCTTTAAAACTGGGGCATATTAGTTTAGAACATGGCGTTTATTTTTTCGGTCAAATCTAATACACTTATCCCTTTTCGTGACTGCGCATTTTGAACTTGAAAGTTTATTTATACTTTGTATCTCCAAAGAGCAGTATGAATATTATCGGATTCGATCAGGTTTTATCTATTTTATGTGTTTAGGTACATTTCCGGTACTTAATACACAATAGAATTGTATTTTCGTTTCACGGAAACTTTAATGACGTCACGATCATTTTTATTACGCCAATCAACCTCAGATAATTAAACAATGCAAGAGACTGGATACTGAACAAAAGTGATGTGCGCACCTGTTCACATTAAAACCTGTTCACATTAAAACCTGTTTTAGAGCACCTCTTCAGAGAAAATGTTTGTGAATAAAGAACGAGATGTAAAGAAGAGTATGATAGTATTGTCCATATAGGGAACCATATAAGCCATGTCATATTTTTATTACATGTATGAGCACTTTTGTCAGGAAGCCATTTTTTTAAACGCGGGTATTTCGTAATTCGTATTTCGTTGTCTGTGACGTCACTGTAGCTGGAAGTCGCACGAGCATTGCGTCCTTTAACTCATATTCTGTCGCTTGGGTCATACAAAAGTTCGGACTCGTTTCGTAGAAGACCGACTGCCTAGGGTAATAATCTCCATAAATCAGCTTTGAATTCCATTCTAGACAGTAACCAAGTTAGTGAATTATTTTAATATTCAATCCCAAAATATGAATTGGTATTCTGCCCGTTTATTCAGAAGAAAGTTTAATGCACAGACAAATAAATTTCTAAAATAAACAATAATAGATTTAATTCATCTACAGATCCTAAAATGATATTATTCAGAGCAACACGTGTGATTTGGTCATCAGACGAGTTATCACATGGACACATGTGCACGTGTATGATCTACTTCGTGCTGGGAGCCGCTCAGATAATTATATATGGCAACATCAATTAATATACAAGTTTCATATGGCAATATATTACAAAAGGAGAAGGAATAACATACTGGACGTAATCTATAACTGACATTTGTGTTTATTATTCTGTTACTATAAATGGGAAAGTTAATGACATATGAGTTTTGTTTGCTAGTGTATTGTAATTAATGGGCTCGGGACTGACTCAAAGATAATGCGTCAGCGTCGGTAATAAGAAAATGATTACACTTAAGAAATAAAGTTCGCTGTACCCCAATGTGTTTTGTAATAAAGTATAGTTTTGCCCTGAACTATTATAGTTAAAGCACGATGACGTAATAATATATGCATTTAATTAAAACAATTTGGTTGCGATGTAAGAGTTCAGACGGCTGAGGCGAATCGACGTTACGTTACCATGGGCACACTTGATCACGAGGGAGCGGCGTGGAACAGTGGGAATGTCATTCGATTGTTACGTCATCAAAGAAACTATACCTTTATTGTATGTTAATCCATGGTCATGACGTCACTCTATTGTGTTATCAGTTGATTATTATTTAGGAATCTACTGGTCATTGACTGTCCCAGTCAGGAGGGGTGTTAGGTTTAGGCATTTTCAGTAATGGTACATTTTACGAGACTGATGTATTTTGTATTGACGTATAGGATAGGATCTCAAAATATCTAGACAACTATAGACAAATTAATTTTGTAATGCATGAACCTGGAATCGAACATGCAACGTTAACCGCTCGCTTGGTAGTCAGCGCTTCTAACCACTAGGCCACAAGACGCTGTTAGAAACCTTATGATTGTTTGTCAGTAAGAATCCCGCGTTCTATTCAATGTACGGAAGGCATGAAAAGGCAAATTTTTAGCTGTCAATAACATCGCTTCGCGTGGAAGTTTTGCGCTGCACGTGCGTGGAAGAATCCATTTCATGAGGGTCGCAGCTACTTGTACCATATCCGATGAAGGAGCACCGAAATTTGCAAAATAATTGATTTTGGTGTCCCATAATTGAAATTCATTGTTTCAAATGTAAAATGATCACATATGCATGTTTCGTGACGTCATACATGGATTAAGATGGAGAATGCATTCGGAGCACTGAATCGTTAAAATCAATCAACTCGCCCCTTCGGAGCTCTTTGGTTATTTTTAACGAATTCAT
Organism: Gibbula magus; assembly: GCA_936450465.1. Classification (NCBI taxonomy): domain Eukaryota; kingdom Metazoa; phylum Mollusca; class Gastropoda; order Trochida; family Trochidae; genus Gibbula; species Gibbula magus. The sequence goes on from OW388295.1 coordinate 70,069,325, forward strand.
TGTTCTTACCACTATGCATCTTTGAATTCTCAATAGTATGGGTAACTTACTTTTATCGAATATGTATATCTTCGTCTGATGTGTCAAAGATGCTATAGAAAGTGTTTGAATCTTTACATTAGATATTATTTAAAGTAAATTCGGGAAAAAGGTCAGTCATGGTATGTTTAATGGAATACATGTACATGTGTGGCGGGAACGTTTTTTTTGTAAACAATATAGTTTTTCGATAAAGATGTACATGTACATGTATGTCAGATCAAATTTTAAACATTTGAAAGTTAAATTCTAAATATATATACAATCTATTTCAGACATTTAGTAACTCTCCATTAACAATTAGGGCGCCGTGATAACACACTGATGAGGATTTCATATTGTCAGGTGTACATTGTTAATAACACTTACAATACCTGTTGTTTAATGTTACTCAATATAGTCCCCTCCATTTAGCTTTCTAATTTTAATCTTTAACATATTCCACATTTCTTAATTCTATTTTCGGCTTGGCTTCAAAATCATATTACTTTTCTTAACTTTTCGGCACATTGAAGCAGTGGCTCGCCAAGACCCAGGCAATATACTCATAGTTAAGACAGCGTTTTGTTCTGACAACGTTGTAAATCAATTTTGTCAAATACAAACTGTCATCTTTAGAAAAATCTTCACAACTCACTCTGATGTATTGTTAAACTGTATGACCTATGTAACTTGCATAGAGTCAGTGACGACTTGAAACACACAACACTCAATTAGTCTGTGGCAGAAAGTTAGCCAGCCACTGGTATTTGCATTCGAGAAGTTCTGCTGATGTTGTCTACCGCTACAATGCTACATATTCGCCAAAAAAACATATTGAAAACGCTATTTCAGCACCCAATGCGTACTTGAACATATATAAAAATAAGAGTAATATTCTGATATATGAAATTGATGGTGCATCTTTACGCATCATGTCACTATAAACTGCATTAAAAATCGAATTTCTCCGATAGCAGTATTTCAAATTCTAGACTGTTGAACATGTGGTGACGTTTCTTTTGCGGTTGAATGTAGGTAAACGACTTTGTTCAATGGTGCCTCTGTTCACCCAGTAGTAAGTGGGTACCTGGTGTAAGATGAGAAGGGCAACGGCAGCCCAGGTTAGACTAGGATCCTGTTGCAGACATCTCTAAGCTGACTTGAGTTACTAAGGTAGCCAGTGTTAAAAGATGGCACTAAGGTCAACCTTAGTATTGAGGTTGTTTTGTGCAACGACCACCTGGGTAATAATGCAGGGCGCGCCTTGAGCATTTGGATATGTGCGCAAGATAAGAACCCCAATTATTATAAGAACTGTGATTACCAAAGGTGCAATCACCTGAGCAGACACCCCTGTTAATTAATACACACCGACACATTTATTTGGCCCCTACTGGATAAACAAAAACGACAACATTCAAACCGAAATGTTTCTCGGTTTTAAGCGTGGTCACTTTTAAGGTGGTAAGCTGAGGCCGAGGCCCGAGGCCCGTTGTATTGACTCAGTGACTGGTCCTAGGTCCATTGTATTGGCCCAGTTACGGGTACGAGGTCCGTTGTATTGACCCAGTTACGGGTCCTAGGTCCATTGTATTGACCCAGTTACGGGTACGAGGTCCGTTGAATTGACTCAGTTACGGGTCCTAGGTCCATTGTATTGACCCAGTTACGGGTACGAGGTCCGTTGTATTGACTCAGTTACGGGTCCTAGGTCAATTGTATTGACCCAGTTACGGGTACGAGGTCCGTTGTATTGACCCAGTTACGGGTCCTAGGTCAATTATATTGACCCAGTTACGGGTACGAGGTCCGTTGTATTGACTCAGTTACGGGTCCTAGGTCCATTGTATTGACCCAGTTACGGGTACGAGGTCCGTTGTATTGACCAAGTTACGGGTCCTAGGTCAATTGTATTGACCCAGTTACGGGTCCTAGGTCCATTGTATTGGCCCAGTTACGGGTCCGAGGTCCACTGTATTGGCCCAGTTACGGGTCCGAGGTCCACTGTATTGGCCCAGTTACGGGTCCGAGGTCCACTGTATTGGCACGAGACGAGAACATCTTCTTATTCTATTTGCACAAAAGTAAAGAGATCATTTTCGTCAAAATTTGAATAACAGAAACAAACATTGTGAATAGTTAGCACAACCTTTTAAAGCGATAGCTTTGGTCTTTTACATATTGTGCGACTGCGCATGCTGAGGTAATGATACCATCGATAGTTTATTGATAAAATTTCATAACGTTAAAATGCGTACTAATCTTTGTTGGTTATTACGAAATGCAACTTATGTGCGGTTTGCCATTTGGCGCAAATAAAGACAAGTCATTCATTCATTATTACTTCATCCAGTTTAAACGTATATCTTTGGTGGCTTGTCTGATATTTGTAATCATAACTCCATACAAGGAAGCCTTAGGCTGTGGATTGGACGACCAACAGCTCGAAGGCAGGGCTATATATTTACGACGTCTGCTGGATGTACATGACACTGTGATTGATCAAATCTAAAAACAACGCTGCTTTTTAATTTATTGAATATTGCTGTTTAAATGAATATGGTTTTTACACAAATAGTGTTTATAATATACACGCCATGAATGATTCCAACTGATATCATATATGCATGTGCAGTGTAAATTATATGTTCAAAGGGACTGGAAATATATTGTTACAAACGTTCATTATGCCAGTAAAAGAATTCGTTGTAAAATCCGTTTTGGGTTCTAACATATTTACATATAGAATGCGAAATTATCATATTGATCAGTGTTACCCGCACATTTTGAATACTAAAATGTGTGTTAATATGATTCTGATGAATATATCACGTATGGAGTCACATGTTTATGTCATTTGGGAACACTCTGTTACAGAATCGTGTAACTTGTGCACTGATACTTACACACTGTAATATAATACACATTATGTTTTAGATCACTCTTGAAAATGATCATTAGGAAAAGCCTCCCGTCAATGGAAGTGAAGTTAACAGTAATCATGGGTCATTTTCCAGTTAGAAAATAATAACAATCTTATTAGATACAAACTTTCAAAACTGGCGTTCAAATGAAAATCACCGGTTGCATGTTTATAACCTAAAGATTAATTAAATGTCCGTCCTTTAAATGTTATACACTTCTTGAAAATAATTTCTTCAATATCATTCATAAACGCTGACATTCACAATGGGATATTTACCCCAAAGAACTATTGTTATGCTTTAAATTGGATTTTAATTGATTTATAACGTAGGTGTTCCTTTCAATAAAATTCGAAAAGTGTGTATAAAATATGAAGTCACGTGCCAAGAAGACTCTTTTTAACGTTATGTCGGTTTCAAAGAAGTTTGTCATTTTAACCCTGAAAATATATTTCCTTGTATTTTGTTTGATTCCAATATCAGCCAATCGCACTTTATAGATCTGTAATGTGGGCATTTTAACATAGTGAATATTAATAACATGCAACACATACTAAAATGTAGCGCAACCAGCACTACCTTTTAATCGAAACCAGCTGAGGTGTGTACTGTATTTTGTACTTCAGTTTACTTGTATGTACATTGTAGATTCACAAATCCGATGTTAAAACAATTGGTACAGAGATTGCCGAATAATCTGATAACATGCTTGTACACTGTAACATGGTTAAGACAACGTTGGCGTCTTATATTATAATTCAAAATGTTAGAAATTTAAATCTAATTTCTTAAGCAATTTCGAGAACAATCTGTTAGCATACATTTCAAGAATGACATTCACATGTAGACAATATTACATGTTATCATAACTCAGATTACATTAGATCAACAAGAACTTAACATGACATTCAGAAATATCCGACGTATATACGTACTTTATTGAGTTTATTAGATGTAAAGAAAAATGTAATTGTCAATGGAGAGACATTTAAGAGTATGTCAATTATGTAACAACTACATAAGATGAAAGTCACTTTGTTTTGTGCGTTTAAAATATGCTGATACATATTCTAAATCATATCTTTCCTTATACATACTTCAACTTCAATTTTGTCTTCAAACATTGAACATGTAATACTTAATGCAGCGCATTGTGTAAAACCTGCTATTATAAGAAGCAAGTTATTTTCGTAATTGTAATTTCTGTCATAAACCGCCTGTATCATGTGCTGTATATCTCACTTATATTCACCTGTAACTTCTCTGTATATGGACCAGAGTTTAGGTTAGACACCCCCAAAAAGAACTTGTTTCTGGTTTCCGCCCGCATCAGTTTCAAACCCACGCCTCAGGTCTGTTTTTCTAGGTTTTAACAAAAGGAAATGCAGATAACTATAATTTTTTAGCCTCAGAAGACATTGGACAGAGAAAATGTCACTCGTTTCTGATGAGATGGAGTGTAGGGGTGAGATTATTGACTATTTGGAATAGTGACACATATTAAAGAGGATTTGTGCTTTATTCATATAAATAATTGTATAAATTTTGTTTGTTTATTCCTTCATTCCAAATTCGCATCATTTCTGTCAGCCTGTAAAGACCAGAAACATTTTTTTAGGCCTTACAGTGAATATTCTTGTTTTGTCTTGGTATCCTAAACTCTCTGTCAAAAGGGGCATAGTCTGACACACATATACATTTACCTAATTTACTTCAGTTGAACCGTCTTCACGATTTATATACAAATAGACTGTTGGATTAATATTTCACTGCCGTCTGAATTTTACGAATACAAAATGAATCCAACTTACATATTTACAGATATCCGCGTCACAGAAATTATTGTGAGAAACCCTAGAAGACAGGTTGTCATTGGGTGTTACACAGTGAAAAGTTATATTATATCAACTTCGGTTATCCAGTATAAATCATAATGCTACATCAGCCAGGACATAATAGTCACAGTATCACGATCGATGTGGCACATTCCCAACAGTGCATGTATGTTTTAATAGGTATTGATGGTTGCCTGATATCCACGTTCATCACCTTGATAGGACAATAATGACATATAAGTAATAATTCAGTATGTAAAATCGATGGACGTATTCATAGATGTAGGCATTTATTAAAGATGCATCCATTGTGTTTCATAAAAATTTATTTCGCCTTAATACGTGCAAACATACGATATGTGCTGATTTCAGATGAAACAATTTCACTCAACTTGCATATTCATCCCAAATCGTCGAATATATCATATTTACCACTTTCCAATTAAAATAGAACAACGTCAGTATACATGTACATGTGCAGAAACCGAAACTACACGCCCGATGTACGTGCACAGTAGTTTAATTATAAGACCTATTCAACATCATCACTCAAAATTGGTATTTTTTCTGTTGTAATTAAGTTTCGAAAATTACGTTTGACTGATTGACGCGCGCCACGTGCACACGCTGAGGCTTGTCCGGTTTTCGATCAGAAATCGATACTTTTACCTTTATATCTCCGGTATACTGAGTCGACTATCATCAAAACGGCAATTTTCGGCAACAGTCGCGTCAGTACTTGTCGATAAAATAACACATTTTGTAACGTTTGACACGTGTGACCCCAAACAACACAATGGATGTACCTTTAATATTCTTTTGAATATTTGATTTCAATGTAACTATCCTTTTAGATATTGAATTCCCCCAGTCTATGCTCACAATCACCAAGCTGCTAATAGTATGGTCAAGAATACCAAGCGGATAAGTCTGACATACATGTGTACTGCGTCAAGTTAGGGCAAGCGGTTTCCGTTTGCATAATAACAAGTGGTATAATTGCATTATAATGTATACCATACATAGTATCAAGCTGAAAATAGTTATCGAATCTGTACTTTTTAATAGTTAATATCAACACATAATGGTGTTTTTATTCGAATCTGTTCTGATATCATTTGTAAGAATACCTGTTTCGCATCATATGTTTTATTCTAAATCACCATGTACACATTCTCTGAAGCCAAAGTGTAAGTGTAAGTAAGTGAAGTCGCCTTTTAAATGTTTTGGGGATTCCGAATATTGATTAGAATGAAATATATTATAATTTTACGTGTGCATTTACGAATTATTCATCAAGTTCATTTTCGTATGACGAGATCATAACATTTGCATCTTTTAAAGAATGAAATCTTTGTGATTATTAACTCCACATGGAGTATGGGGAATCTGGTACATCTGTATGTTATGATCATAGGCCTCAGTCAGTGTTAATCACACACTAAACACATGTTGAGACGGTCCCCTGTTCTGAACTGCTCCAGTAGAAGAAACTGGCAAGCTTAATGATTCTACACTTGGATTTCATGGCCAAGATTGATTTCTCACAATTGTATTAACTTCATTGATTTGTATCATTTACGATGTAATAATTTACACCAAAACCAATTAAACGCAATGAGAACGTGTGGGTGATAATACGATGTATATCGATCCTCCCTGATGACAGGCGTTTTCTTGATACAATATCATTAAAGTCCAATAATATGTGTCATTACAATGTTGTGAAATATAGTATGTCTTCTGCATGATTTATTAACAGGATAAAGAAAACCTCAAATTGTAAAAATACCACATGCTGTTGGCGATTATAATTCATCATTATGTCATAAAACGTTACTAAGCAGGAGAAAGTTCACACCTAGACATTATACAAATTTATTATACATTGTATACAGTGTGCTAGTATTTAACAATAACACGTGCGTCATTAATACAGATGAACAGTTTTGCTGTAATGATAAACCTAACGAAAATAAACTACGATTAAGGCGTCCCTCAAGCATGAGAAATCATCTCAATTTAATATCAAATTGATATATCTGATAGAAGGTTTCCTTTCAAGGATATACAGTAGAGCATACATTAGTGGTTAAATGAGCCGCGACTCCACACGTCAGGTAATAAATGTATTTGTCTACACAATAGACTGACTGAATCCTGTTTGATCGATACCAAACACAAGACTCTCAGAGGAGAGTGACAGAGTGTGGTTGTCTGCTTGACTCACAAAGTTGCCACACAATCGTCCTGCTTGTTTGAAGAGTGCATGCGTGAGGACGGGGAGGTGGTCAACCTTTGAACCAGATTGACCAGTTTACCATTTAGTCTCAACTGCGAGAAGCGCATATTCACTTAATGTGAATGACGTCTTCTGTTTGCTGGTTGTTTTTTAACGAAAACCGTTAAATGGTCAGTCGAAAATTGACTGGTCTATGTTCCTAATTGTTACCGAGTGTACGAGTGGAAGATTGACTTGTCTATGTTCCTAATTGTTACCGAGTGTACGAGTGGAAAGGTAATAGGCAACATCGGACCCGGTGCAGGTGAGGACAGTTTCTGAACTTGGACATCTATGTCCAATGTCACTGATTTCATTCTTACCACGTTGGAGCTGCTAAAAGCTTGTGTTTCTGAACTGTAAGTAGAAATGGATATTAGAAACATTAACTATATATTCAGCTATATGTGACCAACAAAGAAACTATAATTGGATTAACTGTTTCCCAATTCAAGCCAAGGTTTTTGAGACACATTCATAAGGATGGCCGGTGAAATGAACGAAAAATACACTATCAATATTTCTGGTAAACGATTTACTATAAGGAAGAGACTCCTGGCGAAGTACCCAGAGACAAGATTAGCTAAACTGACAACTTCGTCTGAAGAATATGATGCTAAAGACAATGAGTACTATTTTGACAGAAATCCAAAGATTTTTACTAATATTTTGGATTTGTACAGAACCGACGAACTTCACATCCCTCAAAGCATATGCATTGCTGTTATCAAAACGGAACTGGAGTTTTGGAAGATTAAAGAAACTTATATATCTGAATGTTGCTTGAAAACGATCGCGGCCTTTCACAGAGATATACGAATTCAGAAGATTTTGCAAGTTCTCTACGAGGAGGATGAGGACAGTTATTCCAAACCCCAATCACTGAAGCGGGTTATCTGGCTGACGATGGATAACCCTAGTTATTCTATGTATGCTAGGGTAAGTGATATCAATCAGTCTGTCTGTCTGTGTATGTCTATCTGTCTTTGTATGTATCTATACCTGTGCGATTACGCGTTATTATTGGAACTAATTGAACAGTCATTAAGATTTGTACTCTGGAGTCATGATACCTTATTACTTACCAATTAATCCACTTCCGATTATGCACAGACTCAATCACATTGACTTTATTCAAATACACAAATCTAGCCTGGATTAGTAAATACGTTAGATGTTGGTAGAGTATTATATGTCACACGTCCAGCATCCGGGTATACTCTTCTTGTAGAATTGACAAGGCACTATGTGCAGATATTGCTGTCTATATACATTGTGTAGCAGTATATACTCAACTGCTTATATTGCTCGGACGGACCAATGTACGTTTATCTATATTTGTTCTCAATTTTGCTAACCGATTGGAAATAAATTCGGATATGCTAATGTTCCTTAGCAGAAAGACAGTTAGCTTCATCAGCCTTGTCTATACGAGTCAGCAAGGGTTAGATTGGGCAATACAGGAACACAGTGCCAGTACCCGAGAAATGGGCCAGACAGGCAAGCGATTAAAGGACCGAAGCTACTGCAGACAGCCATTTCGCAAACGCCTTACAACAACAACATTAACATGTTGGGTGCACCATGACTCCTTATTACCTACTTTTTATAATGGAATAGTCCAGCCAAGACAAAGTATGTGAATGCCGAGTATGTATTAGACAACAATAAAAAAAAAGTTGCACATTAAAGTTATGTTCATGAACGTTTTGCAAAGTATATCACATTTCTTAAAGTCATAAAACCGTGTCTGTGAGGCACATACTATTTTCTAAGTTTACAGTTGGTTTAACCTATGATTTAGACATTTATCTATGGTGTAAGCGACTAGATTGGGAAGAATTTTGTGCTATCCGTCCATGACGCACTTGACGAAAACCCCAAGAGCAAGAATGTTTGTAATTATGGTGTCAAATATGTGTTTGTCGGTAGTCAGCAAAGTGTGAACAAGTAATGAAATTATGTATTAAACACAATAGTAAGAGCTTTTTTTCTCTCGATTGTGGCTTAACACTTATGTTTCCTAATCGCATAAAAATCACTAACGTATCTGATGTTAAAAATATGGACAATGGAAGTTTGAATCTCAAAAATGTTTTACAGGACTGGCGACCTCCAAACTAATACAATGAAGACATTGGGTTACACTTAATGTATGCATATACATTTAGACCACCATTACATAATTGGGTATATTCATCTGTCAAACAATACCCCATGCAGGGGGCACGGCTTTGGGTGAGTTTCGCCGGGTTGCCCCTGGCATTTAAAAGCAAAGAGTAAAGAGAAATCTAACATTTGTATTTTCATCTTTGATTGAAAGGGTACCACAACAAGCAGTATTGACATAGATAAGTGGAATATTAACGACGTTCTATCAGAGGAGTGGCATTGCTTCTGATGAAACCGTATTATAGCTGGTTCGCCTGGAAGGAAGGGAGGTAACTCTGTTCTCGCTTCCCTCATGCAGAGCTAGGATATTTGTTCCCGTATCTGGGACCATGCGCGTCCTGGTTACCCTGATAGGGTGTTTGAGGCCATAACTATGTTATATATTGAATGACAGGTATGGAATTGCACCGTTTCGTTAACATATGTTTATATTTGTGTTCTATTGCAGATCGTTCAAACGTTTGACTATTTTAACAATGTGGGGCCGATCTATATTTCCCCTATAGCAGTTGGAGGAAGTGGTCCCACATTTACCACCAAGCACCTTATGCTGGTGGCCCATAAATGACAAAACATGTAATGCAACAAATTGTAAATTTATTTGCAATCATTCACAAATCATACAATAACTTCATTCTTCACAGTATTTCCTTTTCCATCTATATGAACAAGTCAAGGATGGAAACTGTTCAGGAATATTATTGAAACACTACAATTGTCAAATCTAACTGTGAACTGTGTCAACAACACGGTGAAATTACTGGTATCATGTCAGATGAACAAGACATATATATATTTCATCTGGTGAATATTTCCCATCAACATTTCAAGATAATATTACCATTAAGGTCCTCTTTCCATCCATGTCATCTAATTAAAGATGGAAACTGTTCAGGAATATTATGAAAACACTGAAATTGTCAAATCTAACTGTGAACTGTGTCAACAACACGGTGAAATTACTGGTATCATGTCAGATGAACAAGACATATATATATATTTCATCTGGTGAATATTTCCCATCAACATTTCAAGATAATATTACCATTAGGGTCCTCTTTCCATCCATGTCATCTAATTAAAGATGAAAACTGTTCAGGAATATTATTGAAACACTGAAATTGTCAAATCTAACTGTGAACTGTGTCAACAACACGGTGAAATTACTGGTATCATGTCAGCTGAACAAGACATATATAATACTTCATCTGGTGAATATTTCCCATCAACATTTCAAATTCTCACAACTGTCACTATTCTAAAGGATAATATTTCCTTATGAGGTTCATAAGTAGAGGAAACATCTTCTCTTCCTTATTATTCCATCTGTACATCATCTCATCAAGATGAGGGCCTAGCTGAGAATTCTTTACACCATGCATTGACTTGAATTTGGATTTAGCATTGCCCCAAAAACCTTCAATTGTGTTAGTGTGGGCCCCTGTTTTGGGATTAACATAGTGTTTCTTGTGGCATACAGTGTCATGCTGATAACCATTACGTTGCAGGCAGAGATATGATTTGAATTCATCTGTTATTACATGAGTCCCTACTTCTACATGGGCCAATATTATTGGCAAGAGCGTTTCTGTAGTACGCTTCTCAACATTAAACACCAATACCTTTTTGGTCACTCTGTCTATAAGACCAAAAACCCAGTAGTTAGGGATACCTTGTGTTGAACCTTTATGATACTTCCTTTTCCTCCCCCACTTGCTTTCATCCATTTCGACAACATGTCCAACACCACCTAAGGTTACTGGCTCATCAAGTAAAGCCTTGGACATCAAATCTCTATACATGTTGTACCAATTGTACACACTTGACTCACAAATGTCAATCATTTTCAATACCAAATGGGCTGGTACATCAACACAGAACAAATACAAAAGCATCAACAAGGTGCCAAGCTGTAACCGTTGGCCCTCCCAAAAACTACCGCTTCTAATACTTTTTGCTTTTCGACATTTCTTATTAGAACACCGCCATATATGGCAATCAACATTTTGTGATTCCTTCTGTAATGTCATATCATGATTACATGTTTCACAGTTCTGCTTTGAAGCGAGAAGGTTATGTTCTTGAAGAAAAGCAATTGTTCTTAAATTGTCATCACATATAGAACCCAGTTGGGTTAATGTCACATCCATGTTTATAAATCTTCAAGTGCAAATGAGTACCCTGTGAAATATTTGAAACATTCAACTGCCAACCAGCAGCTGTAGTGCTTGGAATGTATTCCTGTAGAAAGGATGGAAATCACCCACCAAAACAGTTTGCAAACAACGGTAAGACCATCATATCTTCTAATAACAAGGACGTTGTGCCAGTCATGAGAAACAATCATGAATTTATAATATCTATATACATCTCCAAATATTGAATCCACTTGGTGTTGATGAAAATGGAATGCAAACTCTTCAAACTCTAACTCATACAGTTTTCCCCAATTACTGGCAATGTTGTTGGCAATAGTGATATCATAAAAGTCAGGAAGAAAGGTAATATAGTTTTGTTTCCTCATGGACCACATTTGCTTTAATTGACATAGTCGGCCTTCTTTGGCAGGGAGTCCTTCAGATCCGTCTTTCAACCGCTTGATTATTTGTCTCACAAACATGTTTTTCAATGAAGGTCACACGAACAGAAAGAGGAACCCATATCCTTGTAATTGTCCAGAAATCCAACAATATACTTCTGCAAAAGTGTTCTTATTGTAAATTCCATTGATTGTCTTGGTGGATATCTAAATGTTTGATGGAGGTGAAACTTCAAATTGAGTTTATTCATGTAAAAAACTGCATTTAACACATTCCTTTTGTACCTTTTTTTGTCCACATTTTTCCTCTGACGAAGACTGTATTTGAAATAGCATAAAACATCACAACAATGCTCTGGGAAAAGAGGTCGGAATCCTGTTGCATAGAAAATATTATTTACTTCATCTTCTTGAAAATCTTCAATGTAATCTATGTCTTTTTCCTTTGGAAGGCCACAAAGTTTACAAAAATCGTTCTTCAAACACACAATAGGAAGACTTCTTCTCAGCCAAAATTCTTTAACACAGTTGATAAGCTTTTTTTCACAGTATCTATTTAAACAACACTCACGAAGTTTCTCCATAATTCCATTCCTGCTCGTAGTAAAAATTTGACAGCTTATAGTAAAATTATGCTAATTTTATTGCACTTTGACCTGACCTGAACTTGCCATGTAAGTCAACCAATGAAATTGTGAATACATATGCTAATTACCTTTGACCTGTAAACTTCGACCAATGGCAAGAGAGTGCTCATTAATATTCATGAAGCGTGTCCTACTTTTCGCGGGGTTTATAAATAGACTTCTGTTTACATTTAATAATTTCAATAATAGTTTCCATCTTGCACAATTTGATTGGGAACATGTAAATTTTATTTTAAATTGCCTTTTGTGTGTAAATCATTCATTATTGATCTCGATTTGATTATCATCAAATGCGAAATGTCCACATCGGGAAATGTGGGACCACTTGTCACGGTCACATAGTAGGGAGCGACGAGGTGGTCCCACATTCTCATAACAACAACATTCACTAAAAACAAAGCAGAAAAATAGATAATATCATTCTTTATTACTTTCGAAATGTTAAAGTACACATTTGTTTTATAAATTTGAGTAAAGTCGGGTTGTCAGGAAGAATACGAAACCAAAAGGCTTAGCTTCAGTGTATAATCAAGAGTTACCTCCCTTCCTTCCAGGCGAACCAGCTATAATACGGTTTCGCCGCATTTTACATTTTTCTAAGAATGAGTGAGGTTACATTTTGATCATCTGATCACATCAAAATCTACAATAATGTCTTAGTTTGTATTGTATTTACTGTTCTGTAATGACACTGCTTACTCTACTCTGTTCTAATTACATCACTAGTGGACTGTTCCATTGTGTCTGTAGGTACTGGCCTTATTCACCTTCCATTAAAGGTCTGCTGGCACGTCTGTCGGCTGCCTGTCTGTAGGTTGGGAGATAACCCCAACTACCAATATAATTTTGATTTCGATGACGTCGAAATTTTGAATATGTTAAATTGTTAAGTGATTAATTGGTAAACTTTTACTTTTTTCTTTTTTTTTTATGAAAAACGGAAGCGTTCGGATAATCGAGGCCTGACTGTAATCAAGAATTTCCGTATTTGCCGAGTTACAGGTCTTTAATCCGTTGTATTTGTTTCGTATTATTATTATTATTATTATTATTAGTATTATTATTATTATTGTTATTATTACAGGACAAAAAGGGGAGGAATCCATTTTCCGGATTCTTCTAGATTCTGCCGGATCCGTCCAATTTGGGACGGATCCGGGAAATCCGTAAAGAATCAAGTAGGATCCGGCAATCGGATTCCTCCCTTTTTTCGCCTGTGCATGTCCCATACATGTATATGGTTACTTTAATGTTGTAATCAACTGATATGTAACATATGTTAATAGTGTAGCGGAAATGTTGTTGCACCAACGCTGTTATGATGTGACGATCAAACATCCCCGCTGTTACGTCCAATATATTTAAGTCATACGGTAGTGTGTTTGTGCTTACCTTGTTACAGTTTTTCCACACTGATGTGTTGAATATCAAGTAGCCTTTGATTTCATACCGGAAGTTTCTCCATACAATATAATAAAAGGAAGGGCATTATTGATTTAAGTTTTCCCAAATGATAACATTTCCTTTTTGTCCCCCGCCGCAATGCGGAACGGGGGACTATGTATTGAGCGGCGTCCGTACGTCCGTACGTCACATTTCATGTTAACGCGATATCTCATGAAGCATTTTATCCAAAGTCTTCAAAGTTGATGTCAGTCTACATTTGGGGAAGACGCAGACACCAGTCGATTTTGGTGACCTTGACCTTATTTTCAAGGTCACCGCGACACTTTGACCACTTTTCGAACTCTTGTTAACGCGATATCTCATGAAGCGTTGCATCAAGAGGTAACAAATTTGGTGTAAGCCTACATTGGGGGAAGACGCAGACACCAGTCGATTTTGGTGACTTTGACCTTATTTTCAAGGTCACCGAGACACTTTGACCACTTTTCGAATTCTTGTTAACGAGATATATCATGACTGGATAGACCCAAAGTCTTCAAATTTGGTGCCAGGCTACATTGGGGGATGACGCAGACACCAGTCGATTTTGATGACCTTTACCTTATTTTCAAGGTCACCACGATGCTTCGACCACTTTTCAAACTCTTGTTAGCGCAATAGCTCATGAACCCAAGCACCCAAAATTGTCAAAGTTGTTTTCAGCCTACATTGGGGTAAGACGCAGACACCAGTCGATTTTGGTGACCTTGACCTTATTTTCAAGGTCACCGCGACACTTTGACCACTTTTCGAACTCTTGTTAACGAGATATATCATGACTGGATGGACCCAAAGTCTTCAAATTTGGTGCCAGGCCACATTGGGGGATGACGCAGACACCAGTCGATTTTGATGACCTTTACCTTATTTTCAAGGTCACCACAATGCTTCGACCACTTTTCAAACTCTTGTTAACGCTATATCTCATGAACCCAAGCACCCAAAGTTGTCAAAGTTTGTGTCAGTCTACATTGGGGGATGACGCAGACACCAATCGATTTTGGTGACCTTTACCTTATTTTCAAGGTGACTAAGACACTTGACCAAATGATGTGTCTTACTAAACTCAATGTTAACGCCGGGGGACATTGCCATGTTAGTGGCAAACACTTGTTTGGTTTTGACCTTAACGTATTCTTGTAGAATAATTGATGAAATGATATGATTTGAACAGAATTTGCTTTCACGAGGTTGCAATACAACAATGTTATATTGAAACAGGAATTTGCTTTATCTATCACTTGATGAAATATCCAAAATAAATGTACAAAATTCCACTACGATTTTGTTGAATAACAAATAATGTTAAATGCCTTAACAAACATTAAAATTTGAAGTTTATTGAAAAGAACATTCTTTTAGAAAAATATATCAAAGGATAGATAACACTATTTGGTTGTCCAATGGAATATAAACGATTTGTAACGTACCAGTTTAACTTAAAACTTCCAGAATTTGTTAACGGAATAATACGAAATGTTAACTAAGCGATTCAAATTGTTAAAGTCAGCGACATGAACACATATGGTTTCATTGCATATGAGGTTTTCATTTTAGTGGTTCCCTAAGTTAAATATCAAAATACATTAACGTTAAAATAATTGTCAAATGTATTTAGTCTTTGTCCATGTGATTCACACATAGTATGCATGCCATGGATAAAGGAAGTTAACGGTTTTTAAATACCCTGACCATTTGCAAATGAATGTTGTTAAAGCATAAACAAAAGACTATTGGTTATTTTAAACTATCGCTTTAAAGATCACGAACATCATATCAAATATCACAAGTGGATAAACACTTCTCATTTTTTGTTATTCAAAATATAAATCTTTGTTTAAAACTCAATTATTTCCACTCAATTTAGTTAAAGACAGTGTTTCAAATTTGGAAAAGTAAACGATTGTTAATCTGTTTTTAAAATTACAAAAGCAATTGCAAGTTTGTTCTCCTTGTGACGGTGCTGAACATCAGATCGTATATCAACTGCGACTATACTAAATGGAATGTGTCGGAAGCTATGTGGTTAAAACAAACAAACAAACAAAGAAAGGGTCGATACAAGATACTGTTGAAAGAAATATATAACAAATGCATGATTCTTTGACGTTCATGTGCGCCATTTGACAAAGACAGAGATAAAATGTGGCAAGTATACACTTGGAATTTATTATTTATAAGCTTTGATGAACTGTATTAGTATGTTAACGTACAGAGTACTTGGATAACTTTGGGACGTCACGGTTCATATAAACATTACACTGTCAACAACTTTCTATTGAATAACTTATTGCAGCGAAGGTCGAGACGCCTCCTTTTGAACATCGCCTAATTAGAAGGGCGAATCGTTACTTGTTACACGCCTACACCGAGAGGAAATAGCAAAATAGGTTTCATTCAGTTATGTGGGTCTTTTATAAATGTCTAGAAAACTTTGGTAGTAATTTTTAATAAAATAAATGTACTTAAAATTACAAAACAAAACAAAACCAATCAACATATAGCACATAATCAATACCTCCAAACAACCCCACTATTTGTTATGCACGAGACATTTTTTTTTAATTAGCCCCTTCTGACTCGAATTTAAAATATCAACACCACTACAATCACAAAATATAACCACGAATATATTGTACACACTCCCACTTACTCCTCATTTAACTCATTCAAAATTGTTGAAACTTTACCTTTTGGCCCGGCTTCAAAATTATCTTGTTTTCACAACTATCAATATTTCATTAGTACTTCATCACTACTTAGGACTGCTCTCACACTGCAACTTTTACGACGGTTAACTTTACCTTACGTTAACTCCCATTGTTTAAGGCCGGTTCACACTGTTCTAAATTTGACAAAGAATGGAAACGCAGATCGCAAGCAATCGGGTCATTCGTAAACGCATCATAAGCATTCGTTTGGTCCCCGAGGGATTCGGTATTTGTTTGACATACACAAATCTGTTCCTTATATCCCATAATGTTGAAGCCTATGCAGGACTGAGTCTGAATAGGTCGCGCGTGTTGTCATGGTAACTCCCTTCAGACTGGTTTCAACAACTGTATCGACCATATGATTGTGTCGTTCCCAAACAGTCATTCTAATGATATAATTACCTTATAAATTGTTTAAGAGTCACCAATCTTACATAATGGCATATAAATATGAGAACAAAAAATCATAGAACAGTGCAGGGCATATTGTTTTTAACTTTCACAAAAGCATCACGATGACAGTCTTAAAGGTTACATGTCGTACCCATGGTCACTTTCGTGATTCGTTGAAAAGGGGTTTCATTTGACAACTACTCGACTTTAAATTTCTAAATTATTTATTATTTATTTATGTACGGCTTTTTTAAAAAGTGCTTGATTAAGCCCCGGTGACTGGAATGAAAGTGGTCACTGAAGCGTATCCTGCTGTGACGTACGTGGAGGCATCTCATTATGGCCGCTAATCTTAATTTTAAACTGCTCATATAAGACAGAAATCTTCATCAAAACAACCCAACTTTTCGATAAACGGATTACTTACCTATTTAACTAGCGATTTCATATGGTTACAATGGCCGGGCCCTGCTTAATTGGAGTGCATTTTGCGCTAATGTATAGTATGGTTGTTGCAATTAACCGCGGGACTGCTGTCATAACACATAGACTTAGGCCGTACGCGAGATTCATCATTCATGGGACGTTATGTAAACATTGCGATTTACGGTTAGTTATGACTTAATTTACACAAAGTACGTCATTCAGCGATTCAGAAAATGACATATATCACTTTCAATGTTTTCAAGCTCGGATTGCATCATTTCAAATGATGTAGCCAATGTCTTGCCTTACCTGTACGAACCAAATCATAGTTCAAGTGACATTGAAACAAGGGAAGACTCTCACGGGAATTGGGGCGAAGAAAGATTAATTAGCACAAATAGTTATGATTTTAGTGAGATATTTCTGTGCATAGCCTTATTCGAATTCAGTTCCAATTTCAATATAGTTTATTGGTGTTACCAAACGACGATTTGACGCCGACCCAGCGATGTGGGCGTGGTTTTGACATTGGATTTCCTTTATGGAGAACCGCTTCGTTGGAGTACATTTCGGTAGAGTATCAAACGGTGCATTTGAAGGAGAGTTTTGACCGAAGTTGAATAATCGGCAGGTTATATTTTGCTTTGTATATATTAATAAATAAATTAATCTGGTAGGTATTTCATAAACACTGAATGATTGGTTAAAACGAGCAAAAACAACAAGCAAAACAACATCGCGTATTAATTATAAAAGATTTCACATCAAAATGGATTAGTAAATAAGCTTGATAGCCTTTACGTGTCGCTTCAACACACCAACACACAATTCTTAGTATAGCGTATCATATAGATGTTTCTTCCAGATCAAAGGGGAGAAGGGTTGTTACATCAACTTAGTTTACGCAATTAAACCGAACAAAGTCAAAGAAGCTGATACGGTGATAAGGCCTATGAAGGAGGAGACCCCAGTGAAATAACAAGTTTACTGGACCGATTCAATTATATAACAAATTGCATGTTATATATGTTTATTGTCAAACGTCCTGTCTTGGTGACAGGAAATACACATTACCGCGACGTTCAGTCTAGATATTGTCAGCCAATGAAAGTAAAGGACATATATTAAACCAATGGAATTTAGGAATAGGATGGTAGCGTTGTATTCTGTAGGGTTTTATTCGTCTATGGAACGCATTTGAAGAAAAACATATCGTTATGATTACTGATCGAGGATATACGACGATATACATAAGTTTTCAAGCTCATGATGAAAACAGGTTCGTTATTCTTATCATTGGTCACATTGTAGGTTGCTATTCGCATGCAAAATACTTGCACTATCATTAAATGTATAAAACTGATTATATGTACTTTTGTTATTTACAAAATGATATAGATAAACGTCGCATGTATGTTTTCTGGGAGAGCGATACATAAATCCTTGGCGGGTTTGACGATCCACTTCTTTTTTATCATGATTATCAACTAAAACAAACAAATTATTATTTGTAGTATTTGTTTGGATCAAAAGACATTCCTATTCGCGCCTGTACGGCAAGTAGTGGTGAGTAAGCTGCTGCTCAAATAAAACAATCTTGAGGGAAGTGATCTGAACACAGACGTGAGGCGCTACTACAACGCTCTCTTCGCTCGGACAAAATCGGTCTATCTGGCGTGAAGTGAGACATCCGAGGGAAACATGTAAAGTGAAACTTGATAACCAGGATTATTTGAACAATTTACAGCAGAACAGCGGTTAGGCATTGTTGCAATTGTAGATATAACAGATCGACTGACTGAGTCCCCTGTGTTTGCCATGATAAATAGTAAGCAGATGTTTACATCCCATGCCTTCACATAAGTCACTGTCGGTTACCGTCCAACCCTCTAAGCCTCGCTCCATTTTTCGTTTGTCCCTTGCAGGTGAAAAGCAGACGATTTTAATGCAATGTTTAAGTCGCTCTTGTTTAATATAGAAACAACATATTACTTTGTTGTGGTCTCTTTTTCCACAGAATAGTCTGATGAACCAATTGCAGATAAGAATTCAATAGAAAATAATATATTTCGGCATTCCTTTAAAAAAGAGCATTCATTCTTAGAAAACCCACTATGATGCAATTTCGCATTCTTTTTTAATGTAACTAACCTATATTTTGGGTAACCTATATAACTGGTTTTGTCGCCATGTTGCCTCTACCTGGATAAGCTGTTACGCTAATGAGGTCAAGGTCGCATGTAAATGAGCGCACGAAGGCGATCCCTACCATCTGGATGACACGTGGTGCTCACGCCACTTTGCTCCTAACATCGCATACGCATCGTATATGACGTGTTGTTGCCATTGTGCTGCCGTCGAGTGGCACTCGTGTAGACTTCATAACGTTAGACCATTACGACGATAGTCCCCATCTTCGCAAACATACGTATTGTAGTCGTGTGTTACGTCATTAACATCGTATTGCCTTCTGACTGAATCGTACCTGCTTCGGCTTCGGATGGGTTTTAAATCAAAATCGGAACCAGATATGTACGAAAAGTCAGTTCGTGTTAGTATCTTTTGTCATATTCGTGTGAATCAGTCTTTAACTGTATACTACAGTTTCCTATGTGGCATCGACGATAACCTTAAAACCTATACATATATATATATATATATATGAAGGACCAAAGTGCGAAATCAGCTCCGCTTTCTAGCGCTTGTAAAGTCTCAATTAGGTACAGGCAGTTGTTTTCATCCAAAACAATAATGCAATTGTCTCAGATTAAAGTTCATTTGAAAAACCAAAACAAACAGATTGGTACAAGAATATACTTCTCCTGGTGTAACCTTACCTGGATACCCACACGTTGTACTATCGACGGTTCTTTACAAATAAGATACATAAACATGGAAAACTTTGTGTACATACTCATATTAGCCGCCTAGAAATGTGTTGATAGAGATATTTCAATTTACACAACTTACACGCAGATTATCGGCCACACATTTGAACGATGCCAAAACAATACACGACAAATGCTCGAAGCCATAGACCAGATCAGTGGGGGGAAACAATATACCAAACAGCCCGAGATATCAATTACTATTTTATACATTACCTATCAATTATTTTACACAATATTGTATGCTCTGTCATTCTTTATCTATGGGATACGATATATATGGAAACATAATGAGAAAGAAATTGGCCGTAATGCGTATAAGGCTATCATTCAAAGAGTTATATTGAAAATATAATACAGATTAAAAAACCTTAATATATAGCTGGTGCAGTGATCTGTCAAACCCATAACTATTTGTGAGCCAACATGAATGTTAATTAAGATATTGATTATATATTTTCACCATAAATCACTCACATTGATGGAAAGAAGCCCACATGCAGAAGCGCACATCTTCTTTAAACCTTTTGTCGTATGCACAGAAAACAAACTGGTATCATTTTCAACAATTACCATTTGTTATAGTAATAATGTTTTAATGCATGGACTAAAAGTAGTGGTCAGTTACGATTTGAGTGTACGTATTGATGTAAGAAAAGTGTGAACATGTTTATTTGATAAATAAACATAAACTATCTTGAATACCTTCCCCGGATTACAACAAGACATGTAATGAATGTACAGTATGGAAACAATAAGCGTTACAAGAACAAGAACATGAATCAATGTTAATATTCTATGCAGTTTTAATCAAATCTGCCTTTTGTATATATATTAACGAGTGGATTAACATTAAACTATCATTGATTACAATTAATTATTTTTTGTTTTAAACACAATTTATTTCAGATCGAATCATTTGATATAAAAATGCATATATGCCTGCATATCGCTATAAATAGTATGTTGGAAATAAATTACAATGAATAGAATTGATAATGATTTTATTTCCAAACAAAATGCATTTCAGGTCGAATCCTTTGATACAAAAATGCATATAATTATGCTTGTATATCGCTATAGATAATTTTGGAAATATAAATTTCAAATAATAGAATAGCTAATAATTTTAGTTTGTGTTTCAGGTCGAATCATTTGATACAAATATGGTTGCTTGTATATCGCATATAATGTTGAAAAGAGAGATTGTTAATATATGTGTTACAGTAAGGTCGCTGACGTGTTTGACATACCTACTTAGATACGTTAGTTATACTAATAAAATGTTACTTTTTACATATTTCACCAATTATTTTGGTCTATTGATGAAACTATTCAACTGCAATCAATAATTTCTTCTGTTTTTTTTTTAAATCCTTCGAAATACTTTTCAGAATTATTAACTTGGAGAAATAGATTGATTTCGAATTATCTCCAAATTGTGTTTGTTTTTAAATAATATTCCAGTTATTACATAGTCGGCAATAACTTAGAGAACACAACTAACATTTAATTTATGATTTATAGTTCTCGAGAAGCTATAAAATGTGTCTTTTTTATATATATATCCATATAAAATTAATGATCATTACTTCTTCAGTTCTTCTGAATGATTTATAGGCCGCTTCTTTAAGTAGTTATTCACCTACACATAATGTATACATTCTGCACCATTGTTAACAGTTGACAATCAAGCCAATAAGATTGATCAATTAATCATGCGCGGGATTTGCTATTCTTCCTATCATTGTCATTCAACAAAACATAAATAATTAAATTATACGGACCGTGCATTTAAATATCTGTATTTCCTACACTAACTCGATCGCTGACATTTGATTTGGGATTTGTGTTAAAGGCGCTGTAGTACGTCGTTCTTTCTGCAATTTCCAAAGGAACGGCCATTTAAATGTGTTCACTTTCAAATGGCCGCTCGAAGGTAGTTCATGTGATCTGACTGATGCAGCGATACCTCAACACTCAGAGAAGAGTTTTAAACATGGTGCACTGATGGAAAGGTCAACCATCTTGCTGTCTGAACTCTCAAAATCTATTGACACCTACAAATCTACATGTACCTCTCACACTGACGAATTCAACAAAATTGTCGCTTTATAAGTGGCACAATTTCCACCAATACCGATAACCGTTTCCTATAGATACGGCTTATCGGGCCGTGTAATGAAATGTTTCACCCTGTAACATAACTATATAATTCATAAATAAATGACAAATTTAAGAAAACATAATATGCAAACAACGTTCTACCGTGTCACTAATGGCACATAGTTAACACACGATGTGAGTGATATATTTCCTAAATCAATGTCACGTGTAGATGTATTACATGTCAATGTCATTAACCTTTCTTATGTATAAACCGCTTGTCGACCAAATATTTAATGACCACTGTCATATATAGCGCATGTGATGGTTAATTGTTTCATGTAGTGCAGAAAACATGCCCCTTTATAGCTAAATTAGAACATCGATGATTGATATTGTTTAAGAGTTGCATTGAATTTATTGAAATACCGTTTTGGAATACTTGTCTGTCCGTGTCTTGAAATGAGAACGTCTGTATATGAATAGATGTAAAAGATAATAGTTCATGTGTTAGATATTCTGAAAAGTATAACACTGATGACAGGCTTCAGTATTTCAATTTTTAAGAATATATATATAGTTTGCTTCATACGTACTTTTCATTAACATAAATAAACAATTAATCCCCTTGGTATGAAGAGATAATATATAGAAGATATGATATGAATGTCTATGTCTTACTATGTTTAATATACTCAATATGCCCCAATATTAGTATTTCCCGAGCGAGAACGAGGGATATACCTATATTCAGGCACGAGTATCGGAAATACAGTGAATAAAGACACTAATATAATATTCTGTAATTATCGAAATCATACAATTGAGGAATCTACGCTAAATCTATTGTTAAGCACATGCTTACTCGGCGATATGTGGAGGAAAGTGTGGACACATCTAATTCATAAACCTGCGAAACAGATTCGTCATTGAGACATCAACGGCGGAAACGACCCTGGGGCAC
Source organism: Gibbula magus (assembly GCA_936450465.1). NCBI lineage: Eukaryota > Metazoa > Mollusca > Gastropoda > Trochida > Trochidae > Gibbula > Gibbula magus. The sequence goes on from OW388295.1 coordinate 70,092,681, forward strand.
CGACGACTCGGTATGACTGGCATCGGAGCTCACTGTCCGTGAAATGACTTTCAATACCGTTAACGCAGGTTACAGTTACGAAGTGGGCAGAGTGCTGTTTACAGACGAGAGTCTATTCAATATGTTCCAAAATAACAGGGGAGTTTTAGGTGTTCACAGACGTATGGGTTAGCGCTAAGCTGTGTCCCAGAGAGGGCGGTGGCATGGTAGGGAGTGGTATTTGTTGTCAACAGGGACAGGAACAACAGAACACGTCATCCTTCAATGAACTGTTCAGAGTACAGAGATGAAGTATCGAGGACGTGCTGTGTTACAACGTCTGCCTCAAAGGCCTATTGGGTTTGCTTTTGGACCAGGACAAGGCAGGAATGCCTACTGCCAGACTCGTACAAGACAACCTTGGCAACGTCAACATGAACTGTTATGAATCCGATCCGATCATCTCTCGAATCATCTAAATACATATTTGATGGCAGGAGACATGTTTTATCACCATTCAAGGGATAGTTAAGTCACTTCTGAAGACGTCTTGTGAATGATCTGTCGGTCATCCCCCCTCCCTCTTTTGTCCTTGATTGCGTGAAATAGCCATAACATCAAGTGATAAGTTTCTTTTGTCCACGAGTTTATAGTGATTTACACACAGCAGTGTTCAAAAGTTTGGGAAAATGTAGAAACCCCTCTTCAGCACGAGACAAATACCTTTATTGTTACTAAAGGAATGGGTGCTGATTTCCATATATTATTCATGCGTTATTTAAACCGAGTTAAACACATAATGATTGTATCATAAACGGTTGTACATTCGATGTGTTTATATGACTAATCTTGTATCACTGCATATTGCTAACGCTGTACTGGAGCGACGTTCAAAAACGTCACAAGGCTTGTACGCCAATCCTGGTTGCAACGTTTGTGAAATATACTTGTTAAATATAACTAAAAATACACTGCCTCTCAATCGAAGAACAGAGTGTCCATTTCAATGTCCTTGCCATCACCTTCAAATGTCTCAACGAAGAACACTCTCAATATTATCTCCAAGATCCCCTCTCCATCTACAAAACCTCCGCGGACAAAGAAAACCTGACTCAATGCTCCTATCAGTACAGAACACAAACATCATACTTGTATAGAGGTCATTCTCTACCACCTGTGAAACTCTCCCCCTACTGATCTAAAGAAGCCCCCAAGCATAGACTCTTTCCACAAAGGATTAGAAGTTACTGTTCAGTGAACTTCATCTCGTCACAGCGCCAGTGAACTGCTCTGTAATAGGGTATCACGGCGCTATAGAAATCCATAATACTTATTATCAAACCAAGTGATATGACATTGATGAATTCATTTACCATCATATTGTGTATCCCTCAGGCAGGTAACTGGCTTTTACGGTTCTATCACACAAGGGTATCATACAGATCACCTTCTACATCCGTTAATGTTACTGTCATAGCGTGTCTTGTCTGTAGGGTATATCGAAAAAACTTTCTTAAATATTGTATCAAACAGTCAGAACAGACCAGTTGGGATATTGCCGTTGACATCATAGATAAGGTCCGATTTTCGAAATGGACTCAAATAAACTATGTGGAGGCGTTTTAGTAGGATTTGGTATCACGGCTATTTTACTGTTGGGTGTAAAGGTGCTGATCACGAAAAGTAGGATACAAAGCTAAATATACTTATTTAGGCCAAAATTTCCTGTCATAGTTGACATTTGATTTGACGTTGTTTCGATCACTCCTTCTTCCCATTATTTCATTAAGCTGATTAACTGTCACTTAATTTATATTTTATTAATAATAACACATAATATGATTTTCCTAGCGTCGATGAATAGCTTCACTTCTCATAGTTTTTATTTTTAATTTGTGTGAGCTACTTTTTGTCAAATTATTAAATCTAACGTCCTCACAATATTACAATGAGTGTTATGTTTCAACCGGATAATGTTATAATCCTGTATCATTAACATCTGCAGCTGTTTAAAGACGAATGTCCCTCGCTTTTTGTTCCAGAAAAAACCCACTTCAGAACCCTCTCATTAAGTAAATATTATTTTGAATTATGAACGATACTGGTCGCTTGGGTCTTACGAAATCGCAAAGACAACCTTGACAGGAGATGAGTTCTGTACATAATACCTTATCGTCTCCAACACATGCTGTTGAACGGCGGTATTGGCTACACTCGCAGCTGATACAATGGTACACTAATCAATAATGATGACAAAAGCTAGTCTCGCGGGATTAAACGTACATATACAGTCTGCACACACCCAGGAAGTTCTTAGTCGGCGCCAGATTGTCCCGAAGGCGCCGGAGGGGAAAACTCTGGGAAAAGAAAGTACATTTTGTTGCTTTTCCGCAATGCGTATAATGATGACGGGGATACCCATAGAGAAATACACCCTCAATGTCTCTGGAAAACATTTCACCATCAGGAGGAGTCTTCTTCAGAAGTATCCAGAAACAAGATTAGCTGGACTCACCACGACCTCTGAAGAGTACGATACTAGAGACGATGTGTTCTACTTCGACAGAAACCCCAAGATCATGCAGAACATCTTGGATTTGTATAGAACTGGAGAACTTCACATTCCTCACAATATGTGCAGCAGGGCCGTCAAGAGGGAGTTGGAATTTTGGAGGATTCCTGAAATAATGATTGGTGAATGTTGTTGGAAAACTTTCTCCTCGTACCTCCAAGACAGACATATTATGAAGGTAATCAACAAACAGTTTAAAGAAAACGAGGAAGAGTTTTCGTCCAAGCCTACCTCCCTGAAACATACGATATGGTTGATCATGGATAACCCCGAGTATTCGCTATGGGCGAAGGTGAGTAAATAATAGCTAGAGTTTGTGGATGATCAACTTCTCTATATATAAGGGAGCCACGTTCCGGTATAGGTCCTTATATCGTTATGAATGGTGAAGATATATAAGTAGTTCACTTTGGTATCATTTGGGCGTTTGTAAATTTGCCTAAAATGTTATGCTTTCTTTTTGAAAAAGAATACTAGTTCAAACTTGACGAAATATGTGACGAAATAATTATAATGAAAAGCGGTGTTGATAACAATGATTCCTTTTATAACATTTACACGGCTCTTTATCAATAGAAAGAGAAAGTATTGATCGATAATTTCGTAAATATTTACTACAGATTAGTTACATCAATTCTGACAATCTTATTTCTTGGATGTTCCCTTTCAACAATGATTGGCAATGTGCATGTATGTGTGTATAAATAAATAAAACTCGTAGTTGTTGCACAGAGTTAGCCACAATCCTGTCATAATGTTTTATCATCCTATATTACTAGTTTGAGTCTACTTAATGGTTAATGAATCAATTGACGTATGTGTTAATTATAAGGATATTGTTGCACAGTCTCTCACATCCCACATTTAGATACTATCAGTGGTATATTGCAGGAGAGTGTTGATTCTGCTGTTGATGTTCTTACTGAGGTGTTGCAGAGTGGTGCTGTGTCCTGTGGGTTACTGTCTCGTGGCAAGTTTACTGGTAGATCAGGAGATAGGTGGTATGATCAAGAGTGCAGTGATATGAAAGCTAGTTAAGAGTATTAGATGAGTTTCGGTTGACTGGTGATATATGAATATCAATATTGTAAACTGAGAAATGTTTAAAGATCATTATGCCGTAGGAAGCGAGAAGATTATGAGGAGTCTTGTATTCACCAGCTGGTAGATAGCACTAGGGACAGTAAATCATTTTGGCGAAATATTCGTTGCTTGACTAATAAGGTTAATATTGAAAGTTCGTCATAAAAGATTAGTAATAATAGTTGGTTAGATTATTTCCAGAAGGTTTTCAACTTAACAGACGCAGGTTCAGATAGTGGCCTTATTGATCATGTTGACGGTATTTTGGATAATCATGATATTTGTCATAGTTGCAATGATGATAATGTCAATAACATCTGCAGGTCCAGATGGTGTTTTAGCTGAGATGATTCAATTTTGTTAATAGTCATTTAGTACCGTATCTAGTTTTTTGTATAATGATATTCTGCCCAAAGGTATATTTCCAAGTGAATGATGTAAAGGCTTGATTGTTCCACTCCACAAGAAAGGAAGTTACGATTGGTGTTGATAATTTTCCAGGCATATCTCTTATAGATTCTTTTGGTAAAATTTTCTATTATATCATCAATCAACGTTTGCAGCGGTTTGCGTATTTATTTAGTGTTATTCCAGAGTCTCAAGCCGGGTTTAGAAAGGGATATAGTACCATGGATAATGTTTTACCCTACAATGTCCGGTGCAAAAATACTTGTCTAAAAGTGGAGGTAGATTTTTTTGTTTGATTTTGATTCTGTTAATTCTAAAAAGGCTATTGACTCTATCAATAGAAAATTACTGTGGTTCTCGGTTATGAATAACGGTATTCATGGTGGGTTGCTGACAGTTCTACAAGACATGTACTCTAAAATAACAGCTTCTGTAAGACTGTCTGGCAATTCCATAACAGTATTTCGATTGTTTAAATGGAGTTAGACAAGGATACGTCCTCAGTCCGTTTTTATTTTCTTTGTTCATCGCTGAGTTTCAATCTATGTTGGTAGATTCTAAAGTAAGGGGTATTTTCATTGATGAAGAATATCTAGAGTTGTTATTATAATTATCTAGGCTTGGTTTTTTCAACTAGATTATCTTGGAGTGTTTGTACCAAGACACGTGTTGCAAAGGCCAGTAAAGCCCTGTTCGCTATAACGCAATTACAGTATAATGTCAAAGATATTCCCGTTCATGTATAATTATTCAAACTTTTTGATTGTAAAATAAAACCGATATTGTTGTATGGGGCGGAGATATGGGGATATCAGAAAGACATGTTGTCGATAAATGTCATAATAATTTTTGTAAATTTGTTTTAGATGTTGATAAACATCTGTCAAGTAATGCAGCTTTAGCTGAATGTGGAAATATAGTATTAAAGTTGATTATTATAATAAATGCATTACATTTTGGTGCAAATTGTTGAGAGTGCCTAATGATCGTTATCCTTAGCAAGTTATGATTATATGTATAGATTAGATGCTGTTGGTAGAATTACGTGGTCTATACAAATACGAAATCTTTTAAATGTGTATGGGTATAGTTATGTTTGGCTAGCCCGAGAAATTGGTAATGTATCTTTGTTTTTTAAGCAGAGATTGATTGGTTGCTCAAATCAAAATATTAACAGTAATATATTAAACTCATCGAGACAAAATCGAGAAATTATCCTATATGACGCTATGACACAATTTAGAATACACATGACTGAATTTGAATACAGGCAAGACAACTCGATCGATATGGATAATAAAGAAATCATTACACTCAAACGTGTGTTTATATACAACGTGGTGTTTAAAAGGAAACTATTAGTCAATGTGCAATGTGCTATCAGAACAAAAAGTAGTAAAGGGAACCTTTAAGGCTTTAATGTGTAGCCCACGTAACTGTTTTATGTATTTGTAACATGCACATTAAGAAGCAAGAACATGATAACAGTGACGAATGTGTTTGATTTATGGGAGACCAAATGGTATTGATGCATGAAGGGTGGTTAATGATGTGAGACAAATTACCAGGATTGTATCACAAAATTATCATCAAAAACATTTGATCATCGTGTGTCATAACGACTTGAGTACATTTGTAAGTAGGCGTTAACTACATTGTAATGTGAGCTCTTTATATATCACAGTATTATCAGAATATAATTGAAGTTACCTTTGGCCTTCAGTTTCTCGGAAACTTTGAAAATAGGGAAAAAAACATGTAGCTTTTAATTTTGATAAATATTTATTTCCTTACATTTCACCTGATGAAGGAGTGAGTATATACTCCGCAACGTCGTGTATTTTTATGTTAAAGAAATTGTTATCCAGAAAATATTCCTGTTCTAATGAGAACTCGTGTAGTTGTCTCTATATATCATTACTCCGCGCATCTGTTGCTTTGTGAATACAGCTGTATATTTCATTAATGCTTTACAGAACACATTAGCTTGTAACAACATTTAGAACATAATATTCCATGTTTGATCAATAAAATGTATTACTTTTAACAATAAACTGTGAAACCATAACGAATAACAAAACATATTTTGAATTATTACATATTTAATTTGATAGGTACATATGTTGCATATATATCTATATTCATGTACATTGTACATCAATTATGGTTTGTTTTTTCTTCATCGAACAATCAAATATCAAGTAATGATCATGATGTTTAGGCTAATGATGTGTGCTTTCGTGTTTGCAGCCTTTGTGGCGGAACTTTAATGCGTATGCTTCAACTCGAACTTGGAAATCAAACCAAACCGATAAAAATGCATGTGCAATCGTGGTATATAGGTACGGTTTGTACGTTATAACGCCTCCCCTCATCGTCGTCCCCATTGTTTCCAGGGTATAATCCTAAAACTATTCGACAAATCTTCTATTTTATTGTTCTATTCTAACAATTTGGAATTTATCTATATGAGGGGAAAGGGTTTGTTTTCGGAGCTGATCCTCTAAAACTCCTTGACCCAACCTCTCCCAATTTGGTACACTACCTCCCCGTATCATGTAGATGGGCCTTCAGGGGTTGAACTTTAAAAACATTTCTGCTTCTAACTATTTGGCCTTTCTCTTGTAATTGTAATAACTGGAATTGGGATGGCTGTTTTACTCGTAAAAACACTTCTAGTTTAAACAGGAAAATGTGTTCATAAGTGTATACTGATTCTTTTTGCCATATTGTCAAACAATGCACTCTTGGACAAGTTTCAAGGCGATGTAGCAGGGTTTTTTTTCTTAAACAAAGTGCTCTCACGTGGCTTCATAATACTCCTGCATTAATAAATCGAGTTCTAAAACGAATGTACATGGTTAGGTTAAGCCACGCGAGTCCATTTGTCTTTAATACTTTAATGTGTAGTCCACGTACCTGTGTAAGGCGCTGAAGCATGTTTTTCTTACTCAAAGGGCTCTCACAGAAATTTAATAATTGTTACCAAAAGCTACATAATACTCCTGCAGCAATAAAACGAATTCTAAAACGAATGTACATGGTTCGGTTAAGCCGTACGAGTCCATTTCCCATCGAGCGGCCATTATGATGTGTTCACACTAAAATGGCCGCTCGAATGTAGTTCAAGTGATCTGACTGATGTACCGATATCTAAAGATTCACAGTGGACGTTTAAATATGGTACAATGGTGGAATTGTCAACCATATTGCTGCCTGAAGTCTCTAATTTGACCTACTAATCCACCTCTCAGACTGAAGAGTTCCCCACCACTTCGAGTACGGATAACCATTTTCTATGTATACGGCCTATCGGGTCGTGGAAAGAGATGTTTTACCCATTAACGTACCAATAAAGTGTATAAACTTTAACAATTTGCAAATTTGAGAAACGATAATATGCACACGTGCTAAAGTGCCTTTAAATGGCGAGTTATGTTAATGGATATTACCTCTTAATATTGCGTGTTCAATGGCCTTGGAAAATCTAAGATGTAACTGAATGAAACAACATGAATTCACTAAAACTGTAGACAACAAAAGGAGGCTTTGTTTGGTTGCATGGAAATAACAATTATGACAAACACAAATCACGTGTATGAAGTATAGAAACACTCAATGTAAGTCCTCGTTTCATGCAATTGTCATGTTACAATAGACACCCTTGCGGCCACACATAAATGGTTTCTCAAGTTGTCATTGTCATTTATATAACACGTTGTGTAAATCAATGAACTTGTAACAGCTTGATCTCTTAAACAATATTTACATAGTACATAATGGATTAACGCAGTATAGGTTGTGGCATATAAACTGCACATTAACAGCGTTAATTAGTTAACTAGGCGCCACAGGGATTTTCTCAAAAGTTAAATTGGTGGATTATTTTGTTATTTAAAGGCGCTTTAGCACTTTTTGGCAAATTATCTTTTCTCTAATTTGTCAACTATTATTAAAGTTTATACAATATATTGATACATCAGAGGGTAAAACAGCTCATTGCATCACTTGATAAGCCGTATCGGTAGAAAATGGTACGAGGTATAAAGCGACAATTTTGTCAGTGTGAGAGGTAGATTTGTAGGTCATATGCGATTTTGAGATTTCAGACAACAAGATGGTTGACCATTCCATCATTATTCCATAATCTAAAACCCTACTTTGAGTGTTCAGGTATCGCTACATTAGTCAGATCACTTGAACTACATTCGAGCAGCCAATTTAATGAGAACACAATTGGAAATGGATTCGCATGGCTTAACCGAAACGTCTAGATCGTTTTAGAACTCCTTTTATTGATTCAGGAGATTTATTTATTCATTGGTAACATTTATTTGTCTTTTTGTGAGCTCACTTTATTTCAGTAAGCAAAACGTGCTACAGCTAGGTTTTCTTCCTTTCTCACCACAAAAGGTTACTCAACTGATTCTTTCCACATAACCTCGGTTCAAATACGACAATTTTGCTGCTTTCTAAAATGCAACTGTAGTTGAAGAAATGTTTAGTACTGATAATTCTTACTTCTATAGGGAAAAAATGATTTTCTTACAGTTTGTTTAATATGACTGACATCTGCCTTATAAAAGGTTATGTGCGAACTGCACAAGTGAAGGAACCCTAGTTTTTCCGATGAATGAATAAAACAAATACTAAGTCTACAATAACATCACTGATTGGACAGTTATCGCTGACAGCAACCAATCAGGTTACTCTATCGCTGGCACAAGAAACTGTTGTTTCAGAACTAAAGATAAATGGAAATATATGCTTTCAGTAAACTCTGTGGATGATGGGCTACCTTCTCTGTGTAAGGAGATTTCAGTTACCGTTTCAAAATATTTCAACAATTGATTATGAAATAGAGCTTCAACCTTTCTTACATAAGTCTGAAATATTCGGATATTTCCCTTCACCGTGACCATCACAGCTCTCTCTTATTTTTAAAGGTCCCATACAAAGTAGTTTGTCATCCGCAGGAAGACATAATTAGCATAAGTAAGTTCAAAACGTGTCCTGCAGGACCAAATGGATGTACAAAAAATAATGTAGTTCCACATTGATATATTGCGATAATTACTGATGGCAAAGTCGACATTTGTAAAGTCGTTAACTCGAGGAAAACAAGCCAACCTACTTTCCAAAATAGGTTATTGACGCGTTCAGCAGACGATATCACAGAATTAATTAAATTTCTGTGTCACAACATAAGGACGATACATTTCCCTAGGGCATCGTATATACAATGTATATACGTCGATATGTGTTTCCTTATACGCAATGCAATATACGTGAATGAAAAACGCAATATACATGTACTTAATACTTATCACGACATAACCTCTTCTCCTCAAGTGTCGTCTAATATCAAATACATATATCAATTCGAGTTGATAAAGTTACAAATATCCAAGGCTTGCATCAAAACCATGCTTCATTATTTAGTTTTTATTTAGAAGATTTCATTTCTGTACCCAGTTCTACATTCCGACTTTCAGTACAGTGCAATGTAGTAACTTTGTGACGTCATGGCATTGTGATGTCACAAAGCTTATTGAGTCACAACGTTATGAGTAGTATGCCAGATGATGTTAAATGATTGTGATTTGATGAGGGTGATGAGTGCGGGACAATCATGGGGCAATATCTACAGTTTTGTACGATATATATATATATATATATATATATATATATATATATATATATATATATATATATATATATATATATTAATATTCTATCATAACTTGTTTGATCGCGGAGATCTTTTTTGGATGATAAAGTCATTTAGGCTGCATACAGTATACAATTACAGACTGGTGATGAGGTCAATACCTGGGTTTTTTTCAGGCCATGAAACAGGTACATGTATTCTCCGAATTTACCAGTCCATAATTGTTAATTGTATACTAAAAACGTAACGAAATGAAAACCATAAAATACAGTAAAAAATAATTGAGTTTGAATAGTTAGCACTACGGTCGAATGAAAGTCATGAAACAACAGTTTGATGTCATCGAGTCTATATTTAGTAACCAAAGTCAATACGGCTTTTGGTTGGATTGTGTGGAGTCAATATGCTTTTCACGTGATCGCCTCTCGACCAATCAGATCGCTAGACAAAAATGCTTCCACAAAAACACCTTATATTTGACACACGATTGGTGTTACGTACATGTATTATGGTCCATTATACCTCTTACAATACAGGGTTGTTTAAGTGTACTGCACGGCATGATGGGACCAATCAGCTATATCTGGCACATAAAACAGTTAGCGTTATTGGTAGTTATCCGTGAGTGTGTTTGTTCCATGGTCACTTTCTAGTCAACTTCCAAATGCAAGGCATAATTCTGAAAGTGTGCATTACTGACTGATTTAAGCCTTGCAGTATTTCCCTCTCTTTGCTGTGCCAAGATAGCGAATCGCTGCACCAGAAATGCACAGTGGGCCCGGATTTCCAAGCACAGAGATCTTAAGGAAATACTGCCTAAAATAAATAAAATAAGGCCTAAATCAGCCAGTAATGGAGACTGGAGTTTGTAAACTAGTTCTTGCTTAACTAACGTTACACGTTCCATCCCATATAATGTTTTTCGTTTTTAGCTGATGTAAAAGTAACCTTTTAGTAAATGTAGACATCTTTCCTTTTCTAGCTCATCTAAAACTCGTCTCTTTAGCTCGTGCAAACATGTTTTCGTTTGCTAATGTAAACAATTGTTTTGTAGGTTTTTCAACCTCTTGGGCGTACAATTCCAACTTTCAAACCTTCGTGGACATGTATTAATTTCTTTAGTTATTGACGTTGTATACGTTGTAATACAATACAAGTTTCTATGTCACACTCCTGGGAGAAAGACAATTGGACCAAACATTCCCCGTTGTCAGGGTAACGTTTCCGAGTCGTGGCTTGGATTTGTAAATTTCCTAATGCAAATAATGTTCAAAATTAATAACTTGTGTAATTAATACCTCCTACATGCAGGTATGACACTTCTCTTTTAATCAAGTAATTGACATTGATATATGTTGATTATTTTAAATATCCAATAGTCAAGTCGTATGATTAATCATAACAAAGCACTTGTCTGATGGTTCGCAATAATAGCACACCTTTCTACAATATAGACATATATGTGTTTCCTGCTTGATACATACACAAAATTGGAACGCCCTGTGATCGTCTGATAATGAGGAAGGTCGAAGTTCTCATCGTGTCGTATTGCACTTCGAAGTCGATCATTACTTGTAATTGCATAGAACTCGAAACTCACAATCAATACATTATCTCCGGTTACTATGTCAAGGGGTATTAAGATGGTATCCATATCGATTTATATGACTTTTGTTTGTACATTCAACACAATTATTTGTGTATATAGCAATTTACATATGTATCCTATAGCTAACAAGTTGTTATCGTACTTGCAGATTGACAAAATATGCAGGATATGTACACATTCAATATCATTTAACTCCACATAAACACATAGCTGATATTGGAAAATGTACAGCTACGAGTTCTATATGTACATACCCATTAAGTGTCTTAAAGGTACATCCATTGTGTTGGATGGGGTCACATATGCTAAACGTTATAAATTGTGTTATGTTATCGGGAAGTACTGACTGTTGCCGAAAATTGACATTTTGATCATAGTCGACTTAGTGTATTGACGATATGAAGGTACAGGTAGTGATTTCTGATCGAAATCCGGATAATGTACTGCGTGTAGCGCGCGCCGATGAGTCAAACGTAATTTTGGAATCTTATTTTTAACAGACTGATAAATTTGGGTTGATCATGTTGAATAGGTCATATAACTACTGTGCATGTAAATGGGACGTGTAGTTTCGGTTTCTACACATGCAAAATAATGTTACTCTATTTTAAATAGAAACTAGCAAATTATGATATAATTATTTGGTGATTCGGGATGAATATGCAAGCTGAGTGAATTTGTTTGCACTGTAAAATGCACGTATGGTGAGTCGGAACATATTAAAGCCTAATCAAATTTTATGAAACACAATGGATGCAACTTCGATATTAGGGTAAATCATAGAAATATGATATTATCAATCATGCTTTGGTATTTTTAAAGTATAACGTTTATTATCAAAAACACGTGTTCCACAGGAGATATCCGATGTATCAGATGGAGTGATAGATACTTATTGTTTGTCATCATTGAGTACATGGCTCACGTTATGACATCACAATGCTATGATGTCAAACACTTTGTGATACTGTAATGAGGTCAACAAGCTATGATACAACAATAATATGAAGTTAAACACGTTATGACATCACAATGCTATGATGTCAAACACGTGCATGTTATGATACTGCAATGCTATGATGTCACACACGCTATGATACTACAATTCTATGAAGTAAAACACGTTATGACATCACAATGCTATGATGTCACACACGCTATGATATTACAATGTTATGATGTCAAACACGCTATGGTACTACAATTCTATGAAGTAAAACACGCTATGATACTATAATTCTATGAAATAAAACACGTTATGATACTACAATTCTATGAAATAAAACACGTTATGACATCACAATGCTATGAGGTCAACACGCTATGATACAACAATAATATGAAGTTAAACACGTTATGACATCACAATGCTATGATGTCAAACACGTGCATGTTATGATACTGCAATGCTATGATGTCACACACACTATGATACTACAATTCTATGAAGTAAAACACGTTATGACATCACAATGCTATGATGTCACACACGCTTTGATATTACAATGTTATGATGTCAAACATGCTATGGTACTACAATTCTATGAAGTAAAACACGCTATGACAGCACACTGCTATGATGTCAAACACGCTATGATATTACAATGTTATGATGTCAAACACGCTATGATACTACAATGCTATGAAGAAAAACACGTTATGACATCACAATGCTATGATGTCAAACACGCTGTGATATTACAATGTTATGATGTCAAACACGCTATGATACTACAATGTTATGATGTCAAACACGCTATGATACTACAATTCTATGAAGTAAAACACGTTATGACATCACAATGCTATGATGTCACACACGCTATGATATTACAATGTTATGATTTCAAACACGCTATGATACTACAATTCTATGAAGTAAAACACGTTATGACATCACAATGTTATGATGTCAAACACGTTATGATACTACAATGCTATGAAGTAAAACACGTTATGACATCACAATGCTATGATGTCAAACACGCTATTATACTACAATGCTATGAAGTAAAACACGTTATGACATCACAATGCTATGATGTCAAACACGCTATGATACTACAATGTCATTAAGTCAAACACGTTATGATACTACAATTCTATGAAGTAAAACACGTTATGACATCACAATGCTATGATGTCACACACGCTATGATATTAAAATGTTATGATTTCAAACACGCTATGATACTACAATTCTATGAAGTAAAACACGTTATGACATCACAATGCTATGATGTCAAACACGCTATGATACTACAATGTCATTAAGTCAAACACGTTATGACATTACAATGCTATGATGTCAAACACGTGCATGTTATGATACTACAATGTTATGATGTCAAACACGCTATGATACTACAATTCTATGAAGTAAAACACGCTATGACATCACAATGCTATGATGTCAAACACGCTATGATACTACAATGCTATGAAGTAAAACACGTTATGACATTACAATTCTATGATGTCAAACACGCTATGATATAACAATGCTATGAAGTAAAACACGTTATGACATCACAATGCTATGATGTCAAACACGCTATGATACTACAATGCTATGAAGTAAAACACGTTATGACATCACAATGCTATGATGTCAAACACGCTATGATACTACAATGCTATGAAGTAAAACACGTTATGACATCACAATGCTATGATGTCAAACACGCTATGATATTACAATTTTATGATGTCAAACACGCTATGATACTTCAATGCTATGAAGTAAAACACGTTATGACATCACAATGCTATGATATCAAACACGCTATGATACTACAATGTTATGATGTCAAACACGTTATGACATCACAAAGTTGTAAAGTCAAACATGCTATGATATCACAATGCTATAAAGTCAATGACGTAATGGCATCACATTGCCATGAAGTCACACACGAACATCACAACGTTATGATCTCATTACACTGAAGATCTAACGACAGTGCTAAGTCCAGAAATACACAGTTTCACTGAACATCAATTTATGAAGGGCTTTGAATGATAAATTAAATCTCACTGGGCTCCGTTCCATAACAGCGAGCGCTTTTCATCGCTCATTGAACGCTCATTGTAGCGATCAAAGTTGCGCTCAATTTAGCGCATTCTCTCCTGAACGACACGATGCGATTCCTCGAAGTTTGCTCGCTTTGCTACGTAGTGCTACATTGAGCAATCGCATTCAAGAGAGGTTTAAAGTGATCGCTCATTGAGCGATTACTTAAACCTGTCTTGAACATGTCCCAGGTGTCATATGAATCAAATCCCGTTGATAGGTTTCCAATATCCTCTGTGCAAGTCTTGGTTAACTATTTCAAATCGTGGTGAGTATATTGATATGAAAATACACTTTAATACATAAGATTCTCTATATTGTCACATTCAACGTATTTAGAAGATTATATTCATATAATGGATGTGTATGTGTAATACTTAACGGGACTACATGCATTTAAAGAGTATTAATAAACCCTGTATTTATTTGCACAAAGTTCGCTGTACCTCAATGTGTTTTGTAATAAAGTATAGGTCTTTGAAGGGCATTGGGAAGTAGTATACATGTACATAAGAACAGGAAGATTTTCTGGATAACAACTTCTTTAATGTGAAAATACACTACGTTTCGTAGTACATACTCACTCCTTCATCAGGTGGAATGTAATGAAATAACATTATCATATTTTGTTATTTCCGTACATTCCACCTGATGAGGGAGTGAGTATGTACTCCGAAACGTCGTGTATTTTCACATTAAAGAAGTTGTTATCCAGAAGACCTTCCTGTTCTTAATAAAGTATAGTTTTGCCGTGAACTATTATAGTTAAAGCACGGGGACGTTAGTGCCATATCGTCTCAAATACTTTGTAAGGTAGGTCAAGCTTTCAGGATCTAAAAATGGTAGTAGAAATCAATGTAATGCGAGCGCATTTCCTATTACCCTGCGTGAGGTTTCAGTTTTCACTTAGTTAGCCTAATAGTGACTTCTACGTTTCCGCTTGACCCATCTACCGCTGTGCTCTAACTGTACCATTAAAACAAGAGCCATCAGCAGAATGCAAACAACTCTGTGTATAACATTGTGTTAAATGCGTCTTTGCCATCAAGGATAGATGTAATGTAAAGATAATGTAATTACCTTAAACATAAAAGGGGAACTTTCAGTGACCTTTCTTTGATATTATGGACATGTTGATGATACGCCTGTTGTATTGATGATTCTGTAAACAAGATACAGATGTAATTAGTTTTTCCTCTTTTCTCACGTTGTCGTTCTCGTGCTTGATATACATTTATCAACCTACCAGCCGTATAACGTGATATTTGAAACGACCTTTCTAAATCGTATCACCTGGTACGAGGGACTTACAACATTGTAAGTCCCTCCAGGAGGGTTTACACAGACAGTTGTAAACTGAGGAATTATAATGATTGTAAACATTAATATATTTGCTAAGATGACGGCTTGAAAGTAAAGTTCTGAAGAAACTAACTTAGACTAATTTTGAAAAATTTCTTAAATTTACGACAGAATATAAACAGCAAATATTTTGCAGAAAATTCGTCTCGAACCCGTATCCACTATCACCTCTAGTAACTGAGCTAACGCCTTAGCTATAGTCTACTGCGCCAACGGGGGAGATGGCATTTTACGGTACAAAAGCAACTAATATAGCGCGGCTGTTAACAGGCTGACATCAGCCAGGGATCCTCAATATAACGCCAGGGATCCTCAATATAACGCGATAACAAGTAAAAAGCCTGTTCTACACTTAAAAACGGTTGATAATATGGAAAAACCATTCTACCTCGGATATGGTAAGGTTGTAGACCCTGATAGTCAGGAAAAAATCCGCGGATGCTTCGCATCCTCGGGTTTTTCTTCCTATCAGGGTCCACAACCTTACCATATCCTCGGTATCATGGTTTCTCCTTATATTAATCTTTCACAATTTAACATAGGCTAGGATTATTGCAGGAATTGTTATTTTGGCTATGCTTTACGATGAATCCTGCGAGCATTGGTTGGACATGACAAAACATATGGGTGGCACTGTTGATGTACAATGGATTTAATTGAGCATTGTACCAAACCGTAGTGAATGGAACACAGTCCTCCACAACAGGAAACCATGTCAAAACGTTGGATGTAGTCAAGGTCGGAGCCGCTAATCATAGCGATTATCCCCGCCATGAACACATTAAAACACAAATTGTTTGCATGGTATTCAATATTGATAAACAATGAAACCTTGCACGTGCATTATTAGATAAACATTTACGTACAACAGAACAGACGCAGTGCGATTCCTTTGAGGTTTGCTCGCTTTGCTACGTAGCGCTTCATTGAGCAATCGCGTTCACTAGAGGTTTAAAATTAATCGCTCAATGAGCGATTACTTTGAAACCTCTCTTGAACATGGCCAAGGTGTAATATGAATCAAATCCCGTTGATAGGTTTCCAATATCCTCTGTGCAAGTCTGTGATATTTGTAACTATTTCAAATCGTGGTGAGCATATTGATATGAAAATACACTTTAATACACTGGATTCTCTATACTGTCACATTCAACGTATTTAGAAGATGATATTCATATAATGGATGTGTATGTGTAATACTTCACGGGACTACATGCATTTAAAAAGTATGAATATTCAAACCCTGTATTTATTTGCACAAAGTTCGCTGTACCTCAATGTGTTTTGTAATAAAGTATAGGTCTTTGAAGGGCATTTAGAAGTGGTATACATGTACATAAGAACAGGAAGATTTTCTGGATAACAACTTCTTTAATGTGAAAATACACTACGTTTCGTAGTACATACTCACCCCTTCATCAGGTGGAATGTAAGGAAATAACATGTATCATATTTTGTTATTTCCGTACATTCCACCTGATGAAGGAGTGAGTATGTACTCCGAAACGTGTATTTTCACATTACAGAAGTTGTTATCCAGAAGATATTCCTGTTCTTAATACAGAATAGTTTTGCCGTGAACTATTATAGTTAAAGCACGGGGACGTTAGTGGCATATCGTCTCAAATACTTAAGGTTGGTCAAGCTTTCAGGATCTAAAAATGGTATTAGAAATCAATAAAATGCAAGCGCAATTCCTATTACCCTGCGTGAGGTTTCAGTTTTCACTTAGTTAGCCTAATAGTGACTTCTACGTTTCCGCTTGACCAATCTACCGCTGTGCTCTAATTGCATCATTAAAACAAGAGCCATCAGCAGAATGCAAACAACTCTGCGTATAACATTGTGTTAAATGCGTCTTTGCCATCAAGGATAAATGTAATGTAAAGATAATGTAATTACCTTAAACATAAAAGGGGAACTTTCAGTGACCTTTCTTTGATATTATGGACATGTTGATGATACGCCTGTTGTATTGCTGATTCTGTAAATAAGATACAGATGTGATTAGTTTTTCCTCTTTTCTCACGTTGTCGTTCTCGTGCTTGATATACATTTATCAACCTACCAGCCATATAACGTGATACTTGAAACGACCTTTCTTAATCGTATCACCCGGTACGAGGGACTTACAACATTGTAAGTCCCTCCAGGAGGGTTTACACAGACAGTTGTAAACTGAGGAATTATAATGATTGTAAACTGTAATATATTTGCTAAGATGACGGCTTGAAAGTAAAGATCTGAAGAAAATAACTTAGACTAATTTTTAAAAATTTCTTAAATTTACGACAGAATATAAACGGAAAATGTTTTGCAGAAAATGCGTCTCGAACCCGTATCCACTACCACCTGTAGTAACTGAGCTAACGCCTTAGTCTACTGCGCCAACGGGGCAGATGACATTTCACGGTACAAAAGCAACTCATATAGCGCGGCTGTTAAAAGGCTGACATCAGCCAGGGATCCTCAATATAACGCCAGGGATCCTCAATATAACGCGATAACAAGTAAAAAGCCTGTTTTACACTTAAAAACGGTTGACAATATGGAGAAACCATTCTACCTCGGATATGGTAAGGTTGTGGACCCTGATAGTCAGGAAAAACCCTCGGATGCTTCCTATCCTCGGGTTTTTCCTTCCTATCAGGGTCCACAACCTTACCATATCCTCGGTATCATGGTTTCTCCTTATATTAATCTTTCACAATTCAACATATGCTAGGATTATTGCAGGAATTATCATTTCGGCTATGCTTTACGATGAATCCTGCGAGCATTGGTTGGACATGACAAAACATATGGGTGGCACTGTTGATGTACAATGGATTTAATGGAGCATTGTACCAAACCGTAGTGAATGGAGCACAGTCCTCCACAACAGGAAACCATGTCAAAACGTTGGATGTAGTCAAGGTCGGAGTCGCTAATCATAGCGATTATCCCCGCCATGAGCACATTCAAACACAAATTGTTTGCATGGTATTCAATATTGATAAACAATGAAACCTTGCACGTGCATTATTAGATAAACATTTACGTACAACAGAACAGACGCAGTGCGATTCCTTTGAGGTTTGCTCGCTTTGCTACGTAGCGCTTCATTGAGCAATCGCGTTCACTAGAGGTTTAAAATTAGTCGCTCATTGAGCGATTACTTTGAAACCTCTCTTGAACATGGCCCAGGTGTAATATGAATCAAATCCCGTTGATAGGTTTTCAACAACCTCTGTGCAAGTCTGGGATATGTGTAACTATTTCAAATCGTGGTGAGTATATTGATATGAAAATACACGTCAATACACTGGACTCTCTACTTGTCACATGCAACGTATTTAGAAGATGATATTCATATAATGGATGTGTATGTGTAATACTTCACGGGACTACGTGCATTTAAAGAGTATGAATATTCAAACCCTGTATTTATTTGCACAAAGTTCGCTGTACCTCAATGTGTTTTGTAATAAAGTATAGGTCTTTGAAGGGCATTGAGAAGTGGTATACATGACTGTACATAAGAACAGGAAGATTTTCTGGATAACAACTTCTTTAATGTGAAAATACACTACGTTTCGTAGTACATACTCACTCCTTCATCAGTTGGAATGTAAGGAAATAACATGTATCATGTTTTGTTATTTCCGTACATTCCACCTGATGAAGGAGTGAGTATGTACTACGAAACGTGTATTTTCACATTAAAGAAGTTGTTATCCAGAAAACCTTCCTGTTCTTAATAAAGTATAGTTTTGCCGTGAACTATTATAGTTAAAGCACGGGGACGTTAGTGCCATATCGTCTCAAATACTTAAGGTTGGTCAAGCTTTCAGGATCTAAAAATGGTATTAGAAATCAATAAAATGCAAGCGCAATTCCTATTTCTCTGCGTGAGGTTTCAGTTTTCACTTAGTTAGCCTAATAGTGACTTCTACGTTTCCGCTTGACCCATCTACCGCTGTGCTCTAATTGTATCATTAAAACAAGAGCCATCAGCAGAATGTAAACAACTCTGTGTATAAATTTGTGTTAAATGCTCTTTGCCATCAAGGATAAATGTAATGTAAAGATAATGTAATAACCTTAAACATAAAAGGGGAACTTTCAGTGACCTTTCTTTGATATTATGGACATGTTGATGATACGCCTGTTGTATTGATGATTCTGTAAACAAGATACAGATGTAATTAGTTTTTCCTCTTTTCTCACGTTGTCGTTCTCGTGCTTGATATACATTTATCAACCTACCAGCCGTATAACGTGATATTTGAAACGACCTTTCTAAATCGTATCACCCGGTACGAGGGACTTACAACATTGTAAGTACCTCCAGGAGGGTTTACACAGACAGTTGTAAACTGAGGAATTATAATGATTGTAAACATTAATATATTTGCTAAGATGACGGCTTGAAAGTAAAGATATGAAGAAACTAACTTAGACTAATTTTGAAAAATTTCTTAAATTTACGACAGAATATAAACAGCAAATATTTTACAGAAATTCGTCTCGAACCCGTATCCACTATCACCTCTAGTAACTGAGCTAACGCCTTAGTCTACTGCGCCAACGGGGCAGATGGCATTTTACGGTACAAAAGCAACTCATATAGCGCGGCTGTTAACAGGCTGACATCAGCCAGGGATCCTCAATATAACGCCAGGGATCCTCAATATAACGCGATAACAAGTAAAAAGCCTGTTTTACACTTAAAAATGGTTGATAATATGGAAAAACCATTCTACCTCGGATATGGTAAGGTTGTAGACCCTGATAGTCAGGAAAAAATCCTCGGATGCTTCGCATCCACGGGTTTTTCTTCCTATCAGGGTCCACAACCTTACCATATCCTCGGTATCATGGTTTCTCCTTATATTAATCTTTCACAATTTAACGTAGGCTAGGATTATTGCAGGCATTGTTATTTTGGCTATGCTTTACGATGAATCCTGCGAGCATTGGTTGGACATAACAAAACATATGGGTGGCACTGTTGATGTACAATGGATTTAATTGAGCATTGTACCAAACCGTAGTGAATGGAGCACAGTCCTCCACAACAGGAAACCATGTCAAAACGTTGGATGTAGTCAAGGTCGGAGCCGCTAATCATAGCGATTATCCCCGCCATGAACACATTCAAACACAAATTGTTTGCATGGTATTCAATATTGATAAACAATGAAACCTTGCACGTGCATTATTAGATAAACATTTACGTACAACAGAACAGACGCAGTGCGATTCCTTTGAGGTTTGCTCGCTTTGCTACGTAGCGCTTCATTGAGCGTGTGTAATATGAATCAAATCCCGTTGATAGGTTTCCAATATCCTCTGTGCAAGTCTGGGATATTTGTAACTGTTTCAAATCGTGGTGAGTATATTGATATGAAAATACACGTCAATACACGGGATTCTCTATATTGTCACATGCAACGTATTTAGAAGATTATATTCATATAATGGATGTGTATGTGTAATACTTCACGGGACTACGTGCATTTAAAGAGTATGAATATTCAAACCCTGTATTTATTTGCACAAAGTTCGCTGTACCTCAATGTGTTTTGTAATAAAGTATAGGTCTTTGAAGGGCATTGAGAAGTGGTATACATGACTGTACATAAGAACAGGAAGATTTTCTGGATAACAACTTCTTTAATGTGAAAAAACACTACGTTTCGTAGTACATACTCACTCCTTCATCAGTTGGAATGTAAGGAAATAACATGTATCATGTTTTGTTATTTCCGTACATTCCACCTGATGAAGGAGTGAGTATGTACTCCGAAACGTGTATTTTCACATTAAAGAAGTTGTTATCCAGAAAACCTTCCTGTTCTTAATAAAGTATAGTTTTGCCGTGAACTATTATAGTTAAAGCACGGGGACGTTAGTGCCATATCGTCTCAAATACTTAAGGTTGGTCAAGCTTTCAGGATCTAAAAATGGTATTAGAAATCAATAAAATGCAAGCGCAATTCCTATTTCTCTGCGTGAGGTTTCAGTTTTCACTTAGTTAGCCTAATAGTGACTTCTACGTTTCCGCTTGACCCATCTACCGCTGTGCTCTAATTGTATCATTAAAACAAGAGCCATCAGCAGAATGTAAACAACTCTGTGTATAAATTTGTGTTAAATGCTCTTTGCCATCAAGGATAAATGTAATGTAAAGATAATGTAATAACCTTAAACATAAAAGGGGAACTTTCAGTGACCTTTCTTTGATATTATGGACATGTTGATGATACGCCTGTTGTATTGATGATTCTGTAAACAAGATACAGATGTAATTAGTTTTTCCTCTTTTCTCACGTTGTCGTTCTCGTGCTTGATATACATTTATCAACCTACCAGCCGTATAACGTGATATTTGAAACGACCTTTCTAAATCGTATCACCCGGTACGAGGGACTTACAACATTGTAAGTACCTCCAGGAGGGTTTACACAGACAGTTGTAAACTGAGGAATTATAATGATTGTAAACATTAATATATTTGCTAAGATGACGGCTTGAAAGTAAAGATATGAAGAAACTAACTTAGACTAATTTTGAAAAATTTCTTAAATTTACGACAGAATATAAACAGCAAATATTTTACAGAAATTCGTCTCGAACCCGTATCCACTATCACCTCTAGTAACTGAGCTAACGCCTTAGTCTACTGCGCCAACGGGGCAGATGGCATTTTACGGTACAAAAGCAACTCATATAGCGCGGCTGTTAACAGGCTGACATCAGCCAGGGATCCTCAATATAACGCCAGGGATCCTCAATATAACGCGATAACAAGTAAAAAGCCTGTTTTACACTTAAAAATGGTTGATAATATGGAAAAACCATTCTACCTCGGATATGGTAAGGTTGTAGACCCTGATAGTCAGGAAAAAATCCTCGGATGCTTCGCATCCACGGGTTTTTCTTCCTATCAGGGTCCACAACCTTACCATATCCTCGGTATCATGGTTTCTCCTTATATTAATCTTTCACAATTTAACGTAGGCTAGGATTATTGCAGGCATTGTTATTTTGGCTATGCTTTACGATGAATCCTGCGAGCATTGGTTGGACATAACAAAACATATGGGTGGCACTGTTGATGTACAATGGATTTAATTGAGCATTGTACCAAACCGTAGTGAATGGAGCACAGTCCTCCACAACAGGAAACCATGTCAAAACGTTGGATGTAGTCAAGGTCGGAGCCGCTAATCATAGCGATTATCCCCGCCATGAACACATTCAAACACAAATTGTTTGCATGGTATTCAATATTGATAAACAATGAAACCTTGCACGTGCATTATTAGATAAACATTTACGTACAACAGAACAGACGCAGTGCGATTCCTTTGAGGTTTGCTCGCTTTGCTACGTAGCGCTTCATTGAGCGTGTGTAATATGAATCAAATCCCGTTGATAGGTTTCCAATATCCTCTGTGCAAGTCTGGGATATTTGTAACTGTTTCAAATCGTGGTGAGTATATTGATATGAAAATACACGTCAATACACGGGATTCTCTATATTGTCACATGCAACGTATTTAGAAGATTATATTCATATAATGGATGTGTATGTGTAATACTTCACGGGACTACGTGCATTTAAAGAGTATGAATATTCAAACCCTGTATTTATTTGCACAAAGTTCGCTGTACCTCAATGTGTTTTGTAATAAAGTATAGGTCTTTGAAGGGCATTGAGAAGTGGTATACATGACTGTACATAAGAACAGGAAGATTTTCTGGATAACAACTTCTTTAATGTGAAAAAACACTACGTTTCGTAGTACATACTCACTCCTTCATCAGTTGGAATGTAAGGAAATAACATGTATCATGTTTTGTTATTTCCGTACATTCCACCTGATGAAGGAGTGAGTATGTACTCCGAAACGTGTATTTTCACATTAAAGAAGTTGTTATCCAGAAAACCTTCCTGTTCTTAATAAAGTATAGTTTTGCCGTGAACTATTATAGTTAAAGCACGGGGACGTTAGTGCCATATCGTCTCAAATACTTAAGGTTGGTCAAGCTTTCAGGATCTAAAAATGGTATTAGAAATCAATAAAATGCAAGCGCAATTCCTATTTCTCTGCGTGAGGTTTCAGTTTTCACTTAGTTAGCCTAATAGTGACTTCTACGTTTCCGCTTGACCCATCTACCGCTGTGCTCTAATTGTATCATTAAAACAAGAGCCATCAGCAGAATGTAAACAACTCTGTGTATAAATTTGTGTTAAATGCTCTTTGCCATCAAGGATAAATGTAATGTAAAGATAATGTAATAACCTTAAACATAAAAGGGGAACTTTCAGTGACCTTTCTTTGATATTATGGACATGTTGATGATACGCCTGTTGTATTGATGATTCTGTAAACAAGATACAGATGTAATTAGTTTTTCCTCTTTTCTCACGTTGTCGTTCTCGTGCTTGATATACATTTATCAACCTACCAGCCGTATAACGTGATATTTGAAACGACCTTTCTAAATCGTATCACCCGGTACGAGGGACTTACAACATTGTAAGTACCTCCAGGAGGGTTTACACAGACAGTTGTAAACTGAGGAATTATAATGATTGTAAACATTAATATATTTGCTAAGATGACGGCTTGAAAGTAAAGATATGAAGAAACTAACTTAGACTAATTTTGAAAAATTTCTTAAATTTACGACAGAATATAAACAGCAAATATTTTACAGAAATTCGTCTCGAACCCGTATCCACTATCACCTCTAGTAACTGAGCTAACGCCTTAGTCTACTGCGCCAACGGGGCAGATGGCATTTTACGGTACAAAAGCAACTCATATAGCGCGGCTGTTAACAGGCTGACATCAGCCAGGGATCCTCAATATAACGCCAGGGATCCTCAATATAACGCGATAACAAGTAAAAAGCCTGTTTTACACTTAAAAATGGTTGATAATATGGAAAAACCATTCTACCTCGGATATGGTAAGGTTGTAGACCCTGATAGTCAGGAAAAAATCCTCGGATGCTTCGCATCCACGGGTTTTTCTTCCTATCAGGGTCCACAACCTTACCATATCCTCGGTATCATGGTTTCTCCTTATATTAATCTTTCACAATTTAACGTAGGCTAGGATTATTGCAGGCATTGTTATTTTGGCTATGCTTTACGATGAATCCTGCGAGCATTGGTTGGACATAACAAAACATATGGGTGGCACTGTTGATGTACAATGGATTTAATTGAGCATTGTTCCAAACCGTAGTGAATGGAGCACAGTCCTCCACAACAGGAAACCATGTCAAAACGTTGGATGTAGTCAAGGTCGGAGCCGCTAATCATAGCGATTATCCCCGCCATGAACACATTCAAACACAAATTGTTTGCATGGTATTCAATATTGATAAACAATGAAACCTTGCACGTGCATTATTAGATAAACATTTACGTACAACAGAACAGACGCAGTGCGATTCCTTTGAGGTTTGCTCGCTTTGCTACGTAGCGCTTCATTGAGCGTGTGTAATATGAATCAAATCCCGTTGATAGGTTTCCAATATCCTCTGTGCAAGTCTGGGATATTTGTAACTGTTTCAAATCGTGGTGAGTATATTGATATGAAAATACACGTCAATACACGGGATTCTCTATATTGTCACATGCAACGTATTTAGAAGATTATATTCATATAATGGATGTGTATGTGTAATACTTCACGGGACTACATGCATTTAAAGAGCATGAATATTCAAACCCTGTATTTATTTGCACAAAGTTCGCTGTACCTCAAACGGTTTTGTAATAAAGTATAGGTCTTTGAAGGGCATTTAGAAGTGGTATACATGTACATAAGAACAGGAAGATTGTCTGGATAACAACTTCTTTAATGTGAAAATACACTACGTTTCGTAGTACATACTCACTCCTTCATCAGTTGGAATGTAAGGAAAAAACATGTATCATGTTTTGTTATTTCCTTACATTCCACCTGATGAAGGAGTGAGTATGTACTCCGAAACGTGTATTTTCACATTAAAGATGTTGTTATCCAGAAGATATTCCTGTTCTTAATACAGAATAGTTTTGCCGTGAACTATTATAGTTAAAGCACGGGGACGTTAGTGGCATATCGTCTCAAATACTTAAGGTTGGTCAAGCTTTCAGGATCTAAAAATGGTATTAGAAATCAATAAAATGCAAGCGCAATTCCTATTACCCTGCGTGAGGTTTCAGTTTTCACTTAGTTAGCCTAATAGTGACTTCTACGTTTCCGCTTGACCAATCTACCGCTGTGCTCTAATTGCATCATTAAAACAAGAGCCATCAGCAGAATGCAAACAACTCTGCGTATAACATTGTGTTAAATGCGTCTTTGCCATCAAGGATAAATGTAATGTAAAGATGATGTAATTACCTTAAACATAAAAGGGGAACTTTCAGTGACCTTTCTTTGATATTATGGACATGTTGATGATACGCCTGTTGTATTGCTGATTCTGTAAATAAGATACAGATGTGATTAGTTTTTCCTCTTTTCTCACGTTGTCGTTCTCGTGCTTGATATACATTTATCAACCTACCAGCCATATAACGTGATACTTGAAACGACCTTTCTTAATCGTATCACCCGGTACGAGGGACTTACAACATTGTAAGTCCCTCCAGGAGGGTTTACACAGACAGTTGTAAACTGAGGAATTATAATGATTGTAAACTGTAATATATTTGCTAAGATGACGGCTTGAAAGTAAAGATCTGAAGAAAATAACTTAGACTAATTTTTTAAAATTTCTTAAATTTACGACAGAATATAAACAGCAAATGTTTTGCAGAAAATGCGTCTCGAACCCGTATCCACTACCACCTGTAGTAACTGAGCTAACGCCTTAGTCTACTGCGCCAACGGGGCAGATGACATTTCACGGTACAAAAGCAACTCTTATAGCGCGGCTGTTAAAAGGCTGACATCAGCCAGGGATCCTCAATATAACGCCAGGGATCCTCAATATAACGCGATAACAAGTAAAAAGCCTGTTTTACACTTAAAAACGGTTGACAATATAGAGAAACCATTCTACCTCGGATATGGTAAGGTTGTGGACCCTGATAGTCAGGAAAAACCCTCGGATGCTTCCTATCCTCGGGTTTTTCCTTCCTATCAGGGTCCACAACCTTACCATATCCTCGGTATCATGGTTTCTCCTTATATTAATCTTTCACAATTTAACATATGCTAGGATTATTGCAGGAATTATCATTTCGGCTATGCTTTACGATGAATCCTGCGAGCATTGGTTGGACATGACAAAACATATGGGTGGCACTGTTGATGTACAATGGATTTAATGGAGCATTGTACCAAACCGTAGTGAATGGAGCACAGTCCTCCACAACAGGAAACCATGTCAAAACGTTGGATGTAGTCAAGGTCGGAGTCGCTAATCATAGCGATTATCCCCGCCATGAACACATTCAAACACAAATTGTTTGCATGGTATTCAATATTGATAAACAATGAAACCTTGCACGTGCATTATTAGATAAACATTCACGTGCAACAGAATAGATTCGTCAATCAGCATAAAGAGCATATCTTACTTGTTTTAGAATAATCAAATTAATAGAGAGTATTACCCGAGGACGTGAGTTTTACGAATCGATTGTGAATTTCTACATTGTCCGAGCGAGAGCGAGGGTTATACATACATTTGCAGTGTTTCGTGAAAGTCATATGATGATGTTAGATTTCTGTATTGATAATTCTGTTCAATTTGATTCGCGTATAAATGGTCAGGAATCAATTCACTTCTTTTGCGACGGCAACCTACAGTGACGTCATAAGCAATCGTGCCATGACTGACTAAGTCGCGATGAAACAATGGTTGCTAGGCAAACGTAATATGCGCACATGTGCTCATATCAATAATATTAACTCGATTATGTTTAACCATGTGGTTAATAATTCAATCAATTGTAATTCATATATTTAAATAAGCATTGTCTTATAAGTAAACCATATTATGTAGCAAATACATGTACACTAAGCATTCTTTCGGGCACTAGTTTTCACAATACATGTCCTTGTTGAACTGTCGTGTGAGCTTCCCGATGATATTCCGCTGCATCAAGTCGCTGAGTGACCTTTGTACGTTTTATCCCGTGTGTGCTTATCTCGTGTTTATCTCTTATTTCATCTTCATATGCATTGAACATTAATATGTCCTCATTGTTTATGCATAGATCCATACAATCCGATTACGACATTCAACGTTTAATACGAAAGGTACATATCGAAAAGATCACTGTCCAGGATAGATTTCGATTATATTCTAAAGGCAAGATGGTTACGTTGTTTATGCAATTCCATGTGTATTCCATGGTTACATTGGGAATAAAGAATTCCTCATGTTTCACGCAAACAACTAACTATCATTACAACTTGACAGGTATTAACATACAATGCACCAGTTCAAACAATGCTGTTCCAGTAATGTATATCATACGTCAATCGGTATCGCTTTATTTCTATTGTTACATAAAACCTTATTTTGTCCAGTATATATCCAATAAAATGCATAATTTTGTGAGTAACTAGCATTTATAAATGGCTTACCATGGTCGTCTGCAACCTGATCAAGCCTCATGTCATCAGTTATACTTCTATGAATAAAACCATGATGATATTTCACTCGAAGAATCGTGAATCTTAACCCTTAAATGTGGTGTGTTATCCGGAAAATATTATAATTATAAATTTCTTCCCTTTTTTCTTTAAAGGGGCAGTAGCACGTTTTTGCGCGCAAATAAGTGAGTGTACATAGTTCGGTAAAGCCATGGTAACCGTTTTTGTAATTTGAAATAATAAAATGTGTTCACATTAAGATAGCCTCCATGCAATGTTTGCTTTAAACGCAACACCGTTATTACCACTACGGTTATGGGCGTGTGCAATAAGATGCTTTATTCTCTATAGTAAATATAAATGACATACAATATCATTATGAATAGGAAATTTGAAAAACAATTTTTTTTGAAAAAACAGACCTTTTATGTCGGTTATACGATTTGGTAATATACATTGTTCAAAAGTTCGTTGTGCCACCCACATTAGCTGATTACAGTTGTTAGGCAGCTGGACTGGCTTATGGACGCGTAACATACAAGGGATAAAGCATATTATTCCCTTCAAATGATTAGATGCCACGTAATGGACGTAATGGTAAATTAATGTTTTAGTTCTTGTAACATAAAAATTGATGCCCTTTTGCATTAAAAAATTCAAGATTGGTTTTTATTATGGGTTGTTTCTATTTCGGATGAACTAACACATTGTCTTGTTATGAAATGAGATTAACCTATATCATCTATAAATTACTTCTAATGTTATTGAATGAAAGTACTGATTGATCTTATAAGCATGTATCTAATATCATGTAATATAATAATGATAAAATGACAATGCAAATGACACCTTTTATGCGTCATGATATAACATATGGTATAATAAGTTACTAACATGTTCTGAAGTGTTGTCGTTAACTATTACGTATTGTTATATAGTCTCACTTTGTGTGCCCTTAGATATGATACATTGTGTCGAATAAGGTGCCATTAAGTGTCATAACATGTCGTATAAAAACGATATTTCATTTAATACCAATTGTATGAAACGAGTTAATGATGTGGAATTAAACGAGCGATAATTAAGGGACGTAACATGTTATATGATTAATGTTCCACACGGCATGTTCTCTGTGGAATCCAGAAATGTTGTGATCTTTAGGAAGGGTGATAGATTATCCAAGAATAATGTTGCCTTCTCAATGGTTCAAGCATAACAATTTAGAATAGCTATAAATATTGGAATTTCTATTTACTTGTAATTTAAAAGACGAAAGGGCTTGCTTGATCTTCTTTCTTCTAGGGCCAAGAAAGCTTTGACAGAAATAAATGTTGATCTTTTAAAACCTGGAATCATTTTGCCTAATTAAAATATTCGATAGCCAAATACAACAAATGGCTTTTAAAAGATATATGAGAATAGTGACAAAATTCACCCAGTTGCCTGTAAATTATGTTTAGATGTTGGTCAACAAACACCAATGCGATTTTGTAAAGCGTGTATTGTGTATTGTGAATGCAACCGATAGCCATTGCATATTAACTCTGCTGTTCGCGCCATAAATTATTGGATGAAGATATAGTATATGCATGAAGATTGTCATCTTCACAACGTCACGTCATGTCATACTAATCTTATTTATGATATATGCATCGTCAAACAATATGATATATGCATTATCAACCAATATGATATATGCATTATCAAATAATATGATATATGCATTATCAACCAATATGACATATACATCATCAATCAATATGACATGTGCTGCATCAACCAATTTGGTATGTGCTGCATCAACCAATATCATCATCGCATATCTATCATCGAATATTATAAGCTTTCTCGTTCATGACAGGTGAGAATGTATGTACAAGAATAATGGAAAACATGTAGAAAGTTATAAACGTCAAAAGTACACTTTGTACTACCCCGCTACACGTAATACCACCATTAAATAAATACTGTCGGTTTCTACGCTTCAACGTCCTGAATAAATGTTGAATAAATCAATAATGCCTGACTCCAAATTGTTGATCACAACATATCTATCAACGTACATTGTCGGTTTCCTTTGTTAAGCCTAAACTGATATCTTTTACGTGTTATCCTTGGTTCCTAATCAGTTGTGTAGCATAAATCGATAAAGTGCAGCTAAACAATCATCTAATTATCTTATCTTACAGGAACAGTGACACACTGACTTACTTAACGTTTCGTACAGTCCGTATACTGACAAATGAAACAAGTGGCTGTTTCATTTTCAACTTTGATTACATATTTTGTTTTAAAGCATGAAGCGGGAGACATAAATCAAAATTTAAATTCTTGTATTATGTTGAGTATGTGTTCGTAGCAAAACTCTAAACCTACTTCACCAATCTTCACCAACTCTTGTATTATACGTCACCCCCACACCAATTGTTTGTACACTGTCAACTTTGTACTACAGTATATATTAACAGGATAATAATAATAATGAGGATACTTATATCGCGCCAAATCACAACACATAGGGTCGTGCTCAAAGCGCTACACACATTATCGTATTGCTATAAGGACCAACATCGCTCCTTTTTTTTTCTCAACTCCCTTGGGAGTATGCAACCTGAGCTACCAATTAAGGCGCTCGAAGGTTATCTGCAAAATTGCCTTCAAGGATAGTATATGAGTGCCTGAGTCATACTATATTTACGACTTGGGTGCCCTAATATTAGTAGTCGTGAAATATAGTAGGACATAGACACGAAAATAATGTTCTATCATTTACCGAAGTCATGAAATTGAGGGGAGAACGCTAAAAGTTACTTTCATCCATAGATTGGCGACCCATCGTCTCCGCATTTAGATGGCAACTTCAAAGATGAACCATGGCGACATAGTATTGTTTATTGTCATCATGACAAAGTGATATTTTTCCTAAGGGGGCCGTATGAAAATATGAACCTCGACGTGATTGTCCACAGGGTAATGAAAATATCCTTCTCTGACTGACAATCCAATAATAGTCTAGAATCAGCTGGTAAAGGGTTAATCAAATGAATAAATGCTTGAGGTTTCTAAGGTGAATTTGTGGGTAAGGAATGATGATTTTCTCACTTATGTGTGATTGACCAGAATTATCACATTGTCTGAAACAGTGCATGATCAATAGAAGCAGTGTTAAGAACACGCGTGGTAAGAAGACTGGCACTGTAAGGTCTACCGGAACTTGCATAGACATGCACCTATTGCCATGGTCGCTAAGTATTCGTTGTTTTTTCTTACCCATTGTTTAGTCTCTTTGGAGAAGGCACGTATGCATGACGTGAGACAATGCTGTCTGCTTAGTTTCTGTTTTTGCCTGAAATAGTTGTCATTTGGGACAAGGCCAATACTAAATTGACCACTCAAAGATGTATATTGATTTTGATTATTATGCCCAATAGGATATCTAACGAGTTTTCCCTGCATTTTGTATGTCCCGAGTGAAATATTTTGCTTCGTATGTTTCCTAAATAATTTACCAACTTGTATATCATACGATATGTTGTGTTTTGAAATATGTTTTACTGTAAAGAAACGCGAACTAATAGCAGTATTGATTTGGGAGTTTGAAGATATTTTAAAGTTATTTATAATGGTTACATGTGATGGAAACAAACCATGTGTTATGGGATAGGTATTATTGAAAGGTGCCTGTCTTTGGTTTTGAATATGACCGTTTTGTTAGCCTCTGATTCTGACTGAAATCGGATCGAGTCGAGATCGACAGCAATGGCTGCGGTGGCTTCTTTAGTTTATTGGTATATATGGTGTTTATTTTTTTACCTACGTTTTACCTTTATTTGAATGCCGAAATCGAGTTCATTTGCCTTTAACATTGCACTATTACACTAAAGTTATCTGAGTTCCCAGAAACCCAGAAATCGCACACCTGCTACAGCAAGGTAGAGGCGATCTGACCTTCCGGTTGCATCAACCTGGCTACTTACTAAATAAAGATTGAATAAGAGCTGATTAGTGCTGGGGATCAGAGCTGATTAAGGAGAGGGTTGTATCCGCCTTTTTATTTTGTGCATTACGTGAAATGAGGAAACAAGTTTTTTTTATATTTTTACTAACTTAACAGTTTGTCATGTATATCGATATGATATTCAGAAAGTAAAAATAATGTACCATTGATCTGATCATCAGACTCTGCATGGTTATATCGAAACAAAGATTTTCATATTCGTAGTGATGATGAATTGCTTCACGTTTTCACGTTGCTTTAGTAACATTAGTATTCCCTATTTTTTGTTTAAAGTTAAAGTCATCAACATATTACACTCTGTGACATTCAACTGGTGCAAACATGCATAAACAGGAATGACCCCTCGATATTCGATTCTATAAAAAGACCAGATAGAACCACCCCTTTAAGAGACGTTGACATTTACAAAGCATATATAAGAAGCAAAGAACATATCAAAATATATTAGTGAAATACTTAAAAACAAATATTTGGCCACTTAATAGCAAGGAAATTACCATTTACTTGTTTACAATCGCGATATACTCAAAATGAGACTGCAACGTTCAAAGCAGTAGGTCATGCTAAAACACTTAATATCCTCCTGCAAGATGCACCGAGTGTCTCTCTGTCTTAGTCTTTGATCAATAACTGGGTTCTCAGAAAATAAGGAGCTTATGTAGGTTAATGAAGAATTGTATTTCCTAATACCATAATGCTTCCTTCATATCATTACGCAAAATAATCATGATCACAGTGAAATGACGATTAAAATATTGAACATTCTGATACTTCAAGCGTTCATAGGTTTGTACTTACACTTAGCTGTTATCCACATTTTAGCTTACCTCGGTGCACTAATTAACTCTTCTGAATTGGGACGCTAGTGTAATATTTGTAAATTTTCCTTGCCCTTATTAAGGAAAATATTTACTTAGGGGGGCGGGGAGTGAAGCCATTCAGCGGCGCTTCGAGTGTGGAATCTTCACTCCAGTTGCCCCTACTTTCTCATTTCCCTTCACTCCGGCGCCATCCTTATGATAAATTATGTATTACTCTGACACTAAGATAGAACCGTCCCTTTAAAGGTTACATCTAGTTGATCATCTCTGGCGTATTCACTATGAACTCCTCGATATTAGAATCATTTGTAATCAAATATTTTAAAAATAATTTTACTTGACATGATGATTATGAGCCTTTACTTTTCTTAACATTAGAAAAATGGTTCCTGCATTGCAGAGATAGGGGGTATTTTAAAACAAATAACAAACACGGGATATAATATTGTTTAATAATTGAATACTTTTGAAAGCTACCATATCTATAAAAAAAAAATTTTATTTCATTTAATATTGAAATAATATTACATATTATATATGTGTGTGTGACATATTTGTCTTCATTGCAAATAGACATTTGTTTTAAAACAAAAAGCAAACCTGGGTTACATGTATGCTCTAAACGGCATGTATTACTAATGATATGATCATATTTTAAATATGATAATACTAAAGCAACATTGTCTTAAAGATTGTTACTTTTCATGATTTCAGATTTGGAATATCATATACTTCATCTTCATAGCTGTCGCCATTGTTGTCTTCTGCCTGTTCAACGAGCCAGCCCTGAGAGTGGAGGTGTACAACAACAGTACGGACAACGTCAGCTCGGACGTGGATGATACAACAATAGGGATGCTCCTGTACACCCTGCCAAACCCCTACCTGTACCTCATAGACAACATCTGTCTCGTCTTCTTCACCATAGAGATATTGGTCCGCCTGGTCGTGTGTCCTTCAAGGATCAAGCTCATTAAGGAACCTCTGAACATGCTCGACGTCTTCCTTATCATCATCATGTGGATTGTCTTCATCTTGGACAGGTTCCCTGAAGTAACAGAAGGCTCCTCCCAAATCCGTCAAATTGAAACATTCCTCCGTCTTTGTTTCTCCGTGAGGGTATTCCGCATCCTGCACTTCGTGAAACGCTCCAAGACCATGAAACTTCTCATCCTTACCTTCAAGGCAAGTGCGAGAGAGTTATCTTTCTTGATGCTTGGACTGGGCATGGCTGTTCTCATCTTTGCGACGCTTGTATTCACTGCGGAGATGCTTCTCAAGGCGCATACATTCGACAGTATCCACAACGCCCTGTGGTGGGCTTTAATCACCATGACAACGGTTGGATATGGGGATTACGTTCCAAAGTCGGTCCCTGGCCAGGTTGTTGGATCCATAACGGCAATCATCGGTCTGCTGATACTGTCCTTACCCATTGCTATTATTGCTTCGAATTTCAACACCTTCATCACCAATCTCAGTGCAAGAGAGCACAGGCTGCAGGCCCAAGGTAAAGGGGACCAGTCAAAGTTCCCGGTAGAGAATGAAAAAGGTAAAGCGCCCCAGATGGTCTCTACAGTGTCAAGAGTCGAACAAACAAGCTGTTAAACTTAAAATACAGATGGTCAGATAAATCCAGAGCACCAGATAAATTGTGTAGATGTACAGATATATAACATGCTTCTAACATTGACTGTCAGATTAACGAGGAGCGCCAACACTCGTCTTAGCTTGTTGAATCTGTTTTAGATATATGTCATTTTTGTTTATGATTCAGCCTTGAATTCTAATCAGAAATATGACCTTATTATACTCAATTAATTCTCAAATTCATGAAACTCATCTACAGTGTATGAATACATGTACCGGTAACGAATGTTGAAACAATAATTGAGAATCAAATCAAGTTTCGAATCAATATAATGACAATATATAGTTAAAATGCTCAAAGTGTTACGGCTTGTCATGAGCTCTGAAATTTTTGCTTGACGTGTTGGTTTTGTTTGTTATTTTCTCAACAGATACCTGTGATATATACTAGTATACTCACCCATGTGTCTTACTTGTAATTAACACCAGTTGATCATAATGAGAGATGGTTAGTTTTATGCCAAGTGTTGTTGCATTTAATAGAACACTATGTTAATTTTCATTCTCATTAAAACACTCTTCGTATTATTTGATTAAAAGACACCTTATCCCTTGTAATATCTTTAAGTTTAGAACATCAGTGCATTGCTGCTTCTGATGTCATGACACTCTGATACTATCACGCTTATGACGTCAAAGCACTGAGAAATTTGATTTTTAAATAACTTTATTTATAATATTTTCAGTGGTGAAATACGGCATTTATCGGTAAAAATAAAATCAGTATTTTCACTGAGTGAAATAACGCTTTCGCATGACGTCATCATAACAAAGGAAGACGTCATAAGATGACAGTGATAAAGCAAGGCGAGCATGGATGCTCCTTCCTTAAAATGTTAAATCTGATAACTTGAACATTTGACATTTATCGTCGAATACCGTGTATATCTCATCTCGTGAATTATAAATATATATATTGACACTCCTGGCTGCGCTTCGACGAGAAATGTCAAATACCCTCTGTATCTTATGGTCAAGGGACTCGGTTGTTGTACTGATGTAATACTATTATAAAGCGAATGACATCGTTTGTAACAAGATTGTAAGCCAATGTCGGATGATAAATATTATCAAGCATTTCAAAGACAAAGCGCGTTTACAATTGATGTCAGTCAATACACGCATGTTTTCCAATATGTTGATTGCACAATATTGACTGTAATTTAACAATATGTTTTATAAATAACTTTGCTTCCTATATTTTACTGTGAATACGCCTTTTGTGAAGCACAATAAAGTTATTATCAGTGGGAAAGGATGGTACAATGCTTTACGTAGTGTATTGATTACAATGTTTACGGTAATGTTGTACAGAGTCCCTTAATACAATTAAATGGTAAAGTTGTTTCCGGTATGTTTTATCGTATTAGTCCAGATTCTCATTTCACAAAGCATCCTTTATCTAAGGTTAACCTTAAAGACACTGTAGCACGTCTTTCTGACTGAACTTAAGTGCTCTCACAAAAAAGTAAATAAGTAATACCAATGCTAAAACACATAATCAATAAAAAGAGGTCTAAACCGAGTGTCCATGGTTCGGTTAAACCATGCGAGTGCATTTCCCATCGACAGGCAATTTTAAGGTTATCATATTAAAATGGCCTCTCGAAGGTAGTTCAAGTGATTTGACTGATATAGCTATACCTAAACACTCAGAGAAGAGTTTGAAATATGGTGCAATGATGGGACGGTCAACCATCTTGCTGAATGAGACCAACAAATCTACCTCTCACACTGAAGGGTTCAACAAAATTGTCGCACCATTTTCTTCCAATGCAGATAACCGTTTTCTATGGATAGGGCTTATCGGACCATGTAAAGAGATGTTTTACCCGTTAACATAACACTATATTTAACAAGCTTTAATAATAAATGGCAAATTTGAGAAAATAATAATTTGCTAAAAACGTGCTACAGCGCCTTTAACTCTCGATCATTTACCTGGCATTAAGGTTACCAAGGCTTCAAAACTCTGTTAGTCAGACGTCTCTGATTTACCAAGTTTTACCTTTCAAACTTCAGTGAATGCAATCTTTTAAAATAGAAAATTTACTAAATTGATTTGACTTCCATACAGATCTCATCAACCTGCTTTAAATCCCGGTTACCTGAGAGTCAAAGGAGGAAGTAGAACAAAGCCCGATAATATTCTTAATTCATACCCTGACTGCACTGTATTGTACAATACATTCTGGTCAGTAACTAAACTACCGGACGAATGAAACGATACCAACTTTTCAACAGTCAGCTGTTGCAGGATAAAGTAAATTTTTAATGTCCTTATTAGCATATGTTTTTATAAATTAAATACAATTTCTTTTTCATTAAGTCATGATATTTTTTGCATCTGTTCAACACATGTGACGTGTTGAAAGGATTTTTAAAATGTCATTGGAAGAATGCTTAAATTGACAATGTATATGGAAATAAAGTTATAAAGTAGTTATCGACATAATCTACATTCTTGAACTTAATTCGTTGATGAATAATTACTGTAGGGTGTCATAAAAAGGTGATTAGGGTCCTATTTCACTCGCATTTGAGAAAAGTGGTTTTTTTTTCAGAAACAAACAGACAAAGTTTTAAAAATTACAAATTAAGTTGATTAGTTGACGTCTGGAGACATGGTGAACGATCGTATTAATACCTTATGGAATACAATATTATGGTGTCGTTTCATTTGCACAGTAAGTTTTAATTGTAAACTTTATGTAACGGGAACTGTTTTGTTTTAAATGAATAAATGTTATTTATCACATATGTTTATGTCTTTATGTGTTGTGCTTTTGCCCATCATATTCCACACCGTTCTTCTGGATGAACCAGCCTGCTCTTGTATATCCTCAGTGTATATGTATTTCCCCTGACTACATGAGACGCTTTTGACTCGTACTGCTTATGCTGGTAATGCACTGCTAAATATTATCAGCCAATGAAATGTCGTGAGTTTATGATCTCTCATCCTCTCATCCGGCCACCGACAAAATTGATTGGCTGAGTATGTGTAGCGTCATACGAGTCGAAAGCGTACCATGCAATCAGGGGATTTGTGACAGCCATGCGGATAAACTACCCTGATGGAACAGGGTGTCAGGATAACAAGTCTGTGTTTCCCTTTAAACGTTAACATCCATGTATTTGTTTGAAGTTAAATTTCAAAGCAGATTGGTGATGTTCGATTTGTTACTGATTGGTTATCGCTGGTACAGCTTCAACTCATCACACAGAGGACCAGTGTTACATTCTCGGCTGCGTCGTTCTATACATAAGTATTCGTTCAGAGACATTTTACAGGCGCTGTAGCACGTCGTTCTTACTGAAATAAAGTGCTGTCATGAAAAGGTAAACAAGTGTTGCCTGTGGCTGATTGATACTCCGCAATCAACGAAAAGAGTTCCAGAACGAATGTACATGGTACATGCCAGTCCTTTTCCCTTCTAGTGGCCATTTTCAGGTGCTCACATTTAAATGGCCGCTCGAAGATAGTTCAGGTGATCTGATTGATGTAGCGATACCTGAACGAGTAGAGTTCAAATCTACCTCTCACACTGAAGAGTTCCAAACCACTGTTGCTTTAAACGTCGCACCATTTTATTCCAATACAGATAACCGTTTTCTATGGATACGGCTTATCGGTTCGTGTAATGAGGTGTTTTACCCTCTACCGTAACAATATATTGTATAAACTTTAACAATAAATGGTTAATTTGTGAAAACATAATTTACAAAAAGAACATGCGACAGCACCTTTAAAAGCAGACAGGATGACGATAAATGCCATTTACTGCTATGAATGCCGTAATGAAGCACGCTTGATAACGTGTATCTGGATCGAACTGTCGCTTCCATAGAAATAGCAAAGTTAACTATACATAGCGCTTTTCACTGTAACAAATAAAATGTTAAATGATGGCGGGAATTGCTTCATTAATTCTACATGACTTTGTTGTATATCTCTCTCAATGCAAAGTGGCAGGACGAACCGGGTGTACTCACATATTTCTAACATAAATTGCATTGTGGACAATAAACATATTATGTTATGAAATGAAAGGCACAATAATATAGGTGATATTATTACATACCGACGGTAATTTCATATAACAACATTAACGCACAGCTGTAATTACCGAATCTACTTTTATGGTATAAACGCCCACGGTGGTATCATGGTTAACTTTATGTGGTGTTAGAAGGTGGTAGACTTTTGAAGGTTTCTACCTTATTGTCCTATAAATCATTTACTTCGTACACCATCCAAGTGTATTATTTCTTTGCATCCTGATTTATTTTGTACCGAACATGTAAGTTATTTTATTAGATGATAAGCAATGAAATAATGCATTATGGGATTCATCAGTGGAATAAACTATCTAACATAATATTGTTAATTTATCTGATATTTTCGCTGTGACAAGTGAAGATATAATTTATCATCAATTGTCACTAGTAATAACTATTCCACTATGTAAGCACATGAGATCTAGAGTTACTTTGTAAAACAAAAGTACTTATGATAATATAGTATTTTAAAAAGTATATGATATATAGATATTCAAAACATAATGGATTTTGCAAAAAAAAGGTTTATTTCATCTCATGACATGTGAAAAGTTGATATGTTATTGTATTTGCTCGTGAAATATCATCTTTACCCATTACACTCCATGAAATAAATGTGGTATTTGACAAAATCCAGTATGTATTGCATTTCTCTATATATCTTCTACCACGCTTGAACGTTTTTATAACTTCCTGAACATACATGAACCTGCCAACTCATGAAATGATATAAACATGTTAAATAAAACTTCTATATCAGCAAGTTTCATTAAATGTTGTTCTGCGACATCTTCAAAATTAAATCGTTTCACCAAGAACTCAGTCTGTTCGTCTTCCACTAAGGTTGTAGTGACGGTTCACCAAATAGGACTACTGCTCGTGAATATTAAGAGGCTTTTGGGTTCATTTCAGTATTTTAATGGACTTGAAAGAAGGTGCTTTCTTGCATGAAGGTTCTGTGGTCGCGTCTCCTGACGACAACCAGCATGAAGTGTGAAGCGAGTGCTCTTCCGTCGAAGAGTGTCTATATCTGCCTTGTAACATATACGCTCTAATGACATGTTCATTTATTAATGAAAAACACTCGGTCCTCTTTCAAATCCATTCACTGAGAGGTCTATATCGATTACAATGAGGTTTGGGAGTACGTAACGGATCAATCATGTCCTGTGATCATCGGTTTGTGTTCAAACCAAGTATTAATATTAAACAACAGCATCTCAATATTTGAATTGATGTTGTTGCCGCCCACTGTGACACGACGAAGATATTATGTCTCGGTTCAACCACGGATAATCATTTTAAAGTCTCAAAGTTATTTTCATACCAAGGTTAATATTCCCTGTACGAACCAACAAAGACACCGTTCACAGCTGGAATTAAAATAAAAGTGAGCTTTAATGTAACTGTGTCATTTTGCTGACGCACATGTTCATGCACGGGGGACAAATTCTGCCAAACGTACATCATCTTCTTTCTATTGGAATAACGTACGGTTGTTGCCTAAACCCCAACACTGAGATTCGAACTTTTTATTGTCGAACTACTTGCTGATATCCCTATATGGACACTTTATAAAACCTCTTTATAAAGAAGGTGGAATAAACATTTCAACGGCAAAGACATCAAAGAGTGTTTGTTTGAATAATACGATGATGCAAGACTGCGCATTTTAATGCCTCATTTACAGATAACATAAACAAAACCCATCTGAATCAACAAATTACATTTGGCAGATTTTACCTGGAAAAGAACTGAACCAGCAAAAAATTTTATATCTGCTAGACCTTGCACCACAACATTGATTTAAATTTATCGTTTTTAAATAATGATATTGATAAATATGAAGTATAAAAAAGTTATGCTTAAGTTTAAGTAATCTAAATGAATTTAAACCGACAATTTGTTTATTTGTTACAATATGACATCATAAAAAAATTCTTACTTAATTCATTTAAATTGACGTTGAAGTTACCAAGGAATTGAAAGCCTGAGCTATATATACTTATTAAGAATGGCACGGCACAACATATATGTATATGAAAAGCCAGAACCCTTCAAAACCCACATCGAAATTGACAAATTATAACTTGCAAATTAACTTGATTGCAGCAGACTGCATGATGTACAGACTGTATGACGGTCTGTCAATCTCGATTTTTTTCAAAATTAATTGTACATTGATTCACTGTATATTTAACTTCTGATGTTGTTGTGCTAAGTAACAATCTTCACATTTTGGAGGAAATAAAGATGATCTATAATCTATCTCTATCGTGTTAAATTCGGCCAGCCTGAGATGGTCTGCACATCCACCGGTTCTCTCGCCAATAGGGCATGTGTTAGAGTCTACACTGTCCTCCATATCCTCCAGATAACGTTCATGGACTGAAGAAGACATTGGAGATCATATCGCAGGCAGGCCTTACATTCTCCTTTGGTAAACTTGATATCTATGCAGACTGTGCATCGTCATATCCGTTATTCAAATTCTGACTTTGTCATGTGACCTCTTACTTCTGAGGTCATCGTTAAGGATATTGTTAATGTCGTTTTTGCATCATGTTGTGATTCGATAATTCAGCTTATAAGATGTGTCCAACATGTTTGTGCTGTGCTCTGCTGTATTCCATTTCTTAAAAGGGACGCCGCGTCGATAATAAACATCAGAACATGTGTATCTACCTATGCTGATTAACATGTCTGCTAATAAGTCACAGACACCGAATTTCAGACAATGGACGTAATTGGTAATAAAAACCAAAAACTACTGCATGTAGACAGTGAAGTGAAGCGTAAATCGTTAGAAGACACTCTCATCAGCCTAGTGAGATAAGGATGAGACTCATTTAGCAGGTTTTTTCGCTGAAATAAGTCGATGAAATGTATTTGAAAAATAATGTCACCAATAGTAAAACACCCTTCTCTCTACGGAAAATCTAGTTAAAAATAAGTGTACAAGGTTCCGTAAAGCTATGGGAATGGTTTTTGTCATTCATAATAATAAACTGTATTCACAATAAAATGGCCGCCATGCAATTTTTGCTTTTTACGCAACACCGTTATTACCACTTTGAATAATTGGTTTGTGTAATAAGATGTTTAACCCTCTAAAGTGTTTATAAATGACATAAACTATCATTATAAATGGGAAATTTGAAAAAATAAAATATTCAAAAAACGTGCTACTGCCCCTTTAAAGGGGAAGTAGCACGTTTTTTTGCTCAAATTAGTCGATGAAATGTATTTGAATAATAATGTCACCAACGGTAAAACACCCTCCTCTCTATGGCAAATAATGTTTAAAATGAGTGTACCCGGTTCTGTAAAGCCATGGGAACCGTTTTTGTCATTCAAAATAATAAAATGTGTTCACAATAAAATGGCCACCATGCAATTTTTGCTTTATACGCAACATTGTTATTACCACAAAGGATAACTGGTTTGTGTAATAAGATGTTTTGCTCTCTAACTTAAATATAAATGACATAAACTATCATTATAAATGGGAAATTTGAAAAAATAAAATTTGAAAAAAAACGTGCTACTGCCCCTTTAATGAATGCTCTTTGTGCAGATTTTCTTTATGTGCAAAGTTTACTTCAGTAACGCATATGATGCTATTTTGCCTCTTTGAATGTAAATAAAATATTATTGAAGTAAAGCGCTCTCCATGAGGCCACCAACAAAGCGTTAGGCATTGGAAGAATAACAATGGTTTACGGTTACCACAGAAACAAAGTACAACCATCTGTCTTGAAAACTATTGCAGTATCAAATCTATAAGTGCGCCTCTAATGGCAAAACATCACTAAAACAACATAAACAAATATGCCTGAGTAGGAAATGATAATGGTTTAGTATTAGTAAACCCGGATCAAACCTGCCTTCCATGGTGCATGATTAAAATACATTTTTCAGGTAGTTCGACGGTTTAATCAATACATTCTACATTCTATGTATGCAGGTATGAAAACATTGTTGTTTTTTAGTTAGTCTTGCACTGTGTTGCCTCAAATAGTGTGTAAGTAGCCAAGTAGACTTCAAATAATATACAACCTCCAATATATATAAGCTTGTCAAAGTTTCGTGACCAAAACAACAAATTAATGAAACTGATAGTAATGAGAGAAATATTTAATGACATTTAAATAGATTTGCACTGAGCTGTTGTTCAGAAGCAAAACCCGATATTAGTTGACTTTGTTTAAGTAGATATGCTCATCAAAGCCTCCATTTGTATAGCGCATGAGCTCGTCCTCGGCCTTATGGCCTTGGCCTTGCTCAATCGTATGGAGACTTGTGGGACTGTATTCCACACATATTTGGCACGTTTCTGGAGAACATAGATAGAGAATATCACTCCAAGGGTCTTCTGATATGAAATATATCAACAGTTAATAAAAGTCACAAATCTTTACTCGTTTTTTCTTTACTTTTATGAACGAGTGGTGATATATTTCATATCAGAGGACACGAGGTACAATGTAAGTTTCTATTCATCCAACATCATTCTTCATTACGTTTTAATGGACATTGTACATCTCTGAGCACATCCCTTCCATTTGACTTTCAATGCGTCGATGGCATAGTATTGGATCGTCATCAAACGACGTCATTTAATTGTGATATCATTCCTAGATGATGTAAACTTACAATGGCATGTAGTACACGATGGCAGGGCATTGTGTAAAATCTACTGTCAAAACGATATTTCCTAGACGATATCGCTTTATCTCACACGAGCCATATCTACTGTGGAACGCTGTTTTGGATGATAAATGAGTGTATGCATGTTCTGTACAAATCCTATATACTATTTGCAAGTTAGAGAGATGATATTTATTTCAGTGTCCCTTTCTGTACAAAGTCACCGAATATGAAATACAATTTCAATGTTTAAAAGTACAGAAATCACCGGTTAGGAGACCAATAAAAACAATTAAAACCTTATAGGCATAATCATTTGTCCTCGGAGGACAGGACACACAGTCTCACTGCTAGTATTCCAAGTAAACTTTATTATGCATGCATACTCGCTATTATGCGGAGAATTTCTACCTGTAAAACTTGACTATTTAAAATAAAATTTACAATTTACCATAAGTCATTCGATAGAATCAAGCGGGACAAAGAAAAATATACAGTTTCATGCCATTCC
The DNA here is from genome assembly GCA_936450465.1 of Gibbula magus. NCBI lineage: Eukaryota > Metazoa > Mollusca > Gastropoda > Trochida > Trochidae > Gibbula > Gibbula magus. Next base: position 70,136,755 of record OW388295.1, read on the forward strand.
TAAAATCTTAGTATACTCAATCACATTTCATAAGCGAAGAATGAAAAACACGAATATATAACTACTTATGAAAATCACATATATGATTATGCATGGTCAACACGCATGACTGCATCACGTGCAGGGTTACGTGATCAAGAGACAGATTATTTTGTCACGTGTTATTTTGTATCACAAAAGAATCATTAGTATTAAAAGGAACTCCCTATTGTTTAACTTTTCATTCATCATGAAACATCGAAGGAAAACGTCACCTTCCCAAGAGACCTCTCGGTCAGCGATCGATATGAATACAAAACATGTATCCATGGCTTATTGTCGTAGGTCCCAAGAGACTGTTGGCGTACACGCTTCTTTACATAGAAGATACGAAGCGTCTCCGTGTAGTACTGGGTTGTTGTTTTTATCAAATACAGCTGTTAACCGAAAATTTGTTCACCTACTTGTGTATTTTAGTGCAAATATCATGCAATGTAGACATGTCTTTGAAGCATCATATTAAACTCGAAACTAGACCGATCATTTAGCATGTTTGCATTATAAGAATACAGTCGAGTGTTCCATAACATAATCTGTTTTCATATATCATAGTACACAGTTACAGAATTGACAGCTGTTTGAATTGACCAGGGGTCAATCTTTTCAAAACTACAGTTTTCATTTTCTTCTGTAAAATATTCAAAACTTGGTCTAACACACATCATATATTTTATGATATATGTTATTATACTCATTCAATTTATTTGTGATGAATTTGTTCTCATTTAGTCATGTGAATTTTTTTTTTTTCGGAAATTAACGAAATTTGACTTTACAAAATTTGACCCCCTTCTATCTATTTCACATTGCCAAATGTCATAAACTTGCACCACTGCCTTGGCAAGCACAGGGTGTGTTTGAGAGAGCTTGTTTTACTCATGGGTGTTTGATGACCTATTGTCATCGTGTGTGATGTAATTTTATTGACGTTACAATGAACGTCAATTTACATCACTAAGCTACACAAGAAGCTGAACAAATTTTCGGTATGCAGATGAAGAGGTATTGATTTGGTATTTCAATACAATAAACTTAGATGTAAACTAGTTCAGATATAGATGCAATCTCATTTCATTTAAATAGTCTTGACAGAAACCAAGTTATATACATTTACATTGTTATATTCAGAAATTTAACAATCAACTATACACCTCCATAATGACTGTTGCCAGATGCTGTAGATAGTTCTCAAGGCACCTACTTAAGCATATTTAGCCCAACCTTCTCACCAAATGTCGTATATGTATCTGTTTTTATTTTACATCACCACGAATTGTGGTATCTCATAGGCCTATAAGTCCTTGTGCTTTACTGTTTAAGTGCAATCTTGTTATGTCATGTTTTGAATATTTTAAAATACCAAGATTGATATACCTGTCTATCAACCTACCAGCCATATAACGTGATACTTGAAACGACCTTTCTAAACCGTATCACCCGGTACGAGGGACTTACAACATTGTAAGTCCCTCCAGGAGGGACACAGACAGTTGTAAACACTGTTAGAAGGAATTATAACAATTGTAAACCCTAATATATTTGCTAAGATGATGGCTTGAAAGTACAGATCTGAAGAAACTAACTTAGACTAATTTTGAAAAAATTCTTAAATTTACGACAGAATATAAAAAGCAAATGTTTTGCAGAAAGTGCGACTCGAACCCGTATCCAATATCACCTGAAGTAACTTAGCTAACGCCTTAGTCTACTGCGCCAACGGGGCAGATGAGAATTCACGGTACAAAAGCAACTCATATAGCGTGGCTGTTAACAGGCTCACATCAGCCAGGGATCCTCAATATAACGCCAGGGATCCTCAATATAACGCGATATCAAGTAAAAAGCCTCTTTTACACTTAAAAACGGTTGATAATATGGAGAAACCATTCTACCTCGGATATGGTAAGGTTGTAGACCCTGATAGTCAGGATAGTCCTTCCTATCAGGGTCCATAACCTTACCATATCCTCGGTATCATTGTTTCTCCTTATAATAAGCATGTGACACCGTAATAACTATTTTTCTTCTTTCTTCTTCTCAGAAAGGGGAACATCTATGCCCAATTCAAAGAAATCACTCACGCTGCAAGCATTGAGCTAGACGAGCAGTGACAGCATTTAATAATAATACTACTACTACTACTACTACTACTAAAACTAATAATAATAATAATAATAATAATAATAATAATAATAATAATAATAATAATTATAATAATAATAATTATAATAATATTAATTATAATAGGTTATTTATATTGCGCATTTATCAATATCAATGCCATGCTCAAAGCGCACACACAGAGTTCCTGAGTTCAATATGTACAAGACAGTCCAGAGGAGGATGTATTTAGAATCATTTGGGAAAGCCAATTTGTAGAGGTGAGTCTTGAGTTGGTTTCTGAATGAAGAGAGATCAGTACAGAGGCGGAGATGTTCAGGAAGATTGTTCCACTCGACTGCAGTAGAATACGGGAGGTACGGCGTCCATACAGAATTGATCTTCGGGACTCTGGGAAAGTTTTTATTCTGAGACCGCAGCGGTCGAGAAGGCAGATATGGAGTGAGGATATTTAAGAGGTACACATGAGCAGTGCCAGAGAGACAACGGAACACAGTACAAGAGTTTGAAGAGAATCCTTTGGCAGCTGGCAGCCAGTGCAGTGATTGAAGAACTGGGCTGATGTGGTCGTACTTCTTCGTACCCGAGACAATGCGCGCACTGTATAATGCACTCGCTGCAATCCCTGTAACTGGGACTTGGTGGCACCGATCAATAAACTGTTACAGTTGTCCAGTTTTGTGACATGAAGAAGTTTTGGCATGTAGAAGTTTTAGCATGTAGAAGTTTTGGCATGTAGAAGTTTTGGCATGTAGAAGTTCTGGTATGTAGAAGTTTTTATATGTAAAAGTTTTGGTATGTAGAAGTTTTGGCATGTAAATCTTTTGGCATGTAGAAGTTTTGGCTTGAGAAGTTTGGCATGTAGAAGTTCTGGTATGTAGAAGTTTTGGTATGTAGAAGTTTTGGTATGTAGAAGTTTTTGCATGTAGAAGTTTTGGCATGTAGAAGCTTTGGTATGTAGAAATTTTGGCATGTAGTAGTTTTGGCATGTAAAAGTTTTGGTATGTAGAAATTTTGGTATGTAGAAGTTCTGGCATGTATAAGTTTTGGCATGTAAAAGTTTGGCATGTAGAAGTTCTGGTATGTAGAAGTTTTGGCATGTAGATGTTATGGCATGTAGAATAATGCCATTACATATGGGTATAATGCAACGGACCAGTGTGGGATTACAATGGAAGTAGCTGTTTCAAATGATTACAGGAGTAGATGCAAAATATTGATTTGTGACAGTTAAATTTATAAATCAGTGCTGAAATTATGTTAATACATGTATGAATGTCAAAGAATCAATGGTACGAGATACCTTGTCAGATGCTCACTCCTTCACAACATCACCGCGACCATGCTGTCATTAAGTCGGCGAACCTGGACCCATATTTTCGAAACTCTCTTAACACTAAGATAGTCGAAATTGACTTCAGACTATCTTAGCACTACGATAGCTTCGAAAATATGGGTCCTGGTGTTTATCAGTGCGTGTTATATGTTGATGTACTTTGGTTCGTTAAAGTTTTTATCTTTATTGGAAAAATTAGAAATCGGCGTGTCCCTTGGTTTATATACAGTTGCTACTTGAAATATGATAAATCTCCACGGACCAATAAAGCTTGACATAGTCGATTAACGTTTCAGTTTTAACTACCAGGGAATCTGATGTAGAGCTCCCAATGCATCATGTCCTTAATGTTTGTCTCCATGGGAAAATCTCAATAACATCTTCTTTAGAGGATTACATGAACTGACAATCACTCTTCCTTGTGCTAGCAATCTTGAGTAAAGATGCATCGATTCACCAAAAAATAGTCAACTACTTATGTAACAGGCAATTTGACTTTGTTTGATTTCGTTTTAATCCCAATTGCAGTATAACTGACAGAGGATAATATTTTGTCCTTGTGTAAATAATCATTCATCTTAAATTATCATATGATCGTCCAATCAAACGGGCGAAACGTAGAACTTTGGCAAGATAAAATCGACAACAGGGGTCATATTTTCAAAATTCCAATTTGTATTTATTTTGGAATAAGGTTAACGTTTGGAACAGTTCTTTAAATGAGTCTAAAAGAAAATGCCTACGTTTAATCAATTATTCAGATATGTTTGTTATCTCTTGTTTGAATAAAGATCTTTTTGAACTTTGAAATATCATCCCGCCATTCCAATGCTGTTGTTTTAAATATGTGACTTCAACATTAAGCTGTTTAAAGGTTGTTTTCGTCAATTCAGTCTCTTGTAAATATAAAACAATTTATTCCTTTACTTTACCAGTTGTAAATGGTATACTTTGATAATTCAGCTCGTCATATGTCATGACTATTTTTTTTAAATAAAGACAGTTCGAAACGTAATTCACAAAAAATAATGATTACAAATATCTAATTGTTTTGATGTTAACTTATGAAGTGAAATGTTGGTGTTGATGAAGAATAGGATCAAATTAGTTTAGATAGAAGTATACAGTTCACCATCTTATAATGAGAAAACATAAATAGCCAAACAAGATATCATTACACAACACAGTGGTCGCAAAACTACGAAAGCCTACAAGGGCCAAACTCACTGACAACATTATTTTTTTTAAAGTTGTAATTACAACTTTAAAAAGAAATATGATTGTTGTCTGTGTGATTACAGCGAGAGGGAGATAACTGTGGAGCAAATGTACCAAGACACTAAACTGCCTAGATTGCGGTTTTATTTATTAACTAAAGAAATAACAGATTCTTCCTCCGAAGACATTGAAGAAGATGAACTTCCGGAAATGCTGACCGATTCTACAGCCACAGCTCCTACAGCAGCAAGTCAATCTCACCTGAAGGAGGCAAGTACAAGTGCTCCGACAGATCTGTTTCCTGTAGAAGACGCAGACTTCTTTACGATGTCTCCATTACCTCCACTTCAAGAAGAAGATACTCAGTTTATGCTGCAGTCACAGGACCTGGGGGAAGATCTGATTCAAGCAGCTATGACAATCAATGGAATAGAGGATGATGGCACTTTTCCAAATGAACATTTTCAACTAGAAGAAAAGCTTGTGACCGTTCATCGTGGACAATTTTTGAGAGAACTAATCTCAATCTTTGAAAATGTCGACTTGAGACAACCTCTGAAAATCCAGGTGATAGATCCTGCTGGTAACGTTGAAGTTGCAGAGGATGGAGGGGGAGTCACACGCGATGTTTTGTCCGAGTTTTGGTCCTCATTCTATGACGAATGTACTGAAGGTAGACAATTCAAAGTTCCCTGTATACGCCATGACTTTGGCGAAAAGGAATGGCGCGCAGTTGCAAAGATAATGGTGTTCGGCTGGAAAGATGTTGGGTACTTTCCTGTTCTCCTTTCCCAAGTTTTCCTGGAACAGTGTTTCTTTGGGAGTGTTGAATCAAATCTGCAAGAGAACTTCCTACTCTACCTTGCCGAGACAGACCGTGACGTGCTGCGAGCTGCCTTGGATGACATCACAATTGCTGATATGTCTGAACTGCTGGACCTCATGAGCAGATGCGATGCAAAGGTCCTGCCAACACAGGACAACATAACACGTGTAGTGAATGAACTTGCACACAAAGAACTTGTCCAGAAACCAATGTTGTTGTGGACTGTTGGAAACACGTGGTCACAGAAATGAGGATTGAAAGAGAGAACCTTGTAAAACTGTACAAGGATTTGTATCCAACCACTAAAAAGGTCATTCAGAAATTACGCTTTCCAGAAAACATGACTGCCGAAGAAACAGAAACTATGAATCATCTGAAAAGATTTGTGAGGGAACTTGATGAAGAAAACTTGAAACGGTTTCTGAGATTCACCACTGGTTCAGATTTGTTGGTGTGCTCACAAATCGATGTTGCCTTTGTTGTTCAGTCTAGTTTTGCCAGGCGGCCTGTCGCTCACACATGTTCCTGCCTACTCGAGCTTTCAAGAAACTATGAAAATTTCCCACAGTTTAGAAAGGAATTCAAAGGAGTTCTTGAATCCTCTGTGTGGGTCATGGATATCATATAAGTTGCATGAAGTAATGCAAGCAAGTTGATGTTGATTTTTTTCTGTTCGTGAAGATTTTCATGTTATTGTTCAAATAATTGATTATCTCCATTTTATTATGGAACACAAATTCATCATTAATGACGTCATTGTATGATGACGTGTCAAATGGCATGGACTCAAAGGACATAAACCGCATATGCAACTCTTAGGCTTGACTTACAGAAAGACAATGGATGCACGGGTTGGCAGCAGATCGTATTCATGTCTTCCTATTAAAACTTTTTCATTTGTAACCTAGTGTTGGATAACCTTTCTATTTCCAATTGTTGACAAACGTTTGTTCTCATTCGTTGGTTTTGATGTAGAACATTGATTTCACATTAACGACAAAAGTGTTGAGACAGATTATTGCAAAAAGTGAAGATTTTCGTATTGTTTATGTTATTATTATATATAATTTCAGTGTATTCCTTGCTTGAGGTGTCGTAGGGACATGCTAACTGCCAAGGATTGGTAGTAGATATGAATCATTATCATGTTTGCTGCAAGTGTTTTAATAAGTAAGACAAACTTATTATATTTCTTGTTATTCATACACTCATCGTGGTTTATTTTCAATGATTTAGAGGAGGCTTAACGAAGGAATAATTGTGTTGAAATAAAGATTTTTATTATATTAAGATTTGCGTTGTTTCCTCACATTATATGACATGTTATGTCATATCTTTGGGATAAATTTTAGTCAGTTGACCAACATGATTTAAAGTGACATAGAGTATGTTAAGTAGGTCAAATATAAAACATTATACATGCTGTGGGGTTTTTTTTTATCGAAAAGTGTTAACTGTTACTGAAAGTTACTTCTTTAATGGTAATCGGTAATGAGTATAGTGACAATAAAAAGGTTTTAAGTCCTGGTTATTGATAAAAACAGGACAATGTACCGCGAATGGCGCGCTTTAATCAATCAAAACACAATTTTGGAAACTTATAAACAGTAAACAAACGTTATCGTTTCTCTATTTTCGTTATAAATTGTGTATAGGATGTTTGGGGATGAATAGACAAATGAAATAAGAAATAAAAACAAGTACACGTGGTATTTTGGGGCGCAAATTTATTTTTACGAAACATACTCTAAGTCATTTTACGAAAGAGGCAAACGACTGAAACGATATGATCTCATAATTGACATTACCATTCTACTCTAAGGAGTTCTAGTCCAGGCGTCAGATGGGATAATGACATTGGCTATCGTTCAACATCTGTCCGTCTTCTGCTCTTGATTCTATTTTTTGTTTTCTCTTTTAACTGCCATCGGATATCAATTTGAAAAAGTTGTCCAAATTAGGTAGCCAAACTTTCGGTATGTAATGTTTTTTACACTGACACCTTTTCCCAACTCAAAACTTCTCACATAACCTCTGTCACAAGTGGGCTATATTTCGTAGTTCCTTCAAAATCCTGTAGCAGCGAAAATTTTCAACACTTTACAATAATTGTTATTTCACCAGAATCAAATATAATGCTACATCTCACATCTGTTTTGTAAGAAATATGTGCGCACAGGTGTCCCGATCTTTTCAACGCTTAAACTTGTAATGCTCAGTTAGAACCCTGTAAAATGTAGTTTACCTGCCTCTGTGTAGGTGGCCATTATTTAAGAAATAAAGTTCCCTGTACCCCAATGTGTTTTGTAATAAAGTATAGTTTTGCCCTGAACTATTATAGTTAAAGTACGAGGACGGTAGTCCGAGTACTTTGACGTTATAATAGTTCAGGGCAAAACTATACTTTATTACAAAACACATTGGGGTACAGCGAACTTTATTACTTTTCTAAGATAACCCATAACACAACATTCTGCTTTGAGTAATTTAGCAAGAAAAATATAGTTTACTTCCTTAATATTAATAATCCATGATCAGGGCCAACTGACGAGCCGTGCGACAACAGCGACTATGACGTCATTGTCCTGTTGTGACGTCATAGTCGTTCCTGGGGTTGCCTTATGCGGATTTCGTCGTTTTGGTTCAAGTACAAATGTAGCTTAAAATTTAAGACTAATTCGGAAACAAAATAACACATTCCTTCAATAATTGTTATAACAACGCTACCGTTGTTTTAGGACATTATCATTTGCAGAAAAACACGGTCTTTTCAACTGCCCTCTTTCGTTGGGTTACCACACGTGACTACGAGGGGAGCGGAAACGTCATTCAATTGTTACGTCATCACAAAAACTATACCTTTATCGTCTGATAAAGTACTATTATTACCCACGGGGGCAATCATATCGGGGTTCATATTTTTCATACGATGCCCTAGGGCAACATTTCACTTTGTCATGGTGACGTGACGTCATAAACAATGATATGACGTCACGTTTCGTCTATGACGTTGCGTTCTAAATGCGCCACGGCGGGTCGCCAGCCTATGGTTGAAAGTGGATTTTAGTGTGTTTTCATTAATTTCACGACTTCGGTAATAAACAGAATATTATATTCGTGTCTATGCCATACTATGTTTATGACACTCGTGCCTGAATATCGGTATATCCCTCGCTCTCGCTCGGGAAATACTAATATTCAGGCACTCGTGTCATAAACATAGTATGACATAGACACTCATATAATATCCTCTATTTATTTCGATTGTTCTAGCCGCTAGGCATCTTAGAATGTATATTCATTGTGGACTTTTGAAGGTTAAAGGTACATCCATTGTGTTGTTTGGGGTCAAATATGCCAAACGTTATAAATGGTCTTACTTTAACGAGAAGAACCAACTGTTACCGAAAACTACCATTTTGATGATACTCGACTTAGTATATTGACGATATGATACGGTAAAAGTGTCGATTTCTGATCGAAAACCGGACAATGCACCGCGTGTGGCGCGCGCCAATGCGTCAAACGTAATTTTGGAATGTTATTTAAACCAGATAAAATAAAACATTTGGGTTGATAATGTTTAATAGGTCATATAACTACTGTCCTGTAAATAGGACATGCACTTTCGGTTTCTGCACATGCATAATGATGTTACTCGATTTTAATTGGAAACTAGTCATTATGATATATTTGGCGATTGGGGATGAATATGCAAGCTAAGTGAATTTGTTTGTATTGTAAACATCACATATGGTGTGTTCGAACGTATTAAAGCCAAATCTAATTTTATGAAACACAATGGATGCACCTTTAAGAAGATAATTTGAGATGCTATTGTTCTACATATGAAACCAATATAGCAATATATGCACACATGGAATATGACAAGTCACAAATTAATGTGGCTTTTTTTTAATTTGTTAACGTGTGACGTGTTACACTTCCGTTTACAATAGCAGTCCAATTTCTCGTCGTAAGAACTTGTACAGTTCCAGACCTTCAGACACATCTTTGGGCATAGCAAGCCCGCTTTCCTCCATGATAAGACAGCAAAGTTCTTTTACAGTTGAATCACAGGGAAGCATGGGCTTAGTGATTGTCTCTTCCTCGCACAGAGAGACGTCTTCACTGTCGACTGTACACAGGAGGTTCTCCTTGTTGTACAGTTCCGGCAGGCAGTACATCATCACTGGTCTGTTGCCTTCACTTGATATGTTCTGAGGAGACGCAACACTGTGTGTGTTCCATGTTGTTACCAGTTCATCAAGGTCTTTCTAAACAAAAGGAAAACAATCAAAAGAGATAAACAATTTGCATTCCATCAAAATATACCATGAACAAATGTAAGATACCATATATGAAGTATGATACTTTGGTACAGCTGCGCAGTGTTAAACGTAAAGGAAATCATACTTATTATATATAATAATAATATAATTGCGTACTTATATTGCGCCTTTTCCACACCCTAAGGTATGCTCAAAGCGCTACAATTATTACCCTGAAGGAATTGTACTTTCAGAGCTGCTACTAAGCACTTCATCAGTACTTCCCGTATTCAGGTACCCATTTGTACAGCTGGGTAGACTGAGTGCAATGTGGATTAAGTACCTTGCCCAAGGACACAACACAGTATTCGACCCAAGTCACAAATCTTTGGTGTCTCCACCGGGATTCGAACCCGGGTCGTCGGCGTGAGAGGCCAGCGTGCTAACCACTACACCACCGTGCTCCACGTATACTTATACTGACGACGTACATTGACTGGTGGGCCTCATAATCCACGTTTCCATTACCTCAAGGATAGTATCTTAGTGTAGAGACGATAGGATAACTCTCCCAACATGGGATAGCAAAAGTCTAATTTATGTAAATTACATTATGTCCACAAGCCAATTTTCCATAAACCAATAAAGTAAGATAATCAAAGTATAGCTTACCTGGATCAATTGTATAAAACAGAACTGCAATAGGGACTTGTCTAAAAAAGCACCATTATACAAGAATTCATCGTCTCTGCTCAAGTCACAGAACAGATCCATCCAAAACTGTCCAGTCTTTTTCCGGAATACTCCCCAAAACCATTCAATACGTTGATTGTGGGTACTTCTACCGTACAGGAAACTTTTATCAGCAGCTAGCTCATCATTGTGGTTCCTTCTAAGAAACTTCTGCATTTGCTCGATATGACCATTTTCTGTCCCCATATCTGCGCGTATACGTTGTGGACATCCTCCCTTCTCTTTTACCATTTTGATAAAGTAGCCTGCTATAACCTTCGGGTCGCTGCTTTTTGTTGTGTTAGCTTCAAGCCATATTACGTTTCTTGAGTATCCATCTATACATCCATTAATGGCTATTCCATATGGTTTCAGTTTGTCATGCGAATCCACGTGCCAAACATAGTTCGGACCCTTGCTAACATATACACGCCTCTTCAGACTCAGATGCTTGCGCGAAATAACACCATTAGGGTCTAGAATTTGAAGCAAACTTAGGACAGTGTCTCTAGGTACACTTAAGCCAGCCTGTTTGCACTTATTGTGCATCCATCTATATCCGTACATTTTTCCACAGTTTTGAAGCTGTTCAGTGATGAACAATGCAACATCGAACACGTCAGAATGATCTTTTTGTCTTCGAAGCTTTAGTTCACGGAGAACTCGTTTAAGAGTTCTTTTACTTATTATTATCTGGTCTGCTAATGCCAGGAAACACAATATTTCTGTAGCAGAGAGTCCCAATTCATAGTAAATCCTTACTTTCTTGTAGACCTGCTCCGACGGCATTGTACACAATTACTAAGATGATTTCTGCGTCATCACTTTATAAGAGCAGTGACGTATATGGGATTATTTAAAAACTTGAATATTCACCTTTCGTAACTTGATTTAACACCTTTTCGAGTTGTAATTACACCTTTGAAAAGTTAATATACAGCTTTTAAAACTTGTAATTACATCTTAACAAGTTGTAATTACAACTTTAAAACTTGAATATACAACTTGCTGAACTTGTAATTACACCTTTAAAAGTTGTAATAACAACTTTAAAACTTGAATATACAACTTTAAAACTTGAATATACAACTTTCTAAAGTTGTAATTACACTTTTAAAAGTTGTAATAACAACTTTAAAACTTGAATATACAACTTTAAAACTTGAATATACAACTTTAAAACTTGAATATACAACTTTCTAAACTTGTAATTACACCTTTACAAGTTGAAACTACAACTTTAAAAAAAAATGTTGTCATTGAATTTGGCCCTTGTAGGCTTTCGTACAAAACTCTTTTGCTTGCAGCTGGTCACAACTGCAGATTTTATGAACGGTTCCTTTTTTCTCTTTGCATTGCGTAAAGACCATCAACACATAGAGGGGGGTTGTATTTAGAGGGATATTATCATGTTGGTGAGATCACATATATGTCCAATGTTCCAATAAGTGTTATTAATTGAGAATTATCAACTTTATGAATGGACCTTGGCTTTCTGCAGCCATTAAGTCAAACGTAATTTTGGAAACTTATAAAGTAGATTAGAAGACAGATTTGCTTCTATAGCGTTTAATGTCTGAATGAATAATGTATGAATACGCGCGTGAGAAAGAGCCACAATTATCGGCTACTACATGTATGAGGCCGGTCCTTGGTATACATTGAAACATATATAGCATTAATATATATTAAGCATTTGCGGGTCCAGTAAGAAATTTTATCATCCAAAATTGGGTTCCAGAGGAGATATCGCTTGTATGAGATCAAGCAATATATCGTTTTGACAGTAGATTTTGAACAATGCTCTATTGGCGTCAGCTTCATGACATCATAATGATTTTGCATCATCAAGTGATGACATCCCAATGCCATGACGTCATAATCATGATGACGTCATAATGCTATGACGTCACAGCACTGAAAGCCAAATGGCTGTTTTGTGTTCAGATATGTTCTTTTTTTCATTAAAAACTAATGAAGAATGATTTTGGATGATAAATAGAATATCACCCTCGAGTCTTCTGATATCAAATATATCAACACTTGTTGATAAAAGTCAAAACATCATCGGCAAGCCTCGGATATTTGTAACTTTTATCAACTCGTGTTGATATATTTGATATCAGAAGAAACTTGGTGAGATTCTCTATATAACCTAAACCAGCCCCTTTTGTAATATGGTACATTTTAGAACCAAATAAAATATATCATGCAAAACTGCTCATGCATCTTTAAAGGCAGAGGAAATAAAGTGTATCTTACTGTAAAGACAATGTATGCATAGGCAATAATTTATAATGTTGTTCATTGAACATTTTAAAACGAAGAATATATGTTAAGACAAACAAAAAAGGTATTTGACAGTATAAACTGACGTGTGCTCTACCATTCTTAATAATGTTATTAACATGATATGAACAGAGGTTAATGTTTTCATCATCTAAACTATTAACTATGTTCGTTTATGGAATAGATCCTGTGCCAAGGTTCTTATGGCGCTCAGTTCATATTCATAGATAGCAATTAGAGTCATGAATGAAATAGGGTATGCTCTAACCATTTAAAATGCGGAAGTATTGCCTGAATGATCCCCAATACTAACACACTGATTGTTGTTATCCACTTCCTGTGGCAAAGATCAACGATTAAGCTATACTAATATAATTGCAATTGTGACTAATGGTATTTATTTTGAGATAACATGCTCCGCCTTCATACAGTTGCCGATCTTGGTGGTACAGGGTGTTAAGCGTTAGTACAGTTAGCGGTGATCATGATAAACCTATGAAACATGAGACCTATACTCTGTCTAGGTGACCAAATATTAATTTCGTTTATTTTCAATGGATCATACATCTTGGGTCATTTCGAGTCAACATTTAAAGATGATTGTAAAATAATAGAAAGAAAAGCAACACTGGAAACTAATCGTATTATATTTTAATATTCTATCACCAGTTTGTAATATATCACAGTCGTCCAGGTCGATGTCTCAAGAGGTAATGGCAGTGTAAACAGTTTGAGGAATTGTCAATCAGGAGCATCTATCGACTACAAGTAGAACACGAACATGGCAATATCATTTCATTGAGCATGGCAGTGTAGCACAACACATTACATGGCAGTGTTAACGAGTAAGTTGACATGATCATTAACATTAGCTTGCACAACCCCAAGCTCCACAACCGTCACTCTGAGCAACACTCCTCTTGACACAGGTGCAGCCCACGTAATGCTTCATAATAACAGGCTCGTAGGTTCGGAAGCCATCCTGACATCCCGTCTCTTTAAGGACTCTGATGTTTGTGGTTACATTGGTGCACTGGTTGAGAGTGGCTCCCACACAGTCGTCACACTTGCACATAGCTTGAGGTATGAGTGCTGGGAAGTGTCCCTCGGGGAGCTGGGTGGCGTTGTACCACCAGGGACAGAGGGAACGGCTCCTCACAGGCACCCCGGGTTGGTCACTCAGTGAGGAGGGACAGGTTCTGTCTGTCTGGTTCTCGGTGGCATTCACCAGGTGTGTGTTCAGTTCTGTGGGTAGGAAGAGTTCCTGGGAAGATAAGCTGCCAAACCGGAGATACGTTGACGCGTTCATGTGCTGGTTCAGACTCTCAAAGATGAGGCTCAGGTTGGATGGAGGCTGACAAGTTACCTCCCTTTTGTGTCTTGTGTGGGGTTCATCTAGTGGCAGACCTGAACATGGAGCTAGAAGTAATACTAGCAGAATAATGTGCTCCATGATTCAATATCAGATTTACTGGTCGATTGTCTGTATCGATAGGTACTCAGTTTTGGATGTGATGTTCTGTGAAATTGTATACCCTTATATACCATTATTTCTGGAATTTCACGACTAGTTCCTATATACGAGGGAAAGTGACGTCTCAATCTGAGACACCAATTACAGATACATATATCAATAGAGTGAATTCTGTCAGACCACAGTGTACCCTTCTATAGAAGTCTGTACATGTTCGACTTCTGATTGGCGTAATCGTGTGAATGGACTTCCTGGGTGTAGATTCGTATTGTAATTTTTCAAACGGTTCAGGAACTTGGCTGTCTCGGGTGTTTCAACGACAGGTTATTTTATTTTGGAAATAGCCGAAACCGGATATCACGAACAATCCTTGAAAGAAGCCTAAACAGTGTTACAATGTAGACTCTTCGACATAGACTATTATATCTTTGTTAAACGTTATCCGCCACAAGAAACTTATTTAAAATTGCATTATTCGTGCATTTAATAAAAAGAAAGTAATTCCTCGTCCTAAGGAAAGTGCTTCATCCTTTTAAAAATGAAATGTGGTGTTGTATGGACTTTAGTTAAAGAATGAAGTATGTTCAACTTTTATCTACCGACATGGTGCAGGGCTTCACCCTAGTCGGAAAGGAGGATTCTATCAGGGTATTTTTTGTGGAAACGAAATTTCGATATTCCTGTTTACACATATATGTTATTAATACATGATTAAAACATTGTCAAATTGAAAGATAGTAATGAAGGTAATATTTTGATGACTTTATATTCACAACTTGATAAACACAAGCGCACATTTGTTCAATAAACTGAACTGAACTGAAGCTACAGCATAACAGCAAAGTGTTTATTAGTTTTATGACATGTTATGTATTAGTGTATGAATATTCTATCAGTGTATGCCTTTAGTGATTAAAAACATTCAAATTTGGTACAAGATAGCGTGTTTTCATTCACGCAATGCAAAAAAATCCAATATGGTGACAGAACCATCTCTTTAAACGTACTTCACAACAGTTCTTTAGAAATACGGTGTACGTAAATGGTAATGTCGATAAGCAGAGGTAATTGTGTTACAAGAGGTTTTGATTGTACCTTTTGAATGTTATTCAATTGGTGAATAGTGCACAATATCAATGGGTTGTTGTCGCCTTTGTCAAAGTATTATAGTCACATCTATTATCATATCCTTTCAGTCGCCACAGAGGAAGTTATACTGAATTAATAAAAGATAAAGGCTCTCAGAGTATTTGGTTTCTGTTACACTCCTTATCTTAGACAGCTATTAATATGTCAGATGAGACAAATCATATATGAATTAAGATAATAATAACAAATATGATCCCCAAACCGTGCACTAACGGCGTCAGATTCATGCCTTCATCTTATTATTATTAAGTAACGTTTAAGTGTTGATCTCATGATCATATATACGGAATAAACAAATACACACAAATACAAAACATGTATAGATACATTTCATTTAAAGCATATTATTAAGAAGTTCAAAGATAATCGAAGGGGTGCATTCAAGAAGGGCACATGTTCTATGTATTTAACATAGCACATGTGCCCTTCTTGAATGCACCCCTTCAATTGTAAAATAGCAATACCCCTCTCATTTGGATTTCATAATAAATAGTACCGGCTTACTTTCTGTAAACAGGTGAGTTTCAGATGACAATATAGAGATGTGTGAGTTTCCGTGCAGACGCGATGTTTATCTGATTTTTCATCGATTTTTCTAAAGCCTTTACTGTGTCAATCATGACCACAGGAGGTATCGCCTGATGAATTATGGTATCCATGGACGAGATTTTAATGTTTTGAGACATGTACTCTAAACTGAGATCCTGTTTAAACTGAACATGGACTCAGTGAGTTTTCTCATGTCATATTGGAACACGCCAGGGCTGTATGTTGAATCCCTTGCTATTTTTGCTCTGTATTAATGAATTAGTCGCAGATATGGAAGATCCAAATTACCGAGGGATTTTTATGTCAGAAGATTATTCATATATATGTTGGCAAAAATATGAAAGACGAATAGCAAATAAATTTGCTATTCGTCATTCGAATGACGAAAAACGAATAGCGAATAACAGTCTAAATTCTGGTTGCCATATATGTTCACAATTACATACAGATGACGTCACAAGCTCAGCAGATAGTGCAGGTAGACTTTTTAAAAATCAACAGAGCAACAAACCAATACCTTAAGTGACTTATGTGATAGATAGGGACTATCTTTGAATATCACCAAATTACAAATAATTGTGTTACGAAATGGAGGAAATCTACGACATCATGAGAAATGGCACTTCATAGTATCTGAATTAAAACTGGTTGCTCATTATAGATATTTAAGAATCATATTCATACCAGAAAATCGTCTGGACAAAAGCCACTGTAACATTTTGGCAGCACATCAACAAAAACACGTTCTTTACTTAATAATGTGGCGGTCTTTCTTTTACTATAGAAGCTCGATTTTATTACAGTGTTTATTGTGTTAAAAAATACTTCATGAAGATTTTAAAACTATCAAATTCAGCTCTTAGCACCGCTATTCTTGGAGATTGTGGACAACATTCTTTGTATACAACACAACTTATCTCGCGGTATATACTCAGATCTTTCGGAAAAAAACTTAAATGGATACCATATATAAAGGACATTTTATATAAATTACAATTTGGAATCTTATGGATTACTCAAGATTTCGGAAGCCATGAACATTTCTTAGTCAAATCCATTGTGTTTCAGTAAATTTTATTTGACTTTATTACGTTCCAACACACCATATATGTGCTGCTTATAGTACAAATAATTCACTCAACTTGCTTAATCATCCCTAATCGCTAAATATATAATAATTACTAGATTCCAATTAAAATCGAGTAACATCATCATGCATGTGTAGAAACCGAAAATGCAAGTCCCATTTACATGCACAGTAGTTGTATGACCTATTAAATATTATCAACTCAAATTTGGTATTTTGTCTGTTATACATAAGATTCCAAAATTACGGATGACTCATTGGCGCGCGTCAATCGAGACGCATTGTCTGGTTTTCGATCAGAAATCCCTACTTTTATCTTCATGTCGTCAATATACTCAGTCCACTATCATCAATACAGTAGTTTTAGGTGACAGTCGGTACTTCACGATAATGTAACACCATTTATAACGTTTGGAATGTGACCCTCAACAACACAATGGATTCACCTTTTAGGATATCGACTTGCAACAATGGCGCTCAAATATTACTGACAACTCACATATATTCAAAGACAAGTGTATTGACAAGCTCTAAGTCGTTTTAGATGTGATATTCATAATTTAAGTGGGACGCAGACCTGGTGTTGATATCAAATGTACATTACCTTTTTACGATTATATTGAACATGAATTTAACTTTTTATTGGTATGTACCGCATTTACTGATTTACGTAAAGTATACCAATTGTAACTGTACGGTAAATCCATCACAGGAATCTTTTAATAATTTTCACAGTCAAATTTTGACTTTCTATAACCTCGATATTTTGATACGGATTACAAAAATTGATTTAGTCAAAGAAACCATTGACTCTAAAACAGGCATTAATGCACTTAATATAAGTAATCATTAGAGGCGGAGTCAGCAGGCATATCTATATCTACATGTAGATCAATTTCTACTGTATGATCTACATTTGTGTTCCCAATAATATTAATGAATTGACAATTACAATAAATAAAGGAATAAGCAGCTGGTATTTATAGTCAACTTATTGAGGTTCAAGAAGATTATATGAATGGTATGGGTCGTTAAAGGGGCAGTAGCACGTTTTTTCGCTCAAAAAAGTTGATGAAATGTATTTGAAAAATAATTTCACCAATAGTAAAACATCATTCTCTCTTCGGAAAATAAAGTTTAAAATTAGTGTACATGTTTCGGTAAAGCCATGGGAATCGTTTTTGTAATACAAAATAATAAATTGTGTTCACAATAAAATGGCCGCCATGTAATTTTTGCTTTATACGCAACATAGTTTTTACCACTACAGATAATTGGTTTGTGTAATAAGATGTTTTACCCTCTAAAGTTAATTTAAATGACATAAACTATCATTATAAATGAGAAATTTGAAAAAATAAATTTTGCAAGAAACGTGCTACAGCGTCTTTAAGGCTCTTAATAAATTTTAAAGACTTTTTTTGTTGTAAATCTCATTATCTAGCAGTAATTAAAATAATAATAAGCATGTTAATCATTTGAAACGGCAGGAATATTTGTCTTCTGTGACTTCTAACAAGCAAAAGGATAAATACTGTAATATAACACCTTCATTTGTTACTGTACAATGCACAATGAATAACCTAATATTAGCCATTCCATCGTTTAACTACTATGGAGGAAGACCATTCTGGAGATGCATATACACATGGCGTTGTGGGCTTTCCCCCTCCCATAATACTTGCGACTTTAAACCCCAAATCAATTCATCTCACCTTTCTGGAGATTAGGCAAAACTTGAGTTCATGAATGTGTTATGCTTAGACCCTAAATAAAGGCTAGGTTTGCCCCATTACTTCAATTTCAGTATTGCTATTATTTTCTTCGTATTGTCATACAAGACATATCACTGAAACTGTGTATAAAACTATAATTTTCATTACTTTTAAATCTATAAATCTAAATAACAAATTAAATAGATACAAATTCAGGATATGTTAACCAAAGACAAAACATACCCAATCAAAAACATTGGAGATAAACTAACTCGAAGTCAGGTTGTAATGTTGACTTTGCTAGACATTGGACGAATGATAGATAAGTCCATTTGAAATATATTGCTTTATCAATATCTTGATGTACAATTGTAACAGGCATGTACAAACGAGAATATACCTTCATGTTCGAATAAATAAAGCATACACGTGTCACTGTCCCGTTAACAAACTCTCAAACACTGAAGAATGTATAGTTGTGTACGACAACACTTGTAATAATAACAGACTCTATCTTAGATTAGTTCACTATACTTCCTCTATGTAAAAAGGCGGCAATGACAAAGGTGACATTATACTGTGAAATCATATACAGTTTTCCCTAAACAGGATCTTCCTTGGTTAACGTTTTGTGGACTGCCTCTGTTACTATGTGTAAAGAACATTGATTGTGATGAACAGTTTAATTTAGACTTATTAGAAACAAGACAGAACCCTACTTGTCAAAGAAAACAAACAACTTTAATATATATTTAATACACTGTCAAGTAAGATCTGTTCCTTAATCCTTTAATTAATTACAATAAGAGTATCAAATACAGGAAGTCCTTCCACACGATTACGCCAATCAGAAGTTGTACAAACTTCTATAGAAGGCAACACTGTGGTCGAGCTGTATCTTCTATTGATAGATCTGTAAGGGTTGAAACGTCACTTTCCCTCACATATAGGGACCAGTCGCGGAATTCCAGAAATAATGGTATATAAGGGTAATCAATTTGACAGGACATCATATCCAAAACTGAGTCCCTGTCGACACAGTCAAGATCGACCAATAAACCTGTAATTGAATCATGGAGCACATTGTTCTGCTAGTATTACTTCTAGCTTCATGTTCAGGTCTGCCACTAGATGAACCTCCAACAAGACAAACAAGGGAGGTAACTTGTCAGCCTCCATCCAACCTGAGCCTCATCTTTGAGAGTCTGAACCAGCACATGAACGCGTCCACGTATCTCCGGCTGGGCAGCGTATCCCCCCAGGAACTCTTCCTACCCACAGAACTGAACACACACCTGGTGAATGCCACCGAGAACCAGACAGACAGAACCTGTCCCTCCTCACTGAGTGACCAACCCGGGGTGCCTGTGAGGAGCCGTTCCCTCTGTCCCTGGTGGTACAACGCCACCCAGCTCCCCGAGGGACACTTCCCAGCACTCATACCTCAAGCTATGTGCATGTGTGACGACTGTGTGGGGGCCACTCTCAACCAGTGCACCAATGTAACCACAAACATCAGAGTCCTTAAAGAGACGGGATGTCAGGATGGCTTCCGAACCTACGAGCCTGTTATTATGAAGCATTACGTGGGCTGCACCTGTGTCAAGAGGAGTGTTGCTCAGAGTGACGGTTGTGGAGCTTGGGGTTGTGCAAGCTAATGTTTATGGTCATATTAACTTCCTCTAACACTGCCATGTGATCATTTTGATGTTATTCTAGTGAAGACATTTGTCATGTACTATAAACTTACTTTTACACTGTTTTTTTTTATGCAAGGTTATTATATTATTGAACTGAGTTTAGCACCATTTTGTTGATATTGTGACGCCCTTATCATTGTTTACAACGTCATGTTAATAATACAGGTGTGTTGTAAGATATTATAGCCTTGAACACATGTTAGTAAATATTTGTTATCTATGAGTTTTATCCTGTTTTATATTTTGCCATTTTTACATTCATGCGTGTCATGACAGGTAGACCTTAATTTGTTGCACTGCGTTACACAATTACGTTGCATGTAAGCATAATACAGACTTCGTTATATAATAATAACAACCTTGTTTTGTGTTTCTTTTTTGGATATAAACCCAGTGGTGGTTTTTCGTGAAAAAAATTATTTTAACTAAAACTAGCTCAGTTGAACACTACAAGGCATGATGTCCACGAGTTTTATTTTAAACATCGTTATCATAATATAATAATGTCTGGACAGAG
This sequence comes from Gibbula magus, assembly GCA_936450465.1. Lineage (NCBI taxonomy): Eukaryota > Metazoa > Mollusca > Gastropoda > Trochida > Trochidae > Gibbula > Gibbula magus. Next base: position 70,157,778 of record OW388295.1, read on the forward strand.
ATAAGAAATCCGAAGACTTCTTACATCTCGAAAGCTACCTTCCGGTATTTCTGTTAAAGGAAACCTTACACTATAATTCAGATAACTAAAGATAAAGGTTCAGAATAAATTTATTTTTAAAAATTAATCTCAATACACCTTTTCATTGGTCTGTTGATAAGCAATCAACACCAAGTACATTTGAGTCCTTCCTTCGTGTAATGTGTGACCAAATCTATGTCTGAAGTAGATACATCATCCTGACACTCAGTGACGTCACTCTGTGCTGTGTTGATGCTTGTGGGTAGACTGGATGAGGTCTGTGTGGTGATGGTCTTCATAACTGATCTCCACTTACACCACATGATGAGCACTACTCATTCTCAGCTTTATATATATACGGAGATCATTTGTGTTTTCATTACAGTTGATTGGAAGTTCCGCTTCTGGTTAATTGATCGTGCGTGACTGGATTAATCTTTTTAAACTTTTGAATTATAGATGGTTGAAGTCAGTTGTGTGACATTGTGTGAGATCATTTATTTGTTTTAATAGTGGTTGTTTTGAACTATTTGTTCAGATTGATCAACTGAGAGTGGCTGGGTTATTCCGTTTGGCTTCATCAATCAAAGAAGCAAGACATTGTATTAAGTATATGTTTATACTGTGGTTCCTGGGAAGATTAATTGGTTGGATTCGCTAAATGAACCACGGATCTTGACAAACAATTTAAGATCAGTTTTGTTGTCAGAGAGGTTCTTTTGGAATTCTTGGAATTCGATTAAAAGATTTGCTTGTGACTCAAAAGACGCAGGATGGCCGCCTCCGAGAGAGGTTCGTAATAGTCCCATTCCGGAGGCGCTGATTTCTGTCGTCCGTCCACCTGGCGTTAGGTCTTAATGATCTCCTTGAGCACGGATATATCAATACCTGCTTGCGGCAGACATCTCGCGGCCAAATAGATGTTGATGGAGGAGGCCTTGAGCCCTCCCTACTCCCTGAGGTGCACCAAGAACTCGGCGACTTGAGGAACCATGACTGACAGGATGTCAAACCATTTCTCTTCACAGAATGCTACGAAGTAGTTCCACTGGAAGTCGTAGAGCTTCTGGTTGATTCCCTTTGTGATGTAGCAGCGGTGTGGGCCACCGCCTCCGAAAAGCCGGTGTGTCTTAGTCCCTTTTCGAGACAAGCCAAAGGTGAAGACGCAGAACCTGAGGGTTTTCGTGTACGTGTCCGCTTGGCTTGCTCCTTAGAAGGTCCCACCTGAGCCTAGCACCGTGAGGTGAGGGCGGCGGTCCGTACTTCCTCTTCTTCAGGGTAGACACCAGCCAGTAGGTCAATTCCTGCTGTTGCGTCTCCTGTCGCTGACCGAGAGCATTCCCTATCTGTCCGCCGAAGAGAGTGGATGCAGAGGGCGGAACACTCCTCAGACGCAGCCGAATCTCAGCCAGTAAATCTGTGTAGGATAAGAAGCCACCCCGGCTGACCTGAGACCTGCCGAGTTGCATGCGGCACTCAGCAAAACCTGTGCCACTCTCCCCGCGACCGAAACAAAGCCCATGTGCCCCGTCTTCCATTCCCGGCTGCTTGGCGAACGCCGTCATAGCTTGACAGGCGTGGGCAATGTAGTCGGAAATGGCTAATATGGACCTAGCCTCCTTATCCAGGTGAACCAGGTGGCTTTCCGACACTGTATGAGCTACCAAGGGTGCCGCCACCCGACAAATGTCCTTGTCAAGGATAGGAGGCGTCAAGGGAACCATTGGTTTGGCAACGGGAAGAGACGTACGCTGACCATCCGCTAGTAGAAGCTGTGGCATCAGGCGGCCGGGGGCCACAGAATTGGTTGCCTCAAAGTCCTTTGCTGCACTGAGGAAAAGCCGGTGTGGTCAGAATACCTGACGGCTAGCGCGGGGAACGGCCTCCTCACTGAAGGTCTCCAGCCTGGCCCTCTTGGGGTTAGAAGGAGAGTCCTCGACATCCTGAAGCGAGGGCCCGACCAGTCCACGAAAGCTGACATCTGTTCGGCCAGACCTGGTGCTGAAACATCCGTTGTTACGTCCGCCGTTACATCACGCATAGTAGGCAACTTGTTTTCCTCTCGCACACTGGGCGGGTCGTGACACGGCGTGAGAGAGATGAGTAAATTTCTGTGGCGTCCTCGACTATCACCAGCTCCAACGGTGAACAAACGGGAGATTAACCGAGAGAATCGGACGCGGTACATCCGCCCTTACGCGAGGAGAGTGACACATGCTCTGACTTTCTAAGCATCCCACGGTAAGCCTTGTGCTGGACCAATGTAAGAGGTTGGCACTACACACAGCGGTCATTGTATGTACACGCTGTACGACACAAGCGGCAGTAGGAATGCGGGTCATACAGAGATGACTTCCTAACGCCACACCGTCCGCAGAAGCCTGAGTAAGGTGACCAACCAGTAACACAGGCGAAGTCAGACGACAACTGCTCGACTAAGAAAAGTCGAAGCCTAAGGTAAAAAACTTCAAGTCCAAGAGCCAAACTGAGATGAAAAGAACGCTCCGTCCTACTGGGGCGGAGGCCACTAAGATTCAGTGTCGTAACGAGCTGACGACGAACCAAGCGAGTGTGGTTCCAACTCAGCGTCGTTACTACCGTACGCTCCGCCCCAAGTGGGTAGTCTAATCGCGAGACATCATCATCTCGAGAAGGCGTTGTTTCGAACAACGCTCCATCCACATATCCGACATCCTGAGGCCTGACACCAGACGTTTCATCTTGAAATGCTCCATCCAGCGATTAGCCACAGTCCCAGTCACATGCCAAACGCTCACGCACAAACTTGCACGCGCCGCACAAGTTGCAATGAACAGCTCTCCAGTCCACAAAATGGGAAGAGCTGACCTAGATAACTCACTACAGTGGAGATGCACACTGTAGAAGGAAACCCAAAACCACTCTTCAAACCCAGTCGGGGAAAGAAGAACAACAAATGCACATCAAAAACACTCAAAAGAAAATTAGACGACCTCGGTCGAGGGTAATTTAATCAATTATCACACAAACTCTGAGAGCTAGCAAAATGGAGGTCTTGTCTTGCTCGCGACAGAGAGAGAACTGACGTCACAGGGGATAGGCCACCTAGCAGGGACCAAGGGTATAGGGAGGTAACTCTATTCATTTTAACTGTGTTATATTTTGACGAGTGATTAAATTGAGAGAGACTCAATGGCCACAGTGAGTTATCAACTAGAGTATGTAAATAATAATAGTATGATGAGTTTCGCCTGTTTTCTTAGTAAATTGTAAAAACTTGGACTCAATGAGTTTTCTCGTGTCATATGGATACACGCCAAGGTGTATGTTGAATCCCTTGCTATCGTTGTTCTGTATCAATGAATTAGTCGCAGATATGGAAGATCCAAAATCCGGAGGGATTTTTATATCAGACGATTCTCCACATACTGTATATGGTTGCAATTATACGCAGATGACGTCACAAGCTCAGCAAGGTAGACTCTCACAAATCAACAAAAAGAACAAATCAATACCTTAAGTGACTTATGTGATAGACTATATTTGAATATCAACAAATCACAAATATTGTGTTAAGAAATGGATGATATCTACGAAATTATGAGAAATGGCACTTCACAGGATCTGAAATTGACTTTATGACAGTATTGTCTTACAAACAAAATATTTCATGAGGATTTAAAACCTATAAAAGTCAGCTTGTAGCGCCACTATTCTTGGAGATTGTTGACAATTCTATGTATACAACGCAACTTGTCTCACGGTACAAAGTCAAAGTCTGTATTCGGTATTGGAGGCCTCGTGGCCCAGAGTACAATTATGTTGAATGCATTTTGTATGTGGAGTGCAACAAACCATAACAATACCATGGGTATATAATTTGACAGTAAATGCTAAATACAATGCTTCTACAACATCAAAATATGGGAAAATATGAAAATCATTTTACAAATAGGTTTCTTTTCAAATACAACGCCAGTCCTTTCAATACGTAAATATCTTTTGAAGACATAAGTTGCTGTAGTTTTTCGCGGGTAGGATAGTGATGAAAATATTTTGGAATAAATGTGTTTCTACTAGAAGTATAATATGGACAATTCAAAATAAAGTGGAACTCATCTTCGACACTCATAGTATCACACTTGTCACATATTAAAGCAGATTGATCAACAGTTTCTCTACTTTTCTTATAACATTGGTTCTGTATCTAGTATACGAAGTATACAAAACTTTGTGAGAACAACTTTTAAGTCTTTTTCAAAAGAAATTGATAATAAATAACTTTCTGGGGCCAATAGTGATTTATAACTATAGTGACACAGAAATGTTGAACTATTGATTTGCTGAAACCAATTTTGATTTTCTAAATCTATACAACGTTGTTTAAACAATTTTAGAAAATGACAGTACAGTCAAGCCGCGAAAGCCGGCCACCGTTAATCCGAATCTCGCAGTTTCCGAACGGTAGCAAGCTGTAACCTAACGAATCTCTATATAAACTCGTTAAATGTTGATTCAGTAATCCGTTGATTCAGTTTTCGAATCCGAACGCCAATTAGCCGTAACGGATTGATAATTACAACTATAACTGCTTCATCAATCCGGTGGTTCATCAAAAGTGTTCCGGTAATCCCCTTGACAAGCGATCATCACACTAATTGGATCGGTAAACTTCAGTGACAGTGGATTAATAATAATTAATAATCTTGCTCCTTCAGAACAAACTTGCAATATATAAAGGACATTTTATATAAATTAGGATTTGGAATCGTATGGATTACTCAAGATTTTTTAAAGCTGTGAACATTTCTTATTCAAAGTCAAGTTACGTATTAAGGATATCGACTTTCAACAATGGTGCTCAAATATTACTGACAACTCACCAATAAGTTTATATTTAATCTATAAATCATTATTACATGTAGAACCAGAATCTCATCAATATTCAAAGACGAGTGTAATGACAAGCTACAAGTCGTTTTAGATGTGGTAATCATAATTTAAGCGGAACACAAAACTGGTGTTGATATCAAATGTAGATTATGTGCTCACTGTTTTGATTTATATAGAAAATGAATTTCACTTTATATTAGCATGTACCGCATCTACTGATTTACGTAAAAAGTTTATCAATTGTAATTTTACGATAAATCCATCACAGGGATCTTTTAATTATTTAATGAATTTCATGGCCATAATTTGATTTTCTATAACCTCGATATCTTTATACGAATAACAATAATTGATTAAATCAAAGAAACCATTGACTCTAAAACAGGCATTAATGGAATCAATATAAGTAACCATTTGAGGAGGAATCAGCAGGCCTAATTATATGTAATTGTAGATCAATTTCTACTGTATGATCTAGCAGCTGGTATTCATATTCAAATTATTGGGGTTTAAGAAGATTATATGAATGGTATGGGTCGTTAAGGCTTTTAACAAATTTTAATGTTAATCTCATTATCTAGCAGGAATTTAAATAATAATAAGCATGTTAATCATTTGAAACGGCAGGAATATTTGTCTTCTGTGACTTCTAACAAGCAAGAGGATAAACACTGTAATCGAACACCTTCATTTGTTACTGTACAACGCAAAACAAATAACCTTATATTAGTAATTCAATCTTTTAACTAATTACTATGAAGGAAGTCCATTCTGGAGATGCATACACATGGCGTTGTGGGCTTTCTCCTTCCCATAATACTAGCAGCCGTGGTATAAGAGAGTTACTCTTGAAAGAAGCTTTAAACCCCAGCTCACCACTCTGGAGATTAGGCCAAACTTGAGTTCATGAATGTATTCTGCTTAGACCCTAAATAAAGGCTAGGTTTGCCCCATTACTTCAATTTCATTATTGCTATTATTTTCTTCGATGTTGTCATACAAGACATATCAGTGAAGCTGTGTATAAAAACTATATTTAAATGACTTTTAAATCTATAAATCTAAATAACAAATTAAAGAGATAAAAATACAGGATATGTTAATCGAAACATACCCAATCAAAAACACCGGAGATAAAACAAATTTAGAAGTCTGGCTGTAATGTTGGGATTGACTTTGCCAGGCAATGGATGAATGATAGAAAAGTCCATTTGAAATATATTGCTTTAATCAATATCTTGATACTTGATACACTTGTAACTGGCATGTACAAACGGTAATATACCTTCATGTTCGAAGTGGAGGCTATGTGAAAGATAACCTTCGAGCGCCTTAATTGGTAGCCCAGGTTGCATAGTTGAGAATTAAAAAGGAACGATATTGGTCCTTACGCCAGGGTAATAATGTGTGTAGCGCTTTGAGCATGGCCCTTTGTGTTGTGGAATTCAGCGCGATATAAGTAACCTCATTATTATCATTATTATAAATAAAGCATACACGTGTCACTGTCCCTTTTACAAACTCTCAAACACTAAAGAATGTAAAGTTGTGTACGACAACACTTGTAAAAATAACAGACTCTATCTTAGATTACTTCACTAATACTTCCTCTACGTAAGAAGGCGGCAATGACAAAGGCAACTACAGCCCATTTAAATATCAGTCCTTATATGACAATTGTATACCCCTGACAAAACTTCTTATAGCATAATCGCCTTTGCTTAGCGCCTTTACTAGTTAGTTTGCAAGGAACAGCATTGTGATCATAAGTATATGCTGCGATTCAGATTTTGAATGAGGTTATTTTAACTTTGTAAGAATTAGATGGTTTGATACGTTATACTGTGAAATCTTATACAGTTTTCCCTAACAGGATCTTCCTTGGTTAAAATAACAACGTTCGTGGACCGTCTTTGTTAATATAATTTAGAACATTGATCGTGATGAACAGTTTAATTTAGACTTGGTCTTTATTAGAAACAAGACACAATCCTACTTGTCAATGAAACCAAACTACTTTAATATATATTTAATACACTGTCAAGTAAAATCTGTTCCTTAATCCTTTAATTAATTACAATAAGAGTATCACATACAGGAAGTCCTTCCACACGATTACGCCAATCAAAAGTTGTACAAACTTCTATAGAAAGTAACACTATGGTCGAGCTGTATCTTCTATTAATAAATCTGTAAGGGTCGAAACGTCACTTTCCCTCATTTACGGGGACCAGTCGTAAAATACCAGAAATAATAGTATATAAGGGTAATCAATTTGACAGGACATCATATCCAAAACTGAGTCCCTGTCGATACAGTCAAGATCGACCAATAAACCTGCAATTGAATCATGGAGCACATTATTCTGCTAGTATTACTTCTAGCTTCATGTTCAGGTCTGCCGCTAGATGAACCTCCAACAAGACACACAAGGGAGGTAACTTGTCAGCCTCCCTCCAACCTGAGCCTCATCTTTGAGAGTCTGAACCAGCACATGAACGCTTCCACGTATCTCCGGCTGGGCAGCGTATCCCCCCAGGAACTCTTCCTACCCACAGAACTGAACACACACCTGGTGAATGTCACTGAGAACCAGACAGACAGAACCTGTCCCTCCTCACTGAGTGACCAACCCGGGGTGCCTGTGAGGAGCCGGTCCCTCTGTCCCTGGTGGTACAACGCCACCCAGCTCCCCGAGGGACACTTCCCAGCACTCATACCTCAAGCTATGTGCAAGTGTGACGACTGTGTGGGAGCCACTCTCAACCAGTGCACCAATGTAACCACAAACATCAGAGTCCTTAAAGAGACGGGATGTCAGGATGGCTTCCGAACCTACGAGCCTGTTATTATGAAGCATTACGTGGGCTGCACCTGTGTCAAGAGGAGTGTTGCTCAGAGTGACGATTGTGGAGCTTGGGGTTGTGCAAGCTAATGTTAATGGTCATATCAACTTACTCTAACACTGCCATGATATCATTTTGATGTTATTCTAGTGAAGACATTTGCCCTGATGCACTGTCATGTACTATAAACTTACTTTTACACTGTTATTTTTATGCAAGGTTATTATATTATTGTAAGTGAGTTTAGCACCATTGTGTGACATTATTGTTTACAACGTCATGTTAATAATACAGGTGTGTTATAAAATATTATAGCCTTGAACACACGTTTCTAAATATTTGTCATCTATGAGTTTTATCCTGTTGTATATTTTGCCATGTTTACATTCATGCGTCTCATGACAGGTAGACCTTTATTTGTTGCACTGCGTTACACAATTACGTTGCATGTAAGCATAATACAGACTTCGTTATATAAAACATACCAACCTTGTTTTGTGTTTCTATTTTGAATATAAAAACACTGGTGGTTTTCCGTAAAAAAAATATTTTAACTAAAACTAGCTCTGTTGAAACACTTCTGTAACGAAAACCTTACACTATAATTCAGATAAATAAAGATAAAGGTTCAGAATAAATTTATTTTTAAAAATTAATCTCAATTCACCTTTCCACTGTTCAGTTGATAAGCAATCGACACCAAGTACATTTGAGTCCTTCCTTTGTGTAATGTGTGACCAAATCTATGTCTAAATTTGAAACATCATCATGACACTCAGTGACGTCACTCTGTACTGTGTTGATGCTTGTGATTAGACTGGATGAGGTCTGTGTGGTGATGGTCTTCATAACTGATTTCCACTTACACCACATGATGAGCACTACTCATTCTCAGCTTTATATATAAGGAGATCATTTCTGGTTAATTGATCGTGAGTGACTGGATTCATCCTTTTAAACTTTTGAATTATAGATGGTTGAAGCCAGTTGTGTGACATTGTGTGAGATCATTTATTTGTTTTCATAGTGGTTATTTTGAACTATTTGTTCAGATTGATCAACTGAGAGTGACTGGGTTACTCCGTTTGACATCATCAATCAAAGAAGCAAGACATTGTTTTAAATATATGTTTATACTGTGGTTCCTGGGAAGATTAATTGGTTGGATTCCGTAAATGAACCACGGATCTTGACAAACAATTTAAGATCAGTTTTGTTGTCAGAGAGGTTCTTTTGGAATTCTTGGAATTCGATTTAAATATTTGCTTGTGACTGAATTAAATATGTTTAGCTATCTGATTGGCAGCCAATTGATACTGTAAAAAAATGAAAAATTGTTCCTACGTGTATGTAATATTTGTAACTAATACTCGTAAATCTGAAAGACTATTTGCACCTACAAACACTGGTAACCTGGTACATCCTAATCAATGAAAACACAAGATTGCATTCTGATGTAATGTTTGAAAATAATAAAAATATGCCAGTATTTATTTTAAAACAATAGATTTTGAGAAGGTTATTGATACTCGTTTGTGAGTGAGGCAAGAAGAGCCTGCGCCTCCCCTTACGTATAGTTCGGGTGCGCTCTGTGTAGATGCGTAGTGCCCGCACCGGACAGAGGAGAGGGTTCTCTTCATCCCAGGGGTCTATTGTGGATGGTATAGCCGGTATGGTGAAGGTCCTGCTGCGCTCTTCTGCAGCCTAGTTCTTGCAGATGAAGTCCAGCGCTAGGCCTAGCTTGGCCACACCGCCGTCCCTAACCTCGAAGCGGGGCAAGTAATCTTGCAGCCATGCAGTTCCGATATCCTGACAGCTGATGCCATAGCTACCAGGAAGGCCGTCTTCACAGAAAGACGCAGGATGGTCGCCTCCGAGAGAGGTTCGGAAAAGTCCCATTCCGGAGGCCCCGATTTCTGTCGTCCGTCCACCTGGCGGTAGGTCTTAATGATCTCCTTGAGCACAGATATATCAATACCCAACTCCCGCTTGCGGCAGACATAATCGCAGTGTTTATGGAGGAGGCCTTGAGCCCTCCCTCCTCCCTGAGGTGCACCAAGTACTCGGCGACTTGAGGAACCATGACTGACAGGATGTCAAACCATTTCTCTTCACAGAATGCTGCGAAGGAGCTCCACTGGAAGTCGTAGTGCTTCGTGGTTGATTCCTTCTGTGATGTAGCAACGGTGTAGGCCGTCGCCTCCGAAAAGCCGGTGTGTCTTAGTCCCTTTTCGAGACAAGCCAAGCCTGAAGACGCAGAACCTGAGGGTTTTTGTGTACGCGTCCGCTTGGCTTGCTCCTTGCTCCTTAGAAGGTCCCACCTGAGTTGGAGGGGAACCGGTTCCTGTCCACATAGCCTCCTGAGAGGAACGTACCATGCCCTTGCCGGCCAGTCCGTGGCTATGCGGAGAAGGTGTAGAGTCCGGGTGGTCTGGCCACTACCTGAGGCAGTATTGCCGAAAGAGCAAAAGCATAGGCATCCATTTTCCGACCACTCTAACAATAACTGAGCCGAGTCGCAAAGAGGTCTATGTGTGCCCTTCCGAACTGAAGGCACAGTGTCTCGAACACCCTCGGGTACAACATACACTCCACTCTTGTCCGAACGTTCTTGGCTCCTGGGATGTGCACTGCTCAGATGGAGAGGTTGAGACTGTCCACTAGGCGAAACAGTTCTATAACCAGCTGCAGAATGGAGTCTGCCCTGGTCGATCCCATGCTTGTTGATAGCCCACGCTGCTGTTGAGTTGTCTGTGTGGGCAAGCAGGACTTCGCCCTCCAGGCAGGTCGACCAGTGAGCGATTGCCAGGCGAATACCATCCAGTTCCAATCCGTTGATGTGGTGTGAGGTGAATGGCTATGAAGGTGAGTGACATATCCGGTTGCAAGTCTGACTTGTCGAAGTTGATCAGCCAACCCAGGCATCTGAACAATCCTTTGGGCTTCGAGAATGGTGATGACCGAACCCATAGTCCAGATACATTGCAAACTGCACGTTGTGACGGTGCAGGAACTGGACTACGGGCTGGGTCACTCGAGTGAACAGCCAAGGAGTTGACGATATCCCGAAGGGGAGAACGTTTCACTGGAAGTGGCGTCCCGACAGAATGAAATGGAGGTACCTGCAGTCCGCGGGGAAGATGAGGATGTGCAGGTACGCATCCTGAAGGTCGAGAGATAACATTGAGTCCGAGGGCTCCAGTAATCGCATGATGAGAGTAAAAAATATGGCAGCCAAACGAGGTAGGAATGGTTGAAATCCTTTAGGTCGTGAATCAGCTGTCATTTGTTCGAGTTCCTCTTGGGTCATAGAATCCGGGAGTCAGGTCCTGGAGAGGATGTTCCACCAACGCCCCTTTGGAGATGAGAATCTCCACCTGTTCCAAAGTCAAGGCGAGCAGGTCTGCAGGCGGCGGACGCTCTTCGGGAGAACAGGTCAGAGGGGGGAAGACACGTTAATACGAAACCAACACTCCAGAACCTTGCATACAAAGTCGTCCAGGCCCAACTGTCGCCAGAGAGACCCCAGACAGGACCATCCCAATTGTCTATGTCCGGTATTGGAAGATCCGGAGGCCACCACAAGTCAAGATTTCCTTTGATTGCCTCCGTATGCTCGCCCCTTGCCTCCTCGCTGCTTGTTGTTACTGTTTCCGTTTCGGGTTGGGGCCGGCAAGGTAGTCCTTATCTGTCCGCGGAAGAGAGTGGAAGGGGAGGGTGGAACACTCCTCAGACGCATCCAGACGCTGGTAAATCCGTGTAGGACAAGAAGACCTGAGTAGAGACCTGACACAGTACGTCCCCCCTTATGCGAGGAGCGTGACTCAAGCTCTGACTTCCTAAGTGTCGCACAGTAAGCCTTGTGCTGGCACTACGAAGAAGAAGAAGTCTGACCTGAGACCCGCCGATTTGCATGCGGCACTCAGCAAAACCTGTGACACACTCCCCGCCACCGAAATAAATCCCTTGTAAAGCCCATTAGCCCTGTCCTCCATCCCCGCCTGCTTGGCGAACGCCGTCATAGCTTGACAGGCGTGGGCAATGAAGTCGGACATGGCTACTATGGACCTAGCCTCCTTATCGAGTGAACCAGGTAGCTTTTCGACACTGTATGAGCTACCAATGGTGCCGCCACTCGACAGATGTCCTCGTCAAGGGAACCGTTGGTTTGGCAACGGGAAGGGACATAAGCTGACCATCCGCTAGTACAAGTTGAAGCACCAGGCAGCCGGGGGCCACGGACGTGATGGTCGCCTCAAAGTCCTTTGCAGCACTGAGCAAAAGCCGGTGCGGTCGGAATACCTAATGGTTAGCACGGGGAATGACCTCCTCACTGAAGGTCTCCAGTCTGGCCCTCTTGGCGTAAGAGGGAGAGTCCTCGACATCCTGAAGGAGAAGCCCGACCAGTCCGCGAAAGCTGACATCTTGGTCTGGTGCCGAATCATCCGGTGTTACATCAAGCGTAGGATGCAACTCGTTTTTCTCCCGCACACTTGGCGGGTCCTCACGTTGCGTGAGACAAGGGGAGTCAAACTCTGTGGCGTCCTCGTCTATCACACCAGCTCCGACGGTGAACAAATGGGAGAGGAGCCGGGAGAACCGGACGCGGTACGTCCGACCACAAGGAGCGTGACTCATGCTCTGACTTCCTAAGTGTCGCACGGTAAGCCTTGTGCTGGCCCTACGTAAGAGGTTGGCAATACGCGCAGCCTTCATCGTTCGTACACGCTGTAGGACACATGCGGCAGTAGGAATATGGGTCATACAGAGATGACTTCCTAACGTCGCACAGTCCGCAGAAGCCTATGTAAGATGACCCAGCAGTAAGACAGGCGAAGTCAGACGACAACGCCTGTTCGACTAAGAGAAGTCGAAACCTAAGGCCAAAAACTCCAATTCCAAGAGCCGAACCGAGAGGGAAACGAATGCTCTGCCCTTCAAGGGCCACTAAGAACCAGTGTCGTCACGAGCTGACGACGAACCAAGCGAGTATGGTTACAACTCAGCGTCGTTTCTACTGTACGCTCTGGCCCCAGAGCGTACTCTAATCGCAAGACAGCATCGTCTCGAGAAGGTGTCGTTTCGAACAACGCTCCATCCACAGACGGAGGGCTGACACCAGACGTGTCATCTCAAAACGCTCCTTCAAGCGAGTATCAGCGAGTAGCGACAGTCCCAGTCACATGCCAAGCGCTCACCCACGAGCTTGTACGCGCTGCACGAGTTGCAATGAACAACTCTCCAGTCCACACAGTGGGAAGCGCTGACCAAGAGAACCCACTACAGTGGAGAGGCACTTCACAGGATCTGAAATCGACTTTATGACAGTATTGTCTTACAAACAAAATACTTCATGAGGATTTTAAACCTATCAAATTCAGCTTGTAGCGCCACTATTCTTGGAGATTGTGGACAATTCTATGTATACAACGCAACTTGTCTCACGGTACAGTCAAGCCGTGATAGTCCGGCCACCGATAATCCGAATCTCGCAGTGTCCGAACGGTAGCAAGCTGTAACCAAACGAATCTCTATATAAACTTGTTAAATGTTGATTCAGTAATACGTTGATTCAGTTGTCGAATCCGAAAGCCAATTAACCGTTAATTAGTTAATTACAACTATTACTGCTTCATTAATCATTAATCATTCATTAATCCGGTAGCGTTCCGGTAATCCCCTTGACAAGCGATCATCACACTATTTGGATCGGTAAACTTCAATGACAGTGGATTAATAATAATTAAGAATCTTGCTCCTTCGGAACAAACTTGCAATATATAAAGGACATTTAATATAAATTAGGATTTGGAATCGTATGGATTACTCAAGATTTTTTAAAGCTGTGAACATTTCTTATTCGAAGTCAGGTAACGTATTAGGGTATATCGACTTTCAACAATGGCGCTCAAATATTACTGACAACTCACCAATAAGTTTATATCTAATCTATAAATCATTATTACATGTAGAACCAGAATCTCATCAATATTCAAAGACGAGTGTAATGACAAGCTACAAGTCGTTTTAGATGTGGTAATCATAATTTAAGCGGAACACAAAACTGGTGTTGATATCAAATGAAGATTATGTGCTCACTGTTTTGATTTATATACAAAATGAATTTCACTTTTTATTAGTGTGTACCGCATCTACTGATTTACGTAAAAAGTTTATCAATTGTAATTTTACGGTAAATCCATCACAGGGATCTTTTAATTATGTAATGAATTTCATGGCCATAACATATAACCTCGATATCTTTATACGAATAACAATAATTGATTTAATCAAAGAAACCATTGACTCTAAAACAGGTATTAATGGAATCAATATAAGTAACCATTTGAGGAGGAATCAGCAGGCCTAATTATATATAATTGTAGATCAATTTCTACTGTATGATTTAGATTCATGTTCCCGATAATTTTAATGAATTGACAATTAAAGGATAAAAAATAAAGGAAGAAGCAGCTGGTATTTATATTCAAATTATTGAGGTTCAAGAAGAGTATATGAATGGTATGGGTCGTTAAGGCTTTTAACAAATGTGAATGGAAATCTCATTATCTAGCAGGAATTTAAATAATCATAAGCATGTTAATCATTTGAAACAGCAGGAATATTTGTCTTCTGTGACTTCTAACAAGCAAGAGGATAAACACTGTAATCGAATACCTTCATTTGTTACTGTACAACGCAAAATAAATAACCTAATATTAGAAATTCCATCTTTTAACTAATTAATATGAAGGAAGTCCATTCTGGAGATGCATACACATGGCGTTGTGGGCTTTCTCCCTCCCATAATACTAGCAGCCGTGATATAAGAGAGTTACTCTTGAAAGAAGCTTTAAACCCCAGCTCCCATTCTGGAGATTAGGCCAAACTTGAGTTCATGAATGTATTCTGCTTAGACCCTAAATAAAGGCTAGGTTTGCCCCATTACTTCAATTTCATTATTGCTATTATTTTCATATGTTGTCATACAAGACATATCAGTGAAGCTGTGTATAAAAACTATCATTTAAATGACTTTTAAATCTATAAATCTAAATAACAAATTAAAGAGATACAAATACAGGATATGTTAATCAAAACATACCCAATCAAAAACACCGGAGATAAAACAAATTTAGAAGTCTGACTGTAATGTTGGGATTGACTTTGCTAGGCAATGGATGAATGATAGATAGGTCCATTTGAAATATATTGCTTTAATCATTATCTTGATACTTGATACACTTGTAACTGGCATGTACAAACGGGAATATACCTTCATGTTCGAAGTGCAGGCAATGTGACAGATAAACTTCGAGCGCCATAATTGGTAGCCCAGGTTGCATACTCCAAAGGGAGTTGAGAATGAAAAAGGAACGATATTGGTCCTTACGCCAGGGTAATAATGTGTGTAGCGCTTTGAGCATGGCCCTTTGTGTTGTGGAATTCAGCGCGATATAAGTATCCTCATTATTATAAATAAAGCATACACGTGTCACTGTCCCTCTTACAAAAGAATGTATAGTTGTGTACGACAACACTTTTTATAATAATTAAACAGTCCGATAGACCCTATCTTAGATTACTTCACTAATACTTCCTCTACGTAAAAAGGCGTCAATGACAAAGGCAATATAGCCCATTGAAATATCAGTCCTTATATGACAATTGTATACTCCTGACAAAACTTCTTATAGCAAAATCGCCTTTGCTTAGCGCCTTTACAAGTTAGTTTGCAAGGAACAGCATTGTGATCATAAGTATATGCTGCGATTCAGATTTTGAATGAGGTTATTTTAACTTTGTAAGAATTAGATGGTTTGATACATTATACTGTGAAATATTATACAGTTTTCCCTAACAGGATCTTCCTTGGTTAAAATAACAACGTTCGTGGACCGTCTCTGTTAATATATGTTAGAACATTGATCGTGATGAACAGTTTAATTTAGACTTGGTTTTTATTAGAAACAAGACACAATCCTACTTGTCAATGAAACCAAACAACTTTAATATCTATTTAATACACTGTCAAGTAAAATCTGTTCCTTAATCCTTTAATTAATTACAATAAGAGTATCACATACAGGAAGTCCTTCCACACGATTACGCCAATCAAAAGTTGTACAAACTTCTATAGATAGTAACACTATGGTCGAGCTGTATCTTCTATTGATAGATCTGTAGGGGTTGAAACGTCACTTTCCCTCATATACGGGGACCAGTCGTAAAATACCAGAAATAATGGTATATAAGGGTAATCAATTTGACAGGACATCATATCCAAAACTGAGTCCCTGTCGATACAGTCAAGACCGACCAATAAACCTTCAATTGAATCATGGAGCACATTATTCTGCTGGTATTACTTCAAGCTTCATGTTCAGGTCTGCCACTAGATGAACCTCCAACAAGACACACAAGGGAGGTAACTTGTCAGCCTCCCTCCAACCTGAGCCTCATGTTTGAGAGTCTGAACCAGCACATGAACGCATCCACGTATCTCCGGCTGGGCAGCGTATCCCCCCAGGAACTCTTCCTAACCACAGAACTGAACACACACCTGGTGAATGCCACCGAGAACCAGACAGACAGAACCTGTCCCTCCTCACTGAGTGACCAACCCGGGGTGCCTGTGAGGAGCCGGTCCCTCTGTCCCTGGTGGTACAACGCCACCCAGCTCCCAGAGGGACACTTCCCATCACTCATACCTCAAGCTATGTGCAAGTGTGACGACTGTGTGGGGGCCACTCTCAACCAGTGCACCAATGTAACCACAAACATCAGAGTCCTTAAAGAGACGGGATGTCAGGATGGCTTCCGAACCTACGAGCCTGTTATTATGAAGCATTACGTGGGCTGCACCTGTGTCAAGAGGAGTGTTGCTCAGAGTGACGATTGTGGAGCTTGGGGTTGTGCAAGCTAACGTTAATGGCCATATTAACTTCCTCTAACACTGCCATGTGATCATTTTGATGTTATTCTAGTGCAGACATTTGTCGTGATGCACTGTCATGTACTATAAACTTACTTTTACACTGTTTTTTTATGCAAGGTTATTATATTATTAAACTGAGTTTAGCACCATTTTGTTGATATTGTGACGCCCTTATCGTTGTTTACAACGTCATGTTAATAATACAGATGTGTTGTAAGATATTATAGCCTTGAACACATGTTAGTAAATATTTGTTATCTATGAGTTTTATCCTGTTTTATATTTTGCCATTTTTACATTCATGCGTGTCATGACAGGTAGACCTTAATTTGTTGCACTGCGTTACACAATTACGTTGCATGTAAGCATAATAAAAACTTCGTTATATAATAATAACAACCTTGTTTTGTGTTTCTATTTTCGATATAAACCAAATGGTGGTTTTTCGTGAAAAAAATTATTTTAACTAAAACTAGCTCTGTTGAACACTACAAGGCATGATGTTCACGAGTTTTATTTTAAACATCGTTATCATAATATAATAATGTCTGGACAGAGATAAGAAATCCGAAGACTTCTTACATCTCGAAAGCTACCTTCCGGTATTTCTGTTAAAGGAAACCTTACACTTTAATTCAGATAACTAAAGATAATGGTTCAGAATAAATTTATTTTTAAAAATTAATCTCAATTCACCTTTTCATTGGTCTGTTGATAAGCAATCAACACCAAGTACATTTGAGTCCTTCCTTCGTGTAATGTGTGACCAAATCTATGTCTGAAGTAGATACATCATCCTGACACTCAGTGACGTCACACTGTGCTGTGTTGATGCTTGTGAGTAGACTGGATGAGGTCTGTGTGGTGATGGTCTTCATAACTGATCTCCACTTACACCACATGATGAGCACTACTCATTCTCAGCTTTATATATATACGGAGATCATTTGTGTTTTCATTACAGTTGATTGGAAGTTCCGCTTCTGGTTAATTGATCGTGAGTGACTGGATTCATCCTTTTAAACTTTTGAATTATAGATGGTTGAAGTCAGTCGTGTGACATTGTGTGAGATCATTTATTTGTTTTAATAGTGGTTGTTTTGAACTATTTGTTCAGATTGATCAACTGAGAGTGGCTGGGTTATTCCGTTTGGCTTCATCAAACAAAGAAGCAAGACATTGTATTAAGTATATGTTTATACTGTGGTTCCTGGGAAGATTAATTGGTTGGATTCCTTAAATGAACCACGGATCTTGAGAAACAATTTAAGATCAGTTTTGTTGTCAGAGAGGTTCTTTTGGAATTCTTGGAATTCGATTAAAAGATTTGCTTGTGACTCAAAAGACGCAGGATGGTCGCCTCCGAGAGAGGTTCGTAATAGTCCCATTCCGGAGGCGCTGATTTCTGTCGTCCGTCCACCTAGCGTTAGGTCTTAATGATCTCCTTGAGCACGGATATATCAATACCTGACTCCTGCTTGCGGCAGACATCCCGCGGCCAAAGGTGTTGATGGAGGAGGCCTTGAGCCCTCCCTACTCCCTGAGGTGCACCAAGAACTCGGCGACTTGAGGAACCATGACTGACAGGATGTCAAACCATTTCTCTTCACAGAATGCTACGAAGTAGTTCCACTGGAAGTCGTAGAGCTTCTGGTTGATTCCCTTTGTGATGTAGCAACGGTGTGGGCCACCGCCTCCGAAAAGCTGGTGTGTCTTAGTCCCTTTTCGAGACAAGCCAAAGTCGAAGACGCAGAACCTGAGGGTTTTCGTGTACGTGTCCGCTTGGCTTGCTCCTTAGAAGGTCCCACCTGAGCCTAGCATAGTGAGGTGAGGGCGGCGGTCCGTACTTCCTCTTCTTCAGGGTAGACGCCAGCCAGTTGGTCAATTCGTGCTGTTGCGTCTCCTGTCGCTGACCGAGAGCATTCCCTATCTGTCCGCCGAAGAGAGTGGAAGCAGAGGGCGGAACACTCCTCAGACGCAGCCGAATCTCAGCCAGTAAATCTGTGTCGGATAAGAAGCCATCCCGTCTGACCTGAGACCCGCCGAGTTGCATACGGCACTCAGCAAAACCTGTGCCACTCTCCCCGCGACCGAAACAAAGCCCATTAGCCCCGTCTTCCATTCCCGGCTGCTTGGCGAACGCCATAGCTTGACAGGCGTGGGCAATGTAGTCGCACATTTCTAATATGGACCTAGCCTCCTTATCCAGGTGAACCAGGTGGCTTTCCGACACCGTATGAGCTACCAAGGGTGCTGCCACCCGACAAATGTCCTCGTCAAGGCTAGGAGGCTTCAAGGGAACCGTTGGTTTGGTAACGGGAAGAGACGTACGCTGACCATCCGCTAGAAGAAGCTGTGGCATCAGGCGGCCGGGGACCACAGAATTGGTCGCCTCAAAGTCCTTTGCTGCACTGAGGAAAAGCCGGTGTGGTCATAATACCTGACGGCTAGCGTGGGGAACGGCCTCCTCACTGAAGGTCTCCAGCCTGGCCCTCTTGGGGTTAGAAGGAGAGTCCTCGACATCCTGAAGCGAGGGCCCGACCAGTCCACGAAAGCTGACATCTGTTCGGCCAGGTCTGGTGCTGAAACATCCGCTGTTACGTCCGCCGTTACATCACGCATAGTAGGCAACTTGTTTTCCTCCCGCACACTGGGCGGGTCGTGACACGGCGTGAGAGAGATGAGTAAATTTCCGTGGCATCCTCGACTATCATCAGCTCCAACGGTGAACAAACGGGAGAGGAGCCGAGAGAATCGGACGCGGTACATCCGCCCTTACGCGAGGAGAGTGACTCATGCTCTGACTTCCTAAGCATCCCACGGTAAGCCTTGTGCTGGCCCAATGTAAGAGGTTGGCACTACACACAGCGGTCATTGTCCGTACACGCTGTACGACACAAACGGCAGTAGGAATGCGGGTCATACAGAGATGACTTCCTAACGCTGCACCGTCCACAGAAGCCTGAGTAAGGTGACCAACCAGTAACACAGGCGAAGTCAGACGACAACTGCTCGACTAAGAAAAGTCAAAGCCTAAGGTAAAAAACTTTAAGTCCAAGAGCCGAACCGAGAGGAAACGAACGCTCCATCCTACTGGGGCGGAGGCCACTAAGATCCAGTGTCATAACGAGCTGACGACGAACCAAGCGAGTTTGGTTCCAACTCAGCGTCGTTACTACCGTACGCTCCGCCCAAAGAGGGTAGTCTAATCGCGAGACATCATCATCTCGAGAAGGCGTGGTTTCGAACAACGCTCCATCCACCTATCCGACAGGCTGAGGCCTGACACCAGACGTTTCATCTTGAAATGCTCCGTCCAGCGAGTAGCCACAGTCCCAGTCACATGCCAAACGCTCACGCACAAACTTGCACGCGCCGCACGAGTTGCAATGAACAGCTCTCCAGTCCACACAGTGGGAAGAGCTGACCTAGATAACCCACTACAGTGGAGATGCACACTGTAGAAGGAAACCCAAAACCACTCTTCAAACCCAGTCGGGGAAAGAAGAACAACAAATACACATCAAAAACACTCAAAAGAAAATTAGACGACCTCGGTCGAGGGTAATTTAATCAATTATCACACAAACTCTGAGAGCTAGCAAAATGGAGGTCTTGTCTTGCTCGCGACAGAGAGAGAACTGACGTCACAGGGGATAAGCCACCTAGCAGGGACCAAGGGTATAGGGAGGTAACTCTATTCATTTTAACTGTGTTATATTTTGACGAGTGATTAAATTGAGAGAGACTCAATGGCCACAGTGAGTTATCAACTAGAGTATGTAAATAATAATAGTATGATGAGTTTCGCCTGTTTTCTTAGTAAATTGTAAAAACTTGGACTCAATGAGTTTTCTCGTGTCATATGGATACACGTCAAGGTGTATGTTGAATCCCTTGCTATCGTTGTTCTGTATCAATGAATTAGTCGCAGATATGGAAGATCCAAAATCCGGAGGGATTTTTATATCAGACGATTCTCCACATACTGTATATGGTTGCAATTATACGCAGATGACGTCACAAGCTCAGCAAGGTAGACTCTCACAAATCAACAAAAAGAACAAATCAATACCTTAAGTGACTTATGTGATAGACTTTATTTGAATATCAACAAATCACAAATAGTTGTGTTAAGAAATGGATGATATCTACGAAATTATGAGAAATGGCACTTCACAGGATCTGAAATCGACTTTATGACAGTATTGTCTTACAAACAAAATATTTCATGAGGATTTTAAACCTATAAAAGTCAGCTTGTAGCGCCACTATTCTTGGAGATTGTTGACAATTCTATGTATACAACGCAACTTGTCTCACGGTACAAAGTCAAAGTCTTTATTCGGTATTGGAGGCCTCGTGGCCCAGAGTACAATTATATTGAATGCATTTTGTATGTGGAGTGCAACAAACCATAACAATAAGATGGGTATATAATTTGACAGTAAATGCTAAATACAATGCTTCTACAACATCAAAATATGGGAAAATATGAAAATCATTTTACAAATAGGTTTCTTTTCAAATACAACGCCAGTCCTTTCAATACGTAAATATCTTTTGAAGACATAAGTTGCTGTAGTTTTTCGCGGGTAGGATAGTGGTGAAAATATTTTGGAATAAATGTGTTTCTACTAGAAGTATAATATGGACAATTCAAAATAAAGTGGAACTCATCTTCGACACTCATAGTATCACACTTGTCACATATTAAAGCAGATTGATCAACAGTTTCTTTTCTTTTCTTATAACGCTGGTTCTGTATCTAGTATACGAAGTATACGAAACTTTGTGAGAACAACTTTTTTCAAAAGAATTTGATAATCAATAACTTTCTGGGGCCAATAGTGATTTATAAGAACTATAGTGACACAGAAATGTTGAACTATTGATTTGCTGAAACCAATTTTGATTTTCTAAATCTATACAACGTTGTTTAAACAATTTTAGAAAATGACAGTACAGTCAAGCCGCGATAGTCCGGCCACCGTTAATCCGAATCTCGCAGTGTCCAAACGGTAGCAAGCTGTAACCTAACGAATCTCTATATAAACTCGTTAAATGTTAATTCAGTAATCCGTTCAGTTTTCGAATCCGAACGCCAATTAGCCGTAACGGATTGATAATTACAACTATAACTGCTTCATCAATCCGGTGGTTCATCAAAAGCGTTCCGGTAATCCCCTTGACAAGCGATCATCACACTATTTGGATCGGTAAACTTCAATGACAGTGGATTAATAATAATTAACAATCTTGCTCCTTCAGAACAAACTTGCAATATATAAAGGACATTTTATATAAATTAGGATTTGGAATCGTATGGATTACTCAAGATTTTTTAAAGCTGTGAACATTTCTTATTCAAAGTCAAGTTACGTATTAAGGATATCGACTTTCAACAATGGTGCTCAAATATTACTGACAACTCACCAATAAGTTTATATTTAATCTATAAATCATTATTACATGTAGAACCAGAATCTCATCAATATTCAAAGACGAGTGTAATGACAAGCTACAAGTCGTTTTAGATGTGGTAATCATAATTTAAGCGGAACACAAAACTGGTGTTGATATCAAATGTAGATTATGTGCTCACTGTTTTGATTTATATAGAAAATGAATTTCACTTTTTATTAATGTGTACCGCATCTACTGATTTACGTAAAAAGTTTATCAATTGTAATTTTACGGTAAATCGATCACTGGGATCTTTTAATTATTTAATGAATTTCATGGCCATAATTTGATTTTCTCTAACCTCGATATCTTTATACGAATAACAATAATTGATTAAATCAAAGAAACCATTGACTCTAAAACAGGTATTAATGGAATCAATATAAGTAACCATTTGAGGAGGAATCAGCAGGCCTAATTATATGTAATTGTAGATCAATTTCTACTGTATGATCTAGCAGCTGGTATTCATATTCAAATTATTGAGGTTTAAGAAGATTATATGAATGGTATGGGTCGTTAAGGCTTTTAACAAATTTTAATGTAAATCTCATTATCTAGCAGGAATTTAAATAATAATAAGCATGTTAATCATTTGAAACAGCAGGAATATTTGTCTTCTGTGACTTCTAACAAGCAAGAGGATAAACACTGTAATCGAACACCTTCATTTGTTACTGTACAACGCAAAACAAATAACCTTATATTAGTAATTCAATCTTTTAACTAATTACTATGAAGGAAGTCCATTCTGGAGATGCATACACATGGCGTTGTGGGCTTTCTCCCTCCCATAATACTAGCAGCCGTGGTATAAGAGAGTTACTCTTGAAAGAAGCTTTAAACCCCAGCTCACCACTCTGGAGATTAGGCCAAACTTGAGTTCATGAATGTATTCTGCTTAGACCCTAAATAAAGGCTAGGTTTGCCCCATTACTTCAATTTCATTATTGCTATTATTTTCTTCGATGTTGTCATACAAGACATATCAGTGAAGCTGTGTATAAAAACTATCATTTTAATGACTTTTAAATCTATACATCTAAATAACAAATTAAAGAGATAAAAATACAGGATATGTTAATCGAAACATACCCAATCAAAAACACCGGAGATAAAACAAATTTAGAAGTCTGGCTGTAATGTTGGGATTGACTTTGCCAGGCAATGGATGAATGATAGATAAGTCCATTTGAAATATATTGCTTTAATCAATATCTTGATACTTGATACACTTGTAACTGGCATGTACAAACGGTAATATACCTTCATGTTCGAAGTGGAGGCTATGTGACAGATAACCTTCGAGCGCCTTAATTGGTAGCCCAGGTTGCATAGTTGAGAATTAAAAAGGAACGATATTGGTCCTTACGCCAGGGTAATAATGTGTGTAGCGCTTTGAGCATGGCCCTTTGTGTTGTGGAATTCAGCGCGATATAAGTAACCTCATTATTATCATTATTATAAATAAAGCATACACGTGTCACTGTCCCTTTTACAAACTCACAAACACTAAAGAATGTAAAGTTGTGTACGACAACACTTGTAAAAATAACAGACTCTATCTTAGATTACTTCACTAATACTTCCTCTACGTAAGAAGGCGGCAATGACAAAGGCAACTACAGCCCATTGAAATATCAGTCCTTATATGACAATTGTATACCCCTGACAAAACTTCTTATAGCATAATCGCCTTTGCTTAGCGCCTTTACTAGTTAGTTTGCAAGGAACAGCATTGTGATCATAAGTATATGCTGCGATTCAGATTTTGAATGAGGTTATTTTAACTTTGTAAGAATTAGATGGTTTGATACATTATACTGTGAAATCTTATACAGTTTTCCCTAACAGGATCTTCCTTGGTTAAAATAACAACGTTCGTGGACCGTCTTTGTTAATATATTTTAGAACATTGATCGTGATGAACAGTTTAATTTAGACTTGGTTTTTATTAGAAACAAGACATAATCCTACTTGTCAATGAAACCAAACAACTTTAATATCTATTTAATACACATTCAAGTAAAATCTGTTCCTTAATCCTTTAATTAATTACAATAAGAGTATCAAATACAGGAAGTCCTTCCACACGATTACGCCAATCAAAAGTTGTACAAACTTCTATAGAAAGTAACACTATGGTCGAGCTGTATCTTCTTTTAATAGATCTGTAAGGGTTGAAACGTCACTTTCCCTCATATCCGGGGACCAGTCGTAAAATACCAGAAATAATGGTATATAAGGGTAATCAATTTGACAGAACATCATATCCAAAACTGAGTCCCTGTCGATACAGTCAAGATCGAC
The DNA here is from genome assembly GCA_936450465.1 of Gibbula magus. Lineage (NCBI taxonomy): Eukaryota > Metazoa > Mollusca > Gastropoda > Trochida > Trochidae > Gibbula > Gibbula magus. Next base: position 70,182,231 of record OW388295.1, read on the forward strand.
CAATAAACCTGCAATTGAATCATGGAGCACATTATTCTGCTAGTTTTACTTCTAGCTTCATGTTCAGGTCTGCCACTAGATGAACCTCCAACAAGACACACAAGGGAGGTAACTTGTCAGCCTCCCTCCAACCTGAGCCTCATCTTTGAGAGTCTGAACCAGCACATGAACGCTTCCACGTATCTCCGGCTGGGCAGCGTATCCCCCCAGGAACTCTTCCTACCCACAGAACTGAACACACACCTGGTGAATGTCACTGAGAACCAGACAGACAGAACCTGACTCACTGAGTGACCAACCCGGGTTGCCTGTGAGGAGCCGTTCCCTCTGTCCCTGGTGGTACAACGCCACCCAACTCCCCGAGGGACACTTCCCAGCACTCATACCTCAAGCTATGTGCAAGTGTGACGACTGTGTGGGAGCCACTCTCAACCAATGCACCAATGTAACCACAAACATCAGAGTCCTTAAAGAGACGGGATGTCAGGATGGCTTCCGAACCTACGAGCCTGTTATTATGAAGCATTACGTGGGCTGCACCTGTGTCAAGAGGAGTGTTGCTCAGAGTGACGATTGTGGAGCTTGGGGTTGTGCAAGCTAACGTTAATGATCATATCAACTTACTCTAACACTGCCATGTGATCATTTTGATGTTATTCTAGTGAAGACAGTTGTCATGATGCACTGTCATGTACTATAAACTTACTTTTACACTGTTTTTTTATGCAAGGTTATTATATTATTGAAATGAGTTTACCACCATGTTGTTGATATTGTGACGTCCTTATCATTGTTTACATCGTCATGTTGATAATACAGATGTGTTGTAAGATGTTATAGCCTTGAACACATGTTGCTAAATATGTGTAATCTATAAGTTTTATCCTGTTTTATATTTTGCCAGGTAGACCTTAATTTGTTGCACTGCGTTACACAACTACGATGCATGTAAGCATAGTACAGACTTCGTTATATAAAACACACCAACCTTGTTTTGTGTTTCTATTTTGGATATAAAAGCAGTGCTGGTTTTCTGTAAAAACAATATTTTAACTAAAACTAGCTCTGTTGAAACACTTCAAGCGTCTTCAACAAGGCATGATGTTCACGAGTTGTATTTTAAACATCGTTATCATAATATAATAATGTCTGGACAGAGATAAGCAATCCGAAGACTTCTCACATCTCGAAAGCTACCTTCTGGTATTTCTGTTAAAGAAAACCTTACACTATAATTCAGATAACTAAAGATAAAGGTTCAGAATAAATCTATTTTTAAAAAATTAATCTCAATTCACCTTTCCATTGTTCTGTTGATAAGCAACCGACACCAAGTACATTTGAGTCCTTCCTTCGTGTAATGTATGACCAAATCTATGTCTAAATTTGAAACATCATCCTGACACTCAGTGACGTCCCTCTGTGCTGTGTTGATGCTTGTGAGTATGAAAAAGCTAACACCACAATTAAATTTTTTTGAAATAATGATAGTATGATGAGTTTCCCCTGTTTTCTTACTAAATTGTAAATACTTAGTAAAGGGAGTAAGGGAGTAAGTTCTCACTTTATTGATTGATGTAACAAATCAAATGGTGAGCGTGAATGGACTACTGGACTGCCACCAGGAGATGGCATCGTCCACACCACCACCCACACATTGGTGATACTTGCTCGTCGTCATCAATTTCACTGTCCAGAACTGAAAGTGAAATAAGTGAAATTAAATCTAAAATAAAATGGAAGCAGTTGTATTGACACAAATTCTTTAAAATCATCACATTATTGAGAAAAAGGGAATATTGCAGTTGGTGTATTACTGTTCTATATATGTAATCAATTATCATGCACACAGACAGCTTCCGGAATAAATCGGTTTATAATGGATGCTTTTCTCGTACAAATAGGTATACTAACCGAGGCAACGATATTTTCGATATATGGAAAAATATGCAAATTACAGAGGTCAAGTGACGGAACTTCTTTTGAAAATTAAATTGACGTCGCAAGCAGTAAAATTACGAACGCATGAATAACGGATATAGCTTTATGTAAAAATACATACTTTATTTTACAAAACTTATTAACAAAGATTGTGCTATGCATAGTGCGCCAACATCTATTATGATTAAGCAGTGCAAAAACTTATTTATTATGAAATCTGGCCGCGCAAACACTTTTACCCATAGGTAACATAGGCAGTTTGAGTCACATATTCATTCACATCTTCAATGTTCCGTACATGTAATTTGTGTAAAGGGGATTTGAGAATTACCAGCTTCATATTTATTTTAACTCTCCATGGCATGTGACTAGCCATTTGCAATCAAATGGAAGGGGAGCAACTCTCGTCCCCAGTGAGAAAGACTCACCCACATAATTACACGAAAGTAACAAAACGCAAGTTCGAATTCGTCGTCCTAATGTTGAATATTTTTTATTTGAAAAACATTGTAACAATTAAACAATGAACATAACAATTAGTTTAACTGAAAGAATAGTTTAGGATGCATCATTTTGTGTCATTTTACCATGATCATAGTATGCTGTTCATTTGCAAATATCAATATGTGTAGCTGAAGAAAAGTCTAAAATCAATTTTGTGGTGCCGTCTTGGGGAAAATGAAAGGATAATGCCATTGTATGGTAAAGAAGTTATCATGCTCCTGTGTCGCCAAGGCTCGCAAAATACAATGTTTATTCCTAATGCAGGATATATTGACCCTCCCAAAATACACTCTTGTGATAACCTCCATATTCTGCAAGTCGATCAAGTCATATACGCCCCTGCCTTTCATGTTATCTACATATTCAAACCATTGGTACATCGTAAACTAACGGAAACCGTGTTTTTTCGGCAACATATTTCCATTTTGTTTCTTGTTATATACTTGCGTTGGTGTATATTTAATGTAATTGTCTGGAGGTCTATATAAAGTATACCCCTAATATTGCTACAGCTATAAACTTCCTGGTTACTTCGAGAGAATATTTATTAAAATCACCTTTCACGGTCTGCTGAACAGACCCGTGGCGTAGGTCATACACCTGGTGACCTTTACAGAACTTGGCAATTTTTAGTCCAAAACGCGACCCGACCTCACTGGTTGGTATGGGTTCGGTTGGAATTGTCCATTTTTCGATCGCCTGATGCTCCGGTTCGGTCCTACCCTGATATGATTTTAAAAGGAAAGAATATAAAAATAATAGATAAATAAATGAATAATATTACTTTTTTATATAGCGCCTTGCCTTATCCACAGGTTATATGCTCTAAGCGTTGTACAGGTTGCCAATGTAATGATCTTAGGATTGGCGTTATATGCTCATACTTGGATGTTAGTGTATTCCTAACTATCGTTACATAGTTACTTAACTAGCACAGGTGATCTGGTATGACTTAGAGATATACCACCATTTTAGAATATTTCGTATCTATAACATGGACATAATCTAAGATTTGTCAGCTTATTTGAAAAACAGCTTAAACTGTTGAATAACAATTGGAAACTCGAACATAGCAAGAACGTCTTATTATAACTGAGAAGCACAAATGGTATTTTCATTAGCTTTATTTGCTTGGGATACATCTGCTTTTACGATATCTTATTCATATAACACACATTTACACAAATTCCATTCCTATTATGCATAAATTAAATTAAGTTGACAAAACGCGTCATTGGCCAAGGCTTATGTTCGTACCGGTCCACGAGATTTTACAAAATACGAAAATGTAGGTTTATTTTGTATTTCTAAACATCATTTCTGAATTCAAATAGATGCACTTACGTTATTGAAAGCTTCCACTAATGCTTTGCTCTCTTCGTAGGTTTCATCGGTTGGTTTAACAAGACATTTCTTCCTTCGAATTTCCTTCAATGCCACCAGTCCCTAATGAAGAAAACCATTAACATATCGTCAAGCTACCCACAGCTTCATCCATAATGAGGATACTTATATGGCGGTAAATCCACAACACTAAGGGCCATGCTCAAAGCGCTACACACATTATTACCCTGGTATAAGGACCAACATCATTCCTTTTTAATTCATTTATTTTTTTAATTCAGTTAGGAACAATAATCATAAACTATTTGAGATAATTCATTAAAATATTTATTAAACCTTGTCCCATACAGCGTCAGTCATTCTTAAATGATTCCGAAAAATGTTTAACGTCGAAACAGTCATGTGTAAACACCATCTTTTGGGATAGTTTATCATTTTATATTGAATTGAAACAATTTCAAAAACATTAACTGAAAACATGAACCTTAGTTGGGATATTATGTGGATTTGATCTGAATTATGAAAAAATAATTATTGATTGTAGGCTTGTTTTCAAACACAAAATTTAAAGACGATTTAACAACGATCCACAAACTTAATATGAAGGTGTGTACGTGCCATACTGTCTAATCTAGTCTCCTTGCTTATATTAAGAAAGTTTCCGTTATATTGCCCTCAAAAATGTAAATAGTAAATTTAATACATGTGTATTTTGACAACTTAGCTTACTATCAAGTTATTTACCTCTTGATCACTGTTTCCTTTAGATTTGATAACGAATTTGCTAGGCATATCATTTGTGATGAAGCTGTTATTGAATTACATATCATTTGGACATTGTATATTTTATACATACTCTATTTTGCAGTTAACATTTGTAAATGTTATGTGAGTGGCATTAGTAAAAACTTTCAAAAACAGAAAATTGCAAGGACCATTGATGATTTTTGCAATATGTGTAACATTTGCCAGGAGGGTAATTATTTTGAGAAAATGAAAGATATATGGGAGTTATATAATTATATGTTCAATATAAATACATCCCTAACTGTCTTCTGCATCTTCATAGTATATTTTAATTTTGTATTCTGAAGGGAAGAATTTGCTATTTGGAAAATATGTAAGAAACTCTTCCTTAAGATTAGCGTACCTTTTTAATTAAGGTTTGATTAACTCACCTTGTCAAAGTCATGAAAGTTGACTGTTGGATTGGAACACCCTGTGTAGTTCTCCGGCTTGGATGGGATGGACAACATGGAGTTGTTGTCGAGCACAATCTCCATCGGCACTACCATACCCTCCTCGGGGGTGAAGCTTACTGATCCATACTGAACAGAAACAGTCAACTTACGTATAAATTATTGGAATTATACATAAAGTTATTTTCATGGTTTATGTGTTAAATATTCTTTAAAGTGACAGACTGAGGATTGACCGCCAAATATGTTCATAATCGGTTTCGTAATGAATTTAGGTTTAATTTTGAGCCTGTATAAATAGTAAAGTCTGTATTATTTTCTTGGATCAAAGTTTTCTTTCTTTCCATGGAAATTTAACAAAACGAACATGTATACTGTTTGTTGGATACATGTCAAACAAATCATGAAATGTTTTTTATATCCAGAAACAAAGTTTCATCTTTTCTCTAATCAAAGTCCCCATGATTTCACTTGAAACAAAATTACCAATATTTTAAGAGGTATTTGATAACTTTATAAAGTTTCATAAACAATCATTGTGTCGGAGAAAGCAAAATACTGAAATGTCAAATAATTCAACAGCAAAAGGCACATTAACAATAGCTGTCATGTACTAGTAAAAAACTACACGAAAATGCATTTAAAAGATTATGTGTTGTAGTCCTGGAACAAACACACGAACACACGGACACACGGACTTACAAACGAAGCTTATTCTATACCCGTCCCCTTCCCAGGAAAGTTAATGGAGGTAAGCAACTCAGAAAGGAATATGGACTTCAGCAAGACAGAATGTCAATTTACTAGCATGCTTTCATTATTTGAACAAAAAGATATCATACAATAGTGGAATTGCATTTGGTTTACAAAATAGATTCAATTTGCACACCTCTGTGGAAATGGCACTCGCAACCATAGCCAGCAAGACCAAGGCTCCAAGAACTTTCATTGTTTCTGCAACCAGAAAGAAAAACTTCAAGAGAAACGGTGTCACGTACTTCAAAACCTCTGTTAAAAAAGGACGGATTAATTTTGAAAACATATTTTAAAAACTTTGAACACAAAATCTTGTTTGTCGGGTTGATTAGACATAGGCGGGACGGGAGTATATTCATTGTAAGACATACCACTGAAACCAACAATTCATAACCAAAATATAAAAATATACTTTACTTACCAGTCTATGGATACCTGTATGTCTAGGACGAGGACCCTGGATTGTGGTCTGTGTCGTGGACAATATATACCTTAAAGGGGATATCAGTGGGAAGTTGTATTTACGACATTGTCACTTGAAACATGTAACCAAAGTGTTGAATTATCTAAAACAATGGTCTTCACACTGCACCAGATGTAACAATTAGATTGTAAAAAAAGTAAATAATAAATTGTATTTTTTGGTTAATTTATGTAACATTTATATTGCACACAACAGTTATCTCATATTTAGGTGTCAACATTTGATAAAATGTATATGCATTTAGAAATTGATTATATATTTTTGGAATGTATAAAACAATTACCCTTTGGTTGAGTAATTTGCATAAAATTTCTCTATCGGTAGATTATGGAATTTCAAGATGTAGATGGAATGGACCGTTTGGCAGCAATAGTATTGTACACAATTTTTGCTTCTTAGAATATTAATAGAAATTATTGTTGATATTTGGTCAATATACAGTTCTGAAATGTTTGCGACAGTTGTTAATTATCCAACAGATGAAAGTAAGTTTATACAAAAATAAAACACGAGTTGGTAGATTTGTAAATGACAGTTTCATACTGCATGTATTAACCATGTTAATATATACAATGTATTTGAATTTACACTAATCGATATATGATATCAATGCAAATTTAGTACCAATGTAAACGACGTAACGAGGTTTACAGCAGGTTTAAACATACACTGATGTCACTTTAAGTTATAAAGATGGAACTTTAAACACAGTGAAAATAACATGTACCCAATCTCATTAAAATCAGATCGAGTATAAAACTCGCATTTCACTGTCGAGCAAGGTACGAGTGTTAGGTTCGAACTGATCTTTATTTTGATGCCCTTGAAAAGCATATTGGTGACAAATTTTATCATCATGATTGACTGTTTAACATAACAAAGGGATGTAATTTAACGTACATGGAATGGCACATTCAATGAACTTTAATGAGGAGAAATGATTATTATTGTAACATGGTTTTCTTTCTTCTTTCTGCTCTGTGATGATTCGGAAAGAAAACGGTTTTATACAGATAATCCATTTTATTCAAGCACCGAACCTCCTATGTCAATGTCCGGTAAAACAGATTACAAACATCTGGACTTAACCGTTCAAACTAAGAACTTCGGACTTAGTTTAGCTACTGAAGATGTTTGGCGTCAGTACCTAGGAACCACGACTTCAACCTCAGAGTTGTTCAGCGGTGCAAACAAACATACATTCAGGAGCAAAAGTATTCTCTCCATTGTTCAAAGAAAAGTGGGGACACACCCTTGCACACCCATAGACCTGAAGTCAGTTCTTCCCACATTATTCGAAATAAAAATAATAACAATGTACATTTTAACGCCTAATATCCAGTGCAAGCACTGTTCAATGGCGGTACAATTATTACCCGCTTCTAAGCGCTCCGCGCGACCATATAGATACGTACCTTTCTTGTTCAGGTACCCAATTAAACAGCTGGGTGGACTGAGTGCAATGTGGATGAAGTGCCTTGACCAGGGGCACTACACAGTATACGCCCCAGGTCACAAATGTTTGGTGTCTCCACCGGGATTCGAACCCGGGGCGTTGGCGTGAGAGGCCAGCATGTTAACACCAGTACAGTACACCACTGTGCTCCAAATTTACTCGGGCAATCTCTGGGATACGACACTCATACGTGCAGGCATCATCTCGCATATACTCCGTACCATCCACCAACTCAACCTACAACCTTGAATGGGAGAACGATTACTTTGTTCCAATACCCTTCTTGGTACAAGATCGATAAGATATTCTGGAGTTAGGTTACCGTATATTTTATAGAAATTAATGAGTTTAAATAGGTATCTTCTATTTTTAGTTTGTTATTTGTTTCCCAAAAAATATCTTATCTTATACTTCTAAAACCTTACTACCAACTCCAAATTAAAAAACAAAAAAATAGATAGGGCAATCACCTACACACAACTAAACGCAGCTTCACACCAACATGTCCACATGCTAATTTGAAATGATTAACGTAAAGATATACCAGTAAAGCTTACGTTATTTCAATAAATAAAATCTTCAAATAAATCAAATTGGACAGCTTTTTCATACACTCAAACAGTGCAAGGTAATTTGATCATTTAACCATGTTTTATATAACTCTTTCTGTTGATGTCAATATAATGTGAGCGTGTACGCTACAGTGTGAACAAGCCAGCAATCAGCACCCCAATGGCGGCCGACCTAGTGAGAAAGGGGGATAACTCTAATCATAGCTTCAAATAGAAACGTGTATAGTTTATTATGGCTAGTATATGATAAACTTTTACTGTACTTTTTCAAATAAAATCATATGGTTTAAACATATTTATTTCCAAGAACGGAACCGGATTGGTAAACAAGCCAAAGCTTATGTGAATACCGCTCCGGGATACAAAGAGTTATAAACATGACATGATGGATATACAATTTCAATAAAATGTTTGAAAGAAAAGAACACAAATCATTGCAAAATAATGAATACACAACAAGAATAATAGGTCTGAGAAAAAATCATCAATCATTGCTAAATATCATTATTCATTGTAATACTACTTAGAGTCAAATCTGCCTGTTAACTTTATAAACGAGTGAACGGATATTAAAAGTTCTTTATTTTCATTCGGGGATGATAATTGACTTCCAAAAAGAACTGATTTTAGGTCGAATCCTTTCGTATAATAGTACATGGTTTGACGTATGCTGCTATATAGAGGACAAAGAAAGAAATAATGCAATGAATCTTCATAATAATGGCCACAAGGGCAAGATGCAGAAGGGAATATAAATCGTTCGTATTTGTGTGCATTAAGGTCACTACATTCCAGTCGTAGTCGAGTATGTGTAATTTGACAAAATTTACTACCACTGTTCAAATCAAAATGACTCTATATATAAGTATCTTTTTTAATCCCATTTTTAAATGCTGTCAGTGACTGTATTTCTCTTAAATCAATCGGCAATGAATTCCATAAATTGACGGAGCTTGGAAGAAACGATCTTGCATAATTCACAGTTTTACATTGTAAGGTCTGAAGATTCGAATCATTACGTAGATTATAATCACTTACCTCAGATAACCTAGGCGGTACTAGATCACTTAGATAATTTGGCGTTATATTATTGACCATTTTATAAAACATAGTCATTTTATAAACATATCTTCTTTCGCAAAGTGGCTGACTATTAGTTTCTTTATAGATCTTATTATGACAAGTACCACGAACAGCACCACAAATAGTTCTTAAAGCATCAATATTAAGCTTTTCGAGGGTATCTGCTTGTTGGATGGTACAGTTGTCCCAAATATGAATAAAATCATATATAATCACTAATAAATGATCCACACCTTCAAAGATTGTGCTAATTTGACATTACGTTGTATGTTTTATAATACTTTGTTTAAGTTTTTAAAAACACTTAAAAACTGTTACCTTTTTCCTGTTACCTTTTTTCTGTTACCTTTTTCCTGTTACCTTTTTCCTGTTACCTTTTTCCTGTTACTTTTTTCCCCTTTTCTTCCTAGAAAAAACTGTTACTTTTTTTCGTTACTTTTTTTCCTGTTAATTTTTTCTGAGCACCATTGCAACCACCCTGAAACAATTACACACATTCTCACAGAATGCACCCACTACACATCACAACGCAAACAACAACACACAACACTCCTACAACAAAACATTAACCCCAGCAACACACTACAACTACAAACCTCCACAAAAAAAGTCTACAATTTTCAATGAACTAGGCACCTATAAAAAGGATCCTGGCCCGAATCAAACAATCCAACAATTCAAAACATCATTCAAACACTCCCATTCCTTCTTCCTCCATTCCGGTGCGACATTTTGACATTAAAGGTTCTGCGGAACCAAAGTGCGAGACCGGCTCCAGCTCTTGTAAAATCACCGAATAATTATAACTTACTAACTATGGGATACAAGGAACAATACAAAATCTAACATATATTGTTGTTCTACCATGTTCCAACGTCCGTGACTTCAAAAGGTAAAGACGACCGATACAGATCAGAGTGATAGTTCAAATAATCATGACAATTGTTTCTATGACAGGTTTCAGCAGCTGCAAACAAGCCTATGACTACACATAACGCTTTACATCTATGCGAGTTAACAACAACCAAATGCATTAATTAAATTAAGGCAATCCATAATGAAAGCACAATAGATCCGATGATAAGTGTTCAAAAGATTAAAATTGATAATATGAAAATAACTGGATTCCGCATTATAGGCTTCAAACGGATTACTTATTTTGTAAATAGCTATCAGTGTGATTATCACAATATTAACAATATCCATTGGCTGCCAATCAGATACGTTAATTATTCAAAGGATTAATTCTGTCACACGCGAAAAAGTTAATCCATAGAAAACTCGCAAAGAAAACATAGCCGACCTCAAAGAATCTCTTAAACTGGCTTCCATGGATCGTGCTACAAATATTCAAAAGGATTAATCCAGTCACTGCCTATTAATTAAACCGAAACACGGCTTCCAAACAACAGCTATAACAACACAAGTGATCTCCCTATATATAAAGCTGAGAATGAGTAGTGCTCACCATTGTTCACTCAGCTATCAGTCTTCACCATTCTACCTTGACTCAACTTGGATTCTAACCTGACATGATGGACTCTGTTCTTGCTTCAAGCACCTTCATCAACCACGACTCTTCCAACACCAGACAGTCTTCTAGCAAAGTACTCGCTTGGCTGGAGGAAAACCTGTCCACCTTGACCGGAAGTTGCGAATGCTGTAAGTCCAGAACTTCCTGTTCCTTCCACGCTACTTCCTGTCTGGCCGTGCGAGGGAAAGTTCTGGAAGATCGTCTACTGAAGTTGAACCAACGCAGACGAAGTCTTGAACAGCGAAACGAACTGCTCGACGAGAGAAGAAAGCAGGTCGTAAAGATGGCTTTGAAGATACGCAATATGTCAGGTTAGTGTACAACTTGCGACACGCACAACATGTGTCAACCATTAAAAGTCCTAACATGTGTCCTAACTTTCATTTAAAGTCCAGTCCATCAGTATAATACCTCGATAAAATAACATCTAACGGGCAAAACCCCGTCTCATCACTTTGAAGTACGTGTACATAGATTTTATGTATCTATGTTGTGAATGGAAACGATTTAAACATTCCTTTTTTCGTGTTTTGGGCCATTGACTTGTAGTCTACATGTCATGATAGTGATGCAACTATTATTTACGTCAACATCTGTTACAGGTTCTACTCTTGACGGTAGAGATTTGGTAACTCCAGATGTCTCGTTGACTAAAGAACACTCAACTCCGGATGTTGTACCTGGACCAATCAATGGACACAGAAGGACGAGTTTTACAGGTAGGTCGATCAAACAAATATATCAATATTAAATAGAACCCATAAACGGCATTTGGCCCGCCATTTCAGATTAAATAAATTATGTATTGATGCAAGAACAAATCTATTTTTTTAATTGTTGGTCTACGCTAAACGTCGCATGTATTCGGATATTTGCTTGCATAGTAATTAGTAACCATTGGTCCACCTCATAGAACTATATATATATATTAAGATTAGCTATTTCTCATTGCTATGACAACTTTCCATTGTTCCAAATTAAAATAATTTTTTTGTATTTCATCATGTGAGCGCGAAGAAGATATTGTTGCTATAATATTTTAATCCTATATTTTAGTACCGTATATTTTACAACATAGTTTGATTTTAGAAACATGGTTTATTTATAGGCATTCAAGAAGACTGTACAGCCAAGCCCCGCACTGGTCTGACGACGATCCGGTCTGCCCTCAAGAAGATGACCTCGATTGTCATTTCTAGACCCGAAATGAAGACCATGACCACACAGACCTCATCCAGTCTACTCACAGGGCAGAGTGACGTCATCACCCCACACAATGAGATCATCGAATGCCAGGATGATACAGCTGCATCAGACCTAGACCTGATAACTCACTACACGAAGGAAGGACTCAAATGTACGTGGTGCTGATTGCAAGCCACGGAAGCAGTTAAAGAGTTTATTGTTTTTGGTTCTCAAAATAAAAGCTATATATTATTAGAGTTGTTGTTGTTCTCTTGCGCAGAAGTATCTTGTTTTATGGTGTCATTGATTTGGAAAGGAGAATACACTGTGTGTTATTTATAATGTTATTTGCAGTACAATTGTACATATGTTCAATTTTTTTCTGGATCAAGTCCATTTCGGGATTGGTTTAAACATATTTATTTCATGAAATGAAAAATACTTGAACTGGATTGGTCAACAAGCTCAACTGAACTTATGTGAAGACCCCTCCAGTGTACATATGCTAAATATTAAAGTTTAATTGACAAGACAATTCATAAATGGCGTTCGTCACAGAAAAAGTACAAAATAAGTGTTCTGTCAGTGTAATCAGTGTCAATCCGTTTCAAATCCAAATCATTTGCATGTAAGATGATGTCCAAACGATTTCCTCTTGTCAATTATACCGCTGTGTAAAGAACTATGCGATAAGGTACTTTTGGGCAATGTGAATCGTCTTACGTGTATTTTATGAACGCTTCTCACGAATAACACCCAATTAACTTACAAATACATGTTTTGTTTATCTTATAGAAATATATAGGGGGGGCAGGACAAGCTACCCAGACATACACATTTATATATACACATGTTGTACACATAAGCACTACAAAACTGCAAGATACATGTCCTCATCCTCAAGCACTACAAATGCATTCCATTTTTTCACGAACGGGCACTACAAATAGGTAAATACATTCAATTTACTGAATCAGTTGCGATACACGTATACACTCATGGTGCCATTCTCCAGGCTCTACTTCCTTTCTGGTGTTCACGTGGCAGTACTTCTTCTTCTTCTTAGGAGGTAGTTGCTGCCCTGCGCCGTACTGGACGAGCTTGATCTCAATAATTCCTCAAGAAAGTTAGCATCTCGAAGACGTTGGTGTGAGCTTTGGCGAAGATCTTCTCTAGTCTCCAATGCCACCCCTCAAGGTGGTTGTTAGTCCTTGGACAGGTGGTCTGGTAGTGGTTCCAGGCGGAAACGGTAGGTCGCCCTCGATCCAGTTTACTGTCACGTAGTCTGCAAGTTGCAGACAGCGAGGGTCGTTGGGCATGTCAGTCAGAGCGTTGAGCCACACATCTTTAACCTATAACAATCAGTTTCTATTTAGTATAAGATAATGACAAGTATTCAAATTCAACATAATTTAGTTAATAATAATTTGCGTCTGATACTTGGAATTAATATATTGAATGCAATCAATAATCAATCAGCCGATCATATGATTATTTATAAACTATTTCACATTTAAAAAGAACAGCAGCAAGAAGATCGTGTGGGTACCTGCTCACGTCGGCGTCTTCGGCAACGAAATGGCAGACAAAGCAGCTAAACAAGCATTAACACTACCAGTCTTCCAAAAGCCAAAAGCCTCGCTAAAAAAACATACCAAAATCATTTGGAAACAACATCACACCAAATCCAAAACTTCCTCTCCACGCTAAAACCTTACAACCTAAACAAAATTCAAAACGTACCACAAAAAACATAGATAGGGAAATTGCTAAACTCCAAACATGACACTCACCACTCACCTACACAAAATCAATCGCAGCTTCACACCAACATGCCCACATTGCAATCACTCTGAAACAATTACACAGAACATTCTCACAGAATGCACCCACTAGAACACACAACGCAAACAACTACACACAACACTCCTACAACAAAACATTTACCCCGACAACATACTACAACTACTAACCCCCACAAACAACTCTACAATGTTCAATGCACTAGGCACCTATATAAAGGATCCTGGCCCGAATCTAACAATCCAACAATTCAAACACCCTTATTCCTTCTCTCTTAAGTTAGCTTAATTCATTCAAAATTTCCTCTCCCCCTCAATTCCGGATCGGCTTACAAAATTGTTCCACCTTTTCAACATTTTGACATTACATTAAACGTTCTGCGGAACCAAAGTGCGAGATCGGCGCTAGCTCTTGTAAAATCTCCGAAAAATTATAACTTACTAACTTTGGGATAAAAGGAACAATACAAAATCTAAAATTTATTTATTTATCTACCATGTTGCAACGTCCGTGACTTCAAAAGGTAAAGACGACCGATCCAGATCAGAGTGATAGTTCAAATAATCATGAACATTTTTGAATGACAGGTTTCAGCAGCTGCAAACAACCCTATGACTGCACATAACGCTTTACAACTATTCGAGTTAACAACAACCAAATGCATTAATTAAATTAAAGCAGTCCACAATGAAAGCACAATAGATCCGACGATACATGTTCAAAAGATTAAAATTGATAATAAGAATATAACTGGCTTCCGCGTTAGAGGCTTCAAACGGATTACTTATTTTGTAAATACCTATCAGTGTGATTATCACAATATAAACAATGTCCATTGGCTGCCAATCAGACACTTTAATTATTCAAAGGATCAACTCTGTCAAACGCGAAAAAGTTAATCCAGAGATACACTCGCAAAGAAAAGACCCATATAGAGCTCGAGGTTATTCAAGTCAGTTCTTCAAACGTTACACTAAAATTGACGAAGGGGAAGAAGGGGGCAAATAGGAACGATGCAAATTCAAAAACAAAATACTGCCAATGAGTCTATTTTGAGTTTCTTTGATAACCATGTTTGGTGTAGAAGTATCCATAATTTCGATTTTCCTATGTTATGTTAATTCGCTATTTCAAAATATTTAACGGCAGTTTTAATATTCATTTTTTTAAAATATATTTAAATGACATGCAAGGATGATGAACTGCCTTAGAAGTTTTAAATAATGGCTCAGGAGGAAAACTCTCCAGACAATGTACAAATCATTCATCTTACCGGTTTTCGATTACTCGTGTCACACCTGGGACAATTGTACAAAAGAGCAATCACAACTTCTTGAAAAAACTAAATCTTCACTCAATCGGAACTATTTGCGGTGCAGTCAGTTGCACAAGCTTTTCAAAATCGTATGCAGAGACAAACATTACCTCTCTAGAAGAAAGGAAAGGCCGTCAAAATGTATATGTGTTTTACAAAATGATAAATAAATTAGTTCCAGGTTATGTATCTTATTTAATATCTGAATGTATCAGATGTAAAATGCCACACTTGCAAAGAATAAGGTGTAACACCAATCATTACTCCAAATCGTTCATACCACACTTTTTGAGAATTTAATCATTTGGACATTCAATCAACAAATTTAAATGGGTTACTTCCATAATGTGTTGACAAGAATTTGATCACTCATAGTAATCGTCCAAAACATTTAGCCGGATGGGGTCAAAACAATATTTGTATTTGTATTACGTGACTTGAAAAGATAAAGGACGACTGATACAGATAAGAGTGAGAACTCAAATGATGATGACACTGCCATGATTGGTTCACTTGGTTTGTGGTTAAACCTACAGCAGCTGCAAGCCATCAATCGTTACTCCTATGACTACCGATATGCTAAAAGGAGGGTTCTATCGGGGTATTTTTTTATGTAAACGAAATTCGGGAGGATATTCCTGTTTACACATAAATGTTATTAATGAATGAAATGAAAGATACTAATGAAGGTAACATTTTGATGACTTTATATTTCACAACTTGATAAACACAAGTGCACATTTGTTGAAAATATAAAAATTGAGAACTGAAGCCATTCATCGGCGCTTAGAGAGGGGAAAGTTCGCTACGGCATAACAGCAAATTGTTCATTATTTTTATGACATATTATGTGTTCCTATGTGAATAATCTATCAGTGTATGTCTTTAGTTATTAAAAAGTTGCAAAATTAGGTACAATATTAATATAGCTTATTTTCATTTCACGTAATGCAAAAAAACCAATATGGCGACAGAACCCTACTTGTTCGTCATCCGTGATTCAACTCTTCGAGTTAATGTAGACAAGGTTTTATAAATCAAATTAATCCACAATGAAATCATAATAGAATAGACGATACATGTTCAGAAGATTAGAGTTGAAAAGATAAATATAACTGGCTTCCGCGTTATAGGCTTCAAACAGATTAATTAAATTAATTCCAATTAGTGTGATTATCACGATGTAAACAATATCCATTGGCTGCCAATCAGACACGTTATAATTATTCAGAGAATTAACTCTGTCACACGCGAAAAAGTTAATCCATAGAACACTCGCAAAGAAAACATAGCCGACCTCAAAGAATCTCTTAAACTGGCTTCCACGAATCGTGCTACAAATATTCAAAAGGATGAATCCAGTCACTCCCTGTCAATTAACCCGAAACGGGACTTCCAAACAACCCCTATAACAACACAAGTGATCTCCCTATATATAAAGCTGAGATTGAGTAGTGCTCACCATTGTTCACTCAGCTATCAGTCTTCACCATTCTACCTTGACTCAACTTGGATTCTAACCTGACATGATGGACTCTGTTCTTGCTTCAAGCACCTTCATCAATCACGACTCTTCAAGCACCAGACAGTCTTCTAGCAAAGTGCTCGCTTGGCTGGAGGAAAACCTGTCCACCTTGACCGGAAGTTGCGAATGCTGTCAGTCCAGAAATTCCTGTTCCTTCCATGCTACTTCCTGTCTGGCCGTGCGAGGGAAAGTTCTGGAAGATCGTCTTCTGAAGTTAAACCAACGCAGACGAAGTCTTGAACAGCGAAACGAACTGCTTGACGAGAGAAGGAGAAAGGTTGTAAAGATGGCTCTGAAGATACGCAATATGTCAGGTTAGTGTACAACTTGCGACACGCACAACATGTGTCAACCATTAAAAGTCCTAACTTTCATTTAAAGCCCCGTCCATCAGTATAATACCTCGATAAAATAACATCTAACAGGCAATATCCCGTCTCATCACTTTGAAGTACGTGTACATAGAATTTGTGTATCTATGGTGTGAATGGAAACGATTTAAACATTCCTTTTTCGTGTTTTGGGCCATTGAATTGTAGTGTACATATCATGATAGTGAAGCAACTATTATTTACGTCAACATCTGTTACAGGTTCTACTCTTGACGGTAGAGATTTGGTAACTCCAGATGTCTCGTTGACTAAAGAACACTCGACTCCGGATGTTATACCTGGACCAATCAGTGGACACACAAGGACGAGTTTTACAGGTAGGTCAATTAAACAAAGATATCAATATCAAATAGAACCGTTAAAACGGCATTTAGGGCGCCATTTCAGTTTAAATCAATGTATTGATGCTACTAAGATCGCTTCACTTTTTGGTCTATGCTAAAACGTCGCATGTATTCAGATATTTACTTACCTAGTAACCATTGGCCCACCTCATAGAAAACCATGATATGATTTTAAGCTAATACTTCCCATTGTTCCCAATAAAATACATTTCTTTTGTATTTCATCATGTGAACGCGAAGCGTTTTTGTTGCTATTATATTTTTACCCTATATTTTAGTACCTGCTTTTAACATAGTTTGGACTGGTTTATTTATAGACATTCAAGGGGACGATACAGCCAAGCCCCGTACTGGTCTGAAGACGATTCGGTCTGCCCTCAAGAAAATGACCTCGATTGTCAGATCTAGACCCGAAATGAAGACCATGACCACACAGACCTCATCTAGTCTACTCACACGTCAGACTGACGTCATCACCCAACAGTTAGACATCATCGAATGTCAGGATGACATTTCTGAATCAGACCTAGACCTGATAACTCACTACACGAAGGAAGGACTCAAATGTACGTGGTGCTGATTGCAAGCCACGGAGGCAGTTAAAGAGTTTATTGTTTTTGGTTCTCAAAATAAAAGCTATATATTATTAGAGTTGTTGTGGTTCTCTTGCGCAGAAGTATTTGTTTTATGGTGTCATTGATTTGGAAAGGAGAATACACTGTGTGTTATCTATAGTGTAATACTTGTAGTACAATTGTACACATTTTCTTTTTTCTGGATCAAGTCTATTCCGGGATTCGAACCCAATACAGGCATCAATCGTCAGCACTGATTATCAAAAAAGCTTACCCATTCAGCCTTCGAGGTATTGCAAATAGATAGTTATCTTTATTTCCTCCAATGAAGCTACGGTGTGATATGGCAGGTAACATGATATACAGGTTAATACAGATGATTATATACAGTTGGTAAAAAAACTGTTTCCAGTGCTTGTACAGTTGTACATATTTGAAGCATACATTTAAGTCATACATTATGTTCAAGAGATGAACAATATTCTGTGGGCAGTCCCCCAAGTAAAAAGCGGAAAGGTTAATTCTTCATCGCTGTTCCATAGGCTGGAAAACGTATCTACATCTAAAATATCTATTTCCACAAGACTATCTCTCTGAGTTCTTGTCTTCTCACAGTACATAAACACATGTTTTTACAATATCATATGTAAATATTCCACATAAACATTCTTTGGATTGGATACGAAGAGAACTGATTCGCACCAATGTAGCAATACTGTAAAATAAATTAGGTTGTAAGATAGATATCTGCCATAAGCGATGAACATTCTGGTCTCGTACTGATAAGTATCTGTGTTGGTTTTCTCTCGAAGTTAAATCTCTCCATACAGTTACATTTTCAACATCATTAATTGTTTTTTAAACATGGACATTCCATTGTGACTTCCTGGGAAAGATACTTGACAAAAAGTAAGCATTAACATAATTTGTCAAGTCGTATTTATATGATAACAATAACATATTGTACATCGGATCTTGTACTTTTCGGTTTCCGTTCATAACATGAATCAAGAAGAAATTGGCTGAGTCTGTAATTCAACACGCCCTTGAATACAAAATCTTGATCACTTCTGCATAGTTTAATTTTGCCGAGAAACAACAGACATCGTTTTTCTATGTAGGCTTGAACGGATATCAAATCGTGCGAACAATAGAGGTTCTGTGTGATCTTAACCATATGGGGTCACAGGGGTCACATCCTTAAAAACCTATTTTCATCTTCTTCTCCAGTTCCAAAGGTCTAGAGAACTGAAAGGTTGTGTGCAAACTCCTTGGCATATGGGGATTCTAAATTGTAGATTTGGTGACCCCGTGACCCCGTGACCCAAAATGGGGTCACAGGGGTCACATCCTTAAAAACATATTTTTAGTTAAAGAATAAAAATAGGTTTTTGATAGAATTTGAACTTCTCACTTATGTTATTCTTGTTGGTCAGTTATGGAATCTTGGGTTTCCATAATAAAATCGGGTCGCCTTTAGCATAATTTTGCTTGTTTGCCGATTCCGTCACTTTTTCAGTGAATAAATATGTTTAAACCATACATAATTACAGTTTAGAGTGTAAAAACGTCATCTGTGGAAATATAAATAAATCAAATAAGTGTCAAAATGTAAATCGTTGTGTTTTGATGATATATATTGTAAACTGATTGGACTATTTTCTGATTTTGATAATGGCTTAGTTAAAATGGTCAAAATAGCAATTCTCTACTTATGAGGGCGTAAACACATATCCTTTTGAATTTCTCTACTTTGTTTCAAAATTGAATAAGGTTCCCGGATAATAATTTAAATGGAATCTGCTCTGTGTTGATTCGGAAAGAAAACGGTTTTATACAGATAATCCATTTTTTTCAAGCGCCAAACCTCCTATGTCAATGTCTGGTAAAACAGATTACAAACATCTGGACTTAACCGTTCAAACTAAGAACTTCGGCCTTTGTTTAGCTACTGAAGATGTTTGAGATCACAAATATCATTTTGGCGTCAGTACCTATAAAAAAAAACACGATTTCAACCTCAGAGAGGTTCAGCGGTGCAAACAAACATACATTCAGGAGCAAAAGTATTCTCTCCATTGTTCTAAGAAAAGTGGGGACACACCCTTGCACACCCATAGACCTTGACTGTTCTTCCCACGTTATTCGAAATAAAAATAATAATAATGTACATTTTAACGCCTAATATCCAGTGCAAGCACTGTTCAATAGCGGTACAAGTATTACCCGCTACTAAGCGCTCTGCGCGACCATATAGATAAGTACCTTTCTTGTTCAGGTACCCACTTAAACAGCTGGGTGGACTGAGTGCGAAGTGGATGAAGTGCCTTGCCCAGGGGCACTACACAGTAAAAGCCCCAGGTCACAAATGTTTGGTGTCTCCACCGGGATTCGAACACGGGGCGTTGGCGTGAGAGGCCAACATGTTAACCAGTACACCACTGTGCTCCAAATTTACTTAGGTAATCTCTGGGATAAGACACTCATACGTGCAGGCAACATCTCGCATATACTCCATACAATCCACCAACTCAACCTACAACCTTGAATGGGAGAATGATTACTTTGTTATCCAATACCCTTCTTGGTACAAGATCGATAAGATATTCTGGAGTTAGGTTACGGTACATTTTATAGAAATTAATGAGTTTAAATAGGTATCTTCTATTTTTAGTTTGTTATTTGTTTCCAAAAATATATCTTATCTTATACTTCTAAAACCTTACTACCAACTCCAAATTAAAAAACAAAAAAATAGATAGGGCAATCACCTACACAAAACTAAACGCAGCTTCACACCAACATGTCCACATGCTAATTTGAAATGATTAACGTAAAGATATACCAGTAAAGCTTACGTTATTTCAATAAATAAAATCTTCAAATAAATCAAATTGGACAGCTTTTTCATACACTCAAACAGTGCAAGGTAATTTGATCATTTAACCATGTTTTATATAACTCTTTCTGTTGATGTCAATATAATGTGAGCGTGTACGCTACAGTGTGAACAAGCCAGCAATCAGCACCCCAATGGCGGCCGACCTAGTGAGAAAGGGGGATAACTCTAATCATAGCTTCAAATAGAAACGTGTATAGTTTATTATGGCTAGTATATGATAAACTTTTACTGTACCTTTTCAAATAAAATCATGTATAATCACTAATAAATGGTCCACACCTTCAAAGATTGTGCTAATTTTACATTACGTTGTATGTTTTATAATACTTTGTTTAACTTTTTAAAAACACTTAAAAACTGTTACCTTTTTCCTGTTAGTTTTTTTCCTGTTACTTTTTTCCCCTTTTCTTCCTAGAAAAAAACTGTTACTTTTTTTCGTTACTTTTTTTTCTGAGCACCATTGCAACCACCCTGAAACAATTACACACATTCTCACAGAATGCACCCACTACACATCACAACGCAAACAACAACACACAACACTCCTACAACAAAACATTAACCCCAGCAACACACTACAACTACTAACCTCCACAAAAAAGTCTACAATTTTCAATGAACTAGGCACCTATAAAAAGGATCCTGGCCCGAATCAAACAATCCAACAATTCAAAACATCATTCAAACACTCCCATTCCTTCTTCCTCCATTCCGGTTCGACATTTTGACATTAAATGTTCTGCGGAACCAAAGTGCGAGACCGGCTCCAGCTCTTGTAAAATCTCCGAATAATTATAACTTAGTAACTCTGGGATACAAGGAACAATACAAAATCTAACATTTATTTTTGTTCTACCATGTTCCAACGTCCGTGACTTCAAAAGGTAAAGACGACCGATTCAGATCAGAGTGATAGTTCAAATAATCATGACAATTGTTTGTATGACAGGTTTCAGCAGATGCAAACAAGCCTATGACTACACATAACGCTTTACAACTATACGAGTTAACAACAACCAAATGCATTAATTGAATTAAGGCAGTCCATAATGAAAGCACAATAGATCCGACGATAAATGTTCAAAA
Source organism: Gibbula magus (assembly GCA_936450465.1). Lineage (NCBI taxonomy): Eukaryota > Metazoa > Mollusca > Gastropoda > Trochida > Trochidae > Gibbula > Gibbula magus. Next base: position 70,204,231 of record OW388295.1, read on the forward strand.
GATTAAAATTGATAATATGAAAATAACTGGCTTCCGCATTATAGGCTTCAAACGGATTACTTATTTTGTAAATAGCTATCAGTGTGATTATCACAATATTAACAATATCCATTGGCTGCCAATCAGATACGTTAATTATTCAAAGGATTAATTCTGTCACACGCGAAAAAGTTAATCCATAGAACACTCGCAAAGAAAACATAGCCGACCTCAAAGAATCTCTTAAACTGGCTTCCACTGATCGTGCTACAAATATTCAAAAGGATGAATCCAGTCACTCCCTGTCAATCAAGCCGAAACGGAACTTCCAAACAACCCCTATAACAACACAAGTGATCTCCCTATATATAAAGCTGAGATTGAGTAGTGCTCACCATTGTTCACTCAGCTATCAGTCTTCACCATTCTACCTTGACTCAACTTGGATTCTAACCTGACATGATGGACTCTGTTCTTGCTTCAAGCACCTTCATCAACCACGACTCTTCCAACACCAGACAGTCTTCTAGCAAAGTGCTCGCTTGGCTGGAGGAAAACCTGTCCACCTTGACCGGAAGTTGCGAATGCTGTAAGTCCAGAACTTCCTGTTCCTTCCACGCTACTTCCTGTCTGGCCGTGCGAGGGAAAGTTCTGGAAGATCGTCTTCTGAAGTTAAACCAACGCAGACGAAGTCTTGAACAGCGAAACGAAGTGCTTGACGAGAGAAGGAGACAGGTTGTAAAGATGGCTTTGAAGATACGCAATATCTCAGGTTAGTGTACAACTTGCGACACGCACAACATGTGTCAACCATTAAAAGTTCTAACTTTAATTTAAAATCCAGTCCATCAGTAAAATACCTCGATAAAAGCACATCTAACGGGCAATATCCCGTCTCATCACTTTGAAGTACGTGTACATAGAGTTTATGTATCAATGTTGTGAATGGAAACGATTTAATCATTCCTTTTTTCGTGTTTTGGGCCATTGACTTGTAGTGTACATGTCATGATAGTGATGCAAATGTTAAACTATTATTTACGTCAACATCTGTTACAGGTTCTACTCTGGATGGTAGAGATTTGGTAACTCCAGATGTCTCGTTGACTCAAGAACACTCGACTCCGGATGTTGTACCTGGAACAATCAGCGGACACAGTTTTACAGGTAGGTCGATCAAACAAAGCTATCAATATTAAATAGAACCAATAAACGGCATTTGGCCCGCCATTTCATATTAAATAAATTATGTATTGATGCAAGAACAAATCTATTTATTTAATTGTTGGTCTACGCTAAACGTCGCATGTATTCGCATGCATATTGTTTCTATCATATTTAATCCTATATTTTAGTACCGTATAATTTAGAACATAGTTTGATTTTAGAAACTTGGTTTATTTATAGGCATTCAAGAAGACTGTACCGCCAAGCCCCGCACTGGTCTGAAGACAATCCGGTCTGCCCTCAAGAAGATGACCTCGATTGTCAGATCTAGACCCGAAATGAAGACCATGACCACACAGACCTCATCCAGTCTACTCACAGGGCAGAGTGACGTCATCACCCCACACAATGAGATCATCGAATGCCAGGATGACATTTCTGCATCAGACATAGACCTGATAACACACTACACGAAGGAAGGACTCAAATGTACGTGGTGCTGATTGCAAGCCACGGAGGCAGTAAAAGAGTTTATTGTTTTTGGTTCTCAAGATAAATGCTATATATTCTTAGAGTTGTTGTGGTTCTTTGTTCGTTGAAGTATCTGGTTTCATGGTGCCATTGATTTGGAAAGGAGAACACACTGTGTGTCATTAATAATGTTTTATTAAAAATTTATTTGTAGTAAAATTGTACATATAAAAAAATCCGGATTAAGACCATTGCAGGATTCGAACCCAATCCCCCAGAGTCAGGCATCAATCGTCAAGACTGATTGTTCCAACAGGTCACCCATTCAGCCATCGAGGTATTGCAGATAGTGTGACCCTATTGGTGTTATATTTGTTCACTCTCTCAATGGGCTGTTTTTGTAAAGAAATTGTTGTGATTTGTCCACTACACCAGATCACAGTTATATATGTTCATTTTGTTAATTGTTATTAATTGGCCACTACAAGAATTACGTTGTTCACAGCATATATCAGATTGATATCACCACATTGGACTGACTAAATCCCAATATAATAATAAATAGTAAGGACGTTATGTTTTGTTGGCAAATGCAGGTCACAATATCTTAGATCGAGTCGAAAGGATTTCTCTGTAAAAAAACCACTGACCATATTTATAAATAAGGATGTATTTCCAAGATATGGTACTATTTTTACCCTAAAATCATAATTCTGAAGTTAAGAATTGATATTACTATCAATTATAAATAATTCAAATGGAAGAAACTTTTTTTAAATGATTGATGTTCGTCACAGAAAAAGTACAAAATAAGTGTTCTGTCAGTGTAATCCGTGTCAATCCGTTTCAAATCCAAATCATCGCTCAATCAAGTTTATTTCGTTTTTCAGGCCGCATGGCCCATGGTGCGATTGTATTTGAAGAAATACATGGTTTTCTTATGACCAATTTTGTGCTAGGACGATCTTAACATGAATATTTAGAAGTGGTTTATAGATGTTAAACGAAGTATATTTACATATCGTGTGTTAAATATTTACTGCAACGTCAATCTGGTTTTACAATAGTTTTTAATGGACAGAAAATACGAATTACAAAGAGGAGAATATCTTTGACATAAAAAAACAAAATGTTAACATAAATCGATATTTTATCAGATATATCATTGATGGTCTCCTTGTGTTGATTAATGAATTTCAATAGGTATCTCCTATTTTCAGTGTGCTGTAATTTGTTTCCTCGTATATAAATATATTATCATGACTTGTGCCACCTGTGGTTACTTGCCCACGTCGGCGTCTTCGGCAACGAAATGGTCGACCAAGCAGCTAAACAAGCATTAAAATTTAATAATATAACACAACCAATCTTCCACTCTAAACAACAACCCAAAAGCCTCGCTTAAAACATACCAAAACCATTTGGCAACAACAACACACCACATCCAAAACTTCTCTCCACACTAAAACCTCACTACCAAATCCAAATTAAAAAACAAAAACATAGATTGGGCAATCACCTACACAAAAACAAACGCAGCTTCCCACCAACATGTCCATATTGCAAGGGAAAAGTAACAGGAAAAAAGAAACGGAAAACAAGAAACAGGAAACAATTAAAAGTTCTTATATATAGAAACAATAAGAGTATAGCATTGGCCTGAATGGGTTATGGTTGATAATCTTGTCGTTGAAGATGATGATGAAAACATCAAAGAAATTGTTAAACAAAACTTACTTTTACAGGGACTTTCCAGTGTACAGACCTGTGTATTTAGACCTACAGTAGGCTAATATGAAATGATTAACGTAAAGATATACCAGTAGAGCTTACATTATTTCAATAAATAAAATCTTCAAATAAATCAAATTGGACAGCTTTTTTCATACACTCAAACAGTGCAAGGTAATTTGATCATTTAACCATGTTTTATATAACTCTTTCTGTTGATTTCAATATAATGTGAGCGTGTACGCTACAGTGTGAACGAGCCAGCAATCAGCACCTTAACGGCGGCCGACCCAGTGAGAAAGGGGGATAACTTTAATCATAGCTTCAAATAGAAACGTGTATATTTTATGATGGCTAGTATATGATAAACTTTTACTGACTTTTGCAAATAAAATCACGTATAATCATTAATAAATGATGTCCACACCTTCAAAGATTGTGCTAATTTGACATTATGTTTGTATGTTTTATAATACTTTGTTAAACTTATTAAACAAAAAAAAACTGTTCCTTTTTATCCTGTTACTTTTGCCCCCTTTTTTTCTAACAGAAACTGTTACTTTTTTTCGTTACTTTTTTCTGAGCACCATTGCAACCACCCTGAAACAATTACACGGAACATTCTCACAGAATGCACCCACTACACATCACAACGCAAACAACTAAACACAACACTACTACAACAAAATATTAACCCCGACAATATACTACAACTACTAACCCCCACAAACAAATCTACAATGTTCAATGCACTAGGCATCTATACAAAAATTGTTTTCCAGAATTTTGACATTAAAGGTTCTGCGTGTTCTGTTGTGTTCTGCCATGTTTCAACGTCCGATATAGATCAGAGTGATAGTTCAAATAATCATGACAATTTTTGTATGACAGGTTTCAGCAGCTGCAAACAACCCTATGACAACACATAACGCTTTACACCTATTCGAGTTAACAACAACCAAATGCATTAATTAAATTAAAGCAGTCAACAATGTAAGCACAATAGATCCAGCGATAATGTTCAGAAGATTAAAATTGATAATATGAAAATAACTGGCTTCCGCATTATAGGCTTCAAACGGATTACTTATATATATATAAACTATATCCTTTGGCTGCCAATCAGACACAATTATTCAAAGGATTAACTCTCTCACACGCGAAAAAGTTAATCCAGAGATACACTCGCAAAGAAAAGACCCATAGAGATCGAGGTTACTCAAGTCAGTTCTTTAAATGTTACACTAAAATTGACGAAGGGGAAGAAGGGGGCAATAGGAACGATGCAAATTCAAAAAAAAATTACTGCCAATAAGTCTATTTGGAGTTTCTTTGATAACCATGTTTGGTATAGTAGTATCCATAATTTCGATTTTCCTATGTTATGTTAATTTGCTATTTCAAAATATTTTACGGCAGTTTTAATATTCATTTTTTAAAAATATATTTAAATGACATGCAAGGATGATGAACTGCCTTAGAAGTTTTAAATAATGGCTCAGGAGGAAAACTCTCCAGACAATGTACAAAGCATTCATCTTACCAGTTTCCAATTGTACAAAAGAGCAATCACAATTTCTTGAAAAAACTAAATCTTCACGCAATCAGAACTATTTGCGGTGCAGTACGTTGCACAAGCTATTCAAAATCGTATGCAGAGACAAACATTACCTCTCTAGAAGAAAGGAAAGGCCGTCAAAATGAATATGTGTTTTATAAAATGATAAATAAATTAGTTCCAGGTTATGTATCTTATTTAATATCTGAATGTATCAGATGTAAAATGCCACACTTGCAAAGAATAAGGTGTAACACCAATCATTACTCCAAATCGTTCATACCACACTTTTTGAGAATTCAATCATTTGGACATTCAATCGTCAAATTCAAATGGGTTACTTCAATAATGTGTTGACAAGAATTTGATCACTCATAGCAATCGTCCAACACATTGAGCCGGATGGGGTCAAAACAATATTTGTATTTGTAGTACGTGTCTTGAAAAGATAAAGGACGACCGATACAGATAAGAGTGAGAACTCAAATGATGATGACACTGCCATGGTTGGTCTACTTGGTTTGTGATTAAACCGTTAATCCTATGACTACCGATATGCTTAAAAGGAGGGTTCTATCAGGGTATTTTTTGGTGGAAACGAAATTCGGGAGGGTATTCCTGTTTACACATAAATGTTATTAATGAATGATTAAAACACAGTGAAATTGAAAGATACTAATGAAGGTAACATTTTGATGACTTTATATTTCACAACTTGACAAACACAAGTGCACATTTGTTGAAAATATAAAAATTGAGAACTGAAGCCATTCATCGGCGCTTAGAGCGGGGAAAGTTCGCAACGGCATAACAGCAAATTGTTTATCAGTTTTATGACATGTTATGTGTTCCTATGTGAATAATCTATCAGTGTATGTCTTTAGTTTTTTAAAAGTTGCCAAATTAGGTACAATATTAATATAGCGTATTTTTATTTCACGTAATGCAAAAAATCCAATATGGCGACAGAACCCTACCTTTAACACTTGTTCGTCATCTGTGATTAAACTCTTCGAGTTAATGTAGACAAGGTTTTATTAATCAAATTAATCCACAATGAAATCATAATAGATCAGACGATACATGTTCAGAAGATTAGAATTGTAAAGATAAATATAACTGGCTTCCGCGTTATAGGCTTCAAACAGATTAATTGAATTAATTCCAATTAGTGTGAGTATCACGATGTAAACAATATCCATTGGCTGCCAATCAGACACGTTATAATTATTCAAAGGATTAACTCTGTCACACGCGAAAAAGTTAATCCATAAAACACTCGCATAGAAAACATAGCCGACCTCAAAGAATCTCTTAAACTGGCTTCCACTGATCGTGCTACAAATATTCAAAAGGATGAATCCAGTCACTCCCTGTCAATCAACCCGAAACGGAACTTCCAAACAACCCCTATAACAACACAAGTGATCTCCCTATATATAAAGCTGAGATTGAGTAGTGCTCACCATTGTTCACTCAGCTATCAGTCTTCACCATTCTACCTTGACTCAACTTGGATTCTAACCTGACATGATGGACTCTGTTCTTGCTTCAAGCACCTTCATCAACCACGACTCTTCCAACACCAGACAGTCTTCTAGCAAAGTGCTCGCTTGGCTGGAGGAAAACCTGTCCACCTTGACCGGAAGTTGCGAATGCTGTAAGTCCAGAACTTCCTGTTCCTTCCACGCTACTTCCTGTCTGGCCGTGCGAGGGAAAGTTCTGGAAGATCGTCTTCTGAAGTTAAACCAACGCAGACGAAGTCTTGAACAGCGAAACGAAGTGCTTGACGAGAGAAGGAGACAGGTTGTAAAGATGGCTTTGAAGATACGCAATATCTCAGGTTAGTGTACAACTTGCGACACGCACAACATGTGTCAACCATTAAAAGTTCTAACTTTAATTTAAAGTCCAGTCAATCAGTAAAATACCTCGATAAAAGCACATCTAACGGGCAATATCCCGTCTCATCACTTTGAAGTACGTGTACATAGAGTTTATGTATCAATGTTGTGAATGGAAACGATTTAATCATTCCTTTTTTCGTGTTTTGGGCCATTGACTTGTAGTGTACATGTCATGATAGTGATGCAAATGTTAAACTATTATTTACGTCAACATCTGTTACAGGTTCTACTCTGGATGGTAGAGATTTGGTAACTCCAGATGTCTCGTTGACTCAAGAACACTCGACTCCGGATGTTGTACCTGGACCAATCAGCGGACACAGTTTTACAGGTAGGTCGATCAAACAAAGCTATCAATATTAGATAGAACCAATAAACGGCATTTGGCCCGCCATTTCATATTAAATAAATTATGTATTGATGCAAGAACAAATCTATTTATTTAATTGTTGGTCTACGCTAAACGTCGCATGTATTCGCATGCATATTGTTTCTATCATATTTAATCCTATATTTTAGTACTGTATAATTTAGAACATAGTTTGATTTTAGAAACATGGTTTATTTATAGGCATTCAAGAAGACTGTACAGCCAAGCCCCGCACTGGTCTGAAGACAATCCGGTCTGGCCTCAAGAAGATGACCTCAATTGTCATTTCTAGACCCGAAATGAAGACCATGACCACACAGACCTCATCCAGTCTACTCACAGGGCAGAGTGACGTCATCACCCCACACAATGAGATCATCGAATGCCAGGATGACATTTCTGCATCAGACATAGACCTGATAACACACTACACGAAGGAAGGACTCAAATGTACGTGGTGCTGATTGCAAGCCACGGAGGCAGTAAAAGAGTTTATTGTTTTTGGTTCTCAAAATAAATGCTATATATTCTTAGAGTTGTTGTGGTTCTTTGTTCGTTGAAGTATCTGGTTTCATGGTGCCATTGATTTGGAAAGGAGAACACACTGTGTGTCATTTATAATGTTTTATTGGTAGTAAAATTGTACATATAAAAAAATCCGGATTAAGACCATTGCAGGATTCGAACCCAATCCCCCAGAGTTAGGCATCAATCGTCAAGACTGATTGTTCCAACAGGTCACCCATTCAGCCATCGAGGTATTGCAGATAGTGTGACCCTATTGGTGTTATATTTGTTCACTCTCTCAATGGGCTGTTTTTGTAAAGAAATTGTTGTGATTTGTCCACTACACAAGATCACAGTTATATATGTTCATTTTGTTAATTGTTATTAATTGGCCACTACAAGAATTACGTTGTTCACAGCATATATCAGATTGATATCACCACATTGGACTGACTAAATCCCAATATAATAATAAATAGTAAGGACGTTATGTTATGTTGGCAAATGCAGGCCACAATATCTTAGATGGAATCGAAAGGATTTCTCTGTAAAAAAAAACACTGACCATATTTATAAATAAGGATGTATTTCCAAGATATGGTACTATTTTTACCCTAAAATCATAATTCTGAAGTTAAGAATTGATATTACTATCAATTATAAATAATTCAAATGGAAGAAACTTTTTTTAAATGATTGATGTTCGTCACAGAAAAAGTACAAAATAAGTGTTCTGTCAGTGTAATCCGTGTCAATCCGTTTCAAATCCAAATCATCGCTCAATCAAGTTTATTTCGTTTTTCAGGCCGCATGGCCCATGGTGCGATTGTATTTGAGGAAATACATGGTTTTCTTATGACCAATTTTGTGCTAGGACGATCTTAACATGAATATTTAGAAGTGGTTTATAGATGTTAAACGAAGTATATTTACATATCGTGTGTTAAATATTTACTGCAACGTCAATCTGGTTTTACAATAGTTTTTAATGGACAGAAAATACGAATTACAAAGAGGAGAATATCTTTGACATAAAAAAACAAAATGTTAACATAAATCGATATTTTATCAGATATATCATTGATGGTCTCCTTGTGTTGATTAATGAGTTTCAATAGGTATCTCCTATTTTCAGTGTGCTGTAATTTGTTTCCTCGTATATAAATGTATTATCATGACTTGTGCCACCTGTGGTTACTTGCCCACGTCGGCGTCTTCGGCAACGAAATGGTCGACCAAGCAGCTAAACAAGCATTAAAATTTAATAATATAACACAACCAATCTTCCACTCTAAACAACAACCCAAAAGCCTCGCTTAAAACATACCAAAACCATTTGGCAACAACAACACACCACATCCAAAACTTCTCTCCACACTAAAACCTCACTACCAAATCCAAATTAGAAAACAAAAACATAGATTGGGCAATCACCTACACAAAAACAAACGCAGCTTCACACCAACATGTCCATATTGCAAGGGAAAAGTAACAGGAAAAAAGAAACGGAAAACAAGAAACAGGAAACAATTAAAAGTTCTTATATATAGAAACAATAAGAGTATAGCATTGGCCTGAATGGGTTATGGTTGATAATCTTGTCGTTGAAGATGATGATGAAAACATCAAAGAAATTGTAAAACAAAACTTACTTTTACAGGGACTTTCCAGTGTACAGACCTGTGTATTTAGACCTACAGTAGGCTAATATGAAATGATTAACGTAAAGATATACCAGTAGAGCTTATATTATTTCAATAAATAAAATCTTCAAATAAATCAAATTGGACAGCTTTTTTCATACACTCAAACAGTGCAAGGTAATTTGATCATTTAACCATGTTTTATATAACTCTTTCTGTTGATTTCAATATAATGTGAGCGTGTACGCTACAGTGTGAACGAGCCAGCAATCAGCACCTTAATGGCGGCCGACCCAGTGAGAAAGGGGGATAACTCTAATCATAGCTTCAAATAGAAACGTGTATATTTTATAATGGCTAGTATATGATAAATTTTTACTGACTTTTGCAAATAAAATCACGTATAATCATTAATAAATGATGTCCACACCTTCAAAGATTGTGCTAATTTGACATTATGTTTGTATGTTTTATAATACTTTGTTAAACTTATTAAACAAAAAAAAACTGTTCCTTTTTATCCTGTTACTTTTGCCCCCTTTTTTTCTAGCAGAAACTGTTACTTTTTTTCGTTACTTTTTCTGAGCACCATTGCAACCACCCTGAAACAATTACACGGAACATTCTCACAGAATGCACCCACTACACATCACAACGCAAACAACTACACACAACACTACTACAACAAAATATTAACCCCGACAATATACTACAACTACTAACCCCCACAAACAAATCTACAATGTTCAATGCACTAGGCATCTATACAAAAATTGTTTTCCAGAATTTTGACATTAAAGGTTCTGCGTGTTCTGTTGTGTTCTGCCATGTTTCAACGTCCGATATAGATCAGAGTGATAGTTCAAATAATCATGACAATTTTTGTATGACAGGTTTCAGCAGCTGCAAACAACCCTATGACAACACATAACGCTTTACACCTATTCGAGTTAACAACAACCAAATGCATTAATTAAATTAAAGCAGTCCACAATGTAAGCACAATAGATCCGGCGATAATGTTCAGAAGATTAAAATTGATAATATGAAAATAACTGGCTTCCGCATTATAGGCTTCAAACGGATTACTTATATATATATATATAAACTATATCCTTTGGCTGCCAATCAGACACAATTATTCAAAGGATTAACTCTGTCACACGCGAAAAAGTTAATCCAGAGATACACTCGCAAAGAAAAGACCCATAGAGATCGAGGTTACTCAAGTCAGTTCTTTAAATGTTACACTAAAATTGACAAAGGGGAAGAAGGGGGCAATAGGAACGATGCAAATTCAAAAAAAATATACTGCCAATAAGTCTATTTGGAGTTTCTTTGATAACCATGTTTGGTATAGTAGTATCCATAATTTCGATTTTCCTATGTTATGTTAATTTGCTATTTCAAAATATTTTACGGCAGTTTTAATATTCATTTTTTAAAAATATATTTAAATGACATGCAAGGATGATGAACTGCCTTAGAAGTTTTAAATAATGGCTCAGGAGGAAAACTCTCCAGACAATGTACAAAGCATTCATCTTACCAGTTTCCAATTGTACAAAAGAGCAATCACAATTTCTTGAAAAAACTAAATCTTCACGCAATCAGAACTATTTGCGGTGCAGTACGTTGCACAAGCTATTCAAAATCGTATGCAGAGACAAACATTACCTCTCTAGAAGAAAGGAAAGGCCGTCAAAATGAATATGTGTTTTATAAAATGATAAATAAATTAGTTCCAGGTTATGTATCTTATTTAATATCTGAATGTATCAGATGTCAAATGCCACACTTGCAAAGAATAAGGTGTAACACCAATCATTACTCCAAATCGTTCATACCACATTTTTTGAGAATTCAATCATTTGGACATTCAATCGTCAAATTCAAATGGGTTACTTCAATAATGTGTTGACAAGAATTTTATCACTCATAGCAATCGTCCAACACATTGAGCCGGATGGGGTCAAAACAATATTTGTATTTGTAGTACGTGTCTTGAAAAGATAAAGGACGACCGATACAGATGAGAGTGAGAACTCAAATGATGATGACACTGCCATGGTTGGTCTACTTGGTTTGTGATTAAACCGTTAATCCTATGACTACCGATATGCTTAAAAGGAGGGTTCTATCAGGGTATTTTTTGGTGGAAACGAAATTCGGGAGGGTATTCCTGTTTACACATAAATGTTATTAATGAATGATTAAAACACAGTGAAATTGAAAGATACTAATGAAGGTAACATTTTGATGACTTTATATTTCACAACTTGACAAACACAAGTGCACATTTGTTGAAAATATAAAAATTGAGAACTGAAGCCATTCATCGGCGCTTAGAGCGGGGAAAGTTCGCAACGGCATAACAGCAAATTGTTTATCAGTTTTATGACATGTTATGTGTTCCTATGTGAATAATCTATCAGTGTATGTCTTTAGTTTTTTAAAAGTTGCAAAATTAGGTACAATATTAATATAGCGTATTTTTATTTCACGTAATGCAAAAAATCCAATATGGCGACAGAACCCTACCTTTAACACTTGTTCGTCATCTGTGATTCTACTCTTCGAGTTAATATAGACAAGGTTTTATTAATCAAATTAATCCACAATGAAATCATAATAGATCAGACGATACATGTTCAGAAGATTAGAATTGTAAAGATAAATATAACTGGCTTCCGCGTTATAGGCTTCAAACAGATTAATTGAATTAATTCCAATTAGTGTGAGTATCACGATGTAAACAATATCCATTGGCTGCCAATCAGACACGTTAATTATTCAAAGGATTAACTCTGTCACACGCGAAAAAGTTAATCCATAGAATACACGCAAAGAAAACATAGCCGACCTCAAAGAATCTCTTAAACTGGCTTCCACTGATCGTGCTACAAATATTCAAAAGGACGAATCCAGTCACTCCCTGTCAATCAAGCCGAAACGGAACTTCCAAACAACCCCTATAACAACACAAGTGATCTCCCTATATACAAAGCTGAGATTGAGTAGTGCTCACCATTGTTCACTCAGCTATCAGTCTTCACCATTCTACCTTGACTCAACTTGGATTCTAATCTGACATGGTGGACTCTGTTCTTGCTTCAAGCACCTTCATCAACCACGACTCTTCCAACACCAGACAGTCTTCTAGCAAAGTGCTCGCTTGGCTGGAGGAAAACCTGTCCACCTTGACCGGAAGTTGCGAATGCTGTAAGTCCAGAACTTCCTGTTCCTTCCACGCTACTTCCTGTCTGGCCGTGCGAGGGAAAGTTCTGGAAGATCGTCTTCTGAAGTTAAACCAACGCAGACGAAGTCTTGAACAGCGAAACGAAGTGCTTGACGAGAGAAGGAGACAGGTTGTAAAGATGGCTTTGAAGATACGCAATATCTCAGGTTAGTGTACAACTTGCGACACGCACAACATGCGTCAACCATTAAAAGTTCTAACTTTAATTTAAAGTCCAGTCCATCAGTAAAATACCTCGATAAAAGCACATCTAACGGGCAATATCCCGTCTCATCACTTTGAAGTACGTGTACATAGAGTTTATGTATCAATGTTGTGAATGGAAACGATTTAATCATTCCTTTTCTCGTGTTTTGGGCCATTGACTTGTAGTGTACATGTCATGATAGTGATGCAAATGTTAAACTATTATTTACGTAAACGTCTGTTACAGGTTCTACTCTGGACGGTAGAGATTTGGTAACTGCAGATGTCTCGTTGACTCAAGAACACTCGACTCCGGATGTTGTACCTGGACCAATCAGTGGACACACAAGGACGAGTTTTACAGGTAGGTCGATCAAACAAAGCTATCAATATTAAATAGAACCCATAAACGGCATTTGGCCCGCAATTTCAGATTAAATAAATTATGTATTGATGCTAGAACAAATTAATCTACTTTTTAATTGTTGGTCTACGCAAAACGTCGCATGTATTCAGATATTTGCTTGCACGGTAATTAGTAACCATTGGTCCACTATAGAACTATATATATATATATATATATATATATATATATATATATATAGATTAGTTATTTCTCATTGCTATGACAACTTTCCATTGTTCCAAACAAAATACATTCTTTTGTATTTCATCATGTGAGCGCGAAGAAGATATTGTTTCTATAATATTTAATCCTTTATTTTAGTACCGTATATTTTAGAAACATAGTTTGATTTTAGAAACATGGTTTATTTATTTAGGCAATCAAGAAGACTGTACAGCGAAGTCCCACACTGGTCTGAAGACGATCCGGTCTGCCCTCAAGAAGATGACCTCGATTGTCAGATCTAGACCCGAAATGAAGACCATGACCACACAGACCTCATCCAGTCTACTCACAGGGCAGGGTGACGTCATCACCTCACAGAGTGACATCATCGAGTGTCAGGATGATATAGTTGCATCAGACCTAGACCTGATAACTCACTACACGAAGGAAGGACTCAAATGTACATGGTGCTGATTGCAAGCCACGGAGGCAGTAAAAGAGTTTATTGTTTTTGGTTCTCAAAATAAAAGCTATATATTCTTAGAGTTGTTGTGGTTCTCTTTCGCAGAAGTATCTTGTTTTATGGTGTCATTGATTTGGAAAGGAGAATACACTGTGTGTTATTTATAATGTTATATTTGCAGTACAATTGTACATATGTTCAATTTTTTCTGGATCAAGTCCATTTCGGGATTGGTTTAAACATATTTATTTCAAGAAATGAAAAATACTTGAACTGGATTGGTCAACAAGCTGAACTTATGTGAAGACCGCTCCAGTGTACATATGCTAAATATTAAACGTTTTTAAACAAGACAATTTATAAATCATGTTCGTCACAGAAAAAATACAAAATAAGTGTTCTGTCAGTGTAACCAGAGTCAATCCGTTTCAAATCCAAATCATTTGCATGTAACGATTTCCTCTTGTCAATTATACCGCTGTATAAGTAGGCCTATTATGCGATAAGGTATCCGAATGGGAAATCAGCTCCGCTGGAAACCGCTCGTAAAATCTCCAAGAGAAGAAGAATATAAGGTACTTTTGGCCAATGTGAATCGTCTTACGTGTATTTTATAAACGCTTCTCACGAATAACACCCAATTAACTTTGCAAATACACGTTTTGTTTATCTTATAGAACAATATAGGGGGGGGGGGCAGGACAAGCCACCCAGACATAACCCACATATGACAAATGCCACCCGGACAAAACCCACATAGGACAAATATCACCCAGTTATCAGTCTGATTAAAATCGATCCTGTTCCGAGGAATTAAATCTGCAAAATATATGTAGTTCTTATCGGGATACGAAATGGTTCTATTTATTCATCGCCACAAGGAAACCTCCGAACGATATAAGAGTTCGTATCCTGATAAGTGTACTATTTTGTATGTTTTATTCCTAGGAAAACTGTCTATTTTAATCAGACTGACACAGTCATTTAACTTTAACTTAACTCTTACATAGTGTAAATCTTAATTGATGCTAAAACACGATACATATTTTCGATAAAGTTTGGCATGGTTTTTGGATGTGTAAGCAATTAATTATGATTAATCAACCAAGTCAATGTGGTGGATATTTAGTTTCTGGACTGTTGATTGAACCACTGAGATAGCAACTGGTTTTGTTTACTATGCTAGGCTATACTGTTGTTACTGATATGGCGACTCAAACTGTAAAACTAACTTGAATATTTCTTTACGCTTGTTTAGAAACACTTAATTCATTTGTTTGTTTGAAAAGATACAAAATTACATTTTAAGTTACACAATGTCATATACACGGTAAGCCATTCAGATTGAAAAGAGTAAAAGGAAGAACAAAATCTGTACATCTATGAAGTTATTGACAGATTTTTAATATTTCATCATTTTCATTATGAGCTAGCATTCCCTGCTGGATCGACTTTAAAATGTAACCTTACAGTACATGGCCAAAAGTGAGTCATCAAAACTGAAATTCCCAATTATTTCATGTTAATTAACCGTTGCGAGAATAATTTACATTAATTAATTATTGGTTGTATTGCTTACAAAATGTATCTTACTAGTTGATAAATCATCTCAGCTGCATATCCATAATTTCCATTATATATTCGGTTGACAATGAAGAAAACTGCAGCTATTTTAACCAAAAAAGTCAGGAAAAAACGGCATACTTTTCATGTTTAACATGGCGGTCTATGGAGCAGCTGTATAAAAAGCTGTCGTGTCGTTTTGTCATTTTGCGTAAACATTAAAAGGACTTCTTCTCTATTTATGAAAATTATTCTACCAATGGTTAAGTCTATGGGATTTCAGCTTTGATGACTCACTTTTCGCCAGGTACTGTACTTTGTGTACAGATGCATAGACCTATCACACAGACCTATCACTCCTATCAGCCTGTTGTAACCATTTCTGAGAAGGGAATGTTACTTTTTAGCTCCCAGGTGGGAATCAATAGTTCATTTCCTTAGAACACATGAGTCTTAAAATGTATGTGGTTATACGACAAAATAAGACTTTTGAATTATATTTTGATATACATAATCTATGAATATGAATATATACCTGTGCATGAATTAATTTTGATGGTTATAACCATTATGACATGGCCACTACAATTTCAGTTCTTTTAATAATATTATCTTATAAATTAATAACTGTGTATACATTAAATATTAAATTACTGTGATTACTAACGTTTTGTTTGCCGTTAAAGGCAAACCTGTACAAGCGAAACTAGAGACCATAAAATTTGCGAAACCAATTCAATACTGAAAGAGTCGCCGTAAAATCAGCATGATGTTCCATTCATACTGCCTGTGGGTTAACCCCTTTTCATCCAATTTATTTTTTCGGGTTTATTGCATCAACGTCAACATATTTATTGTCTTATTGCTGCTTTTCCTAAAGTAGACTGTCGAGGTTCGTGATTATACTCATCAATAAACAACAGTATAATGCGTTTTGATAAATATTTTAATACATGGGAGGCACTATTTTACGCATTACATCATATTTTTCTATAAATAAAGAATCTATAAACTTAAAGATTTTTAAGATATATAAAACACGTTTCGCTGTAAGTACATCTCAATCGACAGAAAGGATGTATTTCCCAAAACATTTATATTGATAGAATGTTTTTACATTTGAAGAATGAAGTAAAAAAAAAACATTTATTGCCATGAAACAATAAACAATACTGATGGATATTAATTAAACCTGTTTATTCACAGAAAGTGGCGTTTGTTTCGGTATAGATAGAACATCTCACCAAAGTGTCTTTTTATATCAAATATATTAACACGAATTGATAAAAGGTACAAGTTTTATCAACGAGCGTTAATATATTTGATATCAGAAGAATGAAATTCTATACATGTATCATCCAAAATCAGTATTTATTTTATGTTTCAATGAAAGTTGTACATCTCTGATCAGCAGTGCAATTTGATTTCCAATGCGGTTTATGACGGCATAGTGTTTTGATGTCAAAACATGATGATGCAAATGCATTGTGATGTCATAACATGATGATGTAAAAGCATTGTGATGTCATGTACTTGACGATGACAGCTGTATTGTGCAAAATCTACTGTCAAAACGATATCTCTTAGGGGATATAGAGATTATTACCTGAGGAAGTGTGTCATATGACTTTTACGAAACGAGTGTGAATTTTTGTAAAGCTGAATTCTTTCTTAGATTTTTTTCATATTTATTAAGAACATTTAATTGCAGTAAAAACATGTGTTTTATAGTTAACGAGCAGATAAGTTATTGCAATTACAATCTCAAAACTTATCGAATACATTTCAAATCAGTTATACAAAATGTGGTGAAATTGCAATATTTGATAAAGAAAGTTAGTTGTAACCATTTTCATCAATGTTAATCATATATGACAATGTATAAGGGTTTAAACAAAGACGTTTACACGTATTTTGATATTAATACTAGGCCTACTCGTTATCGCAAAACAAAAACCTATATATTACAGTAAAGCAGAGTACGTTCCTCTTTTGCGATGTATGGTTATTTATGAATTATATTACATTTAAATAGAAATGCAGCAACAAGATCTAATGCGATCAGATTATACCTCATTATGAAAAGGGAGAAGATATTAGATAATTATGTCGTCTAATTTTGTGGCAGAACCGCAATCGGCATAATCAATGGAAAAATCGGGCCCTTACTGAGCTTTCATGACGTCACAGCAGTGCGCGAAATTCAGAACTCTTCAGTGTTGTGAAGGAAGAAAAATCGGTTTGTTATGGTCTGCTATGAAAGCACAGGCGATGTACTAAAATGGTGATATTTTTACGCATGGCAGAGTTACGGATTTTACATTGTGTGTTTTGACATGGATGTACAGGCGTGTATAAGTATATGGTAAGTAGCTCTACTTTTACTCGCTCCAAAGAGGCCAGCGTTGCGAAACGAGGTGTATTTGGTGACGGTCCACCAACGAAAGCATTCCTCAGCTGACCCATATCTTACGTTTGCAGTGATGAAATTGATTCGATCGATAATTTGACTATTGTGGATTCATTGCAGACGATTGTCGAGGCATGTAGAAGAATTTTTACGTAATCCTACTGTTTGCTACATAATGAGAGCTCAATGCGGCCACATTCTTCCCCGAAATTCCATGTTGATCTCACAGAAGGCGTTCCTACTAGACTAGCAGTGTCTATCTATGCATGCACTGTTTGGGAGGCGATCAGCTGTTTACATAGAAAGCAAGACTCGGCATGACTTGTGATGCTTCAATCGCCTATGTATGTTATAGTATGTTTGCCGAGGACGTCGCATTTATTTCAATTTTAAACATGAAAAACATCACCATTAGATTATGATATCTAAAACTACATGACAGATAAATTAATTTGGACTTTGGTAGCCTAAGGCTTGATGAAAATGGAATTTGCCCAAACAACCAATATATTCTTGAAACTCTGGTAGACATTATGTTCCAGATATTATTTAATGTTTTACACCATCCTTGTATATCTGACCATCAATATTTATAAGATAAATAGTTGCGTTTGTACAATTTCCGGGATTCATTGCTATTCAACACCCGCAAATTTAGTTTAAAACCGACGGCGTTAGCCGGAGGTTTTAAACGCTGAAATTTGCGGGTGTTGAATAGCAATGAATCCCGGAAATTGTACAAACGCAACTATTTATCGATATTGTAACATGACCGTTAGTTATCAGGCGTTTTGAAACGAACTCTCTTTTTGCGTACCTATCTCTGAGTGGAAAGGACTTTGCGACTGTTCCATTTTTGTAAGAGGTGTGGTCAGGTCAAAACAAATGTAAATACTCTGCGTTATATGTACATTAGCAACAATTTACACATAAGCTCAAACAGTGTCATTCAAGTTTGTTCACTTCACAATATTCACGTATCCTTTTAGATGGCGATAAACATTTATCTACGACATCAACACAGTAAATTACCTAGGAACAAAAATCTTAAACTTGCCCTAACCCATTGTGACAATGACGCTAGCATTGTGACGTCAAAACGGTTGATCACTATGACGTCATGCCATGGCAACGGCATTCGGTAAACACAACCGCATGGAAGAAGGCGTCAAACTTGGACAAATCTTCCTAGTTGAAAACATTTCAGTTACTTGAAATTAATTAATTTTGAGAGTTATTTGTTACCTATACTGCTATACACAGGTTAGAAAATGACAATGCCACCTGTTAAATTTGAGTAAGGGGCACATATTAAGAGAAATAGAAAAATAAAATTTTGAGTCGGGCCGGATCTTGTGAACATGATGTATATGTTCGCGGTGATTCGCCCTAACTAATTTGCGGGTATTCATTGTCATTCAACATAGGCAAATCAACCAATCAGAATCAAGGATACACCGAAATCATGTTACAATACTGTATAAATCCATCAACCATGAACTCAGTGGATGAATTAAGATTGGGAAGCAAAAGTTCGCAGGTTATGAACTGTCAGGTAGCCCTGTTTCATACACAAACACTCTCTTATTTAGGGCTTCAATTTCTGTTAACCCATGGTTCGCTAGTTTCAGCTGATGCTCGCAGATTTCACCACAATGCATAGCCAAAACGTGTTGTGGGCTTTCTCCCTGTGCTGTAATAATAAGTGAAATATTCTTGAAAACGGTATTAAACGCCACCTCAATTCACTGCAACTCATATCAGTTTCTGTTGTGAAAATCTTAAATAATCTTAACCTCTGGCGGTGTTTCACTGAGATGGTAAGGAAGACGTACAGCTGGCATGTTTGACTAAGGAATCTATGTTTTTTAATATATGTTGAGTCTAACAATGAAATATAAGAAAACTAATCAACTTATTTATGTTAGGCTAAAGGTATGCAAAAGCTACAAATATGACTGAAATCAAAGGTGTCAAAGGAGAACAATGAGAATACCATCAGCCCCACCAGCCCATGTATATATACAAGGTGATAAACAAGATATTTATTTCATGGTCTGTACCTGATCCAACAGAGAGTTTGCTTGGAAGACGATCCATACATTTGTGTATACACTCTCTGTGAATATAGTGAAGTCAGTCGGCTGTTAAAGGGAGGGTTCTACCAGAGTATCATTCTCCCCATAGGGGTAACTCAAGTAAAAAATAAAACCCCTATAGAACACTTCATTTGATCCACAAATGCATCTTTTACTATATATTTCATCTATAAGCAAATCTTTATTTTGTTAGAATATATATGAAATGCTGTTTATCTTAGTCTCCGTTCCAATATTTGAAAATATAACTTAAAATTTATAAATTTAACTTTTGAGAGACCATCAGTTTAAATTGCTTCATATTTTGATTTTAACTTCTTCAATTTGTACAATGTACGGTAATGCCTGTCTCTTGTGGAATCCATGTTGCAACAAGCTAGTGTTGAATTAATAAAGGCTTATCAAATGCAGATGACACCCAACATAGTCATGAATATTATAGAAATCTATTCAGCAGAATATTAATATCACTTTAGTTCTAATACTAGTAGTATATCCTGGAAAATATTATTGATCGAAGCTAAAATTAGGCTACAGTATTATGTAATCTGTATTTGCGCTAGTCTTTAGTCTTACATAATATTACATTTCAATGGGACTTAGTTCTGTTGTGTCCTTCTTTCCAGAATATCTTACATAAATATTCTCTGTAATCATTAAGTGTTTCTTGTTTATGTAACAGTATGGATATATAGTTATTGGCAATTGGACATTG
The DNA here is from genome assembly GCA_936450465.1 of Gibbula magus. Lineage (NCBI taxonomy): Eukaryota > Metazoa > Mollusca > Gastropoda > Trochida > Trochidae > Gibbula > Gibbula magus. The sequence continues at coordinate 70,224,830 of OW388295.1, forward strand.
ATCAAGTTCTTTCCTTTAAACTTGATTGGGAGAGGCTCCATACCTTGCATGTACAACAGTAAAATCTGTGAGGTAAGTTTTTGTAACATGGATGGCTCAATAAAATAATAACATTCATATGTATTAATCACAACATGTAAAGACATACCTCTTTAGAATTTACTATGCTTGAAACTGTGAATGTCAGCCAGTCCTACCCTTCTGTATATATCAGCATGACTTTCAAAAGACAGTGTATATTTGTACATACTTGTGTCGCGCTTTGAGCATATGACTATGGAATCTAGCGCTATATAAACATACATTATTATTATTATTATTAAACATGATAATTATTTGTAAAAGTAACTAACAGAATACAAAATATGATTGTCCAATAACGGTGTGTGAAACTTTCAGTCAAGGAGACTATCTATTTATTATCATGGCCATAGAAACTAACCACTGATAGAAATGTATGTTTAAAAAGATTGAATTGTGTACAATATGTGATATCCTGAAGATTACTTCTGGTACTGTATGAACAAGTGTACAAAAACAACAACACCAAATGGACACAATGTTGTTACTTTTGTAATTTTACAAAAAGAATTGAACAATTGCACAGAGTTACTGCAGTAGAAGTTCTTTAAGAACCTTGTTGTTTCATTTACACAATCCTAGGTTCTTTTTATCCTTTCTAATAAATTAATTATATCAGTCAAACAATAAAATATCCCTTTTGCAACAATGTTGTACTTTTTACAGAATAAGTTATACAACTGTTGATAAGAATGAACACAAGTTACACATTGTGTAATATAAAAGTCAAATAACCCTTATAGGAGAACAATGTGTTACATTAGGGATGCGATATCTGTCATTTTACAATGGTACATGTATCAACAAGGTTTGGACTGTATCCTAGGTTATGTTTCTGAACACATGAATTATGTGCTTATGTGAAATATGTCAAGGTAAGACTCTTATTTTAGGTAATTAATGTTCATTTAGAATTGCCCGAGGGAAATATTTATCGAAAAATTATTAACTTGCTTGTTTTTAAGGGTTTTTGTAGTCTGGATATCTTCAGGAAATAATTTTGCTAACTGATGTATGAAATCTATAAAATAGATTGATTATAATGATTAAAAACAGACAGATGTTTGGTGTACCGGTATATGTTCATCTGGATACCAACAGGATATCAACGCTTACAATTTCTAATATTTTTAGCAAATCTGTGATAAATAGATTTTCACTTATGTAACACTACGAACAAAAATCATGAAATGAAATAAACATGTATTCTTTGAAATTAAATTGTTCATTGAATAATTTGCTCCACCCAAAACAAATCGCAGCGTCATCAGTATTAGTTTCCAACATGGTTCACCATGTAATTGATTGATACATACATCTACATTATTGACTATTTACATCATCAATGCACACCTGTCGTTTACAAATCTCTTCATCAGATCGTTAGTGATAACAACGGACATGTGAATCATGTTTCCACATTTAAAATGATATATATCTCAGTCCCTGAAAACCAGTGTTCTATGTCCATCTCAGGCACAAATAATGTAAGTATGTTCAGAGTTTTACAGTATATTCTCAAATCTCATTGCAAAATTTCATAGTGATGAATAAACAAGAAAATGATTCCACATCCATGAGTGATGTTGCTTGTCATCCGAACTATTGAGATAGATTTCCCACAATTGCATGACTTTTGATCTTTTTAATTAAACATATTTTTGGATTGTATTGTTACAAATGAGCTTGGCTCCTTAAATTTTTTATAGCAATGCTCATTTGGGATGTTCTAAGCTTTTAAACCTGAATAAGGATTCTAAAACAATTATTGTGCTTTTTCTTAAAAATGTGATTTGAAGGAAACTTTGTTATTATATTTTTATTCTTGAAAATGAATTGTGATTGATGAACAACCTGTCAAGTTCTGTTAACACATTTATCTCAAACTGTTAAACAATTGAAACTTACAGCAGTTCATATTGATATGAATGACTTGAAATACAGATGTAGCCTAACATATTAAAATTTTATCATATTAATAACTTTTCTGTTTTGCAAAGAGACTTTCATTGTCTTTGACAATGAAATAATTAGTGAAAAGAAAAGACTGAGAAAAGAGATCTATTTATGTTTTTGACCCTAAAACATTCATTTAGATCATTTTATTCCTTTAAATCATTAAAACATCATCATTGCATTTCAGAGAAAAATTACTTGTCTCGGTTTGGTTGGTTACATTATAAGACACAGTATACACACAGACAGTGTTTTTCTTGAACCAATACAAATAAAGTGGGACAATGGAATGTGTTTTAGTGTTGTGTGTAGGAATTTTAAGTGACAGTGGTGGACGCCATTTCAAGGTACATGTAGAACTTTAAAATATCATCTTTATAACCTTTTTTAGAAATCATTTAATGATTTGGTTCAATTGATTATCATAATAATTATAAATAATATTTTGAAATAAATTTGTTGACAAAATCTTTTATGTATTATATCCAAATTGAAATACCTCAAGAGTAAACATTACTTTCCTGTGATGTCAACTTTAGTCATTTGCTTTAAAGTCATATGCAGGACAAAAGTTGGGAGAGGGTATCTTTTACCGGTATTAATTATATTATTTAGAATTGAGAAGCGTATTTGGTCTCCATTACTGCTTAAGGTACATGCTGAATATAATTGATTCTAACAGATGTGAAATTCAAATGGTTTCTTTGCTATAAAAATGTATCTTATTTTGTTACTTGTATTTCTCACATTTCAAGTGATGAAGGCGTAAGCATTTACTCAGAAGCAACTTGTATTTTCACTTTAAAGAAGTTGTTATCCAAAAATCTTCCTCTTATTGTGAAATTCATACAGTGCATGTCTTTTAGTTGTATGTTGAAATCAAAGTGTGCAAGATCAGATATTCCTGCTTTGTTTACAAGGCAAGACCCCTACAGCTGGTAAAGTTGGAAGTTAACATGCATTATTTACAAGATATTAATCCATATTGTGCATTACCGCTAGACTCACCTCACTTTTTTTGTATACATGGATAGTCTTTTTGCCTGCCTTAGGCATTAATTTGGCCAAAAATATTGGCTTAGGTTAACTTTGTTTCATGTTCCTATAAACAGCTGCCTTTATTAGCAATATGAAGTGGATTATTGTTGAGTAAGCAAACACTATCAGAATGTTAATAAGTGGAGATCATAAACACCAGGGTGACGCATGCATTGTGACAACGTTTCATGTATTTTGTAATATTTGAGGAATCTTTTATCTTGTTTACACAACTTGCTAATTAATTCTAATGTAATGGTTGATATTTGTATAGAATAGAATTAATGCATTCTATATTTGTTTTATTGATGCTAGATTTGATTTATTCTTCATTCTCCTGCTGTGATGGTAAGACTTGCTTATGCTCTGAAAAGGATTTCTATGTTCTTTCTTTCGTTTAAATCTTGAAATTGACGAGGGGCGGGATAGCGCAGTGGTTAGCGTGTTAGGCTTCGGATCAAGAGGTCCAGGGTTTGAATCCCGCCAGGGGCACGGCAACTTTGTCAGCAGTAGAGAACTGTTCTACATGCAGTAAGGTTTGGGTGCAATGCTACTCTGAATTTCAGTGCAGTACCACCTATGGTTCGCTAGTTCCAGCCTAAGCTCGCAGGTGTCACCGCAATGCATAGCCACATGGCGTTGCGGGCTGTCTCCCTCCCTGCCTTAATGCTAGCAGCCGCGATATAAGTGAAATACTCTTGAAAATGGCGTTAAACCCCAACTCACCTTGAAATTTGACATCTGATTACTTGAAATGTTGTTCATATACATATATAGCATTTTGATGGAGTGAAATTTTATTAGAAATTTATTTTTCAATCTCATTTTGCCTGACACTGTCTCTCTCTCGAGAAACGTGATTTTTATGAATTTGCTCATAAGGCACATGTATTGAAATATCAGTTATTTTCAGAACTTACAAAGGGTGCAGGTCTGAATTTCAAATGACAATCATAATTAAACCATGGGCAATTCTTGAAAGTTCAGCTGCTGAATTAATCAGCGCCAAACCATTTTGAGGTGCCAATTTACAGGGAACATTAAACAAATATTTTTACATAAAATTTATAGGATAAATTATGCTGGAAATCACTGCATTAGCAGCTAAAATGTGTGTGTCAGAAACTGTAAAATATTTGTTAAAAAATTTATTCATCATTAATGTTTTCGGCCTACACACTACAGCCTTGAAAAGCCATTATTCTGTGCATGGTTATACAACTGCTGTGGTAATAGAATAGAAATTTATTCTTCTCAACACCTCTGCATAAAAAACAAACCAGTCAATATGGATTTACATACGAAACTTGACACAAGTATGTTTAGCAGCACGAAATATTCATAACGATGTATTTCAGAGTTGATCGACAACACAAGTCTCATCAATAAAAAAATCAGAATTGCTTATCTGTGTTGACGATGAATAATCTCGCTTGTACATACCTCTCTTGATCAATAGAAATGAGTTTTTGTTGAAGTATTTATGTATAAGCACCATCGATCACCCTTTTTTGCGATTTAACCAAATATATCTGATAATTGATAACCCAAAGACTCAGTTATTTAACTATTACACACCCCGCAACCTAAAGACATAAACCAGTGCACAATGATAAAAAAAAACACCTTTATGTAAGTTATATAGTTTTGAAATAACAATGTGCATTAAAAGAAGGGTTCTTTTGCTGTATTTTTCTTGGAAACAAAATTCAAAGGGACATTCATGTTTTAATGCATGCATATATATGTCTAAAACTCAACCCAGTTGATAATAATATGTTTGTTATAGTTTTTAAACCAATAGTAAGAAAGAAAACATAACACAAAGAAAAAGAAAAAGATAATACACTAGAAATTTCATCATTTTCACTGTGACCTTGAATTCAACTTCAGTTAGAATCCGATTCCAATGTAAAATGTTTAAAACCTACCAATTTAGTTGATGATACCGGAGGAATTTCCATATTTTCTCAAGTGTTATTTATTTAAAATTTATTGATTTCAGGTCCATAAAGCTCCAAATTCTATTTGCTCCTGCTTTGGTTCAAGAACTCCATTAGTGTCACTCCTTAAAAACTCCTGTTATGAACCATCAAACTGCGTAAAATGTAAAACCATTTCAACAATTCTATTTATGGAAGCTTGAAAACTTTTTGAGGAAAGGTTACAAAATAAACTTGAAAATGAGTCTGTGAAATTGGGTTAAAATGACTCACAATTTAACCATACAACAAAGTACGGGAGAAAAGCCTCTGAGAATGTCATTATAGTGTTTAAAGGCGCTGTAGCACGTTTTTTGCAAAATTTAATTTTTCAAATTTCCCATTTATAATGATAGTTTATGTCATTTAAATTAACTTTAGAGGGTAAAACATCTTATTACACAAACCAATTATCTGTAGTCGTAAGAACTATGTTGCGTATAAAGCAAAAATTGCATGGCGGCCATTTTATTGTGAACACAATTTATTATTTTATATTACAAAAACGTTTCCCATGGCTTTACCGAAACATGTAGACTCATTTTAAACTTTATTTTCCGAAGAGAGAATGATGTTTTACTATTGGTGAAATTATTTTTCAAATACATTTCATCAACTTTTTTGAGCGAAAAAACGTGCTACAGCGCCTTTAAAGAGGAACCTTTTTGTGAGATTTGAGTTGAGGTCAGCAATATACTGCAAGAGGATAATCATAATGGCAGAATATGACTACAGCTTAAAACGAAACCTTGAAATCTTGAAGAAGAACTTTTTCTGGAATATAGAAACCAGTGGTTTCCAGGTAGTGAATCCTTATCATTGATCTGAAATCCTTATCATTAATCTTGAAGTAACCATCCAACTTACAGACACCAGAGAAATGGTGGGCTTTGGCGAGTGGTTCCGGGGTCCTTTTCACAAAGTATAAGCTTTAGTTAGGTGAAGCTCAACTTTCGTTCTTTGACATTACACCAAGGTTTCAAGGTAAATTATGTTCATTGGCTAATGAATTCTTAATATAATTGAAGTTCTTGAACATAACCGTCCCAGATGCAGACCAGAGACATGGTGGGTACTGGTCCCAGGGCACCTGTTACAAATATATCTTTTCTAAAAATGTAACAGTACAGCAGTCTCTGGAATTTTTTTTTGTTTGTAAAATTTAAAAATTTGAAAAAAATAAAATAAAACGGGGCCTCTGAGATATCATTGACATCTTTGGTTGTAATGAAGGTGAGAATATGAGCCGTATTGATCAGATTGCTGAGGTTCTTGAAGCTCTCTCATCGCTCAGCTAGTCGTATACCTGTTTTATTTGTTTCAATTTACACTATCTTAGCAATAAGAGAGCTTTATAATGAGAACAGAAAGATTTTGTGGATAACAACTTCTTTAATGTGAAAAGAAGTTGTTATCCGCAAAATCTTCCTGTTCTTATGTATACAACTTCTAAATGCCCTTCAAAGAGCTTTATAATGGTTTCTTTGAGAGACAAAACAAATAGTTCTGAAGTAAAAATGTGTGACAAGTTCAGAATGTTGATATGGGGACAGTGCACAACAGCAATATGTGCTATATTATTGTACTGAATAATCCAGTAAAGACGACATTAGCGATACCTCAATTCTGATAGTTTTAAGTAAGTCTTGCTTTAACTTTGACAACATAAAATTACCAAGTCAAAAGGACTTTAAAAACAGGAGTAACAAGTCTATAGAATAGTAGGTATCCTTTGATAACTCCATCCTTTGATAACTCCATGTGTACATCCATTGTGTTGTTGGGGGTCAAATATTCCAAACGTTATAAATGGTGTTACTTTATCGAGGAGTACTGGCTGTTACCGAAAACTACCATTTTTATGATAGTAGACTTAGCATTTTGACAATATGAAGTAAAAGTAGTAATATCTGATAAAAAACCGGACAATGCACAGCGTGTGGCGCGGGTCATTGTGTCAATCGTAATTTTGGAATCTTATTTATAACAGACAAAAAGACAAATTTGAGGCGATAATGTTTAATATGTCACATAACTACTATGCATGTAAATGGGACGTGCAGTTTCGGTTTCTGTACATGCATAATGATGTTACTCAATTTTAATTGGAAATTAGTTATTATGATATATTTGGCGATTGGGGATAAGTATGCAAGCTGAGTGAATTTATTTGTATTGTAGACAGCACATATGGTGAGTTGGGACATATTAAAGCCAAATACAATTTTATGAAACACAATGGATGTACCTTTAATGGATTCAGTGCACTTGTAAAACAATGTACCAAATGTCTTCAAACTGACTTCAAGACAGAACATCACATGTACATGTCTTCTGAAAATAAGTACTGTATAGTTTCATCTTTTTTGCTCATTAGTTCCAACTTTCCAGAAACTTTTCACTTATCTGACTTCTTCTTCAAAGAAACTCTCACTGCAACTTCCAAACGCAAGGTATAACTCTTGCCAGTCTGCATTACTGGCTGATTTAACCCTTGCAGTATTTCCCTCGCTTTCTTGTGTCGAGGCAGTGAATCGCTGCACTGGAAATGCATAGCGGGCCTGGATTTCTCAACACAGATTTCTTAAGGAAATACTGCAAGGCCTAAATCAGCCAGTAATTTAGACTGGCAAGAGTTATGCCTTGCATTGGGAAGTTGCTCTCACTGTTGAGCAGAATCTCTGTGCTCCCTGTCTAATGGGGAGTTTAATTTGTAGATTTGTTGGCTTTAGGGCCCGTAATAAGCATAACAGGGCCACAATCTTAATACCTAAACATACCATGAGTCCCTGACTTTCTTCTTCTAGCTCACATTTTCTGAAACAGAGTTTTTTTTATTTCTCTTAATGTTTTGATTTAAACATATTTTAAAAGAATGGTTTTGGTACAAGTTATCCTACATAGTGAAACCCTCTTGCTCTTGCTCTGTGACATGAAGGTGACTGGATGTCATGGTTCAGTTTCTCAGTGAACCTTTGGTAGTCGTCCCAATGGTAACAGTGTACACAAGACTGTCAGCTTGTATTTACTTCAAACCAACAGATCACAAAACATGCTCTAGGCTAACACAGGGCCTGCTGTAATGAAGTCAACACTGGGTAAGTTAATCATTTGAAATAATTGTTGCATCAAAATTGTTGTAATAATGTGTTTGAAAAATTAAATATTAAAATATTGTGTATATTATAGAATGGTGGACCAGGATTTTAAAGTTCAGAACTAAAAAGAACTGTGGGGAAACTGTCATTTTCAACTTCATGATTTCATTTGAGAATCATAATAGGTCATGTGAGCACATCACCATTATAGTATACCTCCTTAAGTCAAAGTTAATGGGATAGCACAGTGGTTAGCGCGTTTGGATTCAGATCAAGAGGTCTGGAGTTCGAGTCCCACCAGGGCCTCAGCAACTTTGTCTGCTGTAGAAAACTGTTCTTTGGGTGCAATGCTACACTGAGTTTCAGTGTAGTACCACCCATGGTTCGCTTGTTCCAGTCTATGCTTGCAGGTTTCACCGTAATGCACAGCCACATGGTGTTGCTTGCTTTCTCCCTGAAATAATACTAGCAGCCCTCATATAAGTGAAATAATCTTAAAAGCGGCGTAATCCACAAGTAACCTCACCTCCCTATTTGTATTCAATCCCCCCTCTTTAGTCCCCACATGTATCCAGCCCTTGATCAGAAACCACTTCTTTTACCTTTATGAGGCCTTTTACCTTTATCACAGTGTTGCGCTTCACGTCTTTCATTTCGCGTCCTCTTTTACCTTTATTCTCACTATCCTGAAGCTACAAGCATTAAAGCAATAGTTTTAAAAAGACATAAAAAGCACCATGTATAACATTTGACATATTTGCTTCCAACAACATACCGAATCTCCCTTTAACACTCCCTAGTTTTGGGCTCCAGCAAACTTTACTGTCAATATCCCTTCTTCAGAGAAAGGATGTTTTTAATGAATATAGATCAATCCAACAAAGTTGTTTCTTAATCATTGGTTGGCATTTATCATAGCATATAGGATGTTACATATTGCATGGCTATGACTCTGAGAATGAGACTGTCTATATTTAGAAACTAATTCTGGTGGCTTCAAGCCTTCTGGCTCTATTTTCTCTCCAGTGTCAAATGTCATTAAACTAGCTCTGCATAAGATGTACCTGGAACACGAACACAGGAATGAGTTTAATCAAACAAGATTGGTTTTTGTTACCAGAGTCAACCCTAAAAACAGCTATGGTTTTATTTTATGCTTTTGTTTTTGTGAATTTCGTTGAACACTATTTAAGAGCTGATGAGCTAATGCTAGATGGTTCATGATCAAGGAATTTCAGAAACCTTTTTAGCTTCCATATTGCTGACATTTGATTCATTTGATCATTTCAGTTGTAACACATGTTAGGCTTGGGATCATGAGGTTCGGGATTCAAACCCCACAATCTCTGTAACTTTGTCTGCAGTAGAGAACTGTTCTACACGGATTAAGGTTTAGGTACAATGCTACACAGAATTACAGCGTAGTACCACCCATGGTTCGCTAGTTCCAGCAGGTTTCACCGCAATGCAAAGCCATCATGGCGTTGCGGGCTTTCTCCCTAGCAGCCGTGATAAAAGTGAAATAACCTGAAATAACTGATGCAAAATCCCTAATTTGTCTTCATTCTTCAGCACTTCTACTTCTGGAATGCCAATCAAATCAAACTTTTGTTTCTGTAATTGCTGAATAATCAAGTTTCAAACCATTCTGAGGAGAAAGTTTATGGAAATCAAAATGTTTTTATCTAAGGTAATTGAAGCTTGGCAGGTAACTGGCTTGAAAGTAGGGACCAAGGTGAGAGTTCAGAAAAAGAAAGAAATTGGTTCATATTTTTTTTACTACTTTCACTGTTCATTGGTGTATATATACAATATACATTGTATACACAAACTGTTTCAAGATACCAAAGTTTTCTTCAAACTAAGCTCACATTGGTAAGTAATACACCCACTATTTAAAGATTATGAGTCAAATGTTCCGCAATATCAAGCATCTTTCAGACTCCTTCAATCTTATGAAGCACAAATCATCATCCATAAGTCTTGGACTCTCTCGTGTTATCATCCGAACTCTCGTTATGCCGTGACAATCAATACATTTCCAGCTCAGTGAATATTTCCCGGTAGTGCTGGACTCTTTGTGAGTGGTCAGCTATTTGTCCTGGCCGGGTCAAGCCATTCAGACCCACGGTCAGTCTAATTAACCAGCATATCAGCAAGACTCCAGCCAGATTAAGGAAATGCTTGTTTTCACAAACTCGATCAATGAGAGCAATTTCCAATATTGATGAGGAAGCTCCATCATGGTCTGCAGAAGTAGGATCACGATTTGCTCACATTTTTGCAAATTTGATTATTCTCAATATGAGAAAGCTTCTCGGACAAGGATTAGCTCCTCCTTGAGCAGTCCCCAGCATCTCAGTAAGGAGGTTGTTTGTCCATTACTAGATTTGACTGCCTTTATCATTGTATCTTCTGATCTGCTCAACAATACTTTTAAAGAAACGAACACATTTACACTTCAGAATTGTATTTGGTTCACAAAGAGATCATGTGATGAACGGTAGAGCTTTAGTTTTGGGATATGCTGGGCAACAAAGTAACATGGTTGAAAGAATTCTTTTTACCGGGTAATTTTTTGTTTCATTTTTATTTTCAGAGGTAGAGATTGCTTGCATCAAGCCAGAGTGTATAGATTACATTTGAAAAACATGTCTATACTGTACATGGTGGTAGGATGGTTGAAAGAAAATGATGTCGATAGAATTTTTGAAATTATTTAATAATGTTGTTGAGGTCAAGAATCTTGAAGTGCAAGAACTAGGGGTGACTATTGACCTAAAGCGACTATTGCGATAGCGAAAGTCCATTGCAACTTACTATTGCGATAGCGATAGACTATTGTAACTCACTATTGCAATAACTATTGCGAGAGTTTTTTTTTGTACAATTACGCAATAATCAGCTAGATATCTTATAGGTTTTAGTACAAATGTTTAATTGATGTAAGACTATGTAAGAAATCATAAATGAAAAGACTTTTTGTCATTTTGCTATTTCCTATCTCTAGTTCTTCCCTTTTGACATTCTAAAAATCTTGAATTTAATGCAGTGAGGCGTGAGTAAATTATTCATTATTAAGGGAAAGTTAATAGTTTCGATAGTATCAATAGTTTACCTTACTATTGCGATAGTGATAGTGTTTTTGTATATACTACAGGATTTTAAGACTATTTCTGTTCATCTTATCAATGTGTCTGCACAAGTCTGGTTTGACAGTTATTATTTTGGGAATAAATATATTGATAATGGCCTTGTTAACTCACAGAAGAACATGAAGATTTTCAGGATAACAACTTCTTTAATGTGAAAATGCATGACGTTTCGGAGTATAGATTGACTCCTACATCAGGTTCAAAGCAGGCTCTGTCTCGATTTTGAGAGTGAATAATGTTCAGGGATTCTTTTGACCAATCAGCATGTAGATTGGATGGACCACCTGGGTAGCCCCCACTTTATCTTCAATATGTAAACCTTCCACTCATAAATTTTCTGAATCCACCTCTGGGGATATTTCCTTTGTTTGAAGATTTCTTTGACTGAATTATGCAAGTCCAAGTATTAAGTCCAAGTATTTTGTATCAAAATTCACCATTTTGAACATGTACATGAAATCTCATTACAAAGGAAATATAGCTGTAAGCAGTTGTAATGTTTTTTCAAAAGTTTGATTTTAATTGTTGATGATGGATTATGTGTGAACCTGACAGGAAGGAAAGAGAAAGAGCATAAATTCATGTTCATCCTGCAGTTTTGTTTCGTTTGAACTGCTTATTATTTTATATTTTCATCTAATAGACAACTTTTAGTTTTCCTTTTTCAGAATCTTGTCTATTAATTGACAAATTTTTGCAGAATATATTTCTGAGGTCCAAAGTTAGTTATGATGTCAATATTGATATCCAATTTCAAGAAGGATCTTTTTCTATTCACACATTTATCAAACTTTTTGTAAGAAAATATTAATCTTAATAAAATATCTTTTGAAAGACAAAATTCAATTTTACAAAAGGGCATTTTTTGGGGACACTTTTTAAAATTTCATTTCTTCAAAATTTGGGTACTTTTTTTTACCAGAAAGAGTTCTAGGTCTAAAAGTGCTGCCATTATTCCAGACCGTCAATGAGTCAGTACTAAACTTGCTTGAGGCAGAAATACTGCTGTGATAATCAAATTCCAATCCTCTGTGGTGTAGTCATGATGAAACAATTATGTTCACTGAGCAAGATCTAATTGCCATATTTTTCTATGCTATTGATTTATTTTTGGTGCGTATTATAGAAACAAAGAATGCAGTTTTGTTAAATGAAATTTTAAAAAATTGTCTTACCTTAAGACTATAATTATCATGCAAATTATGTTTTTGTGTTATGTTATTATGTAAAATTATTTTCACGAAGCCAAAGTTTGTGTCTTCCCTTCCTGCCTTTAAACATTTTGCCCATAAATCTGTATAGATATGAATTTTCTCCTGTATATTCTTTATTTAAAACATGATGTTTGAATTTATCAGCAAGAAGGAATACAATGTGTAGACACAATGATGAATTCTTTGATCTAAGATATACCTTTTTTGTTCATTATTACACAATAAAATATTGATTTGATACTGAAAAACAGTTCAAGGATGAACATACATCCCTTTGTAACAAATTTTTTTTTTCAATAAGTCACTAACCTTTGTTTCACCGGTCCAGCATTTACCTTCTCTCTCATGTTTCTATTGCAAATCCTCACTGAGCTAAGCAAAAGTAATGCCCTTTTAAAACATTATCTTTGATTCCCTTAATGCTTTTTAACAAACAATAATGAATATATTGGATGTTAAAGGGGCAGTAGCACGTTTTTTCGCTCAAATAAGTTGATGAAATGTATTTGAAAAATAATTTCACCAATAGTAAAACATCCTTCTCCTTCTTGGAAAATAAAGTTTAAAATGAGTGTACATGTTTTGGTAATGCCATGGGAATCGTCTTTTGTAATACAAAATGATAAATTGTGTTCACAATAAAATGGCCGCCATGCAATTTTTGCTTTATACGCAACATAATTTTTACCACTACAGATAATTGGTTTGTGTAATAAGATGTTTTACCCTCTAAAGTAAATTTAAATGACATAAACTATCATTATAAATGGGAAATTTGAAAAAATAAATTTTGCAAAAAACGTGCTACTGCACCTTTAAATTACAGTTGTACATTTCTCTAGCATTTCAATAATTACATTATTCCCATTCCTTACAGCTCATATAAAGTCGCTAGATAATTCAAGATTTTGATCTAACTGATGCAGCGAGCTCTTGTGTTGAAATCATATCTTTCTACTGTCCCAAGGGTGCCTTTATACATTGTTTTAAGTACACATTTATGAGAGGGTATACCTTTGTATAATATTCTTAACTACATGTGTTAGTCATACAGCTCTGGTTTCAGTCTCCTGGGAGAGGTGCAAAGCCATTTGAAGTACACTGCTGTTGTTTCTCATGTTTATAATATTAATAAATAGCAATAATATCCATCCTAACACCTTATGTCCAAGGCCCATAGAACTGAGTGGAAATCTACTTTATAATCACTGGTTGGCAGGCACTGAACTCTTTGATTTATCCCAGAACGATCCTTCACAATCTGTGCTGATCCTGGATAATTCCTATAAATTGACCATCCAGAATGATTTGCAACAAATTATTGAGTAGCTGACATGTTAATAAATAAGTCTCTAAAAGGAAAACGTTTCGTGCATAGGCGTATCACTTTTATTTGTTCACATAACACTTTTTATTGTCATAAGATGAAATGTTGTATTAGCAGCATAATTATTGCTAAATCGATCGTCTATCCGTCCACCAGAAGTATGGGTCTCTGTCTGTAGAACAATAACAATAAAGTTTGTATTTGTCAACAGGAGAGGTTTTGATGTGAAATTTGTTGAATAGAAATGTCTTTAGAATTCTTTTAAAACTGCAGAGATCTTACACAGATAGATAAAGTCATGATAAACGCTAGGGGTGTAACAATAGATCAAACTATCGATTAATCGCAAAAATTACTGTGTACGGTAGTACTTTATCAATAGTAAAATGATCCATAGCATCGATATCACGGCTAAGTTTCAATAGTTTATTAGATTCAGTTGTTTTCTTGAAACTAAAAGTAAATTTGCACACAAATGCGGCTTTTAGATTCGAAAATGCTTGAACACTCCAAACAGATCACAGGCAGCTAAAAATAACAACAGGAAGATCAAAGAGTTTTCATTCTTGTAACTTTTACGCTAAATTCTGTCACTTTGGAAGAAGAAATTGCAAAATAAAGACAATAAAACACAGTTTATTCTAGAATTTGTTCTTTTTAATATATTAAAAACTATCTCAATAGTTACTGCATTAGTAGGTCACAATAGACTATTGCTATCGCAATAGTTAGTCACAATAGACTATCACTATCGCAATAGTAAGTCACAATAGACTATTGCTATTGCAATAGTTAGTCACAATAGACTATCACTATCGCAATAGTTAGTCACAATAGACTATTGCTATCGCAATAGTTAGTCACAATAGACTATCACTATCGCAATAGTTAGTCACAATAGACTATCGTTATCACAATAGTTAGTCACAATAGACTATCACTATCGCAATAGTTAGTCACAATAGACTATCACTATCGCAGTATTTAGTCACAATAGACTATCGTTATTGCAATAGTCCTTGTAGGTCAATAGTCACTCCTAATAAACACAGCTGATATGTGCGGATCCACACAGAGATATTGAGTGGAAATGTGATATCTGTAAATTGATTCCTGAGTAAATAAATAGTAGGGGTGACCATTGACCCAAAGAGACTATTGCGATAGCGATAGTCTATTGGTACTTACTATTGTGATACAGATAGACTATTGTAACTCCCTATTGCAATAACTATTGCGATAGGGTTTTTTTGCACAAATACGCAATAATCAGCTAGATTTTTATAGGTTTTAGTAGAAATGTTTAATTGATGTAAGGACTATGAAACCAAAATCAGTAAAGAAATCATAAATAAAAAGACTTTTTGTCATTTTGCTATTTCCTATCACTAGTTCTTCACTTTTGACATTCTAAAATGAAAAATCTTCAATTAAATGCAGTGAGGCTTGTGTAAATCATTCATAAGGGAAATGTAATAGTTTCGATAGTATCGATAGTTAACTTTACTATTGCGATAACGATAGTGTTTTTATTTATACTATCGATATAGTACTATTGCCAAGCCAACTATTGCGATGCATCGATAGTTCGATGTATTGTTACACCCCTATTCAATAGTAACATCATTTTCTAGAAGGCTTGATAGTCTTGAAATCAACATAACTTTTTGAAAAATATGTTTGAGAAGGAATGAGAATATAGCTAATAAATCAATGATTTTTAAGACATTTAGATATTAAATTGTAATAACGTTTGGCTTACGGTTCATAGTTCTTGAAATAATCATTTCATATCAAAATGGGTCATTTTGAAAATGTTTGAAAAAATCAAGGAAATAATGTTACTGTAAGTGGATCATTTGAACAATTGGTAAAATTCATATATTTATTTTTATTTTAAGAAAAGAATGATGTTATTCAGCTGCAGAGATAGATCGGAAAAAAGAGAAGCAAATACACATGTATATGACATGTTGCCAGATTGATCCAAACAGAGATAAGTGAAAATCAATGCACATACACACAGAGTGATGACTGACGATTATTGTATCGTGATGTAACTCTGTCTCTCTCAATTGTGCTTCTATTATAACCACAGGGGAATGTCTACATACACGTAACTTGATGATTTGACCACAGTTGCTCTCCGAGGATGGTGATAACACAATAATTACCAGAGTTCAGTTGGTGTGAAAGTTTTGCAGGTATTTGCACTGCATGGAGAGAATATTCTACCAATACAAAATGCATGAGGATTCAGAATACATGTATACATGGACTCCATGTACAGATTATTCACCGATATTCAATTCACGAAAATTTAGGGGGCGGGATAGCGCGTTCGCCTTCGGATCAAGAGGTTCGGGGTTCGAATCCCGCCAGGGGAACAGCAACAGTAAACAACTGTTCTACACGCAGTAGGGTTTGGGTGCAATGCTACACTGAATTTCAGTGCAGTACCACCCATGGTTCACTAGTTCCAGTTGATGCTCGCAGGTTTCACCGCAATGCATAATCACATGGCGTTGCGGGCTTTCTCCCTGCCATAATACTAGCAGCCGTGATATAAGTGAAATACTCTTGAAATACTCTTTAAACCACAACTCACCTCACCTCACCTCATTAAAAATTTATAATATTTGGCCTGCATGTAGAGAATATTCTACTAATACACAATTCACAAGTGTGATAATATATGGACTACCCGGTAGATGTAGAATTATTATTCCGATATGATATTCACGAAGATAATATGGTTCTCATTGTTATGCTGATCTTGTAATGCATACTTTGAAATATTTGTATTATTATGGTATGATGCATGATTGGTATTGTATGCTTGTACCAGTCAGTTACTATGAACATTGATACTTTTGTTTTAAAGAATGATGTTTTAAATAATAATGGTTTGAAGTTTAAGCCAAATTTTGAAGTCATATTAATGACTTCATCTAGATTTGAATACAGTGCTCAGATTCTTTCATTCTGCAACATTTTCAAATGTCA
This sequence comes from Gibbula magus, assembly GCA_936450465.1. Taxonomy (NCBI): domain Eukaryota; kingdom Metazoa; phylum Mollusca; class Gastropoda; order Trochida; family Trochidae; genus Gibbula; species Gibbula magus. The sequence goes on from OW388295.1 coordinate 70,241,687, forward strand.
TGTGAAGCTGTTTCTGTCATCCTATAGGAATAGACTTGAGATGAGATTTCTGTTTGGCAAAGCTTTTTTTCAGTGATTGCAAGTGGGATATGATTATCAACTGGAACCATTGTACCTCGAGTAGACTACCATCAATAAGTTTTGAAGTAGGTACGGTGGACTACAGCGGAGTAGATGAGCTAGGATTTGTTGCAAGTGTGGTGATCGGTTTTGTTCAGTGAGAACTCATCAGACCAAGTGGGACTACTGGGAAGAGAGAGTGTTTTTAGAGTGTCGAGGCACGGTGGTGCTGTCTATTGTAACATTCTTGGCAGAATTATCCCATTTATTTATCAATAAGTATTGGTTTGAAACATGAAGTTTACACAGATTTTGAACGCGAAAAGAAGAAGGGTGTGGCTACCAAACACATAGCAAACCAGGCGGTTGACAACTTCAAGGGTTTAATTTTAACGTTTCGCCACTTCTTCAGACAGATTATGAACGTCATGAGAACAACATAAATTTTGCATGGATTAGTTCATTTCAATGTTTTGCATACCGTTATCTAGAAGACAGCTACGTTCAGAGATTCATGGGTGCTGATGCATCTATATTGCTGGTAAGATTGTCATTACTGATCATTACTTCTTGGCTAATCTTCCTGTAACTCGACCTATAGGAACAGCATCTCAAGTAAAGAAAGGTTAGTAATATTGGAAAATAATCAGTTATGAAGGTGCAACCTACTCAACCATCGCATGATTACGTTCAGTTCATTACATTTTAATTTGCAAAGTTTCCAAACAGGAAGTTACTAATATTCGGCAGTTGTATGATTAGTTGACATGATGATTGAGTTCGTTCATGCATAGTCTTTGATAAGACCAATTCATTTTTGCAAACTGTATTTTGGATATGGGGGTATTTTGACTAAAAGGTTTAAATCATCCAGTGTGGAGAACTTTGACATGTAAGCTGTAAGAGTCTGCCTTATTGCCAACTATATACCGGGTATATAAAACCCTGCGTTCTTGATCTGCCAGTCTGCTGTTTGTTAGTGGACGGAGGTTAGAATCTTGTAGACAGTCTTTAAAGGGGCTGTAGCATGTTTTTGGCAAAATTTATTTTTTCAAATTTCCTATTTATAATGATAGTTTGTGTCATTTAAATTTACTTTAGAGGATAAAACATCTTATTACAGAAACCAATAATCTGTAGTAGTAATAAAGGTGTTGTATATTTATTTATAAAGCAAAAAATGCATGGCGGCCATTTTATTGTGAACACAATTTATTATTTCGAATGACAAAAACGATTCCCATGGCCTTACTGAGCTATGTACACTCAGTTTTAACTTGATTTTCCGAAGAGATAAGGGTGTTTTACTATTGGTAAAATTATTTTTCAAATACAATTCATCGACTTATTTGAGCAATAAAACGTGCTACTGCCCCTTTAATATCCAATTATTTCCACATTACTGATATTACAGAAAGTTATTATTGGATTATTTTTAGAAAACATATGCTGACAATAAGTGAATGTTTTTGCTTTAAACATTTACCGAGAATCAGACACCATTATATTGAACTGTCAATAGCTTTCTCAATTGATAAGACTGAAACTGTCTCAACTGAAGTTGATAACAGAGTTTAAGGTTAAACCATAGCCTCTGTTAATAGATTCCAGAGACTACAGTGATAGAGGAATCTTTCACTAAGCTGGTGAACGTAACCAGTATTTTGGCATAACCATAATCCAGGGTCTCTAGTCTGGTGTTTGTGAGATAATTGAAAGCAAGAAGAACCCAGCTGACATACTGTCTTGGTATCCAATATATAACACATTACATGACGCACTAGTTAAATTAACTTTCATACCTTGTAAGTAATCTCATCTTTGCATTAGTGTTTGTGAAAGAAAGCTTTGATTTCTTGCTCTTGAACTAACATTTTGGCCATTTTATGTTTGCTCTCCTGACATGGTGTGTTTATCAGGTTGTGGAAGATATACAACCCTGCAGAGAGTTGTTCTCATCATCCACGGTTTTACACGTCACTGCATATTGACATGAAATCATTCCCTTCGTTAGTTGGGCCTGCTGGAGCTAAAAGGTTGGCAGAATGTTTATCATGTTGCCTGAGGAATCCCTTGATTGTTCTGTTGCACTGGCATTTATTTTCATTTGCAAAACCAAAGAACCCATTATAAGCAATTGTACTTGACCTTTTCATGATAGTTGATATTTTCTACTCAGAATAATTCAGAATATGACTGATGTTTGACATTTACGACATCAAAAAGTAGTAATTCATTTTAATTGAATTGAAAAACTCCCTCCTAGTTTCAATCCTTTCAAAATGGCATTTGTTTTTATATATGTTTGTATTTTATCATGTTTTTGTTGGTTGTTTGAAGGATAACTCAAAATCATTGAAAATCAGTTGATTAATGATGTTTTGTTTAAAATTGGCATCTTGCCGAGAAAGAAACGGTAATCATTTGATCTCACATTTCCAAATAATTCAATGTCTTTATTGCTTTATTCCTATTTTGTGCTTGATATCATTGCTGTCAATTACCTGTTGTTCTCTGCTGAAAGCTAAGAGTGGGAGTAGTATCATGTGATGATTTGTCCAAGAATGGTTTCAACTTCAATTTGACCAATGGCGCTTTTGTTTATATTTTTGTGTCAATTTACCACCTGGCAATGGCGATTTATTCGTCAATTATGTGGTTTGTGCTTGGTGTCGTATAACTTTTTCAGTAACAATTAAAACTTTAGGAACTTGCATTTGGCATCATTTATAAGACATATTTTTAAGGATGGAATCGTAATATGACCACTGGTGTGTTTTGTCAAGAATATTTCCCATAATAAGAATAGCAATTGGTACAGTGAATGTTAAAGATCAATTAAAATTTGGCTTTTCTTGTTAAAAAAATATAGAAGTATCCAGTCTACCGTTGTCACTGGTCATCAAAGATCTTTAAGCAATAACTCAACAATTGGCGATTCCTGTACAATAATGAATGGAGTCACTCTTACCCTTGTAGTTCTCTTTCAACATGAAGTTAACATTTGGTACTTCTTGTTCAATATCATTGCAATCAACGTTACCCTTGTAGCTGGTTTTCAAAGATCTCTCAACATCAATTTAGCCATTGGTGGTTGTTGTCAAAGAACTGTTCCTTGTGGAGATGCTCTTCTCATGTTTGTTCTTTCCAGGCAAGAAAATTGATACTCATCAGAAATTTTGTGTCAAAGAGGGCTCCTGAAGTCTCATGACTTTGAAGACATCTTTCAAGCCCTGTATGTTTGATCTTTCAGATGGCTGGTTAAATCATGCATGAACCGCCCACTAGTTTCTGTTGCTTTCTAAAGCTTTATAAAAGGATAGGAAATGTTTTGGAGATTTGTAGAAATTTGCATAACAAGTTAACCCTTAACATGGGGAGAATTCTGGAAATAAACTCTGAGCCTATGTCTTCTTTTATAGACATACTGATTGAATGGTTATTAATGATTTTTATTTCATAAAAAAGTGATATTTTACTTCAGAGGACAAAAAGAACAAAAAAAAGGAGAAATATATGTTGAAGGATATCGTTGAAGGATATCAGTAAAGACTGGTGAAAAATTCACTTTAAAATAATACTATGAACTAGTGATATAATAAGTTACCAAGAGTCTACATCAAGGATGTGAGGTTTAATGGCTACTCCAGGGGAATGCATACCTAATATGAAGTCATTTTCATAGGTGTAAAACATTTAGGAAGTCTCAAAAATGACAATGGGAGAAATCTAGATAACTATTGTAAAACTGGAATATCACAATTCCAGTAGATTTAAAAAAATTACCACCCAGAAACATGATTTTTCAGAATTGCCAAAAAATAATTTCTGTCACCAAGTCTTAAGTTGTTATTGCTTGCAACCACTGTCCACTTTGAAGGTTATTTTGTCTTGAACTATGGTTTAAGTATAAGATATACGGGGCACCTTGACCTCGCTGTATTTGTGTAAGGTTGAAAACAAACAAGTCTAATGTACACCTGTAGGGATGTGAAACTCTGTCTACCTGTCTGTTTCCTGAGCTATTACAGGTGTGCAGTAATCACTGTAAGTAAAAGCACTTAATTAGTCTTTATTCATCAGGTGTGGTCTCACTAGATTTGAGAATAATGTGGAATTTTCATGAATGGAGTTGTATTCTTATATAGGTACCGGGTATACCAATTTACAAATGGTTTGTGCTATTGATTGTAAAACTACAAAATTTGTTTGAGTCACTGAGCTCAAATCTGTTGTTCTAGCCTTAACTCCAAACCATTGAATTGATATTTGCAAATTATCTTTTTGGATAATTTTAACAAATATATTTTGAGTATCATTTTACTTTCTCAATATCGCTAATGATCAAAGGGCCTTATAAGTTTATTCAAGGCTTCTAATTTTTCATCACACGTCCAGCTTAGGTTTGTGTTACATTAATTTACTTACCTTGCTTATATTTAAAGTATCTATGTCAGTGAAACTTGATCATGTACTTTAGTGAAAGAAAACTATTTTAATCATTGACATCTAAACTGTTATCTGACACCAAATAAATATTATTATAAAAGTAAAAAAATAATTGGCAATGGAATAGGATTAAGGTAATGATATTCATCCGAGATACGTTCATGTACAGTTAGCAATTGATATCAACAACAAGTTTAGCTTAAATAAAACCATGTATAACTGATTGTCAGTTTGCCACTGTTCATCAATAAGAATTTTCAGGTGAAGTGGTATAGTGATAAATGTCCAAGGGCTTTCAGTGTGACGGTTAAAACTCATATGGTACTGATTTTGCAGTATCGAAAAGATTTTATTTGGGTTTTTTTTCCAGCCAATCATGAAATAACGGCCAGATGATTACAAATGTATTACAAATCTAACTAGCAAACAACTAGTTGGTAAAAGTTTTTTTGTATAAGAAATATTTTAGTATTTTTGGAAGTAATTAGCAAATATTGAGTTTTGGAAGAATTATTATCACCTTCTCTGACGTAAGAAGTTATATATCCATAAATAATGCCTCTATCTTTCTTCAAGAATTATCATTAAAAAATATGAAATATTTTTACTGGAGGTATATTTTGGTTTGTCATAAACCCCCAACCAACCTGATCATCCCTTGTTAAAGCCATTCAAGAATAGTTCGGAACTATTTACTTTAGGTAAAGATTCACAGCATTACAAGAACATGTAGCATGTTGTTAAAGTCACATGTCAAACATCATCAATTGTGTTATTCTATCCAGAAATACTGACTGTTGCTGAAACATATTTATTCTAATGCTTATTAGTTCATTAGTTATAATATAAGAGAACAAAGTCGTTATTTTGATTTAAAAAAAGGAACATTGTATCACAGTCAGCAACCTTGTAATCAAAAATAATTTTTTAAACTTATATGTAGCAGACAAACTAACACATTTTGTTTGGTAGTGTTTAATAGGTTATGTAACTAGGAAACATGCAAATAAGACTGTCATTTTGGACTGTTCATATGCATAACACTGTTGCTCAATGTTCATAGAATTCAAGTAATTGTCATATATTGGCATTTGGAGATGAATATGCATGTAGAGAGAGATGATTTGAACTTAAATAGGCACACATGGTATTCTGTAACGTATGAAAGGCACAAGGAGTGTTATGAAAAATACTCTTTGTCTCATTAATAACAATATCTTCAAAAGGAGCAGTCAAGCCTGTTATCGAGTGTCTGAGCATAATGTTGATTCAGCAACTTATAGAATATTCCCAATAACTTCCAACAGCTGTCGCAAGCGATTTCTCTCTTTATTGCATGATAAGCATTTTATCAGAAAGTGTAAAATGGGAACACAGATTTAAAGAATGTTTTAAGATTTCACTATCAGTTTGGGCCCATGTTTTAAAAGCTGTCTTAGCAGAAGAGTCATTAATCATTGAAGGATAGATCAATTCACAATGGGAACAAAAGATTATAATAATGAGAAGAATATTTATATCAAGCACCCGTGATGATGATACTTCAAAGTTTCTACCATGTATCTTTCCTTTTAGTTTGAATGGAATATTGTTTAATACCGTTAATGTTAGTGGAATTGAATGTTGATCAGTGTCCATATTTGAATCTGTTCTATTATTCCTGTCAATAAAAAAATAATAAATAAAAGCCTATCTCCAAGACTTCAAGATGCTGCCAATATTGATAATTTTCCTAAACTAAAGAAGGTCTAAATATATTTAATTCTCAACTCCCAGGGTAGTATGCAAAAACATATAGACAAATACATACAAATTTTAAAATTGAAACCATGGGGATTCACACCAAGGACCCCCAGTTGAGAGGCTGACACAGTACCAATTGAGCTTAAGAAACATTCCACTTGGCCAAGATAAAAGGAATGCTTTTGACCTCACCCTGCCCATCTAGATTCTTATCAAGTGTTTTGCAAGTTAGATAATCAATGCTTATGCACCTATTGCAAACTCTCTATATGAGGTAATCTAAATTAATTAATTAATTAATGGTCTGGTGCAGGTAATTAGCAGTGTGCATCATAACCTGTAGATAACTGTACAAGACGCAGTGACATGTAAGTACTACCTGTGTAACACAGTACAGTTGAATCAATGGAGACAGAGGAGTGTGACAGGTGCATGAACATATACTGTAATCGAAGAGTAAAGTGTGATGCGTATAAATTTAATCTGAGCTTATATCTATACGCATCATGCTTATGGCGTGATATGTCGTCAGTCATCCATCATCCATCATCCATCATCCATCATCCATCATCCAGAAACTTTTCACATTTTCAACTTCTCAAGAACTGCTGCACCACCAAAGCTGAAATTTTGTAGGGAGGTACCTTTCAGCCAACTTCCAAATGCAAGGCATAACTCTTGCCAGTCTCCATTACTGGCTGATTTAGGACTTGCAGTATTTCTTTAAGAAATCCAGGCCCACTATGCATTTCTGGTGCAGCGATTCACTTTCTAGGCACAACCAAGCGAGGGAAATACTGCAAGGATTAAATCGGCCAGTAATACAGACTGGCAAGAGTTATGCCTTGCGTTTGGAAGTTGCCTTTCACCTAGAGGATCAAAGTTTGCTCCTGACATAAGTAGGACACATAACTTGAGAAGAAAATAGAATTCTCTCTCTCCAAAATTTGTACCACTGTGTATCATGAATTTGGGAAATTGGTCAACACACCATTTGAATTGGTTGGGTCACCTTGAAAATATCTACAAGATTATTTTACGAATTATGATACTTGGACAATTGATTTTGCCCAAATTTCGTGTCATGTCATGTTTTTGTTATGCACTGACACTGAACACGTGTCACAGCTGCTCTTGCTGCATTTGATATTGTGAGATTTCTGTCTTCATTGTCATGACCAGCACTATCGCTGCAGTCTGGGGCTGAATCTCTGATAGTAGTCCCTAGAATTTTGATATGCAGTTCTAGCAACAGATGCTTCAACATAGTTGCAGCGGTCATATGTGGAATAGACCTACACTATAATAGACTTCCGTTATAGCTGAGAACATTAGCTCAAAAAGGCTGTTGAAACCCATCTATTTCAGCAAGCTTTCCAAGATAGACTCATGACAATTTGTGTAAAGCGCTTTAGAGTGATATATGTCAAATAGGGATTATTATTATTATTACCAAGGTATTATTATTATTATGAGATGGGAAACTGTAGCTATTACGCTGATTAACTTGTATTAAACTTATGATATACAAGTAGATTCAGGTATGATTCCATCTGGATTTTGAAATTGTTTTGTCTCTTTGTCACGTTTAAACGTTCAGAAAATTGTTGAAAATTTCAATTATTTTACAAATGATTTTACTTGTATCTTTATAATTTATTTTCCACATACCACTGCACAACACATTGATATTTGTGCTTGTTTTGTACGCAGGGTTGCACTTTGCGCTGCACTTGCACTAAGTGCAGTTTGGTAGAGCTTCTCCATCAATCCAATTGTTTTGCTGCATAATGCAGAATGAGTGTAATGCAATACATACTTACATGATCCAATCAATGATTGGGACATTGATTAGTCTATAATGAGTTCACATAGTGTTTTGTAGATTTAACAAATAATTGATGCAGTTCATTGTTCAGTTGTAGGTGCACATCGTTGCGGAATGAACTGAATAAACAAAGGATGTATCTTATGGAAATTACTGTGTTAACATTCCCTCTGGATTGTGTTGCCTTAGTCCTCGACACCAAGAGATATGTGCAGAGAAAAGAAAAGATTTTTTTTCCAGTGATATGCATTGCTTCTTCCAATGGGAGTTATCCCCCTTTGCCCTTTGGGCCTCTTTGAAATTCATATTCCCTCTGTACGCCCACATATTTACGATCCTAACCTCTGTTCTTTTAAGAAAACTTTCTCAGTTCAAAAGGGAGTGTCCTGATTGGTTGCATTTGAAACTAGTTGTGCAATCAACGACACCGTTGTAAAAGTGACATTTGCCAATGACACGTCATAATGCTATATATATATATATAAATGTTTTATGTGTTTTCCTCAAAATATGCTATTTGATTTAGTGAAAACAATTGATCATAAACGTGCTGATAGATAAAGAAGACCAAATCAGAAATAAAAACAGTAGATAGTTTATTTGTGTTATATACATCCGATATATTTGAAGGACATAAGCTAATTAGCAAGACCCTTTACAGTAAAATGCTAAGGACGTAGCTGATGAAAGCTGTGATTGGAGAAGAAGCAGAGATATTCTATGAGGTACCCCTTTTCCCCGCTTGAGGATTTTGCTGGAACCAAGATATATTGCCTAATATAGCAGAGGTTGGGATCGGAAATCTGAAGAGAGTAACATCTGTGGGAAGAGAACGCTGTATGCCTTGCTAAACAGATTCATCATTGGCATTGACATAACACAAACTTCATTCATATGTATCGTAAGAACCTTATGTACTATACAACCACCATTGCTAAGAAAAGAACCTGAATATTTTGCATATTTGCATTCAGTCATCAACAAGTACCTGAAAGTAGCATTGCTTCAACAGTGGTGATTTTATTTTTCATTTTATCCAATCCTTGCTGCTTGCTGCTTGCGCTTATTTCGATTTTGTCCTCACATTCTGTAAACATTCAATCATGATATCATGCATTGAAATTATGGTGATATTCTTCCAAATCCATAATGTATCGAGCAATTTGGGACAACCTCTTAAATTCTTCTCAGATTTTACTCTCCTGCAACCTTAAAGGCGCTGTAGCATGTTTTTTCGCTCAAATGAGTCGATGAAATGTATTTGAAAAATAATGTCTCCAATAGTAAAACACCCTTCTCTCTTTGGAAAGTCAAGTTACAAATGAGTGTACATGGTTCCGTAAAGCCACAGCTATCTTTTTTGTCATTCGAAATAATAAAATGTGTTCACAATAAAATGGCCGCCATGCAATTTTTGCTTTATACGGAACACCGTTATTACCACTACGGATAATTGGTTTGTGTAATAAGATGTTTTACCCTCTAAAGTAAATATAAATAACATAAACTATCATTATAAATGGGAAATTTGAAAAAATAAAATTTGCAAAAAACGTGCTACAGCGCCTTTAACCCTAAACTAGTCAAAATCTGATATGGAGTAAATTCAGATTCAACATGATACTAATGTCACACAAACTCCACAAGCTCCAGCATTTATACAAGTTTAACTTACACGTTTCAGATAATTTATGAGCCAGTAAACAAACAAGGAAATAGAGAACCATCATATATTGACATATTGGAAAGATAAAAAATCGTAACTGTGTCTGAAAGAGACATATAGAAACACTAGACTGAACCTTCTATACATGAGACTGCTGTCAAGTGAAATCTTTATTTATGAGACAATACCACAATGCTGATGTTCAGATTTGAACCCTACCATTTCGTATTAACATTCATCAAAGATTGAGTTTGTTGCTGTCTTGTCTAGCACTGAAAAATATGAGGATGGAACAACAATTTAAAGAGTGGGCTCTATCAGGTTTTTATTTTGTGGAAAAAAAATTTGAAAGGACATTCCTGTTTACATGTATGTTATTAATACATGCTTATTGCACAATCCAGGTGAGGGTAATATTTTCATGACTTTATATTTTAAAATTTGATAAAGGCTACTGCACATTCGTTCAATAATATAGACAATCTGAGAGGTAAAGCAGATCATCATAACTGCGAGTGTGTTGAGTTTTGCTGCGACACAACGAGACCTCGTTGATTAGTTTAATGATGGAGTAAGGGCTTCTTTGTAAATAATAAATCAATTAACGTTTTTTTTTATTTTAGAAAAATTAGAATTAGTGAAAATACATTATTTTTCATGTCACTGATTGCAAGAAAGCAAGTTGGCGACCAGTCAGGGATAAAAACCTCTCTCTAAAAAAGCCTTAAAATTTTATTCATGTGCCCAAACCATGTTTCCTTGTAAAAGTAGTTTTTAAAATTTTGTTTATCTCATTTTGTCATTATCATCAAAATATGATGTTGGATCTTGGATGGAGGAAGAATTTAATTCTCCTGAGATTTGTACTCCCAAGATTCAACTGATAACGGATTGCCGGACGATATCCAATTTCAAAATGGCAGCATATTCCCCCATCTGTGAAGGACAGGAAAATGAATCCAATATAGTCTGGAGAAGACATGAGAACATGAGATTGTACTTACCGAACATGACATCGGTGTCTAGAACCCTTTGGTTAATAAGAGATCCAGTCTTCATTTTCCAGAAATATGTTGTTCAGGACTGAATCCAATGATAAGGCAATATAGTGTCATTTTGATATCCAAGGTTGGAGTTCGATTCCATGGCGTACCAATAGGCTTTTAAAAGGTTCTTTCATTGCTTGACAATAAGATAAATGAGGACAGAAAATTAAGTCGTGCTGCAATTTCATCAAAGATGCTTTCGAAGCAGAAGGTAAATGTTCAGTGTAAAATGTATGTTGTGTTTGCTTGTGGCCTGTGGCACTGACTGGCATTGTTCAACGTGCTGCTCTCTGATATAAGCTCACCTGATTTCAATGTAAAATGTATGTTGTGTTTACGTGCCTGTGGTGACTGGCACATAGTTCAATTTACTGCTGTAAGTAATAGATGAAAGTCAGCTGATTAATGGCAAAAGGGAGACCATTTTCTGGTTCCTATTGAGACTTAAGGGTTTCCTGTTCTGATCCTTTATTCAAAATATGTATTTATTTGACTAACAGAATAATTTGGATTTCTAAAGAGAAGGCTCCCACAAGTATGTCTGCTGTAGAGAACTGTCCTATAGAAAGTCAGGTTTGGGTGCAATGCTACACTGAATTTCAGTGCAGTACCATCCATGGTTCACTAATTCCAGTGGATGCTCACATGTTTCACCGCAATGCATAGTCACAGTAGTGTTGCAGACTTTCTCCCTGCAACTAGCAGCCATGATATACAGTCAAACCGCGATAATCTGGCCACGGATAATCCGAATCTCGCAGTTTCCGAACGGTAGGACCATGTAACCAAACTAATCTCTTTAGTAATCCTCCGTACTCAGTAATCTGAACATTTCACTATCCGAACGTTTTTGATGAAAAACGGAAGCGTTCGGATTATCGAGGCCTGACTGTAAGTGAAATAATCTTGAAAGCGGCATCAAACCCCAATCCACATCACCTCACCTCACCCTGAAGTAAGATGTAACCTAGGGTTTAAAGGTAATCTATGGTTCAGTATTCTTCCTAGGAAGTTAGAAATAACTTTGATTGATTGGTCATACAGGGAAGCAATATTTAGTGCCTTTAGCATGTTTTATGGCATAGATATGTTTGCTCTGTATCCTGTTTAAAGACATTATTTTCCACAAACATGATTAACTCGACTTAATAAGGTAACAATCTATACACTTCTAAATGACTTCAGGCCAAGCTTATTCCGATCTAGACTGATGATGGCTCTTGTGAGGCTGGTTGGTGTGAATAACAAGTCCTCAAATCATGCAGTGACTGGACACTGGTCACTTGAGACTGTCAGCTGACCATTGGTAATGAGAAAATCTCAAAATAACTGTCTCCTACAACTATACCTAGTAATAATGATAGCGAAGTAGCAGTTAGGAATACTGATTTGAACTTTCAAGGACATTACATTAAACATCTCCACAGCTAGTTACAATACAGAATGAAAGCCTGCAACACTGTGGTGGTTATGTATTGTAGTGAAACCATAAATAGTACTTCAATGAATTCTAATGTAGCCTTGGGGGGAAAGTCATATAAGCAAAGCTAAAATTATGGTTGTGTTGATTGTAAATTATTGATAGACATTCCATTTGAAAAAGTGGTTGGTGTTTTTGTGAGAGCTCAATCATGAGAAATCCATACGGCTTTGATTTGATGTCTTAGGTGGCACTTACTTTATGTAAAATACGGTCAACTTTTGGTTGTGACACCCGCTGATTGTGCCCTTACTTCAGGAGAGGTTGATCATACTGCTGTAATCTGGCTGTATGTTATACCTTGGAGCTTTGTGGACTCACAGTTACTTGCTGTCTTCATGATAAGGATAGCATTTGCATATTCCATTACAGTTGAATACAGAAAGATCACTTTCTCCAATAAGCATGTCTTTGAAGATAATGCAGTGGCTTTGTGGCAATTACTGCTGTTGTTGTGTTGGAATGGAATGTTTTTGCTCACAGCATGTTTCTAATTTAGGTAATGATAAACTTCCATTTCTCTCTGAAATTTTGTGTTTTTGTTGTGAATGTATTTTTGCTTATTTTAGAATAATGTCACAATTTACCAAATTTTGTTCTGAATATTTCAAGCATTATTAATATCAGTTTAAATAAATAGATTTATCCTTTTTTTTTATTCCTATGTTCATGAATTTATTTTTTAAATGTTCAGTGTTGAAGTACCTTTGAGTACCAATTACTCAGTTCAATTAATCTAGATGAATGACAGCTTACAGAGCTGTGTTTGAACATGTCATTATTTCTCAGATCTTAAAGTAAGTCTGATACAAATTATTGTTAAAGTTACATCAAGTTGGCAAAAGAATGTCAAGTGACAACATGTTGGCACAAGATTTTCAAACCAATTTCAGGTTTTAAAAGCATAAGCCAGGTTAGGGATTGGAAATATTATTCTTTAATGTCCATCCATGTTAAAATTTATATGTCGGCAAAGGTAACTGCTCTTGTCACTAACCTGTTGGCATATATATGCCAAAAATATTGCTTTGAATAAGTGTCAAATTTTGTAAACAGAATTATCATACCGGTAATATAATAAAAAAATAGGACCAGTTCTTTATGGCATGTGTAAATAAAGAATGGCAATTGAACAAATGTTGTCAGTGAAAATTTTGAGAAATTATGAACCCTTAATTGCCAATAATCCATCAGCAAAGTAAACATATATTCTATCACAATTTGTTCTTCCTTGGTAAACATTGGTACCCTGTTTCAGTAATATGTCTCTTTCATCACTTTCCACTTCAACAAAATCAACAGAATTTGGTTTTTGAAACACCATAATATGGAATGAAGCACTGAGGACGTCTACTGGCAGTCAGTGTGCAGAAATCTTTTCCTCTGTTGAGTACATGCTCTTGTGGACCTCACCGGAGTGTGATGCCATGTCAAGAAAAGTCTGTTCTCAGAGCTTATTATCGAGCAAAGCAATGAGGGCATATATTGACAGTGAGCAGCCATCGTCTACACTTAACTGTCATAATCTTTGCCAATCTGATTGCAGTGAACTCATGACACAGCATGTGCATAAGGGACCTAATTCTTACAGCTGCTGCTTGTGCACAAAGGTCTAAAATCATTCTTGGGAGCAATGTTTGCACAATGGATCGAAATTCTTCTTAGTAAAAGTAAGCACACACATGAAAGAAATCGTTCTTGAAACCATCAAAACCTTTTTCACATCCTCACTGGCAACAACATACACATATGTGACTAAAATTTATTTTCCACTACCATATTCTCAAAAGTGTAAAATATGTGTATAAACTGGGGCATAAAAATCGTTTTTGCAGAATTATACATACAAGGATTTGAAATCTTTATTGAAATTCTCATATTTTAAAATTATATATTTGACATCTTTGTTTTAATACAACATTCCCAGAAGAACCTGAAATTATCTTGCAACTCCCACAGTAGGAACAATGAAGAAAGTTAAAATCCTTCTTGTTAGGAAGATAATACACAAATACATTAGTACCAGGCGGAAGCACCCATTCAAAAGATGGAGAAAAAAAATAAACATATTCACAAATGTCATAATTTTGGATAACAATATTTTTTCACAGATGGGAAACATACTCAGAAAACTGAAAACCTTCGTGAGCACATGCACAAGGGACTCAAATCTCTCTTTACAAAAACATGGCTGCGCAAAAGACTCAAATCTCTCTTGACAAAAACATGCACAGAAGATACCTAAAGCCTTGACACTTGCCTCTTGTTAGGATGATCTTGATGAATGGGAAGACCAGCTTATGATTTCTAAACAATTGTTTTAAAATGATTTCTGCGTAATCCTATTGCCAAGACAGTGACTGTCAAGGCTGAACATCGATCACTGTGGGTTGATGCAGATCTGGTTGTTGCTTCAGTGACTATATAGAGAATGTTATATGGGTGCCCATGTTTCAATATGTTTACAACACGAGGTCCTTAAAGATGCATGATCAGTTTTGCATGATATTTTAGTTGGTTCTAAATGTACCAAATTACAATAGGTGCTGGTTTAGGTTATATCTTCTTACTCGACTTTCATATTCACCCCCAAATGCCTAAAATATAAAATATATATGTTTCAATGAAAACAAAGGAAACTTCTCATGCATATGTAGTTTTCGATCATGTCCGCGACATGAATGGTTGTATTTTCGTTATACTGAACTGATTGACCTTAAACTAGTTGTTTTCGGTTAAAGTTGATAATTGTCAATAAAATAACACAAATTATAACATTGGACATATATGTGACCTCACCAACATGATTATGTCCCTTTAATGTTGATATTTCCCATGTGATAGCCTGGGATATACCCATGTATAGGCACAAAATTTGAAGAGACTATGAAACTAGAATGGTAAAATGTTACATAAAATGCTTGTGTAAATAAATTAAATTTTCTGCACTTTAAAAAAAATGTTGTATAAGAGACAATTGTACTTACAAAGTGTTCAATGCCTTGTTTATCCTGAATGTTAATTAACTAAATTAGCTAACCATTTGATAATGAACTGATATGAATGCTAATAATGTCCTAATCAGTTTTTTGAGGCCATAGCATTAATTTGACCAATGTGGTTAAAACATGATGCAGAACTGGCAGGGGAGACAACTGAAGAAGAAACACTTCAAGAACAGTTGTTTACCCTCTACCTGTATGAGGAGGAATATTACTAGTATTGTAATCTAAAAATTTGTCTCTGAAACAAGTATTAGTTTGAGAAAATAACTACAGTATTCTCTTGGGTATTAGACCAGGGGGCCAGGCAAACAAACATCTTAAAAACATGGGGGTGGGCTTTTAGACAGGAGAGACCTCAACTCGGATGAAGATTCATACCGGAGACTGTCAGACAGTCAGAATAGGTTTTATTAAGGTTTTGACACGTAACTTAAAATAATATTATAGATATATGTAATGTTTGACCATGGAACATCTGGCAAAGTTTGGGATTGGCTTTAACCCAGGAATAACTCCAACCATTACAACCCTCTGAAAAGTCGGGGTGGTCTAAGGCTCGGGTATGGTCTTATACCAGAGATAATACGGTATTTTATTAACTAATGAAAAAGAGCCTCATAGTCTGAAAACCTCATTGCTGAGTACTGGTATTAGACAACCAGAATCTCCTATATCACAGATATAGCCAACTGACAAATCAAATGATGGAACCTTATGATTTATGATTATTGTAAATCGGGTACACAGGGATGGTACTGTGCTTAATATTTCAGTAAATAGCTTGTTATTGACCATGATTTTCAAGTCTGTCAAGACTGGATGTAAACTTGCACCAAAATATGAAATATGATTTCCTTGTAAGATCTTACACATTATCATCTTTTTGGTTCACCAAAGGTTTATTGATTTGTGAGGAAATTTGACAGGAAACTGTGAATTATTTCTTGATCCTGTCTGAGAGAAAAAATAATTTGCTCACATTGAATCAGGTATCGGGAATGTGATAGAGTGAATGGTGGACTATTTGCAAGGATATTGGATGATTGATGCACAGGATCTAATCACAGATTCATCTCTCTAGTTTGTTTTCACATCGTGATGCTGTCAATCATGCGTAAATCTTTAACAAACATTGAGGTTTGGATGGACGATAATGAGAAGGATTTCTCAGATTTAATCATTGACTGAGGTGTGAGCCAAGGGTGCTATCTTGAGCATCATGTATCTGCAATAGACAAAGTTGTCAAAGAAGAGTGAGAATCTATGAGCATTTTCTAACTTGTCTGCCTGTACTTCCATGCAGAAAACTGTCAGTGGGGAAAATCTCACATTTACTGTACATGAGAATTTTCAGGGAAAGTATTGGGACTTGAAAATAGCGTGGATATGTTGTACATTTTAGCCAAGAGATTTTTCCTTATCTTTTATTGGATAACTAGATACATCAATGTAGTTCTGTTTCTTCAGTTTTCACCAAATAGGGATAAATGATTATGATTCTGATTTGTCAGTGAGGTTTTTTCATCTTTGATTGAGTTTTTAACGACACCCTGAAAGCATAAATTCAGGTGACTATCCTGCAAGTTGGACACTTTGCCAGGAAAGTAATAATTTTGACATTTGTCCTGAGGCATGTTAACTTTGAACAATATTTTAAACTCCTGAGAAGTAGGAACTACCAAACAACTTCTTTTCAGTGCTCACTTGTCAACAAGAGTTTTCTAAAATTCAACTCTCTGGAATGTGTGTTGCAAAGCTGCAAAATCTCATCAGGTGGTAAAATTTCCAAACATTGAAGTTGAATTGATCTTACAGGAGAGCACCTGTTTGCTGTAGCAATCAAGGGACCTCTTGGACCATTCACATTTACTATGGTATGACCCCAACAAGCAATTTTCTAGCATGTTTTAAGCCGAGATCAAAGGCACCGCGAACCCTTAATTCTGTAGTAAAGTACTCTTTATGAGTGATGTCACTTAAAGAACGATGTGCAAACGTGTTCATAGCCTCAACCATCATACATTTTGCAAAAAATACAATTGTTCCCAGAACCATTTCAAACTTTCGGTCTTGTCCTTTAACTAATGTACTAGTTCAGGAAAAAACTGTACTTTATTTCTTTTAAATTACACCTTCAGAAAACAGTTGCACCTTTACCAACTTCTTTACAGTTGACATTACAAGAGAAAAAAGGTGTTAAGTTATTCCTTCAGGGAACGTTTAAACCCTTATCAAGTAGAAACCAAGAAACTTCACCTCTACAAATGAGAAGCAGCTATGCCTTCAGGAGCTGGTTGAACTTTTCTTGTTTTATACAGGAAATAACTAACCTCCATCTCTCCAGGTGACAGTTTGAATTAATTTCTATTATGTGGAAGAAATAATTTATAATACACATTTTTTATGTATTCATACTTCATTTATGCCTTTGGGTATGCTGATTATATTTTATGTTGTAAAATAAAATATAATCACTCAAAAGTGGTGTGACAACAGGTTAGTTGAAGTATACTTGATTATGCCTCAGGGAATGTGTTACTTCCCCTCAACAGGTGCTTGTTTTTCTCTCCACTGAAGACGACTGCTGTGATGCAAGAGCTAGATCAATACTTAATGACAAGTTGCTATTTCGCTGTCTTACACCCACTGGAAGTTTAAGTGAGATTAGTCGCTTACTGTCAGCAGGCCTGTCGATGGTATCAGTAAACCAGAGCTTACTGCAGGTGTGTCAGCAGGCCTGTCGATGGTATCAGTAAACCAGATCTTACTGCAGTTGTCAGCAGGCCTGTCGATGGTATCAGTAAAGCAGAGCTTACTGCAGGTGTGTCAGCAGGCCTGTCGATGGTATCAGTAAACCAGAGCTTACTGCAGGTGTGTCAGCAGGCCTGTCAATGGTATCAGTAAACCAGAGCTTACTGCAGTTGTGTCAGTGGGCCTGTCAATGGTATCAGTAAACCAGAGCTTACTGCAGGTGTGTCAGCAGGCCTGTCAATGGTATCAGTAAACCAGAGCTTACTGCAGTTGTGTCAGCAGGCCTGTCGATGGTATCAGTAAAGCAGAGCTTACTGCAGGTGTGTCAGCAGGCTTGTCGATAGTCTAACACTTAGACTGTTAAAAAAAAAAATTTAAAAAATTGAAAAGGAGCCTTTTTATATGAAAATTCCATTTCTTACAGTCTCCTTTTCAATATTTAATAAAATGGTGATATTTTCAGAATATATACTTTTTCATAGTCTGAGTGTAAGACTAGCTTGTCGATGGTATCAGTAAAACCAGAGCTTACTGCAGTTGTATCAGCAGGCCTGTCGATGGTATCAGTAAACCAGAGCTTACTGCAGTTGTGTCAGCAGGCCTGTCCATGGTATCAGTAAAGCAGAGCTTACTGCAGGTGTGTCAGCAGGCCTGTCGATGGTATCAGTAAAGCAGAGCTTACTGCAGGTGTGTCAACAGGCCTGTCCATGGTATCAGTAAAGCAGAGCTTACTGCAGGTGTGTCAGTAGGCCTGTCGATGGTATCAGTAAACCAGAGCTTACTGCAGTTGTGTCAGCAGGCCTGTCAATGGTATCAGTAAAGCAGAGCTTACTGCAGGTGTGTCAGCAGGCCTGTCGATGGTATCAGTAAAGCAGAGCTTACTGCAGGTGTGTCAACAGGCCTGTCCATGGTATCAGTAAAGCAGAGCTTACTGCAGGTGTGTCAGTAGGCCTGTCGATGGTATCAGTAAAGCAGAGCTTACTGCATGTGTGTCAGTAGGCCTGTCGATGGTATCAGTAAACCAGAGCTTACTGCAGGTGTGTCAACAGGCCTGTCCATGGTATCAGTAAAGCAGAGCTTACTGCAGGTGTGTCAACAGGCCTGTCCATGGTATCAGTAAAGCAGAGCTTACTGCAGGTGTGTCAGTAGGCCTGTCGATGGTATCAGTAAAGCAGAGCTTACTGCAGGTATGTCAGCAGGCCTGTCCATGGTATCAGTAAACCAGAGCTTACTGCAGTTGTGTCAGTAGGCCTGTCAATGGTATCAGTAAACCAGAGCTTACTGCAGTTGTGTCAGCAGGCCTGTCCATGGTATCAGTAAAGCAGAGCTTACTGCAGGTGTGTCAGCAGGCCTGTCGATGGTATCAGTAAAGCAGAGCTTACTGCAGGTGTGTCAACAGGCCTGTCCATGGTATCAGTAAAGCAGAGCTTACTGCAGGTGTGTCAGTAGGCCTGTCGATGGTATCAGTAAAGCAGAGCTTACTGCATGTGTGTCAGCAGGCCTGTCCATGGTATCAGTAAACCAGAGCTTACTGCAGTTGTGTCAGTAGGCCTGTCAATGGTATCAGTAAACCAGAGCTTACTGCAGTTGTGTCAGCAGGCCTGTCCATGGTATCAGTAAAGCAGAGCTTACTGCAGGTGTGTCAGCAGGCCTGTCGATGGTATCAGTAAACCAGAGCTTACTGCAGGTGTGTCAACAGGCCTGTCCATGGTATCAGTAAAGCAGAGCTTACTGCAGGTGTGTCAGTAGGCCTGTCGATGGTATCAGTAAAGCAGAGCTTACTGCATGTGTGTCAGCAGGCCTGTCGATGGTATCAGTAAACCAGAGCTTACTGCAGTTGTGTCAGCAGGCCTGTCGATGGTATCAGTAAACCAGAGCTTACTGCAGGTGTGTCAACAGGCCTGTCCATGGTATCAGTAAAGCAGAGCTTACTGCAGGTGTGTCAGTAGGCCTGTCCATGGTATCAGTAAAGCAGAGCTTACTGCAGGTGTGTCAGCAGGCCTGTCCATGGTGTCAGTAAAGCAGAGCTTACTGCAGGTGTGTCAGTAGGCCTGTCGATGGTATCAGTAAAACCAGAGCTTACTGCAGTTGTGTCAGCAGGCCTGTCGATGGTATCAGTAAACCAGAGCTTACTGCAGTTGTGTCAGCAGGCCTGTCGATGGTATCAGTAAACCAGAGCTTACTGCAGTTGTGTCAGCAGGCCTGTCGATGGTATCAGTAAACCAGAACTATCTATGATCGGAAACAAAATCAACAAACAAATCTTGTCCTTGAAATGAGTAGACTTCTATACCCTCTATCTGAGGTTTTGTGATTGTTGATGAGATTGTTCCAATTTTGATTATTATATTACATCTTATATCAAAGAAGAAAAATGTAAATTTATATATATTTAAACCCTTTAGAAATTAGAGGATGTAATCTTTGACAACAGGAAGTGTATGAAATTCTGTTACATGAACCAAGAACCACATTACACCATCACTACTGGGGGGATTATTTCTAAAACTATAGGGGGGTGGGATAGCCCAGTGGTTAGCGTGTTCGGCTTCGGATCAAGAGGCCTGGGGTTCGAATCCCGCCAAGGGCATGGCAACTTTGTCTGCAGTAGAGAACTGTTCTACATGTAGTAAGGTTTGGGTGCAATGCTACACTGAATTTCAGCGTAGTACCACCCATGGTTCGCTAGTTCCAGCCGATGCTTGCAGGTTTCACCGCAATGCATAACCACATGGCGTTGCTGGCTTTCCCCCTGCCATAATACTAGCAGCCGCGATATTAGTGAAATATTCTTGAAAGCGGTGTTAAACCCCAACTCACATCTCCTCACCTCTAAAACTATTGGAGCATCAGTCATGCCTTTGGGTAAAGTGTTGTCCATATGACTGTAAGCCTGCAAAACCTCTCCACAGGTGCTTGTTTCCCCAAGTATTGAAGCAGAAGACAGCTGTGATGCAATGCTAAGATCAATACTTAATGACTACTCTATTTCCCACTGTCCTACGGCTGATGGAGGTTCAATTGGGGCTAGTAGCACACTACAGTTGTGACAGTAAGCTTGCCATCAGTAAACCAGCGACATCTATGATTCAAGACAAAATCAATACAGGATCAAGTTCTCTGTCCTTCGAACTCATGAAGATGAAATAAGATGAGAGAGTTCTCTCCTCAATATAAAGTTCCAGTAGGGGAATGAGTTTCATCTCATTCAAAAGTGATACTATTGCAATGAAATTATGTCAAGTAATCATATTTATTTTGTATTTCAGTATGGCCTATGGTACAATTATATTTGAAGAAGAAACATTTTAAGGAAAGTTGTCACATTATCAATATTGTGTCAGGAAGGCCTTAAACTGAAATAGTTTATGTTTAAAGTATCTTTATGTCTTGTGTGTTTCATATTTGCTTCAGTGTCAATGTTCAACTTTGGATCAAGAGGTCAGTCGTTTGAATCTTGCCACTTTGTCTGCTGTAGAGTTCTACGTGCAGTAAGGTTTGAATTTCAGTGCAGTACCACCCATGGTTCGCTAGTTCCAGTTGATGCTCGCAGATTTCACTGCAATGCATAGCCATCATGTGGATTTCTCCCTGCAATAATACTGGCAGCGGTAATAAAAGTGAAATACTCTTGAAAGCGGCATTGAATCCCAAGTCACCTCACCTCACCTTCAGTGTCAATTTGGTTTTACAATCAAATTATGTCTTAAAATCTTTCAGAAAAGATATGAGATGAGGACTGTGTCTTCAGGTAACATTTGAAGTCTTCCCCATGAACTAGGAAGTACCATAATTCTCCCAGACCACAGGGGATTGTTTTACCCAGAACTGGAGCAGGAAGAGAGATGTGATGCACTACCTAGATCAATACAAAATGACAAGTCTGTCTCACACTGTACTCGAGGTTTTAGTTGGATTAGTAGGTTACTGCAGAAGGCTTGGTGCTGCCATCAGTAAACCAGAGCTATTGGTCAGTCAAGACATGGTCAATATTGGGTCAAGTGACTGTATACTTAATTATTCTTATCTTTCAGATGTCGAATGAACTTTTTGCAATTTTGACGATTTTTTTCACAAGACCTTAAGGAAGATCTTTTACAAAACAATCAGTGATGTTTTAATCTTGAAAATATTGGAGGTTTGTATGCCTTCTGGATAAAAGGAGCACACTTACAGATCATGGGATCTAATTGCATAGCTCATCAGTTTTAAACCATGGTGAAATATTCTTGAAAGAAAGCTTAAACCCTAAACCACCTCTTCTACTCTGGAATGTGTATTGTTCTGCAGTGGTTAGCTCAGTAGATTCTACAGAGGTTCTCCGACTTCTTCACAAAGCAACTTCAAATCTATAACATAAGTAACCTAGGTGAATTTTGATCACCTAAATTCTCTAATTGAAGTCATGCTGTCTAATCCTGACAAGAGCTACTCAATTCTTTCTTTAACATTGCACAAAAGTAATCACATAAAGACAAGATCCAGATTACCCACTGTTGAATCCTGCCAGGATCTGGGCTGTTTTATCTGCAGTAGAGAACAACCCCTTCAGCAGTGGCGGATCCAGGGGATGGTCCCCCCCCCCCTTCAAAAGTTTTGCATAGGCGGGTGTGTGTGAAAAATTGTTTCAATTGGTGGACCCCCCCTTTCAAAATTCCTGGATCCGCCACTGCCCTTCTGTCCTTCGTTACATGAATGGTTGACTCTGTGACTACAGTTACTCTTTCCAGTACACCACAGTCAAAACAGATCAATAAATGGTGACTGATGTCTTCTGATGATCTCTTTCCTTTACCAGCTGGATGCGTGGATGATGGAAGGCTTCACAGCATCTGTCCTGCATCTTTTATCTTGATATGATACATAAGCAACATTAACCAATAAGAATAACCATCTCCTTAGTTTGATTTCTCCGAGCCATTTCTGCTGGAGTAATGACAGAAATTATTTCTGTTGATGTAAGTAGGTAATCTTGATCTGGCTTGGGGTATGAATTGGTTTTACTCAATTATTCATCACTCAACCGTTAATGGGTAAACTAGGAACAATACATATATAGTATATATATAATATGTATATTGGTCATTTAGAATAAGGCTCTCCAAATGGCAACCAAGTATTATATTAACAACATACATTACATAAGACTTCGTTTAAGGATTTTAATTTATGGAATTTGGGTATTCAGAATTGGTGGTAATAATAATACATGTATAGCATTATCTTGATATGGTATGATGAATGAGAGAGTTCTATGGATAGTCAACTTATTCATTGTTATGAATGCGACCTTTTTGTGTAAATACAGTTTCTCTGGTGAAACAAGTGAATGACACACAGAGGCCTAAAAGACACTAAAACCCTGGGTTGATCCAGGATTTTTGTTTGATTTTTTTCTTAGAAGTTCACACTATCATTCACAACTGTCATCGAACAGAAGAAACAGAAGTCTTAAAGGGACACCGCGTCGATAATAACAAATCAGATCATGTGTATCTACCTATGCTGATTAACATGTCTGCTAACAAGTCACAGACACCGAATTTCACACAATTGACATAATTGGTAATAAAAACTACTGCATGTAGACAGTGAAGTGAAGCGTAACTCGTTAACAGACATCCTAATCAGCTTAGTGAGATAAAGATGAGACTCATTTTTATCCTCGACGCAGTGTCCCTTTAAGCTATCCGTGTGGTATATTGAAAACTCTGGTTCCCCTTCATGATTTGCACCCCTGTATCCCTGCACCCTCTCCTTGATCTAGCAATGAGAGCCTGATCAATATATCATGGTTGTGTCTCTGACATCACTGTGGATGTCTCCAAGAGTAAACCACAGGATGCTTTGACGCAAGACCCCGATCAATAGAGGATCATGTTCTCTGTCCTGTGTCAGCGTGAAGGTTGTAGAGAAACTGCCTAAAGGGTGACAAACATGTGAGCCTTGAGCTATAGCTTGAGATATCAGAATTACAGCCAATTAGAGCCATACAAGACCCTCGTGAAGTGGATTCAAGCTTTCTGTCCAGTGAGTCATGCCCTGTGGTAACTTGGTGGAAAAGGAAGTGGAGGACCAACTGTAGTTTTTGGACCACTGTATCGAACAACTTCATCTTTCTCTCGTCCAGACACTTGTCTCCTTCAAGTTCAGAGACAACAATAATACCAAATCCCAATCTATAAAAGATCAAGTTTTGTTTTGCTGCAGTTTGAATGCCAGTCAGAATCTTTTAGAAGGGTGAAAACCATAATCACCTGAAGATATAATAGCACAAGTGGATTGTGTGGACATTAGATTCACATAATATTGGAAACTTGTTTTAGACAAGACTGTACAAAGACAATTATCCGGACCACATTCAGGGCCTAGGTTTTTAGAGCTCTGTCAACGCTTCAACAGTTTCTTAATGTATGGTGTTTATAACTATCTTAGCAGCAAGACCCATTAATGTTAGAAAACTTTAAATGTTATCTAGCATCAAACACCAGAATTTTATATGAGGGGAACTTGGAAATCTGGACGCCAGAGGTAAAGAACTTCACCTTTCTGAAAATAGAGATAAAATATTGATTGACGTGCTAATTTGACTTGATAAGTAGAGAAGATCAGATTTTGGAAAATAAAGAACAGTTGAAAAGTTAAGCTCATCTCCCAGCTAAAAGATGTGGTCAACATCTTCATAGGGACCACAACAGGTCATGCATCCATGGTAACAAGAAAAGATAAAAATAATCAGCCTGGTGGAGTTTTGATTGAAAGGCTGATTGGACTTGATAAGGAGAGGGGATCCGATTGTAAATGATGTGGAAAATAAAGAGATAGCTGTCCACTGGTTCACTTGAAATGTCTTCAGATTTAAGTGCAGTTAGGTCTGGCAGGTTATTACGTGGTTAAGATTCATGAAGCGCACATGATCCACACCAAATGCTTTGAGTTTCTAGTTGCCGGAGCTTTATCGTTGTGGAGGATTTAGATTGAGTTGGCATTCTATCAATGGAGATTGTCCAGAATGGGCATGTTGTGTAGAGTTTTATGTGCTTGGTAACCTTACCGTGCTTAGTGTTGGTGGTTGTGATTTAATAGCTATACTCATAGCAATCGAAGTCTATTTCTTTACCCTTTTCAATGCTGTTAGAATTGATTAATTCATACATAAGTCAAAGGTGATTTGATCTCTTGATCATTGGATGTCTCCATGCTTCACCTCACTCATTTACAGCTGGCATGATTGTTACACATAGTCACTGTGTCCAAGTATACAGTATGATGTTGTATTCATAACCATTTGGGAATTTATATACAAATTGTTGTGCCCATGTAAGTGAACGGGAAGTGTACTGTAAACTAGAGTTGTGTCAACATTAAGAGAGACTTTAAACAAACCTGACTTCAAGGAAAAGAATCAATAGTAAGGCTAACCTAAAATTTCTCAAATTCATGTACCATTGGATGACAGTTAGATGTAAATGTGCTGTCACAACTGTAACCATTATGGCATCAAATGTCCAGCGAATCACATTGTCAGAGTGTTTTAACTTGCATTGAAAGAAAGAGCATTTAATGCAGAATCATTTTGAAGATCATCAATGGTGAATCCTCTCTCCCCCCCCCCCCCCCCCCCCCCCTCGCTCCTCGCTCCTCTCTCTCTCTCTCTCTCTCTCTCTCTCTCTCTCTCTCTCTCTCTCTCTCTCTCTCTCTCTCTCTCTCTCTCTCTCTCTCTCTCTCTCTCTCTCTCTCTCTCTGTCTGTCTGTCTGTCTGTCTGTCTGTCTGTCTGTCTGTCTGTCTGTCTCTCTCTCTCTCTCTCTCTCTCTCTCTCTCTCTCTCTCTCTCTCTCTCTCTCTCTCTCTCTCTCTCTCTCTCTCTCATTATTCATCACAGATGATCTATGTCTGTCTTCAGGATATTTCTCGTTCATATTGATTTATTAGATAACTGTCATCAAGAGATCTCTTTCATGTAAAGGTCAAAGATGTACTTTTTCGCAGAGTCAACATTTTGGTTTTGTAGACAATCTTCCAAACTTGCAACAAACCATCTGGACTACTGGACAAGTCAATTTTCCAGGTTTTAAGCATTCAAAATAATATAATGTATCTGTGTAATTCTGATTTCCTGTTTACTTTTGCACTTCAATAATGGTGTCACCTGAATGTCACAGTTTAAGAATCTTGCAAAGAATTAGAACTTTTTATGTGCCAAAGTTAAGATATTTATAATACTGAAAACAAAAGTTTGCATGATGGGAATACATCTGAAACTCTCAGGACACCTTCAAGTCATCATATTTGAGAAATATAAAATCTGTTTTGCATACTTTGTAGGATTAACACTGTATCTTTTGCATTTATCAGTTTTAAAATTTTACAAGTACTTAAGCTGATACGGGATAGGTCACATATTTGCGTGAATAGGGAGTTTACCCATTTATTATCAAAATGTTACAAAAGGGAGGCGGGGGAAGTAGGAAATAGTGCCACCTGACATTCCCAACCCCCATTGCCACTCTCTTAGATTAGCATAATCAGAATATTACTGTGTCAGCTGGTAAACTCATGGGCAATTCTCTCCACAGTGGATGATGTGATAGCTGCAGCAACTCACTGGGTAGATGCTACGGACCCTGTAAAAGGTACCAGGAGGTTTTGTTAATGACAAGTCATTAGTAACAAAAGAATAGGGGGTATACCATCCAAATAGGAGATATAACGTATCGTCTCTTCGTAAGGACTGGACTTTAAGGAACGAGTACTCTCGACTGGAAACAATATAAGGATTGTTATGTATTGAGACTCGTTAAAGGTTAGATAACAGCCTCATTCCTGCCAAAAAACATAGTGATTTTAAAAATTTATATTATTATTGCTCTGTCTGTTTTAACGTGTGGATGGTACACCCCCTGAAAATACCTGGATATCAGAATATTCTATTCAGTATTAATTTTTCAATGTTTTTGAAGTTCCAGGTTTTTTTCACAGAACTGAGAGGACATAAATATGTATTTTCAGTCCCTTTCTGACAAATTGATAATCTTATTAGTGTTAAAATAAGTCTCAATAAAGCATATTTACTTTGGTTGGATGAAAATGTCTTTGGTGAGGACATGATATTAACAATAGAAAATAGACAACCTTATCCTGGCATCTCCATTCATCTATCATTATTGAGAGCCAAGTTCCTGTCAGTCGGCAGAGAGGGGGTTAAAGTCTCATAGGCACATCCGTCCATCTATAACAATTTTATCATGCATACTTTGTAAAAGTTAATTCCCCATGAACATGGAATAGTCCATCAGTCACTCCATTATGCCCAAATAGACGTCCCCATTCATCTCCGGAACGATTTTATCCCGATATTGTGTTGAGATGTACATTTGTTAAAGAGATCCACAGGGTTATTTTGGAACATCAGACAGCCTGCATGGAATATACATTAGTTGTGGCTGGAAGTTGATCTAGGGCTCTGTGACCTGACATTTCTCAGACTTGAACTGTGGTGTAGGAGAAAAGAGACGTCCAATCCTAAAATGTATCTTGTTACAGATTGTCAGTCTCATGTCAATATCTTATCTGTAGTCTTATCAGGACAATCAACAATTGTCAATTTCATCATCACATTGTCAACATATATTGTGATTTCAACAGAATTGTCAAGATTGCGTTACCTCTGTGTCTTTTCTCATCATGCCAATAAACATCTTTTCGATAATTGTCATTTAAGTAAGTCTGCACAAACATGTATCTTGTTTTTAGAAAAGGCTACTGTCGGGGACTGGGCAATTTCATCTGCTGTAGGGACTGTTCTACATATAGCAAGGTCTGGGTGCAATTCCAGCGCAGCATCATCCATGGTCTGCTAGTGTGAGTCAATGCTCACAGGTTTAACTGCAATGCATAGCCACAATGGTGCTGCATGCTTTCTCCCTTTAATGATACTGACCACTGAGGTGAAATATTCTTGAAAGCAATGCTAAATCTCATCTCAAAAAGTGTGTCCAAAACCAGTGGAAAATATGTTCTGGTGTAGTCCCCCATCTAAACTTGCCCCGGGGAGAAACTGGCCTTGGTCTAAGTGAATTTCCTGTGGAAGCTTCGCCATCCAGAAAGTTTTGACTGCTACAGAAGTTACACATCTTTTCTCCTATGTAAAAAGGTGCCCAAAATTCATTCAAACTGTGTGAAATGTTTGGTGGATTCTTTTATATGAGGCTTTAGTCACCATCTGCTCTTCCACTTCCCAAGACATACGGTTTTCTAGTTGCGAGTGAGTCCTTGAGGTTTCACTGAAAGTTTCACTGAAAGAACAGCCACAGTGGGTTGTAGGCTTAATTCATACCGGTTGTAAGATATAGAGATATAAGTAAAGTACACTTGAAACTGGCAATCAAACCCCAAATAACCTCTCCTTTTACTTGATCCTGAGGGAAAAGAGAAACAAAATTGAATAAAATTTATAATTGTAAAAAAATATTTAAATACTGTTTGTCTCAAGGTTTGCAGCATTGACATTAAATGAATTTATTATTCCTACAATGCGTGCAAAAATGCAAAGAATCTCTGCGTGACTTGTCAGTGTGTCGCCTGCTGATATTGAATGTTTTCCATCAGCATAAATATGTATGTATCTCTTTCTCAGAGCGGTGCAACATGTGCAGCTTCACACCTGCTGGAAGTGCATGCCGTCACCTTATCAACACCTGTACCGCACAGGTGCAAATTGTTTGTCAAGATCAGACAACGTAAATGTGTGATAATATGTAAATCTTCTCATACAAATGAATCATACTTATAATTCCGGAAGAATACAGGAAGGATGAAGATCATGATATATTTATGCTGTTATTTTCTGAAAGTAGATTCTGATAGAAAATTGCTATGAAGATTTTGATCTTGAGTGCTAGTGAAAATAAACAATATGAAGGCAAACCATTTGTATAAGAATATATTTTAAAATGTACTGATCTATTTTTCGCACATTAAGTATTTCAATAATCGATTGCTAAGATTTATTTTATAATGAGCGATTATGGTTTTATCAGTGAAATAAACTGCATAACAATCAAGATCACTGACCAGTGTCATGATACAATATATCATCACTGCTTGAACGTATGTCCACTATGTAGAAATAGAGTTAAAAGTAGAGTTAAAGGTGCTTTAGCACGTTTTTTCGCTGAAATAAGTCAATGAAATGTATTTGAAAAATAATGTCAACAATAGTAAAACACCCTTCTCTCTTTCGGAAAATCAAGTTACAAATGAGTGTATATGGTTCCGTAAAGCCATGGGAATTTTTTTTTGTCATTCGAAATAATAAAATGGGTTCACAATTAAATGGCCGCCATGCAATTTTGGCTTTATACGCAACACCGTTATTACCACTACGGATAATTGGTTTGTGTAATAAGATGTTTTACCCTCTGAAGTAAATATGAATGACATAAACTATCATTATAAATGAGAAATTTGAGTAAATAAAATTTGCAAAAAACGTGCTACAGCGCCTTTAAGTAATGAATAGAATCCTTAATGGAATAACAGTGGCCCTCGTGAAATAGTTACTTTAACTTTATGAAATAACCTTGTATTTGACAAAACTCCATATATTCAATTCCCAACTCTTGAACCTTTCTC
This sequence comes from Gibbula magus, assembly GCA_936450465.1. Taxonomy (NCBI): domain Eukaryota; kingdom Metazoa; phylum Mollusca; class Gastropoda; order Trochida; family Trochidae; genus Gibbula; species Gibbula magus. Next base: position 70,271,349 of record OW388295.1, read on the forward strand.
CTAAGTCTTATAATCTCTGAATGAATAGAATTGTTTTGAAACGGTTGTATTATCTGTTATCTATCTATTTATGTATAGATTAGGTTCCATTCAATACAAATGTGAATTTTATGTGAGCTAGTTTGATGAGGACTTGCATTCATCAGAATCATAAAATATTTACAGATGGTTCTTGCTCATTGACTTTCTATAGCTTTAGTCAGCATAAATCATAAAGAATATAAATAAATAATTTGCCTGATTATTTTAATTCACAAAGGCATAGCTATCCAAACTATTATCATGTCACTAAAATTTCATTGCTGGTTAAGAATATAGTTTATTGGGTTATGTTGTTGATTTCAGCATTTGCTCTCAACAGCTGAAGTGTACAGTTGTGTTGAAATGCTTAAATTGTTCAATTATTCGGAAATGGATTGCTTTTGATTTTGTGATTGATTTTTGCTGTACTGTGTCATCCATGTTATGTGAATATTATGTTGTTGTGTTTGACAATTCCCTCTAAACATATTTAAATTGATTTGGAAACAACCTCATTCTGTAATGTTTAAATGAAGTTTGGTATTTTATTATCCATAACTTATCGACATCGACAATCAACCTAATGTAAACTAATCACCCTGTGCCTAAGCAAGCTACCAGTATTACTACAACCTTGAATATGGGTATAGAGCCCATTTCCCCTATCCCTCTTAACTATAAATCATAAGACATGTGCAATGACATTGTGTCTGCTCCTTGATCCCAACATGAGTCTTATAACATGTGGATGTTGAAATCACAGCTGTTAGCAAACTGTATAGCACCGGATAGTTAACATGCTGAAACAATGTAGATGATTAAACTCAATGAACATTGCTCTTAATAAGTTAATAAGCACCTCTTGAAAGGTCCTTATTTGCACCCTTTGACACTATCTGCACATGTATTATGTGGAACACAATATTCTATGCAACTTGTCGAACATGTTACTGGGTTCACAGATATTCTGTGAATCTTCACAGAGTAATTTTGTTGATTTCATTTCAACAAATCATAGTAATTAGGCTTATCCAAGAATTTTCAGCAGGTTAGGGGGGTCATCCAAATTACATGGAGAATTTGCAAGGAAAGGGAGGGAGGACCCTTGAGACTCTCTGGGACCCTTTGGACCCACCACTGTCAGTTGTCTATGTCAGTGAAATTGATTAGAATGTGATAACCTCTGACTGACTATCCACAGTGGAAGTGTTGTGAAGTGTAATAAATCTGAGAGGTCATACCATCCAGGGATGATATGTAGACTTATGCCCAGGGGCGCTGACTTCCATGACCTCAGGTTCATTGGGCCAGAGAATTTCTGAATAATTCTGGAGTAGGCTCTGGGATGAACATTTCAAACTGGTCATCCAGACTTCGACCATAGTTCTTCATAACACCAAGGAAATTGATGGAATGCACTGCTAAATTTGTTACCGGTATTAATATTGGAAGTTATTGACCAATGACATAAAGAGAGAATTCCTGTCTCTTCTTGAATAACAGTATGTTTATCTCAATCAGTGATTTTTTACCAAGAATTGAAAAATATTATACATTCATTATATGATAATGTCCCTTTTGAAGGATCTCATGTTGAATTGCTACAATGAAGAGTTCATGGCTACAATGTGACATCGTTCTCTATTCTGCCTGCATGATGTCACTGCTCAGTGATACCAACATATTGAACTTCATCCTTTGAACACTGTTGACATGTACTTTTGATGATAACATATCTTTTCTCTGTTGGTCTGTGACAGGCTTACTGTAAATGTTCATTGATTGAATACAGTATTCAATCTATAGTCATTTTATGGTTATGTTATCATTTTATTTGATAGTTCATTGAGGTAATATAAATACACATAATTTCTTCATGTTTTGATTTTGACATTTTGGGATTTAAGTCATCATCTTTTTTATGATTTTGAGAGATTGCTTTTCCGAATATGAATCTGACCCTGAGCTTAGATGCATGAAACACAGCCCCAATGTCGATAATGAATTTGTTCTCATAAGCTCTTCGCAGGAACAAGTCTTAATTCCTTGTTTTGCCTTGTGACTCAAATTTCTCCTTTTTCATTTCAAATTGATTATTGGTTACCAATATCATTAGAATTGAAGCACCACCTCATCATATTCGCTTCTAGTATTGATAAACCATCAAGAATTTCATGTCGTGACTGATTTAGTCAAATTCCAACAAATTCAGTATTGATTCAAATGAGTGGGTTGGAAAGTTTTTATGCACCATTGATGGGAGTTGTTGATCTGAAGAGAAACATTTCAACGTTGTGTTCAACAAGGCTGCTACCTTCGTCCTATTCTTTATGCTTCTTTTTCCGAATTTGTTCTTGTCTATAATTTATTAATTACTAAGAAATACATTAAAGTTTGTGATCATAGAAAATTTCTTCTGGGTTACGAAGAAAAATGTTGTCATCACAGCAAGACTTCTAGATTCTGGTTGTGAATTTGTAGAACAACTTGTATTCAAGATTTTAAAGTGATAGGAATTGTTGGTATGAGAATATAATTGACTGGTCATACTATTACATTTTGTTATGAATTAAAATCTCTACTGAGAAGATTTACCTGTATATGATCTAAGGGAGGTCTTCATAACAGATTTCTATCATAGTATTTATGTGGAAACGAAATTCCAGGGGACTTTCCTGTTTATATAGATATATGTTTTGGATGCATGATAATATATATATATATATATATATATATATATACACACACAATCTAATTGAAACATTTTGTTGAGTGTAACAATTTGGTGACTTAGATTTTACAATTTTATGCAGAATAGTGCACCTTTATTAAAAAAATGAAAAGAGAAGCCATCATCTGAGCCCTACGAATGTGGACAAATTAGTTACAACACAACAGGTCATTCTTGATTAGTTTGATGATAAATTTGTTACTTTCTGTCCAATTGGAGGTTATAATTTGAGTAAAATTTTGAGGTTAAAATATATTCTACGTATGAATCTTAGTTAATTCTCTTTGGCTGTATCCTTTGAATATATATTTTTTTGATTCAGTCAATATTGGATGGTGTAACACTTTGCTGAATTAGTAAGTGGCAAACAATTCTGAGTGGCCATGTAACAGGATTCTCAACATTTTATTTTTTTTAATAAAAAAAATATGGAAATAATAAAAAAAAAGAGGATTCTCAACATGTTAGCAAAGGGAATAGGCTATTCTGGGACCACAAGTAAAAGGTCAATGAAGTATGCTATCTGCTAACTGATTGCAATGCTACAATGGGAGACTATTCAGGAATGAATAAGAATTTCCTTTCAGACCATCAGTTATGTTATAGTGTGTCAACTGTATGATTATTATGTCTGAGCGTGACAGTTATGGTCTGTCGTAATGCAATGACTTGGAGTATCATTCAATGAACGGAGTATATCCCTCACAAAACTGACACAGCCTTCCTGGCCCATATACAGCTGTTAGACAATCTGAATTCTGTGACTATTTCCAACCTTGATGCCATATTTGTGTACAAATATCATATCTTGGTCCTACAATTATTCTTTATTAATGCCGTTAATAATAAATAAAAATAAATAAATATAAAAAATAATAAAAATCGTAGCTTTATCACTTTATTCTTACCTTTGAAAACAATACTACACTCGCTCCCATTTTCTAAATGTATGGGAGCAATTGTTTACATTTCTAGATTTGATAGTAGTATTATCATGGAAATAGTTATAGTTTTTAAAAATCAACTATGCTGAACTATGATCTACTGGTTAAGGTTTAGTTTCACTATGTAAGGAAATGTAAAGGTTGATCGTCAAAATATCAATATTTTTTAGAGAACAAGTCAACACCTATTCCAAATTAAATTGATGAGAATGCAATAACTTTAACTGGATATTGTGTTAGTTTGAATGAAAGTATGGATGAAGATCCTAACAAACCATTCGACCCGAGTCCCCTATGCCTCTTACTAAGTGATTCATTGAATACATCACAGTAGTTTATGCTTCAACATCCATCAATTGTACTTGGTCTGCTGGCTGAGACCATTACAAGAATTTATACACGAGTGGATGTGGGACATCTAGTGCTGGTAATCATTCTATAGCTGTTATATATAAGAGGTCAAGTCCCATGATGGTCCTGTCCTAAAAATGTAATTGGTTATCTAAAATGAATAAATGAATAACGCTCGTTTCGGTAAACTTGTGCACCAGCACATGAGGAGGACAAAAATGTTTAAATTAACAATCTATTATATATTCTTTATTAATGGACATGTGTATGTCTGTCATGCTCGTTCGATCATTCTTCCTGTGTCATGCTTGTTCTATTATTCCTGTTCTTCCTGTGGCATGCTTGTTCTATCATTCCTGTTCTTCCTGTGTCATGCTTGTTCTATCATTCCTGTTCTTTCTGTGTCATGCTCGTTCTATCATTCACGTTCTTCCTCCTGTGTTTCAGAAGATGAGGCTGGGGAGCTGACGAGTGTTGGTTGTTGTGGTGCAGTAGGATGAAGATCAAAGTCTACAATGCAGTGGATAGAGAGGTCGTCTCATACCACATCCTCCTCCTGCTCGGGGAGATCGACGAATGTCTCGACGATGGCGTCATCGACGTTTGGAACGTCAACGACCCTCTCAGACGCCGATACCAGTGGCCTGTCATCGAGGGGTGTTTCAAGATCCTTCTTGAGCTGAACCTCGGAGAAAATACAATCAATCTACAATTTGAGGATGAGAAATTGACGTTAACTTTCATCTACACTGATCCCCATCTTGCCAATTTTGTCCGCCCAGTGTATATCATCCTGTCGGACGATGACGGCTACTTCCAAGGTCCGAATGATGAAGACTGCTCACCGACTAGTGCCATTCGAAGGATAACTCTTGGAGCTCAACTTATTCAGACGTTCACGGCTGAAAAAATGAAAGAACATGGGTTTGGTCGACGGACATTTCAGCTTGAAAGGGACGAAGACAATGTGCCAGTATGCCATATATTCCGTAGCAAGTTGACTACAGAAGTAGCTTATGCTATGTCCGGGAATGAACTCTGGAGTCATTTTGCCAAAGAATTAATGACTTCAACCTTCCCGAAAAAGGACAAGTGTAAATGGTATTGTTTTATGTCTTTCACACGCTACCAACCTCCCGCGGATATTGACATTCCAAAGACACATAGTGAGATTCTACGCCATACAAAAGGACATACAGCACTAGGTAAGCTTTGTATTATTTATGAAATATGAATCATTGTCTGTATCTTTGCATTTATGAACTGATCAGATTTTGATGTTGAATTCGTATGCCCTCTATTATTATAACTCACACATGAAAGATACATTAATGATTACATGACAATTGTGTGCCATGACTTGAACAAAAGTAGTAGGAATTCTTGTATTGCCTGAACAAGAGCAAGGATCACACACAAATTTACATGAGTTTCTTGGAAATAGTTTGATTGCTTATTAGTGTCGTAATTTCTATGTAAATTTCATGAATAGGTTGCAGCATGAAACTGCATTGCATGTGTATCTTTTGACAATTTAAAGGGTCTTGAATGTAAAATGAGTTATGTTGGGTCTTTAAATGAACCGATCTGTGGCACTCACTTGCACTCGAGGTGATAGTGCACTGCTGCATAGCTGTCAACCCCTGAGGGATGCAATGAGTGAGAAGCTGGGGTCCAGGGGGCGCAGCCCCCGGTCAGGTCCAGGGCGAAGCCTTGGTGGGGGGATGTGCAGGGGGCAGAAGCCTAAAATCCGGAAAATATCACTGATACAATAATTAATTTCTAGTAAATTTCGTTTAAAAAAAATAAATAATTCAAGTGGTCAGAAATGCGTGAGTATTTATGGGCCATGCGTGAGTGCTTGAGGTTGAGGTAAAATGCGTGAGTCTCACGCAAGATGCGTGAGAGTTGACAGGTATGCTACTGCATTATCAAAAATATGAAGTGAAATGTTCCAGTGAATGGATAATAATGCAGTGTATATTCGTATGGCAATATTAAAGGAGCTTTAACATGGTTTTCTTAGTGAAATATAGTGCTCTCACAAAAATATAAATAAGTGTTACCAATGGCTAGAAATGCTCCTTTATCAATAAACGAGTTCTAAAAAGAATGTACATGGTTCGGTTAAGCCATGCGAGTCATTTCCCCATCAAGTGGCCATTTTAATGTGTTCACATTAAAATGGCCGCCCGAAGGTAGTTCAAGTGATCTGAACACTCAGAGTAGAGTTATTAATGTGGTACAATGATGGAATGGTCAACCATCTTGCTGTCTGTATTAGCACGTTTTTTCGCTCAAATAAGTCGATGAAATGTATTTGAAAAATAATGTCAACAATAGTAAAACACCCTTCTCTCATCGGAAAATCAAGTTACAAATGAGTGTACATAGTTCCGTAAAGCCATGGGAATCGTTTTCGTCATTAGAAATAATAAAATGTGTTCACAATAAAATGGCCGCCATGCAATTTTGGCTTTATACACAACACCGTTATTACCACTACGGATTGGTTTGTGTAATAAGATATTTTACCCTCTAAAGTAAATATAAATGACATAAACTATCATTATAAATCAGAAATTTGAAAAAATAGAATTTGCAAAAAGCGTGCTACAGCGCCTTTAACGTACCAATATATAGTATAAACTTTAATAATAAATGACAAATTTGAGCAAACATGATATGTGCTAGAATACATGTTACAGCGCCTTTTAACCAGTGTAAAATACTGTTGCGTTTATGTCATCACAATAGTGGTTTGTTGTGGCATCACACTGCCAGGATTGTCTCGATGGTATCTGATTCGCTGAAATCATAATCATATGCCTGCTATTTCACTTGATTGGTGAGTCAGCAAAACAAAATATGAAACAATATAAAATTTTGTGAATGATAATAACTAGCTTTTGCTTGTTTGGTACCAAATCATTAATTCATTTGATAAAAAAGGTATTTGTTTTGTGTCCTCTGTTTACGTATTGTCTGTGCAGTATCTTATTTTATTAGGTTATTCTTTGTCTTCCACTTATTTCTGCAACTTTGTATTCATTGTTCACATTAAATCATAAAAATGATCTTTTTGATGAATTATTTTGCATGACATCATGTCCAACTTATTCTATTTGACTTCACTTATCAAAACATCACATGCTTGCTTTGGGCTAAATTTGAAAGATTGAGGTCATGTTTCATTAACTCCTGTTCTAATTGTGTTTGTCTTCAAAATTCAGTTTCTCACGCTTATTCAAACACATGTGATTGTTCAACATTCTGATACAAAGATCAAACATTTGGATAATTTTATCAAAATCATTCATCCCAAACTGATTCTAAATTTCCTCTTATCCACCCCAACGCAATAATTGTCACATCCTCATACCGAGGATATTTTTTTCTAAGATTGGGATCAAATCAATAGGTGACGGCCCTGCTGCAGAGTTTATTTCAGGTCGTAGATTTCACACCTCACTGCGTCCTGACATCACATGGTCATGTCCATTAAATCTGCTTCACCAATCTCAGTGTTTGATCAGGAGGCTTCAGCCGTTTGTGTGACCCTAAAACCAATTTTAGTATTTTCTAAATAGAAAGTGTGGCCCTTGTTTTAGATCCTTTTAACTAATTTATAAAGAAATAAAAAAATTCCACTTTTGTTTTTTTATGATAGTTCAAGTTAAAAATGTTTGTGCTTTATACTAACAAATTGTTCTTCATGTTTATTTTAAAAGAATCAGTTTTAACCAACTGAATAAAAACAAATCTAATATATCTATAACAACTGGATTTTTAAAAAATTATTTCAACCAAGTTAAAAGTGAAAGAATTATCTAATAAATCCAAATTTTATTTAGATTTTGTAAAGAACAAATTCGTAATTTTCCACTGGGAGTGATTGATAGCTTTAAATGAAATTGACATAAAACATGCCAAGAAAGAAATAGGTATTTTTCTTTGTCAATATTTCTCCATGAAGAATTGTCCCTAAGGAAAAGCTCTTCAGCTGCAATTCACAACTTTGCGTTCAATTCAATCTACTCCTACAGGATCTATTGATTTCCCCAAATTGTGTTTATAATGAAATTTTTGCGCTCAATTTCGCATTGAAAGACTGTGCAATAGTCATCAAATGGTGATTTCACAGTAACCAAAGCTGTTAAATTGTCATCAATTTCAGAAACGTGTTGATTGATGGATTTCATCAAGTGAACAGTTCCCTCTATCATTTGTCTTTGTCCACTGGAAGGTTGAAATGATTTAGATAAAGCTCCTCTTTGACATTAGAATGGTGTGCATTTCAGGAGCTCTTTTATATTATCATGAAAATTCTGCATTTCTTCTTCAAATTTGGGTCCTTGATTTGGCCTTTGGTATACTGTGTCTGTGACCAAAGATCCTTCCATGTTGAATTATTTTTGCATAATAATCTGATAAATTTTGCCACTGAGGATGGATTATAGCCACAGATAAGCAAATTCTGCCAGAACCTTGGATTTTTTAATCACATTGGAATATACTGCACTGTTCTACAATCATTGAGATATGGGTGCCATGCTTCCTTGTGATTCAGTGAGATACAACACAGGTTTGCTAGTTTCTGTTGATGATTGCAGCTTTCCCCTTAGTACAATACTACACTGATATTAAGGCTCTCTCTTGGCAATAGTACAAGTTGGTGGGACTTCAGTGAGATGCTCTTTCAATGAACTTGATAATGTCAAATGCTTTATTTATCATTTCACCTCATGCAATGAAGAAACAATCTTTTGAAGAATGGGTGTGAATATTGTCTAGAAGCATCATCTGCTGAGAGTGAAGACTGATGTTACAGAAAGTCAAGATTCCATGAACTGTCAGATATTACACCTATTCAATGGTCTTCTGGTAGGCTGCCATGTTGATTCCTTATAGGACAAGCATCATTTGCTGAGAGTGAAGACTGATGTTACAGAAGGTCAAGATTCCATGAGCTGTCAGATATCACACCTTTTCAATGGTCTTCTGGTAGGCTGCCATGTTGATTCCTTATAGGACAAGCATCATCTGCTGAGAGTGAGGACTTATGTTACAGAAGGTCAAGATTCCATGAGCTGTCAGATATCACACCTATTCAATGGTCTTCTGGTAGGCTGCCATTTTGATTCCTTATAGGACAAGCATCATCTGCTGAGAGTGAAGACTGATGTTACAGAAGGTCAAGATTCCATGAACCTGCAGATATCACACCTATTCAATGGTCTTCTGGTAGGCTGCCATGTTGATTCCTTATAGGACAAGCATCATTTGCTGAGAGTGAAGACTGATGTTACAGAAGGTCAAGATTCCATGAACCTGCAGATATCACACCTATTCAATGGTCTTCTGGTAGGCTGCCATGTTGATTCCTTATAGGACAAGCATCATCTGCTGAGAGTGAAGACTGATGTTACAGAAGGTCAAGATTCCATGAACCTGCAGATATCACACCTATTCAATGGTCTTCTGGTAGGCTGCCATTTTGATTCCTTATAGGACAAGCATCATCTGCTGAGAGTGAAGACTGATGTTACAGAAGACACATTCCAGAGTCCATGAAACGTCAACCAGCACGCTTGTTTGATAGTCTTGAAGGCAGCTTTAAATCTTCACCTCATTTTGTCAAGAAGAAACAACAACTTATAATTCTGCACTTTATCCAAACTTCTTTGTCAAGTTCATATTTAGCCATGTCAATACCTCAAGAGACAAGCATCATCTGCTTAGAGTGATGACTGATGTTACAGAATATTGGATCAAGACTCATGACCCCACAGCATACACACCTTCAAATAGTCTTCTGGTAGGCTGGCATGTTGCACCCTTCTAGGATCAAATCATCTGTTGGGAGTAACAACTAATGTTACAGAAGACTGGATCAAGAGTCCATGAATCCTCAACAAGCACACCAACTTCCAAACGCAAGGCATTACTCTTGCCAGTCTGCATTACTGGCTGATTTAAGCCTTGCTGTATTTCCCTCGCTTTGTTGTGCCTAGATAGTGAATCGCTGCACCAGAAATGCAGGCCTGGATTTCTAAGCACAGGAAATACTGCAAGGCCTAAATCAGCCAGTAATGGAGACTGGCAAGAGTTATGCCTTGCATTGGGAAGTTGCAAGCACACTTGTTTGACAGTTTTGAAAGCAGCTTTAAATCCTCATCCCATTTTGTCAAGAAATGACAGCAACTTGGAATTTTACACTCTATCCAAATGTCTTTATTAACGTCATATTCAGCCCTGTTGGATGAGAGTAAAATGACTCAGTCAGAGTTCATTGCCACGTTAATTTCCTCTGGGATGGGCATCATCTGCTGAGAATGATGACTGGTACAAGGATCTCTGAACCCACAACTGGCTCATCTATCGGATAGTCTTCTGGTAGGCTGTCATGTTCATTCCTCATCATCAACTACTGAGAATGATGAGTGATGTTACAGATCAAAAGGTCCATGAACCCTCAACTAACACACCTGATGGCCTTTGGGTTGTTTTGTCTCGCAGAATTAATGTGCCCAATCATGACTGAAAATGGTTTGAGAGACCAAGGGTTAATATCTCATTGACTCTTCTTCAGTAATATACTAAAATAACACTATTTTTTAATAGCAAGATGGATATCACTGTCAACATCAAGAGATCTTTGGTATTGGCCACCCTGAAGATGCTTATATAGAAAACCTCACCCAAGTGTATTCTGATGTCAAATATATCAAACGAGTTTTAAAAAAGAAGTTAAAATATCCAAGGCTTGTTAAGGATATTTTACATTCGTCCATGAGTTTTGATATTTATGAATCAGAAAACTCTAGGGTGAGTTATTGTATGTGAAGTCATGTAATTGATAAGATCAAGAGATTGTGATGTTATGTACTTGATAATGTCAAGGCATTGTGATGTTATGTACTTGATAATGTCAAGGTATTGTGATGTCATGTAATTGATAGTGTCAAGGCATTGTGATATCATGTACTTGATAATGTCAAGGTATTGTGATATCATGTACTTGATAATGTCAAGGTATTGTGTTATCATGTACTAGAAAATGTCAAGGCATTGTGATGTCATGTACTTGATAATGTCAAGGTATTGTGATATCATGTACTTGATAATGTCAAGGTATTGTGATGTCATGTACTTGATAATGTCAAGGCATTGTGATGTCATGTAATTGATAGTGTCAAGGCATTGTGATATCATGTACTTGAAAATGTCAAGACATTGTGATGTCATGTACTTGATAATGTCAAGGCATTGTGATATCATGTACTTGATAATGTCAAGGTATTGTGATATCATGTACTAGAAAATGTCAAGGCATTGTGATGTCATGTACTTGATAATGTCAAGGCATTGTGATGTCATGTACTTGATAATGTCAAGGCATTGTGATGCCATGTACTTGATAATGTCAAGGCATTGTGATGTCATGTACTTGATAATGTCAAGGCATTGTGATGTCATGTAATTGATAGTGTCAAGGCATTGTGATATCATGTACTTGAAAATGTCAAGGCATTGTGATGTCATGTACTTGATAATGTCAAGGTATTGTGATATCATGTACTTGATAATGTCAAGGTATTGTGATATCATGTACTAGAAAATGTCAAGGCATTGTGATGTCATGTACTTGATAATGTCAAGGCATTGTGATGTCATGTACTTGATAGTGTCAAGGCATTGTGATGCCATGTACTTGATAATGTCAAGGCATTGTGATGTCATGTACTTGATAATGTCAAGGCATTGTGATGTCATGTAATTGATAGTGTCAAGGCATTGTGATATCATGTACTTGAAAATGTCAAGGCATTGTGATGTCATGTACTTGATAATGTCAAGGCATTGTGATATCATGTACTTGATAATGTCAAGGTATTGTGATATCATGTACTTGATAATGTCAAGGTACTGTGATATCATGTACTAGAAAATGTCAAGGCATTGTGATGTCATGTAATTGATAGTGTCAAGGCATTGTGATATCATGTACTTGAAAATGTCAAGGCATTGTGATGTCATGTACTTGATAGTGTCAAGGCATTGTGATGTCATGAGCTTGATAATGTCAAGGCATTGAGATGTCATGTACTTGATAATGTCAAGGCATTGTGATGTCATGTATGGTCCTTGATAATGTCAAGGCATTGTGATGTAATTACTGTGATGTGATTACTGTAAGAAAATGATATATCCTGTGAAATGAGGTTTAGATGATGAATAGATGATATCTGTCTTTGTAGCACTAATGTTTATCTCATCTAGCAAGAAAGTTTATATTTTCACAAGTAAGAGTAAAACTGTGATGTCATTAAAGAACTTGTTACTTCAGACCATTGATTCAACACACTGATAGAATATGGTATTCCACCTGCACTCATATAATAAATGTGCTTATATCTCTAACTGGACCCGTATACTTGTCCTAGAATGAGTGAGTTATAAAATTTGTGAAAATGTCCAATTCACACTGCGTAATCATGTATATATCTAGACAGACGTTTAAGATGCTGTTGTCTGAGACTGAGAGATATCAGATGTTTAATATTGTTCCTATGACACCACATCAAAGGGTTGGCGAGACCAATATTGAGATGTACCTTCATTAGTGGTATCAGTTCAGGGGAAGAAGACCTCCTCGATCAAATTGATTTGGCAGATGATATAATTAGAGGTGTAAGATGACGCCCCGGCTGCTTTCAATTGTTCTTTCTTTTGATAACCAATAATCAGGTAACACCTTGGAACTAATTACGTGGTTCTAATTATTGCAACTGAAATGTTGGAATTGAAGGTTGGACATCTTTTTTTATTTAAGATTTGAGTTTGTGTAATGAAAGTTAACACCATTACTGATATTGCTTGGATGGGTAGGAAAATTTAAATCGAGTTCCTGTATGCAATGACCAGAATTAGAATAAAGTACCTTCTAACATAAAGAATATGAAGAATTATTTACCAGTAGTTAATGTTCCCTCTGATAGATACTTGCCTTATCCTTTGTCCCAAACAAAGACTTACAGTTACCCTCTTTAAAGTTTCTTTACTTGTGGTATGCCATCATGTATAGTTACTTCCCTTGACAGGAAGTGATTTACTTCCCATAGATTTTTGGTGAATAGAAAACCTAAAAGTGGTAGTTAAAGACATTAAGTTGACGTTTGTCAGGTAGCAGGACATTTGCCATCTGGACAATTCCCAATGGTTATTTTGCTGGCTTGTGAGATCTTCGATAAATGAATTAAGTGTCTACACATTGTTGGGCCTGTCAAGGTTTGAGAAAGGCTAGTTGTTTTCTTCAAACCAGAAGCCCCCAGGTGCCAGAAAAGACTTAAAATATTTCGAACACTGTAAATTATATCAATTTTATGTTTTTCAAATTGTTTAAATTAGATATGAAATATAATTAATTGCTGCAACAACATGTTTTTGTCTATATTTGTGTGCTGATATTTCAACTACAAAATCTTAGTATTGTGCCTATTGTAATGGAATTATTCTATCAGATATTATCAGACAAGTTCAACAAAATATCAAAATAAATGTGAGAAATGTTTTCATTGGCTGTATGGGAGACAGAGATGTGTCTTCTTCCGATGTCTCTTGTGTATATTAGATTTAATATTGGATATCAGCTAAGACTTGTTATTGTGTAAGTTTCTTTAGCTAGCAATCTGATTGGTCAAGAGTCATTCAGAATGACTGTCAACAGTTCAAACCAAATTACTTTTGTTTACTGTATGTTATTGTTTTCCTTTCTTACATACATATTAACAATTAAAGACTGGAGAATTCGGTCAATGTCTGTTTTAACGGACCCAAGAAAACAATATTGATCCCGAACTTCATCCTTGGTCAATATTGTTTTCTCAGGTCCATAAAAACTGATATTGACCTCGTCACCAATCTATGATATTATGATATTATGATATTGGTAGTTATTATAGTTTCTATGTTTCTTTGTCCGCAGGAGGAGGGGGCCTTGCTCTGTTTGGGACAGGTAACCTGCACACCTGGGCAGAGAGTATAGACGAGGTGTACCCACGTCTCACCGACTGTCGCAAGATCAACCGCAGGAAGTACATGGACGATAGCGCCTACAGGTATTGTGCTCTTTTACTGGTTCACTTATAGCATTGACTGAGCCATTCACAGGCCCTCACTACTGCATGTAACATTGCTTTCTTCTATGAAGAGATAATGTGTGCGGTGTTTCTATGTAAAACTATTTCTGCCATGTTATGGATACCTACAACAATGCCATAGAGTGCCACAGTGGACAGGTGGAAACAGTAAAAGATAAAAAAAATAGTAACAGGGTACATTTTGTGTTCAGATGTTTAGCCTCAAGCATCCTGAGACCCTTTTGGTTGCATTTTGTGCAACCAGTTACTTAGATTATATATATTGTGCAATCTGTTCAAATATTTAGTTATATCTTGTGGAACCTGTTCAGTTACTTAAGTTATCTCAAGTGCAACATGCTTAATTACAGAGGTTATGTATTGTGCATCATACTCAGTCTCCCAGTTTGCACCAGCATCACAGCGAAGGACCAGAATTATTTTACACTACTTAAGTAATGAAGCTGATCTTACTTGTACAAAGTGCAACCTGCTTTGGAGGTCTACCTGTCAGATTTCGGTTGCACAAGTTCACAAATTAGATACCACATTTTACTTTGAGTTATTACGACAATCAGCTTTGTAGCAAGAGATCAAATTCCCCATCTTGGTTCTTGGTAGACAGATCTAAGCTTCTGTGACAGGAATAGGAGAATGGGAAGTGCAAGTAATGAGATTTTCTACACCATGTGTGTCTGAGTGGAAAGTCTCTTTGACAAGATCCAGGTGATGTATTTTAACCCATTATTCTCTACACCCTTTCAGACAAATTTGCAATCACAAAACTGAAAGTGTTAATGTCATGAGAACAAAACCTTCCAAAATAAAATGTCTGCAGTGTCTTGACAAGGTCCAGATGGAACAAGTTATTTAACCATGCCAGGCACTTTGTGTCGAAATTTTTGCTGTTTCTTTTAAAATATCCACATCTGTCCTTGTTTTTTCCCCCAAAACTTCTGAGAGTCTGTTCTAGACAGACCTCATCTGCGGCAACACAACAGAGAGAGTTCTTAAATGGCCATAATTAGATTGTCTTCTACAACAGGTCTGTTAGAAAGGTGACTCACTTTTAAAAACATCATGGTGGTGTATTTGCTATTGAGTACTGTTTATGTCATTAACAAACTGTGTCTATTGACGTCTTGATCCTGCTAAGCAGTGACAAGTTTCAGTGTGTCATTAACAAAATTATCTTTGACACGTGTCTGTCTGGAAGCTGTGTGTGACAAAATCCAGGTGATGTTACACTGACCACTGCAAACATTCGAGTTCTGATGCTTACTCAT
Source organism: Gibbula magus (assembly GCA_936450465.1). Taxonomy (NCBI): domain Eukaryota; kingdom Metazoa; phylum Mollusca; class Gastropoda; order Trochida; family Trochidae; genus Gibbula; species Gibbula magus. The sequence goes on from OW388295.1 coordinate 70,286,824, forward strand.
GAATCAATATTTTCAAAACAGATCCTATAATCATTTGATATCTGCACAGATTCGTCTGAGCCTGATTTTTGAAGCTCTTTTACAATAAAATAGTCGAAATTAAGAAAGCTTTATAAAAAGGTCTTAGGCCTGTTTTTGTCCCCCGCCGCTACGCGGAACGGGGGACTATGTATTCAGCAGCGTCCGTACGTACGTACGTCTGTCCGTACGTACGTAACATTTCAATACTTGTATAAATTGTTATGTTCTCTTATTGTTAAGATAGTTGTAAGTGCCATACAGTGACATTGGCTTATGACTATCTTAGTGCTAAGAGATCTTTGAGAGTACAGTCTCAGACAGAATTAAAATTTGGTATGGCCATCATTGCATAAAGCAATCTTAGATAAAGGTTACCTTATTGAATCTCACAATGATGAAACATTTGTGTCGTGGCTACTATACAGCAAACCGATTGCTCAATAGCACTTTATTTACCCTTGAACTTTGGATGTGAAAACCCTTTACTTATACTGGCACTCAGCACAATGGTTGATAACCAACACAGGACACCTAGTTGATCACAGCTTGGTGACATTCCAGTAGGGCTACCTTAGTGAGCTTATAACATTAGTACATTGTACAACAGGACCATAGACGTATTTTTCTGATTGCTGATTTTAAACATCCTCTGAAGAATCAAATATAGGATTCACTCTTTGATAGCAATAAAACCCAACAGCTAATGAGTTAACAAAACAAGATATACTTTCAAATTAATCACTTATGTGCATCATTTACTGAAGAACTTATCTGCAAACAGCTAAAGACTTAACCAAAATAGTTCTTGCATGGACACATTTGTTTGAAATTTTTTGTGCAAAATGTTTTTTTCAGCAGGATGTTTCATTCTCCTCAGCTCCAAGATAAACGATTAGATGCTCCAGTAGCAAAATTGTATGATTGAAGATAAACTGCATTGCTAACCATAATTTTGCTTAGCAAAAATGTTCAAATGTGGTTCAAATGTAAGGGTCAATAAAAAAAAATGGCACCAAGGAAAAAACTTGAATGTTGAAGAAACAATTTGGGGTCTAAGAAAACACTACAAGAATTTTAACTATGGTACAGAATGTGACCCCAAGTATAGCACTTTTACATTTGTTCACTATCTAAATGGTATGTATTTCTAATAGGCACATAGGACATGAATCATGGGGAGTTTTCTTAAATAAGAGGACAATGGGCCATAATTTGTTTTACACTGACATTTGTTCTGTGTTTGGCCTTTATCTCGAAAGTGTCTTTCTGTATAATTGACTTTAGTATAGACTTGGTTGCTGTCCTAAGTTTTAATTGACGTTAATCAGAATAGATAGAAGCAGGTGTGTTGACCGACGGAAGATGACCAATCAACACAAACAGTCATGAAACAATCTGGCGGACACCACTGTTTGGACACCACTGTAGACAGGAACCAACAAATCAAAGCTCTTGTGTAAATGTTACCTCAATCAGTGGTATGGATTACCTATGTTTCTGTCATTAGGTGTTCAACATCTGATTGGTTAGTGCTGTACTGTTCCTTTGATTTGTTGATTCTTGACAAATTAAGCAAATATGCTGTGTATGCTGTGATTGTCTTTCCAAGTTTATTTTTCTTTACGCTTCCAATGTATATGCAATACACAGGTCAATGGTGTTGCAAAAATCTTGTAATCCATTCCACCTGCGATAATCTTTTTGCAATGATGCTCACACCGTGTGTTCTGTGAAGTGCTGTTAGATAGTGAATGTTTGACACCAAATTAACCACTTTCTATCACCTGGTGATTACTGCAGGTTTCCCAGCAATGCATAACCATAGTGGTGTTGCTGCCTTTCTCCCTGCAATGATCATAGCCAAAGTGATGGAAGTGCAGTGTTCACATGGACCTGAAGACACAGCTTTAACTGGTGGCCCTGAAGCCTTTTGACCCCATCAAACATTTTAGTAGAATGTATGATTTATTGCAGTCATTTATATGCATTACCCTAGGGAAACCTCACTCTGAGAGTTGATTGAATCCCTGGTCAGTATTGACCAATTTGACCCATGAGACATGCATGGTCAGTATTATTTGAGTTTTTCAGATTCAGGCGTAGTGAATGTGACTTTACTCTTGTAAATGACTAATTAAAGTATTAATCATTTCTAAATAATGATAACTCTTAATTACTAGATACCTCTGTCATTTGATGTTGGGTCTTTAGTTAACCCTAATTTGAATGTCATCAAACTGACAGCTGATCAAACTATCAAAATTCTATAGAATCGCTTTTATGCCCCATTCAAGGTGATAGTCACCAATAGGTTTAACCACAAGTGCACTTACATCAATGAAAATGATGACTTCAATCAATATAAAATTGATGACAATGATCCATATGTATAATCCATGATCATAACAATTGAGAAGCGGTCAGTTGATTAGCACCGAGGTCAGCGCCTATCTAATGACCCAAGTGACCAACTTGATTCCCTGGGGCCTCTTAACAAGCTTTACATGCCCTCAGTAGTGGCTGACTCTGTACCAGCTCTTAAGTTGATTTGGGCTAGTGGCTATTGAGCTGTTTTCAGATGCTAAACCAATTTGTTTGACTATTTTGAGAACAACAGAAGAGAGTGTTGAGCAGTGAGACCTACCATTCACTTTGAAATGGACATCTTGTATTGAAATTGACATTCATTGACAACTGGCTCTATTGACGTTGACAGCTGGTATGTTATATAGATGCACTTCTCATGAAATGAAGTGTTGTGTCTCTCTTTCTCTCTGAGAACATTTGACCAGTTAGGTGTTCTTTTTTAATGTAAAGTATATAAAATGAATTATGTATGTGATTTAGAGTACAGAATAAATGTATTTTGGAATGATTAAGTGTTTGTCATTTAATCTATTGATGCCTGAATGAATTTCTCTGTAGTTAGAAAATTAAGATTCTTTTTCAGAAGGGATCCTCCTTGGGGTACTTATTGCATAAAATCCTAGATTTTAGATATATGACAGGTTGTAACTATATTTTCCACATAAAATTAGTTAAAAAACTAAAAAAACGTACTTTGGGTCACCCCTTTCGAGCCTCACCCCTTACGGTTGTCATGCAACCAAGGGCGGTAACTCTAACCTCACCACTTTCCAATCTGTCATTCTAGTTGACTGGTCGCACGAAGTTTTTGCTCTCAAGTTTTCTGAGTTACGTCTTCCGATCTTGAAGAAAATGGCCCAAAAGCAATCTGTATGTGTGGTAACTTCTACCTTTTTACAGTAGGGTCGAATGGCTTCACGGTTTTAGTCGTAGATTTCGTGTATTTGTAACTTACTTTCGCGCACATGGCGGGAAAGTCGACCCAAGATGGCGGCCATTTTTTCTCGATCGATGTGTTTTGATCGTGGAATTTGGTTAGATCTGGGCTTTCCACGTTTATATATATATATTTTGGGGTTTCATATTCGATTTCTGTAAGTATTTCGAATAGCCCACTGGCCTGCATGCAATTTAGAAAAATTACATGTTCTTTTTCTTCCAGTGATGTTTAGGGGTGTGGCCATGTTTGTTTACGTTTGTACAACTTCGCATTTGCCATTCGCCTCTGCTATTGTTTTTTACATGCATGTTACAAAACAATTACATCTCATTCCCCCATGTATTTGTATATATATTCTTTAAGAAATTATATATATACGCATGTTGCAAGGATCGGTCTTGAATGGCTATTTTGTTTCTAGCCTTTCAAGCCGTGTTCCTTGTGTAATGGTCCTGTCTCCATAACGGACGGGCATGACGAGTGCTTGCGCTGTCTTGCACAGGACTTTCATCACCCTCTGAAGTGTGACATCTGCAAGGCTTTCACACCTAAGGCCAGGGCCAGACGGGATGCTGACCTGGAGTTTTTTGCTAATGCCTTGTTGCAGAGCAAGGACATAGCGAACCTCGACCCTCCATCTAAGGCTAAGAAGCTAGCTAAGGCTAAGCTTAGTGGTAAGAAAGGTAAAGGTAAGGCTTCGGCCTCCGCGACTGTGTCCTCGATCAAGTCGGTCCTCGATGGTTCTTCATCCGAGGCCGACTCAGTCGAGGACCGGCGGGGGGCCTCAGCCGGGGAACTTACCCACCCTCCCACCCCAACAACAACTAATGTAATACCTAACCCTAACCTTTTTGATATGTCGCAATTCACTGCAACCATAACACAGCAGATGAAGGCTATGATCGACTCGGCGGTCTCGGGGCTCCGTACGGAGCTCCGGGCCCCGAGTCGGGAGCCCGATGCTACTCCGGCAAGGGGAGAACTCGATCTCGGCATAGTCCAAGGCACGCTTTCTCCCCGGGGTCCCCACCTCCCAGGTTCACCCCTGCGGAGCATGGAGCCCCACGCCAACACACAAACACACCAGCACTCCCAGACACCTGGCTCCGGGCAGGTCTCGTCTGGGGGACCGCTGGCCCCGCCTAACCTGGAACCACTCCTTGGTGTTGGTTCCCAGGTGACGGCTACCACCTCTACTCCAGGGTACGAGGCGCCTCCTGTGCTTCAGGATCAGCGTGCTCGGAACCCTGCCCCGTGCTCCGAGACCCCCGGCCTAGTGTCGGGGTCCTCCGGATCGCACGTGGGACCCAAGAGCATCCCCGGGACCCAGGTCTCGGGGAACCCACTCGAGCTCGATCCTCGAGCTGGGGGCTCGGGACAGCCGGCGACAGCTGACGGGTTCTCTCGGGGCCTTGTCGACGCCCGTGACTCTTTCCTTGTGGACTCCGAGGTTGGCTCCGGCCTCTCGGAGCGATCGGGGATCGAGTTCATGGACGTCGATGAGGTTCGGGAGGACTCGGGTTCTTTACCAGCTGCCGCTGCCATCAGGAACCTCCGTGGCTTGATCGCGGAGGCTATCCCTGGTGTTGCTGCCCCGGTCCCCGAGCCCGAGGACATGGACTACCGCTTGTCGGGGGAGGCCTTCGCTAAGAGCAAGGCTCCCGTAGTGGGGCTCCGCGTGCTCCCTTCACTAATGGACGAGCTAGTCGATCCCCTCCTAGCTGGTGCCCGCTCTACCGCCGATCTAGGCTACTTATCTAGGCGGTATCAGCTGGGAGAGGAAGGCTTGTTCGATATTCCGTTGGTGGGGGACTGCGTGTTTACCGCGGTTTCTTTGCACCGGCCTAGGGTTACACCCTCGGTCGGTAGGCAAGGTCGGCGGCTGCCACCCTTCACTGTTGGAGCATCTGAGTTAAAGGTGGTGTATCGGTACTATGAAGATCAGTATCGTAACGCCGCCCAGCAACTCCAGATTGCGGTCCATCAGGCGTACCTGGCCTCCATGCAGGACCAGCTCGCTTCGAAGGTTGAGGTCTCGGGGAATTCTTCCTCTGAGCTCCTCGGGCAGCTTACCGCGGTCGGTGGCCATCTGGCGCGCGACTCTATTAAGTGTTCGGCTAACCAGATGGCATGCGCAGTGGTGGGAATGCGCAAGCTGTGGCTGTCGGCGTCAACTTGGATGCCGTCAACCCAGCAGTCCCTGCTGAATTTGCCTTTCCGGGTCGGCTCTACGCTCTTCCCGGGGGCTCAGCAGGTACTCCGGGACACCGCGGACGTCGTTACGACCTGCCGGGAGACCTCTAAGGTTCTCTCCGTGCAGGATCCAGACGCCAAGCGCGCACGCGTGTCCAACCCTCCCCCTGCTCGTTCCTCAGCGCCGACTGGGAAACCAGCTTGGATGTCAGCTAGTCTGAATCAAGCTGGGGGCAGGGGCAAGGGTCCCAAGAAGCGTGGCGGGAAACACCAGCAGCCATCGGGCAAGCAGGGGTTTCGGGGGCGCGGGAAGCCAAACCAGGGCTCCTAGCTCCTCCCGTACCGCTCGGGGTGTCCAAAGTTCTGGGGGCCGGAGTGCCGCCGGAGACGGACACCTTATGCTTATTGGGACACATCCCTGTTGGCGGCCGACTGTCGAGGTTCATAGACGCTTGGGCCAAGGCCACGTCAAACACCTGGGTCCTGTCCACACTCAGGGAAGGCCACATGCCACAGTGGAAGCGCAGTCCACCTTCATTTACCGGGGTGCGGCACACGAAGGTGCCCTCCGCGCCGGAGAAGGTGGACATCCTCCGCTCAGAAGTCAAAGCGTTGCTGAGCAAGGCTGCGATAGAGCTAGTGCCTGTGGGCCAGGAAGAGAGCGGATATTATTCCACATACTTCCTGGTGACCAAGAAGGGCGGAGGGTTCAGACCTATCCTAAATCTAAAGATCATGAACAAACTCATAGAGGTACCATCGTTCAAGATGGAGACTCTAAGGTCTGTGATTTCGTCAGTGCAGGTCGGGGAGTGGCTATCCTCCATAGACCTCAAAGACGCTTACCTTCACGTACCGATGCACCCAGACTTCAAGAAGTTTCTGCGGTTTGCATTCGACGGGAAGTGTTATCAGTTCAGGGTGTTACCCTTCGGAATCTCAACGGCTCCGAGGGTATTCACCAAGCTCATGCTGGTAGCTGCTCAGGTAGCCAGGTCTCAGGGCAGGTGTTGTCATCCCTACCTGGACGACTGGCTCCTCAGAGCGCTGTCTCAGCTACAGAACCACGAGTCCACCCAGGCCATTCTGCACACGTTGGTCTCGCTGGGGTGGATCGTGAATCTCAAAAAGTCGGAGCTAGCCCCATCACGGGACTTAGTCTTCCTGGGCTCCAGGTTCCGGACGGAGCCGGGGATCGTATCCCTGGCCCCGGACCGGGTCCCGAAGATCCTCGGGGCTGTGAACTCGTTTCTCAGCGCTCCAACCCACACGGCTCGGGTCTGGCTCCAGCTCCTCGGAGTCATGGCAGCGACCATAGACGTGGTGTGGAGGTCCCGGCTCCGCATGAGGCCCGTCCAACAAGCTTTGGCGGGTCTGTGGTCCCACTCGGAGTCTTACGAGAAGCTGCTCGTCACTCCGGGGTGGGTCTTACCACACCTCTCTTGGTGGACCAATGTCGATCACCTGACTCGGGGTTACCCCCTGCAGGCTCCGGCGCCGACCCTGACTGTTCAGACCGACGCCTCCCTCACGGGATGGGGCGGGGTTCTGGGATCTCGTACGGTCTCGGGCCTGTGGTCACAAGCCGAGTCTCAGATGCACATCAATGTGTTAGAACTCAGGGCGGCCAGGCTAGTCTTGCAACATCTGAGGGATCAGGTGAGGGGTCAGGTGGTCCGGCTTCAGCTGGACAACAGGACCGCCATGGCTTACATCCTCAATCAGGGCGGGACGGTTTCTCCGTCCCTCCTGGAGGAGACGTGGCAGTTCTTCCTTTGGTGCGACGAGGTCGACACCACGGTTCTGCCAGTGTACTTACCAGGGGTGGACAATATCCGAGCGGACGCTCTGTCTCGCCGGATTCTTGCCCCCCACGAGTGGCTACTGGATCGAGAGATATTCGAGACTATCTCCCAGTTATACGGGTCATTCCAGGTGGATCTGTTTGCGTCAGGGACGAACTTTCAGATACCCCAGTTTTGCTCCAGGGTACCCGACACTCGGGCTCTCTCCCAGGATGCATTCGAACTGGACTGGACAGACAGAGTTCTGTGGGCTTTCCCACCAGTGCCTCTGATCTCCAAGGTCCTTGCCCGTCTAGCCACTCATCCTCCGCGTCTGCTGGTGCTAATCACACCTCTGTGGGCAGCGCAAACTTGGTTTCCACAGGTACTCAGGTCTCTGGCTATGCCACCTGTTCTGTTACCGTGTCGGCCGGGACTTCTGTCCCAGGACGGAGCCCCCCACCCCAACCCCAGGGTGCAGTGGGTGGCTTGGCCTCTGTCCGGAATCGCCTCCAAAGTAGCGGTATTCCTGCACGAGTTGCAGACACAATACTGGCTTCGAGGAGGGATTCAACGAACATTCAGTATGAAGATAGATGGGCCTGCTATTCGCGCTGGTGTGCAGATAGGGACGTACTCGATCCCTTTTCTGCAGATCTAGTGTTGGTCCTGGAATTTCTGCAGTCTAGATTGGATGCGGGCTTGGCCGCATCGACTGTCAGAGGTTATTCCACGGCTATTTCAGCCTTTCATGTCCCGGTGGACGGCGCTCTTTTGGGTGCCCATCCATTGGTCCAGCGTTTTTTAGCAGGCGTGGACAGGATCCGGCCTCCGGTGAGGCGGATCAGCCCAGTGTGGGACCTTTCAATAGTCCTCGATTGGCTATCGGGGCCTAGGTTCAGGGATTTGTCTTCACTGTCTCTCCAGCTATTGACCTGGAAGGCAGCTTTTCTAGTGGCGGTGGCGTCTGGCAGACGGGTAGGCGACATACATGCTATGTCCGCCGATCCCGATCTCACAGTCTTCACATCCTAGACGTGCGTAGGACCTTGAGAGCATATGTTAAGAGAACAGCCTCTATTCGTAGGGATAGTCAGCTTTTCTGCTGTTACGGTGGAGGTAAACAAGGTTTGCCTGCCTCCAAACAATCAATCTCGAGATGGATTGTCTCGGCAATATGCTTAGCGTATTCACAAGGGCCGTGAGCCCCCAGGTGACCTCAAGGCTCATTCGGTTAGGGCAGTCGCGACGTCCAAGGCGTACGCAGCGGCCCTGCCTATCGAAGAGATCTGCTCCGCTGCTATCTGGAGCCAGCCTAGCACGTTCATTCGTCATTACCAACTCGACAGGCTCTCGGGCGAGCGTGCTCGGTTTGGTCAGACAGTTCTCTCCGGTGGGCAGAGTCGTCAACCCCCTAGCTGAATGAGCTGATGAGGGTTGGTCGATCTGTTGTTTTTAATTATTAACTAACGCCACTAATATCCGTTGATACTAAGGGCCCAAGTCCTTTATCCCACGGTTATTTCCCCGGCTGAGGACTCCCGTGGGGTGATCTTTGCTATGGGATTTTTTGTCCTCATCTTCTCTCTTTCAAAAAAGGGGGGGGGGGGGGCGGGGTTTTCAGACCTGTAAGGCGACTGAGAGTGCGCCACGTAATCCCCAGGTCATTGAGGTTATAGCCCATGGTGGATCCATTTTTGTACTTTGGGTGAGTAATCTCTTGTACTTCGTTTTGCGCCTTCGGGTGCAGTCTGAATGCCACTGCCATTGATTTAATCTTTGGGAGTCTGTCTTATGCAATAAGTACCCCAAGGAGGATCCCTTCTGAAAAAGAATCGAACAAACCTGTATAGGTTCCAGATTCTTTGAAGAGGATCCTCCTTGGGGTAGGGCCACCCACCTCCCCTTCATTCAGCCTGCATGACTGGATTGGAAAGTGGTGAGGTTAGAGTTACCGCCCTTGGTTGCATGACAACCGTAAGGGGTGAGGCTCGAAAGGGGTGACCCAAAGTACGGTTTTTTAGTTTTTTAACTAATTTTATGTGGAAAATATAGTTACAACCTGTCATATATCTAAAATCTAGGATTTTATGCAATAAGTACCCCAAGGAGGATCCTCTTCAAAGAATCTGGAACCTATACAGGTTTGTTCGACTTTTTTCACTTAAAATGAAGTGTTTCGTCTTTCTGCAGATCTAACACTATTTTCAGAGAGGATAGACATCTTCTGTCTTGTCATTCATCAAAACATTTTTGATTTTATGTGATTGTCTTTTTAAATATCACTAATTTAATTGTTTGGTAGTTACACTATCCATACATCATACTTTTTATATTGTATTGAGTCTATAAATTGCAATACACAAATTCAATCATAAATAATTGTTTCATAGGTAAAGCAAAAATATCTTTGAAAGTACCAAACAACATCTTGTGAAGTTATGAACAAACCATATATGTGCAATGGAAGAAAATTATTGGAGCTAAAAACATCCTTTCTGTTATCGAAAATCAACATGAAATCGTCACCATCATACATCTAACAGTCCTTCGTCCAGTAATACATATAATACCATAAACACCATAAATGAAATATTCTCGTGTACAGACAGAATATTAAGGCGACGATTATCTATAAATGTCCCCCAATCCATGATGAAGATGTCTGCCAAGGTTAAATATAACGTGAGAGGACGTTATCAGATCTTGTTTGTATGTGACTGATTAATGTAGAGGTTTCAGTAAGCTGTGATGAAACTCCTACGCTTGGGAATATCCCTTGGTTTAAACCTAGCGCTGACTGTTTGACCAGCAGGATTACTGAGGAGAGGAGAGTGATCAAGCCACGGTCATTATCAGTAATTACCGTCAACAGTCCAGTCAGGAACAAATCAATCAAATGACTGAGAGATTGATTAATAGGATAAGTTAAACAGGCTGAAAAAGATTGGCTGGTGATTTTCAGGTTTTGAGAAGTGTACATGTTTACATGAATTCTTTAATTTATTTCGTCTAAATATTTCAATTATTGATAATAATTATTTTGAAATATTCACAAAAACAATTAACAGAAATTTGAATTATGCAATAAAAGCTTTCTCTAAATTTTACAATTTCACATCATGGAAGATATATGGTAATAATAACTATCTGCATTTACTTACAAAACAAGGCTAAATGATTTGTTATTTATAAGCTAGTGGAACGCGGTTAAAACTCCCCTCTCCTTACGTTACCCAACCTAATTACTGTAACTCTCGCCTTGTCCAAGAGTATTCCAAGATAATACAATATAACCAGTGACAATTTCAGGATGGTTCCTAGTTAATGGTTGAGTTCCTGTACATTGGTGACTCAAAATGGTTTGGCACTTTAAATCATAAAATCAATTCACCTGCTACAGCATTGAAGACCACAACTATTAGCACACATTACTGTGTCTGTCCTGAGGACAGATCAAGCTAGTGTGTACAAGAAACTTAAAGGTACATCCATTGTTGTTTGGGGTCACATTTGCGAAATGTTATAAATTGTGTCATTTTCTCGAGAAGTACTGACTGTTGCCGAAAATTGCCGTTTTGATGACAGTCAACTCGGTATACCGACAATATAAAGGTAAAAGTAGGAAAACCGGACAATATACCGTGTGTGGCACGCGTCAATTGGTCAAACGTAATTTTGGAAACGTATGTACAACAGACAAATTTGTTTAATAGGTCTAATAACTGCCATGTATGTAAATGGGACGTGTAGTTTCGGTTTCTGCACATGTATAATGATACTGATCAATTTTAATTGGAAACTAATAATTATTATATATTTGGCGATTGGGAATGGATGTACAGGATGAGTGAAATTATTTGAACTGAAATCAACACATAACGTATGTTAGCATGTATCAAAACCAAATAAAATTTTATGAAACACAATGAATGTTTAAACTCTGTGTTAGTGTTAGACATCAAAATCTTTACCTACAAAACTATGTGGATGGCTTCAAGTGTTGATGAGGGTTTTATCCTCCACCTCATATCCAAGAACAACAATTAAAAGGAGGGTTCTATCTGGATATTTTTAGTGGAATGAAATTCGAGAGGATATTCGCGTTTACATGTATATGTTATTCATACATGAGTAAAACACAGTCCAACTGAAAGATATTGAAGGTTAGGCCTATATTTTGATGACTTTATATTTCACAACTTGATAAAGACAATTAACCCTTACGATGCGTATATATATTTTACCAATTTTAGCTCCTGTGGCGGAATTTACAGGCTCGCAGCTCGCAGCAGTAGTTTGGGCTTTGGCACTAACTAGCTCTGCTGGCGGAATTTCCAGGCGGCGATTCTGGTACCGTTTTTACAAAATATACCGCATCTACATGGCGAATAAGGACTATATACGGGCGTTCAATACAAATTCAAGTAGCGACACCCGTACACAAATGGCTAATTCACACCCGAAACTTTGAATGAATTTTCTATGTTTTTTCGTTTTTATTCTATTACTTTCGAAAGATTGTCTTTAATTCGGGCCTCGTAACATCATAAATACGAATATACGGAATTGAAGACAAGATGTCTAGCTTCACAATGATATAAAAATTATTAGAATGTGACCTTTGGTTATAATTCTATAGCTATGTAAAGTTTGTCTTTATTTCCACCAATAAAATCGTAAATACTTACAACATGTATGCGGCATTGCGAACGGTCGTTCATCGCACTTTTCCAAGAAATCATAATCTCGAACCAGTTGACAAATAAGCACATGTCAACCCAAATATGGTTATGTTGTTTTACCTTTCAAATAAAAGCTAACCTCGAACCATAACTGATGAAAATATGTTGATTAGTTTGTGTGCCGTTTGGTTTCATATGCCTCTCAGAAAGGTAAAATTGTATCTTTATTTCTGTGAATAAATATGCACATTTTATATAGAATAAAAGATTATTCTTTTTGGTTTATTGTGATATAAAAATCATGAAAATGCATTCAGTATTTTAGCCGTGATAAATGTGTTACAAGTTGTGAAAATCGCCGATTGTTAAAGGGATTGTCGGTGTAAATGTGCCCTTTTCCACGGCGCTTGCTGTGTCTTTATTATTTTTTGGACATATGCTAATTTTATATGGGAATGTAGTCCATTGTTTCCCCTTTATTTTGCCGTATTTTATTTTGAAAACAAACAATTCGCTCACATGATATGAAGTGCGGGAGTAAGGCGAGTTAGCGATTTTTTTCCCCGTCTCGCAAGATGCGAGGCAGATAGCAGTCTCGGGCGAGGCAAACCCGACGCAATACAAACACGTGGGTGAAAATAGCCTCAAGCGAATTAATGCTTCGGGGGCTAAGCCCGACAAAATTGGCCTTTTGTAAAGCTAATTATCGATGCGTTACGGGTCAACAATGCACACGCAAATTGGTGTGAATTTTGCTTGATATTCCGACCACACACTGAACAAAGCTTCATTCTCATGTCGGGTCACAGAGCGTAAATACAGCCATTCTCATGGGTTGGGTCGACTCGGGACCCGTTGACAGGGCTAGTAAAGTAGTGAGACAGCCGTGAATTATTCTAAGTCTTGTATCCGGGATCCGTATACAGACACCTCGGAATCGCTTATAGCCCGCCCGGATAATTCCGGGATTCGCAAGTTAAGGGTTAGGCACACATTTTATTAAAAATAAAGCAACAAGAACTAAAGCTATTCATCTAGTGGGAAAAACTTCGCTACTGCACAACAGCATACGCTTTCTTTGTTTTATGATATGTTATGTGTTACTGCGTGGATATTCTTTCAGTGTATATCCTTTATTATTTAAAAGTTGCAAAATTAGGCACGTTAAACATGTTTTCAATACATGGAATGCACAAAAACAAAGATGGCGGATACTGCCGATAGATCAATAGAATTTTCCCTTAAGAGACACACGAGCTCTGTATCTATCCTCCGGACAGAGTGTGGAAACTTCATCTCTCTGTGTTTGTTCTTGTAGTGGTCCCCAGATAAGGATATGTTACCTCTGTCAAGCAGAATCACTCTTGCGTGTTGTCAGGTCTGCTTTGATAATAGAGTATTCATATAATGTAGCTTATTTTAACACTTTCATGCATGCTCTTGGGGCTACCCGTAATTTATTTTTGATATCCATAAACCTTTTCATTTCAGAACCTAATGCTTCTTTAATGTTTTAAAAAATTTAATCATCATTACATGTTATTTTATGTATACATAACTGTTGGTGTGTTTATATCATGTGTGACACTGTTATGATAAATTTCTTCTTCTATAGCAAAACTTATCTTTATGCTTACATGCAAGCTCATAGTTCTACCTGTAAAGTTGTTTTCATACCCTGAAATCTGTTTTCAGAACCTTCTTCCTCAGCGGCAGTCCCAGGGTATAAATTTTAACTTAAACATATGTTGTAAATTGCAGGCTTATGGCCTATTTTAAGAGCTCAAAAAAAGAAACACTAGCTCGCTAGCCCCACTGAATGCTGATATTAACAAATCTAAAATACTGAGCTTAATTTCTGATTTCTATTATCTTATTTTACTGAGAAATATTTTCCTTCCTTTTACTCTAACTAAATTAGAGTCTTTGTGACTAGGCTTTCTCCCTCACTATAATGAACTACGTTTAATGTCACAAAACATGCAAGGGATGTAATTGGAAATGGCACAATAGATGAGTATAATGCATGTACAGTATCACCAAAATAACTATTTCTAAACAAAGAAATCACAAAACTACAACTACGAAAAACAAAAAAATGCATCTATGTCAATATCCATTTCAAAAAGTAATTTGTGAAACATTTAACCCAAATATATCCATGATACTAATATTGGTCTAGTTTCCATCTCATCATTAAAGGGACAGTACAGGTGGAGTATTTTTGAGGAGACAATCATTTGATATTCTTGTTTGTGAAGTGATACATGAGATTACACTCCATTTGAAAAATAATGTTTTCTACATATTTACCGGGTACTTCCGTTTCCACAAGTCAAGCATGGTACTGGTAGTGTTCCAGTTACCAGCAGAATCATTAAGAGATTGATAAATGTCTGGCACTGAGTCTGTGTGCCACTAGGCTATTGTTTCCCCCTATAATCAATAGCTGTTCCGTGATATCGGCCAGGAAATATAATGCTGTGGTACACAGTAGCCATGTGGTGCAATAGTTCGCCCAAAATATGCATTTTATCACATATCCAACTGGAGCTGATATATAATTATGGAAATAATCGATAATTAACCTGGTTTGGATATTCTTGGAGGTTGTTTACCTCAATAATATTTTAATGCTTGGAAATGTTTAGCTAAATAGAAAAATGAATGATATTGTTTTATCTATTCGATCAAATTTCAATATATTTCAAATTTGAAAATATAGGTAATTCCAGGAATGTATCTGTAGCCAATAGCAGATCATAACTTTCTTTTAAGTTGGGATTTCTATAAAAAGGTCACCCAGAATGGTTTGGAAATCGTTGATTGAACAGCTGATTTAGTCTAGAAATATCATTAATTACTAATATGTTTGTCTTGGACTTTCTGACATTGACAAATGAAACTTTTAAAATTTGCATCATCTTTGCACATTTTTCAACTAACTTTACATTTATTTTAGTAACTTTGACAGCAAACTTCTTGTAAAAATATCAGAACACAAATTTAAAAGTACAAACTTGAAGTTTTGCACCTTAACATTCACTTGAGAGATGATAGACAGAATGATATCAGAATAATTTTTGTTTTGACCAAATTTCACCCATCTTGAGTTTACCAGACTGGATTGTCACAGTATAGCTTCATAAAAAAATGTCCAAATCAATGCTATCTGTTCCCTCTCATGTCTATCTGTCATTGGCAGTCTTCTTTGATTCTAGAATGAACTCATGCAAGTTCTAACTTTCACATTTAACCATTTCTGAGAGTTCACCTTCAGTCCTCAATGTCAGTTCAAGGTCAAGAACTTGTTTAATTGAAGGGCAAGTGAAAAGTAGTAAAACATTTATAATAAGGATTCAATTTCATTCATTTTGAGACAGACAGACAATTATTTTATTCATATATTAAGTCTCACTTGTGTACATACAGCTCATACATACATAAAAAGCAATATATTGCACAGACACTAAAAGTACACAACCAATCACTTAGTGATATATGAGAGACTAACAGAGGTTAACAAATTATCTAGACTCTAAGCTTTCTCCTAGAATATCAAAATCATCTGCTACATTGTAAACGAATACTTTCATGAAAATAATATTTCTAACTTCAAAGAAATTTCATTTTGGATTGTTACGTTAACAAATTTCATCTTCCTCGAAATGCAGCAAAAAATGTTGGATACATTCTGTCCTGGTTGAAAGCAATGAAACATGAATTTGATAGCACATCCTCTTCAAGGATATCAGAATCAGTCTATTGCCAATAAACTGTATCTGATCAAAGCTAGAGATCAATAACTGGCTATAAATTTAAGTTTAACTGTAGGTGAGCAGAAGCAGAATTAGATTTCAAACTTTTAGACCATATTCAACCATTTTTGAGTTTAGCAAGCACCACTACACAGCTAACCTTCTTCAGGAATATCAGATTTGCCAGTTAAGTTGTAAAATGTAATTTACTTAAAGTTTGATTGAAAGTTTGATTACTGAAATTTGATTGAAGTTAGAAACCTTGAGGCAATGTTGAACCAAATTCAGTCCAGCTTGAAACTTATCATTATGAAAATCAGTTTTAAATATCTTTTTTTTGGAATAAGTTTGTCTTGGTTGATATTGCTTTCAATATTGAAAAATGTTCACCTACCATGAATTGTAAAAGACAAAATGAACCAAATTCTTTGACAGTTACCAAATTCAATGTTGACAGCCAAACCTGTATTTTCTCCTAGTACAAAGATAGTCATAAATATCATGAATCATTATATCTTTTAGAAAATTATGTTTTCATATTTAATTTTAAAAAGGCATGATACATGATTTTAGACTTTAGACTTATTTAGATTTATACTCCTTCAGAATTATCAAACACCAATTTTACTCAAATTCATCATGTGAGGTCACAGACAACATTGGACCTATTTCATCCAACTTAAAAGTTGTCAAGCACAAAATCGACAGCTATTTCTCTTCAAGAATATCAGGATTCTTCTGTCTATCGCCGACAGCCGTCTCTGATCAAAGCCCAATCAGGAGAAACTTGGTACTACCCGAAGAATCATGAGGATTAGATGCCGTGGAGTGGCTTTTATATTAGACTCTATGACACTGTCCAAACACACACTGTCTGCACTGACAGCTGTTCAATTGAAGGAACTCACGATGAGATTTGTGTCCAGGGATCATTGTGATGAGGTTTGGAACTAATTACAGCAGATAAAAGTTACATCGCGGGAGGAGGATTCGTGTCCGAGTTTATCTGAGGTTTACTCGGTGTCTGAGTCAATGCTCTTCTGGAAATATCCCTACGAAGAATATCCGACAGTTGGTTTGACCTGTGAAATCTTTGACAATCTTGCCCAGACTGTTTAATCTCACTGGATCAGTGGTATTCAGATCGTGTTCAAGGTGTCTCATCTTGTGCAAGAAGGAAATGAATTGCTACGCTATCAACAAATTTGACTGAATATTGTCTGAAATATTGATCTTCAGAATTTAATATCACTTTTATGAGTACTGTACTTTCCTTTATCTAGGTATTGGGTGTACATAAGTTAAGTGGAACCAAGTATAATGTACTGACATGAATTACAATGTAGCATTCCATCCTCTGGTGTGGGCGTTCCTCTTGCAATAATACTAGCTTCCAACAATAGGAATAAACTAATCTCAGAGGTGACATTGACCCATATATAATAATATATAATAGTCCAGCTTCTCACACCATTTTAAGTCTTCTATTGGATGTTGTCGGAAGTTTTCATTCTGTGACAGTACAGAGAGTAAACATCCTTGCCAGTGTTTGATTCCTAATCGTATAATACCAAAATATGTTACAAGATGGGAGTTGCTGATTCCTTGCTTGACACTCAGCGATATAAGGACATAACACTGCCCTAACTCGTGCTGCAATGTGACTGCCTTATGCTTAAGGCACAAAATAATTTCAATTGTACTATATTGCGGACCATAAATAGTTATTATTATTATCATCTTAATCCTGTCCAAGTCCGAGTACTGTTCTGTGATAAACATGTATGTGTGGTACACAGTTCAAGGGTTAACCCTCTACTCAGAAGACTACTTTTGTGTGTGAATATAGAGGTCTGTCGTTGATGTTTTTATCCTCTCGAAATCAGATTACTGTTCTGTGATAACCAGTTATAAGTAGTTGGCAGTGCAGGGGTTAACCCTGTAAAGGACACTATACAACTGAATGTATGTGCCAGTGTTCACTATAGGGAAGCACTGTTACAAAGGATGGGTAGGGCTACATTAGATGATGTATCACTTGAGTGAAGAATACTTATAATATACATCCTCAGCTAAAAGCAAACCTTCATTATCTATCACTGTCACTAGTATCATCCCCAGGGTGTTGAAATCAAAATTATGTGTTCAGTAATTGTTGACTTGAAAATTGCAATGCAAACTCTAAGAATATGCAATATATATTCAAATACCACATTATAAGTGGACTGTTATTGTTAGCGCTATACATACTTGAAAGGTGACCTAAAAGTGGTCTATTATTACGATATGCAAGCTCAGCAAAACCCACCACTTCACTGTCTACCAAAGGTCAGCAGTAAGCAGCTCTAATTACATCATCCAAGTCGGTGGAGTGTGTATAATTAGTCCATAACGAAGATAGAGTTTATGTCCCCGAGGCCCGGATCTGACATTTGTGCAGTATATTATTGTATCTCAAAGCCAATTTCACAAGTTTTTGTCTGTCTATGGTGTGTGATTGTTTAGAAATCCAGGACCCCTTGGGTTGAATTAGTCTCTCTTCTGAGGCATACAATATCATTGTGTATGTAGGAGCTTTTTATTCCCTGTCAGAACAAATTTGGGGATGAGGGGCTGAGAAATTAGCTTCATCCGTTCGTCAGTACATGCATCCAGGCTTTTATATTCTATCTAAAACTCTAAAATATTTTTTATATTTTCATAAAAAAAATTAATTTATCAAGAAAGCAGTCTAGATGTCTTTTAGTTGGGGCTTACAAATTCAAGACCCAAATGTGGGTCACAGGGGTAATAATCATAAAAAAGAAATTGTTTTGCTTGTTAACAATGTATAACTTAGATATTCAACCTGAGATGATAAATTACTGAAATCCTGATGAGCTACAGAGCTCATGCCTCTATTTTTATGGATATGTAACTAAAGTTTTTTGCGGAGCAAAACTTAAAACAGGTAATTTAGCTCAATGAAACTATGAAACAATTATCATGTGTAGAGTTTTCATCTTCTTTGGAATTTCTTATTTTTGTCCATTTCTATGAAAACGCATATTAGAATTTCCTATTCGGAGCAGAACTCGAAAAGCGTATGACCTAGCTCTACCAAACTCTGTTAGTGGAAGAATAACCATGTTTAGAACTGTAGCTCTACCTTTACAAAGAAATCCTCTCATTCATTTAGCTGTAAACGTGAAGGTGGGGAGACTGAGTGTTTCTTCACTGGAGCTGCAGTCTGGTTCTCCTTGCCACAGCAGTGAGGCTCTTCTTCACATACTTGCTGTAGATAATGTTTCATCGAGTTCAGTAAAGGTGAGATTTTTTACAAGGGTCGTAAAATTGTATATGTTGTTGCCTAACTTTAGTGTTTCATTGAGAAGAGTTTCAGAAGCTGGTAGGATCGATAACGGTGTTAGTATCTACACCAAAATGTCACATTTATAGCAATAAAGAAGATGACTATCCATAAAACTTGATTTCTTTCATCTTAAGTGTTACTTTACATGTTACTTGGAATGAAATAGACTTTCACAAAATACTCTCTCAATAGTTTTATTGCACTGAGTTATTTTGAATTGTAATAATTTTCATTTCAAAACACCTGGATATTTAACATTTTGTACATAAATATGTGTGTCTCTCCATGTAAAACAATAATATAATCTTGAGTTTGTTATCAATATTTTATGGGGTTCGAATCCCGCCATGGGCACGGCAACTTTGTCTGCAGTAGAGAACTGTTCTACACGCAGTAAGGTTTGGGTGCAATGCTACACTGAATCTCAGCATAGTACCACCCATGGTTCGCTAGTTCCAGCCGATGCTTGCAGGTTTCACCACAATGCATAGTCACATGGCGTTGCGAGCTTTCTCCCTGCCATAATACTAGCAGCCGCGATGTAAGTGAAATACTTTTGAAAGCGGCGTTAAACCCCAACTCACATCACCTCACCTCAATATTTTATGATCATTAGGGCTTCCTTGACTAGTGCGACCAGAACTTTGTTTATATCACACCAGGTAGTGCGACCAGAACTGTGTCTATATCACACCAGGTAGTGCGACCAGAACTGTGTTTATATCACACCAGGTAGTGCGACCAGAACTGTGTTTATTTCACACCAGCTAGTGCTATCAGAACTGTGTTTATATCACACCAGGTAGTGCGACCAGAACTGTGTCTATATCACACCAGCTAGTGCTATCAGAACTGTGTTTATATCACACCAGGTAGTGCGACCAGAACTGTGTCTATATCACACCAGGTAGTGCGACCAGAACTGTGTTTATATCACACCAGGTAGTGCGACCAGAACTGTGTTTATATCACACCAGGTAGTGTGACCAGAACTGTGTCTATATCACACCAGTTAGTGCTATCAGAACTGTGTTTATATCACACCAGTTAGTGCGACCAGAACTGTGTCTATATCACACCAGGTAGTGCGACCAGAACTGTGTTTATATCACACCAGGTAGTGCGACCAGAACTGTGTTTATATCACACCAGGTAGTGCGACCAGAACTGTGTTTATTTCACACCAGGTAGTGCGACCAGAACTGTGTTTATATCACACCAGGTAGTGCGACCAGAACTGTGTTTATATCACACCAGGTAGTGCGACCAGAACTGTGTCTATATCACACCAGCTAGTGCTATCAGAACTGTGTTTATATCACACCAGGTAGTGCGACCAGAACTGTGTTTATATCACACCAGGTAGTGCGACCAGAACTGTGTTTATATCACACCAGGTAGTGCGACCAGAACTGTGTTTATATCACACCAGGTAGTGCGACCAGAACTGTGTTTATATCACACAAGGTAGTGCTATCAGAACCATGTCTCCTCAGTATTCCTTGACAGTCTATCAACATACACAACAATTTACACATATCTTCATTCAAAAATTTAATGTTTCCTTAAATGACAAAGAAATAACAACTAATATTAACAATCTATGGGCATTCTCCATTCTACTTGGGATTCTTCTTCCTGATGAGAAATAATGTACAATCGGAGCTCGTTTTATCGAACCTGTATATCCGGAAACCCGTCCATCAGCACGGTAGTATTTTAAATCTTCTTATGCATTTCTATTCAAATGATGATTTGCTTATCCACAAGACTTGCTTTTCAGATGATTGTAGACTGTAACCAAATCGTGGGGATAAATGGGATCTGACTGCACATGACATTTGACGGAGAAATATTGCAGCTGCAAAATGTGCCTCCGTACAAAGCTTTTGAATGAAATGTATAAACCATAAGTAACATAATAATCATGTGAACTGCGGTAAAGGCAACTCCATCATTAGGATGAATTTAAGATAAAACAGGAGCCAACCTATTTCTGCAGAGAACCAAATACAGCTATAGTTGATCCATGGATGCTGCATTGAAGTTGGAAGAATTATTATTGCTAATGAGAATACATAAAAGCTATGACTTGACCCAGAATGACATGTCAACATGACCTGAATGAGATGTGCTCCAACTTTATTCAAAGAGTCCAATAATAGATCCCTCGAAAGGTACTACCAATTCCACATGCTTAACTTTATTCAAAGAGTCCAGTGGTTATCGATAGATCCCTCGAAATGACTCCCAATTCCACATGTCCACAATGCCAATAAAATTCTTATCAGATTGCTTGAAGTAATGGAGAAAGTCTGTAAAATTCTGCTATCATCTGCCTATCATTCCAGTCGGTTCCCAAGGCTCCTTCCTGTGACTGTTATTATTTGGCTTATAAAATATGATTGCCTGGCAGCATTACAGTAAAAAAGCAAAAACTGTTATTCAAGTAGAGAGACCTCATTAAATATTATTCAGCTCCATCTCAATACTATCCCTGCTATAATTCTTCACAACATTGTATAGAAAAATACACATGTTATTTGTTGGTCTTATCAGACTTGATTAGCTTAATTATGGCAGTAGTCTTCGTTCAATGTCGTTTGACACTTTTGACATTTTCGACTTCTTCTCCTGGTTTGTTGTGTCCTCAAAGTTGCAATTTTGTGGGGATTACCTTCCTCAAATAAGGACATGGCAGGCATAATCCCTAAAACTGTCTCTGCTGAAACCAGTAGGGTGAGGAAGGGGTGGGTGGCCTCAAGGGTTTACAAATTTCAAGATACTATTAATGCTATTTAGATCAGTGCTTTTATAAAAACTGGTCCTTGAGTTAAATTTTGCGGATAAAAACAAAGAGAAAACAATAGAGGCCACACCTTTACAATTGAATTGTTACTTCTTCATTAAAATGCAAAGGTCTTGAATGGTTGATTTTTGTGTAAACATACCTTGACCAATGTGGATTATAAATTGTAAATTTGTTGTCTGTCCCAACACCATAGAGACTACATGGCCAATGCCTTATAATTTAGTTAGTCTTTACCTTAGAAACAACGAATAATGCAATACCTTATGAGCTACAAGACCAATGGCTCTATTTTACAATGAATCACCCCAAAATTGAACTCAGTTCAGATCGAAGACTGAGAACACCTGTGAGAGGCCAAGTTTCTAACGCCTTCCCACTTTCCAGTAATCATTTGTTTCTAAACCGTCCCTAATTGTTCCCCAGGTGACACTCTCTGGTTCTCTCGTTAAGCGAGAAACGATCACCCTCAGGTGAGAAGTGGTAATGGGATTGATCTCACTCAGGAGGAGGTAACTAGTGAAACAACGGGTAACTAACGAGCAAACGATTTGACTGGTGTGATTAATATCTCTTTAAAGAGGACACTGTCTTATCCAGACACTGTCAAGATGGAAGTTGTTATTGTCTAATTCTTCAACTACTGAAATGTTATAAAAATTGCCATGACAATTTAGAATTACCTGTTAATGCAGTCTTGTCCCAAGTAGCCAATTCAGTATAATTACCTTATTAACAATGTACAACAAAGTTGTGTGTGCGGCATGGCCTCTCATGCCAAAGACCTGGGTTCGAATCCTGGTGGAGACACCAACAATTTGTGAACTGGGTCTCATACTGTATTGTGTCCCTGGGCAAGGCACTTCATCCACATTGCACTCAGTCCTCCCAGCTGTGTAAATGGGTACCTGAAATAACGGGTGTACATGGCTTCGTGTAGCGCTTCGGCAGCTCTGAAAGTACAATTCCGTCAGGGTAATAATGTGTAGCGCCCAGAGCAACCACACGTTGATTGGATTGTTGGCGCAATATAAGAACAAACTTATTATTAAAAAGTTATAATTCCTGTAACTAGGTCACTAGGAATGATTTGATACCATATATATGTATAAGTGCTCGCTGTCTTCAAATATTTAATAATTCTTCAAGGTTGAACTTATCAGTTTGTTAGGGACAGCATGTTATTGTTTATTCAATATCTCTTTTATTATATTATAATAGTTTGTGTGTTCAACCAACAAAGTTTGTAGGTAATCAAGGTGAAAATTTTCCTTGAAACTGTCGGTATTAAAAACTTGACTCTCGGTATCTTATGGTCCAGAAAACTATTAAACTGCTGCAAAGAAGAAATAGAGCTTGTCTTTGTCTAGCACAGATTTGGTCTTGTACAGGAAGTTCGGCCATCAACGATATATCCAGAGTGTAACAGCATTAGCTGGGAGGTGGGATAGCGCAGTGATCATCATGTTCGGCTTCGGAGCAAAAGGTTCGGGGCTCTGCAAGAGCTTGCTGTAGAGAACTGTTCTACATGCAGTCAAGTTTAGGTGCAATTCTACATTGAATTTCTATGCAGTACCACCCTTGATTTCACTAGTTCAAGTCAATGCCCGGATTTTCACAGCAATAGCTTTCCACAATTGTATTGCAGACTCTCTCCCCTTAAAGATTCTAGCAGCTGTAATATAAGTCATGTACTCTTGAAGCGATGTCAAAACCCCAAATCACCTCACTTCAACAGCATTTGCTAGAGTTAAGCACTTACATCTACATTTTCCTGGGTCCACTGTTTATAAATGTACTCCAGAGTGAGTGAGTTTTTGTTTAACGCCAATTTGGCAATATTGCAGCCATTTACAGCGAGAAATACTCCAGAACTGGGAGGTTAAGAGATAGCTTTGAAAATTTACCAAAACTACAACAAACATTGTATTTTCACCATAAATACATCAAGTAATTTAATGAGACAGTACATTTATTTATTTGTTATTATCCCAGCGGAATACCAGTTATTCTCATGCGATTTGTAAATAATTCATTAGATAATTACTCACAGGAAATGAGATCGTTTAGTATGCTACACAGCTAATGAGGCATTTAATTGCAATAAAACACATGAATATTGATCATATCTTTGATTGGCATTTCCTAATATACCGTAAACAAATTTATTGCTTCATTTCATTGCATGAATATCAAATATATTTTTTAATGGTAATCTTTGAATAGTTAATTTCCTTATATTAACATGGAAACAGTATATCCGATGCTAGTCTCTATGCTTTTAAAAGCAATAAGACACATGAAATTTGACTAGGTTATGGTAATCATCATTGTTTAGCATTATAAACTGTTTTGTCAACAGTAAGCTAATCAGTAATGCGATCATGCAGATCATCAGTTATCAATTGTTTATGTCACCATGCAAGAATTGTGAACAATACAGATACAAGCTAGATGCTTCATCATTTTGAATAAAGGGGTCTACATTTCCTTGATGGTTTCTGAGCACACTATTAACAGGACAGTATTACATGATGATTAGCTAAATAAAGTGTAATGTGAGGACCCTTAATTGTGTTGTGTGCAACATCTGACCAAGAGAATAAATTACATCTAAGGTAATCAACGCAACAACAGTTCTCTCCTTCATGATCATCCCACGTCAATAATTCAAATAGGTACAACACCTCTTCATCAAACCATAAATGGGGGTGGGATAGCGCAGTGGTTAGCGCGTTCGGCTTCAGATCAAGAGGTCCGGGGTTCGAATCCCGCCAGGGGCACGGCAACTTTGTCTGCAGCAGAGAACTGTTCTACACAGTAAGCTTTGGGTGCAATGCTACACTGAATCTCAGCGTAGTATCACCAATGGTTCGCTAGTTCCAGCCGATGCTCGCAGGTTTCACTACAAAGTAGAGTCACATGGCGTTGCGGGCTTTCTCCCTGCCATAATACTAGCAGCCGTGATATAAGTGAAATACTCTTGAAAGTGGCTTTAAACCCCAACTCACCTCACCTTACCTCAAAACGTAAATCATGGCACTTTCCTGATGTCCGACATGACACCATTGAAGCTACTCTTAGGTGAACATGCTGTTCATTATAGTAGACATGCATCTGGGTCTAAATGGAGACAATTTTATGGATACACAACTTCTTTATTCTTTGTAGGCGAAGTTTCAAAAGTGGTTCTAATATCGTCATCATTAGAATCTATGCCGAAACATTGCCTATGAAAATTTAAAAAGTTGTGTATCCATAAAACTGTTTCCATTCTTTATCATCACAAGTTCCAGAGTGCTAATCAAAGAAGAAAAACCTTATTTACATTTGAGAAGTAAGATTGTCTATATAACAACTTCTTTATTGTGAACTTGCACAATGTTTTGGAGTAACGTATCTACCTACTCCTTCATCAGATGGATCTTACATCATTATGTCCCCCAAAATTTTTTTCGGGAGACATAATGTTTTTGCCTCCGTCCGTCATTCCGTCATTCCGTCATTCCGTTATTCCGTTATTGCGTTATTCCATCATGCCATTATTCCGTTATTCCATTATTCCGTTATTCCGAAATGCTTTCTTTTCCGGGCCATATCTCAAAACCCGTTCAATATTTTTTCACGAAACTTGGTATGTGGTTAGACCTAGTGGTGGAGTGGTGCCTTTTGCTATTTTGGTTATTCTGATTTATTTTTTTTCTGGTTTCCATGGAAACAATTTGAACTTAGTGCATATTGAGGGTAGGGACCTTTTCCGGCCTCTATCACCAAAACCGTTCAATATTTTTTCACCAAACTTTGTATTTACTAAGACCTAGTGATAGAGTGGTGCCTTTTGCTACTTTGGCTATTCTGAATTTTTAGCTCATCAGGCCTGAAAGGCCCGATGCGCTTATGGCATGACATGGTGTCCGGCGTCCGTCCATCCGTCCGTCGTACCGTCCGTCCGTCTGTCCGTCCGTTCTCGCGAGGGGGACATTGTGTGTTTTTTTTTAAGCCCAGTATGACATTGTGTGTCTATTTTGTATTGTGTGTTTAGACACACAAGAAAACCTGTCCGAGTGAAGTACAGGCTGCCTTGTGTGTTTATTTCAAGTTTTGGTCAGAGACACACAATGTTTGACATGGACACAGTCCGTCCATTCATTGGACAACACCATGGTTTGAAATTCTGAAAATGTCCATGTGGAGTTGTACTGATTGGTAGTTATTTTTAGACATATTCATAGCAACATACTGATTTCTTAGAAGACAACCAATCAGAATCTTTGATGTGTTAAGGACTGTTAGCAGCCAATCAGAAGCCTTGTTACAGCAAGGCCACACAGAGGATCACATGTTTTGGACAAAACTTTAAAGGTGAGTTCTTTTTATTGTTTCTGGAAATGTGTGTTTATTTTAATTTAATTTATTTAAATTTGCATAAGACTGTATTAGGGCTTTCAATTGCTTGATTTAGTTTGTAATAACATAAAGAAAGATGTGTTTTACATAATATTCAAGAAACCTACTTTCATTTCAATCTTTTACATTGTGTGTCTGATATTTGTCTGATATCAGCATATGTAGGTCAAGTGTACAGGATGGATGCAAGTAGTAGTCAACTTGTTGTCTCAGCTTGTCTGAGTTTTGCTGAGAGCAATTCTATTTTGTATTTTGTTGAGAGTTACTTTGAGTATTTATTTGAAGAATATGTCCATGGTCGAGTGTCTTTTTGTCCATCATGCATGTGTGTCTTTTTGTCCAAATCATTGTGAAACTATCATTGGTAGAGATGATAATCAAGATTTAGTTGAATAATTTTTTAAGAATATGTCCCGGGCTTTGTGTCTTTTTGTCCATTGTGCATATGAGTCTTTCTGTTCCAATGGTTGTGTGTCCATCATTTATAGATTATAATTTAGAGTAAATTTGAGTTTGTTTGAAAAATATGTTCATGGTTGTTTGTCTTTTTGTCCATTGTGTATGTGTGTCTTTCTGTCCAAATGGTTGTGTGTCTATCATCTGTAGAGGTTATAATTTAGAGTAAATTTGAGTATTTGTTTGAAGAATATGTCCATGGTTGTGTGTTTTTTTGTCCATTGTGCATGTGTGTCTTTCTGTCCAAATGGTTGTGTGTCTATCATTTGTAGAGATTAGAATTAAGAGTAAATTTGAGTATTTATTTGAAGAATATGTCCATGGTCGGTGTCTTTTTGTCAATTGTGCATGTGTGTCTTTCTGTCCAAATGGTTGTGTGTCTATCATTTGTAGAGATTATAATTTAGAGTAAATTTGAATATTTATTTGAAGAATATGTCCATGGTTGTGTGTTTTTTTGTCCATTGTGCATGTGTGTCTTTCTGTCCAAATGGTTGTGTGTCTATCATCTGTAGAGATTAGAATTAAGAGTAAATTTGAGTATTTATTTGAAGAATATGTCCATGGTTGTGTGTCTTTTTGTCCATTGTGCATGTGTGTCTTTCTGTCCAAATGGTTGTGTGGCTATCATCTGTAGAGATTAGAATTTAGAGTAAATTTGAGTATTTATTTGAAGAATATGTCCATGGTTGTGTGTTTTTTTGTCCATTGTGCATGTGTGTCTTTCTGTCCAAATGGTTGTGTGTCTATCATCTGTAGAGATTAGAATTAAGAGTAAATTTGAGTATTTATTTGAAGAATATGTCCATGGTTGTGTGTCTTTTTGTCCATTGTGCATGTGTGTCTTTCTGTCCAAATGGTTGTGTGGCTATCATCTGTAGAGATTATAATTTAGAGTAAATTTGAGTATTTATCTGAAGAATATGTCCATGGTTGTGTGTCTTTTTGTCCATTGTGCATGTGTGTCTTTCTGTCCAAATGGTTGTGTGTCTATCATCTGTAGAGATTATCTTAAAGAGCCATCACGGATGTTGATGAAAATATCAAAATTTTTCCAAAAATCTATCTCCGAGAAATAAATACACTTAATTTTTCCCTAATTTTTCCAACTAAAAATAAGCCGAGAAATTGCATTAATTAGTAAAGGTGTTTTCCAGTCTAAATATAGATCCAGTCTATTATTTTCAAGCGCAAAGCATTATGGTCTTGCTCACACACAGTAAACAAAGACACGAAAGAATAACAAAAAATATGAGCAATGAAAGAAATCGAAATATATAATGTTTTGACGGTTATTTATTTACCATTTCATTTAATTATGTATTTGCTACAGATATTGGAATAATTGTTTTACCCAACTGGGTATTTTTCTTGAATTTTATAATTAATGAGAGTAAAAATTTGTCATAATTTGCTGGTCTTATCTCAATAAAAAAACATTAAACAGGAAATAATTTGTATATTCTCAGGACATTTAGAAACATAGTTTGTAAAGCAATCGTCACATTCAGTAATGTGTGACAAGGATATTTTGCAAGAGAGACTCGTGCAGCACGTGTAGCACATGGGTTGTTATGGCGACTTGCGCTAGAGACGAGCCTTCACGCTTCGGAAGCGTTTGCTGTTTGTGTAGTACGTATTACGCAAAAAGGGGGACTCTGTTTATATACGTCAGATACCCGTAGCGCGCGCTAGTCGAAGTGATACTTCTCTTTGAAACCAAATTGCAATACATTGTCTTGACATGAAAATTATTTAACATATGCCATGTTGTAGATAAAAGATTTCTCTGGCAAATGACGTTTAAAGTATATTTTCCAAAAATTTGAAACACTAACATCCGTGATGACTCTTTAAGTAAGTTTGAGTATTTATTTAAAGAATATGTCCATGGTTGTGTGTCTTTTTGTCCATTGTGCATGTGTGTCTTTCTGTCCAAATGGTTGTGTGTCTATCATCTGTAGAGATTACAATTTAGAGTAAATTTGAGTATTTGTTTGAAGAATATGTCCATGGTTGTGTGTCTTTCTGTCCAAATGGTTGTGTGTCTATCATCTGTAGAGATTAGAATTAAGAGTAATTTTGAGTATTTATCTGAAGAATATGTCCATGGTTGTGTGTCTTTTTGTCCATTGTGCATGTGTGTCTTTCTGTCCAAATGGTTGTGTGTCTATCATCTGTAGAGATTATAATTTAGAGTAAATTTGAGTATTTATTTGAAGAATATGTCCATGGTTGTTTGTCTTTTTGTCCATTGTGCATGTGTGTCTTTCTGTCCAAATGGTTGTGTGTCTATCATCTGTAGAGATTAGAATTAAGAGTAATTTTGAGTATTTATTTGAAGAATATGTCCATGGTTGTGTGTCTTTTTGTCCATTGTGCATGTGTGTCTTTCTGTCCAAATGGTTGTGTGTATATCATTTGTAGAGATTATCTTAAGTAAGTTTGAATATAACCATAGTTGAGCATCTTATCCCATCAAGGAGCAAGGCAACTTATTTGATAATAAAAATCTTCCTCATTCTCCTCCAGTACATCCATTTAGTTATCCTTTCAAGAATGATATTTTTTGGGGGCGGGATAGCGCAGTGGTTAGCGTGTTTGGCTTCGGATCATGAGGTCCGGGGTTCAAATCCTGCCAGGGGCACGGCAACTTTGTCTGCAGTTGAGAACTGTTCTACAAGCAGTCAGGTTTGGGTGCAGTGCTACACTGTATTCCAGTGCAGTACCACCCATGGTTCGCTAGTTCCAGCCGTTGCTCGCAGGTTCCCCGCAATGCATAGCCACATGGCGTTGCGGGCTTTCTCCCTGCCATAATGCTAGCAGCCGTGATATAAGTGAAATACTCTTGAAAACGGCGTTAAACCCTCACTCACTCACTCATTCACTATAATATTTTTTCCATTTCAGGTGTTGTCCTCATAAGACAAGTTGCAGTGGGTGTGCGACTGTCTCAGCCACACTCAGAAAGTTCATTTAAACCAATACAGACATTTGTCTGGTGTTCAAGAGAGAGTACAGGTGGCCAAAGTCCTCCTGATGGCTGACCTCAGTATCGTGCAGAAATTCAAAGACAAAGATTTGAGTGAAATTCAGTTCCAAGGTGTGTTGATATCATTTCAATGATTTTTCTATAGATGGTAATACAATAGCAAAAAGTATCAAAGAAAGATCAATTATTTTCAAAAGAATTTATTTTGTCCTTGAAGTATATAAATCCTGCTAGTGTTTTAAAAAAATTGAAACTTTTAAAATATATGATTACTATGACTTATGTCAAGCCGTCACTGTGGCATAGCAGATAAGGATTTAGGTTTGAATCTCCCATGGGACTCTACACCAAAAAAGTATTTCTACTTTAATGTGGGTAATGTTGAAATGATTTTGGAAATATATGGGAAACCTATATTAAGAGCAGTATGGACAACCAAAAAGAAAAAATTTTGAAATTGAAAATTCAATAACGATTCAACATTTTCATCATGAGGCAATTAACAGATGGGACTGTCTATTCAATAATGAATTTGTATTTTGCTCATCAATTACCAAATTATGCTGTTTATAAGGCTTATCAATATTGTTTATTTAAGTATATCAGCTTAGATAAAATTCAAGTGACATGAATTGTGACAAACTTGCTTTGGTTCCACTGAGGTATGATTTTTGTGATAGATTTTTTATGTATTTCATTTTCTTTACAGATGTCCTGCAAAGTGAGGCAGAAAAGGATGCCAACAAGGTTCCCATCAAGGTTCTCAATGAAGTTATAAACAAGGTTCCCAACAAGATTCCTATCGAGGTTCCCAACAAGGTTCTTATTGAGGTTCTAAACCAAGTTCCCAACAAGGTTCCAATCAAGGTTCTAAACAAGGTTCCTATCAAGGTTCAAAACAAGGTTCCAAATGAGGTTCCAAACAAGGTTCTTAACAAGGTTTCAAACGAGGCTTCCAACAAGGTTCCAATGGAGGTTCTCAACACGGTTCCAAAGGAAGTTCCCAAGAAGGTTCCTATCAAGGTTCCCAACAAGGTTCTAAACGTAGTTCCAAACAAGGTTCTCATTGATGTTCCAAACGAGGTTCAAAATGAGGTTCCAAACGAGGTTCTTAACAAGGTTTCAAACGAGGCTTCCAACAAGGTTCCAATGGAGGTTCTCAACACGGTTCCAAAGGAAGTTCCCAAGAAGGTTCCTATCAAGGTTCCCAACAAGGTTCTAAACGTAGTTCCAAACAAGGTTCTCATTGATGTTCCAAACGAGGTTCAAAATGAGGTTCCAAACGAGGTTCTTAACAAGGTTTCAAACGAGGCTCCCAACAAGGTTCCAATGGAGGTTCTCAACACGGTTCCAAAGGAAGTTCCCAAGAAGGTTCCTATCAAGGTTCCCAACAAGGTTCTAAACGTAGTTCCAAACAAGGTTCTCATTGATGTTCCAAACGAGGTTCAAAATGAGGTTCCAAACGAGGTTCTTAACAAGGTTTCAAACGAGGCTTCCAACAAGGTTCCAATGGAGGTTCTCAACACGGTTCCAAAGGAAGTTCCCAAGAAGGTTCCTATCAAGGTTCCCAACAAGGTTCTAAACGTAGTTCCAAACAAGGTTCTCATTGATGTTCCAAACGAGGTTCAAAATGAGGTTCCAAACGAGGTTCTTAACAAGGTTTCAAACGAGGCTTCCAACAAGGTTCCAATGGAGGTTCTCAACACGGTTCCAAAGGAAGTTCCCAAGAAGGTTCCTATCAAGGTTCCCAACAAGGTTCTAAACGTAGTTCCAAACAAGGTTCTCATTGATGTTCCAAACGAGGTTCAAAATGAGGTTCCAAACGAGGTTCTTAACAAGGTTTCAAACGAGGCTCCCAACAAGGTTCCTATCGAGGTTCTCAACACGGTTCCAATTGTGGTTCGCAACAAGGTTCCAATCGAGGTTCTCAATGAGGTTCCAAACGAGGTGTCCATCGAGGTTCCAACAAGATTCCAACCGGGGTTTCAACCGGGGTTCCCAACGAGGTTCCCTACGAGGTTCCAAACGAGGTTCCAAACGAGGTTCTCAACAAGCTTTCCATCCAGGTTCCAATCAAGGTTCTCAACAAGCTTCCCGTCGAGGTTCCCATCCAGGTTCCAATCAAGGTTCTCAACAAGCTTCCCGTCGAGGTTCCCATCCAGGTTCCAATCAAGGTTCTCAACAAGCTTCCCGTCGAGGTTCCCATCCAGGTTCCAATCAAGGTTCTCAACAAGCTTCCCATCGAGGTTCCCATCCAGGTTCCAATCAAGGTTCTCAACAAGCTTCCCATCGAGGTTCCCATCCAGGTTCCAATCAAGGTTCTCAACAAGCTTCCCGTCGAGGTTCCCATCCAGGTTCCAATCAAGGTTCTCAACAAGCTTCCCGTCGAGGTTCCCATCCAGGTTCCAATCAAGGTTCTCAACAAGCTTCCCGTCGAGGTTCCCATCCAGGTTCCAATCAAGGTTCTCAACAAGCTTCCCATCGAGGTTCCCATCAAGGTTCTCAACAAGCTTCCCACCAACGTTTTCAATCAGGCGGATCCCTGGATATTTGACCGTGATCAGGAGAAACCCAAATCAAAGAAACCAAGGACAGCAAGAGTCCCATGGACATTGAAAGAAGTCGAGGAACTAAAGGAACACTTTGGAAGACATTTCAAGAACAAAACCACTCCAAAACTTGCTGAGATTCTGGAGAAGTTAAAGAAAATGAATGGATGTGAGTGTGTTCGATGAGATTATCGTTGATAGTGAAGAAGATATTGGCAATTATTCATAAAAAGTCTGACTGAAGCTAGAAGTAGTGTGTTATGTACAAGTCTATTTTGTTCCATTACATTATAATTTGACAGGAAAATGAGTGACACCCAAACAAGTTTTCCCAAAAAAAAACCTACAAAATTTATCAAGTTCGTACTTTGCACAGGCTTCACAAATGAAGGGGCCTAATAGGATCTGTGAGGTTCAGAATTTTTTACTCTGAAATAAAAATTCTTCCTCTGTAACTATGATGTGTGTAATTGTAAAGCATGCAGAGGGGTGTATGAGGTCGAAACAGCCAGTGGATCAGAGATTATGATGCTACATCACTGGAACGCACCTTCTAGTGACATGATTCTCATATGTACCCGAACCAAACAAGCTTCACATGCTTGTCGCCTGTATAGGACCTCTGATCCACTGGCTGTTGCAACCTCATGTCAGCACCCCACTGCATGCCTTATGTTTAACACAGAATAGTAAAGTATCAACTATGTACAGTTTATAGTTTTTAGAAAAGTTACAAAATAGGAGTTTCACTCACTTTCCTGCTAAAGTATAGTTAATATATTTGAAAAAATAAGTGATTGAATTTATGTTATAATGTTCTTAAAGCAAACCAAATGTGATATTCAGGTATGTGGTTCCTAATCTTATTGTTCAGAATAGAGATTTCATCTTACCTTATTTTTAAGAAATACTTTGGAAACACTTCATTTTGACATTTATATTATTATCTCTTCATGAGTATTTCATTGAAAGCTG
Organism: Gibbula magus; assembly: GCA_936450465.1. Classification (NCBI taxonomy): domain Eukaryota; kingdom Metazoa; phylum Mollusca; class Gastropoda; order Trochida; family Trochidae; genus Gibbula; species Gibbula magus. The sequence goes on from OW388295.1 coordinate 70,320,112, forward strand.
AAAATTAAAGCTTTTATCTATGATTTGAATTTGATATGAATACTTTTCAGTAGCTTGAATATGTCATTGGCATATATAACATACTGGATATTCTTTTAAATTTGCCAATGTTTGTGTCCCCTTCGTAATTGCTTGGTGTTCGTTCAACTTCAAAGGTGAAGACAATTTTTTTTGAAGTAATCTACAATTTTAGAAACATATTTATTTAAAGCTTTTGTTGAAGAGTTTTGTTTTATCATATTGTGGAGAGTGCACATACATTGTAAATTGGATGTATAATAGAAGTAATCCTTTTAACCAAGGAAGATTAGAAACATATTTGTTTTAATTTTATTTGTTGTTGTTTTGTGACCTTCATCCATGCCAGCCATTTAGATATATTTTTGAACATAATTCTAAAACTGATTAATCCATGATCATTTCAAAATATAAGTATTCTGTCTCTCTAGGATGTATCATACCATATTCATTGATGACTGAGGGTTAAATTTTAAAAGAGCTGTTACACCTAAATTTGACTTTACAGAACTTGCCCAGAGACTATTTTGAGCTAAGAATTTATATCTTTTCAGAATTTATTTGATTTTTTGTAATCGCCATTTGAAATCTTAGCATTGTTATGTTGCTTTGTTCCTGCAAAGAGTATCAACCTTCGAAAGTAGGCTACTGCAACTTGTTTCTTATCATATAAACACCCATTTGGGTTTAGATTCCATGTAATTTACATGGTATGGTCCAGATTACATGTCTTATATTGTGTACAATGAATGTTAACACATTGTCACAGTCAAAGTTAATGTCAAGGGGAAAGAAGGTGAAGAATTGATGATGCATGGAATAAATTACACTGTGATGTAACCTGTTCATTTAAATTGTTTGTGTTGATGTTACAGTGTTAGTGCAACATAACTTATGTTGTGAATAAAAACATTTAAAAGAATTTTATTTTTGGAATGTTTTTGTTTTCAATTTTACATCTATTGTGGGAATGTGGCACAATTGTTTATGAAACTGTCATCAGGATTGATTTATTTGCTACCAACTGCAAACAAAGTGGCATCATTCTCTCAACTCACATTTTAAAACCACAGTTGTGCCACATAGCAATCTCATAATAGCATTAACATTTATTAAACATATTTTATATCAGTTTGTGATCATAGAAATGTATAAACTTGTTGAAATAGAATATAGAATATTGGTAAAATGAATTCAAATTCACTTTAGATTTGAAATAACTGATCAAACCTTTTAAAGTCTGTGTATTGCATATGTCACATTATTACGTCATAATGCAAATGTTTGCAAAGCCGTGTCGTGGCAGAGAGCTTGCCGGTTAAATTAGCAACGGATAATATATTTTCCAGTTGCAACACCATCAGGAGGGTGACATGGAAACTTATTCAAACATCATTAACCAATGAAATTAGAGCATTTCATATTAGGGTAAGATGAAATAAATTTGGGCATATAGACACTCCATAAGTTTGGACATAGAGACACACAATAAGTTTGGACAAAGAGACACACAATAAATTTGGACAAAGAGACACACAATAAGTTTGGACATATAGACACATAATAAGTTTGGACAAAGAGACACTCCATAAGTTTGGACATAGAGACACACAATAAGTTTGGACAAAGAGACACACAATAAATTTGGACAAAGAGACACACAATAAGTTTGGACATATAGACACATAATAAGTTTGGACAAAGAGACACACAATAAGTTTGGACAAAGAGACACACAATAAGTTTGGATATATAGACACATAATAAGTTTGGACAAAGAGACACACAATAAGTTTGGACATATAGACACATAATAAGTTTGGACAAAGAGACACACAATAAGTTTGGACATATAGACACACAATAAGTTTGGACATATAGACACATAATCTGTTTAGACATTTAGACACATAACAGCCTGTTCGTAAGAACACTTTTTTTTAGACACACAGTGCACTTATGATATAGACACACAAATCATAAACTCACAACGTCCCCTTCGTTGGTCCGTCCGTCCATCCGTCCATCCGTCCGTAAACTTTTCGCTTTTTCGACTTCTTCTCCAGAACCAATGACTCCACAGAGCTGAAATTTTATGTGCAGACTCCTTGGCCAATGGGGATTCTAAATTGTAGATTTTGTGACCCCATGACCCCAAATGGGGTCACAGGGGTCACATCCTTAAAAACCTATTTTCATCTTCTTCTCCAGTTCCAATAGGTCTAGAGAGCTGAAAAGTTGTGTGCAGACTCCTTGGGTAATGTGGATGTTAAATTGTAGATTTCGTGACCCCGTGACCCCAAATGGGGTCACAGGGGTCACATCCTTAAAAACCTATTTTCATCTTCTTCTCAAGTTCCAAAAGGTCTAGAGAGCTGAAAAGTTGTGTGCAGGCTCCTTGGCCCATGGGGATTCTAAATTGTAGATTTCGTGACCCCGTGACCCCAAATGGGGTCACAGGGGTCACATCCTTAAAAACCTATTTTCATCTTCTTCTCAAGTTCCAAAAGGTCTAGAGAGCTGAAAAGTTGTGTGCAGACTCCTTGGCCAATGGGGATTCTAAATTGTAGATTTCCTGACCCCGTGACCCCAAATGGGGTCACAGGGGTCAAATCCTTAAAAACCTATTTTCATCTTCTTCTCCAGTTCCAATAGGTCTAGAGAGCTGAAAAGTTGTGTGCAGACTCCTTGGGTAATGTGGATGTTAAATTGTAGATTTCGTGACCCCTTGACACCAAATGGGGTCAGGGGTCACACCCTTAAAAACCTATTTTCATCTTCTTCTCAAGTTCCAAAAGGTCTAGAGAGCTGAAAAGTTGTGTGCATACTCCTTGGCCCATGGGGATTCTAAATTGTAGATTTTGTGACCCCGTGACCCCAAATGGGGTCAAAGGGGTCACATCCTTAAAAACCTATTTTCATCTTCTTCTCCAGTTCCAAAGGGTCTAGAGAGCTGAAAAGTTGTGTGCAGACTCCTTGGCCCATGGGGATTCTAAATTGTAGATTTCGTGACCCTGTGACCCCAAATTGGGTCACCGGGGTCACATCCTTAAAACCCTATTATCATTTTCTTCTCAAATTCCAAAAGGTTTAGAGAGCTGAAAAATTGTGTGCAGACTCCCTGGCCCATGGGGATTCTAAATTGTAGATTTTGTGACCCCGTGATCCCAAATGGGGCCACACAGGTCACATCTTCAAAAACCTGTTTTCATCTTCTTCTCCATTTCCAAAAGGTCTAGAGAGCTGAAAAGTTGTGTAGAGACTCTTTGGTCAAAGGTGATTCTTAATTGTAGGATTGGTGACCCTGTGACTCCGAATACAGGTCACAGGGGTCATGATCTAAAAACCTATTTTTTGCTTGTTAACAATGTATTACTTGAGATAACTTAGATATTCAACCTTAGATAATAAATAAAATCCTGATGAGCTACAGAGCCCATGGCTCTATTTTTTATTTCTCGTTATTAATGCAGTATTGAACTTAGTGCTTAGCATAAGTGAAAAATAAGGGTAATATTACTAGGTTGGATTGAAAGTTGGAGCGGGGGACATCACAGTGCATCACATGCACATATTTCTAGTTCTTAATTAGATTGACACCTCATCCAATGCTGTATCCGTATAAGGCTCCCACTTCTGAATGTTTGTGAACTGAGTACTTGTTGTGCTTATTGCCTCAATAATTGTATGATTGTAATCTTAGTAGGAGTTGATTAAAGACTTTGATAACCACAGATGAACTCTTATGAAATTTATGCCTGAAAACCAAGAGAATTCTAAGTGTAAAAAACAAATACCATCTGTTTAAAATGTTGCCAACTTTCAAGAGTTTAAACATTTTTCTAACTTCAGAAGGTATTTTCTGAAAAGGCTAAGAGTTCAAAATTTCAACACTCTTCATTACAGCGCTGTTTGGTTGTAAACATCTGTAAGAATACATGATGAAGCATAGACTGAACTAACAAATTTAGGATAGGTCATCTTTTGGAAGCCCAGCTAGCACTGAGATGGAACTGCTATCGATAAAACCTCTTATGTCCAGGATTTGTCAGCATAACCTATCATTCACATACCGGTAGCTCCTACCCTTAATGTGGAACATAATCATTGTCATATTTCTATTTATTACCTACGAGGGCAATCATATCGGGGTTCATATTTTTCGTACGATGCCCTTGGGCAAAATATCACTTTGTCATGGTGACGTGATGTCATAAACAATACTATGACGTCACGCGTCGTCTATGACGTTGCGTTCTAAAACAGGTGAAAGTGGGTTGCCAGCCTATTGTTGAACGTGGATTTTAGTGTATTTCATTAATTTCACGACTTCGGTAATAAACAGAATATTATATTCGTATCTATGTCATACTATGTTTACAACACTCGTGCCTGAATATCGGTATATCCCTCATTCTCGCTCGGGAAATACTAATATTCAGGCACTCGTGTCGTAAACATAGTATGACAAAGACACTCATACAATATGGACACTCATACAAAGACACTCATACAAGGACTCTGAGGTCACAGTCGAAAGACCTACTCACTGTTCCACATGTCAGGACAAAGACGTATGGGGAGAGATCCTTCTCATACACAGCAGCAACTGAGTGGAACAAACTTCCCATGGAACTCAAATGTTGTCAGGAGCTCACCACCTTCAAAACCAGGCTTAAAACTCATTTGTTCAGAGCTGCCTTTAACATCTCCTAATGTTTGCGCTTAGAGCATGTCATGGTGCATGGATTATAGCGCCATAGAAATGGTCTATTATTATTATTATATAATATCCTCTATATGTGCACACTGATGATGCTTGGGTAGTATATATATATATCATATATATATGTAAGTTAATATTGACTATTTATTTAATGGTATGAATAATAATGAGACCTGTCAAAAATTATTTGAATACATAATGTAGTCGGTTATTAATTCTGCTCAATGACTGTGTATTTAATGTTAGAGACCGCAGTGGGTTCATTATGTCTAGATACTGTCAAATGGCATGGCTAGAAAATAAAGTAATATGAATAGAAATAGAGTTTTATACCATAAAATATTCAAAATATGTTTTCGACTGAATGTATGTTAATATGGTATATACATGTAAACTTTAAAAAAAAGAACACACAATGCATATTGATGCATATTTAATGCATAAAAAATTTATATACAAACATGAATATGTGTTACATAAGATCCTCAGACCATCTAAGCTCATTTCTGTCAAGAAAATGGAAAAATGCTTTTTTTTATTCTGCATTGAATATTTTAGCATCTGTTTCGACATTTTTGGAAGTGTTGTGTCATGCTGCTACTTGCCATATGTTTTACATTCAAAATGTCTTTTTTTAAGCAGTTCGTTGTCTTAACATATCTTGTTTGTTTGAGATGAACCTTTTTCAGCGAACATATAAAAGATTCCAGTTTTTTATATTTATAAGAATTTTCACTGACATTTTTTATATGGTGGGATACTTGTAAACTTCTATACCCTGTCTTTAAAACTTGTCCAATATTCCTTTAACTCTGTTTCTAATTTAAAAACTAATCTTTTTGGAAAAAAAAACTTTTTCATTATAATTTCTCCAGACTTGTGTTACTTTCAAAATTGCTTTGGAAAGCCATTATGAAAGGTTACCATGTACTTCTATATAATTATATATACCTGTGAGGACTCACGCTGCCAAATTGAACAAGGACAGCGGATTCTACCTCAGACAGTTCATTTCCGTCAGACGATGCCTTGCTCGCTGTAGTTCTGAAAAGGATACAGCTATATCTAATCAATTGTAAATGTTTCATGTTTCTTAAAGCAGTTTATAAGGTGAAATGATTAATTGTAAATAAGGCATGACTTAATATCTGTTGGCAGAGAATTGAACACAGACAACATTGAAATGTCTGAAGGGTAATTTTACTTTTCAATATTCCTATTTTGGGCCAGTCAGGGATGGTTTCAGGTGAACTAGTATTATAAAATGAAATATTCAGAGCAAGTTATCTCCCAAGAATGAATATACAGAGATGCTTGGGAACTAATTACAATAGAAACATGTAGACATACGTCAAGGTTTCTGTTATAATAGGGCTGGATAGTGTAGCTTCAACAGCAGTTTGCATTTCATCACTGAGTTGCCCATTTAAAACAACTTATTACATTAAGGAATTATTCTCTCATTTGCCCATGCTCTATAAATACTATATATGTATATGCAGAGAGCATTGAGGCCACCAGGCTTTTCTTCCTGGGAAATTATTCATGAAAAGTGTTTTGCTGAATGCATTGAATTGTTAATAAATTGAAAAATTAACCCCCTAAAAGAGTTCCTTGACTAAGAAATCAGACAAAAGCATATTAAATTGACCATGTAGTGAGTTTTTGTTTAACGCTGCTTGGGCAGAAATCAGCGACAATTGAGCATATAAATGAAGTGCTTATATGTAGTCTTGTTCCAGCTGAGTGGGTCAATTATGTATGGTTTATTCTGAATAGATCTGACCTTTATTCTACTTTTCAAAAAATTTAAGAGACACTCATTATATCAATTTCATATGTATTCTATGTTGTAAGAGGACATTGACCTAAATATCAATCAAAATAAAAAAAACTAAAAGAGGCATCAAGCCAAGAGGATTGACACATTTCCAAGGACTTTCTGTTAAGGAGAAAACATGACTCCGAGGTCTTCTGCTCTGAGAATAACCTGAAGGGAGGGATAAAGCCCCGAGGGCGTTAGCCCGAGGGGCTATCCCGACCTTGAGGTTATTCTCAGAGCAGAAGACCGAGGAGGAGTGTTTTCTCCAGCTTATTAACCGTCAACTATCAAAATTTACAAGTTATAGTTTCGGACGCTCAAAGGGCCTAATTCCTCCGCTTAGACCATTTTAAAAGCAGAAGACGAAGGAGGAATGTTTTCTTCCTATTTATAAACGTCAAATGTAAAAATTTACATTTTATAATTTTTGATTCCCAAATCGTGTTTTTATAAAGGGTATGTCGCCCTCGGTTGCGTTATATCGAGGCAAAGAAGGTATGACTATAAATGGAGTAATTCAACTCCACTTATCATCTCGGTCTGCATAGCCGAGCGGTCTAAGGCGCCAGTTTAGAGAGCGAAGGGTGCCAGGTTCGAATCCAGCTATTTCAAATTTTTAACTTTGTATAATTTTCGATAATAATTGCTGCTTGTTGGCTATTGCATTGCAAGTCTGAAAAATTATTCTAAGTGCATTTCCAGGTCTTACTTTAAAAAAAAACCTTAGGTTCAGGTCTTACTTTCAAAAGTAAAACCTCATACCGGGTTATTCTCGGAAGTAAGACCTCATTAGAGGTTATTCCAAGAAAAGAAGATACCTACAAAACAACAGACAGAATCCGACCTAGGTTTATAACTAAGAATAACACTGTATATGTGTAGAGATTATGGCAAGCTATAGAGTGAAACCTCACTACTTTAAAGCATAATAACACCCAACATTATGTTTACTGTTCAAATGGAACTGGATAATTAAAATATTCACCAAAAAAGCTCTCCCCTTAGCATCTGGCTTCAACTGCATACAGTAAGGAAAACCTGACCATGTATATTATAACCTCTTTGTGGATCCCAAGGGCTGCCAACTTGTATGATTTTGGAGTATTTTGTGCACATTACACTCCTGAAATATAATTGTACCCCAATGTTTCACATTGTACATCTCTTCTGTAAAAATGCGAATTTTCATTTTATATATTTCTGTATGGCGTAATGGAGTACTGAACTGTTACAGAGTTAATTGGAAGAGTAGCGTCCACACTATACCTCAATAAACAGTCAGAAGAGGATTGATTTTAACAAGGTGGAACCAAAGCATGATATTATGTTGGAACTAATAGTATCATACTAACTTCATCATTTAGTACACATAAAATTACAATATACTCCAAAATAGCAATATATCTACACACAACCCGAAAGAAAGCTAGGTAGTTCTGGATCCCTATCTTGAATACCAAATGCTTTGAACCAACATACCAATATACTGTTAAAACAGTAAACTGTTAAAGGGACACTGCGTCGAGAATAAACATCAGATCATGTGTATCTACCTCTGCTGATTAACGTGTCTGCTAACAAGTCACAGACACCGAATTTCAGACAATTGATGTAATTGGTAATAAAATCTACTGCATATAGACAGTGAAGTGAAGTGTAACTCTTTAGCAGACAGTCTAATCAGCTTAGTGAGATAAAGATGAGACTCATTTTTATCCTCAACGCAGTGTCTCTTTAAATGCTGCCTGCAATAGAGACGAACATCACTGTGAAACCTATATGCAGTTTTACAATGCGTTTTTACAAGTCTAAAAATACTCTAGCTTTTCCATGTGTGAGGTTTCTTGTATTACAGACATAGAATATCCTTTGTATTTTCTTCTACACTTTGAAGCTATGGTTTCTGTTTAACTGAAACATTTTAAGACTATCACTGACTTAATTACACTTTCTTTTTCTAAGGTAATCATGTATTGATACCCTAAAAACTGAAAGTAAAACCGTCTGAACCCAACAACAACATATTGTTAAGATCACTGACATTTTAAAACATTTTATGGTTGAATATTTGACAAAGCATGGATATTCTAACCCTTTAAACAAGACAGTTATTTATTGTCTGTAAGCTGACAGTTATTGTTGTAAATTAATAGCTTCACCTAGGAGTAACATTACTCTCCTGGCTGGAGTTTGTATTGAGGTCAGAGTAAGAATGTCCCCTCGATTTTCATTTATGGTGAATTTATTTAACAGAATATTGTCTCGATCTTCATCAGTTTTTGTTGCTTCCATCTCAATATGTTAACAGTCTGTTTGAGAAGAAGAAGACGAACTGGCATGCTCTTTCATGAAATAAAACATAGCTGTGAGCATGAAACACGGAGGGCGCAAAGAGTCTTCTATTTCTGATATGAGATGCCCATGAACAATTACTCGCTTTTATATAAAAAATGTTGAGAGATGATGTTATTGTATGAACTATATTTTGATAATATTAATGCCTTCTGTCATAGAACACATTCATTAGCAATTGAACCATCAAAGTGACATAAAATATGACATCATTTGCTTAGCGACGCTCTGACATCTTAAATCATGAGCATGTTTTATTGTCTCATCAAGCATGCTGTTGGTTCCATTGGCTGCCTGTGTTTTATTGCTGTGGATATCTTATATAATTCATTAATCTTTAATCTACAGGTACAGGATTAATCTAGGGTGCCTATATTTTTCCAATGAGCAAATTCCGAATTTTTTCCTTTGTTACACGTTACATTATCTCTCTAATTTGGCTCTCAGAATAGTTTGGCACTAAAAGCTTAGATTTTGAAAAAAAATCAACTCTCAACTATCAAAATATGTATAAGTATATCTTATTCGTCAATGTCATATTTAAAAAGGGAGGATAAGGTCATAAAACAAAATCAACCATAACAATTTGAAGCAATTACATATCTGTGTCAATGTCATCTATTTAAATAGAGAGAATACCGCTGTAAAATAAAATAAACCATAATGATTTAAAGTATATCTTGTCATTGTCATATTCAAATAGGGAGAATACGTCATAAAATGATTTAAAGCATATCTTGTCATTGTCATATTTAAATAGGGAGAATATGTCATAAAATGATTTAAAGCATATCTTGTCATTGTCATATTTAAATAGGGAGAATATGTCATAAAATGATTTAAAGCATATCTTGTCATTGTCATATTTAAATAGGGAGAATATGTCATAAAATGATTTAAAGTATATCTTGTCATATTTAAATAGGGAGAATATGTCATAAAATGATTTAAAGCATATCTTGTCATATTTAAATAGGGAGAATATGTCATAAAATGATTTAAAGCATATCTTGTCATTGTCACATTTAAATAGGGAGAATATTCATAAAATGATTTAAAGTATATCTTGTCATTGTCATATTTAAATAGGGAGAATACATCATGAAATGTTTTAAAGTATATCTTGTCATTGTCATATTTGAATAGGGAGAATATGTCATAAAATGATTTAAAGCATATCTTGTCATTGTCATATTTAAATAGGGAGAATACGTCATAAAATGATTTACAGTATATCTTGTCATTGTCATATTTAAATAGGGAGAATATGTCATAAAATGATTTAAAGCATATCTTGTCATTGTCATATTTAAAAAGGGAGAATACGGTCATAAAACAAAATCAACATAACATTTTAAAGTATATCTTTTAAATGTCATATTTAAATAGGGAGTACATGGTTATCATAATGGCCCACTTAGTTCAACAGTAACAGGAGAGACACAGGCAGATCGAGAGTTGCCAACGTTACAGTGTTCCTTTCAGACTTCTCCCATCCATGTTTAAATGGACAGATATTGTCTGTTCCATGGATTTCCATCTCCCCCTTCTCAATCTGTTGGCTTCTAATGGATTAAGATAGTTTCCACTTAACGGTTATGATTTGTACACTTCCTAGCGAGCTTCAGTCAACATTTCCAGCTTAGCCCCGGCTATTTAGAGTCCCCGAGGGAGCTATATCAAACACTAGGACAGCACAAGTCTAACTGTACATCATGTAATGTTCCTGTAAAGGACACAAGGAGACCCTAGAGAACAGCTTCCATTACAGTCAAGATGAAAACACGAGTTAAAGGTTTCTATGTTCGTGGGTGTGAAGCAAGTACTTAGAACCACAGTCAGATAAAAAATGAGTTGGGGAACTTTCTGCTTCTTGAAGAGTCCATTTCTGTTATGGCACCTTAAGAATAAAATAAAAAAAGGCAATGAATTGTAAATTTATTGCACAAGTCTTTGAAGATGAAAATAAGATCTCTATTTGACCTCTTAAAGGCTGATTATGTAGCAAAGGCTTTTGCATATTATTATCCTCCGTCACGAAGTGGAAAGGGAATATAGCATTGAGCTCCGCGAGTCTGTCCGTCCCTCCCTCCGAGAAAGGGGGACAGCTTTTCTCTGAAACCGTTTAAGATAGGATAACCAAATTTGTGTGTGGGTTGAGGGCATACATACCTTGAAGGAGTTCGAAAATGAGAAGTGTGTGATGCACGATGGACGAACAGTCGGACAGAGAGACTCACGGAGCTCAAACCTATATAGTTTGTCAAGAACAATCTGGAAAACATTTTTGTTTGGGAGTGATTTTGAGTTGGTGTTTATTCTCCAAATCTGTCACAATAATGATAGGAGGATATGTAAAACTAACTAAATAAAATGTTTTCACCTTATACTATACAAAAACATTCTAATCCCTTTTACCCCAGTGACAGTACAAAATTGATAAATAACATATACTGTCTTGTCCAATGTCTGCAAGACCGTGGAAGCATTAACTGTCTGGGAGACTTAATGGGAAGCCATGTTCCGTTGTATGTAAGACTTGATCAAAGAGGTTTCACTGAAGTCTCAATTACCCATGTCGTGATTGATGGTGTGTCTTTAAAGTGTCCAGACTGCAAAACTCATCGCAGAACTTCTTCTCAATAAGTATTAGAGTCTGAGGAGTCCAATGCAAGCCCAAACAGGTCACCAATCCTTGGCTAAACCCCAGCTATCCTTGCTTTACGGCACCCCTGTCATACTTTTCAATAAGTATTTAGTCTGTCATTGCAACATTCTTATCAAAAAGCAGAATACCTGGATCCTTACACAGAATAGAATTGTATCCTTTTGGCGTATTTGTTCCTTAGTTCCTGTTGTATCTTCAAAGGAAATTTATCGATGCAATTTCTTACTGAACTTTTCTATTTGTCAGTTTTTATGAAGGTATAAAACGTATAAGTGACACCCAACTAAAGAATTGCGGCAAATTTCAACAGTTTTTCCTCCTTGTATTATTTTGAAATTTGGGTCTTGTCATTATTCCCTTCAATTGATCCAATTGACAAAGCACTAATAAATTCACTGGTCATTGAGTTAGTTATTGTTTATTTCTTCTTTATATATTTCTCAAATATCATGGAATCCTTTATCAAAGGTTTTGGGTGGTTAGCGCAGTGGTTAGCGCATTCAGCTTCGGATCAAGAGGTCCGGGGTTCGAATCCCGTCAGGGGCACGGCAACTTTGTCTGCAGTAGAAAACTTATCTACACGCAGTAAGGTTTGGGTGCAATGCTACACCGAATTTCATCCCTTATTCGCAGGTTTCGTCGCAATACAGAAGAGCGGGCGGGATAGCGCAATGGTTAGTGCTTTTGGCTTTGGATCAAAAGGTCTGGGGTTCGAATCCCGCCAGGCGCACGGCAGGTTTGTCTGTAGTAGAGAACTGTTCTACACGCAGTAAGGTTTGGGTGCAATGCTACACTGAATTTCAGTGTAGTTCCACCCATGGTTCGCTAGTTCCAACCGTTGCTCGCTGGTTTCACTGCAATGCATAGCCACATGGTGTTGTGGGCTTTCTCCCTGCAGTAATACTAGCAGCCATGATATTAGTGAAATACTCTTGAAAGCGGCATTAAACCCAACATCACCTCACCTCACCTATAAAAGGTTAAGTGCTTTTCCAAACAAGCTTTATTTAATTTTAAATTTTCATTTTGGAAAAAGAATATAAAATAGAACAGCAGTTATTCAGAGGTTCTATATCAAAACGTTCAAATTATCAGAAATAGGAAAACACTTCAGAATTTTGTTAAAATTTCAAACTTTTGAATTAGTCTAGGCAGAAATTGTCTTTGCTCAACTTGTCATGTAAGAGACAGTCATCGTCAGTCTAAGAATTTGAATCATTTCGCCACTGACCACTTAAATCCATCATTGGCCACTGACCGCTTCGATCACTTAATTACAGGGACTGGTCAAGACAGATCAGTTGACTGAACATAATGATAGCCTCCATTATCGAATCCAAGTAAACTCATAATGCTTCCTGAGAGTAACAGACAACTCCTATCTGCAAACTTGATGAGTCTTTTAATTCAGATATCATGTGATTTAAACCTATTTTAATTCAACAATTAGATGAAATTGATTGGCAAACAAACCTAAATTTCTTGTATCTATGTCTGCCCACTGTACACTTGTATTGCTACATGATGGACACAATATTATAAAATATCTATTTTGGAGTACATTATGTTTGTGACGTGATTAGTTGATATAAGTACCGGTAAGTCATGGAATAAGCACACTATTGAGTCAAGTTGTTTTGATGAAAAATACCAAGATGAACTAACTAGACTATTGATAATAGTTCTGTGTGGTACAGAGTTACTTTCATTTAGTACAACTAAAGGAGAAACCAACCTCATTGAAATCAGATTGAACCTAACACTCGTACTTCGCTAAGAAAGAAGAAACCTTTCACATAGAAATATGATTTACACAAATGTTATTATATTTACGGATAAACAATAAACAGGGAAGACATCCTACACAGTTTCTTAAGTCTAATGGGTTTGTTTCTTTCTGAAGATTATTTTACAGATAAAAGACCAACAGATTGTATGTCTTGAGAAATGTCAACTGGCATTATGGCTTGTTCTGAAGGCCTGATCACATAGCCCAAAAGTCTTGTAAACGCACGAATCACGCACAAAGTTTGGTTATGCGTGCCTGTCCATCGAAAATTTGACCATTTTTCGCTGATTTACGTGATTAAAAATCACCGATGAATTGCGCAAGAACTACGTAAAGAGCACTCACAAATCACTAACAAACCACGCACTTCAGGGCATAGACACACAAACAGGGCGAATACGTGGTTATGATCAACGAAAGGTCCGCTGAAAAACCACGCAAAATCCGTTACCATCCGACTACACTGATTTATAAATATCTAGTATACTAAGTATACTAAATGTTGGTCAAACCCCAATGTGTAGATTTTTAGTGAATATCTCAAAACTAATCCCATATCCCATGCCAAGGAAAAATATATAATTCACTGTAACTTAAATTAAACATCACCACACATTTGAGAAATAATTACAGACTTCTGAACACTGACAGAAAGCATCTGAATTTCTTATCAGTATTAACTATATATTTCCCTATAGTAGATATTCCAGCAGTACTAAATATAGTTGAAAACTGTGAGCAATGATTTGACATTTGACCACTGACCACAGCCTTCTGCATCTCTTGCCATGCTTGACCACTGGTCAGAACAATCAATTAATTACAGGGAGGAAATCACACAGGAAGCATCAGTCATGGCCCCAAGCTGGGTAAGTGGATTGTGGGACAACTCGGAGAGATTTATCTTGCCCTTGGTGTGATGTGTAACTGTCTCTGTGTTGACACTCGTCCTCTGTGTATTGACAATCATTAGCTTGGTCTGCTCCAAGACCTTCATCAAACAGATTGGCACTGAGAAATCTGTTTTAATCTTTTATCTTACTTTTCAAGGGTACTCTCTAGTTTTCTTGGTTTTGATGGATACGCAACTTGCTGATTTCGTTCTTATCAGAAGAGCGGGCGGGATAGCGCAATGGTTAGTGCTTTTGGCTTTGGATCAAGATGTCTGGGGTTCGAATCCCGCCAGGCGCACGGCAGGTTTATCTGTAGTAGAGAACTGTTCTACACGCAGTAAGGTTTGGGTGCAATGCTACACTGAATTTCAGTGTAGTTCCACCCATGGTTCGCTAGTTCCAACCGTTGCTCGCTGGTTTCACTGCAATGCATAGCCACCTGGTGTTGTGGGCTTTCTCACTAAAATAATACTAGCAGCCTTGATATAAGTGAAATACTCTTTAAAAGCGGCATTAAACCCAAACTCACCTCCTAACCTCTTATCAAAAGTGTTTTGACAATCATTAGTTCACTTTGTCAGATTGTCTCAGAGGAATCTGTTTTAACCTTTCATCTAAGTTTTCCATGTATATTCTAAATAAATTAATAACCTTCAGGTGATGTGCAACTTTCGGTGATTTTATTTGAATCAAAAGTGTATTGACAATGATTATTTCAATCTCTGAGACCTTCATCAAACAGACTGGCACTGATATATCTGCTTTAAACTTTCATCTAACGTTTGTGCACAGTTTCTGTACACAGCTAGAGTTTTGACAATCATTACTTTGATACTTTCATCAAACAGTAGAGAGCCACTGAGAAATCTGTTTGAACTCGTAACCCACTGATCGAAGAATTGAAAACAAACTGATTCAGGAATAGTTGATCACCGTGTGTCCGGCAAACCTCAGACTGTGTGTTATACTCGTTGTTTTAACTCTTCCAGCTGATACACTGTCTTTATCCAACCCTCAGATTGTGTGTTATACTCGTTGTTTTAACTCTTCCAGCTGATACACTGTCTTTATCCAACCCTCAGATTGTGTGTTATACTCGTTGTTTTAACTCTGCCAGCTGATACACTGTCTTTATCCAACCCTCAGATTGTGTGTTATACTCGTTGTTTTAACTCTTCCAGCTGATACACTGTCTTTATCCAACCCTCAGATTGTGTGTTATACTCGTTGTTTTAACTCTTCCAGCTGATACACTGTCTTTATCCAACCCTCAGATTGTGTGTTATACTCGTTGTTTTAACTCTGCCAGCTGATACACTGTCTTTATCCAACCCTCAGACTGTGTGTTATACTCGTTGTTTTAACTCTTCCAGCTGATACACTGTCTTTATCCAACCCTCAGATTGTGTGTTATACTCGTTGTTTTAACTCTTCCAGCTGATACACTGTCTTTATCCAACCCTCAGATTGTGTGTTATACTCGTTGTTTTAACTCTTCCAGCTGATACACTGTCTTTATCCAACCCTCAGATTGTGTGTTATACTCGTTGTTTTAACTCTTCCAGCTGATACACTGTCTTTATCCAACCCTCAGATTGTGTGTTATACTCGTTGTTTTAACTCTTCCAGCTGATACACTGTCTTTATCCAACCCTCAGATTGTGTGTTATACTCGTTGTTTTAACTCTGCCAGCTGATACACTGTCTTTATCCAACCCTCAGACTGTGTGTTATACTCGTTGTTTTAACTCTTCCAGCTGATACACTGTCTTTATCCAACCCTCAGATTGTGTGTTATACTCGTTGTTTTAACTCTTCCAGCTGATACACTGTCTTTATCCAACCCTCAGATTGTGTGTTATACTCGTTGTTTTAACTCTTCCAGCTGATACACTGTCTTTATCCAACCCTCAGACTGTGTGTTATACTCGTTGTTTTAACTCTTCCAGCTGATACACTGTCTTTATCCAACCCTCAGACTGTGTGTTATACTCGTTGTTTTAACTCTTCCAGCTGATACACTGTCTTTATCCAACCCTCAGATTGTGTGTTATACTCGTTGTTTTAACTCTTCCAGCTGATACACTGTCTTTATCCAACCCTCAGATTGTGTGTTATACTCGTTGTTTTTACTCTTCCAGCTGATACACTGTCTTTATCCAACCCTCAGACTGTGTGTTATACTCATTGTTTTAACTCTGCCAGCTGAAACAAATATGGTGCATCACTGTCTTTATCCTTGGACACACTCTGTGGGACAGGTGCTTAGAAATGATTAGAAATGCTCGGGTTGAGAAATGTATCTAAACCACCCGTTGTCAATCTGTCTCTCCGGGATTGTAGGGTAAGCCAAGTGACAGTCTCAGATTATGTGCTTGGCAGGCTGTACGACTGAGTCGTGTGGTTGAAAAGTTACATGAGGGTTAATCCAGGAAGTTTCAGGAGGACCTTGGTTGTGTCACAAGCTGGATGTCCTGCTTCTACCTGTGAATTACTTGCCAGAAAAGTCTGAGTAGCCTGATTACAGGACTAGGAACAAAGGATTTTACTTGCTTTGACTTGACTTTAGATACTCAGGATATTACTGCAAAAGAAGCTCAAGAGTTCACAGAAATAGTTTCATTATTTCTACTGGCATTCATCCTGAATTTGCTGTCTGCTTTAACCATTTACATAATTCTATCCGAGTTTTAAATTCAAGGAATTATCTATTCTGACTTTCAAAGAAGCCAATGGAAGAAAAACATTCACATAAAAAAGAATGAGCATGTATTGTTAGATATATTCTGCCACAGAGATATATGAAACAATAAAACCAAATCAATTCTTACACCAACACATAAACAGTTAACTGAATCTTAGATTAGTCACATTTATGAACTCTGTAAAGATCTTGATTATTTGGTAAACTCTAATTTCCTCCATTGGATGATTTCAGCATCTATTTGCAGATGCTTTGATTGCAAATTTCCTGATGACCGAACATGAATATGCTTACCCAATTTGCATTGATTCCTAGCAGTAACTGGAACCTCTTATTGACCCCCTCCAACTAACTGGAATTCCTTTAAGCATTTAGCGCCGGAGGACCATTCAATGGATTATTATTGGCAAGTGGGTAAAAATTTCCTTTATATCTATTTTAGACTGCAAATGATGTTTAAAAAAGTGGTATTTGTTTATGTGTGGAAATGAAAATAACAATGGCATTTTTAAAGGAAATCGTACTGCATAAAGAAATCGTTCATGTTTTGGATTACATTTATTCGTTTAGGAGTTCCCAAAAATAAGCCTTTTCATCTATCTTGACCAAAAAGGTATATTGAAGTAAGAACTTTTTTATCTGTGGAAAAGCTTTTTTAAAAATTCCTCATAATTACCTCAGTAATATGATGAAGATTTTAATGGAATTCCTGCATGCATTTAACTCTGGCAAAGAACATTCTGTGGATGAAATCGACAATTGAAACTGTTAAAAAATCCTTTGCATCTATCTTCTTAAAGGTACGGTGCTTATTATGGTTTGTTTGCTGAAAGAATTCAATTGAGGGGTTTCTTTGTGAAGAAAAGAGTTCTGCTTACCATTTTCTTTTGTATACGTAGTTTCATTTCTCACTAGAAGCAGTTTATAGCGAAGGACATTAGTGCTAACTGAGAAAAATGGCCTTTGCCTTTCTCCTTGTGGTTTGTATATAATCTGTTGACTAAAAGTATTCAATTATATATATCTAAGCTTGTGTTTATTCTGTGGCAGGTACCTGGAACATTAACTATAATTTTTTCTGCTTCATCTATCAGGTGGAAAATCATTGGAATTGATTACCGGTTATCTAAGATTATCAACGAACATTGTGCAGAAAAAAATTGGATGTGGTCAATCTTGGACACGATTTGTGTAAGATGTCAGATTGTGTCGGTCTTTGTTTGGGTGGGATTGTTTGTGGATTCTAAAGTGTAGATTTCATTTAGTTCCTTAAGCAGAAGAATATATAGAAATACTTTTCTTTGCTTTCTTCTGAGTGGAATTTCTAAATATGTAAGACATCCCAAACTAATTGTAATAAGAATATGTTTATCATTTTGAACACTATTGAGTGTAGCCTGGAATTGCTTGCTTGGTCGAGAAGCTGAATTTCATATAGAAGAACTGTTCAATTCTTTTGGAATAAGTTTTATCTATCAGAAGTTTTCAATTTCTAAGAGTTGTCTAAATGCAAATCCCCATGTCCGATATGTATGTTTGTTGATTAAAAAAAGTTCTAAAGTTTCAGACTTCTTTCGTTACAGCTTTTTTAATGAACAAAATATCCTTCTGCTTGAAGTGCACCGCATTCATTTCACAGACACTTGTAATCAGTGAAAAACATTCTTCAATTGCAGTTTTTTTTAGAGAAATGCATTTAGTGTTTCCCTTTGGTTGAAAAAGGAGCGGGGAGTCTCCTTTAAGAAAAGGGCACTTCTTCACCCAATAGTACATGCATATACTAGAGGATAACGTGTACTTGATAACATGTACTTGATAACGTGTACTTGATAACGTGTACTTGATAACATGTACATTACTCTTGAATTCAACAAGTACAAACAGGTATTTTTTTCCAGTTAGGAGTTGACAAGAAGAAAAACTTTCGAAATAAGTAGAGAACAAATTCAATCACACATCAAATAAACACTGTACAGTTATAAACTATCCTTACACTAATGACTATCTTAACAATTGGCAAATAGCATTTATTACTAAACCGTGGTGAGATCACTCTTTAGATAACAATGAGTTGGTTACACATATGTGCACGTGTGATACCAACGGGTGCTGCCGTTTAAGAAATAAAGTTCCCTGTACCCCAATGTGTTTTGTAATAAAGTATAGTTTTGCCCTGAACTATTATAGTTAAAGTACAAGGATGGTAGTCTGAGTACTTTGACGTTATAATAGTTCAGGGCAAAACTATACTTTATTACAAAACACATTGGGGTACAGGGAACCTTATTACTTTTCTAAGATAACCCATAACACAACATTCTGCTTTGAGTAATTTTGCAAGAAAAATAGAGTTTACTTCTTTAATATTAATAATCCATGATCAGGGCCAACTGACGAGCCGTGCGACAACAGCGACTATGACGTCATTGTTCTGTTGTGACGTCATAGTGGTTCCTGGGGTTGCCTAATGCGGATTTCGTCGTTTTGGTTCAAGTACAAATGTAGCTTAAAATTTAAGACTAATTCGGATACAAAAGAACACATTCCTTCAATAATTGTTATAACAACGCAACCGTTGTTTTAGGACATTATCATTTGCAGAAAAACACGGTCTTTTCAACTGCCCTCTTTCGTTGGGTTACCATGGCCACATGTTCCTACGAGGGGAGCGGAAACGTCATTCAATTGTTACGTCATCACAAAAACAATACCTTTTTCATCTGATAAAGTACTTTTATTTCGATTGTTCTAGCCGCTAGGCATCTTAGAAAACGTCATAATCGGTGAGTGACGTCATAGTCATTTTTGGTTGACGTCTCGATTTCAGTAGCGGATGGCCTATTTGCAAGTAAGCGTCACTAACAATGATTTTTTAGCAATTCAGCGCTATTTACACCATTGAGTAATAAATAAAATACTAAACTCAGTCTCAGTTTGATACGGTATATTGTTTATGAAACTTAAATTTCGCTCGTTAAAATACCAAACCATCCACTCGTTTCATAAACATGTTATCAAACGGGACTGAGTTTAGTATTCTATATTTATATTCATGGGTCACTATTAGACACTATTCCCCTATGGTTCTAGTTGCCAGCTAAACATGGTGTATCAATAGCAGGTGTACAGATACTTCACATATATTCTTCTTTTTTTAATATTCTTATCTCTTCTGTATTTCATAGATAGTAATGTTAAGAATTTCACACAAAATGCAAATCATTTTTATGTTACAACTTTGTTAAGTACTTGAACTGTACGGGTAAGTTACGGAAAAGTCTGGATTTGAAAAAGGCATGACAGTCAGGAAAAAGGCAGGTTGCATGTTCAAATGGGTAGGGTACTACACCGTGCTAATAATGCCTTGCGGAAACTAGTATCTTTTGAAAAACTCTTAACATTGTCATGTGGGGATATGCATGCATTGTGCACTAGAACCTGTCTTTGAAAATATAATAGAATGTATTGAAATGAATAACTAAAAACAGCTTGAAATCAAGAGGTCTGGGGTTCAAATCCTGCCAGAGGCTCGGCAAAATTTTCTGCTGTAGGGAACTCTTCTACATGCAGTAAGGTTTGGGTACTACTACACTACAGCACAGTACCACCCATGGTTCTCTTTTTCCAGCCAATGCTCGCAGGTTTCACTGCAATGCATAGCCACAATAGTGTTGCTGGCTTTCCCCCTGCCATATCACTAACAGCCTTTGTTAAGAGAAGCACTTTGAACCTCAAAACAACTTGCCTCTTGAAATAAACAAGCTACGTGTATGTTAAAGGGGCAGTAGCACGTTTTTGCGCTGAAATAAGTCGATGAAATGTATTTGAATAATAATGTCACTAATAGTAAAACACTCTTCTCTCTTCAGATAATCAAGTTAAACAATTATTGTACATGGTTGCGTTAAAGCCATGAGAATCGTTTTTGTCATTCAAAATAATAAAATGTGTTCACAATAAAATGGCCGCCATTCAAATTTTGCTTTATACACAACACCGTTATTACCACAACAGATAACTGGTTTGTGTAATAAGATGTTTAACCCTCTAAAGTAAATATAAATGACATAAACTATCATTATAAATGGGAAATTTGAAAAAATAAAATTTGCAAAAAACGTGCTACTGCCCCTTTAAATACGGTTTGTTAGATGGGAGATATTGCATTATGTTTGGTTAATCCTCTTGCGAAACTCTTGGGAATAGATAGCTAGTCTTCAGTATCAATTATTAGAAATTATCATTCTTTAGACAACTCTTCTAATAGAGTGATTGTTGAATGTATATGTAAATAAACTGTGTATGGAATATTCTTTACATGAAAAACTTTTAAATTTTAGGACTTATGTTTCAGTTCACATGACAAGCTGACAATTTCAGTTGTTTTCATCGAGTGCAGACACTATATATTTATGATTTTGGATAAACAAGAAAATGGTCTTAATTCTATGAGATGTTAAAATATTCAGAGAATATTAATATCAATATTGAACCAAAATAGTATCAATTCATCACTACCTCCAATGTCTAAGAGTCTTCAGTCAATTGATGCAAATGCACATATTTTTCAATAAAGCCAATTCCCTTAGTTCATGCAGTCAATAATCTCTGTGATTTCTTATTGAATCTCCATTAGTATGTATATATTGAACATTGTCATTAGTAGAAATCTTTGATGCAATCCTTATGGATTGAACTTTCAGTATATCGGTCTCCATATGATAAAGCTACATTATGATAAAATCTTTGATGGGCATTACGTTAATAAAAACAGGAAAATTTTCTGGATAACTTCTTAAATTTGAAAATACTTGATGTTAGAATGTAGGTGGAATGTAAGAACAATACATTAATATAGCAAAGAAAAGTCATTTTAAAAAATGTGGAAGGCAAATTTTCTTTATTGAAATTGGGAGATACAAGAATTACAGTTGAATGGTTGTGAAATGCAGAAGTCATGGTGAATGAGGTTAGAAGGAGAGGCCAATGGTTGAGGCAACTGGTTGGATGGTGATTCAAATACTGATAGGTGTATTTGGCAGAGAGTCCTTGGATAAGCTCCGACAGGAGTGAATGGATGTTTGGGTGGATGCTCCACAGATATTTTCTTTTAAACTTTGATAACAAGTTTGCCTATTTTTGGGTGGTTGATTTTCAGGAATCAGCTGATAGCTGATACAGGGTTGACTACTTAAAGGGAAAGATTCATCAGCAGTATCAGCCATCTTGTTTTTTGCATTGAAATAAGAAATATGCTGTATTTTCAACAATTTTATAACTTATTAATGATAAAACATACATTGTTAGAATATTCACAAAAAAATAAAATATCATATCGTTAAAACTAATCAGCTATGTCTTGTTGTGCTGTAATGAAAGTTTCAGCTCTAGCAATGTTGATGGCTCGAATTGCCTTTTTAATGAACGTGCCCTATTCTTTGTCAAATGGTAAAAACTTAAGTCACCAAAATGTTACACTCAGTAACATGTATCAACTGGATTGTGTTATAATCGTGCATTCATAACATTTATGTATAAACAGGAATGTCTCCTAAGATTTATTTTCCACAACCATACCCTAATGGGGGCCCTCCTTTCAAGGATTTGCCAAGGCCTATAATGACTGGCACAACCAAATACACCACTTCTGGTCAAACTGCTTGGGCTAACCAAGAATATTTTTGCATTAGCCGCTAAATTGCTTCCATTTAGAAGTTCCAACAAAAACTTGGTACTCTTTCATCAGACTAAATAATAGTTGGTCGCTTTGTTAAGAAGAGTCCATTATTGATTGAAGCCAGTGTGTTGTCACTGTGAGACAAGATGGATGTAGAATGTATAGCGCTTGCGGCATACACTTACATATGTATGGGCGTGAGTCATTTGATGGATGTTACTATTGGGCTGCAATGATGAAACTTTCTTCCTCAGATGCTTCCAGTTAGGTACATGTGTATTAGGGCTCGAATAATCAAACAGTATGAAATCTGAGGTTCAAATCGCACCAGTAGGGAAATGTGAGATAAAAGCGCATCATATAAGCGCTTGCAGAATATACTTAGGCTACATATTTATGGGGGTGACTGATTCGATGAGGGTGACCATTGAGCTGCAATTCCTCCAAATGTTTTCCTTAGATGTTACAGTAAGATATATTAATGGACTGGATAACTAAACGGTATGAAACTTTGGGTACAGAAATGTGAAATTATAGTGTATGTGCCGTTATAGTGTGTTGGTCAGATGGTAAAGCGCTTGCGGTATACACTTACATATGTATGAGGGTGAGTCATTGATGGATGTGACCATGGGGCTGCAATGATGAAACGTTCTTCCTCAGATGGTTCAGTTAGGTGTATTAGCAGACCAAAGGGTACCTTAGTGATTTAAAGTTTCATTAACGTTTTGTGCACGGCCCTGAATAACGGTATGGAATCAAAGGTTCATCTCTCTAGATAAATGTGCTGTTATAGTGACAGTGTGCCATTATAGTGTATTGGTTAGATAGCATAGTGTTTGCAGCATACACTTACATATGTACCGGCGTGATTCATTGATGGATTTAAAAGATTGAACATTGCATTATGGCTACCTTAGTGATTTAAAGTTATCTTAACGTTTTGTGCACGGCCCTGAATAACTAAACGGTATGGAATCAAAGGTTGAACATCTCTCCAGTAGATAAATGTGCCATTGGTGAAGTACAATCGTTAGACTGTATAGCTAAAATGAAACACTTACTTACATTTGTATTCTAGTGAGTGATGAGTTAAATTTTACCGTTATGCTCCAATAATTTGTTATTTCAGATGGATACCGTTCAGTAATATATAAGTAAAACTCCCAAATTTTGTTTATCTTCACATTAAAGAAGTTGTTATCCAGAAAATCTTCCTACTGGACTAGCAAAGAACTATGGTGTCGTGGGTTCAATTCTCACAAGCAGAGAATTCTGTACTATATGATATAGTGCATGGTTAGACAATATTGTAGCCCATGTAGCATAAACTTACACACATGTTTAGGAGTGGATCAGTTGATGGATGTCACCGTTGGGCTGCAATAATGTGACTGTCTTCTTCAGAATGTTTACTGGATAATGCATTGATAATGCAATCGAACAAATGTAACATTGTTTTTGTTTGAGATTTTTGCTCTCTGAAAATTACAAGTTCTGTTTCCATTGAACTATTTGCACCCACACCATGAGGATTCTATCACATGGGATGAAACTCCCCCACAAGGCTTCTAAATCAATTTCTAAATGACAGGTGTTTCTGATGCTTTCAGCCTTGTCCACTGTGCTATTTATTATGACCTTAGCTACCAGTTGCTTGGCTTTGTTTTTTGCAAAGCATGTTACTTAACAGTTAAGCTGTTTGGAGTTTTGGTGAGTGATAGGTGCCTGGCTCTTAGGATGTGGGATCAATCTTTATTTTTGAAAAGTACAAGAAATGGTGCTATTGCAGATAGTGTAATCCCATAGTTAACACTATCCAAAAAACATACAATGTCAACGCAAAAGTTATATTACTGTCCTCATTGATGTATCGAAATGTTGAAAACTAATGATCTGAATCTTATGGAATGAACCCTACAGATCAAAACAACTACTTCTTTGCTTTACAGACCTTATCTGACAACATCACATATGCCAGCTGTGTGTTTGATCTCTAGTTTTTCTCATTTCATTTCACTTCTTTGATTTGTAATTTCTCTATTACATTGCTCTTAATTTAAGATCAATGCTTTTTTTAGGGACGAAAAACAATTCCCTTTGATCTTGTTTGACGTCACAGTCAGTTTTTGTGTGTTTGCTATCCCTCATCTGTCTCTGATATTGAGTCACTTTCCACTAAAAATTATCCAGGTCAGGTAAATGTTTTTTTAACATATTGGAAAGATCTACCTGTTTTCTTTGACAATGAGGTCATTTGGGTTAACTGTATTATGGTTTGGGAGCATCTCTAGTGGAGCTATGCCACATTTCCACATTTCCTTTACTTTCCTGTGTTAGTGGGGGGCAGGATAGCGCAGTGGTTAGCGTGTTCGGCTTCGGATCAAGAGGTCCGGGGTTCGAATCCTGCCAGGGGCATAGTAATTTGTCTGCAGTAGAGAACTGTTCTACACGCAGTAAGGTTTGGGTGTAATGCTACACTGAATTTCAGCGTAATACCACCCATGGTTCGCTAGTTCCAGCTGTTGCTCGCAGGTTTCACCGCAATATATAGCCACATGGAAAGTAAAGGAAATGCTGCAAGGCTTGAATGGCCATTGATGGAGACTGGCGGAAGTTATGCCTTGCAGGGACAAAATTGGTTTCATTCTGACAATCACCTCATTCATGTTACATTGCATCAATTGTGGTAATGACTACAATATTTCTTGTTTTCATGTCTTCCAGGGAGTACTATTGGGCGAACTATGCTACAGGTCTGGGAGCATCACTTCACGAACTGGGTCACACATTTGACCTGGCACACACACCTTCAGGGATCATGGCTAGGGGCTTTGACGACCTCCACAAGGTCTTCACCATTCAACGTATCCGTAGCAACGGGCGATGCAGTGGTAGGCAGCGGTACAACAGTAACAGCAGCAGCATCTCCCGGACCCCTTCCAACAGCAGTATAGAGGGCTCCCCACTTAGCTCCGGGCTAGATGCACACCATCGCAGATATAGGGATGTATGCTACGACAGTCCATATAAAAGAGTAGGTGGTCATTTTAAACTTTGAGAGGAAGGATAAGAAATGAGTCTGGGCTACCTAGTTCATTTGACCATAGTTGATGTTTCACTACTCAATCTTAGCCTTAAGATCAATCGTAAGCTCATCTTTTATCATTGGCTAAAATTAAACTTAGGACTGAGTTGTCCCCTGATTTCACATAGCCTGCTTTCCAAAGAGGTTGGTAATTGAATTAAAATATCATGATTAACCCTTAACATGTGGGCGACGGAATTATCCGGGAGGCTCATAGAGAAAAATGTTAGAACCCTTGGCGAGACCCGTACGTTGGACTTAGTGCATTTACCGGGTCAGTAATAATTCTATTTGCCCCCCAGGCGAAATGCGAGACGAAGTGTGTCCGTATATCGCCACATGAAAACTTGTTTACATACATCTCGCAGATAGCCACGATAACAAGTCTGTGTGAATGTCCGGTCGAAATATCAAGTAAAATTCACACCAAATTGCGTGTGCATTGTTGACCCGTAACGCATTGATAATTAGCTTTACAAAAGGCCAATTTTGTCGGGCTTAGCCCCCGAAGCATTAATTCGCTTGAGGCTATTTTCACCCACGTGTTTGTATTGCCTCGGGTTTGCCTCGCCCGAGACTGCTATCTGCCTCGCATCTCGCGAGACGGGGGAAAAAATCGCTAACTCGCCTTACTCCCGCACTTCATATCATGTGAGCGAATAGTTTGTTTTCAAAAAAAAATACGGCAAAATAAAGGGGAAACAATGGACTACATTCCCATATAAAATTAGAAAATCTCAAAAAAATAATAAAGACACAGCAAGCGCCGTGAAAAAGGTCATGTTTACACTTCATAAATTTTGAAACAATCGGCGATTTTCACAACTTCTAAAACATTTATCACGGCTAAAATACTGAATGCATTTTCATAATTTTTATATCACAATAAACCGAAAAGAATAATCTTTTATTCTATATAAAATGCGCAGATTTATTCACAGAAATAAAGATACAATTTTACCTTTCTGAGAGGCATGTGAAACCAAACGGCACACAAACTAATCAACATATTTTCATCAGTTATGGTTCGAGGTTAGCGTTTATTTGAAAAGTCAAACAACATAACCATATTTGGGTTGACATGTGCTTATTTGTCAACTGGTTCGAGATTATGATTTCTTGGAAAAGTGCGATGAACGACCGTTTGCAATGCCGCATACATGTTGTAAGTATTGACGATTTTATCGGTGGAAATAAAGACAAACTTTACATAGCTATAGAATTATAACCAAAGGTCGCATTCTAATAATTTTTATATCATTGTGAAGCTAGACATCTTGTGTTCAATTCCGTATATAAATGGAATTTTTTTCGTTTCGTATTTATGATGTTACGAGGCCCGAATTAAAGACAATCTTTCGAAAGTAACAGAATAAAAACGAAAAAACATAGAAAATTCATTCAAAGTTTCGGGTGTGAATTAGCCATTTGTGTACGGGTGTCGCTACTTGAATTTGTATTGAACGCCCGTATATAGTCCTTATTCGCCATGTAGATGCGGTATATTTCGTAAAAACGGTACCGGAATCGCCGCCTGGAAATTCCGCCAGCAGAGCTCGTTAGTGAATAAGCTCAAACTACTGCTGCGAGCTGCGAGCCTGTAAATTCCGCCACAGGGGCTAAAAATGGTAAAATATATATACGCAACGTAAGGGTTAAGGCTTCAAGAGGACAATTCAAGATGCCTAATAGAATTCATTTGTTCAGACCAAAACCTTTAGATTTGAGGAATTTTATTGAAAACCTTTCCCCCATCACAGATCTCTCGATCAAGCAGTAGCGGTAGCATTTACGTGGCCCCACCACCGCTGGTGTTCAAGGTGGAGACGGGATTCAAACCTGTCAAATCTCCCTCCATGCTAACGTTCTCTGTGAAGAACTACGACGGGTCTGAAACCCGGCAAACCATCTCTCAGGAAGAAGTCAGCGACACCAACCCCGAACAGTCAGCTACAGAGGACAAGCTGACGAGTGCCAGACCAGCGCGCAGAGGTAGGTGTAGCAGGATTTAAATTAAGCAAAATTAATACTTTTAATTATGTAAATGATAGATTTTGATATTGATCCAAAAGAAAGAATAACACCCTTAATATAAATCGGTAACTAGTTATACTGATTATACCCCCATTTACAAACTAACAGGAGAATAAAGTGATTATTCTGGTCATCCTAAAAGTTATTACATGGTTACATTAGGATAACACTACCTTCAATAGTATAAATTCTTGTGCTTTTTCTGGGCGAGTCCCTTGTGGGATTCAAACCTACACCCTCGGAGTAAGGCAACTATCGTCACCAATGACCATACCAACAGCTTACCACACAACCACAGGGCCTTGACAAATTTAAGGTTCAACAATCGATACTTACGCTAATTTTACATTCAGTACCCCTCTGATTTATGTAAATTGGCGCAGCTCCCAAGGCTGAATGCATTAGAAATACTTGCCATTTAGATCATAAATAATTGTAACATGATTTCGGTGTATCCTTGATTCTGATTGGTTGATTGGCCTATGTTGAATGACAATGAATACCCGCAAATTAGTTGGGGCGAATCACCGCGAACATATACATCATGTTCACAAGATCCGGCCAGACTCAAAATTTTATTTTTCTATTTCTCTTAATATGTGCCCCTTACTCAAATTTGACAAGTGGCATTGTCATTTTCTAACCTGTGTATAGCAGTATATAGGTAACAAATAACTATCAAAATTAATTAATTTCAAGTAACTGAAATGTTTTCAACTAGTAAGATTTGTCCAAGTTTGACGCCTTCTTCCATGCGGTTGTGTTTACCGAATGCCGTTGCCATGGCATGAAGTCATAGTGATCAACCGTTTTGACGTCACAATGCTAGCGTCATTGTCACAATGGGTTAGGGCAAGTTTAAGATTTTTGTTCCTAGGTATTTTACTGTGTTGATGTCGTAGATAAATGTTTATCGCCATCTAAAAGGATACGTGAATATTGTGAAGTGAGCAAACTTGAGTGACACTGTTTGAGCTTATGTGTAAAGTGTTGCTAATGTAAATATTACGCCGAGCATTTACATTTGTTTTGACCTGACCACACCTCTTACAAAAATGGAACAGTCGCAAAGTCCTTTCCACTCAGAGATAGGTACGCAAAAAGAGAGTTCGTTTCAAAACGCCTGATAACTAACGGTCATGTTACAATATCGGTGCCACCCGCAAATTTCAGCGTTTAAAACCTCCGGCTAACGCCGTCGGTTTTAAACTAAATTTGCGGGTGTTGAATAGCAATGAATCCCAGAAATTTTACAAACGCAACTATTTATCTTATAAATATAACATGTGATAACACTTCCTTCAATATTACAAATTCTTGTACTTTTTCGGGCCGAGTCACTTGCGGGATTCGAACCCACAGGAACCCTATAAGAATTTGTATTATTGAAACTATATCAAACTTTATATACACATGTCAACCATGATCCCTAGATGTGTATTTTGTATGGTTAAACCTATATTTGATTATTTTTGTAATTTTATGAGTGACTATATGAAAGTCCTTGTGCTGTTGCAGTTGAAGCGTTGTTCTTTTCTTGAATTGCTGAACACATAACAAAAAAACAGCTCTGACCTTTTAAGTATTTTGAAATGGCATGACCAGGAATTGGACCCAAGACTGCAATGACGCTCTACCAACTGAGCTAAATCCCCAGTTAACATATGCTCATCTTTAGTATTTGTTTCATATTTACATGTATTTTACATTCCTAACTATATATTTAGAGCGGCGCCCGAGCTCGTGTTCCAGCGGGGGATCGTCCGCCAGCCTGTCTCCGAGTTCCTCCACCCCCTCCACACTCCCAAACTCTCCGGACGAGCCCGATCTCCGCCTACCAGACGTCCAGTTTGCTGATGACGGGGCCCACTGGTACCGCTCCTCCGCTGTAGTTCTCAGGTTCCACAGGTGAGTTGTAGCATTATCTTCCTTCAAGCTCGCCGCTATTGGCTGCGTTACTGCCGAAGCGGCGTTAAGCAATAACTCACTCACTCACTCACTCACTCACTCACTCACTCACTCACTCACTCACTCACTCACTCACTCACTCACTCACTCACTCACTCACTCACTCTTCCTTCAAGGGTGTATGTTGTCAGGAAGAAAATCAAAAATATCATCACCTAAAGAAATATTGTACACATGCATGTATTGTCTGAAGAAAAATTCGGACAATGTGAAAATTTGGTGATTGAAAATATTTATTTCAAATTCTCATGTTTATGTCGTACATAAAATGATAATATTTTACCTCTATAGTTCAGTGGTTGGCATCTTTTGATT
The DNA here is from genome assembly GCA_936450465.1 of Gibbula magus. NCBI lineage: Eukaryota > Metazoa > Mollusca > Gastropoda > Trochida > Trochidae > Gibbula > Gibbula magus. The sequence continues at coordinate 70,350,166 of OW388295.1, forward strand.
TGAATGAATGAATAAGTCCAGTTTTCTATATAAAGTTCGCTAGTTGCAATTGACACTTGCGAGTTTCACTGCAATACAAAATGACACTGAGTTACAGGCTTTCCCCTGTATTAGTACAATCTATCATGAAATACACACTTAAAAGCAGCATTACATCCCGAAATCTCTTCACCTCACCTCACCTCCCCTCACCTCTCCAATTATACCGTGCTTCATCAATGACAAATATATACTCATAGATTTCATTGTATGCAAAAAACGGCCCTAATTCGACCTTCATCTGTACAAAAGTCACCTTGTTCATGAGGATTCTTTATATTGACGGAGGTGGGGAGCAGATTCTAACACCAATTTTTTTAAGACAATTAAACTTGATTGATTTTTGACAGAGCCAAAAATACGCCAGATGTGAGGTGACGACCAAAACACATTTTACAAAAAATTATGTGGATGGCTCCCCCCACCCCCACACAAAAATAAAAATGATGTATCCACCGTTGCCTTCCGACCTATGGCAGCACAAATGATGTGTGAATTAAGCAGCATGTGTCAGATTACATGGACAATTAATCAGGCCAATAAGCCAACTAAATGCATTTTTTACAAGTTCATAAATCTTTAATGGATTGTCCGATAGTCGACCTCCTGAATTTCTTTCACGCTTCGCTGGCTAATGACGTGTCATGCCTCATTGATGACTTCAAAGAAAAACTTGTGCTTTGGGAGGTCAGTTTACTCTAAGGATTGTATTTTATCAATTATTGACAAAGTAATTCCTTCTAATGCGTGCGCTAGATCGCGGAGGAATTTGACTTGTCAGATTAACAAAACTGTTTGCAATAAAGCAGCTCAATCTTGAGAAAATCTAATCAAGTATCGTGTTAACTTGTCATTTGGATAATGAACTAATTACTCACTTTGCTAATTGATTTTGTCAAGTTTTGTGTTGATTGTAAAAATTCCTGAATTATTATTTAAGTATACAAGGATCACAGTCAGGATATAGGTCTGAAATACAAGGAATGACAATGTTTTTGAAAAACTATTAGGATCTATACCAATACGTCACCATTGTAAAAATAAAAAGTAAGTCATCCATAAAATCCTTGTGTTCCCCATTCTGTATTTAAAAAAAAAAAAATGTTTATTTTATTTTATTTTATTTTATTATTTTCGGTACATTTCCATTCACTTGTACACAGCATTGACATAAAATACATGCACATATAGATACACATTTTGTAATTTTAATAATAAGATCAGTGTTATGATTTGAAAAGAGAGAAAAAAACATGATGAATAGCTGCAATTCATACAGAGATGTACTGATTGGTGGAACTTGGCCTTGTTGCATTTCAAACTCTTTACAATAACGAAGCCTAGTTGATTAAGCTCCTGCATTTTAAATCAATATTTTCCCCTCTTTTATGATTTACAATTTGAAAATTGAAACAAGAATTGATTTTGATGTCAAGTTTAAAGTTGATGAATTACAAGAATTGATTCAAACCTAACTGGGAACATCGGTCATTTACTGTCAGTTTTGAAGTTCTGTTGAAATTTGAATTTGTACAAAAATTAGTACAATATGATAATTTGAAATTTTAATGAGTTCTTTGCTTCGGTGAGTCATTCTCATTTCTGTTACAGAAAAAGTATTTCAATTTCTCCTTCCTTTTCGGAAATTCTAACTATCAAATTATTTTTTGACACTGTATGGTTTTTGGTTAAATTTCATTTCCTCTGCAAGATTTAAAAAATGAAGCTAACATACGTCTGTATTTTGGTTAAAGTTTCTAAGATTGTTTTTCAAAGTTATTGATTTTTCAAAATGATATTAGATGTTTATCATGCTTTTGCACTGAAAAATGTTTTTAGAATGAGGGAAAATTGCTTTTATCAAAACTGTATATGGAGATATTGAAAATTCTATTATAGCAATAAGCAAAGGCAAAGGCCATAATTTGAAATTACTTTATTGGTTTGCAAGTATCTAAAATTATATTTACTATTGATTATTTAGATTTCTCGATTCCAAACATTAAACCCCTGAACAACTTTGTGTGGATCCACACCTTTATTGCATTAATCTATTTATTAGCGAAGTCATGAAAATGAGGAAACTCTGCTAAAATCTGCTTTCAAACATGGCTGCTGCTCACCGTCGCTGCATTTAGAACTCAACGTCATAGAACAGGCGTGAATCATAACATTATTTATGACGTCACGTCACAAAGTAATATTTTACCCCAGGGCATTGTATTGAAAATACGAACCTCCTTATGAGTGCCTAGCCTCGTAGGTAATAAATTATGGTTAAGTGCTCTTTGGCTAGTACTTGCAAGTAATACAAAATACATACATACTTGTCAGATTTAGAAATACTTCTTGCCATATTTCTACCAAATAAATCTAATTCATCAGGAAAATTATTAACATTGGTCTAAGATTATTTCCATCTTTAACCTGACTGACACAATTATTATGTATTGCAGTGTATTTCTCAATGAAAATAATAACTAAGATGATATTGATACATGATGTCAATACATCAATACTTTACAACAATAGGACATCAAAGCAAATACTTCACTTGCAGAAAAATGTCTTTTATCAACAATCTCAAATAGAACTTTTCAGAAATTCTTGTAATATGTCTGCCCTGGTTATAGGATCCGTTAAAGGACAAAACCAACAATATCGGATTGTTTATCTGTCACATGCAAGCATCGTCAAAACGCCCACACCACAAACCCCAATGTCTGCATACTACATGTGCAATAGAAGGCCATCATCTACATCCCATCAGTTGCAGAGTTTCCGAAATAGACAATCGTCAATTGCTCGTTAATATCAGATCAACAAAATTGGAAGCTTTGGTATTCAAGGCTGCAGAGAAACACCAAATTGAATTAATTGATTTCAGTTAATTGCTGCACTTATGCCTGGCAGAGAATGCATGAGAGATGAGTTTGTGCAAATGTGGTATTTGGTGAGGTCATGAGCACTCTCCAGCCACTTCGCCGTTGCGGAATTAGAATAACATATGTCTATCTCGTGTCCTGCTTTCCGCGTGCATCCTTTGAGGAGGCCACTTCAATAGGGAACGATATCATCTGGGAATCAATTGCCACTGAAGAGGCTAATATGGGGTCGCGTTAGTCATTCAAGGAAATTGGAACGCATATTGAATTTGTTATCAGCGTTTATAATATCAATCAGTTAGCAATTGAAATGTCATTATGGTTCGTTACGACGTTAGCTTTATGTGTTTATGTTGTTATGCCTATAAATCGATTTATCTCTTTCAGATGGTTTAATAATCCTAGTACAGATGATCCGGGGAAAAATCCAGTTCTTTCCAAGTAAGTTTTATGTAATGTAATTATGTAGTTGTCAAATATGTGATATGTTCTCACTTTTAAAGATGCCTTTGAAATATTGAAGATTCTAGCACTCGTTATACTAAGCAGCAAAACACAAAAAATAGAAGATTTGCTATTTTTCTTTGAAATATTGGTAAGATATGTCTTTAAACTTCCTAAAAATATTGTCTCAAAGAAGTATGAAATAATTGGAGAATTAAGAAAAAATTCCCACTATTGAAAGAAGAAATATACCAAAAAAAGAAAACACCATATGTTTAAAAGCTTTTTAGCAAAGTCAAATACCAAATAAATTAAAAGCCTACTCAAAGAATTAAGAAGTGAAAATAAATGAATAGAGTACGTCTAGAGCTTGATAAAGGATTAAGGGGATGAACCTGTCTTCTAGTGCAGTGACTTTACATGCTTGAGTCCTTCCTGTCTTATCAGTCAACAGCTGTACAGAGAGATAGAGGGCAGCTGACTTTAACCCTTACGCTGCCATAACCTGTATGTGGTTCTGCATGAAGATCTTTAAGTGTTGTCGGGTTAACTCTCAGTCTCCAATAGTAGTATGTGATCCCAGAGATTTTCTTCAATCAGGATACTGCGGTGATCAAGCGGTCTGGGTTTGAATCGAGCTGGGGGTTCTTCAACAATATCTTCAGACATCTCTTCTAAAGGAGCAAAGACCAAAGGAGTTCTGGCTTTATGGAGCAAATCTAAACTGTTATTCATTGAGAAATTAGTTCCAATTAGCATGTTGGTTTCACAGCGGTATATGTCACTGTATTTTTGCAGGGTTTCTTCCAGCATCATTTATTTCTTAGGCTTTTTTGAGCGAAGCTGTATTGAAATTCATGGCGAAATTTGTTAGTTCCAAATTATGCTTGTTGGTTCACAGTGCCATATCAGGCTTTCTTTTTTGTAGATGTTTCATAATCAGCTGTGTTTTTAGTGATGTCAAAGCATTGTGAGGTCCTTACTGTAAGTGATGACGTCATAGCATTGTGAGGTCCTTACTGTACGTGATGATGTCAAAGCACTGTCAGGTCCTTACTGTAAGTGATGATGTCAAAGCATTGTGAGGTCCTTACTGTAAGTGATGACGTCATAGCATTGTCAGGTCCTTACTGTAAGTGATGATGTCAAAGCATTGTCAGGTCCTTACTGTAAGTGATGACGTCATAGCATTGTCAGGTCCTTACTGTAAGTGATGACGTCATAGCATTGTCAGGTCCTTACTGTAAGTGATGATGTCAAAGCATTGTCAGGTCCTTACTGTAAGTGATGACGTCATAGCATTGTCAGGTCCTTACTGTAAGTGATGACGTCATAGCATTGTCAGGTCCTTACTGTAAGTGATGATGTCATAGCATTGTCAGGTCCTTACTGTAAGTGATGATGTCATAGCATTGTCAGGTCCTTACTGTAAGTGATGATGTCAAAGCAATGTAAGAATTCATGTATTATAACAAAATAATGTTGTTGCCATTTCACCACAAGTAAGATATACTGTAGGAGTTTTGGAAGATACAAGTGGACTTTTAATCAGATCAGCAGTAACCCTCAAATCAGCTGTTTGGTTTTAACTGATTTGAGGGGGTGGGATAACGCAGTGGTTAGCGCGTTCGGCCACGGATCAAGAGGTCCGTGGTTCGAATCCCACCAGGGGCAGGGCAAATTTGTCTGCAGTAGAGAACTGTTCTACACGCAGTAAGGTTTAGGTGCAATGCTACACTGAATTTCAGCGTAATACCACCCATGGTTCGTTAGTTTCAGTCGCTGCTCGCAGGTTTCACCGCAGTGCATAGCCACATGGCATTGGGGGCTTTCACTCTGCCATAATACTAGCAGCCGCGATATAAGTGAAATACTCTTGAAAGCGGCGTAAAACTGCAACGCCTCACCTCACCTTAACTGGTTTGATGAAACCAAGGTTTGCCAAAGTACCAGTTGTGTCAGCAATGGGATGTTTTAGTACTGGATGCATTCATGTGTGAGATCTCCTGTCATTACAGGGTTAAAGGTGCCAAAAGCCCAACTATAAACTTTATTTATTATATGCTATGATTACAATATTGTATTATTTGAGACTCATTAATTCAACTTTAACTGCTAATATAAATGAATTATTCAGATATATTTCACTAAGTTTTGATAACACTTTGAAATCATAAACACTAGCACTTGATAATATTTGCAGTTTCACAGGGGCATAGAAGTCATTTTATGAGAGCTTCAATTTTTCACCACTTGCTAGATGTATGAAACATGCTTGAAAATAGTTTGCTCAAAGGTGTCTAACCGATCATAGGTCTTCAAGAGCAAACTTTGTTAAGTAGGTTTTTAGACAGACACTGATGGTTTCATAGATCCAGAAATTTTGGAAGGGGGTTTCACTCTGGGGTTCATCAAATTTACCTGCAAAACTTTTCAAAAGGGGAAAAGGGTGGGGGCCTTAGTGATCTGATCCCTTGAAACCCTGCTCTTGATCCACTACTGGGGTTCGTGTTGTCTGTCTGCATCAATGTTCTGACTGTGTACATCCTTCTTTTAAACTCTAATACATTCCCCCTCTGTTCCCAGCAAGTGCCACATAATCTCCCGGACTGGGCTCCGTCTAGTAGAGCTGCGGACGGACCCGGGGGGTCTGGTGTTCCACCACTGGGAGTTCCTCCAAGACACGCCTCCTACTGACTTCACCCTCAAGAGGTCAAGGGTGAAGAACCTGCCTGACGATACAACCACCGTCACTGTCATGGCGGAAGATAGTTACGGAAATATTTTGAAAAAACGAGTGAAGATGTGCGATTTTGAATAGATATTTCATACAATGTTCAAATATGAATGAATATATTTTGCAAATATTTAATTTTGATTAGATATTGTCATGTATTCTTTCTTAGTAAAAACTGAAATCAAAGACACGTCATGGAAATATAGATACATGAAAATATAATCTGTTTAGATATGTTCCCTTGGCTTGGTATAATTTATTACACTAAGATAGTAGTTAACCATTGTTAATGTATCACACGTACAACTGTCTTATCACTAAGAGAGCTTTATTTTAAAATCTACTTTTACTAAGCTCTCATAGCGCTGAGGTAGTTGTTTGTGCCAATCATTGAAGCAAGCATGCTTCTAACTTAACGTTAAGATAGATTTATAAATCTGTCAGGTTTCAAATTATGTTAACGACAAGGACTAGCGCTTTTATTAATGGCTTCCAATTAAGATGGCTGAAATATTCATTTATTTTGCATGTGATATTCACACAGTTGATTTACGCAGGGCGGTGCATCATCATCAGGTTATCTGCTTTAACATTTATTTGTATTTTATTAGAGGAGAGTTTTAGCATGGTAGATATTCACCACCACTGATATTCCAGTCATATTCAGGTTACTTTGTTATTTCTTTTTTATCATTTGTTGACATGTTCTTTTGAATCATACACTCCGTAGTGTAAACAGGCATCCATTTATTTTGTGTCTCGTCTCCAGGAAGCATCAGTAATAATGATAATAATGGTTATTTGAAGAAATGTGTAGCTTTCAACAATAAGGTCTCTGTACTTATAAAGGGAGACAATTTTATACTTTGTGTTCAAAACAACTTTGGGATACGTAGAGGATATTATATGGGTTCACATGGCATACTGTATCCAGTGTATATAAATGGTCTAAAATTGAAATTTCATCAATATAAATAACGGTAGTAGAGTTAAAGAAACACCTCAAAAAATGACCACCCCAGAGCAAAAGCTACCAGGTGTCAGGCTGTTGTTCCATACACTGCTGTGTTGGTTGGATATTTCTCTATCAAGATTCATGTCAATATTTTAATTAGCCACCAGTGCTGTTAACATAGTATGCCATAGCCACGATTGGTATATTAACTACCAAAGTCCTCGAATCTGAAAATACATCAATTAGTTTTTCAATGAGGCATCGTGCCCATACAATCTGAGGGTTAATTGGAGAATTTAGGCTATAGCTTAGATATTAACAAGAGAATGAAATAATGTTACTGTTTTTTCTGAGGCATTAGGAACACAAATGAAATTTGGATGGCCTGACGATTTGTGTTCATCACAGTGAATATCTTCAGTATGCTTCACAAATAGTCTTTCAAATGGGTACGTTTTTAGAATTTGTACATTTGTTGGTTTTCTTTGCCTAGCTTTTATAAGTTTTTGTTTGGTTGTGTTATTTGTGTGCATCTCAATGAAGAAGCCTGGTTGAGTTTAGTTATCTTGTTCTTTAGTGGTATTCATGTTCACAGGCCTGAAAGAGTTGTCTCCCTTCGTGTCATGGTAACTTTTCCTTTTGATTCATCATTTCTTTAAAACTTTATCTGAAACTGTTTTGACATTTTCAATATTGACAAGGAAATAAAAGTCAGATTTATAAAATACAACATTTGATATTACTTTAGATTAAGCACAATAATCATAAATATTAAATGAATGGCTATACTTAAATAGCTGAAACACAAATTAAGTCTCTTAAATGAACCGCAAAATAGTGAGAAATGTCAGGATTAGATGATTAAAAATCAACAAACTTCCATATGTTTAAAGGTTAGTTTATATGTATACATGCATTGAAATTTTTAAGTCATAGATACAATACATTAAATTGATGAAATATTGATATATGAATTACCTTTAATTATGTTCAGAACTTTTACTCTGTAACAGATAAATGATCATATCTGAAGTTATATAAAAAACTAACTTTTCAAGTTATCAAAAGGTACCGTATTACTCAAACTTTTGACTTTAATAGACTTGAAATTTTAAGTTTCTGTATCATTTAGATTTTAAAATTTATTATAGTTACATGAGAAATATTTTCAGTGTATATTTTATTAATCAGTGTAATTTTGATATGGTACAATGTTTTTCATTGAATGATGTTTATATTTTTGTCCTATTTATTAGGGTGAATTTTTACAGAGTAGGTTTAATAGCAAACATTTAACATATATGTGTATATTCAGATGATAATGAATCGTTATCCAGTTTAATCTTCCATATATCTACAAGTGTACACGATAGTAATACGTACTTCCTTATGCAAATATTTATCTCCCATGCAAAAAAAAACAAAACTTTTTGCCAACAAAATAATTTTTCAAAATGTGCAAAATCCATATTTATTTTGGTCATGAAGCTAGTAAGGTCTTTCGATGTGACTGTTGAATTTATTTAACAAAATGTGTGGATTATGAATAATAAATGAAAGTACTTTTTGACAGCAGATCAGCAATTTTTAGTATCTTTTCCAAAATATGATTAATCTTATGTTTGATAAAATAGTTAAGGTAAGAGACTACCTTGACTTTTATATGATAACATAAGTAATCCACGAAAGTATTATTTCATATGCAAAGTTTGTCAGTTGCTACTGACAACTGAACAAGGGACAGAAACACATCTTAGAATAGTTTTAAATGTAATGTACTCATGTATTCAGCATTTATTCTTTGTAAGATGATAGTCAAGTTTAGTGGTGCTTTGATTTAAATCTTATAATTTTACATGTTTTGGGCTAGTCAATACATGTTTTTGGCCCTTAATGAGGGTATTAATGTGTATGTGGTTGATATTGCGCCTTTACTGGTCAAACATATGTATTTTATTTACATTTAGTCATAGAATGTTATTTAGTAAAAAAATATGTATATTTTACTTTTAGTTAGATGCAATTGTTATTATTTCATTATTTTACACATTTTTGTAATGGGTAAGGATGATATTTATGGATTATACCATGTATAAACAATAACTTAGTTGCTGAATTTACTTGAGTTTATAATAATATACTTTATGATGCTTATATTCGCCAATTTACCAGGAAAGTCATAATCTTTCTAAAGTACCTATGACATTTGGTGGTAGAAATATAGTCTGTTTCATAATATGATAGTGATTGTAGGCAAGTTATGTGAAAAAACATGATTTATGAATTGGGAAAAGATACTTTATATTGTTCAATTTCAATTGGAGACAAACTTACAAATGAAAGTGCCAACTTATAATTTTCTATATTCAACCATTCTCATCATGTCTGGTACGATGTCATTATTAGCATATCCTTTCGCACTTGCTCAATATTCTTTTTTCATTCCATAAGTAATTTCATAAACAGACTTTCTTATTACATTGACATTTTCTAACCTTTAGTTAATTAAGATGTTTGAGAACATGTTTGTAATGAATAAATAAATAAAAGAGTTGTGAATAAAATTATAATTATGGGATAGAATTAAAGATATACAGTTTTTAAGAATAAGACAGTGATAATTAATTTATCGAAAGGTAAGTGTAGCAAAAGATCAGTGCAAGCAAATGAACGAAATTAAAATTGTTGACACAATAAATAGCCTTCTGTTGCACTGCAAACCTCCTCAACATAACATGATCTCATGGGGGGAGAAAAAAGCTTTTTATCAGAAAAAGTATGAAGTTTCTATATGATAAATCCTAGGACACCTATTCTGAAGATGTTCAGAACAATTTTGATACTCTCTTAGAGCTGACATAGTCAGAAGTACCACAAATTAACATTGGCATATGACTATCTTAGCACTAAGAGGGCTTCGAAATCTAGACTCAGCCCTGCATGATTGAGGATGATGCTTAGCGTCTTGCACTTTAAATAAATTTCCGTCTAAAAGAGACAAAAGTGTACTTCAGGCATCATGAGTTAAATTGTTTTATCTCAACGCCAGCAACGCCTTCATTGGTTCATTCAGGTTTCGAAGTCTGTCACTTCATGGTTCGTGAATAAAATCTTATCTCTTTTGAATTTTGATAATTGACTTTGAAGTGTCCTAAAGTGATCATGCATCTCCAAAAGATCTTTAACTATCAATAGAGATTTTAAATTTGAGGTCTAAAAATTTGTATGAATACAATAATACTTTCTTTGGATTTCATATTTGTTCATGTGAAGAACAAATTTCATGTACCTTTTAGTTAGATTGAAGGCAAGTCGTCTCTAGATTCAAACAATTCATACTTGACATTGAATCATTTTCAATACTGAAGGTGTGGTGTGGACATTTTGTCTGTCATTTTGTAACCGTGGACAAATATCTTATTTTCAATTGTTAGCAATTCCTACTTTAGAGATTCTATTTTCCAGATTTATGTTTTTGTGTATTTTCATATACTGTATTAGCAATTGCTGCCTTATACATAGTCATCGTATTTTAATCAGAGTCAGTTTTGAAGCATTTTCATCATTTTTGTCAAAATGAACTGCTCAATTAATCTGTTAATGTATGTCGATGTTTATCAACTTTACGTGTGTTTTGGAATGAAATTGTAGGTATTAGGTAATTTAGGTATTTAGGTAAATTGTAGCTTTTCAGAAATAGGAGGAGGATATTGAAACAAAATGGCTGCACTATTCAACATGGCAGGTATCAGTAGCCATTGTGTTCCAATAATTCTGTCCTCCGTTGACTGTGATGTGAATTGTTTTAACTTTGTGACGTGATATAACACCATGAATGAACGTTTAGCAATCTTATGAACTTATTTGTTATATTGTATATTAAACAAGTTTTGTTGGGAAAATGAATTTTGAGGGAAAACCATTTTATATTGTTAATTCTGTCAGGGTTGTTTATTTCCATGTTCAAATCTAAATGCAATATTTGTATAAATTCACACTGGAGGTCAATTTCAAACAAGTGACAAACTGATTGGGTTCATAGGTTTCATGATGACAATAAATTTTTTTCAAATGGGTTATAAATTCTGTTGATGACATAGGGAATGCTGAGTATATTTTTTCTCACAAAGACTTGTTGAATTGTTTAACATGTGAACACCTCAAACCTATAGTGCTAAAAGCTGACCTTTCTAGGTTTTCTATTAGTTCTGAAAACATCTCATCCTCAAATTAGCTCTAAATTGCTTTGGAAAGTCAGAGTAATCTTCAAAATATTTGTTCATAATCTGTTATGAATATTTTGGTATGAACTGTATTTACATTAATGATATGACAGTTAATAATGCATTCAAAAGAGCAAAATGCCAGGGTATGGTTTGAAAGAGGCAAAATAACATTCTGTTAAAACTTGATTCAACATCCCTATAGGATATAACACAGGTGATGCTGATGGCATCTTCTCTGATGTGGCTATTCAGATCCACTAAAGAATACCAGAAGATACCATTAATCACAAGTGATTAAAGAATAAATTGAGGGGAGTGTACCATCCAAACAGAAGACAAAACAGGGTGTGAGAAAAGACAAAATGGGATGTTACTTCGGGAACATTTAAATGACATTTTGAAGATTGATAACTGATAACTAACCCTAAATTTTATTAAATTGTCTTCAAAATCACACTCAGTTTTGTCTTTCGTTTGGATTGCCCACCCTCTTCTGTCCCCTTAGACTAGGGGAGCTGAGTAGATGCAAGTGCACAGAACAAAACATTCTTAATCTTTTTGCCAGTCATCTGACCTTTGGGATGAATCTCCACATATAGTTGAAGGTTGTGCTGGCCCTCGGAAGTACAATGAATCTGTACCGGTTGTGAGAACACCTCTCTGTCTGGCAGCACCAGCTTTCTCTCTCATTGGTCTGTGGAACCTCAACCCTTATGGACCAAACCCTGCTTTGAAAACCCCTACAGACCCACTGAAATCAATGTATGGAGTGAGGTTTCCGTATAACCACGCTAGCTATATGAACCCTCCTTTGAGATGTCTGGGACCTGCCTCTGTTATCTTTCTACTCTACCACAACCAGTATTGTATCTCTTTGTTGGACTACGACCAGGGTATTTTTGTGAAAAATATTCTCATTTCTACTGTTTAAGAGGCAGAAGTTGGTGTTATGTCCCAAAAACGTCGCTTTTGTTAAATAAAGTTGATCATCCATAAATATCCTTGTCTTCATTCATTATTTATTCTAAATGAGAATCAGAAGGACTCTTCTAATCATACATTACTAACATAAATGTGATATTTATTTTAATATTTTTTCCACAAAAATACCTGTGTTGTTCTATCCTAGCCTGTTTATCTGAGAGAACCAACCATTCCTGCTATGTTAAATATTCCCTGTGTTTGGGGTTCAACCGATCGCCTGCTTCAATAACATGAAATTTACCTAATATTATTTTCATTTTTAAAATGACTTTCTCCAGTATAATATGGAAGTTTTTAAAACATTGAGATTCTTAAATATAGTTGGGTCAACTGTGACCTTGTTTTAAACTTGGCATCAACCACTTCTATATGGCCCACATTATTACCAGGAATTTAAAACTCTTTCTTTGACAAATGAATTCTAAGTGTATTATTTTTCATGTATTTTATACTTGATAAAAGTTTTGTAATTTGATCAAGAATATATGCTTTCATTACACCAATTCTACAAACATAATGATGAACCAATGTAAATCTGATCATAATGAATCTAAAAATATTTTTTATATTTATGTTAAAGTAACTTCTTTCTTTCTTACTCACTTATTGCTGTTACCAGAAATATTGTATTTGATTAATGTGATTTTGGATAATAAGATATGTTTCCTATACAAAATATTTAACCTATAGTCATGTTTCACAGTTTTGCACAGGAGGTCCCGTTGTAGTTTTATCTGTTACGAATCGTTTCAGGTTTTATTCTGACAAATCCAAGTTTATACACTACAGCAGCATCTGATCTCAGTACAAAACCTGGTCTACCTGACGTTGTGCCAACGAGATTTACAAAATAGAATAATTTTACCATTTTGTATGCAAACTGTATGAAAGTAAATGTTGAGATGTTTTCTATGGTTTCTATCAATGAGTGCTTTTGGTAATTGTCAGGGATAAGTTTTACATCATCAAAACAGCGGCATTCTTTTGCTTTTCGTTGAAAACTATGAATATGTACACTGAAAATAACTCAAGCTTTATCATTTCAGTCTTCTTAGCTTTGTTCTTTTTCGAAATTTGTCATTATTTTGTTACAGTTTGGAAAGATGAGTATTATATATTCAACATGTTTATCTATTTTTTTTTAAAGACTCAGGCATTGAAATATTTGAAATTATGAGCTCAACATCCATCGCAAGGCATAACTTGCACAAGTCTCTATCATAGGTTGATTAAGCCTTGCTGCATTTTGAGAGTTTTTCTGTGCCAGTGTACAATCAGAAATTTGCACAGAAAAAACAGTGAAATGTAGCAAGGCTTGAATTAGCTACTGGTAGAAATTGGTGCGAGTTATGATTTATGGGGCCAAGTTGATATACTGGAACCATGATACTACTTGACTTCCTAATTCTTTGCAAATTTAAGAAAATAAATTTCAGAACAGCTTGAATTCATTTAAAATTAGAAAAAACATATTCGTTGACAAACACCATCTTGTAGGTATTCATTGTTATCTGCTGGAGAGTAAAAAACGTCTGCTGTTTTTGATGATGACTGTTTTGTTGATGTTGTAAGGTGAGTTGACGCAAGCTGTATAGGTTTAATAGTTATGCTTTTTTTGTAGCAAACTAATGTTGAAACTAATTCAGGTTTGTGAGTTACTCTACTCTTTGTTCTACAATGAAAGTGATATTAAAAATGACTGCAGGTGTTGTAAGTCCTCTTAATGCTAGGAAGTCATAAGTCAGCTAGCGTAACTATATTAGCACTGAGAGGACTTCAAGATTTGGAGTGTGATCAAGTATTAGACAAATCTCTAAAGACTGTTTTTGTACATTTCAAAATAATATTTACAAAAATGGCAAAATCTGTTACCCTTGTTACCATGTGAAATATTTGTTGTTTGAAATCCAAGTTAATTCTAACAGTGAGTTAGTTACCTTCTGTAACTATCTAACCAGTCCCTGTTTAATAAAGAGTGCAAATGATACATACCGCAGCATTGGAAGCTAGAATATTGTTCTGTGATTGAAAGTAATAAATTGTCGGTTCATATTTGTCCTTTCGTGTTGTTTATTACAATTAGACTCATATGTTTTCATGACAGATGAGGATGATCATATTTTTCATACCAGGGCAAAATATTGCTTTCATGATTGTGTCACAATGTATATGTTCTCACCACTGCAGTTTGATATCCCATCATGATGAAACTATCACTGTAGAGCACAATGTGTACAGCGACATGATGACACGTCTACAATCAAAGTATGAGAGGTGTCCCAAAAGTTTCTGACCTGAAAACTGGAAAAACTTTAGTATGTTTACAAGTATTTTCCGACACATAATAATCCCCCCAACCTCAATGCATTTGGTCCAGCGTCCATCTTCAACCATCTGTAAACCACTTATTGTCACATGACCTTTAAAACTCCTCAACTGCCGCAATGACCACCTCATTGGTCCCAAAAGGGGGATCTGGAGAATAGGGAGAAATCCATAACCCACGATCCTGTGCCATACTGACTGCAACCTGGGCGGTGTGTACAGGAGCATTTTCATGAAGCAGCCACACACCTTTTTGGCAGTTTACCCCTTCGTTTCTCTCCCATATTTCCGTAATTGCTGAAGTTCATTTGCATATTCCACACCATTGATCGTTGAATCCTTCTTAAAATAACAAACTGTTATTACACCATGTAGTCCCAGTAAATGACTGCCATGACCTTACCATTGGAGGAACATGTTTTGAATTATGAAGGGGTGGTTGAAGTAATGTGTTTCCACTGCATGGTTTTGTTTCAGGATCCAAATAGTTTATCAACATTTCATCCTGAGTAACAACATGGGCCAAAAATGATTCTGGGTCTGCACTAACCATTACATGTTTGCGCTTTTGGTCTTCAGACAACATATCCTGGGGACCCAACTATGTAATCTAAAGACCAAAAACGAAAAAGTGTCATGGTTAGTGCAGACCCAGAATCAGTTTTGTCCCATGTTGAAACCTATTATCCACCGTCGCGCGAAGTGGGGAATATAGTATTCGGCTGCGTCCATCTGTCCGTATTGAATGGAATAACTCGAGTACTATTCATTGGATTCTTTTCATATTTTGCATATGGGTACATCATAGGGAGAGTAATGTTCCTACAGAGTTTTGTGACCTTGACCTTCATTTTACCCTTGTCAGCCAGATATCTCAAGAACCGTTCACTGGATTCTCTTCATATCTTACACATTCTCAAGGTCACAGGGAAACTTTAAATTTTCAGCATTTTTTGTATACACCCACTTGAGTCCAATATCAATTTGCTTCCCTCTTTGGTGATATTTGGATACTTACCTTGTACGATGTATTTTTTTAAAACTATTAATGATTACAATCGCAAGTCGATTTTATATGACACAGATGACAAAAATAAGACAGATGTTGCAACAGCATGAAATTTATTTAACATGTTTATTACATAAACTGCATTAACAGAAAATGTTTGAAAGCTTGAAGACAGTCTTAACTTTAAGATGCTAATTCTTATTTACAACTCCCTCGATTTCTAGAACATGCAAAACTTATTCACTATTTGAGGGATAAGAAGCACAATACTCAGCAGTAAGCTTTAAAACTTTCAAGCAAAAAAAAAAGGTGTCAACTAATCACCTTGCTGAAGACCAAGTTTCATAATTAGAATTTTGTTTTATACAAAATGAATCAATACTTAATATAAGCAGTAAAGAATAAATAAATTATTCAAATGGTATGTGGTTTACAAGCCGCATAAGTAGATCAAAGCTGAGCTTCTGTAGCCTTGACTTTTAATGTTTAAAATAATATTTAGTAAAATTAATTTTGGACATTTTCACAGACTACATTCCAAAATAAATTCTATTTTGAAAAAGATGAAACCACTTATAACATATCACTTACCAATCAATCGGAAATCAAATCGGAAAATGTCTCGGCATGTAAGTTTGACAAATATACAATGAGAATTACAAAAACCTTTTCCTGGCTTACAAAAAAATAATCTTCTATTTCATTTCAGTCTTACATTTATTATAGAGTTTTTGTATTTCTCATACATTTCTTACACGCACATGTAAATATGGAAGCTTTTTGTCAAGTGATTTTTATAAGCCTTTGACAAGAAAACAAGCTGACTTGCATATTCATATTCTAAATTGATTGTAACAATGGAAGAAAATACTACAGTCTCAACCTACAGCACCATTGCACATTACAAAACCTTCAGGTTTTCTTCTCAATTCAACAGATGTGACAGCGGCTAAGAAAACGGTGCCAGATGATAAAA
This sequence comes from Gibbula magus, assembly GCA_936450465.1. Classification (NCBI taxonomy): domain Eukaryota; kingdom Metazoa; phylum Mollusca; class Gastropoda; order Trochida; family Trochidae; genus Gibbula; species Gibbula magus. The sequence goes on from OW388295.1 coordinate 70,366,746, forward strand.
GGTTTTTATGTTTTAAAAAGCAACACATAAAGAACATTGACCCAAATATTGTTTTCAATTGATGTGGAGTTTATCCATGATTTTCACCTATGTTGAAGCTGAAAATGTACATGCTCAGTCTATCATCTGGCAGCAATTTGTCAGATTTGGTATTAGTTCACAAACTAGACGACAAATTCAGATGGCAAGTAACACTGATCAGAATTTAGAAAGTCATCGCAATAAAATACCTTAAAGTTTCCTTTGATTTTACAATAAATATTTTAATGATAATGTTGTTACTGTGATGAAATAAGACTGATCAGCATTGACCTTAATATTAGTATGAATTTTATAAAAAATTATTTATTATCATATCAATAATTCAACGATGATAATGTAATACAGTTTGTGATATAAACGACCATTAATTCATCATTACACAAAAACATTTTTGAAGCAACAAAATATTTTATATTGATATAATGTAATTTTTACTCCAACACATGTTAGCATAGAGGCAATACTGAGTAGTATCATATTGTAGATAAACAATCAATATACACTGTGTAGTTAAACCAGAATTAGTCACATTACTGATACTTGAATATACCGATACTGATGAGAATGCAGCGATAATTGAGCCTAGAGCAAATACAATGAATGCCCACAAAATGGTAAAGAAATACACATTTAGGATGAAAACAAACTTCAGAACGTCAATAACAGACCTCCTGAATTTGTTGCAGTCAAATGTCAAATGTCAAAAACTATCAGTATGCATATATGCCGCTTTCAGCAGTTAGCAAGTTAAGAAGTGGGAACATTTGGAAACAACACATTTGTACCTACGATAAGAAAAAGTGAATGAGTGCAAACTCTATCACAATTTTCATTTAAAAGGATTTCAATCTAGACTCAGGCATTATTTCCTGACCTGAATATCCCACAAGTCAGCCATCAGAGCTTGCTGATGGTAAAGATGAACTTAAGATGATCTTACAGTAACATTCAGTACTCTCTCATGGGTGGTAAACTACACAGCAAGAAGAAGCTTTTATAATGAACATAGATATTTTCTTATTTCCTCTCACTACTTGCAGCATGGATTGTATGAGCCTAAGAGAGTTGAGATTGTGAAAGATGTCATAAAGCTGAATGATCAAGGGCAAAAAGGAACAAAACATTGGGTAACTTGGCGCCACAAAATTCCTTTATCTTCCATCCGTCCCTCTTAGCAGCATGCATTGCATGATCCCAAGTGAGTTCCGATTTTTAGTCTATCAAGACAATTATGACCCGAGGTCATAAATACAATAACCTGAAGCGAAATAAAGATGGGTAGACTATAACAGAGAGCAAAATGCCATGCTGCTGATAAGTGAGTACGGTGAATTAGACGTTATGAAAATTCGTCTTATAGACAGACAAGTGTTACTTTGTGCTGGAACTGTATAAGGAAGAGAATACTTAGAGTGTATTATTGCACTGGTTCCTCCTCTATACACGGGACACTAATACTTGGTATGAGCTGCAGTTAACGCCTCAATGCCTAGATTCTACTTATTCCATTGGTATTTCTTATTCACATTTATTCACAGAATTTAGGAGGATCCATGACTTTCAACCAAAATACATGCAGAAATGTCCAAAAGGAGAGGGGTTGTGGCGTTCGTGTTGTTTTCTTGTAGACTTTCGTATTGTATAGGTTTGTGCAAAGAAATACACATTAATTGAAATCATCTGAATCAAAACCAAATGTTGACCTGTAGATAGATGATCGAAGTAGATGACAATTGTCAGTTCTTTTTGCACGGAACCAAAGTTTTGTACAGCTACTATCCATCCACTTCTATCTAACCTCAATAACGGCACTTTGTACACAGTGATCCTACAATGGAATCAGTTACACTGCAGTTGGTCCCAATGGGTATTTCTGCTCACATCTGAGCCAACTTAATTACAGCAATATTTGCCCCCTATAAACTTACTTTAGACAATGGAATCAAATTCTCTGACACTGTCTACATCATAAGCATACTTTGCACACAGTTCATCATTACTCAACAACTTTATTTCATATTTTCTGTCATACAAATTACAGCTTTCATCTATCTAAGACTTAGGTTTCTGTAAATTAAATGTTTTGGCTGTACGAATCTGCAAACTATCTTATCAATATACACCATTTCTCAAAATAACATATTGGATTTTTTGTGTTCTTTAACTTAACCCAATCAAAATATAGTTATTCCATAATGAATACTTTGAAATAAAAATAATCTATTTTATATTAATATTTAAATGTCGTCCCAACCGTATAACATAAATTAATGACATTTAGATATATTCACATAAGCAAGCTAAAACTGAAGTTAGCATTTTATATTCATGTAAATTGTTAAAGTTGACATTAACAAGGAGTATTTATTTTGACAATACGTATGCAAGTGGTTACACATAGTCAAGATTTCGTTATCTACACAAAATGTCAAGGAAGATCTCTGTTAGCACTGAAATTAATGTACAAACATTTAAATATACATACATACAGCGGCATACCTTGTGATAAAATGTCGAGTAATTATCTATTATTTGGCTGTTATGACAATATAAAGGATTCTCACAAAGTTTTTTCTATTATAACAAAAGCACAAAAATAGTCAATTTTTTCTCCGAGAAATCTCATAAAATAATACTGTAATATTCAAAATACATTTTAAGAATTTTAAAAATCCTCAAGATATACAATAAAATTATAATTTCTTTTTCCAAAACGAACCATTTTTAAAAGATAAAGGAAATTGAATAGAAACCCCTTATGCTTCAAGATCTCACATCAGAAAATACACACACAGTTGCAAGGGTTAAAATTTCAGAAACAAACAAAATAATTCAAAAGTCATAATTGTAAAATTTTACATTTTTCACACCATGTTAAAAGACACAAAACTCACAAGAGAAAATTTACAATGAACAGTGTATTAATATTGGACCACAGAATAAAGGGAGATCACTCTTGGATGTCTGTCTGTACATGGAACATGTGCTATGATTTGGCATCCATTTCGAAATGTTTATAGATGCTGGTGACATACGACATGATGGCCTGCCAATCAGGCCTCTCCATGGCAACCATATCGTTGATATTCTGAAACAGAGATGGCAAACAGTCATGCATAATCAATCCATATTTTATTTTCACAATTTCAACCTTTCAAAGAGATGTTTATGTGAATTTACTAATAATTAGTTTGTACCATCATCTCTACAGGTCTACTTTTTTAAAAGCTCTAACAGAGGTCAATGTTTGAGAGTAAAATCAAAAGCTGATTTGGAAAGATTTTACATGCTGATGATGCAACGTATGCTAGGAATTTCCTTTTAAAATATTGTAAGGGTATTGGACAGTTAACATTTCACTGAGATTTCACTCTTGTTTATTTCTTGTTACATTATAGTATTTACCACTTCTGTAGAACTACACCCAGGGACCAAAAGTTTTTCCCCACCCGGGTATTTGCAACAGACTTACATGTTAATTAAATAAATAAATAAAAATAATTTTTATAATTAAACTGTCATTAAAATGGTTATCAAATTTATACCAGAAGATGGGAAATCACTTCAGCTTTATATACATAATTTCCATGTTAGTTTCCGTTGAGTGTTAAGAAACTTGTCTTCATATAAGCAAGACATATACATCATACGACAATAGTTCAACATGGCGGCCAATGGGACATTGGTTAATGAACATGATATATGTTCTTCAGTCGGATGTCATTTGATGAGTGATCCACATTAAGATGAACAAAATTATAGATGCACAGCTAACATAATTTAAAAGATGTTTGTTCAATTTTACAACAATTTGACTCAAACTTAGTTTATGAAAAATATTCTTGCAAATGTTAATTAACATGTAAGTCTATGGGAAATCAAAAGGTGGGGAAATGCATTGGTGTAACAATTAGTACCAACCAGGTGTCAGAAACTATCACCAAAGGGAAACTCAACACGTGTGGCGGGGAGTTATTGAAGGCTAACCCTGATGCAGTGATATTTCAGGTTGATGAGTATGTTATTCAACATGAACTTACCAGATTCGTCGATATTCCCACACTTTCCGCAGCTTCAAAAGCAAACTTGAAATTCTGTCTCTGAAAGACATAATCAAATTGGTTTACCAATACATTTATTACCAAAAATATGCTGCAGCATATAAAAGAGGGAAATGAAATAAAAATAGCAAAACAGTACTTTAAACAATTCTCAAAGTTACAAGAAGCAATTAACAAGATGCAATCCGTAAAACTCTAATGATGTCACTAGTGTGGATGGTGACATGGGTAACACACCAAGGTTGATCAACAACCAGTTAATGTTCTCCAATAAAACAAAATTTGAGTGTGATCAAAAAGATGCAGGGTGGACAGAATGCCCACAGTTAAAGCCCAATGCGGTTCGAACGAGGTAGAAAGGTTATGTTCGATCTGATTTAAATGACTTTGGATCATATGTGAGTAAATTTAGCCTTCATTTTTAATATCCCATGTACAACAACCTCCTATTGGTAGCTAACATTGGATGTACAACTAATGAACACTACCTCTGTACAAAGACAAGCTCTCACCTTATCCTCCGTTTCCAGGTCCTGGTACGGAATCTTCTCCGGCAGGTAGGAGTGGAGGAGAGCACAGAACGCTAGTCCGTCATTCCAGCTGCTGCTGAAGTTGGTGATGTCCACCATCTGAAACATACACGTGGGACATTAACATTAGCTTGAGTTATCAGTAACTACTAGACATCATTGTTTAAAGGATTAGGTTGATGTATGTATACATACATATATATATATTTATTAATTAACTATCAATGTTATGACACGTATACGGTATTTACGGCCTAGACCATATGACTGGGCCAATACAGGCCAATACGGACCTCGGACCTGTAACTGGGCCAATACGGAAATACTTAATTAATAACATTATAGAATAAAGACAATCAAACTAGCTCAAATATCAGAGTGAAAAGAAATGTTAGAAGTATTAACCATAACAATACAGTGACTTTTTATCCATTGACCATCAACATTTGTGCCTTTTGGGCCACTAAGAAAACTGCAAGATCTTTCACAGATATCATCTCTACCACTTGTAACAAAATGGCTTCACATTATATCAAAACTTTCTCGAGATTTAGGAAATTCTTGATGTATGCATGTGTCAAAGAAAACCATTTGAAGAAAATATCCTGATTGCGTCACTAAGACTTACACTATACGCCACTGTCTTCTGCTGACACCACTTGAGCAGAGCGTTACGTTTGGAGCCCCCCATGAGTTTGGCAAGATGAGCGAGCGGATCCTTGGCTGGATTCTCCTTCCTCTCAGAGTCAGCACTGCATCAGATCAAGGGGAACATCATTATACAAGAAATACTTGCCATGTAGAGAGAGAACAAATCTAACATTTACATTATTACAGATGAGTTTCTATGCAAACACCACTTAATATACCCTGGCTATCCGCATCATTAGATAATTGTTCCCCATACCAAGTTTCATTTAGCTACATTGTTGTATGGGGGGATAATACAGGTGACACTGACCTTGAATGGTTTCAAGAGAAGTTGAGTTTTGTAAGCAAAATAACAATTATTTTAGACCTTTAACAATTGTTAGCACAAAATCAAATCCTAGTGAAGACACAAATACTCACTTGGCACCACTGTTTCTCCGAGGTGGACCCCTGTTTTGTAAGATAGAAGAGAAGGCTGGCGAAACTTTGGTAAACTCTCCTTCAGGACGAACAAAGCTTGGAGCAGACTTTGCTTCACTTGGACTCTTGTCCATGAAGTTCAAGCCTGAAGCCGAAAGTCTGTTATGGGGGGAGGACTTTTCCCCTCCCTTGCGTAACACAGATCTGAGGGGGAACTCACTCACTGGGCTCTGAAGGGGGGTCTCCGCCTGCGGGGACGTGGGGGATTTGAGGAGTTCTTGGATAGCACTAAAAGAATCGTCAGTTGAATTTGAGTTCCTCCTGGATCCATTATGGCTGGAGTGTATAGAGGAACAGCCACTCTTCACCTGTCCCTCTATGGACTGGATCAGACTCTTCACCGACAATGTCTGACTCCTCTGGTCCAGTTTACGCCCCTCTCGTAAAGCAGTCAGCTCACGGTCCACTGCGCATATCATCTTCCCTTTCAACTCTGCCGATGTGAAAATTGATTTCGAAACAGGGGTTTGGGGTTCTTCTAAAGTTCTAGAAGCACGGGAAGCGTCTAAATCTGACCTAAGTCTTTTGACTTCCAACTCAAGATGTTTGCACCTTTCCCTAAGAGAAGCATTGTCACTGATTACCTTCTCCATCCCTTCCTGGGTTTCTGTTCGAAAATCATTCGCAATGACAACAGCAACCTGTAAGTCCTTTTGGAACTGTTTCCATTCTTCCGATTCTTCTTCATGTCTGTTCTTAATGTCATGTAGTTCAGACTCGTATGTATTCTTAAGTGCTTGTGTTTTCTTCAGTTCATTTTGGAGTTCTTGGATCTTGTTAGCAAATGTTTTCTTTTCCTCAAGGTAGCGTTCACAGTCTTGTTCAAGTGTGTCAATGTGTTCCCGGAGAACGTCCATCTGCTGTTGCATCTCTGTTCTTTCCTTCTCCATCTTTATCAGTTTGTAATCCAAGTCACTTATTTGGGTTTTTGCATTGTTTTTAGCCACCTTAATTTCTTCATCTCTTGTTGACATTATCTCTTTTAACTTTGTTACCTCACATCGACTATGATCAAGGGATTTCTGAATGTTGGCAAGTTTCTCTTCTGCCCTGTCCTTCTCCTGCCGAGCATTGTCCAACAGAGCTTCAAGATCAGATTTATCCACTGCTTTCCTGTGCTGTTCAAGCTCTTGTACTTTAGACTTCTCATTCTCAAGGAGAGTCTTGAGCCTATGAATTTCAATCTGGTCATTGTTGACCTGTGTCTTCATCTCAAGAATTCTCTGTTCCTGAGACTCCCTGTCTGCATTCATGCCACTAATCTTGTCCTCGTTTAACTGAATCTTATCCCTCAGAGCATCAATGATATCAAAGTTCTCCCTACTCTCACATCGTGTTGCATGCATTGCATTTGCAATCTCATTCTGTTTCCTCAGAAGCTCCTCTCGTTCCTCCTGGGCACTTTTCAGGAGGTCCATCAGATGAACCTCTCTATCTGACTGTTCAGGCAGGCTGCCACTGATCAGCAGACTCTTCAATTGTTCTACCTGAATCCTTGATGTCTCAAGCTTCTCGGTCTGAGTACACAGGGACTCAAGTAGAACTGACTTCTCATCTGTAAGTCTCTCATTCTCATCTGTGAGCTCATTGACCGCATCCTGCAGGTCACCAAGCTCCTGCAGTGTTGCCTGCAGTTCCTCTGTTGTGCAGTAGTTTGTCTCCTCCATCCTGTGAATCCTCTCAGTTAGACACTGCACTGAAATCTCACTGAGTCCATCACTGTCCCGACTCTTGTTGCTCTGCTTGTCCCAGTTAATTTGATCCAAGGACAGAACAGACGGATGGTCTGGAGTTCCACACAAGTCAGCTAAAGAGAATCCATGTTCTGAAGCCATGGAAGCTGACCTCTCCAACGAACCTATCTGACATGGCAGAGCAGCTGCCTTAGCACCATCAGTTGATAAACTATCACAGCTTACACTTGTTGGAAAATTGCAGTCTGAACCTCCGGTAGATTTGTTGGACCCTATAGTGTTCTTGAGCATCAGTTTCTCAGTGTCTGTTATCTGCTCATATGGAATTCCAAGTTCTTTGAGTCTGTCCTGGAGGTGCCTGTTCTGACTTCGAAGCATTTCAAGTTCTTCCAGAACATCATGTGCAGGAATCTTGTCTTTCAAGGCTTTAACTTCGAATTTGTACTTTTCAATCTCTGCCTTACGACTTTCAGTTATCTTTGTAAGTTCAGAGATTCTAGCCTCAAGATTCTTCTTCTCCTTCTCGAAATTAGCCAGCAGTTCAGCATTGTATGCCATCACATCTGCTGGAGCAGAGGTTCTCTTTCTGTTGGAAAGTTTTTCTTTGCTAACATTTTGAGTACTTTGTGCACGTTTCATAGCTAATGCCTTGTTAACAACAGGCTGTGGTTTCTGACTTGACACACTGGAAGATGTCTTATCAATAGACTGAGTACTTGATGCTTTTCGCATCGTACCGGATGCAACGGGAGCCTTCCCTGGCTTTGGTTTGGCAAAATTTGAATTCTTTTCTTTCTCTTTCAGAGCAAGATTTTCCTTGTTTCTTTCGGAAGACGACCGAGCAGAATCAGGCTTCTGTGTCCCTGTTGCAGTTTTTGGCCGAGCTTCAGGAGGAAGGGCAAGTTTCTTTCTAGTGCTGCTAAGGTTCTCATGACTCTTGCTGAGGTAGGGTTTGCCGGTCAAGTTGGACGACCCCTTCCCCTGACTCTTGGTGCTGAGTGAGGAGGAGTCGGACTTGGAATGCTTCATTCCCATTGGTCCAGCTGAGGAGGAGGCGGCACCAGAACTAGAAGAGGCGGAGCCAGACTTGGCCGCTGGTCCTGACTTCTCCTGCTTCTTCATCCTGCTCGTGTGGAGGACCTGCAACAGCAAAAGAATATGGTAAGTGGATAGTAACACCTGGACATGGGAAACTTTCATTTGTAACTGGGTATAGCAGGCAATTTGACCTACTACTGGGTATCAGGTAATTTGATCTGCAGTTGGATAACATGCAATAGTTTTATCTGCAACAAAAGGAAGTGCAATACCATGGGGACAGGGTTACCTTCGGCAAGATATTTCATGAAAAGAATATTTTTATTGTGATGGCAGCAAGAAGAAAAAGATGGACATAAGAAAATCCACAACAAGAAATAAACATGAGGATAAGAATGCTTCATTGGTCAATAAGGTTTTGACTATTAGAACATCAACGATGACATTGCACAACATAAATAACATGATAAAATGCATGTTCAATCCATATGCTTACTCAGTGTTTGTAAGGTGCCTACAGCTATGGCTTCACAGGAAAGAAGTACAACTTGATAAGTTTACAAACGGACATCAACCTTAATTCTCGATTACAGTAAATTATAACTGTGAATCTTCAAATCCTAAACAAGATTATCATGTACGACTTCATGTAAGTTCTTGTATTATTAAACTTTTGCCTGGGAATTCTCTGCTATATATACCAAGTTCATGGAAGTTCAAGTTCTCTGCATAAAACACTAAATCAACATGTCAAGGTATTTTCATAATACACCTATATCACACCAAAATTAGAAACAATTAACACACTTAGTTTGTATGACTCATCATACCTGCAGTTTCATGTATCAAGTGTAATTGTGTTACAAGTGTCAGTCACTTTACATATGGGTAATGTCACTTGAAAATTCTGGAGAGGTGACTCACTACACAGCTCTGTCATTACTTCCAAACCACTTCAGACTACAGACACAGCCTGGTACTACTCACATAGGCATGCAGTCTTACTCATTCTATTCACAAACTCCCTGTAATTACCAGTGTGTTTATATTTACAATTCAAATTCCAGTCCACTTTATTTTTTATTCAAAATCTTAAGTTAAAGCTGAATATTGTATAAGGTTAGATATCAGGATCTAGATATTATAAGCTCTCTTAGCACCAAGATTACATTGGCCTACGATTGCTACAGTGTTAAAAGAGCTTTGACATTATTCGCCCTGGAGTTCCAGTAACCAAGTGTAGCCTGAAGATCAATTGTATGCACATCCTTTAACATTGACTAAAACTGATCGTAGATCTAAGATCTGTTAGTAGAAGGCAACACAGGTTTTCAAAAGAATACTCATATATAAGGTCTTACTATCAGAGTACCTGTATAAATCTGCAGCATTATTCACTGCCACAAGTCCTGTTTCTTTTTACAACACAATTTCTATGAAATATTTCAATAATGACACATTAACCATTTATAGATAAGTAGCTCATAGAGACATTTAGGAATACATATTTGATCAAGGTTCCAAGTGGGAAGGTCTTTTGACAACTTTTCAGAGGCAGGTGAGGTGAGGTGAGGTGAGGTGAGTTGGGGTTTAATGCCGCTTTCAACAGTATTTCACTTATATCGCGGCTGCTAGCATTACGGCAGGGAGAAAGACCGCAACACCATGTGGCTATGCATTGCGGTGAAACCTGCGAGCAGCGGCTGGAACTAGCGAACCATGGGTGGTACTACGCTGAAATTCAGTGTAGCATTGCACCCAAACCTTACTGCGTGTAGAACAGTTCTCTACTGCAGACAAAGTTGCCGTGCCCCTGGTGGGATTCGAACCCCGGACCTCTTGATCCGAAGCCGAACACACTAACCACTGCGCTATCCCGCCCCCTTTCAAAAGACAGAGAATGTGAGGTAAATGTAAAACTTGTAGGATAATAGATAGGGACTGGATTTGACAAAAGCATAACTCTACAATATGTACCAAACACATGAAAATTGTTAAGATTCCATGCCTTTCAATTTCAACACAATTTTATAAGTCTGAAAATTTGGAAATGGATTGGTAAATAAATGTGCAAACAGCCACACCCAACTTCATGTCAAATATTTGCTTAGCTTTCAAAGTCTGAATGAATTTTGTTCTTCGTGATGAAAAATGAATCCTGTGAATTGGTTTTGTAGAAATGGTTTGTCAGGAACTCAAATATTTCACCTATCATTTTTGCAATATTTTCAACTTTGACAATGTCATGTTTAAACGTTCAACATTTCAGAGTATTTCAGTGACACAACACGGACTCCTTTCACAAAACAACCGTATCTCCCATTCTTTAAGTTATAAAATATTGCACTAAGATTATCTTAGTACCTCACAATCCCCTTAGTGCTTCGTGAAAGGACGCCCTGTACATCGCTAAGCAAAATATCTCTTTATAAAAATATAAATAATTGTGCATATTTTTAGTTCACACAAATCCTCACTCAAAAGAATACCTATGGCCCTATATAACCACATTTGAATTATTTTTGTAATGATTATTTTATGCCTTGCTTGTAACAACAATAATCACAGTCACTTTATCTATCCAACCTTTAATATGTTTGTTAATGTCAACACAAAGTGTACTCAAGTTCTTTTAAATATGATTATGTCAATACTTTATAGCAAGACAAAATGACTTGCAAGATAAGGAGTTATGGGTAGGTGCAGCTGCAGCATGTGCTGTATTTGTTTAAAGTGTTACGTAAACATCAACCCATACACAAACAGCATATTCACTTGATCATGCCATTTGGAATGGGAAGGAGACAGATTAATGGTTTGTTGAACTGATGACGTAAGTGGTTGTTATCAATCTATCATTGTCAGGATATGTAGATAGCTAATATACTTGTAATCAATAATACATTATTCAGAATTAATTAAGAAACTGTTTGGGTCGAAGTGAAAAAGAATTAGTTAGTTTTTTAAGTTTAATAAAGAATACAGGTTAACATTACGTGAATCATCGAAAACAATTTTAGAAATAAACTACACATACATGTGCAGGGAATGATCGGCCATGTTTAACCTTGAGTTCTACAACATACAACAGGAGGACAGAGGTTAAAACTCTCTTTAAGAGTAATCCATATACCATTATCATGAACAATTTTTGAAACCCAAGTCCAAATGTTTCCAACTGTTCTACATCTTTACAGCTTCATCATTCCATGTATGGTCTTATTAGCATTCTCATTTTAGGAGAGGCATGCACATATTTAAAGCTTTAATTTATCCTTGACACAGTGTCCCTTTTATTGAGCATATATGTATGGATTGGTCATTCCAAAGCATCTGTCATTCCCAGAACATTTTTAAACAGCTAGAAAGGGGTTAAACCTCTACCAATGAATCATCAAAAGCTGATCCCGACTAATTTTGGTAAGCCAAGGCTAAATGGTTCAAGTATGTAGACATACATCAGACCTATGCTATTTGTCATTCTAATTAGAGAAACTAAGCCTTCTGTGCACGTACATCAACCTCTGTGGTCTCTGTCTAAATGTCAGGAGCATGAAGCTGTGCAGCTACACAGGAAGCAGCTCACACTAGCAGCATGGTGACTTGTATAATGAGCCAGTCTACTCTCTCATTACACTCATTCAGATAAGTAAGTGGACACTTAGTCCCTATCAGCGGTGAATACTCCACTTAGTGCTATCAAAATCAGAAGCTATTTTACATGACATTTTGTCTGTTCTGTGACGTTTAAATTGCTAGGCGAATTTGCAGAAAGTAGATGAAAATTTAGTCTATGACATATTCAGATATTTTTTTCTTCTTTCAAAAATGCAACACTGCATTAATTCTATTTGCTTTTTTTAATATGAACATGTATTTCGAATAAATAATAAATAAGGATCATTTCCTATGTATTTCCTAGCTTTTGACCTGCTAAAGGACGATTCTAGATTGTGTTAAAGGCTCCTTGATAATATGATCATGGGGAAGAAATATATGCCAAGAGTGACCTTAAGTTAGCCTATGTAGTAATAATATCATCATCTTATGAGATTCATGCAAGTGGTCATTGGTGGAAGTGGAATTCAGCCAAATTGGCATGGAATTGGTTCAAATCAATGCATAGTGCTACAGAAACACAAGCTGTTGTACAAAACAAACTCCTAGTGAAATAGTGAAATAGTGAAATATTGAAATACTGCTATAATTATACTTATAATCTGTAAAAAAAAGTTACCTTCAGAACAATATAATAATTTAATGTTAATTGAGGATTGTCAACACCAAAATGGATAACGGATAAACATAATCTAATGTAAACAAAATTCTTTGGTTTGAAAGTGTTCAAAGTGCTGGTAAATTGTATACAAATAAGGAATGTGACTGAACATTAAAGTCTATTTTATATTTCTTGCACAAACTACCCAAATTTTAAATAAAGAAAGATATTTATCTATCCTTTCAAGGCAAAGGGCATTAAATTGATTCAAATAAAACAAACACCTAACATACATACATTTCTATAAAAGGAAGAAAGATACCTTTCACTCAGCAGGAAATCTATCATAATCTGATAAGTGAAGAGGAAGGAAGAAACATCCTTGCTTGACACCAAACTTGACACAGAAGTATTATCAGTCCTTCACAGTCTATCACACTGAACAAGTAGAATTCAAAATGAGAGACAACTTCAAAGGAAGACACAATATACAATAGTGGCAACAGGTTGAACAATAAACACACCTGCCACTGAAAGATTGCCTGTAAATAGTTTAAAATTTCAAAATCAATATATGCTTTGGACAACCTGCACTTTCATTCAACTGATATGGTTGCCTGTAAACAATTTTAAATTTCTACATCAACTGGATTCAATTTGTAATGAAAATGATAGAAATGAAAGGGTGCAAAATGTATTGAGCTTTCATGGAATTGATACTTGTGTTTCACTCTCAATGAAAATATCCTGCTGTTAATTTATCATCAGTAGAATACAATTGCAATGATGAGCTAACTTGATAACTGGGGTGAAGACTTTGCTTTCAAAAATTGAACATAGTGGTAAATTCCACATTTTCATGTCGCTCATTATATCAATTTATTGCTCATTATAATATCCCATTAAACAGCTCACCATTATTTACACTAACTGATTGTTTCAGAGACAACATACTAAAATTTGCCACATTCATACCAAACAGCAATGATAGCATCACAATACAAACTTTATTTCCCATTCTGGTCAATTTCAAAACAGCAAGTTCAAAAGCTAAACATCTCCCTACAATACATCAACTGAATTCAGACTTTTAGCAAATTAACCATCTCTTGTCAACCACCTGAGTCAATTTTGGTCAATTCTAAACATACATGAACATTTGTAATGGTAAACATAAAACACATCAAGGGGACAAAATTTCCCAAAAACCTTCACTGCTTTCAATAATAACATACTCATTAACTAACACAAATCAAAGTTTGTTGATATTAATACAATACACAAAAGTCAAATTCCCACCATCATCACAACCATCATCACAACAATCACATCCCCATCGACAGAATCATGACTTTTAACACTTACACGAGCAGTCTTTCTTGCCGACATACTGCTAGAATGGTAAACTCCTGCACAACTTCACATTCTTCAGGACAAGCAGGAATTGTTCCGTGTCAGCTACCCCGCCCTGTTTCCTGGTATTTCCGCTCGTGAGTGTGACACAGAGTGAGAGAGAGAGAGAGCAACTGATGCAGCAATGGAAGCAAGCTGTGACCCGAGTCTCAACAGTATCAACTCACAGGGAGTGGAAGCAGCTCAGTCGAGATTATGTATGTGTATAAATGGAACACTGCAGATATGTATAAAAGAGCTCGCAGATTATGTGGATGTATGGAGAAAAGCAGCCTGTGTTAAAAACTCAACAATGAGAATGTTATATAAAGAAAGCTTCAGAGAGTCAGTGTTTTTAAATGGAGGATCATTGTGTGTACGAGAGGAACATAGCAGAGCTGTATATGAATGGAAATAGGGTGACTGTGACATGCAGATGTGTATGACAATTGAGCACATATTTTAAAAGAATTTAAATCTTCTATAACTTTCTTAACCCTTTATCTTCATGAGAATAGTTTATTTTCAAGCAAGACGACATTGCTGTATACATACCCTTTACTAACAAGTTGTGCACAAATTATTCAACAGATGAAGTCTTTTACACAGCTAAACGTTATAATGGAATATCCTTCTGTGTACATGCCCGGAACAAGTAGAAATTCACTGAATATATATAGATATTGCCCCCTTTTTATAGAAATATGCGAATGAATTAAATTGGGGTAGATCACTGGACTTGTAGTACGGCATGTGACATGAATTACAATGGAGCCATTTAGAATAAACTTATTTGAAATTGCGACTCAGAAAACATGCATTCGCCTGGGGAAGTTTTTTACAATGAAAGAAATGTTCAAATGCTAATCAAGAACCAGAAGAAATATTTTGAAAATAGGGTTTATGAGATGAATTACCAGTGGAATATTACGTGGATTTAATGACATTCATCAGTGTTCAACTTGAGACAGAACCAGTGTTAACCCTTTAAATCCTATTGGTAAAATATTACCAGTATGTCAAACTTTAGTCCATGGTCAATCGAAGGTTACTCTTTTCGTAGACTCGATTCAAGAAAGGCAGTATTAAGTAAGGTTTGACACTTATTTATTCAGAAAGCAAAGGGTTAATAAAGGGAGTCTGATCTGTGTATGAATAGATGTGTAAATGGCTACAAGGGAAACATATGGTTAACATCACATGCATGTCTGGCCAGGTTTGGTGTCAGTCTGACAGGTGGGTGACAGGTAGATAGATATACTGATAACATTGACATCAGGTGCAGCTGGACAAGGTGTGTCAAAACTATTGATTTCTTGGTAATGATATTGAGAATGCTTGAAGTGTTGATGTCCCGCCCTGGTTATAGGTGCCTGATTCTGAGAGTATAGGTGCAATTTACTCAATCCCAAATTTGGCACTATTACATACAATACATAGTATATCTGTATCCCCAAATAATGGCTCTACATTTCGTATTTTACCAGGTTTTGAAGAATGGTGAACCGTACTATTTTCAGGCTTAAGGGAAAGCATAAAATGACAATATCTGATCATAATAATTTAGGGTTATACATTAACACTAGTAATTTGGTCTGTGTTAAGTCAAGATTATCTAGGACTAATGAAAGTTAGAAAATTCTGCTGGCCATGTAAACATCACTGAATCACTGTGAAATACTAGTATGAGCAGATCTTCAATACCAGTGGCAATGGTCGAGTAGATCAAATACTGGAGTCACAGTGAAGTTCACACCAAATTCTTCCCCTGATAATTATGATGATAGTAAGAGTTCCATTGCTACGATCCTTTGTTGTTTATCGTGACAGAAATGTCATTTGGATAACATCCATATTTATCTATTAAAATTAATTAATTAAAAATGCATGTTAATTATATAAATCATTATTGTATGTCATTTGGTGATGAATTTGTGTCCACAGATAAAATCAAATTTCACATTTGCTGCTTTACAAAGCTGAAATGTAAACATATATCCATCTACTCAATGAATCGATTAAGAGGATAAAACAATTTAAACCAACACTTTCAATTAAAATTATCATTGATTGAATAACCTTTTTTTATAACTCACAGACTTTCACAGTGAAGCAGAGATCCCCGGGCAACATACACGATCTTCACCAGAAGCTCAAATCACAACACGAAATCGACATCACCTGAACTTAGTATGAATGAAATCTGCAACGACTTTACACATACTGCAGCAAGCCTAGCCAATCACCTTTCTGAAATCAACGTTGATGCCTGTCAAACCTGTCATAGAAACACCCTTTAAAATCAATTGCTTACGGTGAATTACACAAGGCTTACTGCTTGAGGCTGGCGACATGCAATCCAGTGATAGATATCACGTCAATAGTGACACAGTCCACAGTGCTTGTACAACATGGGACGTGTCGTTTGTACCTGCGTACATGGACTGTTCATTGCAAGCACCTGTTGATTGCCCATATATTCAGACTGATAAAGTCTATTGTAAAGAGTAAACGATAAAACCGGATCTTGAAATGAGGTTAAGATTTTGATAATTCTTTTTTGGCAGTCATACAGAGTCGTATTTGACGGATAATTCTCTTTGTGGATTAATTGAATTCGATTCCATTTTCTGTTCCCAAAAACTTCAGGACAGATTGTAAGAAAATGTAAGTTAAGTGATCAAATTTGAAGATTTATTTGAAAGAATCAATGCCAACAAAATATACACCAAAACTTTTTAAACACAAGATTTGAAGTCTATTTCGGAAAATGTAACTTGATTTTTTCTATTTTATATCCAAAAGTCAGAGTCAATGTTGGACAAGTGAGTGAGTGAGTTATTGTTTAACGCCGCTTCGGCAGTATTGCAGCCATTAGCGGCGTCAATGTTGGACAAAACTCTATCATTAAGGTATCACAAGTAATTACTCATGATATTTATTGATTTGTAAACCAAAACAGATTAAAATGGTGTACTATAGTCACAAACCTATAGATAACTTTTGGAGAGATTAGTACATCCTAAATGAATAATCATATCACATCAATAATATCTCAGTTTTCTTCAAAAAAAGATAAGACAAAAATCATGTCTATAACATAAATTATCTTTTCACATGAATCTTAACAAAATGGTTACCTGATAAATCTTTGAAAGCATGATCCTAAGCCAATCTCAAAAGCTTGACAACTCCGACAATCAGTAACAAAAATAAATTTATTTCAACTTAGAATTTCATCTACATTTGACTCTTAGTCATAATAACTGCCAGCCATATCTGATAATCCTGATTTCACTTTCACATGTGGTTCCTCACACTAAGCATTATAATCATAACCAGTGCTTTTTAAACTGTAATATACAAAATCATAACCATTCCTACCAAAGCTGTAATATACATATCCTAAGTATTACAATTACGATTGTTCCTTACAAAATACACTCATAAATGCCTTGAGAAGTATCAATCAAGCTGTCGGCCTCCATTAAACAGAATCAAACCCCACCATATAATAAGTAGGTTCTTGGGATAGGAATGTGACAGTCATGCATGAAATTATCTGTGCTAATCTTCCTTCATCTTGCTAAGGCCATTCCTTAAAGTCCTATGGTGTCAATGCTGAACTACCAATACAGGTACAGTGATTAATCTACAAATATGACTTTTTGAGTACAGGGACTCACTACCACAAGCTATTATGAGTCCCAGAAAATAAAAGCGAGCCCTCCATAGTAATCCTTTTAGTATAAATAAAAACCTTGCATCTCAGGGACTCGCAGTTTAAATTTCTATGAGTCCTTTTCAAATTTTGTGAGTAAATGAAGCAGGACTCGCAGGTAAATTTATCCCTGCAGGTATTGACAATTATTTGTGGTAAACAAATTTATTTTGGTAGAAATATTGAATTCATTTTAGATACATTAACTCAAACATAAAAATAATAAAAAGATCTAAATTAGGTTATCAATACAAAGTTAATCTTTTTATTTTATTTTCAGAGTTTGACATCAATATAATCCAGGATTGATCACTGACTAAAGAAAGTAATATGGACCTGAGGGCAAAATTAAAATCAGTCATACTTGACATGATTATTACTATTCAATAATTAATGAAATTTCATCAAAATGGAAAATATCTGATTCAAGAATTGTAGCATTATGTATACACTATTTTCATGACATGATGATCCTAATGCAGGACTCAAACACTGGTAATGCTTCTCCACAGTTGGGTATTGTTTGCTTCTCTGTGATGGCTGACTCGATACTGGATGGCACCACCAGTCATTAGTAAAGAAATAGAAGTCGGGAGGTGGGTGGTTGTACCATAAAAACGAAGGACACAACAGAATGTGACTTTGAGAACGTTTTGATAATGTATCAGGGTTCATTCCATGATCCCTGTGTTAATTAAAGCATCTTCATTCAAATATCAAATCCTCTCTAATAAAGGCAACTTAATTGTCCTGCCATACATTTCAGGATAATTCATCTGGCTAACTTAAAGGATCAATGAAATGAGACGGTCTAAGAAATCTCGATACGTGGAGAGGACAATTTACTTAGCAACGGATGTGCCCATAAAGGGATGTTGACTCGGGAATTAAGAGACAAATACGTTAGGTAACTGACAAAGGTAACTGTCTTTGAATGCTTAATTAGAGAGCATCGCTAGCAGAGCATTGTCATCAAATTGTCTAAATTGTTGTGCTGATTGTTTAAATTAACAATGTTATATTTGTGATCACATTATCAGCAATAGTTTTAATTTTGGGGCAAAAATAAATCAGCCTAAACACTTGAAATGATTATTACTATCCAATAATTAATGAAATTTTATCAATATGGAAAAGATCTGGTTCAAGAATTGTACCATTATACACTAGCAGAGCATCAAATTGTCTAAATTGTTTTGCTGATTGTTTAAAATGACAACGTTATATTTGTGATCACATTATCAACAATAGTTTGATTTTTGAACGTTTGTACTTTTTCAGGATGACTCCCTTGAGGGATCCAAACCCAGAGAGTCAGACGCCCATTGCAAGCCCACACTCTTGCACCGAGACCTCATTAGGATAGTCAGTAAAATTGACGCTTCAGACTCTGAGATTGTGAGTTCAAATTCTGTAAGTGACATTTCTCGGAAAAGTACAAGGTGTACTATATATATAACATTGTCATATTCATTCAGTATTTAAACGGCATGTAATACATACTGTTTAAAAGTATTTCGGTACGTAAGTTGAAGGAATCTAGGATTTAGATATGATCCTGATAAGATAGTATTTACAGTATTTCTTTTCTAAATTTTTATATTGTTACTTTTGTATAAGGATTAAATTGTTTCTGAACCTAATTTCTCTGAAAAAAAACTTGTATGCGACTCTTAATGATGTAGTTACAATGGAATCTCATCACAGTTGGTTTTTGATATTGTTTAGTAAACTACACATTGTGTGATGAGTTATATTTACAAATAAACATATCATTTTACGAACAAAAGTATGTTTACGGATTATGCATGACAATGTGACATTGTGATTGAGTGGGACACATAACGAGAGGTTTTTAACTTCAAATGTTTTTATCCTCTGTACAACCATTAAGAACTATTTAGCATATTGGTATGATAATAATAGGTATACACAAAACTTACAAAATAAAAGAGGTCTAGACTAGACGTATATGATCTGCTAACAAGGCTAACAACTCAAGTTTAGAAAATAAATCAGATTTATTCTAAAAGCCTCAAACAGAATAAAAATAAATAATAGTCACGGAAGTAAAGGCAATTTCAAATATACAGTGCAAGTCATTCAAGCAGCACTTTAACAATATGAATTCATGTCCATGTATATAACAGCATCAAGGTAACAAACCTTTCAGTGCACATACAAGTAATAGTTTTGTCATGCTAATGAGTTTCACTCCAAGGATATAAACACATTGGTTGTAACATGTAAAAGATTATTCAACATATAACCCTTGTGATGACTGAGGGATAAATGGATTTGATATGTTAATGCAGGGAAGGGATGCATACCCTCTCTACCTAGACCATAAATGAGTTGATTGCAAGTTCATTAAAATGAGTCCGTCAAAAAAGAACTCAATGGATGATCAACAAATTTCATGTACCTATCCTATGACTATTAATTTGTATATAAATTAGCCATCAAATCTGATCAATGAAAATGTTGCAAATGGTATTGGTTCTGTATAATATCAAGCAGCCTATGATAAAACAAAAGGCCGCATTTCACAACTCCAGATAATAGTATATACACATGAAAATGAAAGCTCAAATAAAAACCACATAGATTCTTTTTAATTGTTAACAAATACACCATGTTTATAAATAAAATATTAAAAAAACATGTTTCAAGCGATAAAATCTTGTTTCATAACTGAACAAATATCAAACAGCTTTAGATACAGTCTAAGTCCACATTTTGCAAGTCTAGCTAATACACATGAAACCAAATGCAAAATTAAATCTATGAATGATTAACAGTAAGATTTTGTACTGCACTTACCCAGGCCACTGTGGACAGAATCACGAGATCCACGAGGTATAGGTATAGTTGCTCCATCATTGACACCTGTCCTACACCTGTGCTTTAATCAACGTGTTCGCTCAGGTGAGAACAATCAGGGTAAACACCTCATATACTTCATCACAATACATACTCCTCACGTGTGTTCATATGTAAACACTCCATGTCACACTGTACCAGAACATGTACATCATATCGTATGAATACTAGCAGTCCCAGCTGCTTCACCCTTCATTGGAGGAAATGAAGTTTTCAAAAGATCATGAGGTAAAAGAATTTTATAGTCTCGTTCGTTGTCAGTGCCAGACCAATCTGAGTGGCAAATTTGCAGATATCAAATTTTGAAAATAACTGAGGACTGTCCACTAGCTGAAGAAGAGATATCCCAAAATATTCAGGGTTTCAAAGGTCAAGGGTCAACTCTTCCTCTGTTCCACTGTATCACAGAAAATATTCGAGTATTAAATGTTGAATTGTGTCAGGACAATCTATGGTCGCTTTCCTTTCATTTGAGGAAATAAACTTCAGAAGACTTCTTGAAATTCTTAGGTAAATACTCTTCAGTTGATCCACTGCATCAGAGAATATACCTCTTGTAACCTGGTGATGGTAATTCTTCACTTCAAGAAAGGAGATTCTGTAGGCAACAAGCAGTTCTTGTTACACTATCTAGTTCAAAAACATCAATTGAAAAATCATATTAGTTTTTGATAATCTCCTTTCTGAATGAAAAGAAATCTTGAGATGAAAGCAATGTCCTCAAAAGCGAAATGGTCGATATACAACTGAAATGTTCAACTGTTCCCGATGCCGTCACATGGTAAGGAAATGTACAATATCTGAGATTGCATCTACAGTGCAAGTGTGTCACACGGGAGACGAGATCTTATCCTGGTGCTAATTCTACACCGCAATCTCACAGAGGCTACACCACTAGCCCTATGTGCTAACTCCACTCCAAGCCTATGTGTACTTTGTAACAATGAAAGTTAAATTCCTGGCTAGGAAGCAGTCACTCATATTTCACTTCTTGACCTACTCGTTTGGATGTTTTTACCGTGCCACAAAACTATGTGAATCTCACACTGAGATAACCTGGCTCAGACATCATTGTCACTTCCTCAAGTTTGCTATCTATATCACTCAAAGCAGCCAACTCAAACAGGGGAATAAGGTAAATCTAAAGTCAACATCCAATCCAGTCATGCAACAGGGCTTGTCCTCACTAGTCCAAAGTTCCCTGCAGTCACTTCATCCCCATGTAAAACAGTGACATGAACTTTCTAATAATGCATAATATAGTTCCTCCATAGTTTTCCTCATTAGTTCAAATTTCAGGCCTAACAAAACAATCTTTTCAGACTTTCTGACATCAAAGGATAGCTGTTACACAATACCCTGACTGGAGGAAATTTGTATTCATCAGTTCAAATTTCAGGCATTTCTATATTCGTCATCCTCATTTATAAAAAGGTGACATCAGCTTTCCATTGGTGAACTTATTTGCCACTAGTTCATATAGAGGCACACCCTCTCACTATTTATCTAAGCAAACAAATGACAAACCATTTTCAAATTCCAATGATTCTTAGTAGTTACATCAAAGGTAGTGGCCTGATGTCATTCATTCCAATGACATTCATTCCAATGACATTCATTCCAATGACAATGACAGACAACAGTTGATGTTCCTCATCGAAGTAATCTTAAGTCCATATTGCAGGCTGAATAATCTCCATTCAAAACAATGACAATAAACTTGTAAGAACCATATTAAATCATTGTTGTTCCTCATATATATATCTCCATGTTCCTCATCTGGGTGTCAGTGCCAAACCAAAGGTACAATTTGAGGCTCCATATTTCCCTTATCCAGCAAAAATGCAATATTCAATTATGAAAGTTCCTCAGGAGGTTGGCCTTGAAAGTAGGTATCCTGTGAATGTGGTGAAGCAACTGCTTTTATAAAGTTAGATGTCAGTGAGGGATCGTCCTTATCTGAAATACTTGGTCACCAGCCGGTCAACAATCTACACAGCCACACAGGCACTTAGATCCTCTCCCAACGAAGAGGCCTTTTTTCCACCAATATATCTATTATCTCAACATAATTCTGTTTCTTCAGGCTGCTCCTTCCATAAACAACACTTTCCTCTCAGTCTGTCCTTTCTCTCCAAATTATATCCTTTTTCTCAACAATAAGACCATTTCTCTTTAAACTCAGGCCTTTGCCACAAAATGCAGGTCCTTTCACATCAAGCACTGCTAATTCCACAAAGGAGTCCTTTACTTCTGATGGGTTCAGTGTTCAACACATTTATTGTTTCAAACTGAAGTCCTTCTCTCTGGAGAGGAGCCCACATAAATCCTTTCTCTCTAAAGATAGGTCCTTTCTCTTGATGAACACATTTATTTCCCACATACAGGCAGCAAACACCTCACGGCCCGCCCGCCCAACGGACCAACCACAAGATTTTCCTGGTAGGATTCAACACAATAATCCACTCAGCTTATGATAAGCTGTTTATCACTAGACTCTACATAGGGCAGCCAATGTCACACTTGATGTGAAAGCTTTTAAACATATGCTCATGTGTTCATACATCAAAAATGTTTAATTTCAAACAAGGTCAGGATAATGCCAAGGAGTGATATAACTTGGATTATATTCACTTTCAACACAGGCAGAAAATATCAGATGTTTATACTCCTGCATCGAAAACCACTTGAAGTCACTCAGTCACACTTAAAATGCAAATAATGTCAAGTTCCTTTGAAAGATTTCAAAATAATTGTACATTTAGAGACAATTCAAAGTCACGATTATGTCAACTTCAACATACATGCTGAGAATGTCACATTTGATTTGAAAGTTTTCAAAACATGAATAAGTTCATAATCATTTGATTTCATAAACGTTCATTATTATGGCAACAAGTGATAAATCAGCACTTTGAAAACTGAGAGAAAAATCATTCAATTTCACATTTGGTCTCACAAAAAAAGAACAGAATGCTTTCCAAATATATGTTCAAATGTGAAAAGCTTTGAATTCACAACAAGTCATTACTGAATTGGATGAAATGTCAACTTCTATCAGACCTTCTATAACACAAGCTTCATGAGTTCAAAATCATGTTTCCAAAATTATTTGATTACAGTAGACGTCAGTGTCACAAATTCACTCAACTCGTTTGAAATGAGTCAAACATAAACAGATATATTCATCCATCAACAAATGATTTCACATCAGTCCATGTATAGAATTCACCATCTCTCTCCATAGGCAGGGTATGTCACTGATCTGAGAACTTCCAAAACATATGCTTTGTATCCATGTAAATATATAAAACCACAGTGTCACAACTAATACAACAGGCATTAACTTTGCTTATAAAAAGTCCACTTCAAAACCAAATGAATTAATTTTCCCTCTCGTAAAAATCATGGGTGTGAAGTGTATGGCATGACATTCTGTATTTATTAGTCGGGTCATCATGAAAGATATGTGATTAGTCATACCTTACGTCCAACTTAACGACCAGCCTAAAAAGGTTTTATAATAATATCCGGGATACCTACAAGATCTCTCCTGCATGACAAGTGGCAGATATAAACCTGTCACACCTCAAAAACGTATGTAAATACGCCACATAACAAATAGAACACTTAAATCCTCAACTCTATAAAGCAAACGGCGACGTTTCCTAGTTGTTGCTTGGCTGAATATTAAAATTTGATTACTGGATTTGTACCAGCACTTGAATCCTTGTTAAACCTCTAAAAATAAATTTGAACTAAAGCTTGTGAAAACAGGCCCTAAGCTGTGCGTATAAAGGAACAAAGGGGAGTTCAAAAGGACATACAAATTGCTCCTGAATCCAACAAGTTAAACTGTCTGTGAATCATCCTATTCACTGCACTCACAAGATACCTCTGCTGCTAAACAGCAAGTCTAGTATTTCCCTTTATATATTCTTATTCACTGACGCTCTTTTTCAATATTAAATAAAATAGCTCCACTTTTTAATTTTTTTACATAAGTTTTTCTCAAAAAAGATTTCCGGTTTCTCTTGACAGACTGAATTATTGTCAATATAAACAATGTACACAGAAATATGAGGGTGCACGGAGAAACAAGTAAAAATCAAGACTAGATCATCTTTAAGATTTATTCTTTTACAATACTTCATAAACAACTTTACTATTTTATTTATGAAAATTTAGGAATCAGCCAACAAAGAAGTTTTTAATGGTATATGTGGTGATTGTGATTGCGATTCCTACGTAACAATAGAAAATTTCAATATTTAATGAAATTTTCTGACTTATTTTATTACTACAACTTCAGATACACAGTGACAGTCGACACAAACACTTCAACTTGATATAGGTAACAATTGCACTCACAAAATTAGACGCTCCTTTATTTAATATGTACCTACTTTTTATATTTATTTAAGGGATTAAGTGTCGATCTAACTAGTTAAGAGTAACTGTGGAGGGTAGCAAACAGTCTGTAAAGAATGTTCTTAGTTAAGGGTAATACAGTGTACATAAAAACATTCTTTGTCAAGCTTCAGTAGATCAAAGTGAATGTGCCAGATTTAACAGATTTACATGGAGAGTGTTCCTTACATCACTCCTAGTGTTAATACAGCCCCTTCCTTTAGACTTTACCTATGTTGTACCTATGTTATGTGTTCTCGAGTGGAAACAGCCTGAGGATAATCCTAGATCTAGAGTAATGAAATGTATTATATGTACACGATTTGTCATGTCAATCATCATGTACATTTTTAACTCATTAATCAGGGTAATAAATGTCAAATCGGCAAGATATCTACATGCAATCACAAGTTAATTATGAAGTTAATATATTATATATGTCGTTTTTTCAAATGTTTAGATTATAATAACTGATTCACTTTTATGAATAAATACCATGATGTTTTAAAATGAAAAATAGAGCCATGGCCTCTGTAGCTCATCAGGAGATAATAAGTGGGGTATGTTATGGAGTGGACTTTATAGCAATGGTCAGATAATGGAATGTAGTAATAAGAATCTAGGTAGTGAAACGATTAAAGCAGTTTAAAAATATTTTGTTACCATAACTTTGCCAATCTGCTATATATATGTGTTGAAAGAGCAACACAAAGCTTTGAAATAAATTGCTGGTATCAAACATATAATAATGTGGTGGAGAGATCATACTATTTTTTAAGATCGTACACACATTATATAATAATGAATATACCGGGTACAATTCTTTGCATACAATTCACCACTGTAAGCTATTGCAATAATGGCCTGGGGCTGTAGAAGAAAATGAAAAAAACCTTTTTAGGTCATGACCCCTGCTGATTATTATCAAAATTGGTTACACATAAATCAACATTCGTTATGAATATCATACACCTTTGCATTATATTGTTTTAATTCTTAATTGCATTATGGCAATACCAACATTTATTACATAATGAATAGGAGTCTCAGTTTTTGAAAATCCCATTTCTCATAGGCTCCATTTCAATACTTAATAAATTGGTGAATTTTTTTTAGTAAATTCTTTTTCACCATTTCTTATAGGCTTCTTTTTCAATACTTGATAAAATAGTGATATTCTATGAATAAATTCTCTTTTAGAGTCAGTGAAAAGCAGTCTCACGCACAGTCTATGATAACACAGTGCTGCACAGAAGTTTGAAGTAACCTGAAACCTCTGTGTAACTATCAGTTTTCATTCTTCTGCCAGGAAGAGGTCAACACAATGCAATTACATAACATGCAGACACTGGACTCACAGCCAGTAAATTTTATATGTTAGATGCAGTTTTTCCTACAATTAATTATTTTTCTGTACTGGAGAAGATGATGAAAATAGGTGTGATGTCACAATCTCATATAGCTACTTCTTTTATAGTCCTATGTTATCACCAGTCATCACTAGTCATATTCAGTTCACATATCTCATGTAAAATGAAAAAAATTAATTCCTCTTCAAGTTATTCCTTCAAAGGGTATTCAATAGTTCTCATTTCAAATAGATTCACATTAAACATGTCCATGATGTAGACATCTATCTCATTTCTTGTTCCTATTGAATAAAATTAACTGCAAAGTTAATAGAAAACTAAATCAGTTATAAAGTATAAAATATGATATAAATAAGGTATACTAAATTGACTCGTACTGGAAATTCTCATTAATTAATTAATTAATTCTCCAAATAATTACACTATATCATGAGATATTAAAAAACTCCATTAGTTACTCTTAAATTACAAAGAACATAATATTAGATTTAATAAAAGATTCTGTATTAAGTCTTTAGAATACTTTTAGACTTGTGTACCTTTATCAGCAAATTCACTTGCAAAATACAAATAATTACTCATATGTGAAATGTGAGACAAAGATGAAATATGACTTATAATTTTTGTTAGACCTCCAATTCTAAGTTTTTAATTCTAAATATCTCTTTTTCATCAGACATATTATATTCTCAAAGCACATGTTAGAACTCCCCCAATGAAAAAGTTACCGGGAATCCCAGTGGGATTCCGGTGGGATCCCGCCGGGAGAAAAAAGCGGGATTTATCGGGATCCCGGCGGGATCCCAGTGGGATTCCGGTGGGATCCCGCCGGGAGAAAAAGCGGGATTTATCGGGATCCCGCCGGGAGAAAAAAGCGGGATTTATCGGGATCCCGGCGGGATCCCAGTGGGATTCCGGTGGGATCCCGCCGGGAGAAAAAAGCGGGATTTATCGGGATCCCGCTGGGATAAAAAAGCGGGATTTGTCGGGATCCCAGTGGGATCCCGCCGGGATAAAAAAAGTTGGATTTGTCAGGATCCCAGCGGGATCCCGCCGGGAGAAAAAAGCGGGATTTGTCGGGATCCCGCCGGGAGGAAAAGGCGGGAAACAGTCATGTTCTGCAACAAACAGAAAACACACTTTGTTAACAGTTACTGTTCTGTTATTAATTCAATAGTATGTAGTTACAAATCATTATACACTATCAGAGTAAACACTATCAGCAAACTATCTTTGAAATTGAATATAAATGAACTCGCAGTAATTAATTATTTTACACTTGGTTACTCTGCTAAGAATTACTTACTCTGAGATTGTTTGACCAGTGATCATGACACAAGTAATTTGATTCAAACGGGAAAATATGAGTAGCAGACATGAATTTTACTTGAATATATGCTACTTACAACTTGAAAGTACTGAAATATAACTCAAATAAACTCTTACTAAATGACAAAATGTCAGGAAAACTTACTCAACATGATAGTAGAGTTTACATTATATTATGCATGAACTAACACTTGCCCAGTACTTTACACATTAAAACAGACAACATGGGCTGATAAGAAGATCAAATAAGAGTACTATACCTGAGGGTGGAGCCTCTCTGGCTCTAGACATGATGTTTTTGACAAGAAATTACATTGCTAAGATCTACTTCATTATTGTTTTGGTTCTCACCTTTTGGCGTCTGCTATTCTTCTAAACTCGTAACATCACTGTAGCTTAAGTAAACCCAAAAGGGTGCAATGAACGCTGCAAAGAGCTTGGAGCTAGAGCTCCTTGCACTGAAGACTGAGCACCATATTAGCTGATAAAACGTTGCATGCAATGCTTTGAGTTTAAGAGTGGAAGAAGCACCCATAAAATCCCTTAAAACTTATAAATATCATTAGGAAATAGAACAAATTGAAATTGCCTTGTCAAATGAAAGTATATATAATTAAATTGAAATATTTACATAAAATGCACATTTAAAGGAAAGTATTTTTAGCAAGTTTTGATGGTAGTTCTAAATAATAATCCATTTAACGATATTTCTTTAAGTGTTATAGTAAAACAAAAAATCCACAATGCCTGCATGTAGAAAAGGAAACAATTTTATTTTAAATATATATAAAAGAATTATATTACAATATCATAAGGCATACATATATATTGCCTTTGCACTAATCGGCACAAATTCTTTGATTTTTTTTTCAATTTTCCACACTTTTTTTTTAGATCTTTGAAGAAAAAAGGATATAGTTGGATGAGTCTGTGCCAACTAGAGACATTGAGTACACATACCCATATTCATTTATCTCTATGTAAACATAAGTTTTGGGAGATGAAAAGTTAAGAACCAATATTTATGGTAAATTTTTAATTTATGGTTGTTTTACTTTGTTGGAATGGGGATTTATTAGAATCCAGAGATTGTTTGTGATTTCCATTTGTGCGTAATATAGTAATCCTAATTTAGGTACTTTTTAAAATATTCATTTTCTCAGTGAAATCTCGGTTTGTTAAGGGGTTTGAAAAATGAAATTCCCGGTTTGATCCGGGATTTCAGTATAAATTCCAGTCTGATCCGGGATTTCAATGTCATATTTTCCCGATGGAACCGGGATCCCGGTTGTTGAAAACTAATCCCGGTCATCCCACCTATTCCCAGTATATCCCGGTCTGAAAACCGGGATTCCACCGGGATACACTGGGATCCCGCTGGAATCCCGGTTTCTTTTTCACTGGGGTCTCACATCAGAAAGATGAAATGCCTTTAACTCAGCTGTTTTCTTTAAAATTACCTCCCTTACCTACTTACTGATTGAAGTGCACATATAATCTCAGAAAGATGCTGTAAACTGAAATAGGCTTTTAGGTTATGATCCCTGTGACCCATATTTGGGGTCACAGACTCACCAAATTTACAATTTAGAATCCCTTACAGCAAAGGAGTCTGTACATAAAATTTCAGCTCGCTAGAGCCATTGGGACTGGAGATGAAGATGAAAATAGCATTTTAGGTTATTGCCTCTGTGACCCAATATTTGGGGTCTCACTGTCACCAGATTTACAATTTAGAATCCCCTTCAGTCAAGGAGTATGTACATAAAATTTCAGCTCTCTACGTTCATTGGGACTGGAGAAGAAGATGAAAATAGTTTGTTTTAGGTAATGACCCCTGTGAGCCACACTTGGGGTCACAGGGTCACCAAATCTACAATTTAGAATCCCTTTCAGCCAAGGAGTCTGTACATTAAATTTCAGCTCTCTGGAGTCATTGGTTCTGGAGAAGAAGTCGAAAAAGCCAAAAGTTTATGGACGGACGGACGGACGGATGGACGGACGCCATCCCATGCCATAAGCCCATCGGGCCTTTCAGGCCAGATGAGCTAAAAATCAGATATTTTATTCAAAAGATCCTAATGGATAATCAAACACAATATTCTTCCATGAAAATTAATCTTCATACACCATATGTTTCTTTCAATATTTTTCTTCAAACATTACAAATTGTTAGGCTTCTTTTTTAATATGAACTGTTAAAGGATAAGACCGCCCTCACCTATAAATAGTGGACTTCTCCAAAACATGGCAGTAACGTTTTGACTTCAAGTCTCTCTGAACTACCAACATCTGGCTCACTCTTTTTGATATATCTAGTATTCTAGCTAACAGTTTGCGCCAACTTCAGTTCTATTTTTCAATGAGACAATAGAGATTAGAAATGTGTAAACAAATGAATATTAAATGGCTTCTTTTAAAAGATATTACAATTACAAATTCGAAAAATGATATCTGTTTTAAAATTTTTAACGTTGGAAGAGTACACATTTCAAAATTAGGAGGGGTGGCCGGTAGCGCCTGAGAAACATAAACACTGCTGGACAGAGTAGAAGCATGTAGCTAGATGTTATCAGAGACCATTCCATCTGTCCTGCTCAAGTGCTCACGGTGATATATGACAAACAGTCTTGTCATGGTGGAATTATATTTTAGTGTTATTAACTTATTTAGCATTCACTGTCATTAAATTCATTTACTTATTGACCGTAACCATATGCAGTTCATGATATATTTTAAGATCTATAAAGACAGCAAAACATGAATTCTAATATTCGGTGATTACATCATTTTCTTTGATCAAGTACTGAAGATATGTTGTGGACAGAGTAATATATATGAAAAACAAATCACGTTCTTTTATATATATTTAACTGAGTATTCGTATACTTAACACATGATAGGCTAGATAACGACTAAAATTTGGTTTATGGAATTTTTATAATTACTCTACCTTCATCCTTATGGTTATATGTGTCACATGATGATTCCCATGTATCTATATACACTTTGAACTTCAAATAGTACCAGTTGTTCTATTTGTGTGTATATTAGATTGAACTTGAACATGCTTTGCCATACTCACACCTGTTACTGAGATATAATTTTCAATTTTATTCATGCTTCTCAATATTAAAAATCTTTATTACATGACGCAGGGATAAACCTAGGATGCGTTTCTGCGGCATTTCCGCATCAAAACACAAATTCCCGCAGACAGAAGAGTTGGATGCGGCCTTTTAACGCATACTATTTGAAACTACCGCATTCAAAAAATACTAGTGCGGCCTATGGATTAAAATTAAAGTAAAATACATCAACCGGTAAACCATAATTATTGTCATTTTTTACTTCAAACTCACAAAGACGATAAACTGAACCAGTTTGATAAACGTGCATGAACATCCCTGATTGGTTGTTGTAATAAATTCAGCCAATGAAAACAAGTGTTTCTAAAAATATGTACGACATTTCGACTTTCGGGAATTACCAGTCTATTTTTAGTTTGGTCATACGACCAGAATAAAGTTTTCCAACAAATTTCAGAGGCATCGTAACTGTTATATATGTGTTAAAAATCTATGCATAGAATTTTAATAGTCCTTAAATAATATTCAGAATGATAATTGATAATTTTTATTTGTAAGAATGACCGTAACCTACTTTTGTTTATATTACTGCAATGTAATTGTCATTGCCGACATTGGTTTATACAATGAAAATATTGTGCCATGTGCTGTCTCAATCATCTGTTAATTACTAGTATCCCTTTACCCATTCTGTCAACATGTCTGATTTTCAAGGATGACAGCTTATCATCGCAAATTTTAGCATTTGCTGTTCCATTTTTGACATCGTGTCACACAGAGACACAGCATTATAAACATTCCTTCACCCCGTATTGGGGTCAAAATATGACAACCAATCAAATGTGTCTAAATCCATTCACAGTGACAGGTCAAAGGTGAAAAATCCCGCAAAATTCTTGGAAAAGTAACTGGGTCAGCCAATGAGCTGTCTCTATTCTGTAACCAGTTCCGGTTCAGGGTCATAGATCAAATCTGGCATCGTATATTGCGATGTGATTTTCATCGAGATAATGAGGTATAGCATATTTATATTGTGTAGTTTGGCTGTCAAATTAATTATTTTTGAAAACTCATATTCGTTTTGATTTCATGAAAGTGAAAATAGGATACAAGACACCTGACAGATTGTCGTGTTTGCCGACAATGTTTTCGAAATGGCTTCACATACCATTTTGTGAAATGTATTAATTAAAAGTTATATCATTTGTTAGTTTGTCCTCATTGGTTATATATAGTTTAATCATAATTTTTCTCAATTACATAATTTAAAAACCGAACTTGAAACTGTCAAAGTAACTTATTATATTATATGTGTTTCAAAGTCTGATATCATGCAATGCTAACATGTACCAGTTTGCATTGGGCATCTCCTAGGATAGTGTTTTGAGAACATAAATATATTCCATTTATCATTTTTATTTTTCATCTAAATCACGATGAAAAGGATTATCTAAAGTTTGGGTATATCAGCATATTATTTATATGGGATATATTATTATGTATTGTTAATATTTATCAGCTCAGTAACCATCTGCATGTATGATCATGATGACAGATTAGAAAATTGAACCAAGTGCTAGTATAAAATTAGAACTACTGGTCAAATAAGATAAGAATTTCACTGCTATTTGGCCAACTGACTTATGTACAGTAATTGTTCAATCTCGCTGAAAATTAAAACAATAATACAGCATGAAAACAACTCAATTCATTTTTAATTCACATAAATATTTTTAAATACATTAATCTTTAAATTTCAAACACAGGAAAAAATGGCCCACCTAAATTAAACCTTGTGGGGCCCCCTGGACCCCCAACCAAATATATGGGCCCACCCAAATTTACCCTGGTGGGGCATTGGCCCACCCAAAAACATTCCTAGGTTTATCCCTGCATGACGAGCACTGAAATACTGGGATTTATCAGTGAAATAAACTGTCTATCAAGCTACAGTGAAAATAACTTATATTTTCACTGCGAACAGTGACTGATATAATTTGACGT
Source organism: Gibbula magus (assembly GCA_936450465.1). Taxonomy (NCBI): domain Eukaryota; kingdom Metazoa; phylum Mollusca; class Gastropoda; order Trochida; family Trochidae; genus Gibbula; species Gibbula magus. The sequence continues at coordinate 70,399,659 of OW388295.1, forward strand.
CAAAAAACAATGGTCTCACGCGGCGAATTGGCTTATGACGTCACAGTGTTACTGTAGTGACGGGTTGTTCCTAGCGGCCGCTCGGCGTGAAAACGACCCTTTTCGGACGTAATTACATGGATAATATCATATAATAAATAGAATATCCGTCAATTCTTGACAAATACCATGTTTATCTCATCTCGTGAGGTAGAAAAGTTATATATTTTCACTCGTGGCTGCGCCACTCGTGAAAATATAACATTTCTACCTCACTCGATGAGATAAACATGGTATTAGTCAAGAAAAGACAGATATCCTCTATTTCTTATACTTCAATATATCTCACAATTATTGAATAATACAGATGTTAACTAAAGAAAATGTAACCTCATCAACCGTGATCATACTAAACATTCACAGTATTTAGGGTCTATCAGATTAGAAATTCATGCCATGTCGAGATAGTGACACACACAGTTCCACATAAACACAGATGTTTTAAAGGGTTCTGTTTCACTCTCCCCTACGCTAAAAATGTGATGACCAGGATAAGAATTTACTCCCACGGGAGTAAAAGCCCGGCCTTTAAAAGATACAACAATCAAGAATATTTCATGACACAGACATGCAAACAAGAGTTTACTCCCACTGAGTTAATTTGTTTCCCCTCTTAATAAGACTAATTCTTTTCAATTATATTTCAGGCAGCGCTAGACGACCTGTTTAGGATAGCAGCATGCGGATCCACAAACAGAACCAAACCAAAGATTGAGATAAGTAAAGAAGAGGATAAAGCCATCATCAATGCATGGGGAAAGACAAGAATAACGTGCTACATTTCAAAGTCTGATGAAGAAGACTCATGCCGTTGAAACATGAAACACATTATTCTGGTCTCTCTGTGGACATTCCCATGTGTTGAGTATGAATGCGGCTTTTTTTTTACATTCTTTTTAATGGTTTATTAAACTTTTAGCCAATGATTATGATAAGGCTATTTCAATCACTGATCATTTTCTCTTATAGTCCAATGCATGAAGCCAAAGCAAAGGCATCAAATTGCGGCAAGAGAGGAAACAGAAGTTTGTTGTGGTGGGAGGTTCCTTTATCTATGTTAGGGTTGAGGATTGATTTAAAGGCCGCGCTTTTACTCCCGGCCACCCCTCCTAATTTTGAAATGTGAACTCTTCCAACGTCAAAAATTTTAAAAACAGATATAATTTTTCGAATTTGAAATTGTAATATCTTTTAAAAGAAGCCATTTAATATTCATTTGTTTACACATTTCTAATCTCTATTGTCTCAGTGAAAAATGGAACTGAAGTTGGCCCAAACTGTTAGCTAGAATACTAGATATATCAAAAAGAGTGAGCCAGATGTTGGTCGTTCAGAGAGACTTGAAGTCAAAACCTTACTGCCATGTTTTGGAGAAGTCCACTATTTATAGGTGAGGGCGGTCTTTAAGTATTTTAAGTACTTTCACTTTCAGAGTGACCTCCCTAATCAAGGGAGACGTATAGATCAAATTCCAGACTAAACCAACGTAACGTGAGCTGTCACAAGTTGAGCTTTTAATACAGTAGCAGGACCCAGCCTATCAACTACAGTGTCTGTCTGTGTGTACTGCAGGTTATCAGTGTATTAAGTGATAACTAAACCACTTGCCTTACATACTGCACACAAATCAGATAAGCTGTAGATATCACGACAGGCCGAAATGTACGACTCTGTGGGATTAGCAGAGGGGGGGACTAGTTTGAACCTCCTGAAATTGACATCAGAGGAACCATGTTGAAATATGAGAGTTGTTGTATCAGCAGTTATCAGGTCCTACGGAAGTCTGTCTAAGTCAGAGAAAATTATACAGTAATGTACTGTGACATATTTGCCAAACATATAGGATGACTGTAAAACTTCATTCTGAAAGGTCAGTGAATGTCAACAGCTGATGATGACCCTCAAAGATGAATGTTAACAATGACAAACTGTCCTCTAATAGTATGTTAATTCATTTAGTTTAAAATAATTACTACTGATTAGACTAAAGAGACAATCAGGTGCACATTTCAAATAAATTGTTGATCTTGTCTCGAAAATGTGACAGAATGTCAAAATGTCAATACTCAATAAGAAGACAATGATCACACTGCAAAAAATCAAACTTGGAAAGCTTCAATAGTATTGCTAACAAGGACCAACATTTTACACTGAATATTGTATCTTAAGAACCCATTCTAATGAAGGAGAGGCTGCAACAGTATTGAAACCTATGGTTACACTGAAACCTGACTCTTCAGCTTAAATAGTTCAGAGTTTGGTAGAGGATAGGATTACACTGAACAAACCTTTCAATTGAAAGTAAATTATTTTAACCAAGCACTTAGAGTGCTTAGTAGGTCATTTAGCATAAACACGTTACCAGATGCATCATAGTTGACAATGTCACATGAGACGTACATTAATCACATGCTCATTAAACATGAATGATACAGCAGAAATTATTTTAAGGGGAGAACTGTAGATATTTTCTAAACATCATCATGACAAAAGAATAAACTTGAAAACCGAGATATCATATTTATATGTACAATTAGAAATCAAACAATGACTTCTCATAGTAATATTGAAAAATAATTAAAATATTATACCAACATCAATGTGTACACAGATTTTAAATCCACTTAAACTAGACTAAAGAAGAAATCAAATTTCATAATAAAGACAAAATGACAAAATTATGGATTCTTACATTCCATTTCACGTCCAATTTCAAAATCCTCATGCAGGATGTCCAAAAATAGCCTATATCAAGTTTTAGAACCCCTCCCAATGTAACTATTTTTGCCAATCTTGAGACAAAAATAATTTTATACAGTGTGAGCCAAAAATACTGATAATCATCTTGGGTGGTTGCCCAGACATAAACAAAGACACTGATAATATTGAACAGGTTAATTGATTGTAGCTATACATCAACTGACGACGGTATAACCAGTGAATATGTCTCAAACTCTTCTACATCAATATTCCCTGTGTTTCAAGTGTTGGTTAAGAAAGACCTAAGTAATGTAATGTAATGTAATTTGTACATTAGAATGAGAAAAGCAAAATCAGCAATTTTTTGTCTTGGGCTCTTGCATCATAATTTATTTTAAATTCACTGTCACCAGGCATGAAAGCATGTCTAGATTTAGATATTTGAAATATTCAGGTTTGTTTTCAATACTATAACAGTCATAACAGTAACAAATAATTCAAAGATAAAGATTTTATTAAGACTATTGTTTTTTTTAATCATATTTCATAACCATGTCAATTTCAAGACTCCAAGAGCCTGGGCTTATTTGAGACCTTGGGCTTATTACCCAACATTTATAACTTAAACTGACATAAAAGAAACTATTGTTTGATGTATATATATAGACTAACATTTAGTCTCAGAAATATTTGTTTTGTCTTACCAGCAACATTTTACAAACAATTCAAATAGTTATTCCAAATGGACCCCTATAGATGCCTTAATTTCTAGAGCTGAGTAATCTAGACTTGCTATATTTTTCTAGACTGGGTTGGTTGTCAATTGAATATTTTGCTCTGAAAGACAGACTAGTATTTATTGGGGGGGGGGGGGGGGGGGGGGGGGGTGTTGCACAAAACAATCTAACACTAATGATAACCTTTGTGCCATCTTGTAACATTGTACTTAGGCTACCTGAGTGACTTTTAGTTACCTCAAGGATTTGTGCAACTGGACCCTGACACGAGACGGGACACTTATCACAGGAAATGGAGTAAGCATGTTATGAGCATTGATCTTCTGTCTGTCTGCTGAATTTAAAGTACCAGGGTAAGTCCCCAGGCACTGCAGAATAATCATTTATGAAGGAATGTGTATATGTACATGCATTGAATCTGAGCATAACAGGATACAAGCATGACAATAAACAGCATAAAGAGTAGACAGTACAGACAGCACACATCTGCTGCCTGCTTGGTTATCAATTAATCAATTATTAACCATGTAAAACACATCACCAGCTTCAGGTAATCAATAATTACAAAACATGTTTGTACAAGAACAATTAGTGTATCACAATGGAGCTCTTGGAAAATAACCTTCTTAATCTTAATTTCTGTAGGAAACTGATTTGAATATTTTCTGTAAAATTGCAAAAATACTCACACATCTTGATATTTATTCAGAGATTCAATGTTGCATAGAATATGATGTAAATGACTGCATGTATTGTGATATTTGTAAGAACTTAGAAGACTTAGCTAAGCTTGTTTATTTCTCTGAACATATTCATAACAACTACCTTGCTATAATTTTCAAAGCATACTAATGAACATACCTGTCAACTCATTACCGGTATGGTCAATTTTGTACTCAACTCATTGAGATATTTATCTTCATACAGATATGTATCTGAAATATGAGAATAACCCAATCCGTACCAAAATCCACACACTGTAAAACAGCAAATCTTGACAAACTGCCAATTTACATGTCAACATTAGTATCCTAAAATTCATAGAATTAAATTTCAACTCACCACTGTCAAGACTTTCAGTACATGCCATCTTTGAAAGCTCGTCAATTTCCTTGTAGATTTCTCCTATGCTAACTTTACTATGTGTATCCAATGTTAGGCAAAGTCTGACTTGATTAAGCAAATCTCCCGTGAAGGAATTTGGCTCAAGTCTACTTGATAATCACACAGAGCACTTTGCCAAGGGAAGATCCATACAAGAGGTTGTTTCCTCCACACATTGCCGCCTACCACAGTTTGAGGCAGAAAAATACTCCATGCATTCCGGTCTCACTATGATAGGTGCAACTGTAAACTATGTGTCCACTGATTTGAGGAGGACAGCGATCATGCCAGTTTGATGGGACCTGTCCTCGGTGATAATGAGAAAATTCCAAAACAAAACTGGACCTGGATGAGTCATGAACAACGCAATCAGAATCTGTCACTCAGAGGACGGACAGTCACACCGCGTGCGAATTTGTTGATAATGACATGAACCTTGCCACAAAATGGAGGGAAGATTAAACCGAGTGATAGCTGTTTTAGCTCCAAGACACACACATTTACCACTCAGCCATTCAGCTGAAACGTCATTTCATCTCAATGTCTTACGGATCAATAGAACAAAAATCCAAGTGAAAGCTAATAATAGCACAGAGTGGCTCAATATCAATCTATCCTGGGCCCAGCTCGAGGTGTTTCTCACAGTTTACCATCCTTAAAATAATGACAGTGCATAAAATCTAAATGATGCATTGTCCTGACTGTCCCATTAGACAGAGTTCGTACTTGTTAGTATTCACACCTTGTAACAGTCCTCACTTTAACCCTCGAAATACAAAGAAGTTTGTTGTTGCCTGCATAAACATTACAAAGTTCCGGTTCAATATTCATTATCATTCATCTTTGAAGCGTCATTATTATCTTACCAGTCCTCAATAGTCCTTACTTTAACCCTATATCTGCCTTGTAGTTTGTTGTTGACTGCACACACAACAAAGAGATCCAGGTTCTATTTTCAGTCTCTGTAAGGGTTGTTACTTTGACACAGTTATGAATGCATAATTTACACACTCCTTCAGCGTGCTTTGTCAACTATTGGACATTTCACAGACGTCCAGCAGGTAAAATATTCTTCATGTAATGTTCCTCACTCCCACCCTCTCACGGAAACCTTCTCAATTCCACATACAGGAGGCTAATCAGACCATGTAACATTATTTACGTAATCCTCATTTAGTGCTCATAACATTAAATCCTAGTCACACTTCAAGCAGATTATAACATAAGAACATTTCACCAAAGTCCAACCGGTAAAGTATTAAATCCTTGTGATGTTTCTCACCACAACCCTAACACCTTATGTCACTTCATGTCACTGACACAGCTATGGTTCTTAATATTCATACTTAAAATACTTCTCACTTTAACCCTCTTCCTGCAAGCCACAGCTTATGTTGCCGACTGTATGAAGTAATCCCAATATTCTGAATAGGTTGACTTTCTGAGCTCACAGTGTACTTCACTTCAAATTTGTCAGTTCAAGAATTCATGTGGAAAAGTGTAAAGTTATCCCAAGGTTTATGTCTGTTTCATTGCTCATTGGGACACTCGTAAGTCATGACGTTCACATAATGAGGAAAACTGACATACAGCTACACAAAGGCGGAGGAAGTCACATATCTTCACACTCACATTATTGTTGACATGCAAAAACGTTAATTATGACGTTTCACATGATCTTCTGTCTTCAGTAAAGCTCCACTGGACCTCACAGTAAAGCTGTGTTATCTGTCCAATCTTAGTTTACAATTTGAATATCAAATTTCCCGACTCAGCAACCTTGTTGACAGCTGTTGAATTTCAGCTTGTTATTGAAGACATTCCATATATGGAAAACATCAGTGTTTGATTCATAAACATAAGTCACATCCACTAGAATGAGAATGTCTTCCTCATTAGTAATGGATATTGTACGTAACATCAAAGTGGAACTAACAGGAATGTCTAGGTCAATACGACTCTTAATTGTTAAATCAATGATTTGAAGGAAGCTAGAAAAATCTGTCTGGTATATTCAATGAAGAAATTGAAACCATGACAATCTATCAACGTATTTTTCAGCGAGTACTTTTAATCAGTTGAAAGCAGCGTTTGAAACATGGATCCCATCAAATGACATTTATAACATACATCTAAAATAATTTCAGACTGACGTATATAATTGTAGCTTTTCTTTTGTAACAAACTCAAATTCATCAACACGAAATGTGATTCTTCATTTCAGTAACTGCCTGATTAAAACAATGAAAAGATAAAAACAATGGAAGTTATGGCGCTATATAGATATTTCACTGCTATAATTATGAAGACATTTCCTCATAATAATCATCAGTTTCAACATATATAAGTAAAATATTTAAAGATTTGAAGACAGAAGATGACAACACAGAAATGTTTATCCATTCCAAGTACAGTGTTGTTCCTAGGTGATCTGCTGAGGGGGTCATTTTGGCCATTTCTGAACAAGTGGGACCCTTTGTAACGGTAAACGTATCCTATGTCTCCAAATTTTAAGGGACACCTAGCCAAAAAGGTAGGCAAAAGTACACATTCCAACAAGAAAATGACTCTTAAGCCATTTCTTCACTCCTTTTGGAAAACACTACCAAGAAAAGTCTGTTCACCAAGACACAATATCACAAATGAAGATGTTATTATTGTCCCCTGTGTACAGAAGTGGCTCTATGTATGGACAGGACTGATGACAACAGAAGAGGGAAGGTTTGGGATCTAAATACTACAAACACACAGCACATTCTGTTGGCTACAGAGTCAATATAGCAAATATCAGAGGCTCAAATAGACTGCATCATAGTCTCCGGAAACATTTCACTGCTTGTGAGAGTAAAGTTCCGGCAACAGAGGGTGAGATGAGGTGAGGTGAGGTGAGTTGGGGTTTAACCCCGCTTTCAAGAGTATTTCACTTATATAGCGGCTGCTAGTATTATGGCAGGGAGAAAGCCCGCAATGCCATGTGGCTATGCATTGCGGTGAAACCTGCGAGCATCGGCTGGAACTAGCGAACCATGGGTGGTTCTAATCTGAAGCATTGCACACAAACCTTACTGCGTGTAGAACAGTTCTCTACTGCAAACAAAGTTGCCCTGCCCCTGGTGGGATTCGAACCCCAGACCTCTTGGTCCGAAGCCGACCGCGCTAACCACTGCGCTATCCTTTTACATTCTTCAATTTTGATATGAATAAGAATAAACAGAATCCTGAAAATAACTTAATTTTAGAGCTGGACATACAGATTCGCTTAAAATATTTTAAGAGAAAGAGAGTGTGACATTTTTGTGTGAAAACGCAATCGTGGGAACGTTCATTTTAAAGTCAATGCATATTTTTTTATTAGCAAACTGTAACATGAGTAAGTATACAGCTTTTCTTGTCATTGCATGTAGTGTACAAAACAAAATGGCAGACACCCGACAGAAGCCTTCCTCCTTTTATTACTTTGCTCTGGGATATGGATAAAGTCCATAAGGCCGAGAGACTGACACAAAGTGTAGTAGATGTGCTATAGTCAGTGTCCCTGTGAGACAGCTGATTAACACTGATACATGTATATATGCATAGGGGAACTCATTCTTCAGTGAAAGTAACTTTCCATTAACACTTCAATTTGATCTCCATTTGACAGTCAACAAGCTCCAAATACAACCAAACTATCACATAATCGGCAAAAACAACTCGACACAATCCACCTTGTCAAATGAGGCAAAATGTCAAATTATAGCGGTAAATATTTATTGTCATATCCTATGCTTACATGTTTAAAATTGGACTTTATGATATACATGATTCTCTCTCTTTAGTTCTTAACAAACCACACTGTTGAGCACTTGTCTGAGAAACATGTGGAGCATATATGTCAATACATTACAGTGATTTCTTACATACTGTGAGGTCAATATGTATCAATATGTGCAAGTGCTCAAATGTTTTAACACGAATCACGATTTAAATGCTGCTGGATTGACATCTAAGTTTGCCCTACATAAGAAATTACAATTACAACTTTAAACCACTGTTGATTTTCAGCCTACTAAAAGTTCATGTAACCTTTTAAAAAGGTCAGGCAATGCAACATTTTGTTGTTGGGATAAAAAGATATCAAACTGTGTGACCATGCAATGGTGCCAGCAAAGTTTCTTTTCCTTGTAAACTTGGACCTTGTGTATGATAAATATGGCTAGCTGAAGCAAATATCTCAAGCAAGTGACAAAAGTAACAGGAAATATCTAATATCGTTAACAGCAAGCTGCCATAACACAGAAGGGAAAATATTCTTTCTAGGTTTCTCATAAAACAAGAATAAATGCCATCTGATTGTATATGAATCATGTTCAGATGCTAATTTCATTCTATTAATGACCTTGGTGGTGGAGAGAGTGAACCCATAAAAGCAAAACTACCTTTTTATGTCATCATTTAAATAAGACATATTATGAGGAAATGAAAGACACAATATATTTCAAAATTGTTTAAAGTTATTTACTCACATTCCACCTGATAAAAGAAGAAAGCATATACACTCTGAAACGTGCATCTTAACAATAAAGTAATTGTTATCTAGAAAATCATTGTTTCAATTTTTAAACATTATTTTCATAATGCAGGAAGATATTTTTAGAAAGTTGCTAATAGGTTGAAATAATTCAAGTACCATTTCCTCATGACTATGTGATACATATTTAGTATTTCTAATTTTAATATTAGAGCAGTAATCATGGACCAGAAAATGCGTGTCTGAATGTATCAAAATGTTTTGGCCTAGAACATCAACATTGACCCTTTATCTGTCATTATACATGCAAGAATAATTTGAGAATAATTATTGCCATTTATAAAATATTTATCGCCATTTAATGCAAGAATAATTTGAGTATAGTTATTGCCATATAATCTTTACCTGCCTTTATATGCAAAAAAAATTGTGAGTATAGTTATTGCCTTATATACAATCTTTACCTACATTAAAATTAAAATGTAAAATAATTTGAGTATAGTTATTGCCATTTTTATCTAATCAAACAGAAATTATTCCCTTTGTTAATGAGTTAAGATTATTGTCTTATCCTTGTGTTCGTTATTTCGCCAGGTAAAGGTTGAACTTCTTTGACTGGCATTCTAGAAGTTGAGGTGATGAAATATTAAGACAATTTTATGGATATACAACTTCTTCTTATCTAAATTCTATGAATGCAGCGTGTTGACCTAGATACAAGCAAGTGATTACAACAGCATTGAATCTACATCAAAACATTGCCTTCAAGAATAAAGAAGTTGTATATCCATAAAATTGTGCCGATTCGACAGGTAAAAGGTTAAGGAGAGATGGGACGAAGAAACCGAACGCACTTACGGTAACATTTTGCGACAACAATTTATTGTTGTGAATATTCAATAAGACTTAAAATATATGAATTAAATCTTTTTAGTTTTTAAGCACAGATTTATCAATAAACTAACGGAAAGAGCTTAAATTTACCGCAACGTCTTTCTAACGGCCATTTTACGACATGTCGCATGCTGTTACCGTCACCTATATTCGCGGTGAATGTGTTACTATTTGTGTTATTTCAATTGCATACACATCTCCAGTACGTGATGAATATAAATCGCCTTGTATAATTAACTGATAGTTGTTCTTCCATCAAGCACTCTTAGATTGATAGCATATTCAATAATAATTACAGGATATGCTGTCAAAGTTACACTTGTATTGATCAAAACTGTCGCGACGTCAGGTTTTTATATTTATGTACTAGGTAATTTAAAAAATGACGTTTAAGTGATGAAAAACGTTCAGTGACCCCCTATTTTTATTTCTGAATTCGTTTGTTTATTCAACTGCACACATTATATTACAGTTTTGGCAATCTCTAAAATATGTGTGTCTTATGAAAAATCCTGTTTAATATGCGAAAAATGATGATAAAAATGCTGTTTTTATTTAAAAATTGCTTAATTTTATTTTATTTTATTTCCCTAAACAGTGTCATTTATTTTGAAAATATAAACTTGCTATGTATCCGCCTTTGTGATTAAATTGAACCTGAAAGGATTCTGAGTTTAATCGCTGAACGCGCACTTTATTTAAGTAGGTGAAATCGGTCGAAAATAGTGTAATTTCCTGACAGGGGTGTTATTATTGATACCAATAACTTTTTAAATCATTCGGTGACCCCCTAATTTTCTTACATTTTTGGACAAAAGACATGAAAAGCTTGCTATTTTGAAAAAATAAGCAAAGTTTGGATGTAACTATTTTTCAGAAAGTGTTATTCCTGTCACTGGTAGACCCGCTCCTGAATATTTTAATCTGAGATACAAATATCAAATGAAATAAACAGAAAAAATGTTGTTTACAAAGGTAAATATTTTGGAAGGTTTATTCTGGGTAAATGATATGCAGGTATTTCCATGTTTATTCATTTCCCCTTGAATTCCTGCAGACATCTTGCATATGAGATAATGCATGAATAACGTTGTGTTGACAAACACATTTCTTTCATTTTAATTATTCAAAGAGGAGTATTCACATTCATACAATGACTTATTATAGTCTGTGTATGTATGCTATTTCAAGAATACAAAAAAAACCACAAAACTGCCATTCTTCTTCAATCAAAATGCAATTATCATGATAATATCAAGAAAGAAAACCCACTAAAAATAAACCCTTTTATCCAGTCGACCGCTGTCACTATTGAGACATCATGTATTGAAAGACTTAAAAACATAACCACGACACATAATTACACTTGGCTTCAAAAGAATCTACACAATCATCCCAATGACAACATCATTTCCAAAATGACAGTGATCCTCGACCTTGAAAGGCAAAGCAATTATGTAGGAATGTTAAAAGTTCATCATCTCTATTACCGAAAGCACCAGGCCTTGAATGACAGCCCAAAGGCAATGTCAACAAAACTACCTCCATTAAAAGCCAAAATTTACTTGTTCGCTTGGTTGATTCTCAATCTTTCATAGAGTTGAATATTCTGTGGTAGTAACCTTATTCAAGCATCCTACCTGACAAAAGACATTTTCTATTCAAATTTGTGCAAACATGCATTATGTATTTTGAGAACTTTTCATGTGCCTGTGAAAATGTAATTGCATGCCTGAAAATGCTTGAATAAAAAAATTAGGTTACAAAATGAAACCAAAACACCTGAATTGACTCTCTTATGTATGTATATTATTGTACAGGCATTTTGCAGTAGTGTAACAACTTAACACAAAGAGGACGAAGAATGTTGTAAGGGAGGTAACTCCTTTATGTCTCATTCTAGTTTCTCTTTGGCTGGCTTCTTACTAACACTGTTCCTAGTTTCTTTTTCTTGGTATAAAATTAAAAACATCTTTGAGTTTTGCATGGTTAAGCAATTCATTAAATGTTCAATTGCTGCAAAGTACAGCATCAGCCCTTCCATTACAGACGACTTAGACTTTAGAATAGATTTGAATATTTTTCTTTTTTCAATTCGGAAGTAATACAGTAAATTCATGAAGGTGGACATCCATATAACATTAACATATTTCCACTAATTGAATGAGTAGCATAAGAGGAACAAGAGAGAAACAGAAATGGGAGAAATGGATAGGGATATATTCTAATTTCTAAATGAGGAACAAATGTGAAAAGATACGAAATCTTTAAATATAACTAATATTTTGGACTACCGATCATTACATTTTACTAGCCCACCATTTTTTTCGAATCCGGTAGTCATGTCATAATCACTGATGAAAACCAATATAAACATAACATGATTCTGATTGTTACGCTATTTGTATGTTGAACAACGATGAGTCTTCGAAATTTTACAAATGCAAAGTTCTATCAATGTTATTAATGTCCCAAAAGTAGTTCCATTGTTGTGATGATAATCAATGATATATAGATTACTACTCACGGGAGTGGAGGTGGTTACACAGGCTGTCCTACTGAACACGCTGGTGGCTGGCCACTCCGAGATGCTGAGTCTTCTCCCACCCTCATTCTTCACCTAGACAAGGCTCTTGGATACTGAAGTAAATAATGATCATTTAGTTGGACAATCAAATCATAGGACAAAATAACTCAAATAATAAATGCAAATGAAATGGCATATATAAAATCTATGCAGATACTTTATTGAATGGAATAAGGGAAGGTAACTCAAGGGATACCACCTCTTCAAAATGTCAGCTTAAGTAGTGTCCTCAGAGAAGGCAGTTTACAGACAGTGTACCATGCTATAAAGACCATCGTCAATTTTTTACAAAGCATCATAGGCTTTAATAGGTTAAACTTTTTTTCACTTTTATCCTTATCCCTTACGTTGCGTATATATATTTTACCATTTTTAGCCCCTGTGGCGGAATTTACAGGCTCGCAGCTCGCAGCAGTAGTTTGGGCTTTGGCACTAACTAGCTCTGCTGGCGGAATTTCCAGGCGGCGATTCCGGTATCGTTTTTACAAAATATACCGCATCTACATGGCGAATAAGGACTATATACGGGCGTTCAATACAAATTCAAGTAGCGAAACCCGTACACAAATGGCTAATTCACACTCGAAACTTTGAATGAATTTTCTATGTTTTTTCGTTTTTATTCTATTACTTTCGAAAGATTGTCTTTTATTCGGGCCTCGTAACATCATAAATACGAAACGAAAAAAATTTCATTTATATACGGAATTGAAGACAAGATGTCTAGCTTCACAATGATATAAAAATTATTAGAATGCGATCTTTGGTTATAATTCTATAGCTATGTAAAGTTTGTCTTTATTCCCACCTATAAAATCGTCAATACTTACAACATGTATGCGGCATTGCAAACGGTCGTTCATCGCACTTTTCCAAGAAATCATAATCTCGAACCAGTTGACAAATAAGCACATGTCAACCCAAATATGGTTATGTTGTTTGACTTTTCAAATAAACGCTAACCTCGAACCATAACTGATGAAAATATGTTGATTAGTTTGTGTGCCGTTTGGTTTCACATGCCTCTCAGAAAGGTAAAATTGTATCTTTATTTCTGTGAATAAATCTGCGCATTTTATATAGAATAAAAGATTATTCTTTTCGGTTTATTGTGATATAAAAATTATGAAAATGCATTCAGTATTTTAGCCTTGATAAATGTTTTAGAAGTTGTGAAAATCGCCGATTGTTTCAAAATTTATGAAGTGTAAACATGACCTTTTTCACGGCGCTTGCTGTGTCTTTATTATTTTTTTGAGATTTTCTAATTTTATATGGGAATGTAGTCCATTGTTTCCCCTTTATTTTGCCGTATTTTTTTTTGAAAACAAACAATTCGCTCACATGATATGAAGTGCGGGAGTAAGGCGAGTTAGCGATTTTTTTCCCCGTCTCGCGAGATGCGAGGCAGATAGCAGTCTCGGGCGAGGCAAACCCGAGGCAATACAAACACGTGGGTGAAAATAGCCTCAAGCGAATTAATGCTTCGGGGGCTAAGCCCGACATAATTGGCCTTTTGTAAAGCTAATTATCGATGCGTTACGGGTCAACAATGCACACGCAAATTGGTGTGAATTTTGCTTGATATTCCGACCACACACTGAACAAAGCTTTTTTCTCATGTCGGGTCGCGATGCGTAAATACAGCCATTCTCATGGGTCGGGTCGCGGACACAATCGACTCGTGACCCGGTATGGGTGATAGAGTATACTTAGACAGCCGTGAATTATTCTAAGTCTTGTATCCGGGATCCGTATACAGACACCTAGGAATCGCTTATAGCCCGCCCGGATAATTCCGTCGCCCGCATCTTAAGGGTTAAATATAAAACCATAGTTATACACACGCAGAGACAAACTTTAAAGGAGCATTTACATAATAAGTCTGATTTAACACTGAAAATAAGGGCCTCTTTTAAAGAAAAGTTTACCATCAAATCTTTATGTCACTATATGGTCATAAGATGACATTAGGTTCATACTTTAATGTTCCTGAGTAAATACTCTTCAAACACCGTCACTTAAATACTCTTACATTTGAAAACACATGAACCTAACCTTTGTAGCTCCATCGTGAGTGTTCCTAGGTTAGGTACAACCATATTTCACTCATCACAAACATAACGTTGATATTCCATTAATTGTATGTGACATCACTGTGAAGGTTAGCTGACTGTTCATGGTCATGGTTCAGGGCTATCTCACCCTAGATCAGTCAGAACACCAGTGTAAGAGTTCATACAGGAGCATCTTAGGATGCCATAGTTATGTGATCAATATTGAAGGGAATCCAGATGCACCCTTAATTAAAAGCTTTATTGTTCTTAATAATCAGTGACATAGCTTTAATTTCCAATCTAAAGTGTAAGACTAAGTGGTTTCCATATTTCATCTAAAATAACCCAGCCCCTTATTGGCAACACCCAGTTACACCCTGCATTTATTATAGACCCGGTCCTTATCACATAGCCAATGATGTAATGATTTACCCATCCAATGCAGACCTAATGCTTATTAATTACCCAATGCTTGTTCCATACCTCATACTTACCACGTACCCAATGCTTATTACGTACCCGATGCTTATTACATAGCCAATTTATGACAGTCCCTATGCTTATTACTGAAGGTGACATTGGCCCACATGACTATAATGTGAGGCGAGATGAGTTGGGCTTTCAAGAGTATTTCACTTATATCGTGGCTGCTAGTATTATGGCAGGGAGAAAGTCCGCAAAGCCATGTGGCTATGAATTGCGATGAAACCTGCGAGCATCGGCTGGAACTAGCGAACCATGGGTGGTACTACGCTGAAATTCAGTGTAGCATTGCACCCAAACCTTACTGCGTGTAGAAAGGTTCTCTACTGCAGACAAAGTTGCCGTGCCAATGGCAATGGTCTATTGTGACCTACTATTGAAATAGTTTATCAATAAACGAAATGAAAAAAAATCCAGATTAATCAGTGTTTTATCATCTTTACTTTGGTATGAATTCCCTCAAAGTGACCGAACTACTAAACTTTTCAATTATAAACTGCTTAGTTGTCAAGTTCAAGCTGTCAAGCTCTCAACTATCTGTTTTATAAAGTGTTCAAGAAGTTTTCAAATTTGAAACCAACATTTGTGTGTGAATGTGACTTTGAGATTTAAGTAAACAACTGAACTGACTAAACTCTACCAAACACATAGAAAACCAGGCGGTTGACGACTTCAAGGGTTTAATTGTAACTTTGTTTTTTTTAATTTTAAAATTACTATCGATAAAGTACTATCAACACAGCAACTATCGTGATGAGTTGATAGTTCGATCTATCATTTCATTCCTCTTATTACATACCCCATGTTTATTACATACCCGATGCTAATTACATAGCCAATGCTTATTACATGTTTATCATAATTTCTACAGACTTGGCTAACACTGACCTTAATATTTGTCAAGTCCCTTCCACTTATCACAATCTTGCATCAGGCAACAAGAATACCACATATTTTAACAACAATATTACATATTTTAACCCGCATATCATAAAAGAAAATCAAACTATGTTTATACTACCCTGAACTAAACTCGAATGACAACATTACCCAGAAATGAATAAATACAATGAATACCCTGTATAATCCATATGCACGTCTGTATTTGCACAAGCCTCCTCAACTGGTAAATACAATTAGACTGTTTGTGTACTTAATACACCTGTCGTTCCCACGGGATCAATACCGATTACATCATCCCACTTCAACTCAAACCTGGATCCCCAACGTCTTACCAGTAGGTGCAGAAGCAGAAAACTAAATCAATACTGCGATTAAAAATCCCTGAAGTGATTTCCAATGACATTGATGAGATTTCAACCTGGAATCATGTTAGCATTATATGAGGTAAAACAATGTTAACCTGTTTAACACTGAATTTGAATCAGACAATCCTAAACTGATTTGAGAGTTCTTGTATTTATATTTAATCATTTTGAAAGAGAGGAATGAGTCCATACAGATTAATGTTGAAACTGAAAATCCAAAAACCAGAAATCAGGTAAGCATTATACGAGGTTTGAACAATGTGAACCAATGTGGTTTAGGCTAAAACCTGAAAATCACTAAACCACTTGCATGTCCTAGAAGAGAGAATAATCTTGTAAGCATAATAAATGTGCTCAAGATTTTAACCTACCTAAATCTTAAATCCATATATTATTTGAAAATCTCTCAATGAGAGTTAAACACAAATCATACAAGCATGGACGAGGGTCGAACAAAACCAAATGACCACCTGTGTGTAAAAGATAGATTTTCCCTATTTTACCTGGTCTCCAGAGGTGAATCCTTCTGCATATGTGAAGAGTTTCATGAAATGTACATGCTATGTCAGTCCTTGTTTGTCAGGGCTAGCATAGGAACATCCATCACGGGATGAAAGTGACATGCAATAGACAAGATGTATCCACCGATAGACTGCCACTGTACATGTATGTACTTCACTGGGCCTACATACCCTCTCTCTCTCTCTCTCCAGCTGTCAGTGCCCACCCATGCATGGCCGGAATGTACAATGTACTGGATGTTACACCCACCTGCCCATTGGAGACTCTTGGATTCAGTCTGGAGACAATCCTGGACTGTCCAGTGGTTTCAATCACTCACCATAAAACTGTCTGTGTGTTATCATTTGAGTTTTGCTCAATAAACTCCCAAATTCTAGACAAATACCTTGAATTCAATTTTCAGGAGACATCCTTTGCATACCTCTTCTACAATGACTTGATCAAAGGAAGAAAAAAGTCCCTAAAAATAAGATTTATTGAGTCTCACAAATACAATTAAACTCATTTTGATAGGATAATGAGAATATGAGGAAGTGTAACAAAGTTTCCTTTAAGTCAAAAAGTGAACGAAATGACCCTTTCCTCTTTACTAAATTTTTGAGATTCATATACTTCATATTTTCATTCATGAATATATTAATTAGAATTGATCAACTACAGACCGTCAAGTAATCTTCACAGGCATTCATGTGGATTTATATGCAGATATTGCTCACGTTTTACAGTGATATATGTTTTTCACAAGTTTTCCATAATCTGATAGTCAACACTCTTATGAACTTATGAACAATTCAGATACAAGTGAGGTACAAATGCCATAGATATGTAAGTGTCTATGTTGAATAGCTGAAACTGACCAAAGCTGGACATTTATCACAATGCTTCTATTTATTTACATCATCTGAAAAAATAGACCCATGGGCGCTGTAGCTTATCATACTTTTATTGTTTGATGTTGTCGACTACAATAAATAGCTCTTCAGATAAAGCACAACCCCTTGCCATAACTTGAAAACAAGGATCACCAAAACTTTAGTGTCAGTGCATGAGACCAACATGACTTGACACTAGATATAAAGAAACCGATAACAAAGTCATCTCAATGATACAATTCCTGCCATTATCTTGAATAAATGCTGAAGGTGACCTATCCAATTCAACTGGAGTAGGCATATTCCCCAAATCATGACATAAAATGGTACAAATTTGAAGACCTTGGACCTTGTTGGCAAAATTAATAAATTGTTGATGCAGTTAGTGCTAGCAATTATGCTTGATTCTGAGGGTAAAGATTCAAATCATGCAAGGGACTCACCATGAAATGGTACAAAAATTTATTCTATCGCAGATAGTGTGCTCCCAGTTACACAATGTCACACTTACTCACACTCTATATGGCATGTATTTCTAAACTACTCGTAGCAACCAATTCGATTTAAGAGATTCTCCTATTATATCTTGTTAAGTCCAGAGTTATCAGAAGCCACCATCACATCTGACTTGATGTTCACAATGATGATGACAGGAGGAGTCCTGAATTCATCCAATCTTCTTCTGAGGTCACACTGACCCTGTACCTGTGATAGGAATGTGATATCAGCATTACCTACTGTCAGTGAAACTAAAATCAAGTAAACATTGACAGCTAAAACAAGTGTAGTCATCAAGGGTCTCTAGAAAGAACATGTAATATGGCATAAAACAAAAGCCAGTTTCATGATGAATTGGTTATTCATGCTCAAAGTAAATCAAGCAAAATCAATGAGTTTATGACAGTTTATGTGAAAGATACCAAGCTACAAACCATTGTGATGCTACTGTGAGAACAACCATACATCCATTACCCATCACTGTGATGAGCAGCACTATAGACTATTGTTATATATTACGATATGAATACTGAAAACACACTGCAGTATCTATCTTCAATAAACCTCTTGCACTTTGAGAAAACCTTCAAATTAGAGCAGAACTATAGAAGAGGTGCTAAAAACCGATTTTAAAAAGATTGAAATCTGAACACATTCTTATTCATGACTTACCAGTAATTTGCCAACACTGAATTACCCAACCCAATTCAACATTTCAATAAGGACATCAAAACAAATTACATGTTCTTCCTGTTAGCTGTCACGTAACCAAACACTATCGTAAACCATATTATAAAATCCAATACAGTAAGTGTATATGCAAGCCAGACATAACCAGGTGATCATTTGATGCATTCAACATCTCATAAGTGACTTTAACCCATACAGAAATGCATTCAAGCTAACTAAACCAACAAACCTCCACAGCTGATGAATATTGCAACAAGGTAGCTTTGATAATTCCATCCAGAGAAGGACTGCACGTCTATTTCGCTCCCGCTGACAGTCCAAGCATTCCTAGCCAATCCGATATTGATCAGTGCGTCGTCCATTACACCTTGCGCTCATCACTAGGTCAGTCGTCTCTAGCTCTCATTATGTCACAGCGGCCAACTCCACACAGCCCCTTATCATGTACATATCATGTCACATGACCACACCATCCAGTCACTATGGTTACATAATGCAGGAAGTGATTAACATAAACAATGATGAATGACCAATGTTTACAAGACGAGGATCGTAAAGGTGACGTCACTCCACTATACTAATGTAGCCAGGATCTCCTGAGGGGGTGCAGCGCTGTATTCTAGGAATGCTTCAGGAACACATGACACACTTTTTAATCACATGTAAAAGACATGCCAACCAAAAGAAAATCCTGGTTCTCCCCATTTATCATCTTAACACTGTGTATTTGGAAATTGAAATCATATTTATAACCATGATATAAACAAAATTCTACAGGGTCATCAAAAAGTTATTTTGAGTGAGCTTGATGACATGGTTAAACAATCGAATTCTCTTTTCAAATGTTTGATTACATACTGACGACTTAGCCATAAATATTCAATAACAGGGTATCTCTCTAATATAACTAGTAAATTGCCTTAAGTGGCGAATTGAAACATTGTTTCTAACACTGGCGTGATCAACTCAAAGAGGCGACAGAACGAGAGGCTATGTCCGAATGTCCATGTCAATCCACTGAGGGATACCAGTGATATGCTAATGATAAACATTAAATCAGAGACAAACATACACCAACCAAATACACTGACAAACAAAAGGAAAATGTCTTCAGGGAGGTTTATATAACGTATTGCGACCCGTGAGGATGTCTTCATCGTATCTCAGATCCCTGATGAACCTATCATTGACTTTTATTATTAATATACCAAGTTCATACAAAATTAAAACTGATATAATGCTGAAGAAAATAGCATCATTTATATAAATTCAGAGCTAGTAATGAATTTCACCTTAAAAGACAATCTGATATAATATACTGATAAATCCTAAACATGTATATATATCCTTAAAAAAAGTTAAATGATGATCAACTTAGTAATTTTGTGTAAATTTTATTACACCTTCATAACTAAAAGCAAGTAATAAATTTCACCTTGAAAGTCATATTGATAAACTCCATTGATATTTGTCCACAAATCAACACAAGGAAAAACTTTCTTTCTACCGAGACACAAGCGCAAGCTTTGCGAGGGAAAACAAACACACACATAGTGAAATGCTTTTAGCTTCTGTAGCATGTACAATGGCTGGCTTTGTTTGCCATCCAACAATAGAAGATGAAAAACTGTAAACCACTGCAAAGGTGACGCCAATATCGACAGACTGCTTCATTCTTGATGTGAAGAAATGACATAAGATTTAAGTCTCCTGTCGTTGATTTTCGACATTGACACTTTCTTTACCTGAGAATTTAACTGATTACATATTTGCCAACCAGAGCTCTGAATTGATTTATGCTGACGTGTGTAGTTTAGTTTTGGGTCATTTCATGACAGAAAAAAGTATTTTATGTCATTACACTGACATACCTGTCTATCATTTGACATACCTGTCTGCCAATGGACGAGTGATGTTGATTTCGTATTGACGCTTACAAAATTCATAAACCTAAAACTCACAACATCATGTCAATTTTAAATTATCAATTATTTTATGATGTGAGTTTTGTTTAGGTGACGAGTGAATTTGACACAGGTTATACACTGAGCATATCAGCAAAATTATATTTAATGAATTTTACACTCCTAAATTTACAACAAAATATTATCATGTAATTACTATCTTATTATATTATTATATTAATATCATCATTTCAAGTCTACCACACATTTTTCTTTTCAGAATGATTGAAATAATTTCAAAGATATTTCTGTAAAAGGGCTGGTTGAAATAATTTAGAGTTTTGATTAGAATTCAAACAGTATTTTACGTGTTATATCTCAACCTTCTAATAACTTAATATCAGTTTTTAAAGATCCCTGATTATACAATGTTACAATTATAGTTAAATTCACTATGTCACAGTAACCTGAATTTTTATAGATTGCTGTCATTCATAAGTTTGTTGCCATGATATTCATATTCATAAAGATAAGATAGTTGAGATAAGCTTATGCTATCAACATACCTTTGTATCCAACACATATATGTATAAATATAAGAACAGTATATTCTGAAATTAAATATGATCATAATGACGCCTGGGAGATCCACTTACATTATTTAGCTTTGTAATCTTCCTAAAATTTTATTATGAATTCAAATTTGAAGTTTCACATTTTATAAATTTTAAATATATAAACAAATCTTATCACAGCAAATTTAAGATCATTGAAGTCTTGAGTAAAACAATATATGCACAACAGTGTAAGAATGTTCTTACCGGTAGTATTTCTTACTATATTTTTTGGGTTTAGTTAATGACATAAAATATACACGAAATCATTCAATTTAAAATGTGCCATGCCTCGTGTATTTCAAACCAAAAATTAATCAAAATCTAACATACCCTCATCTAAAAAACTGTCTGAGTTATAAAAAGAATATAGGAATTTACTTGTCTGCAATTTTGTTCAATCCCTTGGTATGTGGACTTGTTATTGCGAGTAATGTTAATGAATGATGATCGTCAAATGTCAAGTAGACTGTAGTGAGTAGTACTAAAAGTAAAAACAATCATATGATTCATATCATCAATTGTTACGATTCGGGGGTCGTTGGCCCATCTTCATGAGACCTGTCAGATGAAGGGGGTCCAATGACCCCCGAAACGTAACAATTATTGATGAACTGCCCTACAGTGTTTTATCTGTGTTTTGACAGTACATCGAAAATCCCCCACTCTCTTTTAACAAAATTACCCCGTACCATAGCTGATTTTTATTATGGAACAATCCATCTAGTGAGACTGAGGTGAGGGGAGTTGGGATCACTGCTGCTAGTATTATTACAGGGAGAAAGCCTGCACCATCATGTAGCTATGTACTGCGGTGAAACCTGCGAACTAGCGAACCATGGGTGGTACTGCACTGAAATTTAATACAGTGTAGCGTTGCACCCAAACCTTTAATAATACTGCATGTAATACAGTTCTCTACTGCAGGCAAAGTTGCCGTGCCCCCGACGGCCCAGTGGTGGGATCCAATTAAGTAAACCAATGCATCTGCCTGATTTATCAAATCTTTGGCATCTCTTCTGCAATCAGCATTTGACGTAATTTCAAGCCCATCCTTTGTCAAAACGATTTGTATGTGTACCCAAAAACTAAAGACATGATATTACAATCATTACCACATTGAGATATATGTTTCAATCATTAAAGGTGCATCCATTGTGTTTTATAAAATTTTATTTGGCTTTAATATGTTCCAACACACCATATGTGCTGTTTACAATACAAACAAATTCATTCAGCTTGCATATTCATCCCCAATCGCCAAATGTATCATAATTACTAGTTTCCATTTAAAATCGAGTAACATCATTATGCATGTGCAGGAACCGAAAGTGCATGTCCTATTTACATGCACAGTAGTTTTGTGACCTATTAAACATTATCAACTCAAATTTGTTACTTTGTCTGGTTTAAATTAGATTCCAAAATTACGTTTGACTCATTGGCGCGCGCCACAAGCGGTGCATTGTCCGGTTTTCGATCAGAAATCGACACTTTTACCTTCATATCACCAATATACTAAGTCGAGTATCATCAAAATAGTTGTTTTCCGTAACAGTTGGTACTTCTCGATAAAGTAAGACCATTTAAATAACGTTTGGCATATTTGACCCCCAACAACACAATGGATGTACCTTTAACAGCGAATAATATAAGTAGAAAAGAACAAAAAAACAGAGTCAGCCTGCTGTCGGCTCCAGTCTTTATTACTTATCTTGCTGACTGCATGAAATTTTGGAGGACCACATGGTCATAATAAATGGTGTCAAGAGAGAAGTTCGTATTTTTGCATAATTGTGTATTTATGTAAATGTGTTATGGGTTTTTATTAAAAATACTGGTTATAGTAGCAATTCCCTGCTATACTGTTGATAATCTAAACTAAAAAACTGTTTAATTGAAAACAGAAAAGTATGGGATGCATAGACTGGATCAGATTCTGTCTACGAATGTAATCTCTTTAAAGCAGCCTATACACTGGCGTTTTTCGGTTTCTTCAGGGGTGCATAGACTAGATCGGTTTGTAGTTGCAGTGATTTCGTAGACATGGTGAATTTGTAGAGGGTGAATTCATAGCTGATTATCATAATTAATAATCAAGTACTGTTGATGTTTTAAATTTGTATTAAATGACTATATGACAACATCCAACTTCCAAACGCAAGGCATAACTCTTGCCAGTCTGCATTACTGGCTGATTTATCCATTGCGGTATTTCCCTCGCTGTGTTGTGTCAAGATAGTGAATCGCTGCACCTGGATTTCTAAACAAAGATTTCTTAAGGAAATACTGCAAGGCCTAAATCAGCTAGTAATGGAGACTGGCAAGAGTTATGCCTTGCATTGGGAAGTTGGTCAACATCATGCATTCTGTGCAATGAATCCAATGATACAAAACTATGGTAAACCATTTGCAAAGCTATTTATGCTTAATGTTTATTGCCTTTATGTCTCACTTTTATACTACTTAATGTTATTACAGCTTTATGTTTTGATTATTATTTGTTGTTTATTAATCAAATTTTATCATTCATAATTATTTTGTTGTCTCAAGTTAACTATATTTCGTACATATCATCATATTTTGGTTTCATTTTGTTATTATTGTAATCTCATAGTTCGTTAGCATTAAATTATTCTTATGTCTACAAAGGTCAAGGAAACCACCTGCGACCCATCCATCTATGAATCCACCGGAAATTTACATCTAAGTACCGGTCTGGTCTTCAAACTCACCAATCGCCAAAAGTATAACAGCACTGCCCAAATGTTACAAAAATACCTGCTTCGCCATAAGATCCCATGTTATTTCAGTGTAGCATAGATAAATCTAATTATCTCAATTTTCTAAATATTTTACAGAATGACATGGAAACAGGAAATCTACTCTGCAACATGTACCAAATTTCTGATTTTGAATACGTTATTTAAGAAAACAGTTAATGATAACTTAGGTGTGTCCATTTTTTCAGCCCTTTAGGTCTGTTCATATTGGTGGCTTAGGAAGTGACGTTACTGTAAAACGGGATGAGGAAAACTCGTACACAAAACGAACTCGTCCCCACCGGGAATTCGTACCCACGGATAACTCGTACCCAAAACAATCGGAGAACTCGTACCCACTTATTTTACATACCCGGTAGATTAATTTGAGAGGTAAGACAATAATATTGCTTTTGTATGATATTTATTGCATAGTTTCGTACCATCCAGCATAACATAACATAATAACATAACATATATACTTTCGTATTATACATGCATCGTCATCTTTTATTTAAAACATGTTAACAATTTTATTTATTACACACATACAGAAATACTCTCGTGTTTTACATGCATGGTCATTGATTTTATTTCGGGTTTGTACATAAAAATATGACCTTCCCCGGCTTGTGGTTATTTTTTTAATGGCACTCCCCAAACATACATTTATAAAACTTTTTGATATTGGCCTTCTAAAGATTTATTCGGTTCTACATTTAACATTTTCAAAGAAA
Source organism: Gibbula magus (assembly GCA_936450465.1). NCBI lineage: Eukaryota > Metazoa > Mollusca > Gastropoda > Trochida > Trochidae > Gibbula > Gibbula magus. The sequence goes on from OW388295.1 coordinate 70,424,637, forward strand.
ACAATTTAAAGAAAGGTTCTTTCTCTCAAATGAAAGTCTATATTCACCTATACATGGTGTATATAGTTATAGACAAATACATTATTCTTGATTGATAATAATTTAATACATTATTTGTATTTATATTATTAACACATTGTCATCTAACACCAAAAATAAAAAGTGGGTACGAGTTCTCCTGTGGATGTGGGTACGAGTTCTCCGATTTTTGTGGGTACGAGTTTTCCTACAGCCCTGTAAAACAGTATGTATATATACACAGTCATTATTTTGCTGTTTTCCCAAAACTTTAACCATGTTAAACATGCTCAAAATAAAAACATTTGAAATTTATAAACATAACCTCAAGAATTGATTTTTTAAGTTTTCGTTCACTGTCACAATCATGAAAATTGTTTAATGCTACACTAAAATAACGTGTCCTATGGGAAAACATTTTTGGCAGTGCTGTGCTGTAGTTCAATGCTTTCACGTGAGATTTATGCTAAATATTTGAAAATATGAAGTTTAACAGTTATTAAATAATTCACAATATTACCAACAGATCATAAGATATATTTGCAGTCACCATTTCTCTTTGGACAATATTATTTCGGGCCTTGATGACATTTTAATATTTTATGGATGGGTAAAGTTGGTTTGAAAAATGCCCTTCCACATAACTACATTAGGCTAGCATAGGCTAAATTAAATATTCATAACAATGGTATCGATGACAAGAGACAAGTCAAAATTTTATTTCTGACCGTCATTTCGAAACATACATCTTCATCATATTTGACATCTTGGCGTGATATCCAGATTTTGTCAAAGCGAGACGGTGCATCTTTGTTTACATTACCATTTTATAAAGGAAAAATAAATGCTTACCTTCTTATTTCATTTTCCGCTCGATCCTGTGTGCATATGTTATCGCTTGTTTGAATGCACATATAATTTGATTAATTCATATCCATATAATCGTAGATTGATGTTTTTTGAAGATATGTTGATTTTTCAAAATCTATCATCCGGTTTGTCATTGCGCATCAGTTCTGCGCAGATATAGTAAAGTGCGGAACGGAACTAAATCGGGAAGCGCTTCGTGTTTGGAAATCACTCAAAAATTTCTTATATGAAAATGTATAAATATATTGTTGGAATTACAGGGAAGAATGAATTAATAAAACTGTAATGATACTGAATATTAACAAATATCGAAATTCTCATATAATCGCCAGCAAACTAGTTTTCTAAAAAATAATTGTAAACACTAGGCCTACACCATTTATAACGTTAGCAATGTTGTTCCATGTTGAAGACAGTAAGTGAAGGGACCAAGGCAGGAACTGATCTTTGTGAATAACTTGAGGAGAGATTTTTTTTGTTACCATATTTGGTCATGGTAGCAGTATTGACATATACTTCTGGGACAGCGTTCTTTATTGCGCAGAAAATTATAAGCAAGGCATATAAAGACATACAACTGTACAATCTGAGCCTCTGTAGTTCCTGCATCAATGCAAAAAAATATAATGTTTGTAATACAAAACCATTTGACAGAAACTAATTTTCAAAGTACACAATCTTACCTTGGGACAATCAAATTTTGCTATTTTTACTACTAAAAAATTGCTTTAAAATTAAATTTTTCAGTGAACAAACAAAATTATATATGTGATTTGCTCAGCTGATATTGTTTTACATGCTCAATTGAAAAACAGAAATAAAAACAGTTTAAATTAAAAAAAATTGACCGGACCGTAAAATTGCACTTTCCAGGATTTTGACTCATATATATAAGATGTTTTGCACTATGTGATTCGTAGGAGGAACCGGTTCGTAGTAGTGGTGATTTCGTAGGAGGATCCAGTTCGTAGTCCTGAGGATCTTTCGGTGAATTCGTAGGAGGATTATTATAATGAAGTTATTTACTTCATTTATTACGCTTTTGTCATTTCATTTCGATATAATGGAAATGGGTTGTATTATGAATAGTAAATAATTGAACAAGTTTATAAAGAGGATATTTCCAATAATATTGCTGAATATACTTTTGGCGTAATTCTTTACACACATAGGCCTACACACATACACACGTACACGCACACAAGTGACATACAAATAACGTGTAACTAAATACGTATATAAGCAATCAGGAATGACTAATTAGACACTGATCCACCAGTTACAAACAATATAAATCAAATACTGTCAATCATCCAAAATAATCATATATCGAAATTCTCCTATGAAATCTTCTCATCTTCAGCGGCATCTGTATTAATATATAATCTCAAATCACTGCTAATATGATTGTTGAATAAAGGTCATACTTACCAGATTACTTTATTTATTTATACAACAAACTCAATATATATTCAAAATAAACATTGCCGATCATCCAACATAATAAAACAAACCCTCCTACGAATCCACCGAATTATCCTCCTACGAACTGGATCCTCCTACGAATTCGCCTACACCCCACTGTATATTTTGTGAAATATGAAACTATGACATAGTTTTGATTGTCAATGACCGTACTTGATCTTCGCCGACGTCTGCTAATCTCCCGTTTGTTGCTGATTGATGCTGTATCGATATGGGTATTCTAAAATGGAGTATATATTATACGTACCATATTTCTTTATGTATTTCAAACAAAATCATTCTGAGTGTCTTATTGCTTTATTAAAATACTACGTCTACGAATCCACCGCCAATCCGTCTACGAATCCACCGGAAATATACGTCTACGAACCCGTCTGGTCTACGAAATCACCTACAGCCATATCAATATGTGACCCCCAACACCACAATGGATGTACCAGTATATCAACCTATTGACACCCACTTGTGTCACCGGGACCGTGTTGAAAGCATAGGTATATACACACACTGTATAGGGATGTAGTTCATGTAGTTCGTCAAGGGAAAGTCCCCTAAAGAAAACATACTATTTCTCTTTTTAAAATCTCCGTATTGATATGAAATCCAAAAGACACAGAAAACTTTTTCAAGGAAATGTCAGAGATCAGAAAATAAAGTCGCAAGCGACCAAAAGATAACTCAGGCCATTCTGTAGTCATTGGAAGAAATATCTTTACATTGTGAAACCAAGAAGTAAGGAGAAAGATTGTCAGCGAGTCTCTGAGGCCTTAAAAGCTACATTTAGTTTGTTTGGAGTCAAAAACGTAGGAGAAACGTTTGTTGTTGAAACGTTCCTTTTGAAGCCAGCTTTGTGAAGCGTTCCTTCAGAAGCAAATTTGTTATGAAATTTCCTTTTGCAACGGAATCACATATCACAATTTGTAAACCACCCAGATGAGAGGGGCTCCAAGTTTATAAGTTAAATTAGTGTTAAAGGCGAAAGAAAACTTTGTCAGAAAACGATGATCACACCCACCCAAGTAAAATCTACTGAATGGCGACGACTAACTTTTGTCCCCCTTATTTATATAAAAAAAACTCAACTCAACTCAACGAAGCGAAGCAAGCAAGCTTTATTTGCTTGTTACGCTCTCGTGGATGGTTGAAAAAATGCATTGGCAAAACAAATGCTTATACACGTACTTATCTTTTCTTATCAGCAGCTAGTTTTTAAGTGACCAGCATGCAGGTGTCGATTTGGAAGGGTGCTTTTGATAGTGTACCTCGTTGATAATGTTCAACCACATAGTGACTAGTAACGATTTGATTAAAATGGTATTGCCATCCTCTTGCACCATACCATGCAGTGGGTATATTGCATTGGTCATTTTGAAACTAGAACACTTTTGCAAAAACAACTGGCAGCGGTGGGATTCGAACCCACGCCTCCGAAGAGACTGGTGCCTTAAACCAGCGCCTTAGACCGCTCGGCCACGCTACCTACGGCTTAGGTGTGCACTTATCTTTTCTACAGATGGCAGTTGTAAAAATGACCAGCAGCTAGTTTTTAAGTGACCAGCATGCAGGTGTCGATTTGGAAGGGTGCTTTTGATAGTGTACCTCGTTGATAATGTTCAACCACATAGTGACTCGTAACGATTTGATTAAAATGGTATTGCCATCCTCTTGCACCATACCATGCAGTGGGTATATTGCATTGGTCATTTTGAAACTAGAACACTTTTGCAAAAACAACTGGCAGCGGTGGGATTCGAACCCACGCCTCCGAAGAGACTGGTGCCTTAAACCAGCGCCTTAGACCGCTCGGCCACGCTACCTACGGCTTAGGTGTGCACTTATCTTTTCTACAGATGGCAGTTGTAAAAATGACCAGCAGCTAGTTTTTAAGTGACCAGCATGCAGGTGTCGATTTGGAAGGGTGCTTTTGATAGTGTACCTCGTTGATAATGTTCAACCACATAGTGACTAGTAACGATTTGATTAAAATGGTATTGCCATCCTCTTGCACCATACCATGCAGTGGGTATATTGCATTGGTCATTTTGAAACTAGAACACTTTTGCAAAAACAACTGGCAGCGGTGGGATTCGAACCCACGCCTCCGAAGAGACTGGTGCCTTAAACCAGCGCCTTAGACCGCTCGGCCACGCTACCTACGGCTTAGGTGTGCACTTATCTTTTCTACAGATGGCAGTTGTAAAAATGACCAGCAGCTAGTTTTTAAGTGACCAGCATGCAGGTGTCGATTTGGAAGGGTGCTTTTGATAGTGTACCTCGTTGATAATGTTCAACCACATAGTGACTCGTAACGATTTGATTAAAATGGTATTGCCATCCTCTTGCACCATACCATGCAGTGGGTATATTGCATTGGTCATTTTGAAACTAGAACACTTTTGCAAAAACAACTGGCAGCGGTGGGATTCGAACCCACGCCTCCGAAGAGACTGGTGCCTTAAACCAGCGCCTTAGACCGCTCGGCCACGCTACCTACGGCTTAGGTGTGCACTTATCTTTTCTACAGATGGCAGTTGTAAAAATGACCAGCAGCTAGTTTTTAAGTGACCAGCATGCAGGTGTCGATTTGGAAGGGTGCTTTTGATAGTGTACCTCGTTGATAATGTTCAACCACATAGTGACTAGTAACGATTTGATTAAAATGGTATTGCCATCCTCTTGCACCATACCATGCAGTGGGTATATTGCATTGGTCATTTTGAAACTAGAACACTTTTGCAAAAACAACTGGCAGCGGTGGGATTCGAACCCACGCCTCCGAAGAGACTGGTGCCTTAAACCAGCGCCTTAGACCGCTCGGCCACGCTACCTACGGCTTAGGTGTGCACTTATCTTTTCTACAGATGGCAGTTGTAAAAATGACCAGCAGCTAGTTTTTAAGTGACCAGCATGCAGGTGTCGATTTGGAAGGGTGCTTTTGATAGTGTACCTCGTTGATAATGTTCAACCACATAGTGACTCGTAACGATTTGATTAAAATGGTATTGCCATCCTCTTGCACCATACCATGCAGTGGGTATATTGCATTGGTCATTTTGAAACTAGAACACTTTTGCAAAAACAACTGGCAGCGGTGGGATTCGAACCCACGCCTCCGAAGAGACTGGTGCCTTAAACCAGCGCCTTAGACCGCTCGGCCACGCTACCTACGGCTTAGGTGTGCACTTATCTTTTCTACAGATGGCAGTTGTAAAAATGACCAGCAGCTAGTTTTTAAGTGACCAGCATGCAGGTGTCGATTTGGAAGGGTGCTTTTGATAGTGTACCTCGTTGATAATGTTCAACCACATAGTGACTAGTAACGATTTGATTAAAATGGTATTGCCATCCTCTTGCACCATACCATGCAGTGGGTATATTGCATTGGTCATTTTGAAACTAGAACACTTTTGCAAAAACAACTGGCAGCGGTGGGATTCGAACCCACGCCTCCGAAGAGACTGGTGCCTTAAACCAGCGCCTTAGACCGCTCGGCCACGCTACCTACGGCTTAGGTGTGCACTTATCTTTTCTACAGATGGCAGTTGTAAAAATGACCAGCAGCTAGTTTTTAAGTGACCAGCATGCAGGTGTCGATTTGGAAGGGTGCTTTTGATAGTGTACCTCGTTGATAATGTTCAACCACATAGTGACTCGTAACGATTTGATTAAAATGGTATTGCCATCCTCTTGCACCATACCATGCAGTGGGTATATTGCATTGGTCATTTTGAAACTAGAACACTTTTGCAAAAACAACTGGCAGCGGTGGGATTCGAACCCACGCCTCCGAAGAGACTGGTGCCTTAAACCAGCGCCTTAGACCGCTCGGCCACGCTACCTACGGCTTAGGTGTGCACTTATCTTTTCTACAGATGGCAGTTGTAAAAATGACCAGCAGCTAGTTTTTAAGTGACCAGCATGCAGGTGTCGATTTGGAAGGGTGCTTTTGATAGTGTACCTCGTTGATAATGTTCAACCACATAGTGACTAGTAACGATTTGATTAAAATGGTATTGCCATCCTCTTGCACCATACCATGCAGTGGGTATATTGCATTGGTCATTTTGAAACTAGAACACTTTTGCAAAAACAACTGGCAGCGGTGGGATTCGAACCCACGCCTCCGAAGAGACTGGTGCCTTAAACCAGCGCCTTAGACCGCTCGGCCACGCTACCTACGGCTTAGGTGTGCACTTATCTTTTCTACAGATGGCAGTTGTAAAAATGACCAGCAGCTAGTTTTTAAGTGACCAGCATGCAGGTGTCGATTTGGAAGGGTGCTTTTGATAGTGTACCTCGTTGATAATGTTCAACCACATAGTGACTCGTAACGATTTGATTAAAATGGTATTGCCATCCTCTTGCACCATACCATGCAGTGGGTATATTGCATTGGTCATTTTGAAACTAGAACACTTTTGCAAAAACAACTGGCAGCGGTGGGATTCGAACCCACGCCTCCGAAGAGACTGGTGCCTTAAACCAGCGCCTTAGACCGCTCGGCCACGCTACCTACGGCTTAGGTGTGCACTTATCTTTTCTACAGATGGCAGTTGTAAAAATGACCAGCAGCTAGTTTTTAAGTGACCAGCATGCAGGTGTCGATTTGGAAGGGTGCTTTTGATAGTGTACCTCGTTGATAATGTTCAACCACATAGTGACTAGTAACGATTTGATTAAAATGGTATTGCCATCCTCTTGCACCATACCATGCAGTGGGTATATTGCATTGGTCATTTTGAAACTAGAACACTTTTGCAAAAACAACTGGCAGCGGTGGGATTCGAACCCACGCCTCCGAAGAGACTGGTGCCTTAAACCAGCGCCTTAGACCGCTCGGCCACGCTACCTACGGCTTAGGTGTGCACTTATCTTTTCTACAGATGGCAGTTGTAAAAATGACCAGCAGCTAGTTTTTAAGTGACCAGCATGCAGGTGTCGATTTGGAAGGGTGCTTTTGATAGTGTACCTCGTTGATAATGTTCAACCACATAGTGACTCGTAACGATTTGATTAAAATGGTATTGCCATCCTCTTGCACCATACCATGCAGTGGGTATATTGCATTGGTCATTTTGAAACTAGAACACTTTTGCAAAAACAACTGGCAGCGGTGGGATTCGAACCCACGCCTCCGAAGAGACTGGTGCCTTAAACCAGCGCCTTAGACCGCTCGGCCACGCTACCTACGGCTTAGGTGTGCACTTATCTTTTCTACAGATGGCAGTTGTAAAAATGACCAGCAGCTAGTTTTTAAGTGACCAGCATGCAGGTGTCGATTTGGAAGGGTGCTTTTGATAGTGTACCTCGTTGATAATGTTCAACCACATAGTGACTAGTAACGATTTGATTAAAATGGTATTGCCATCCTCTTGCACCATACCATGCAGTGGGTATATTGCATTGGTCATTTTGAAACTAGAACACTTTTGCAAAAACAACTGGCAGCGGTGGGATTCGAACCCACGCCTCCGAAGAGACTGGTGCCTTAAACCAGCGCCTTAGACCGCTCGGCCACGCTACCTACGGCTTAGGTGTGCACTTATCTTTTCTACAGATGGCAGTTGTAAAAATGACCAGCAGCTAGTTTTTAAGTGACCAGCATGCAGGTGTCGATTTGGAAGGGTGCTTTTGATAGTGTACCTCGTTGATAATGTTCAACCACATAGTGACTCGTAACGATTTGATTAAAATGGTATTGCCATCCTCTTGCACCATACCATGCAGTGGGTATATTGCATTGGTCATTTTGAAACTAGAACACTTTTGCAAAAACAACTGGCAGCGGTGGGATTCGAACCCACGCCTCCGAAGAGACTGGTGCCTTAAACCAGCGCCTTAGACCGCTCGGCCACGCTACCTACGGCTTAGGTGTGCACTTATCTTTTCTACAGATGGCAGTTGTAAAAATGACCAGCAGCTAGTTTTTAAGTGACCAGCATGCAGGTGTCGATTTGGAAGGGTGCTTTTGATAGTGTACCTCGTTGATAATGTTCAACCACATAGTGACTAGTAACGATTTGATTAAAATGGTATTGCCATCCTCTTGCACCATACCATGCAGTGGGTATATTGCATTGGTCATTTTGAAACTAGAACACTTTTGCAAAAACAACTGGCAGCGGTGGGATTCGAACCCACGCCTCCGAAGAGACTGGTGCCTTAAACCAGCGCCTTAGACCGCTCGGCCACGCTACCTACGGCTTAGGTGTGCACTTATCTTTTCTACAGATGGCAGTTGTAAAAATGACCAGCAGCTAGTTTTTAAGTGACCAGCATGCAGGTGTCGATTTGGAAGGGTGCTTTTGATAGTGTACCTCGTTGATAATGTTCAACCACATAGTGACTCGTAACGATTTGATTAAAATGGTATTGCCATCCTCTTGCACCATACCATGCAGTGGGTATATTGCATTGGTCATTTTGAAACTAGAACACTTTTGCAAAAACAACTGGCAGCGGTGGGATTCGAACCCACGCCTCCGAAGAGACTGGTGCCTTAAACCAGCGCCTTAGACCGCTCGGCCACGCTACCTACGGCTTAGGTGTGCACTTATCTTTTCTACAGATGGCAGTTGTAAAAATGACCAGCAGCTAGTTTTTAAGTGACCAGCATGCAGGTGTCGATTTGGAAGGGTGCTTTTGATAGTGTACCTCGTTGATAATGTTCAACCACATAGTGACTAGTAACGATTTGATTAAAATGGTATTGCCATCCTCTTGCACCATACCATGCAGTGGGTATATTGCATTGGTCATTTTGAAACTAGAACACTTTTGCAAAAACAACTGGCAGCGGTGGGATTCGAACCCACGCCTCCGAAGAGACTGGTGCCTTAAACCAGCGCCTTAGACCGCTCGGCCACGCTACCTACGGCTTAGGTGTGCACTTATCTTTTCTACAGATGGCAGTTGTAAAAATGACCAGCAGCTAGTTTTTAAGTGACCAGCATGCAGGTGTCGATTTGGAAGGGTGCTTTTGATAGTGTACCTCGTTGATAATGTTCAACCACATAGTGACTCGTAACGATTTGATTAAAATGGTATTGCCATCCTCTTGCACCATACCATGCAGTGGGTATATTGCATTGGTCATTTTGAAACTAGAACACTTTTGCAAAAACAACTGGCAGCGGTGGGATTCGAACCCACGCCTCCGAAGAGACTGGTGCCTTAAACCAGCGCCTTAGACCGCTCGGCCACGCTACCTACGGCTTAGGTGTGCACTTATCTTTTCTACAGATGGCAGTTGTAAAAATGACCAGCAGCTAGTTTTTAAGTGACCAGCATGCAGGTGTCGATTTGGAAGGGTGCTTTTGATAGTGTACCTCGTTGATAATGTTCAACCACATAGTGACTAGTAACGATTTGATTAAAATGGTATTGCCATCCTCTTGCACCATACCATGCAGTGGGTATATTGCATTGGTCATTTTGAAACTAGAACACTTTTGCAAAAACAACTGGCAGCGGTGGGATTCGAACCCACGCCTCCGAAGAGACTGGTGCCTTAAACCAGCGCCTTAGACCGCTCGGCCACGCTACCTACGGCTTAGGTGTGCACTTATCTTTTCTACAGATGGCAGTTGTAAAAATGACCAGCAGCTAGTTTTTAAGTGACCAGCATGCAGGTGTCGATTTGGAAGGGTGCTTTTGATAGTGTACCTCGTTGATAATGTTCAACCACATAGTGACTCGTAACGATTTGATTAAAATGGTATTGCCATCCTCTTGCACCATACCATGCAGTGGGTATATTGCATTGGTCATTTTGAAACTAGAACACTTTTGCAAAAACAACTGGCAGCGGTGGGATTCGAACCCACGCCTCCGAAGAGACTGGTGCCTTAAACCAGCGCCTTAGACCGCTCGGCCACGCTACCTACGGCTTAGGTGTGCACTTATCTTTTCTACAGATGGCAGTTGTAAAAATGACCAGCAGCTAGTTTTTAAGTGACCAGCATGCAGGTGTCGATTTGGAAGGGTGCTTTTGATAGTGTACCTCGTTGATAATGTTCAACCACATAGTGACTAGTAACGATTTGATTAAAATGGTATTGCCATCCTCTTGCACCATACCATGCAGTGGGTATATTGCATTGGTCATTTTGAAACTAGAACACTTTTGCAAAAACAACTGGCAGCGGTGGGATTCGAACCCACGCCTCCGAAGAGACTGGTGCCTTAAACCAGCGCCTTAGACCGCTCGGCCACGCTACCTACGGCTTAGGTGTGCACTTATCTTTTCTACAGATGGCAGTTGTAAAAATGACCAGCAGCTAGTTTTTAAGTGACCAGCATGCAGGTGTCGATTTGGAAGGGTGCTTTTGATAGTGTACCTCGTTGATAATGTTCAACCACATAGTGACTCGTAACGATTTGATTAAAATGGTATTGCCATCCTCTTGCACCATACCATGCAGTGGGTATATTGCATTGGTCATTTTGAAACTAGAACACTTTTGCAAAAACAACTGGCAGCGGTGGGATTCGAACCCACGCCTCCGAAGAGACTGGTGCCTTAAACCAGCGCCTTAGACCGCTCGGCCACGCTACCTACGGCTTAGGTGTGCACTTATCTTTTCTACAGATGGCAGTTGTAAAAATGACCAGCAGCTAGTTTTTAAGTGACCAGCATGCAGGTGTCGATTTGGAAGGGTGCTTTTGATAGTGTACCTCGTTGATAATGTTCAACCACATAGTGACTAGTAACGATTTGATTAAAATGGTATTGCCATCCTCTTGCACCATACCATGCAGTGGGTATATTGCATTGGTCATTTTGAAACTAGAACACTTTTGCAAAAACAACTGGCAGCGGTGGGATTCGAACCCACGCCTCCGAAGAGACTGGTGCCTTAAACCAGCGCCTTAGACCGCTCGGCCACGCTACCTACGGCTTAGGTGTGCACTTATCTTTTCTACAGATGGCAGTTGTAAAAATGACCAGCAGCTAGTTTTTAAGTGACCAGCATGCAGGTGTCGATTTGGAAGGGTGCTTTTGATAGTGTACCTCGTTGATAATGTTCAACCACATAGTGACTCGTAACGATTTGATTAAAATGGTATTGCCATCCTCTTGCACCATACCATGCAGTGGGTATATTGCATTGGTCATTTTGAAACTAGAACACTTTTGCAAAAACAACTGGCAGCGGTGGGATTCGAACCCACGCCTCCGAAGAGACTGGTGCCTTAAACCAGCGCCTTAGACCGCTCGGCCACGCTACCTACGGCTTAGGTGTGCACTTATCTTTTCTACAGATGGCAGTTGTAAAAATGACCAGCAGCTAGTTTTTAAGTGACCAGCATGCAGGTGTCGATTTGGAAGGGTGCTTTTGATAGTGTACCTCGTTGATAATGTTCAACCACATAGTGACTAGTAACGATTTGATTAAAATGGTATTGCCATCCTCTTGCACCATACCATGCAGTGGGTATATTGCATTGGTCATTTTGAAACTAGAACACTTTTGCAAAAACAACTGGCAGCGGTGGGATTCGAACCCACGCCTCCGAAGAGACTGGTGCCTTAAACCAGCGCCTTAGACCGCTCGGCCACGCTACCTACGGCTTAGGTGTGCACTTATCTTTTCTACAGATGGCAGTTGTAAAAATGACCAGCAGCTAGTTTTTAAGTGACCAGCATGCAGGTGTCGATTTGGAAGGGTGCTTTTGATAGTGTACCTCGTTGATAATGTTCAACCACATAGTGACTCGTAACGATTTGATTAAAATGGTATTGCCATCCTCTTGCACCATACCATGCAGTGGGTATATTGCATTGGTCATTTTGAAACTAGAACACTTTTGCAAAAACAACTGGCAGCGGTGGGATTCGAACCCACGCCTCCGAAGAGACTGGTGCCTTAAACCAGCGCCTTAGACCGCTCGGCCACGCTACCTACGGCTTAGGTGTGCACTTATCTTTTCTACAGATGGCAGTTGTAAAAATGACCAGCAGCTAGTTTTTAAGTGACCAGCATGCAGGTGTCGATTTGGAAGGGTGCTTTTGATAGTGTACCTCGTTGATAATGTTCAACCACATAGTGACTAGTAACGATTTGATTAAAATGGTATTGCCATCCTCTTGCACCATACCATGCAGTGGGTATATTGCATTGGTCATTTTGAAACTAGAACACTTTTGCAAAAACAACTGGCAGCGGTGGGATTCGAACCCACGCCTCCGAAGAGACTGGTGCCTTAAACCAGCGCCTTAGACCGCTCGGCCACGCTACCTACGGCTTAGGTGTGCACTTATCTTTTCTACAGATGGCAGTTGTAAAAATGACCAGCAGCTAGTTTTTAAGTGACCAGCATGCAGGTGTCGATTTGGAAGGGTGCTTTTGATAGTGTACCTCGTTGATAATGTTCAACCACATAGTGACTCGTAACGATTTGATTAAAATGGTATTGCCATCCTCTTGCACCATACCATGCAGTGGGTATATTGCATTGGTCATTTTGAAACTAGAACACTTTTGCAAAAACAACTGGCAGCGGTGGGATTCGAACCCACGCCTCCGAAGAGACTGGTGCCTTAAACCAGCGCCTTAGACCGCTCGGCCACGCTACCTACGGCTTAGGTGTGCACTTATCTTTTCTACAGATGGCAGTTGTAAAAATGACCAGCAGCTAGTTTTTAAGTGACCAGCATGCAGGTGTCGATTTGGAAGGGTGCTTTTGATAGTGTACCTCGTTGATAATGTTCAACCACATAATGACTAGTAACGATTTGATTAAAATGGTATTGCCATCCTCTTGCACCATACCATGCAGTGGGTATATTGCATTGGTCATTTTGAAACTAGAACACTTTTGCAAAAACAACTGGCAGCGGTGGGATTCGAACCCACGCCTCCGAAGAGACTGGTGCCTTAAACCAGCGCCTTAGACCGCTCGGCCACGCTACCTACGGCTTAGGTGTGCACTTATCTTTTCTACAGATGGCAGTTGTAAAAATGACCAGCAGCTAGTTTTTAAGTGACCAGCATGCAGGTGTCGATTTGGAAGGGTGCTTTTGATAGTGTACCTCGTTGATAATGTTCAACCACATAGTGACTCGTAACGATTTGATTAAAATGGTATTGCCATCCTCTTGCACCATACCATGCAGTGGGTATATTGCATTGGTCATTTTGAAACTAGAACACTTTTGCAAAAACAACTGGCAGCGGTGGGATTCGAACCCACGCCTCCGAAGAGACTGGTGCCTTAAACCAGCGCCTTAGACCGCTCGGCCACGCTACCTACGGCTTAGGTGTGCACTTATCTTTTCTACAGATGGCAGTTGTAAAAATGACCAGCAGCTAGTTTTTAAGTGACCAGCATGCAGGTGTCGATTTGGAAGGGTGCTTTTGATAGTGTACCTCGTTGATAATGTTCAACCACATAGTGACTAGTAACGATTTGATTAAAATGGTATTGCCATCCTCTTGCACCATACCATGCAGTGGGTATATTGCATTGGTCATTTTGAAACTAGAACACTTTTGCAAAAACAACTGGCAGCGGTGGGATTCGAACCCACGCCTCCGAAGAGACTGGTGCCTTAAACCAGCGCCTTAGACCGCTCGGCCACGCTACCTACGGCTTAGGTGTGCACTTATCTTTTCTACAGATGGCAGTTGTAAAAATGACCAGCAGCTAGTTTTTAAGTGACCAGCATGCAGGTGTCGATTTGGAAGGGTGCTTTTGATAGTGTACCTCGTTGATAATGTTCAACCACATAGTGACTCGTAACGATTTGATTAAAATGGTATTGCCATCCTCTTGCACCATACCATGCAGTGGGTATATTGCATTGGTCATTTTGAAACTAGAACACTTTTGCAAAAACAACTGGCAGCGGTGGGATTCGAACCCACGCCTCCGAAGAGACTGGTGCCTTAAACCAGCGCCTTAGACCGCTCGGCCACGCTACCTACGGCTTAGGTGTGCACTTATCTTTTCTACAGATGGCAGTTGTAAAAATGACCAGCAGCTAGTTTTTAAGTGACCAGCATGCAGGTGTCGATTTGGAAGGGTGCTTTTGATAGTGTACCTCGTTGATAATGTTCAACCACATAGTGACTAGTAACGATTTGATTAAAATGGTATTGCCATCCTCTTGCACCATACCATGCAGTGGGTATATTGCATTGGTCATTTTGAAACTAGAACACTTTTGCAAAAACAACTGGCAGCGGTGGGATTCGAACCCACGCCTCCGAAGAGACTGGTGCCTTAAACCAGCGCCTTAGACCGCTCGGCCACGCTACCTACGGCTTAGGTGTGCACTTATCTTTTCTACAGATGGCAGTTGTAAAAATGACCAGCAGCTAGTTTTTAAGTGACCAGCATGCAGGTGTCGATTTGGAAGGGTGCTTTTGATAGTGTACCTCGTTGATAATGTTCAACCACATAGTGACTCGTAACGATTTGATTAAAATGGTATTGCCATCCTCTTGCACCATACCATGCAGTGGGTATATTGCATTGGTCATTTTGAAACTAGAACACTTTTGCAAAAACAACTGGCAGCGGTGGGATTCGAACCCACGCCTCCGAAGAGACTGGTGCCTTAAACCAGCGCCTTAGACCGCTCGGCCACGCTACCTACGGCTTAGGTGTGCACTTATCTTTTCTACAGATGGCAGTTGTAAAAATGACCAGCAGCTAGTTTTTAAGTGACCAGCATGCAGGTGTCGATTTGGAAGGGTGCTTTTGATAGTGTACCTCGTTGATAATGTTCAACCACATAGTGACTAGTAACGATTTGATTAAAATGGTATTGCCATCCTCTTGCACCATACCATGCAGTGGGTATATTGCATTGGTCATTTTGAAACTAGAACACTTTTGCAAAAACAACTGGCAGCGGTGGGATTCGAACCCACGCCTCCGAAGAGACTGGTGCCTTAAACCAGCGCCTTAGACCGCTCGGCCACGCTACCTACGGCTTAGGTGTGCACTTATCTTTTCTACAGATGGCAGTTGTAAAAATGACCAGCAGCTAGTTTTTAAGTGACCAGCATGCAGGTGTCGATTTGGAAGGGTGCTTTTGATAGTGTACCTCGTTGATAATGTTCAACCACATAGTGACTAGTAACGATTTGATTAAAATGGTATTGCCATCCTCTTGCACCATACCATGCAGTGGGTATATTGCATTGGTCATTTTGAAACTAGAACACTTTTGCAAAAACAACTGGCAGCGGTGGGATTCGAACCCACGCCTCCGAAGAGACTGGTGCCTTAAACCAGCGCCTTAGACCGCTCGGCCACGCTACCTACGGCTTAGGTGTGCACTTATCTTTTCTACAGATGGCAGTTGTAAAAATGACCAGCAGCTAGTTTTTAAGTGACCAGCATGCAGGTGTCGATTTGGAAGGGTGCTTTTGATAGTGTACCTCGTTGATAATGTTCAACCACATAGTGACTCGTAACGATTTGATTAAAATGGTATTGCCATCCTCTTGCACCATACCATGCAGTGGGTATATTGCATTGGTCATTTTGAAACTAGAACACTTTTGCAAAAACAACTGGCAGCGGTGGGATTCGAACCCACGCCTCCGAAGAGACTGGTGCCTTAAACCAGCGCCTTAGACCGCTCGGCCACGCTACCTACGGCTTAGGTGTGCACTTATCTTTTCTACAGATGGCAGTTGTAAAAATGACCAGCAGCTAGTTTTTAAGTGACCAGCATGCAGGTGTCGATTTGGAAGGGTGCTTTTGATAGTGTACCTCGTTGATAATGTTCAACCACATAGTGACTAGTAACGATTTGATTAAAATGGTATTGCCATCCTCTTGCACCATACCATGCAGTGGGTATATTGCATTGGTCATTTTGAAACTAGAACACTTTTGCAAAAACAACTGGCAGCGGTGGGATTCGAACCCACGCCTCCGAAGAGACTGGTGCCTTAAACCAGCGCCTTAGACCGCTCGGCCACGCTACCTACGGCTTAGGTGTGCACTTATCTTTTCTACAGATGGCAGTTGTAAAAATGACCAGCAGCTAGTTTTTAAGTGACCAGCATGCAGGTGTCGATTTGGAAGGGTGCTTTTGATAGTGTACCTCGTTGATAATGTTCAACCACATAGTGACTCGTAACGATTTGATTAAAATGGTATTGCCATCCTCTTGCACCATACCATGCAGTGGGTATATTGCATTGGTCATTTTGAAACTAGAACACTTTTGCAAAAACAACTGGCAGCGGTGGGATTCGAACCCACGCCTCCGAAGAGACTGGTGCCTTAAACCAGCGCCTTAGACCGCTCGGCCACGCTACCTACGGCTTAGGTGTGCACTTATCTTTTCTACAGATGGCAGTTGTAAAAATGACCAGCAGCTAGTTTTTAAGTGACCAGCATGCAGGTGTCGATTTGGAAGGGTGCTTTTGATAGTGTACCTCGTTGATAATGTTCAACCACATAGTGACTCGTAACGATTTGATTAAAATGGTATTGCCATCCTCTTGCACCATACCATGCAGTGGGTATATTGCATTGGTCATTTTGAAACTAGAACACTTTTGCAAAAACAACTGGCAGCGGTGGGATTCGAACCCACGCCTCCGAAGAGACTGGTGCCTTAAACCAGCGCCTTAGACCGCTCGGCCACGCTACCTACGGCTTAGGTGTGCACTTATCTTTTCTACAGATGGCAGTTGTAAAAATGACCAGCAGCTAGTTTTTAAGTGACCAGCATGCAGGTGTCGATTTGGAAGGGTGCTTTTGATAGTGTACCTCGTTGATAATGTTCAACCACATAGTGACTAGTAACGATTTGATTAAAATGGTATTGCCATCCTCTTGCACCATACCATGCAGTGGGTATATTGCATTGGTCATTTTGAAACTAGAACACTTTTGCAAAAACAACTGGCAGCGGTGGGATTCGAACCCACGCCTCCGAAGAGACTGGTGCCTTAAACCAGCGCCTTAGACCGCTCGGCCACGCTACCTACGGCTTAGGTGTGCACTTATCTTTTCTACAGATGGCAGTTGTAAAAATGACCAGCAGCTAGTTTTTAAGTGACCAGCATGCAGGTGTCGATTTGGAAGGGTGCTTTTGATAGTGTACCTCGTTGATAATGTTCAACCACATAGTGACTCGTAACGATTTGATTAAAATGGTATTGCCATCCTCTTGCACCATACCATGCAGTGGGTATATTGCATTGGTCATTTTGAAACTAGAACACTTTTGCAAAAACAACTGGCAGCGGTGGGATTCGAACCCACGCCTCCGAAGAGACTGGTGCCTTAAACCAGCGCCTTAGACCGCTCGGCCACGCTACCTACGGCTTAGGTGTGCACTTATCTTTTCTACAGATGGCAGTTGTAAAAATGACCAGCAGCTAGTTTTTAAGTGACCAGCATGCAGGTGTCGATTTGGAAGGGTGCTTTTGATAGTGTACCTCGTTGATAATGTTCAACCACATAGTGACTAGTAACGATTTGATTAAAATGGTATTGCCATCCTCTTGCACCATACCATGCAGTGGGTATATTGCATTGGTCATTTTGAAACTAGAACACTTTTGCAAAAACAACTGGCAGCGGTGGGATTCGAACCCACGCCTCCGAAGAGACTGGTGCCTTAAACCAGCGCCTTAGACCGCTCGGCCACGCTACCTACGGCTTAGGTGTGCACTTATCTTTTCTACAGATGGCAGTTGTAAAAATGACCAGCAGCTAGTTTTTAAGTGACCAGCATGCAGGTGTCGATTTGGAAGGGTGCTTTTGATAGTGTACCTCGTTGATAATGTTCAACCACATAGTGACTCGTAACGATTTGATTAAAATGGTATTGCCATCCTCTTGCACCATACCATGCAGTGGGTATATTGCATTGGTCATTTTGAAACTAGAACACTTTTGCAAAAACAACTGGCAGCGGTGGGATTCGAACCCACGCCTCCGAAGAGACTGGTGCCTTAAACCAGCGCCTTAGACCGCTCGGCCACGCTACCTACGGCTTAGGTGTGCACTTATCTTTTCTACAGATGGCAGTTGTAAAAATGACCAGCAGCTAGTTTTTAAGTGACCAGCATGCAGGTGTCGATTTGGAAGGGTGCTTTTGATAGTGTACCTCGTTGATAATGTTCAACCACATAGTGACTCGTAACGATTTGATTAAAATGGTATTGCCATCCTCTTGCACCATACCATGCAGTGGGTATATTGCATTGGTCATTTTGAAACTAGAACACTTTTGCAAAAACAACTGGCAGCGGTGGGATTCGAACCCACGCCTCCGAAGAGACTGGTGCCTTAAACCAGCGCCTTAGACCGCTCGGCCACGCTACCTACGGCTTAGGTGTGCACTTATCTTTTCTACAGATGGCAGTTGTAAAAATGACCAGCAGCTAGTTTTTAAGTGACCAGCATGCAGGTGTCGATTTGGAAGGGTGCTTTTGATAGTGTACCTCGTTGATAATGTTCAACCACATAGTGACTCGTAACGATTTGATTAAAATGGTATTGCCATCCTCTTGCACCATACCATGCAGTGGGTATATTGCATTGGTCATTTTGAAACTAGAACACTTTTGCAAAAACAACTGGCAGCGGTGGGATTCGAACCCACGCCTCCGAAGAGACTGGTGCCTTAAACCAGCGCCTTAGACCGCTCGGCCACGCTACCTACGGCTTAGGTGTGCACTTATCTTTTCTACAGATGGCAGTTGTAAAAACGACCAGCAGCTAGTTTTTAAGTGACCAGCATGCAGGTGTCGATTTGGAAGGGTGCTTTTGATAGTGTACCTCGTTGATAATGTTCAACCACATAGTGACTCGTAACGATTTGATTAAAATGGTATTGCCATCCTCTTGCACCATACCATGCAGTGGGTATATTGCATTGGTCATTTTGAAACTAGAACACTTTTGCAAAAACAACTGGCAGCGGTGGGATTCGAACCCACGCCTCCGAAGAGACTGGTGCCTTAAACCAGCGCCTTAGACCGCTCGGCCACGCTACCTACGGCTTAGGTGTGCACTTATCTTTTCTACAGATGGCAGTTGTAAAAATGACCAGCAGCTAGTTTTTAAGTGACCAGCATGCAGGTGTCGATTTGGAAGGGTGCTTTTGATAGTGTACCTCGTTGATAATGTTCAACCACATAGTGACTCGTAACGATTTGATTAAAATGGTATTGCCATCCTCTTGCACCATACCATGCAGTGGGTATATTGCATTGGTCATTTTGAAACTAGAACACTTTTGCAAAAACAACTGGCAGCGGTGGGATTCGAACCCACGCCTCCGAAGAGACTGGTGCCTTAAACCAGCGCCTTAGACCGCTCGGCCACGCTACCTACGGCTTAGGTGTGCACTTATCTTTTCTACAGATGGCAGTTGTAAAAATGACCAGCAGCTAGTTTTTAAGTGACCAGCATGCAGGTGTCGATTTGGAAGGGTGCTTTTGATAGTGTACCTCGTTGATAATGTTCAACCACATAGTGACTCGTAACGATTTGATTAAAATGGTATTGCCATCCTCTTGCACCATACCATGCAGTGGGTATATTGCATTGGTCATTTTGAAACTAGAACACTTTTGCAAAAACAACTGGCAGCGGTGGGATTCGAACCCACGCCTCCGAAGAGACTGGTGCCTTAAACCAGCGCCTTAGACCGCTCGGCCACGCTACCTACGGCTTAGGTGTGCACTTATCTTTTCTACAGATGGCAGTTGTAAAAATGACCAGCAGCTAGTTTTTAAGTGACCAGCATGCAGGTGTCGATTTGGAAGGGTGCTTTTGATAGTGTACCTCGTTGATAATGTTCAACCACATAGTGACTCGTAACGATTTGATTAAAATGGTATTGCCATCCTCTTGCACCATACCATGCAGTGGGTATATTGCATTGGTCATTTTGAAACTAGAACACTTTTGCAAAAACAACTGGCAGCGGTGGGATTCGAACCCACGCCTCCGAAGAGACTGGTGCCTTAAACCAGCGCCTTAGACCGCTCGGCCACGCTACCTACGGCTTAGGTGTGCACTTATCTTTTCTACAGATGGCAGTTGAAAAAATGACCAGCAGCTAGTTTTTAAGTGACCAGCATGCAGGTGTCGATTTGGAAGGGTGCTTTTGATAGTGTACCTCGTTGATAATGTTCAACCACATAGTGACTCGTAACGATTTGATTAAAATGGTATTGCCATCCTCTTGCACCATACCATGCAGTGGGTATATTGCATTGGTCATTTTGAAACTAGAACACTTTTGCAAAAACAACTGGCAGCGGTGGGATTCGAACCCACGCCTCCGAAGAGACTGGTGCCTTAAACCAGCGCCTTAGACCGCTCGGCCACGCTACCTACGGCTTAGGTGTGCACTTATCTTTTCTACAGATGGCAGTTGTAAAAATGACCAGCAGCTAGTTTTTAAGTGACCAGCATGCAGGTGTCGATTTGGAAGGGTGCTTTTGATAGTGTACCTCGTTGATAATGTTCAACCACATAGTGACTCGTAACGATTTGATTAAAATGGTATTGCCATCCTCTTGCACCATACCATGCAGTGGGTATATTGCATTGGTCATTTTGAAACTAGAACACTTTTGCAAAAACAACTGGCAGCGGTGGGATTCGAACCCACGCCTCCGAAGAGACTGGTGCCTTAAACCAGCGCCTTAGACCGCTCGGCCACGCTACCTACGGCTTAGGTGTGCACTTATCTTTTCTACAGATGGCAGTTGTAAAAATGACCAGCAGCTAGTTTTTAAGTGACCAGCATGCAGGTGTCGATTTGGAAGGGTGCTTTTGATAGTGTACCTCGTTGATAATGTTCAACCACATAGTGACTCGTAACGATTTGATTAAAATGGTATTGCCATCCTCTTGCACCATACCATGCAGTGGGTATATTGCATTGGTCATTTTGAAACTAGAACACTTTTGCAAAAACAACTGGCAGCGGTGGGATTCGAACCCACGCCTCCGAAGAGACTGGTGCCTTAAACCAGCGCCTTAGACCGCTCGGCCACGCTACCTACGGCTTAGGTGTGCACTTATCTTTTCTACAGATGGCAGTTGTAAAAATGACCAGCAGCTAGTTTTTAAGTGACCAGCATGCAGGTGTCGATTTGGAAGGGTGCTTTTGATAGTGTACCTCGTTGATAATGTTCAACCAATTAGTGACTAGTAACGATTTGATTAAAATGGTATTGCCATCCTCTTGCACCATACCATGCAGTGGGTATATTGCTTTGGTCATTTTGAAACTAGAACACTTTTGCAAAAACAACTGGCAGCGGTGGGATTCGAACCCACGCCTCCGAAGAGACTGGTGCCTTAAACCAGCGCCTTAGACCGCTCGGCCACGCTACCTACGGCTTAGGTGTGCACTTATCTTTTCTACAGATGGCAGTTGTAAAAATGACCAGCAGCTAGTTTTTAAGTGACCAGCATGCAGGTGTCGATTTGGAAGGGTGCTTTTGATAGTGTACCTCGTTGATAATGTTCAACCACATAGTGACTCGTAACGATTTGATTAAAATGGTATTGCCATCCTCTTGCACCATACCATGCAGTGGGTATATTGCATTGGTCATTTTGAAACTAGAACACTTTTGCAAAAACAACTGGCAGCGGTGGGATTCGAACCCACGCCTCCGAAGAGACTGGTGCCTTAAACCAGCGCCTTAGACCGCTCGGCCACGCTACCTACGGCTTAGGTGTGCACTTATCTTTTCTACAGATGGCAGTTGTAAAAATGACCAGCAGCTAGTTTTTAAGTGACCAGCATGCAGGTGTCGATTTGGAAGGGTGCTTTTGATAGTGTACCTCGTTGATAATGTTCAACCACATAGTGACTCGTAACGATTTGATTAAAATGGTATTGCCATCCTCTTGCACCATACCATGCAGTGGGTATATTGCATTGGTCATTTTGAAACTAGAACACTTTTGCAAAAACAACTGGCAGCGGTGGGATTCGAACCCACGCCTCCGAAGAGACTGGTGCCTTAAACCAGCGCCTTAGACCGCTCGGCCACGCTACCTACGGCTTAGGTGTGCACTTATCTTTTCTACAGATGGCAGTTGTAAAAATGACCAGCAGCTAGTTTTTAAG
The DNA here is from genome assembly GCA_936450465.1 of Gibbula magus. Classification (NCBI taxonomy): domain Eukaryota; kingdom Metazoa; phylum Mollusca; class Gastropoda; order Trochida; family Trochidae; genus Gibbula; species Gibbula magus. Next base: position 70,447,096 of record OW388295.1, read on the forward strand.
TGACCAGCATGCAGGTGTCGATTTGGAAGGGTGCTTTTGATAGTGTACCTCGTTGATAATGTTCAACCACATAGTGACTCGTAACGATTTGATTAAAATGGTATTGCCATCCTCTTGCACCATACCATGCAGTGGGTATATTGCATTGGTCATTTTGAAACTAGAACACTTTTGCAAAAACAACTGGCAGCGGTGGGATTCGAACCCACGCCTCCGAAGAGACTGGTGCCTTAAACCAGCGCCTTAGACCGCTCGGCCACGCTACCTACGGCTTAGGTGTGCACTTATCTTTTCTACAGATGGCAGTTGTAAAAATGACCAGCAGCTAGTTTTTAAGTGACCAGCATGCAGGTGTCGATTTGGAAGGGTGCTTTTGATAGTGTACCTCGTTGATAATGTTCAACCAATTAGTGACTAGTAACGATTTGATTAAAATGGTATTGCCATCCTCTTGCACCATACCATGCAGTGGGTATATTGCTTTGGTCATTTTGAAACTAGAACACTTTTGCAAAAACAACTGGCAGCGGTGGGATTCGAACCCACGCCTCCGAAGAGACTGGTGCCTTAAACCAGCGCCTTAGACCGCTCGGCCACGCTACCTACGGCTTAGGTGTGCACTTATCTTTTCTACAGATGGCAGTTGTAAAAATGACCAGCAGCTAGTTTTTAAGTGACCAGCATGCAGGTGTCGATTTGGAAGGGTGCTTTTGATAGTGTACCTCGTTGATAATGTTCAACCACATAGTGACTCGTAACGATTTGATTAAAATGGTATTGCCATCCTCTTGCACCATACCATGCAGTGGGTATATTGCATTGGTCATTTTGAAACTAGAACACTTTTGCAAAAACAACTGGCAGCGGTGGGATTCGAACCCACGCCTCCGAAGAGACTGGTGCCTTAAACCAGCGCCTTAGACCGCTCGGCCACGCTACCTACGGCTTAGGTGTGCACTTATCTTTTCTACAGATGGCAGTTGTAAAAATGACCAGCAGCTAGTTTTTAAGTGACCAGCATGCAGGTGTCGATTTGGAAGGGTGCTTTTGATAGTGTACCTCGTTGATAATGTTCAACCACATAGTGACTCGTTTGATTAAAATGGTATTGCCATCCTCTTGCACCATACCATGCAGTGGGTATATTGCATTGGTCATTTTGAAACTAGAACACTTTTGCAAAAACAACTGGCAGCGGTGGGATTCGAACCCACGCCTCGGAAGAGACTGGTGCCTTAAACCAGCGCCTTAGACCGCTCGGCCACGCTACCTACGGCTTAGGTGTGCACTTATCTTTTCTACAGATGGCAGTTGTAAAAATGACCAGCAGTTTTTAAGTGACCAGCATGCAGGTGTCGATTTGGAAGGGTGCTTTTGATAGTGTACCTCGTTGATAATGTTCAACCACATAGTGACTCGTAACGATTTGATTAAAATGGTATTGCCATCCTCTTGCACCATACCATGCAGTGGGTATATTGCATTGGTCATTTTGAAACTAGAACACTTTTGCAAAAACAACTGGCAGCGGTGGGATTCGAACCCACGCCTCCGAAGAGACTGGTGCCTTAAACCAGCGCCTTAGACCGCTCGGCCACGCTACCTACGGCTTAGGTGTGCACTTATCTTTTCTACAGATGGCAGTTGTAAAAATGACCAGCAGCTAGTTTTTAAGTGACCAGCATGCAGGTGTCGATTTGGAAGGGTGCTTTTGATAGTGTACCTCGTTGATAATGTTCAACCAATTAGTGACTAGTAACGATTTGATTAAAATGGTATTGCCATCCTCTTGCACCATACCATGCAGTGGGTATATTGCTTTGGTCATTTTGAAACTAGAACACTTTTGCAAAAACAACTGGCAGCGGTGGGATTCGAACCCACGCCTCCGAAGAGACTGGTGCCTTAAACCAGCGCCTTAGACCGCTCGGCCACGCTACCTACGGCTTAGGTGTACCTCGTTGATAATGTTCAACCAATTAGTGACTAGTAACGATTTGATTAAAATGGTATTGCCATCCTCTTGCACCATACCATGCAGTGGGTATATTGCATTGGTCATTTTGAAACTAGAACACTTTTGCAAAAACAACTGGCAGCGGTGGGATTCGAACCCACGCCTCCGAAGAGACTGGTGCCTTAAACCAGCGCCTTAGACCGCTCGGCCACGCTACCTACGGCTTAGGTGTGCACTTATCTTTTCTACAGATAGCAGTTGTAAAAATGACCAGCAGTTTTTAAGTGACCAGCATGCAGGTGTCGATTTGGAAGGGTGCTTTTGATAGTGTACCTCGTTGATAATGTTCAACCAATTAGTGACTAGTAACGATTTGATTAAAATGGTATTGCCATCCTCTTGCACCATACCATGCAGTGGGTATATTGCATTGGTCATTTTGAAACTAGAACACTTTTGCAGATCAACTGGCAGCGGTGGGATTCGAACCCACGCCTCCGAAGAGACTGGTTGCCTTAAACCAGCGCCTTAGACCGCTCGGCCACGCTACCTACGGCTTAGGTGTGCACTTATCTTTTCTACAGATGGCAGTTGTAAAAATGACCAGCAGTTTTTAAGTGACCAGCATGCAGGTGTCGATTTGGAAGGGTGCTTTTGATAGTGTACCTCGTTGATAATGTTCAACCACATAGTGACTCGTAACGATTTGATTAAAATGGTATTGCCATCCTCTTGCACCATACCATGCAGTGGGTATATTGCATTGGTCATTTTGAAACTAGAACACTTTTGCAAAAACAACTGGCAGCGGTGGGATTCGAACCCACGCCTCCGAAGAGACTGGTGCCTTAAACCAGCGCCTTTTTTTTTCTTTGATAAGATTTTATTCACAGGAATATTTACAAATTAAAAGACAATGACAAATGTACAGTTTAAAAGTTGTGTCCGTGGACATACACAATCACAGAAGGAAATATGGTATACAAAATTATACAAATGGATGTTTGAGAATAACCTCCTCGTTGTCACCAATAGAAATGATATTTAATGGGTAAACATATTTATTAGCGAAAACCATGGATTGATTATTTTTGCGATAGTGAAAATACAACAATTTAAACCAGCGCCTTAGACCGCTCGGCCACGCTACCTACGGCTTAGGTGTGCACTTATCTTTTCTACAGATGGCAGTTGTAAAAATGACCAGCAGTTTTTAAGTGACCAGCATGCAGGTGTCGATTTGGAAGGGTGCTTTTGATAGTATACCTCGTTGATAATGTTCAACCAATTAGTGACTATTATCATTGATGGCAATACTCTTTATATTTGCATTATCCCTTATCATACAGCTAAGGAAAAAGTTATGGAGACAGTGGGTCTCCCTGTCTACAACCCCTCTCGATTGGAAACAAAAGTCTGAAATGTGACCATGTTGAATAACACAAGATATTATTTCAAAAGTCAATATATTTACCCACCTTATCGGTTCAGAGCCAAAATCAACTAGATTGATAAATTCTTTAGAAACGGTGTCAAATGTTTTTTTCAAAATCAATCAGAATCATGAGTCCATGAACGTTGTGTTTGTTTGTTTCAAACATGATGTCATATAACAGTCTTGTGTTTTCACTGGTAGTCCTATCCGAAATAAAAGCAGCTTGGTTAGAGTGAATTAGTTCATCTAATGTACTCTTTAATCTATGTGCAATACAAGAACTGATGATCTTATAAATAGCACTGAGTAAAGTGATAGGCCGCCAGTGTTTAAGTATTGTTCTGTCTTTGTTGGCTTTTGGTATACAGGTGATAACACCTCGTTTCATAGTTAAAGACATTGTATTCTTATTTGATGTATCTTTAAGAGATCTATAAATCCAAATTTTAAAATATTTCCAAAAAATACTTAAAGAAATCAATAGGTCACCATCAATGCCTGGACTTTTATCATTTTCCATCTTGTAAACACATTTGCTAATTTCCTCCATACTAATTTCTTTTTCTAAAGTGTCTTTTAATGTGTTACTTGGGGTTAGTTGGAGTTTTAATATCAGGCAATCTTCTTCCTTAAACTGTTCATGAGAAGAATATGAATTTTAATAAAAAAAAGCTTTACTTCGTTCAGGATCGACTTCGATTCAGACTTCGAATGATTGTCATCATTTGTTTCCAACTTATTGATTGATTTTTTTGAGTAATTTCTGTTTTCTAAATGGCAGAAATATTTTGAAGGTTTTTCTCCTTCTTCATGCCAAAGAATTCCATTTCGAATTTGTATTCCTTTCATTTCTTTATTTTTTATTTCTTCCATTTCTTTTTTATATTTTGATAATTCAGTAAGCAGTTCTTCATCTATGTTTTGAAAGTTTTTTTCTAATATTTTCGGGGGCGGGATAGCGCAGTGGTTAGCGCGTTCGGCTTCGGATCAATAGGTCCGGGGTTCGAATCCCGCCAGGGGCTCGGCAACTTTGTCTTCAGTAGAGAACTGTTCTACACGCAGTAAGGTTTGGGTGCAATGCTACACTGAATTTCAGCGTAGTACCACCCATGGTTCCCTAGTTCCAGCCGATGCTCGCAGGTTTCACCGCAATGCATAGCCACATGGCGTTGCGGGCTTTCTCCCTGCCATAATACTAGCTGCCGCGATATAAGTGAAATACTCTTGAAAGCGGCGTTAAACCCCAACTCACCTCACCTCACCTCTAATATTTTCCTCAATCTGTTTTATCTTTTGTTCTAGTTCTTCTCTTGTGTTGCCTTATTTTTTATATAAGAAGAAAAAGTTATGGTCTTCCCGCGAATTTTCATTAATAAAGAGTCAGAAATTATGAGATTAACATGTTCAATGTTTTTAAAGTCTTCAATTTCATCGGTTGAGTATTCCTGAATGGTTTCATTTAAAACAGTTTTTACTAAGTTACCATAATCTTCATTTAACAGTAGAGAATTATTAAATTTTAGATTTAGATTATTCAAACAAAATGATTATATCGGGCAGGAACGTATTAGCGTAATAAACAGATTTACATCGTATAGTCTGAAAATTTTCATTATTTCTAAGGTTATAGTTTCTCTTGTCAGATGCATTCCCTGGCACGAGATTACAAAGATAGTCTGGAACCATATGGTTAGTCATTTTGTAAAATAAGGTTAATTTGAATTTTTCCCTCGGTAAGGAGGTCTGGTTTGTCTCAGTATATACCGTATTTCCTCTAATAAGTGCCCGGGCGCTTATTTTTATCAGCACCCCTTGACTCCCTAGCGCTTATAAGAGGCCCGGCGCTTTGCGCTTATTTCTTTGATAGAACATTGAAGTTTACTAAGGGTGCATTACTATAATGGTTTAGACCCGGCGCTTACTAGAGACCCGGCGCTTATTTTCTCAACTACCCTTGACCCCCCGGCGCTTGTTTGAGGCCCGGCGCTTATTGGAGACCCGGCACTTATTAGAGGATATACGGTAGTTTCGAGTGACTGGTACCTTTAACACCACCACATATTGTGGGTAAAGCATCCAAATGAACGATAATGTGCTTATGCTTACTATATATAGTCATGATTTCCGTTATCTTGAGTTTTTGTGACAAACATCGTATCATAGAATACATTTCATTTTTTTTATCGATGCCAGTGGCAAGCGATGTCAATCTTTATTTAGATATATATATATATATTATTTATTATAATTTTAACGCTAGTAACGTCAAAGTATTATGTTTATAAAATAAGTGAAAGAGATACGCTCAATTCTATCCGTGATATAACAAAGAAAATTAGACGTGGCATCGTTATCAGACAATGTTACAGCGCAACTTAGTATTCTAGTACTATCATTTAGTATTCAAGTACAATCATTTTCAAAAATATGATAATACCACCAATCCACTTCAACACAACACAAAACAATAACGTATCTAATATAATCTATGTTTTGTTTCCTGACATATCCTGTCGGTTTCATGTATTGAGCTAGACAATCTATCTATAGCTAACTCGTGTCCGGGACAGGATCAACTCTCTTCGTCACTCAATGAGTTGGACGCAGTATTTGACAGGGAAAGACAGATATCATCTAAAGGGTACTTGTGACCACACTGTGCGATAACCAGGTTTATCTATTGCTCGATGTTATCAACAAACAATCAAAAACTGTGTGTGTATTCAACGTATAGATTATATATCAGAATAGCTCAAGTAAAGAATTATTTTTTAAAATATTTACTTAATATTTGAAATAAAAACAGCTAAGATTTGACTTTTGAGGATTCCTATAAGTATCTGCTTTACCAACGATTTAGTTGTTTCATTATCTTCAGAAACCATACCATTATGTGTATGTCTCATATCGGAAAATATTTACAAAGAATAACATGTTTCTTTACTAAACATTTCATGTTAAATTGGGTTTTTAAAAAAAATAACATGCATTTGGTTTGGTACATCAGAAAGTTAACCCACCTTTCAGTTATAGCTGTTAATTATAACCCGCCTTTTGTGAAAGATTTTGCGCAATAACTAAAATTTGGATATTAGTGATACATTATAGAAATACATATATTAAACATACATGTATGCACGTACAAAATCCATCGTGCATGGAGTCTATGTAAAACTGTTGGAAATTAATCACTATTTATGTTGATCACATATTTATCCAAAACATTCATTCACAAAATATATCTACCTTGTCAGGGTAAACCTCACAAAACTAATTACACCTTTTCATATCACCTCATATAATTGTTGTTTGTCAAATGTTTACTCTGGTTTATTGTCTGTTTATGACAACCAAAAACTCGTACTATATAAGCATTATATCATAACATAATGTTTATCTCTGGCGCTTAGCCGAGTTATGTAAATATGGTCACGATCGTGCCAAATCACTCTGAAATAATTAATCTGTTGCCAGGATATGGTTTCCAAATTGGTGTATTTATCTTTATTAGGTCTCACAACAAGACGTATGTCGTGAAGACCTATTGTTTTTATCCGAGTTTTCCTTATTATTAAGGATTCAGCCATTTGGCTGAATCCTTATTGTTATTGGCGTGTTTTTTTTTATTATTCCACCGATTTTGTGGACACGTTTCAGAACTAACGGCTGGACCGATTGGCATGAACTTTTCAGGCATGATAGCCCTTATCAAAATCTCGCGCTACACGAGCCATTTTTTTCAATTTCGTTCTGATACCTGAGTTATCCACCCTTGAAGTTGAAACTTCAAACCTCAATAGCTCGAAAACTTATCAAGGTATTTTCAAAAAACTTTCACCAAAATGTGGGCAATAACATTGCCCATCGATAAGGGTTATAGCGGTTTTCGGCCGTAATAATAGATTTTTTGCTATTTCGAGAAAACTGAAAATGTTGTAGACTTTCGCGATTTTGAGGGTACGCGTCTTCAAAAATCTTCTCCTAAATAACGGCAACACATACAGATACATTGTATAGCTCATTTTAAAGCTGAATCATTGCTGTTTATATGAATCTATAAACCAAAGCTATTCATTAAATAGTTTATGAGTTACAGCATTTAAAAAATTGAACTTTTTAAAAAAGGAATTTTCGGCCTTTGATTCTAAAGGGACACAACTCTGTCAGAAATTGTTTGATTAGTAATCTATTTCTTGCAATCTGTTTGACACAGTTACCTTTACAACTCCACAACAGAACATTATCATATAAACTTCATAGTTTGGGCATAATTTAAGCAGTTTTAATAACATTTGAAATTTGATGATTTTGCGACTTTTTGAAGTGCATTTTCTTTAGAGAATTATTTGTCTTCAACCAATTAAAATACAAACATGAATCTTATATCATTTCAAAGTTGAAAGATATTATATTAAGCAGAATATTTTTCAAGCATGGATCTATAAAGGTTTCCTTGTTACAGTCCATTGAATATTGCCATTTTTCGAAAATCGCAATTTTAGACAAACCTCAAACGTACACAAGTGCTTAACTATATGAAGAAGTGACACATTATTTATACGTGCGTATGCACAATTTCAAGAGCAACACATTTTGTACTGAACACTTTCATCAAAAAGTTGATAGTTAAGCTTCAAACATCGCAAATGTCGTCTAGGGGTCCAAAAATAAGCATTTTTTTAGTATTTTCTTGAATATTCAAAACAAGATTACTCATTAATTATGTATGCAATCTTTATGATGATTACATCTACTTAAGTGGAAATTAAAACACAACATTTTCTACGTTACACCTTAGTATGAAAATATTAACCGTTTCATCCTAATCATGAGAAACATAATGTAGGGGTTTATTAGTGTGTGATTTTTCCATTTTCACTTAGAGACACAGACACACCTTTCAAAATAATTCTACAGACTTGCAGCTTGTTTTGAACGATGGACAATGTCAATGATATTAAAAATAAGTGTCTCATGTATGCGCTGAATCCTTTTATCGTCACTTGTGACTATATTTATTTTTATTATTATTTCAAGATTTTTGTGCTGAGGACTTCTACAAGAAGGATTGCAGCTATTATAACCAAACCTTACAGGCTGATAGCCCTTACTATGTAGTTGTGCAGCGAAGCTTTTGGGCCCAATTGGTGCAACCGTGTAGGGTCCAGTTCGAATCTAAAAGTCAATTTTTAACATGGGAAAAAAATGAAAAATGCAGCTAGAGACTTGCAACTTTTTTTAAAAGATGCGCAATAACCATGCGAGCAAATAAGTCGATCATGACGAATCTGTATGTCACGTGGTTTCGCCGCCATCTTGGTTTTAAAAACTTTTTAAAATCTTCAGACCCCATGCACCTTTGACGATCTTCTCCTCTGAATATATAGGCTCTACAGAGCTGCTATTTGCAGATAATGTAGCTGAAGCATTATATATATTGGCAATCCTCTCACGGGCACTTATTGGCAATACTCTTTTCACAGTGAGTACTTGAAATCTGGCAAGTTTGAAAAAAGTGTAAATTTGAAAACTCAATAACTCGAAAACTTAACAAGATAATTTCATAAAACTTTCACCAAACTGTGGGCAACAACATTCCCCATCGATAAGGCCCATAGCGGTTTTCGGCCGTAATAATAGATTTTTTTGCTATTTCGAAAAAACTGAAAAACAGGTGAATTTGCGCAAAATTGAGGGTACGCGTCTTCAAACATCTTCTTCTAAATATCGGCAACACATACAGACAAATATTATAGCTCATTGTGACGCTGAATCATTGCTGTTTATATGAATCTATAAACCGAAGCTCTACATTTAATAGTTTATGGGTTACAGCATTTTAAAAATTAAACTTTTTCAAAAAGGTATTTTCGGCCTTCGACTCTAAAGGGACATAACTCTGTCAGAAATTGTTTAATTTGTAATCTATTTCTTGCAATCTGCTTATCATGGATACCTTTACAACTCCACTACAGAATATTATCATATAAAAGTTGATGGTTTGGGCACAATTTAAGCAGTTTTAAAAGAAATGGAATTTTTATGAACTTTCGCAAATTTGAGGGAACGCGTCTTCAAAAATCTTCTCCTAAACAACGGCAACACATACAGACACATATTATAGCTCATTTTAAAGCTGACTCGTTGCTGTTTATATGAATCTATACACCAAAGCTCTACATTTAATAGTTTATGAGTTACAGCATTTTAAAAATTGAACTTTAAAACAACAACAAAATTGGCCTTTGATTCTAAAGGGACATAACTCTGTCAGAACGTGTTTGATTAGTAATTTATTTCTTGCAATCTGTTTGACATAGTTACCTTTACAACTCCACTACAGAACATTATCACATAAAAGTTCATAGTTTGGGCATAATTTAAGCAGTTTTAATAACATTAGAAATTTGATGATTTTGCGACTTTTTGAAGTGCATTTTCTTTGGATAATTATTTCTCTTCAACCAATAAAGATAAAAGCATGAGTCTTATATCATTTAAAAGCGCAAAGATATTATATTAAGCAGAATATTTTCCAAGCATGGATCGATAAAGGTTTTCATGTTACAGTCCATTGAATATTGTCATTTTTCGAAAATCGTAATTTTCGACAAACTTCAAACGTACACTAGTACTTAACTATATGAAGAAGTGACACATTATGTATACGTGCATATGCACAATTTCAAGAGCAACAATTTTTGTATCGAACCCTTTCATCAAAAAGTTGATAGTTAAGCTTCAAGCATCGCAAATGTCGTATAGGGGTCCGAAAAGAAGCATTTTTTAGTATTTTATTGAATATTCAAAACAATATTTCTCAGTAATTATGTATGCAATCTATATGATGATTATATCTACTTAAGTGGAAATTAAAGCACAACATTTTCTATGTAGCACCTTAGTGTGAAAATATTAACCGTTTTATCTTAATCATGAGAAACATTATGTAGAGGTCTATTAGTGTGTGATTTTTCCATTTCCACTTAGAGACATGGGCAAAACTTTCAAAATAACTCTACAGACTTGCAGCTTGTTTTGAATGATGGACAATGTCAATAACATTCAAAATAGATGTCTCATTTAGGCGCTGAATCCTTTTATCGTCACTTGTGACTATATTTATTATTTGTACCTTTTTGTGGATCGCGTCCAGACTTAACGGCTGGAGCGAATTTCACGAAATTTTCAGAGATGATAGCCTGTGACCTGAAGTTGTGCACCTCGAAGCCCGATTTTCGATTTTCGACTGTCGTGAGTTATCTCCCCTGGAAGTTGAAACTTCAAACCTTAATAGCTCGAAAACTTACTAAGTTATTTTCATAAAACTTTCACCAAAATGTGGGCAACAACATTCCCCATCCACTAGGACTAGTGCGGATTTCGGCCGTAATAAAAGATTTTTTGCTATTTCGAAAAAACTGAAAATTTTGTGAACTTTCGCGGTTTTGAGGGTACGCGTCTTCAAAAATCTTCTTCTAAATAACGGCAATACATACAGACACATATTGTAGCTCATTCTGAAGCTTAAGGACTGCTGTTTATATGAATCTATCAACCTCAGTTCTATCTCAAACAGTTTCAGAGGCACAGCAATTTGAAAATTGAACTTTTTGAAAAGGGGATTTTCGGCCTTTCACTTTAAAGGGACATTACTCTATAACAGATGAAGTTATATCAAATGTACTTATTGCCCTCTCTTACCAATAACTGGTTTAACAATTCCATAACAGATCAATATCATATAAAAATTAATAGTTTGGGCATAATTTGAGCATATTCCCAAAACAGTGAAATATTTTGATTTTGAGACTTTTTGAGGTGTTCATCCTTTGGGGAATTATTGATAATGAACCACTGAAGCTAGGAAGACTTTAAATAGATCACGGTGATGTAGAAACTTCATTTATTAAGGACAATATTTTTCAAGCTCAAATCTGTCCTGGTTTTCTTGTGACAAGTCATAGAAGTTTGTCATTTTTAAAAAATCGTCATTTTCAACAAAGTTGAAAGGTTCATAACTGTTTGAATTCTTATGCTATTGAAATTTTACATACACCTGCCTATGCATAAATTCGAGAAGAACAACTTTTATGTTGACCGCTTTCATAAAAAAGTTGATAGTTAAGCCTCGAACATCGCAAATGATGTCTAGGGGTCCTAATTTAAGCATTTTTGAGTATTTTCTTTAATGTTCAGCACAGCATAACGCATTAATTATGTATGCAATCCAACTGATGATTACATCTTCTTAAGTGGAAATTAAAGCACAACATTTTCTATGTTGCACCTTAGTATGGAAATATTAACCATTTTGTCTTAATCGTGAGAAATGTAATGTAGGGGTCCATTAATATGTGATTTTTCCGTTTTCAGAGGGGTACCTTCTTTGGAGAATTTTTGTAAAAAAACTACTGAAGATAGAGACATGTTTGATAGCTCATTTTAAAGCGGAGAAACAGACGAATAACCCTAAGTCCAACATGGAGTTCTAGGTCAAGCAGAAGTCTTGAAGACCTAAGTATTGACGCGTCAATCCTAGTATTTTTAGTGATTACTCTACACAGTCAGTCAGGTTGTTGACTTTGCAGATACTTTTAACTTTGATGACTGCACGTGTTTTAATTGTAAAGACACTGTAGATGATGAAATGCAGGTTTTACTGTTTTGTCCTTTATATAACTCTGTTAGAGAGGAACTCTTTGTTTCTTGTTTTAATAAGCTAGAGGGTTTTAAAACATGTTCGTTCACTGTCACGATCACGAAAATGATCTATGCTACATTGAAATAACATAGGATCTTATGTGAAAACGGCGATTCTTGCAACACTTTCGGCACAGTGCTGTACATCTTACACCTCTGTGTGTCTCTGTATAGGCGCGCTTGCACGTTTTTCCGCCAATGTTTCGAGGGATTTTCTCTCCCCGCGATGACATAAACATTTAAAGATGCCTCCAATATGTTATATAAAATTGCATTTTGCTTTGATATGTTCCAATACATCATATGTGCTGTTTACATTACAAACAATTTCACGCGACTTGTATATTCATTCCCAATCGCTAAATATATCATATTACTAGTTTCCAAGAAAAAACATAATTGTGCATGTTCAGAAACCAAAACTACACGTCACATTTACATGCACAGTAGTTACATAACCAATTGAACATTATCAACCCAAATTTGTTTTTTTATCAGTTGTAAATAAGATTTTAAAATTACGTTGGACTAATTTGCGCGCGCCAAACGCGGTGCATTGTCCGGTTATCGATCAGAAACCACTTCTTTATCCTCCATATCGGCAATACACTAAGTTGGCTATCATCAAAATTGTAGTTTTCGATAACAGTCAGTAATTCTCATTAAAATAAGACCATTTCATTTATAACGTTTGGAATATGTGACCCCACATCTCACATCTGCCACCAGTTCCATGGAGAACTACACCCACAGTGGAGACGGCAGCCTGCACCGTATTGTCCACTATGGTCACGGATATAAGAGGATGCTTGACAAGACTTGACGTCCATTTGACCACGCCACCTTCAGCGTGAACCAGGTCCAGGCTACAGCTCACTGGAACCACAACTTCAATGCCGGAGCCAAAGGAGACTATTTCTTTATGGAGACAGGGAAGGGAGTTCACCCTGATCCGGGAGTCCAGATACATGACAGCTTCAAGCTCTCTACAGCGATGCCACCGAAGCCTACCAACCCGGATATAACGTTCCACATCAGCAAGGCTACCCGACGTCTTCTACACCCCGGTTCAACTTCAGTATCCAGATGGGCGGGGAGACTGTTGCGTTGATCCAGAGAAGAGGAACTTTGACCTGACTCACGTCCAGGGTAAACAAGTGACCTTGACCTTGGAAGACCTCCTCGGTGGATCGGCGACCCAGACGCATGCGCTGACCTAAGGAAAACCGTCGATATATGCCTTCATGACTAATAAGGTCAGCCAAAACAAGACTTGATTTAGTATGCTGTGATTGTATGTTTCATGTTTCATGTTTATAATGAAACCTTGATCTAACGACTATTGATCATTCTTAGAACTCACTTCACCAATAATAATTACCGTCTTCTCTTTTCACATATGATAATCTAAGGGCGTCGACCTTAATAAAGTTGAATTTTCACATGCAATGATTTTTTTTGTACTTGGTTCACACTATTATAGTTATCCGTCTCGTCTAGTTGAGAAAATTAAAAAAACGGTGAATTTTAAAAAGCGTGTTTCTAAAATGGTAAAGTTGTGTTAGTTAACTTATGGAGGCAACATGTACGCTATAGTTCAGTCATATATATCATTCATGGATTAAACTATCTTATATACTTCTTGCTGTCGTTACCTTTCGACGCTTGTTTATCTTTTAAACTATTCAGCATTCATTGCAGGAAGTTGTTTAATGTTTGATAAAGTAAATTGATGCATTTTGATGTGTTCACATTTCCAGAAATTATCGGCTTGCCCTTTGCCATTTCAATTAGAACTTCTTTCATGTGAATGTGCTTGTCTTAACGGTAGTTGATGAAACTTTGAGTTCACATAAATCAAATTGTCAAGTTGTTCTTTCTATAATAAACGATTTGTAAAATTTAAGTTTGTGTCCATTTCGTTTTCATGGTAACAACTTTGGCTTTATATCAACTGTCCGATAACACACGGGACTACTTAAATGCTAATTACTGTAATTTGATTATACAGGAGCATGGGTAGTGTTCTATAAATGCTTAACCTAAGTATTGTCATCCAATGTGCTTTTGTGCTTAACAGCGGTGATGCGACTCCACTCCACTTTCCCACGAATAAAATAATGATCAATGGCAAAAGAATGATGTTAAGCATAAACTAGCAAGGAATTCCGGCCATGCCCATACGGATCTTTTGACAATAGCGAGATTCTTCAGAAATGGCTGACAAATAACAATGACGCGCTAATTAACAATAGTAATCAACTGCTAACAATTCAAACCAAAGACCGGGAGTGCTGTTTTATGATGATGATTAAAATAAACGTTCAAACTATAAATAGGCACATGATTGATCACTTGCCTTGATAAAATGGAAAAAAAATGTGTAAAACTCTAACATCATTTCACTTCACGAAACATTGACAAATTTGATTTCACATTCTGATTTAGAAGTGCTTCATATAACTACCCTTATATTTTGAAGTTGTCTTGGTATTACAAAGGCGGGTTTGTGAACTATTCGTGTAATATATAACATATCACGTAAGCATGCAATTCACGTGTACTACCTGAAGTCAGTTTTACCAGGGACATTATATACAAGGTCTATATAAGGTCCCTGGTTTTACCGAGTGCGTGGATTTGATTAAATTTTGTCGAGTGAACCAATCATTGCAATCGAGGTGGATTACTTTAACGTTTATTACTATTTTGTGACGGTCCATCTAATACGAAACCAAATCCAAACACACAGTAAGTCTAATCTACATAACGTAAATGTGCAAGCATTCCAGACTCGTTTGACGCTATGCATAACAAATTACCTTGGATGAAAATGATGCGAGACGAATCAGAGGATACATTATATGGCTAGGTTGTTAAGTACATTGATAAAGTAATAAACCGAACAGTTCATCGATGTATTTCAACATTTGATTCCTAAGCCATGCGACGTGATAGGGTGAGAGAAAAAGACTCGTTAGGTATTTAGAGAATAACCAACGAGGTACGAGTGATTACGGGAAATATCCATGAGTCTATATAATGTTCAGCCACGAGCTTTAGCGAGTAGCTCTGAACATTATTTAGACGAGTGGATATTCCCCGTAATCACGCGTACCGAGTTGGTTATTCCATATATTACCCATTATGCAATTAAATTGACCAAATTACGCTTGGTTATTACATTTTCATGTTGGGCGGCCGCTGTGAAGGACCCGTCGCCACAGTAAAATTGTGACGCCATAAGATAATTCGTCGCGTCAGACCATTGTTTTATGACGTCATAGTCATTCTTTCTCCGGGAAACCGACCAATCAACGTTGAGAATCACTTGAAAGCACATGTGCAAATATCACAAAAATAATCACCTGCGTCTTCTCACCCGTATGGGTAATATTGCTTCTTATGTACCACCCTTTCGTAGGTTGGCGCCCAGTGATGATCTACACAGTACATGACGGCTGCGTTCGTTTTGCGTTGTCACACTTGGTTGCCTGACTTTAGACAATATGGTCGACAGAAGGAATTAAATAGACTCAGCATCTGTTAAAATTAAATTATACTTACCCTTTATTTATATATTCATTCATTTGTCTAATATTAGCGTGTGTTCAAAGGGACTACCAAATCAAAACGCAACGGGTACTATCTACAATCGTCTACGATTTGTACGGGTTTCGAATACATGTATCATGTTTAAAACCCATATATTGTATTTACTCAAATCAAAACCACACATTGAATGTGTTCATATATACAAGTTCGCGAAGTAACTAAGTAAGGAAGAAAAACACCGCGTTAAATGACGTACTTCCGTTATTCTCACGACCTCCTTCCTCGATTTAGCAGGAGGGGCCTTGGGTGACTCGAGTGTGCACACCAGAGTGACACAAGGGGCGTTCGATTAGGTATTTCATCACACGTGCGACACACTATGTGCAAAACGAACACGACCCCGATGAACGCTCAGCGGTCATCTTACTGAACATGCCTCCTTAAGCAATTCTTGGAACTCACTCGACGCTTTGCAAAATTCTAGGAAACATATCAGTTGTTAATAACATGAAATGTGGTTTCCTATTCTGGAATGCATATCAGTCACTGAACTATACTACAGAAGCGCTCGTAGCGGAATATTGTTTTGAGTTGGAAGTATAAAAATTGACTAATGTTTCTGATGAGAAAGTATAGAGATATGACATAGAAAATCGAATTCCACATATGTTTGTACCAAATATTCGGATAACCCACAATGTCACGTGTTCTGTACATTGATCAATAGAATTGCCAAGGCAAAATGGGAACACATATGATTGGCTGAATGTCTTTTCATATGAACTTACAACAGTAATACAGATGCGTACCAAATGTTTGTTCACCTAGACGTGTATCTTAATGCAAATATCATATAAATTACTGTTGTCTACATCTATATCCACCATGCACTCTGAGACGTACAAAGCAAACCAATATCACATCGAACCAAGCATATAAGGAAAAACTTTCGTGTTACGTTTCTAGTAGCTTGTTATGGAGCATGTCCAACTAAAAAATACAAGAAAAAAGTGAGCATGGCTCACATACCCCCGCCTTCTGCTATCCGTCCCGATTGAGAATTATATATGTGAAGGGTACTATGTTTAAAAAAACAGCTTCAAGCATCATAATATTGTCCAAAATAATTTTGGGAACTGGCTTTGTTATTACAAAATTTCATTCACCCAGATGTAATTTCAAGTTTTTCAGGTAACTTAATTTTTCCCATTAGAGCATCAAACCGGTACCAAGTTCAATTGCAGATTCAAGGGCTTCATAACTTCGTTAAAATAGCATTTCGGAACTGGACTGTGAACTCGATGGAGAGTATCATCTGGACTTCCTACATGTTAAATTTCATTCACCTAGATGTAATCGTTTCCGAGAAAACTTGTCCCCATTGCAGCATCACAGTTCTTTTGGTACTCAGTTCAATTTCGGATTCAAGGGCCATAACTCCGTAAAAAATAATATTTCGGAAGAGGTTTTCGAACTCGATAAAGAGTATGGTCATGAGTACTCACAACCAAAATTTCATTCATCTAGTTTGAACAGTTTCCGAGAAAACTTGTCCCGATTGAACACAATATAACTAAGTCCAAAAAGTGACGTTTCCATGGAAACGACAAAAAAAATTAAATCTCAGAAAATTGAAAATTGTCTGTCCGCGATCGGAAGAACGTGGTTAACAACTGTACAAAGTTTGGTTGATGTACATTTGACGGTTTTTGAGAAAATTGACCGGACTGAAGGACGGACGGACGGACGGACGGACGGAATGTCCGCTATATACCCTCGCTTACATCGTAGCGGGGGTATAATTAACGATATCACTCAAGTATGTTTTCCTCTTGAATACACTTGTTATCAGCTAGTATCAGTTAGTAAGCATTAATATGAGTCTTTGTGTGTTGGGAGCGTACTATCATGTCAGTTTGGTTTTTTTACCTTGGATATTTTTTTATCAGGGCGGTCGTTGCAAAATCTCAGTACCAAATGGATGTCTTGAACTCAAGTTATATTAATTCATGTTGTATGAAACTCGTAAACAGTTGTCAGTTTTGTTGACATTGAGATAATTTCCAAGGTCACACCGATGATTATTGTGAAATATTAAAAAAACAACGAATTGTAGGCATTGTGATGACCCTCTCTTACACTTTGCAATGTCCATGACCTTCAGATGACACCAAGACCATACTGTATATTATTGCAGACTCTTATCACGCCTTTATAGACGTTCTATTCTGCGTGTTGAAGAGGAGAGGATATTATCAACTCATTTTTCACTTTAGAAAGTCCACATGTATAAACCGTTTCGGATATATTAATAAATGGTGGCACTGCCAGTAATGATAAGTCTTCGTGAAAATCAAATTTTTTATTAGTCAAGAGCAACGTTTCTTTAGAGAATATTTTACATGTTACACAATACATAGAACGATGGTATACACAGTCTATATACAATATATCTTTGGATACAATTGTGACATCATAACAGGATACAGTACACGAAAAGCTCAAATGACATATTATTATTATATTATATGTAAATATATATAAAAAGCAAAATTATAAATGAAATGTGTAGAAATCTGGATATTGATCAATATTATTTATGATGTGTGCGAATAAAGCAAACAAGCTTGCTGGTTTACTTCAAATACTTGAAAGTGATATACAACTGAAAACAATAAGTCTATATTACGAAGTGAAATTAAAAGATTTTAAAACAACATCCACCGTTCATTCAACAGGTACCGCATACCGCATACAAGCACTGAGAAACCTATTCAATCAGCTTCATTCAACAGGTACCGCATACCGCATACAATCACTGAGAAGCCTCTTCAATCAGCTTCATTCAACAGGTACCGCATACCGCATACAAACACTGAGAAACCTCTTCAATCAGCTTCATTCAACAGGTACCGCATACCGCATACAAACACTGAGAAGCCTCTTCAATCAGCTTCATTCAACAGGTACCGCATACCGCATACAATCACTGAGAAACCTCTTCAATCAGCTTCATTCAACAGGTACCGCATACCGCATACAAACACTGAGAAGCCTCTTCAATCAGCTTCATTCAACAGGTACCGCATACCGCATACAATCACTGAGAAACCTCTTCAATCAGCTTCATTCAACAGGTACCGCATACCGCATACAATCACTGAGAAACCTCTTCAATCAGCTTCATTCAACAGGTACCGCATACCGCATAAAAGCCCTGAGAAACCTCTTCAATCAGCTTCATTCAACAGATACCGCATACCGCATACAATCACTGAGAAACCTCTTCATGCAGTCAGCTTCATTCAACAGGTACCGCATACCGCATACAATCACTGAGAAACCTCTTCAATCAGCTTCATTCAACAGGTACCGCACACCGCATAAAAGCCCTGAGAAGCCTCTTCAATCAGCTTCATTCAACAGGTACCGCATACCGCATACAGACACTGAGAAGCCTCTTCAATCAGCTTCATTCAACAGGTACCGCATACCGCATACCGCATACAGACACTGAGAAACCTCTTCAATCAGCTTCATTCAACAGGTACCGCATACCGCATACCGCATACAGACACTGAGAAACCTCTTCAATCAGCTTCATTCAACAGGTACCGCATACCGCATACCGCATACAGACACTGAGAAACCTCTTCAATCAGCTTCATTCAACAGATACCGCATACCGTATACCGCATAAAAGCCCCGAGAAACTTCTTCAATCAGCTTCATTCAACAGATACCGCACACCGCATAAAAGCACTGAGACACCTCAGGACTTGTGACAACGAATCCAACATGGCGGCTGTCACTCCTTGTAACTATTGTTATAGAGGGATGTGGATACTTATAATTATATAAACATATTTCATACAGTAGTTCAGGTACAGGGTATTGTCAATGCCTGTGTTCATATATAAGGCCCGCCCCACTGTGCCACACACTTATCCATCGTTACAGGTTGAAACATATTAATATCCATTATGGACATGGATATGGTGTATTATTATCCAACGGAGTCTTTATATTTAGTTGATCATTGATTGGGTATAAAATTATAATGTTTGCATAAGTCATTACCCGTGGTTGGTGAATGTAGTACACGTTTCAACCAAGAAGATTAGGATGATGTACTTGGATATCCCGAAAGGTAAAGACACATGTGGTTACTGCTTCAGCATTAGCGACAGGCCATGTCATATGCGAATGGATGTGGATTGGATATTCATCGACTTGTCGGATTCTTCAGAGCAACTCCTACTTCTGATATTCGCGCTTTTATAACAAATTAAAAGATGCATGGGATAATTAACTTGTGAGGGGGAAATGACACATTATCTCCTTATATTCTCGCGTCAAGCAGTAAGTAAAACCTTAAAAATTAAAACTGTTGACCAGTCCGCTTGTTACATGGATCACATATATAACTGTTATTGACACCAACTTCTCAGAAAATCTGACAGGGCCTTAACAATGTTTTTACACAGTTATTAATCATACCAATTTTGGATGTGACAGGGTATTTACATTATATCATACAACTTGTTGATATAACTGAGTATCATATCAGTTCCAGGCAACAGAAGTTTACCATAACAATATTTCTTCTTGTTATCCCTTTTGCATAAGCGAACGATAATATTCATTCCAACCGATTAATTGTTTTGATCCCCTCCGTTAGAGTCTTCCAAAACACTTCTTGCCCATATATGTCTGTATTGTACACCTGGTAGCTGTGTTTGGTCATCATCAATTCCAGATCCTTGCATTTGGGAAGCTGCTCGAAGGAGACCTCCTCCAGAAGGATAACCAGAAGGTTGTTCAATTTCCGAGTGATCCCGTCCTGTCGGGCCATGTTAAACTCAAAGATGCACCACTCACTCTTGAGAAATTCAGGCGAAAGCACTATCACGGTCTTCCTACTCTTTTGGATGGCGTTGATGATGTTGTCTGAGATGTCGGTACCAGGGAGGAAATCTCTGTTGTGGATGCAAACCTTCAATTTAGAGTTTGTTTCAAGCTCAACAAGCATTTTTTCAATGACAAAGGTGCGATCCTTATCAGCATATGATATAAAAGCGTCGTATTCGTAACATTCATGACCTTCTTCTTCTTCTCTCAACAGTTGGAATCTCTTCCTGCCGACAACATACAGGTACTTGAACTTCCATTTGTATCGGTGCACCATTCCGATCACAAACAACAACACTGCAACAATCGTTCCTGATACAGATAATATAGTAACAGAGAGACTAGATTTACAAGTCTCGTGTAAACTGGACAATATGTCATTCAGAAACTGCAGTTTGATGTTGGTGCCGTTTGTCAGTATGCAAGTCTGATTGTGCATCTCCTGTAGACGATTGCTTTCTCTCATCCATTCGAGGAACTCCAAAGTTTCACATGAACAGGACAAAGGGTTGTGGTCAATGATTAACTTCACCTTTGGAAGTTGATCCAGCTGCTCAATGACTCCCTGTGGAAGTGTGCTTAATTTATTGTTTCTCAAATCCAGCTCGCTCAGGTTACTCATATGAATGATGTCAACGTCAAACTTTTTCAACTGATTTCCACTGATCTTGAGTTCGCGAAGTTTATCTAACCCCTGAAAAGTCAGTTTTGGCAGAAAAATGATTTCGTTTTTTGACATGTCTAAAACCTCTAAATTGTTTAGTTGTTTAAGATAAACCCCAGATGTATCTGCCGCAACAAAACGACCCAGATCATTGTTCGATAGGTTTAAAAACTTCACATTATTGGAACCCACGAACAACCTCTTGCCGAGAGAAGAAATCGTGTTTTGTGAAACGTCAACGTTTTCAACCTTTCCTAGCCCAGTCCAAGGTCCCAAGAGTGAAATCAAAAGATTTCGACTGACATCTATTGTTGTTAGATTGTTTGTAGTTGGAAAGAAAGTACTTTTTCCAACGTCCATGTGTAAAAAAGACTGACCATATCTAAATGTTTCCACTGAAGAAATTAAGGGCACCAGAGGTAACATCGTACGTTTGTGCCAAGGTCGACTGTGTCCATCCCCAGGATTCCATGTAACAAAGCCGGTCAAATCAAGAACCTTTAAAGATTTTAAGTCAAACAAACCTGTTAGGTTTTTAAAATCAATACCCCCAATCGTGCAAAAACGGAGAGTCAAAATTTCAATAGTTTTCGGGAAAAAGGATATGCAATCTTTCCCAAGATAGGAAAATATGTTGCCATCCATATGGAGTTCCTTTAAATGTTGGGGGAAACTACAGTACAATCCATCAAGTGGAACGATCGGCATTTTAAGAGTTATTATGCAATTGAGAAATAGCGTCTTCAAAGTGTTCATTTTGAACCAGGATGCTAGTTTCACAACTTCAGCGAATCCAAGGTTTAAATTCCGTGAGAGATCGAGGTAATCCAGCTTTGTGAATACGACTGATGGGGCTTTTTCAATTGATCGGAGTGATGATCCTCTCAGACTGAGATAACGTAGGTTGACCAATCTTTGAAAGTCAGAGGTCGACATCTTGCCGAGGTTGTTGTAGTCAAACAAGAGTGTTGTAATATTACCTGGCGCAGGTAGGGACACATGTGTCAGGTCATTGTTGGAACAGTTTGCTAATATTCCTCCATAAATCGGGTCGGGATCACAGGAACAAGGGCGACAATCCATCGACTTGTCCGGTAGTTCCAGACAGCTACAACTCACGAGTAGAAGTAAACTGGAGAGTGCTGTGCAACGTTGTTGGTAAATCTGAAATCAAATATGTTTTACATAACTCTCTCACATTTGAATCTGGACATACTGACACTAAGTACAGATGTTACATTCTCAGCAAAGAATAAAGAAACATGTTATGATAATCTCCACATTATAAGGATTTATGTATGTGTATATATGATAATCTCCACATTATAAGGATATATATATATATATGATCAAATACATTCAGTGTTCATAATCAGTTCGCCTGAAAACAAGAGTGTTCTTTGTCTTCAAAAGTTGGTTTTGAGATAATCACTCTTGAAGATTCCATTATGTACACAATGATAAATAGTCAATCTTCATTATTGGTATATTAAAGTAAGTATTTTTTCTTATTAACGTAGTTTTTAATCCCCAAAAATATTGTATTTATTTAAGAGAAAGGGCTAGGTTTAGTGTGTAGATATTACACTATATCTCTGAAAAATCATCTACTAACGACACCAAACGTTCCATTTCCATTTCATTGCTTTTATTGGAACAATATGTCACAACATATGTAACCTAAAACTTAAACAGTGTGATAATTAAGTATTAGATACACATAAAGTCATAATATGTTATAAAAAAAACTGCAAATCTGTTGTCCTACTTGTTTCAACAATAGCGACAAGGACATTAATGTTGTTTTCAGTTACATGCACTGTCTTCAATGGTAAAACTTAATCAAACACGAATAAGGACTAACATCGCCATTTGTAACAAGATTTTTTTTTATAGAACCTGCCAAATCATCTTTTTCAGATCTTTAGACACTTTCTCATATTTTATGACAAACTAAAATGTTTTTATATATCCGAGCTCAGAGAGTAATAACTACCCGCTATTTATATAGCTCAGTCAAACTAACGTCATACTTTAAACAATTTAGTTAGTAAGTGTATATGATTGGCACATTTTACACGGATTGATTACTCTCTGCAAAATAATTATATCAGAAGAGAACAGGACAAGAATATTCAGATCAATGACTTGAGCTCACAGAGCCCCTCGTCAACGTTACAAACATATTTTCATACAAAGCCGGACATTTCAAGATTATATTAATATAAGCCTTGTTTAATAAATTTAGATAAATATAACTGAGTAGTTTATTTGTAGATTGTAACAGTTGTAGGAATTTGAATGTTTATGGACATTACCAATAATACCTATCAATATATTTTACTCTGTTAACATGATATTTCTGACACTCACACATGAAATGATATTCATCTTCAATTACAGAATACCTTTGCTCAGAACAATAATCTCACAATCGCAATGTTCTAGCCAGATTGGAATATCTACCAATTTCTATGTTTATCTTATGACATGATATCCTTTAAACGTGTTATGTAAAATGACCGACTTCTAGTAATATTGTTAAGACAAATTATGCTTAATTTTGAATATACATCAAGTTTAGAACTATTACATATATCACTGTTCCCTTTTTAGGTGAGGTGAGGTGAGTTGGGTTTTAACGCCGCTTTCAAGAGTATTTCACTTATATCGCGGCTGCTAGTATTACGGCAGGGAGAAAGCCCGCAATGCCATGTGGCTATGCATTACGGTGAAACCTGCGAGCATCGGCTGGAACTAGCGAACCATGGGTGGTACTACGCTGAACTTCAGTGTAGCATTGCACCAAAACCTTACTGCGTGTAGAACAGGTCTCTACTGCAGACAAAGTTGCCTTGCCCCTGATGGGATTCGAACCCAGGACCTCTTGACCCGAAGCCGAACGCGCTAACCACTGCGCTATCCCGCCCCATGTTCCCTTTTTAAACTCATAAACAAATCACTGTTTAAATACAATAGAAACTGATTGTCGGTGTACACTAAGGGGTTTAACCAAACATAACAAAACACATGTTTGTATAAATCCTAGTCTTCAAAAATGAGACCCAGTTATTTTTATAAACCTTTTCTACAATTTTTCATCATATTCTTGAGCGCCAACTTTAAAACAGTAGTATCTCTATGTACCAATTTGAAAAAAATATCTACTATTTCTAGCTCTTGAATGTACTTTCAAATTTGTTTGCAGAACTTCAGGTGTATTCTCTCAATTTCGGCGGCGTTTGTTTTCCCAGACTTCAAAGCTGTAGTTCATGGTACTCGAAATGAAGGAGTCGAAAAGATGAAGCAATGTTTTTTTTTATGTAAATTCATTTTTGTGAACTATTCAGAGGGGTTAAATATCAATCGTATCTTACTTTTGCATTTTAAGAACTTTTTAAAGTCAAATATCATAATCCATATGAATAAAGTAGATTGGATATGAACAATATTAGATAAATTGAATTTGAACAAGGGTTATTGTCCTCAAGTGAGTTTCCTTCCTTCTGGTTCACAAGCATTGTTTCATTGTTTCAAACCAGTTTAGTGTTAATGACCAAGAAGTTGTTTATATCTGAGTTTAGTTTTATTTCCAGAATATTAAAAGTAATGTATGTCAATCTTACTTTAAATCATGGGCTAAAGTTGTGTGACTGCCAGGCAAATGACCAATGTCTGGTATCATCCATATTGACTGTTAGACCTGACATTTTATAACATTTTGTGAGTAATTCAAGAGACGATTCCGAGTCACCTAGGAATACTTCCCATTCGTCAATACATTGACAGTCACAACATTGGTTGTCAGTACATTGGTTGTCAGTACATTGGGTTGTCAGTCCATTTGTTGTCAGTACATTGGTTGCCAGTACATTGGTTGTCAGTACATTGACAGTCAGTACATTGGTTGTCAGTACATTGACAGTCAGTACATTGTTGTCAGTACATTGACAGTCAGTACATTGGTTGTCAGTACATTGACAGTCAGTACATTGGTTGTCAGTACATTGGCAGTCAGTACATTGGTTATCAGTACATTGACAGTCAGTACATTGACAGTCAGTACATTGACAGTCAGTATATTGACAGTCAGTATATTGACAGTCAGTACATTGGTTGTCAGTACATTGGTTGTCAGTACATTGAGAGTCAGTACATTGGTTGTCAGTACATTGACAGTCAGTTCATTGGTTGTCAGTACATTGACAGTCAGTACATTGGTTGTCAGTAAATTGACATTCAGGACATTTTGTCAGTACATTGACAGTTAGTACATTGATTGTCAGTACATTGACAGTCACTACATTGGCAGTCAGTACATTGGCAGTCAGTACATTGGCTGTCAGTACATTGGTTGTCAGTACATTGGTTGTCAGTGCATCGACAGTCAGTACATTGGCTGTCAGTACATTGGCAGTCAGTACATTGTAGTCAGTACATTGACAGTCAGTACATTGACAGTCAGTACATTGGCAGTCAGTACATTGACAGTCAGTACATTGACAGTCAGTACATTGGCAGTCAGTACATTGACAGTCAGTACATTGGTTGTCAGTACATTGGTTTTCAGTACATTGACAGTCAGTACATGGTTGTCAGTACATTGGTTGTCAGTACATTGGTTGTCAGTACATTGACAGTCAGTACATTGGTTGTCAGTACATTGGCAGTCAGTACATTGACAGTCAGTACATTGGTTGTCAGTTCATTGGTTGTCAGTACATTGACAGTCAGTACATTGGTTGTCAGTACATTGGTTGTCAGTACATTGACATTCAGTACATTGACAGTCAGTACATTGGCTGTCAGTACATTGGTTGTCAGTACATTGGCAGTCAGTACATTGGTTGTCAGTACATTGATAGTCAGTACATGGTTGTCAGTACATTGGTTGTCAGTATAATGGTTGTCAGTACATTGGCAGTCAGTACATTGACAGTCAGTAATTGGTTGTCAGTACATTGGCAGTCAGTACATTGGTTGTCAGTACATTGACAGTACATTGGTTGTCAGTACATTGACAGTCAGTACATTGACAGTCAGTACATTGGCTGTCAGTACATTGGTTGTCAGTACACTGGCAGTCAGTACATTGGTTGTCAGTACATTGACAGTCACTACATGGTTGTCAGTATAATGGTTGTCAGGACATTGGGTTGTCAGTACATTGGCTGTCAGTGCATTGGTTGTCAGTACATTGACAGTCAGTACATTGACAGTCAGTACATTGGTTGTCAGTACATTGGTTGTCAGTACATTGGCAGTCAGTACATTGGTTGTCAGTACATTGACAGTCAGTACATTGACAGTCAGTACATTGGCTGTCAGTACATTGGTTGTCAGTACATTGGCAGTCAGTACATTGGTTGTCAGTACATTGACAGTCAGTACATGGTTGTCAGTACATTGGCAGTCAGTACATTGGTTGTCAGTACATTGACAGTCAGTACATGGTTGTCAGTACATTGACAGTCAGTACATTGGTTGTCAGTACATTGGCAGTCAGTACATTGGTTATCAGTACATTGACAGTCAGTACATTGACAGTCAGTACATTGACGGTCAGTACATTGACAGTACATTGGCGGTCAGTACATTGGTTGTCAGTACATTGACAGTCAGTACATGGTTGTCAGTACATTGGCTGTCAGTACATTGGTTGTCAGTACATTGGCAGTCAGTACATTGGTTGTCAGTACATTGACAGTCAGTACATTGGTTGTCAGTACATTGACAGTCAGTACATTGTTGTCAGTACATTGACAGTCAGTACATTGGTTGTCAGTACATTGACAGTCAGTACATTGGTTGTCAGTACATTGGCAGTCAGTACATTTGTTATCAGTACATTGACAGTCAGTACATTGACAGTCAGTACATTGACGGTCAGTACATTGACAGTACATTGGCGGTCAGTACATTGGTTGTCAGTACATTGACAGTCAGTACATTGGTTGTCAGTACATTGGCAGTCAGTACATTGACAGTCAGTACATTGGTTGTCAGTTCATTGGTTGTCAGTACATTGACAGTCAGTACATTGGTTGTCAGTACATTGGTTGTCAGTACATTGACATTCAGTACATTGACAGTCAGTACATTGGCTGTCAGTACATTGGTTGTCAGTACATTGGCAGTCAGTACATTGGTTGTCAGTACATTGATAGTCAGTACATGGTTGTCAGTACATTGGTTGTCAGTATAATGGTTGTCAGTACATTGGCAGTCAGTACATTGACAGTCAGTAATTGGTTGTCAGTACATTGGCAGTCAGTACATTGGTTGTCAGTACATTGACAGTACATTGGTTGTCAGTACATTGACAGTCAGTACATTGACAGTCAGTACATTGGCTGTCAGTACATTGGTTGTCAGTACACTGGCAGTCAGTACATTGGTTGTCAGTACATTGACAGTCACTACATGGTTGTCAGTATAATGGTTGTCAGGACATTGGGTTGTCAGTACATTGGCTGTCAGTGCATTGGTTGTCAGTACATTGACAGTCAGTACATTGACAGTCAGTACATTGGTTGTCAGTACATTGGTTGTCAGTACATTGGCAGTCAGTACATTGGTTGTCAGTACATTGACAGTCAGTACATTGACAGTCAGTACATTGGCTGTCAGTACATTGGTTGTCAGTACATTGGCAGTCAGTACATTGGTTGTCAGTACATTGACAGTCAGTACATGGTTGTCAGTACATTGGCAGTCAGTACATTGGTTGTCAGTACATTGACAGTCAGTACATGGTTGTCAGTACATTGACAGTCAGTACATTGGTTGTCAGTACATTGGCAGTCAGTACATTGGTTATCAGTACATTGACAGTCAGTACATTGACAGTCAGTACATTGACGGTCAGTACATTGACAGTACATTGGCGGTCAGTACATTGGTTGTCAGTACATTGACAGTCAGTACATGGTTGTCAGTACATTGGCTGTCAGTACATTGGTTGTCAGTACATTGGCAGTCAGTACATTGGTTGTCAGTACATTGACAGTCAGTACATTGGTTGTCAGTACATTGACAGTCAGTACATTGTTGTCAGTACATTGACAGTCAGTACATTGGTTGTCAGTACATTGACAGTCAGTACATTGGTTGTCAGTACATTGGCAGTCAGTACATTGGTTATCAGTACATTGACAGTCAGTACATTGACAGTCAGTACATTGACGGTCAGTACATTGACAGTACATTGGCGATCAGTACATTGGTTGTCAGTACATTGACAGTCAGTACATGGTTGTCAGTACATTGACAGTCAGTACATGGTTGTCAGTACATTGACAGTCAGTACATTGGTTGTCAGTACATTGACAGTCAGTACATTGGTTGTCAGTACATTGACAGTCAGTACATTGTTGTCAGTACATTGACAGTCAGTACATTGGTTGTCAGTACATTGGTTGTCAGTACATTGGTTGTCAGTACATTGACAGTCAGTTCATTGGTTGTCAGTACATTGACAGTCAGTACATTGGTTGTCAGTACATTGACAGTCAGTACATTGTTGTCAGTACATTGACAGTCAGTACATTGGTTGTCAGTACATTGGTTGTCAGTACATTGACAGTCAGTACATTGGTTGTCAGTACATTGGACAATGCTTTTTATGTTTTGGTTATTCATATCGTTATTCCTAGTGTTAGTGCTAGGAATAAGCATGAATGTGGTGAGATGAGATATCCCTGCCTTGATTCACTTTGTGTTGATCAACGCCATTTCGAAGTCAATCAGGATAATTAAAAACAAAAACTGTCCTGTTTTTATTTTAGGTTTGATCATGATGTCATTCAACCGTCAGATATTTTCTATAATGGATATGCCTGATGTATTAGTTTTGGTTTGCATGCCAGTTTTTTAAAATTATGTCTTCAAGACAGAACCTGAAAGATCCATCGTTATTACCGTACACTTTTTAAAAATTATTATTTTACCAATTTTTGTCCGAAGGATTCTAGCATAACCGATATCCATGATGGTTGTTTAGGACCTCAATATGTATCGTGTTGGTTCACACCTTTTAATTTCGACATCTATCTCGAGTAACTCTCATTAAAGGAAAAAGGTCACACTTTAATATTTTGAATGCTAATCAAGGTAATTACACAAACTTTCAACAACAGCCGGGCAACGGGATGTCGGCGGTCATAAAAGATTTCTTACAATTTTGAAACAATCGGCTCTGTATCTCATCAAATTTACAATTTATATTCTCCATTGACTGAAGATTCGAGAGAAAGAAAACGAACATAACTTATTAGTTAGGCCTCTGTTAGCCCTTATTAGGTCCAGGGCAGTCATCAAATCTACAATTTATAACCCACATCGATTGAGGAGTCTGTATGCAATTCTTCAATTCAAATCTTTGAGAAGCATTCTAGAAGTTGGTGTGATGAAGATGACAATGAATTTGTTGATGATCAACTTCTTTATTCAACAATAGCGACGTTTCGGTATATATCCTTATACTGGATAACAGTATAAGGATCTTTGCCGGAACGTCGATATTGTTGAATAAAGAAGTTGATCATCCATAAACTCATTGTCTTATTCTTAATACTTCATATGTGTTTCGTTTTTGAGATGGTCGCATAAAGTTGCCATTACAGTCATACAGATGAGACATTAGGTTCAACACGCCATGTTTCTGCACACTCTCAGTTGTCAGTGCATAGCCTTGTAGCTTCTGTGTCCACTTTCAGTAACACTGTCATACATTTAATACACCTATAGAACTATTTAACGTGACAAAATGCTATTAAAGCAGTACTCAGTCAAGCTTTGGAGTTATATCCCTATGAAGAAAATTGCGACAATATCTTAGTTTTTAAAAATATTATTAAAAATACTATGTTGACCTTCCTTTTTTTCTTTTACTATATTGATTTATATTAAATTCTATGGTTCGTTATAATTTGACGTCACTGTATAGTGGGATTTGAATTTACAAACTCCCCCCCCCCCCCCCCCCCCCCCCCCCCCCCCCCCCCCAACATGAAAAAGCCTATATTTAATTGATACTGTCTTCATAATTGTTACTCTTTAAATCCAGAGGTGTTTCAATATTGTGCACTATTCAAGTTATAACTAATTAATTGATTGAGGAAGTTATTGTTTACATAATTTTACTATTTAAATATTTAAATCCAAAAATAGAGCCACTGGCTCTGTGTAGCTCGTCAGGCTTTATATACATAAACTAAATTAGTTTCAAAATGTCAACTCAAAGGTGAGAGGTACAAACTATAAGAAGCAGTTTAAATCAAGATGAAGATGAAATAGATCATAGGGTCTCTGATCTATCTTATCTTTGAGGCCAGAGATAAAATCCCCTACAAATAAAGACACACTTGAAAATTTAAAGGTACATCCATTGTGTTGTTGGGGGTCAAATATGCCAAACGTCATAAATGGTCTTATTTTATCGGGAAGTACCAACTGTTACCGAAAACTACCATTTTGATGATCCTCGACTTAGTATATTGGCGATATGAAGGCAAAAGTATCGATTTCTGATCGAAAACCGGACAATGCACCGCGTGTGGCGCGCGCCAATGAGTCAAACGTAATTTTGGAATCTTATTTAAACCAGACAACATAACAAATTTGGGTTTATAATGTTCAATAGGTCATATAACTACTGTGCATGTAAATAGGACGTGCACTTTCGGTTTCTGCACGTGCATAATGATGTTTAATCGATTTTAATTGGAAACTAGTAATTATGATATGTTTAGCGATTGGGGATGAATATACAAGCTGAGTGAATTTGTTTGTATTGTAAACATCACATATGGTGTGTTGGAACGTATTAAAGCAAAATAAAATTTTATGAAACACAATGGATGCACCTTTAATTTAATTGTTTACTTTGAATAACCTACCTTTGAAGAGCACATAAAATCTCAAAAGTAAATCAAAATTTAATCTTAAAGCTCGGTACAAATAGGTTTTCAGGTCATGACCTCAGTGACCTATATTTTGGGTGTCAGGGTCGCAAAATCTACACTTTAGAATCCACATTGGCAAAGGAGTCTCTGGGGGCAGTGATGTTTTAGAAGAAATCGAAAGAGTGAAAAGTTTACGGACGGACGCCGGACGCCATGCCATAAGCCCATCGGGCCTTTCAGGCCTGATGAGCTAAAACAAGGCAAAAGTGAGCACAGCTGTAGTTTGACCGCCTTCAAGTTCATACAGTATTAATAAATAGGAAAACATAATGTAGTCAATCATGTCTATGAACAGCAATGATTGTCTTTAAATGACAATATTTAAAAAAATATTTGAACCAATAAAATGCACAACAATACCATATAAGTTACTTCTATACCAAACTTGGAGTATCCAAGGCATATAGTTTTTTAATAATGCTCCGGAAACGATGCAAAGTACAAAAATCGGACCGTTTTTTGTCAAAACTTTACAAATAGAGCCATCGGCTCAGTAGGTCATCGGGTCTTCATATTGATTTATTATTTAAGGTTGAATATCCCGAGTAACACATTTACCGAATCTACAATTTATAATCTCCTTTGGTCAAGGAGTCTGTATACAACATTTCAGCTTGCTAGAGCTATTTGTTTTGGAGAAGAAGATGAAAATAAGTTTTAAGGTCGTGATCCCTTTGACCCTATTTGGGGTCATAGGGTCAACACATATACAATTTAGAATCCCAATTGCCTAATGACTCTGAACACAAGATGGAAATAGGTTTTCAGGTCATGACCCCATATTTAGAATCCTCATTGACCAAAGAGTCTGCACACATTTCAGCTGTCTATACCTTTTGAAACTGGAGAAGAAGATGAAAATAGGTTCTTAAGGTCGTGGCCCCTGTGACCCTATTTGGGGCCATGGGTCACCAAAATTACAAAACTTTAGAATCCCCATTGGCCAAGGAATCTGCACACAACTTTTCAGCTCGCTCGACCTTTTGCAACTGGAGAAGTTTTTAAGGTCGTGACCCCTGTGATCATATCATATAACAGGGTCGCTAATTTTACAATGCGAAAAGTTTACAGACGGACAGTCAGACGCCGGACACCATGCCATGTCATAAGCGCATCAGGCCTTTCAGGCTTATTCTCTTCCCACAGAGGTTACTCCCTTCAGATTTCCGATCCTAACCTGTTGTTTTTCGCTTGAAATAGAGATTAGTACCAACGTCCCCTAGCGATGGAAAGCGAAATCTCATACCGTAGTGGCCATGTCAACCGAGTGACTTAATTCTTGGCAGTTTACTCCGAACGGTCATGCTCATTAGCCTATGTCATTCGAATATGCCTGATGTAAATAACGCAAATGAACTGTTTTTGGTACTTGTCTCTGATTTGGTCTTCTTTATTTATAAGCATGTTTATGATCAATAGTTTTCACAAAACCAAATAGCATAATTCGAGGAAAACACATGAAACCAGAAAACGTTGGTCTTAAGTTTATTTTATCATTATGACATGTCGTTGGCAAATGTGACTTTTACAACGGCGTCGCTGATTGCACAACTAGATTCAATTGCAACCAATCAGGACACTCCCTTTCTTCCCCGAATTTCAAGCGTAAAACAACAGAGGGTAGGATCGGAACTGAAGGGAGTACCCTCTGTGGGAAGAGAATGTTCAGGCCAGAAGAGCTAAAATGCATGTTTTGTCACGATCTCATATGTATAATTCTAATTTCTGTTCAAATGTTCAGCTTCACTAAATGTTTGGAAATCGTGTAAATCATGCAATACATTGCAAATTTCACGATATGTACATGATTTCAAGGCGACGTTTAGAAGAAATTGGACGTACTTCTTTGTAGCACAGCGCCAGTGAAATTTCGAAACTGCCGGACTCTCGGACTGCCGCTATGTAGGTAACTGAAACTTCTTATCTCTTTATTTGGTGTGTATAACTATTATTCATTAGAAAGATTTATGTTTGAATCTAGTTTATACATTATTTCAAGATTAACATTTTATTTACTAAAATTGCGAATGTTGTGGATCACGGTTTATCAGAAGCTATGTTTATCTGTTCGTCCATTTCTGCCAAATTCAATATGTTGGTTAAATGTATTTTATATGTTTTCGGTAAATGAAGCATTGTGATGTTATTCAGTGATACATTTAGCTGATTGTTGGTGTCTTTGTCCTTGAATTGTTCTACCGTATTCTCGAGCCTAAGACCAACCCCACTTTTCAGAGGGTTGTCCTGGTTGGGGTTATTCCCTAGTTATAGCCCACCCCCAATTTGTCAGATATTCCATGGTATTTAACCTTGTTGAACAAAGTTTTTAAAAAGTGTCCGTTTTAAGAATGGTTGCCACGGGGTGTAAGTGGGATGGAAACCAACGTTGTTGGAGGTGCCATGTTTAGTTTATGAGAAATGCTCCTGGTAAAAGGCACGTACATCCATTGATACAAAAATAAAAAGAAAGCCAGAAACGCTGTAGGTTGGAACAACTGGAGAGCCGAAGAAATAGTAGCCAAGGATAAAAATAATGGAGACAACTGCTGCTTGACTTATTCAACATAATGAACGAAGAGAATTATAGCAAGTGAGTATGATATATATATATATATATATATATATATATATATTTAAAACAAAGTTACGTAAACATTAGGATAGTTCTGTGATCGTAGTTAGGTGACACAAGTCCCCAATAGTTTACTAATTTACGGAAAGTCTCCAATAGTTTAGACACCGAGACCAAGAATTGTTCCCGTCAGATTGAATGCGCTCGAACGCAGCCGCCTGAATCCCGAGAAAAGTGGTATAACACAAAAGCCCGTTCTAAACTATTGGCGACTTCACGTAACATGGCGAGGTCAGTGACAATCGCAACAGTTCAAAGATAAATAACACGTACCAGAAGAACAGAAGGAAAAGAATAGTTCTATTATAAAAACTCTCAAAAACGATAATAACTACCGGCAAACATATGTTAGAAATCAAAGCATAAGTATGGATGAACAACTCCCCGTTCGATTAGTAAATTATCTTACTAAAACCAAACTGGTAACACATACATTAAGAACAAAATGATTCAAAAACCTTTGTTTTACAAGGCATGACTGATTGATTCATCCGGCCTTATGTACAAAATTATAATACTTTATTAATCAAATTTAAACGTAAATATAGAAACCTCGAAGGGATTTAGATGAAAGAAAAAGTAGTTTTAAGATACTAACTTGAATATTCTACAAAATTAAGTTCAAATTTGAAAATAGTAACATATATTTTCAAGATATTAAATTAAATTTTCAAAATACTTAACTAAATTTTCAAGAGACTAAGTTAAATTTTAAAGATATTTATATACATGTATATGATACTAAGCGGAATTTAAGATATGTACCCGAACTTTTTCAAAATATTAAGTTGAGTTTTCAACTTAGTATCTTGAATGTCAGGGTATGACCTTCAAATTTCAAGATGAAAGATACTGAATAATAACATAGCGTAGCCCTAATAGATCTGTGTAATGTAAACTTTTAAAAATCAACATACATTCGACAAAGTGTGATCAATATGAAATAAATCATAGTGATATAAGTAAAATATGAATTGCCCATTAATTCATCAATCAATTATGAATATTTTGCATGGTTGTTTTGATTTTCTAAATCGAAAAGTTTTTCTTTTAAGTAAAAACTTTCACCATTTTTTGCTTTCAAAATATAATGTTTACAACCTTACCTTTCACTAGGAAAACGCCTGATGTTTTTACATATTGAAACTTGGCAGGAGAG
The DNA here is from genome assembly GCA_936450465.1 of Gibbula magus. NCBI lineage: Eukaryota > Metazoa > Mollusca > Gastropoda > Trochida > Trochidae > Gibbula > Gibbula magus. The sequence goes on from OW388295.1 coordinate 70,482,077, forward strand.
GGAATGCAACTGACAATTCGAAGAAGATCATAAAATACATATAGAGCATAAGTCGCCATTAGTTTTGCGCATGATAAGGTGCGTTTAGGCGTGCATTTCAGTAGCAAGAACATGTTTACTTAAACTTTGTTTTCAGTAGGAGAATGTCCGAAAACTGGCCATTACTGGCCTAACGGCCTCAAACATGGTCCACGTGCAAAACTAATGGCCAGTTTTCGGACATTCTCCTACACATATATACTAGTAACAAAGGGATTTACCTTAGTCATTTTCCAGGTGTCAGCAATTCAACCGCAAACAAAAGCAGGCACCCTTCTGTTGTATTGAGGAATACGGAGTATGAACGTGACTGAGAATGATGACACAGCGACGGAGATGCAGCACACCCTCACTGGCTCTCGCCTTTATGTTGATCAGCTATTCAGGATGTATATTACACGTGTGACGTCATCCTATTGTTCTCAGGCTCCATCATTGTTCAGTATTGAACAGTTGCACACCACATCAAGTTGTCAAGTAGAAACTTCCTTTTTCTAAAGTGTTTGTTTATAAACAATGTAAAAAGTAAGCAACATTTTGAGTTTAAAGTACGAAAGTTAAACTTCCTTTAAAACAATAAGCCCCGTTATATGCTGCCTATTTACAGGTCACAAGCTGATATTTCTGATACAAACAATGTGTACGTGGGCTTTGAAAGTTAAAAGATCACGTGCACGGCTTATTTAAAACCTAAGTATAGCTATATTACGGCATACTGAAGTATTTGCATTTAAATTGTCTTCCTCTTGATGCGATGAAATAATTCATTTTCATTGCGATTGACCTGAAGTGAATAATCTAAACATGGAAGCCAACCACTTCAATTCCGACCTTTTTCTCGAATCCCACCGCTGCCACACCATTCGACCTCCGCGTTATCAGCACGGCGCTCTTACCAACTGAACTAATCGGCCAGCTCTTTGGGAGGTGCATATTCAATGATCCTGGTTTGTAACCTTGCTATAGCACCATATTACGGGTATCCCAACTCGTCACTTCGAAGCCAAATCATATTCTAAACACATTTTCCTCTCTTATTCTCTTGTTCGTATGAAGGTAGCGTGGCCAAGTGGTCTAAGGAGCTGGTTTTAGGCACCAGTCTCTTCGCTGGCGTGGGTTCGAATCCCACCGCTACCACGCCTTTTCTTTTTACTTCTAAAAGAGATATTGTACAAATACCCGAAGGAAAAACACGTTTTTAAGTGACCAGCATGTGTCGACTGATGGATTATGTTAAACCACATAGTGACTATATTACGATTTGATTAAAATGGTATTGCCATCCTCTTGCACCATACCATGCATTGGGTATATTGTATTGGTCTTTTTGAAACTAGAACACTTTTGCAAAAACAACTGGCAACGGTGGGAGTCTGGCTTGGGGCTAGACAAGAGTGGAGCATCCAATCTTATCAGAGTGTAAATTGTACTACCATTAAAAGAAATACTCTGATTTTGATTTTGTCATTGCTTTCATCTCTACCATAAGTTATGGCTGGGTTGGAGAGGGCTATAGGTACAAAATCAACAAAGTTGGAAACACAGCAACATAATGGAGATGTGTTGAGCGAAATTGTCGAGGAAATATTTCAACATCAGGTGGATACATCAGGGCCAGATGGTTTCATGAACGCGATTGCTCAATGTAGCGCTACATATAGCAAGGCGAGCAAACTTCGAGGAATCGCACAGGGTCGTTCAAGAGAGAGTGCGCTACATTTAGCGATCAATGAGCTATTATAAGCGCTCGCTGTTATGGAACGGAGCCCAGAACGGTAACGGCAAATCATAACCATGAAACTGAACATGTGTCATCTGTCAAGCCTTTGAGTTCACTGAGGAAGCGGGCCAGGGATGAGACAATTTGCGATCAGTCAAATTTACAATGAGGAACTTAACAATATCGACATTGAAAATGTTGCGACAGTGGTTCCAATACAGAGTGTCAAATCAGGGCTCTGTTCCCTAACATCCATAACAGCGAGCGCTTATAATCGCTCATTGAGCGCTACATTAAACCTCTCTTGAACGCGATTGTTCAATGTAGCGCTACGTAGTAATGCGAGCAAATTTCGAGGAATTTGCACCGTGTCGTTCAAGAGAAAATGAGCGCTACTTTAGTGCTACATTGAGCGATCAATGAGCAATTATAAGCGCTCGCTGTTATGGAACGGAGCCCTGGACTTTATCGGCACAGACAGAAGACGATACCTCCTTTGCCAAAGGAATTGTCTGATGTTAACATTGAAGGGAGCTGGAGTGAAACTAGAGATGGAAGACCATTCCCTCGAGTTAATGGTGGTGAGCAAGACAAACTGCTCATATTTTCTACGGATGAGTCACTGGAACATATTCAACAATCCGACACTGTGTATATGGGTGGAACTTTTTATTAATGTCCAAATCTCTGGAATCAAGTGTATGTGTTTCATTCTTTGATTGAAGGAACATTGTATCCGCTGATATTTTGCCTTACCCCTGAACGACGATATGAAACTTACAGACGAATTGTCCAGCATATTAAGACTTGTTCACAACGCTATATAGTACAGGTAGGTCTTTGGAACCTGACACATTTCAGGTGGATTCCGAGTACCCTGTTCACAAAGCCTTACATGACGAGTTTCCAAACTCTTCAGTTCGTGGATGCCTTTTTCATTATGCACAATGTTTGTGGAGAAAAGTGCAGGACTTAAAACTGGCAGTAGATCATAAACAAAACGAAATAGTATCAATCCATGTCAGACGTGCAGCCGCCCTCGGTCTTCTCCCCGCAAACACTGTGCAAGATACATGGATCGATGTCTTAGAACAGTCTCCTGACGTCATTGGGATAGACGCATTCAATGACTACATGACAGTAAACTGGATTGACGACGGAGCAAGATTCCCTCTACATGTGTGGAACCAGCATGAAAGACAGGGACCTAGAACTAACAATCACCTTGAACTATGAAATGATATCTAGCATCCTGTTCTGACATCCGTTTGTAGTTTATTCGGTTAAACCAAGCATGCTGAGCAATATTTTTACAATGATAATGGAAATAAGATTATTAACTAACGTTTAATGATATGTGGATTTTAATAGTAAAACTTTGGAAAATACACATTAATCTTCATGAAAATATATTAAGGCGTTGAGCTGGAGCATCCCCTGAAGTAAATCAAATTGTGTTGTTTGGGGTCACATTTGCTAAACGTTATAAATTGTGTTATGTTATCGGGAAGTACTGACTGTTGCCGAAAATTGCCATTTTGATCTTAGTCCACTTAGTATATTGACGATATGAAGGTAAACGTAGTGATTTCTGATCGAAAACCGGAGAATGTTGTGATGTGTTGATCATGTTTAATAGGTCATATATAACTACTGCATGTGCATGTAAATGGGACGTGTAGTTTCGGTTTCTGCACATGCATAATGATGTTCCTCTATTTTAATTGGAAACTAGTAATTATGACATATTTGGTATTCGGGATGAATATGAAAGCGGAGTGAATTTATTTGCACTGTAAACAACACATATGGTGAGTCGGAAGGTATTAAAGCCAAATAAAATTTTGTGAAACTCAATGGATGCACCTTTAAGAAAAAGGAGATATGAATCAAGTCATTTTCATCAATATCATACTTTACTTATTGGTTTCCTATAAACCTGTTTTGTTTGATACATACTTCTGATTTGAACAGGATCCGTAAAGATTCAATAATAAAGATTAAAGACAAAATGATTATATAGAAAGTATTGTCATTGATGATCAAGACTATAAATCCGGACAATTTGCAAGAAGATACTGAATTATTTCTGGATGGCTTGGGTGAACGTTTATATGCGTCTATTGGTAATATCAACACTTTTTACAATGTCACGATTAAGGATAAACATAGATAAGACTAAGGCAATTTGGATTGGTTCCAAAGCAGGAAGTATGGATATACTCTGTCAAGATTTAAGTATAGAATGGCAAAGAAATGAATTTGAAGTTTTGGGTATTAAATTTACACCTGATTTAAATGGCTTGTGGGTAAGTAACACAAGAAAAAGGCTTGAAGAAATGAACAGATTACTAACAACATGGCGAGAAAGACATTTGACTTAAATAGGCAAAGTTGCTGTTATTAAAACAATTGCTATTTCAAAATTGGTACATATTTTTAATTGCTTACCTAACCCAGCTGATGAATTTATCACTGTCTTTGAGAGGATATTTTTTAGATTTATTTGGAATGACAAAATTAACGAAAATGTTTTTAAAAAAACTATTCGGAGGGGGTTTACGCATGATTTATATAAAAACCTTTGTCAATGCCATTACATTGTCCACACTAAATCAGTATTTAAGAAAGAAAAATGTAATTTTTCCCTGCAATTTTCCTTAAGAGGATATCTTGAAATATGGAGCAAATTTTCAAAATATTGTAGAGATTGCCGGATAATCCTTTTTGGAAAGATGTTTTAATAGCATCGAAATTATATTGTGAAAAAAATAGCGAAGAAGCTGACAACATTATGTGAATTTTAGTTCAACCTTTATGGTTGAAAAATAATTTTTAAAATCCAAATCATTATTAGAAATTGGGCTAGAAAAGGAATTTTAACACTTAAGGACCTTTGTAATATGCATGGTTTTATGTCCTTTGAAGAGCTGAAGTTGAAATTTGGTATAACAGGTACATTTACGGATCTTAGAAATGTTTTACATATTTTACCTGGATCATGGAAAATGACTATAAGACAATGTGAACCTATGTAAACCAATGCTCTTGATCTGAATTTTCTTCAAAAAGATTTTGATACTTCAACAAAAGGTTCAAGACCGTAAACTCTTATCTGACAGTATTCAACTTCATATCTGCCAAAAATGGGAAAATCTATTTCATGATGTTAATTTTGATTGGTATATGATTTTTTATATTCGCAGAAGGAACCTAGCAGATGTGAAACTTTGCGATTTTAAATTTAAATTTTTGCACAGAATTATTTACACACAAAAAAGAGCTTTTGAAAATGAAACTTGTCAATAACTTAGTCGGTTGCTTTTGTAATGATGAAAGTAAAACTTTATGTCATGTATATACCAAACCTTCTGGAAAGAACTGAAAAAAATGGATAATTCAAAATAATTTCAAACAGACATATGAGATCTCAAAATCCTTGATTTGGTTTGGGACTACAGATAATAATCCATTGCTAATTCGTGTAATTTTTGCAGCTAAAAGATATATTTATAGCTGCACTCTGAAATTTACTCCAAAATTTTACAATTTCCTCAACATCTTGAAAGATATGTACATTGTGGAAAATTCATATCCAGAAAGAATAATAAGTTTGCCTAATTTACAGACAAATGGCGTCCTTTACTCTCAATATTTGAGTAATTTGACTGTATATATAACAAACGTATATGCATGGATATGTATATCCACTTGTCAATCTGATGTGATAAAGCACTTGACAGAGCTTTAAACTACTCCGCTTCACATCCTTGTAATCAACTATGGGAACTAATAACAAAAACACAACAATTAAATTAAAATTATATCAAGTTTACTTTTGTTATGAATAAATAGTTCAAATATGAACCATATCGATGAATAAATACAGAATTTAAAAATAGTTTCACTGATGCCCGAGCATGTAAAGCGGTTCAAGTATCAAGTAATATTTTATCTGAAATATGCTTTAACAATGTTATTCAAGCAGTGAGTCAAATCACTGTTGTTTTCAATTTGAAGACATATTCGGAGGCGGTAAACACTGTCCACCCCACCTCAAGTTATTGTGCAGAATGCAAGCTATACATTTTCAGTGTGATCGATACGAAGGAACCGCATCCTATCCAGCGTTTTGCAATGTAGACTGTCCAGGTTGTTGCTCTAAACATATATTACACAGTAGCTTTAACCAACCTTGAAGGTCCTTTCAGATAATTGAAAGAATGTGTATTTTGGTAAAATATGATCATTAATGTTTAATGGGGATCGATTATATTTGTTTTCAAACGTTGAGGATAAGATATTTCATTGTTTTGAATCTACATAATTTGCACTTTCACATGCCTTACAAAATTTGGTCATAGTCGTTTGCGTTTAATTACCGTACAAGCATCCCACTCTCTGTTTTGGCAGGGAAATATGTTACCTGAATTTAAAGGGACACTGCGTCGAGGATAAATACGAATTTCATCTTTATCTCACTATGCTGAATAGAGTGTCTGCTAACGAGTTACGCTTCGCTTCACTGTCTTCCTGCAGTAATTTTTAATACCAATTACGTCAATTGTCTGAAATTCGGTGTCTGTGACTTCTTAGCAGACATGTTAACCAGCATAGGTAGACACACATGATCTGGTTTTTATTCTCGACGCGGTGTCCCTTTAAGTCTATACATCGATTCATTAGAAATCTTACATAATTCCAAAATGTGAAAACATACGAAAAAATAGTACCCTGGTAATGTATTACATTATGTACCTTTCGGAATGTTATATCATTAACAGAAAACGTGATATAAGCCAAAGTAGACTATCGTAGATGTCGGATTGTGCTCTTCAGAGAAGTACTTTATCCTTACATAACACTAAATAAATTATACTGTGATTTCAGAGAATTGAGATTTCACCTTCAGATGAATCCGCGATTCCTTGTAACACCAGTGGGCAATTGTCCAACACTTGAGCTATTATGTGGCATACGGATGTGGCAAATCCTTCAATTCAAATATGGTGTGACCCTGCACGTGAAAAGCATTCACAATATGGATGGCGCTTTCCATGCCAAATATGTCAGAAGAGTTTTGAACAGTTGTGGTTATTTCAGGGCCACATAACTCGCCACCACAATCCTTTTCCTGAAGTTTGAAGCAAATGTGGAGCGAGCTACAGTAGCGAGAAAGACTTTCTATGCAGGTGAGAAATGGATGCCCAAAACTAAAATTTGAAACGTGTCCTCATTTGCAATGAAGATATACAATGACATTATAACATGTATCACTGTAAAATATTAAACAAAGCATCGCTATCCTCCCTCAGATGACTCTAGACTCCAGGAAAATTCTCTAACGGGGGAAATTGAAACATTTACTGTATTCCTGCGTTTTTACTAATGAAAACTCATCTTTCAACGGCCATGTCGACCAAGTGACTTCAAAGATTGACCTTTTCATTATATAATTTGTCCTTCGTATATGTCTGATGTAAATCACACAAATGAACTATTTTGGGTATTTGTCTCTGATTTGGTCTTCTTTATTTATAAGCATGTTTATGATCAATAGTATTCACAAAACCAAATAGCAAATTCGAGGAAAAGACATTAAACGAGAAAACGTTTATCTTACGTTTATTTTATCATTATGACGTGTCATTGGCAAATGTCACTTTTAAAATGGCGTCGCTGATTGCACAATTATATTCAATTGCAATGATTCAAGACACTCCTTTCACCCCTCGATTTCAAGCGATGTAGAATCGGAATATGAATGGAGTAACCTCTGTGGGGAGAGAATGCGTTCTGAAGGCGCACGTAAAATCACACTTGAGTCCAACGTACATAGAGCGTTTTTCAAAGACACTGGTTCCATATAAATAATAACTTTGTAACAAGTGTAATCACACTTAAAGGTGAATACGACAACAAGCTAATATGTCCATTATATAAACGCCCCACATCTGAATATATTCCAGCTTATTACTATAGCCCACCTTCAGCTGTCAAATTTCAAGCGCTTATGATGGTAAAAAATATCAATGTTATCAAAGGGATATGTATATTCTTGAAGAAACACCTACGTTAAATATAAATGTAATATCATGTATTGTTTATTTGCTCTAAACACCAGGGCTCCGATCCATAACAGCGAGCGCTTACATTGCTCATTGATTGCTCAATGTACCGCTCAAGTAGCGCTCATTCTCTCTTGAACCACACAGTGCAAATTCCTCGAAGTTTGCTCGCCTTGCTACGTAGCGCTACATTGAGCAATCGCGTTCAAGAGATGTTTAAAAGTAAACGCTAATTGAGCGATTACTTTGAAACCTCTCTTGAACACGACCCATGCCATTTATGTGGCATACCTTTTGTACTCTTGGCAACGTGCCCGTCAATTCTGAATGGAGTTAGTGAGAAGTGAAGTGAGCGAAGCGAGTGAAGCGAGTGAAGTGAGCGAAGCGAGTGAAGCGAGTGAAGCCAGTGAAGCGAGTCCACCATGTCCATCATGTCACCCAGAGGCGATCACCGTGAAGGAAAACTGATTTGAACATCGGATACACAGGAGTTCTTTTAATGCTCATGTCGTACCATCCTGTTATAACAGTTTCTTCAATAAACCATGACTATTTTTAATAACATTGATCTACATCTGTCGGGTCTATTCATCGACATGGTTGCAAGGAGCGTAAGCTAGTGGAATCTAAAAAGTATGCTATATCTATGATTCATATCCCATTCAATCATATCTAGTGTATTATTCATTTATGTTGTCCATCCTTCCATATCAATATAAAATGTACATAATGATGTATTTTGTGTTCATGTGATAATTCAATGTACTCTCCGACACTATTGGTGGAAATAAAGATTCATTCATTCTTCAGCAAGGCGTAAACATAGCGTAACTATTAAATGTAAAGCAATTTTATTATATTTGCGCCATGGTTTCTCACTTTGGTAATTGACAATATCCGTTAATCACTCAAACTAACTAACCAAAACACATGTAGAGTTGAATAAAACTTAATTAAAAGTTATACTGGCACGAAGAGTTGATTGTGAGATTTATCCCCTTTCCCCTAACCATTTTGTCTTTAGTTGCCATGGAAATGAAGTAAATTATTTCAAAGAGTGTACTTAATTGAGTGTCATGAGTAAAGTTGATATTTCACAAACCAAGAGATGAATTAAACTCTGTTCAGGAATGTAATTATTTTAAAACTTTAACAATAATTAAATTATTATAAATTATTAAAGGTAATTTTACATTCTCAAGTAATTATCATTTTACTTACATTGTGAAAAGTAGTTCCGGCTTTGAGCCATTGATGATTTATTTTTTCCCTGGCCACAGTCAAACTATATCCTCGCAGTAGATAGTTTATAAACTGTTGCTATTATACAGTTGCATTAAAGGCGCTGTAGCACGTTTTTTGCAAATTTTATTTTTTCAAATTTCTCATTTATAATGATAGTTTATGTCATTTCTATTAACTTTAGAGGGTAAAACATCTTATACCACAAACCAATTATCCGTAGTGGTAATAACTGTTTTGCGTATAAAGCAAAAATTGCATGGCGGCCATTTTATTGTGAACACAATTTAATCATTTCGCATAACAAAAACGATCCCCATGGCTTTATCGAACCATGTACAACAATTTTTAACTTGATTTTCCGAAGAGAGAATGGTCCTTTACTTTTGGTGACATTATTTTTCAAATACATTTCATCGACTTATTTGAGCGAAAAAACGTGCTACAGCGCCTTTAAGGTACTATTTAGGTTCCTAAACTGTTTAATTGTTTTCACATTGCTGTCCAAGTTATCACTTTCTTGACGTTTCCGTAAATTTAGCTTGAAGGTGTGTATACTCATTCTTTATTAGGGTTTTAGGGCAGTCAAGGAATAAGACGATTTTTAGAAAGACATGAACGAAGCATAGTTAACCTTCTCCGGGGCTCTTCTAGCAGGATACACCATTCTAGACACGGGGGTTCGAATCGCTGTTTGGACAATATTTTCAAAATTCAAAATCTCCTCCCTTGTGTCTTTATTATCAATCAATAGCGGGGATATTTTTCTAAAATCTTCAGTGATTGCGCTCAAATTGGAATATAAGCTTGCCATATCGTATATAAGCAGTATGTGATTACACAAATCTAGATTTTGAATTTTGAAAATATTGTCCAAACAGCGATTCGAACCCTTGTGATTCAAAATCTAAATAAATGTTTTTAGATTGCAGCATTTATGCATTCAGATATTGAGATACCTCGTCCACTTTTCGGCAAGAACTACCTTATTATCGAGACGTGGTTTACACGGCACAAACATAGATAGATGTCATTGATTTAATAATGATAACACTTTCATTTACATTTCGTTTTACCTTATGTTGAAAAAAACGTCCAATAACAAACCAGCCACGTGAAACACTTTAAATAGGCAGCGTCAGAGAAAATAACTCAAATGACATTTTTTTTAAATACATTTATAAATCGAAATCCAATTATGATAAACATCTGTTACAAATTGCTTATCGTAATTGATAGATGTGTTGATCACAATTGCCAGCTTAGGGACAGTCGTTCTTAATTATGATGTTATACCCAATAAGGATCTGGGAAATAATAGGAAAAGTTTTTTATTTTTAAAAATCCTTGGTGAGAAGATAAAAGACTGTCGCATGATCATCACAAGCCCATTTTCATTAACATGTCTTTTTCAGCTTCTTGGGGAATTTTGTTGTTGATTTCTGCTTGTGCTGGTAAGTTTAAATATTTAAAATACCTTTACTATAATATTTTGGCTATTTTCGTTTGTTCTTGGTTGAGAGTTGAAAAAATAATTAGCATTGGAAACTATGATAACCTGTTTGAGGAGCTGCGTTTCGAAGAGAGGATTTATAAATGTCATTGTCATATATTGCCAAATATAAGGGTTTGTAGGGGTACACTTTATATTGGTGCAACCCTTTAATGGATCTGATACAATATTAAGTGTAATCATATTTGTGTTGTTATATCTGAAATATCCGGTCGAAAAGTACGAACCTCGCCCAACTTACAAAGACGTATTAAAATCCCAATCTGGACAAAAGTTGGACTACGGACGCTTCACGTCTTTTAAAGACTCAAATACCACAGGGGCGTGTATCGCTTAGAAAAAGCGTTTGACAGACTATACCAATATATAGACCCTGCCTTATTTCATATATTGGTGTGTCTTTCAAACGCTATTTCTAAGTGATACACGCTACTGTGTCAAATACGCCCCAGGCCGACTAAAGGGGACTCACAGAGGCTTACCCAGGGTTTTAAAAATATGCTCCGTTACTCTCCGCTGAAGAGTAATAACGGAACATATTTTTAAAAAACCTGGGTAACCGAGGATGAGAGGTTTCAATACGAGGCACTGACGACTTCTCGCCTATTCTTAATCGGTAACGGCTAATAACTCACGGACTTTTGCGCCTGTGCAAATTATGATCTCGGAATGTAATGACCTCGTGGAATTTGACAACGTAACACTGGCGTGCCCTTACTGCGTAATATGTGTTCAGAGATAAGTGTCTTTCAAACTGAGTCGTTGGAAATTGAGTCCATCAATCAAATGACTAAAAATATAACATACCACATCACTGATTTATCTTTTATCGCAACGTGATTTTACGTTTTATTAGTTATTAACTCAAGGCCAAGAATTAGTCGTATCTCCGTCAATCTGCTGTTCGTACATTCGTCACATTCGGTTTGATTGACTCATATCATGCATATCTATCTCACCTCGCAAGCCATAACTGGCGCAGGTCTCCATCACTAATTGAAGCCTTGCTCTTTCTGTGCCAGATATTTCTGATCGCAATACCAAGTCCAGGTGTAGCATGTTGTTCAGCTGGCACATGAAGTCATATGGCACATTTTCGAGTGTAATGAATTCATTATTACTCATTTTATTCCATTTGATTCACATGAACATAGTCAGAAAACGGCACACTTCTCTTGCGGCGGCAAGCTAAAGTGACGTCACGAACAATAGTTTTATGACGTCGCAGATGACAAAATACGAGATGTCGCGGTGAAACAATGGCTGCTAGGCAAACGTGATATGTGCACATGTGCTCATATCAATAATATTATGTTCAACCATATGGGTAATAATGTGTAGTATTGCAGAAAGTGTAGTTTCATATATAACATTGTTATAGTTATTTATAGGCTATAGCCCCTTTTCCACAGGTCATATGCTCAAGCGATGTACAAGTCAATGATGACAAATTTAATGTCACTCTGGATAATCATTTTGAAGAGGCGTGTCTTCAAATTTGCTTTGAACATTTCAAAGATGGATAAGTTCTTTTTAACGAAACTTGTCCGAAAATGTTCAGCTTACATCTCCGAGTCTGATGAAGAGTGTGTGTGTCATAGCATGGATAACGAGTGGGTTTGTAGATACTGAATAGTTCACACTAGTTCTCTGTTGCACTTAAACATTGGTACGCAAGGGAGACAACTTTGTACTCGACCCGAGCCTGTACTGGTAGCCAATGTAATCAATCTAGTTAAAAGTAGCTGTAATGTTAAACGTCCCCTAAGTCCGTCACGTATAACATAACAGCTAGTTTTAACTAGATTGCCAATGTAATGATCCAAGGAACGGCGTTATACCATAATAACTCGATATCGATATCGTAATTAAAACGTAGGTGAAAAAACCTACACCCTATAGGTTATAGAGTATTTGATTTAGGGTGTAGTTTTGTTTTTTTACCTAGTATGTTTTACCTACATTTTACTAACGCTTCATATGCGTTATACACGCTTGCGTCACATTTCTTGCAGCTTTATGTTGAATCATTGAATATAAACAATATCGAATGTTACGTTATTACACAGTATAAATAGACTTGAATTGTTTTAATTTCTTCATTTCAAGGTTCGGTGAATGCTTTGAAGAATAATGGAATGGACACGAGTCTGGTGAGTATACATATATCGCTTGCAGGAAATATATAACACAGATTTGCAATTAATGAAACTTTTCCATCTCAACGATATATTTACGTTGGCGTTGACTTACATTGGCGTAGGAACGGTTCCAAAGTTGGATATAGAACTTGTTTAAGGGTTAGGCGTAGCTCCATCCATCGGCTAGCCCATGGACAAGGGTATCTATATCTCACTAACCGCTAGGGTTATGAGTATGACACGTTTGTCAAATTCTTAGTTGATATGTAAAAATAGGTTTTGTTTAGTTTGTAAACCTCGTCTGAACATATTTGTGAATCTCGGGTTGCCTTAATACTTTGTTACGCATACAACTCATGTGAATGATTCAGCAAATTGTGACATATTGTTTACAATGCAGATTTTAATGAAGAAGGACATTGCCGCTGTACGAGGCCTTCCAGTATTGGCAAAGGGAGAATTTGACAACGAGATGAACCATAGCCCTGGATCGGAGAAAAGAGAAGTTGATCCTGAAAGAAATTATTCACCCCCTGGATTGGATAAGAGAGAATTTGACAACGAGATGAACCATAGCCCTGGATCGGAGAAAAGAGAAGTTGATCCTGAAAGAAATTATTCACCCCCTGGATTGGATAAGAGAGAATTTGACAACGAGATGAACCATAGCCCTGGATCGGAGAAAAGAGAAGTTGATCCTGAAAGAAATTATTCACCCCCTGGATTGGATAAGAGAGAATTTGACAACGAGATGAATTATGGCCCTGGATTGGATAAGAGAGAATTTGACAACGAGATGAAGTATAGCCCTGGATTGGATAAGAGAGAATTTGACAACGAGATGAATTATGGCCCTGGATTGGAGAAGAGAGAGTTTGACAACGAGATGAATTATGGCCCTGGATTGGAGAAGAGAGAATTTGACAACGAAATGAATTATGGCCCTGGATTGGAGAAGAGAGAGTTTGACAACGAGATGAATTATGGCCCTGGATTGGAGAAGAGAGAATTTGACAACGAAATGAATTATGGCCCTGGATTGGAGAAGAGAGAGTTTGACAACGAGATGAATTATGGCCCTGGATTGGAGAAGAGAGAATTTGACAACGAGATGAATTATGGCCCTGGATTGGAGAAGAGAGAGTTTGACAACGAGATGAATTATGGCCCTGGATTGGAGAAGAGAGAATTTGACAACGAGATACGTTTGAGTCGTGAGTCCGAGAAGCTGGAAGGGTAGTCTCGAACTTCAGTGTAACGAAGTGAGAACATATTCTAGAAAACAAAATGACACAAGGAATAAAACGAAATTAATAATTGAAATTATTTTGTTATATTTGTTTTTGATTCTTTGTTTGCTGTTTCTTATGTGATGAACGGTATAGAAAGGAGATAAGAAATGATACCAAATTTTGAAAGTCAAACATAAAAAATAGTCCTGTGGTAAGATGTTGGTACGGTCAGTGCTGGCGATAGATGCCTTACTCTGATGATGTGGGTTCGAATCCCACAAGGGAAAAAGTACTATTGAAGGTAGTGTTATCCCAAATATAATCATGTTATATTTGTTCACTATCTAAAAGGCATGTATTTCTAATACAAACATAGAGCCATGGATTCTGTAGTCGATAAGGACTTGCATGATGTATTCTCTAAGATTTATGATCTAAAGAAATAGGGCCATTGACTATGATTATCCTTATAGCATTGTAGTTTAAGTTAGTTTATCGTATAGACTAAATGTCACATAAGTTGATGACTATAAGTAAGACAAACGGGCCTTGTCAGGTACTAATTGCAATTTCAGATAGTACCAAACAGCAGTTAAAATGCTGTTAAAGGATGGCTCCAACATACTAAAGTAAAAACATGAACGCATTTTATTTCAAAACACAAATAATAACATGTTTGAACTAGGATTGACGCGTCAATACTTAGGTCTTCAAGACTTCTGCTTGACCTTGAACACCATGTTGGACTCACATCTCATTTATTTCATCAGTTTCTCTGCTTTAAATGAGCTATCAATCATGTCTGCAGTGGCTTTTTTACAAATATTCTCCCCTAAAAATACCTCTCTAAAAATGGAACAAATCATATATTATTGGACCCCTACACTATGTGTTTGATGTTTTAGACAAAACGATTAATATTTTCATAATAAGGTGTAACACATAGAAACTGTTCTGCTTTGATTTCCAATTAAGTAGATGTAATCATTATTTAGACTACTTAAATAGTTAGGCTATTTTAATCAAATGAACAAACAATATCTGTTATTCTAAAAAGTTAGCTTTCTATATCAAATGGCTTTGAAGAAGAAGTCGTTTAAATATTTAGGGCCATATTTGACAAGGGGAACAGGTCCAAATGTAAAATTTTGAGTCTCCATGTGAGACATATGTTATTCTGACATTGTGAGCTCCAGGAGACGTTGTTTAAAAGTGTTTGGAGAACTGCCTGCTTGAGAAGGGGAGGGGGTGTCAGCACCAAATGTATAAACGTTGACCCCCTAAATAAAAGGTTCATCACAACAAGATGTCAGCTTTGAGTACGAAGTAGAAATGTAAAAACAATATAGACGACGGACGGCGGCCAATGCCATAAGCCAATCTGGCGTTTCCGACTTGATGACCTAAAAAGTGCTGCCTGATAAGGTCGGGTTTGATTGTCTTTGATAAGAATATGTTTTCTTAAATTCAATTCAATTAATTTATTTCGGTTGTGTAGGCCATTGGCCCATGTACAAACGGAATGCAGTATACAGTGTATGAGAATAGCTAATTATACAAAATGACACATTGACACATTTCTTTAAACGAGAGCTTCTCTAATATATTTGGAGCAGAGAGAGAGAGAGAGAGAGAGAGAGAGAGAGAGAGAGAGAGAGAGAGAGAGAGAGAGAGAGAGAGAGAGAGAGAGAGAGAGAGAGAGAGACAGAGAGAGAGAGAGAGACAGAGAGAGAGAGAGAGAGAGAGAGAGAGAGAGAGAGAGAGAGAGACAGACAGACAGAGACAGACAGACAGACAGAGAGACAGAGAGACAGAGACAGAGACACTGCGTGTTGCTTATCAGCTAATAATACTTAGTTGGCATGTTACCCTGCCTACAATATATGTTAAGTACTTTTCTCTAATCGAGTCATAGGCGGTACATTCAAACATAAAGTGAATTTCAGTTTCGATCAGACCACAGTCACACATTTCATATCTTATTGACATTAATTTAACACGTCGTATATTTCATCTCAGAGGAAGTGCATGTAATCGTATTAAACAGAGATTTATTCGTATAATTAATAGAAGTGACGTAGTATTCAGCATTTAATAATGATTTAACTTCCTTGAAATATCTTAGATGAAGAGAATCATTTATTTTACGAATAATACGTTGATTATCACAATCAAAAATCCTATGCTTAAAGTGTGAAATCATCACCAACTTCCTGACTTTACCACACAAATCTGAAACCATAAGAACATAACATATATTTAACCGAGGTTCCCCAAGTCACTCTGCCAGCTGAATCTAGTTTTCTCATGTCATTGAGTAAGTAATATTGTTTTGGATACCAATTTTCTGACATCCTTAACAGTTTACACTTATAACTAATACGCCTTACGTAATAATCCACATAAATATTAGTTGTTCCACATTTTGATAAATTATCACTTAAAGCTATTAAATTATGTTCTCATCAAATGCAAGAAATAATTTCCTTAACCGTTGTACCAGTCCTTCAAATGCCTAACGAACATGCAGTTGGATATAGTACCACTGAGCTTAGCATATTATATAAGGAGAAACCTGAACTCCTGTTATGTAACCTTACAAGTATTCTCTCTGCCTCAGTTGCTGTGGCCTAAAGTGAAACCTGGGCTCCGTTCCATAACAGCGAGCGCTTAAATTGCTCATTGATCGCTCAATCTTATTTTTTATCTCAATCAAATTTACAAACGTGTATCTCCATCCTACAAAGATGTTCATGACAAAATTTCACATTCCTATATCAAGCGCTTTCGGAGAAGTCATTTAAAGGTTTTACTTTTAACGTCTCTGGCGGCCATATTTGTGGGCGTTGAAATTCGTGTTGAACAAACTTTGACCCCCTAGGTGATGGGTACCCACCCACCAAATTACAGCTTTGAAGGCGTAGCGGTTCTGGAGGAGAAGTCGTAAGAGTGAAAAGTTTAAGATCGGCGGACAACGGACGACCCATGGCGGCCCATGCCATAAGCACATCTGGCCTTTCAGGCCTGATGAGCTAAAATGATTCACAAAGATCTTACAAAAGCCTAATGAACATATTGTCATAGCCCTGTACACACCGAGACCTCTGAAATTTACAGATCTTAGTTTCCATTCATCAAAGGTTATATTGTCAAAAATTGAGCTTTCTAACAATAATGGTTCTTGATGTGAAAAACGCAACTTTCAATTGCACGCCCTTTTTCCTGAGTTAGCTAATGAAATTAACAAATCTGAGTCTGCACCTATCCAATATCATATTCCCAACATTTGAATTACATATCATTGCCGGTTCTTGAGGAGTGGTTTTAGGGTGGACCCCCTGCCACGCCCACATTTCACAGGGGTCAAGTCCAAATGAACAAACTTGAAATTTCTAAATGTGTTATTCTGAAAATTTCAGCTTCCTATGCCAACTGGTTTCGGAGAAGAAGTCGTTTAACGGTTTCAAGGAAACTTCCTGTCACGCCTATATTTGAGGGGGTTGGGTAGCCGTTCTGGAGGAGAAGTCGAAAATGTCAAAGGTTTACGGACGACAGACGACGGTAGACGGACGACGGCCCATGTCATAAGCCCATCTGGCCTTTACAGGCCTGATGAGCTAAAAAGGAAACAATTTGAAAATGGCAATTTTTATTATCCATAAATGGCAATTCCAAGTAAATACATGCAAAAGGAATGATTCACTTAAATACAGATATATCCTAAAGAAGACATTGTATAATTCTAACCGTTGTATATTATAGTAATGCAAAAACTCTTATCTTTATTTCTAAATTGTTAAATTATGCTTATATATATAACTTTTATTATATCAAACCTTAATAAAAAAATAAAACATTCATTACCATAATATATCAATTTGAATTTATGAATATTTGTTAAATATGAGCAATACATTTTTGCAACAATCGTATACATACATGGTTATCATCTACATAAGAAAAAAATAATGGACATCTTTGAAATGTGATTGTATAAGAAAAGACTATGAAATAAAATTACACAAGCGCATTTGAATTCAGAAAATGATCGATTGTTAAATTATAGTAGTTGTGAAAGTAACTTCCCTGATTAAAAAAAATCAACACCAATATTTCAAACAGATTTGTCCATTTCTTTGCATAGAAATGCGTCCAACGCAGATATATATGTACGACTTGATATCGTACAGTAGACCGTAGAGAATGGAATAATTCAATAATAATCTTACTTAATTATTACTTGAAGTTCATCACTGACTTTCCAGCTATGTATTCATCAAACCACATGAACACCAAATAATCACATAGTGAATTCCCTTACATCAGAGGATTATAGAACACTTCAAACACAACGTCGATTTCCTTCGACATAAAATCACTTTTTTAAGTCATGATTATACAGAGTGTTGTAAGATCTCGAAATTCGGTTGAAGAACAATTTTAGCACTGTTTATCCTTTCAAATCTCAAATCAGAAAGTTCACGAAAACATTATATCACACAATAATTTTGCACCAATTGAAACAGGGGTCAGTTGTTTGATTTTCACCAAATTCTTCCTAGAATTTCCGGAATCCTGAGCTTGTGCGTGGAGTTTTGAAGGTTTCCACAATGGACGCTTGGCTCCTCGACTCCGGGCAGTGGCGAAGTGTGTGGGCGCTGTCACCAGTGGCTTTGCACAACGGACAGACGTACTTCCTCAGAACCGGACAGATGACCTTGCCACGATTGTCCTTCAACACATGCGTCGAGTAGTATTCGACGGTCTCGCCATTCCGCTGGCAGAAGACACAGATAGTTGGTCTGGCGTATCGGTCCCGCATCTTCTTCTCTACAACGTCGATGACGAACCGCTCCATCATTCCTCCCATGTCAAGAGAATCCATTCTTTGAAATCGAGCAGACGACGTGTTTTCACGACTGGATCCATTTTCGGAATCGGCTTCTGGAATCGGTGTTGACTGTTTTTCAGTGCCGTTGACGGTTGTTTCAGTCGCGCCGAGTTTCTGTGGCAGCAGTGGTCGACCAACTTCGGGAATGTTCGTCATTGTCCGGTGATTTGACTCGCTGCTCACACAAGATTTGGTGTCTTCGCTGGTTTCCGTTTCGGCAGAGGATATGGACGTGAAACGTTGTCGTTGACGATGTTGAAAGTCGGTGGAAGGAAGTGAAATTCCATTGACCATTCCGTCTATTTTTGTTAGATCGTCATCATTTCTGGTTTCTTCACTTTCTTTCTTCTTCGAAAATAAAACCTTTGATACGTCCACATAACCACTGAAAGGGGAATACGATGCCATTTCAAAATACGTTTCCACATAAAAGTACCAAACTATTATGGAAATATATAACCTAATGCCAGAGTCAGTTACTCAGACCTTTCCAAATTATTTGTGTTGTGGGGAATTAGGTAGCAGTCATGTCAACATGTCAACAGATACTTACACATAAGTTGATTCTTTTTTTTAACAAATTAACACGTGACAGAGTAAAATATCTTAACATGATAAGTTTCTAATCAATTAGATTGTACTTTATGAGTCAAAAGTATTTATCGGCAAAAATAAACTCAAATGTAATCACACCTCAAACCCCTTTTACAAAATGAACTGTTCCAAGTACCGTTAGCCGACCCGTTTGGTGCAGGTGTCATGTACGTGCACGTGACTGGGAGGGTGTGGATGTACGGGCGCTGGCTATTTGGGTGGGGGAGGGAGAGAAAGCGTTGATGGCCTCGTTTGTTCTTTGGCGTAATGTAATATCAAAGAGCTTTGACCGTTAGATGTTACAAAATCATGTCATTTTAGAAACATCGGTCGCGTCTATTCTCCCCCTCCCACAGCTGCATGTGATTCCTCCCGGTCTATGAACAAATCCAGAATGTTTCGTCTGGAATAGAGAGCCACATTAATAACTGGCAAGAAACACATCCATGAATCATATTGTATATATGGAACCCCAACCTTCCTCGGTACCGCCACGTACTGCGGTCGCATATCAATTTATTAACCGAATGTGTCACTTCAGAGCAGTTAACAGCGGTCAATGAGCATTTGGAACTTCGTTAAATAATTTAATCATTGCTTGAAAGGCTCGTGTGGCATGACTTCCGTCCATCTGTCTGTTTAAATTTTTTTAAACGTTTCGCTTGTTTTGTCTTCATCTCAAGAACCACTATCTAAAATATTGTGTAATGGGGATTATGTATTGTATATTTGGACCACAACCTAAACACAAGTGTTTTAGGATTTAGAACGAAAAGCCCGGGAAGCTGAAATTCTGTCGACTCATTGGCAAATGACACTTCCCAACACAAAGCATAACTCGCGCCAGTCTCCATCACTGGCTAAATTTGACTTGTAGCATTTCCTTCACTTTCAGTGCTATCGAAACAGAGCCCATCATGCATTTCAGGTAAGCGCAACTCAGCGGAAAAGATAGGGAAATGCTGTAAGCCAGTGATGGAGAATGGCGCAAGGTATGCCTTGTGTAGAGAAACTGTAGCCAATGGGGAGCAATCATTGTAGATTTAATTTAGTGTCTCTGTGCCCCCTAACTATGTCCCTAAGAACCTATTATTGTATTTCCCTCAGAACGAAATGATCTAGATAACTGAAATCCAGATTCCTTACCAACTGCAACTTCCCAATGCAAGGCATAACTCTTACAAGTCTCCATTACTGGCTGATTTAGGCCTTGAAGTATTTCCTTAAGAAACCTGTGTTTAGAAATCCAGGAAAGCTATGCATTTCTGGTGCAGCGATTCGCTATCTTGACACAACAAAGCGAGGGAAATACCGCAAGGGTTAAATCAGCCAATAATGCAGACTGGCAAGAGTTATGCCTTGCGTTTGGAAGTTGTACCTACTGATGATTATAAAGTTTACATTTGGTGACTCTTTGGCCCCCACGTGAGGGTTACGATGAACATGCCTTGAACATGATATGTGACTTCTTTCTCAGAAACAAAATGCATTAGAAAGCTGAACTCCAGGGTCCATATTTTCGAAGCTGTCTTAGTGCTAAGACAGTCGTAAGTCAATGTTAATGTATGGCACTTACGACTATCTTAGCGCTAAGAGAGCTTCGAAAATATGGGTCCAGGACCCATATTTTCGAAGCTCTCTTAGCACTAAGATAGTCGTAAGTCAATGTTAATGTATGGCACTTACGACTATCTTAGCACTAAGAGAGCTTCGAAAATATGGGCCCTGGTTCCTAGACAGATGGGGTTTATTATAATTTTTAGATGTGGTTATTATGTGGCACTCCTCTCTGAAACATGTTTCCGTCTTCTTCTTAAGAACTAAAATCATTAGAAAGCTTAAATGTTCTGTACAGATGCCTTGTCGATTATAAAGTGTAGATTTGTTTGTCCTCTGACAACTTCTGTAATATTCAACCTTATATATAATGTATTATTTAAAGGCTGCAGATCTTCAAAGCCAATTGTTTCTATTTTTAGTTATGAAACATAACAAAAAAGACCCAAGAAATGTTGAAACTATCTTCATGGAGAGTTTATTCCTTTTTCAAACGTACTTAAAAGAATACAACTGAGTTACATGATTATTACAATAATTATTGCTCGGTAATGTCAAATATTCTGCTATCCAATGAAATACACCGTTTTACAGTTTTTCCTTTTCTCTGCGGAAGCGTTAACGTAACAGCGGCGACGTTTTCGCTCTCATTTCACTAAAACCCGTTCTCAAACGGGTGTCATTCTCTAACGGGTGTCGTCTTGTTAGGCCAACATTTTGGGGAAGTCCTCTTCTCGGAACGCCAACCGCATAAGTAGTAAAAGAGGATAGTGTAACGTACAGGTTAAACAGCGTATTGTAAACCCCCCTTTCTCTATTGAGAACACAAGTGTCATGTAACATCGAGATGCTCGTGGTGTTACAATACCAACTATTTCCTGCAGCCTATACAAGTCACCCTTTTTATAAATGATGTGGAATGTTTAAAGCGTGCTTACAACGTCTGTTGCACGGCCCGAATTGCTCAATTTGCACAGAACAAGGATTGACCTGAATGGTTTGACTGACTTTTCCAATGTATCGAAACACAGGCCAAACCCACCACATCCTTCCCACAGAGGTTATTCCCTTCAGATTTCCGATAAGTAACCTTTGTAGGAAGAGAAAACCTTCTCTCCTGAACCATCCAAAACTTCCCAGTTTAAGAACTCGCTTTAGCCTACCATTCCCACTCAAATACAGCAAACCTATCAGTCAGCATTACCCACCATCAAGTTAAAGGTATAATGCCTTTAAAAATGTACAAAGATAACATAACAAGACTCTGAAATATCTAAATGGGAATTTAAAACAATTATACTAAGTACCGGGTAGTTTTATATTATTGTGATGATATGAAGAGTTTGAAGTCATGAAAAAATCTGTCCAAAAGTGCATTCGATAGTGACAGTATTCCTAGAAAAGCAAACCAATAGCAGTATATATGTAAATGTATATACATGATTGTTAAGTTTCATGTAAGAATATCTCGCCTTATGTTGGAAATTGAAACTTTGCACCCATAAAAACAAAGTACCGGTAATTCCCGTATTTAAGCCCCGGGCTTAAAAACGGAAAATCATTGTTCCAGTGATGAACAAGGGCTAAAATTCGAAAATGGCAAAATATTTTGGTTAATCTCAAAAGATTCGGTATAAGTCTTTGAAAATCAGTATAGACATTTTAATATATATTTAACCGAATGAGTATGCCATATGTGATGGTGAATGGTTAAGTTAAATGCCTAGTAAATACAAAACATGAACTTAAACTATCATGACAACTTCCAAACGCAAGGCATAACTCTTGCCAGTCTGCATTACTGGCTGATTTAACCCTTGCGGTATTTCCCTCGCTTTGTTGTGTCAAGATAGTGAATCGCTGCACTAGAAATGCATAGCGGGCCTGGATTTCTAAACACAGATTTCTTAAGGAAATACTGCAAGGGTTAAATCAGCCAGTAATGCAGACTGGCAAGAGTTATGCCTTGCATTGGGAAGTTGCTATCATGACAGCAAATGACTGACATTAACGACAACAAAGCACTATTCTACATCTAATAAGTAGGCCTAAACTACATTTACTAATTATGACCACTGTTTCATTATCTGTTATATATGTTGTGACTGTAGCAAACGCCATGAGACCGATATAACACTATTCTGTCTGTCTGTCGGTTAGTGTCTTGTAAACAATTTTCGTAAATCACATATTTTACGAATAACACTTTCTTCTTGTCATCGTGTCCATTTTGGATGCTTGTGGGATGGTGTAGTCATGTTTTGAAGTGCAAAGTGGTAGTGGCGCACTAGCTGCCTTTTTTAAAAGTTGACCGCCTCGTAGCATGTTACATTTCGGGTTCTTTCGAATGACGTCAAAATGGTCAAACGTTTCAAATGACGTCACAATGTTAATTTGGCGCCGCCGTCGTCATGTCGATGTGATGAATGCTTTCTTCTTGTGTTTCAATGGATGCAGTGATTATTGTTATCTTGTGAGTAATGCCACTATTCTCACATAATTGTGCTCACTTACAGAGTAATTTAATGCAGCTGCTAATATATATGGGTCATTATCTATATAACTCCATTTTTCGAACGAGTGTTGTGAACTGACCAATGGTATTTTTACAAATTTGAATATATAATCGCATGTTTTCGATTCGTTTATAAATCGAGTTTGAAATAAATAAATGTAGAAAACTTCTCCAAAGCGGTGGCACGTTGTTACAATTGGAATATTTGACTTATAGATTTGCCGTTTTCAGTGAACTAATTTGCTCGGTTTGTATTCTGCTCATCTCAGGATGGTGCAGTCAGAGTTACTTCCCTTTATCATTCGATCTTCAACGGTGTCACTGCTCAAGAAAACTCATACTAGTAAGCTTACGAAAGCACTTAATATTAAATAATATATATAAATATTGATTATAAATGGTTATCTCTGTTGAAATATAATATTAACTTGCCATGAACTACTCTCTGGCTACTTACACAAACGAGCGATGAACTGATCATTGATGCCATCAAATGTTTTGTCAGTCTCAGTGTCAACAGGTCAAAAACAAAAGGAAGTGGAGGCTAATGATATACCCGGTAAAGCATATATACTCTTATATGAAGACGTAAGTAAAAAATATACATAACATTTACTTGGTAAGCTTACAAACTCGAATTAGTAAAAATTGAGTCATCAATATTGATATCAAACATAACAATCGAATAAAAAAACACTTTATCAGACAATAAAGGTACTGATGAAATAACAATTGAATGACGTTCCCGCTGTTCCACGCTGATCCCTTGTGGTCAAGTGTTCCCAACCTAACATCGATTTGTGTCAGACGACTGCACTCATACATCGCAAACAATCCAGTGTGTACTTTCCATGGTGTGCAACTGCAGTCAGCAAAACGCCACCACGCTTAGACTTGATCAAGCTCTACAGGCTGGCGACCAATTATCGCCGCATACCAATTATCGCTAACACATACCTACAGCGCTTGCGAAGACAACTTTATCCTATGGTTCCCTATTATTTCACACATTAAGATATCACCAAACTGATAACCAACAAAAGTTCAATTCAACTTAAGTATTTAGCTATGTAGCTATGTGTTGGCGATAATTGGTATGCGGCGATAATTGGTCGCCAGCCAGTACCCATAATTCTTTTTGGAATGTTAGTCATATGCTTAATATATGGATAGTAAGTGATCACGCGATGAGAATGTTTGAAAGTCTAATGTTTTTTTAAACCAGCCGTGTTTATTTGTTATTATCTTGTGAAAACTATATAGCAGTTAAAAAGAAAAACAATATTCATAATAAATCAATGACAAATTTAATTTCAATATTAAATCTACGGAATCACACCAATGAAATGTTGTTTTTATTTTAGGGGGTGGGTTTTATACATGGAATAGCTGTCCGCTGTTCATGGGTAATTTATATAAAGAATGTAACAATATTTTTATTTCCACCTTTTTGGAAGCAGAATAGTAGCTATATCTAATCATTTGGCATCGTAGAAAAGAAATAAAGTTAGCTGTACCCCAATGTGTTTTGTAATAAAGTATAGTTTTGCCCTGAACTATTATTACATCAAAGCACTTGGACTAACATCCTTGTGCTTTAACTATAATAGTTCAGAGCAAAACTATACTTTTATTACAAAACACATTGGGGTACAGCGAACTTTATTCCTTAAGTAACATGTCCTTTCTTCTCTTTAGTCTTACATTATGGTTATGAGGGAAAAAAAGGGGGTTACAATATCTACTGTTACATTGCTCAACTGATTCATAATCTTGACTGCAAATGCAACCATAAAAGACAATCTTATGACAGGGATATTCGAGCTCTGCACACTTTTATTTATCTACAGTCTTATAATGAATCCACAAATTTGCCTTGTTACATTTGTTACTGAACTTTGAAATTGCTTTTCAGGATGGTAGCTCATTCTCAAGAGAAGGTCTGGACATCATGAAGATCATATATATTGGAATTTGCACCAAGAAGATCATATAGATAGAAAGAAAAGACACTTATGTAAAATGTGCTTTACAGAAAATTATAATTCCTACTGGAAATAAATTACAAAAGTGGTCATGTCTTTCAAAGGCATCACTTTCTCAAAGTGATCATAATATTGTCTATGTTTTCCTGAAAAGTCATGCAACAATGACACCATTCCACTGCAGCAATTATCCTAAAACATTTACAGAATCAAGTGTTTTCCAGCCACAGATTCTTGCTGAGGAGAACTTGGACACATGTAGTGAAAATGATAAACCATTACCAGCGTTGAGTGAATGTGATAAAACATTGCAACAGTCAAGTGAATGTGATGAAGAATTAACAGAATTGAGTGAATGTGATGAAGAATTAGCAGGATCAAGTGGATGTGATGAAGAATTAACCGAATCAAATGTTGTCCAGACACAGATTCAAACTGATAATGCTGAAGAGAGATCATATGATTCTGGTGAATATGATAAAATATTGCCAGAAGCAAATGAATATGGTAAAACATTACCAGATTCAGGTGAATATGGTAAAACATTACTGGAATCAGGTGAATATGATAAAATATTACCGGAATCAGGTGAATGTGGTGTAACATTACCAGAATCAGGTGAATATGATAAAACATTACCAGAAGCAAGTGAATATGGTGAAACATTTTCAGAATCAAGTAACTATGATAAAACATCAAAATCAAGTGAATATCTTAAAACATTACCAGAGTTAAGTAAGTATGTTAAAATATTGCCCAAATCTATTGGATTAAATGAAACATTACCAGACTTTAGTGTATATTATAAGGCAGTACCACAGTCAAGTCTTTTGGAGGTTGCGGAGAAACCTAATGCTGGTGGACAGTATAATGTAGCGTTTACAGGATACAGTGTTTTGCAAACACAAATTGGACAAACTGAAGAATTGCCACACAAATGTAATGAGTGTGGTAAAACATTTAAGTTATCTAGCAACCTGCAAATTCACATGAGAACCCATACAGGAGAGAGACCTTACTCATGTAGTGTCTGTGATAAAACATTTAAACAATCACTCCATCTACAGACACACATGAGAAGCCACACTGGAGAGAGACCATATGTGTGTAGCATTTGCGATCAAGCATTCACTCGCTCCTTCAATCTGAAGATACACATGAGAAATCATACTGGGGAGAAACCATACGTGTGTAATGAGTGTGGTAAGGGATACACCGCAGCAAGTAACTTGCAGATACACATGAGAATTCACACTGGAGAAACACCATACAAGTGTACTGAGTGTGATAAAGGCTTCAGAGAATCAAATAACTTGAAGTCACACATGAGGACTCATACTGGAGAGAGACCATTCATTTGTAGTGTGTGTGGTAAATCCTTTACACGGTCAAATATTTTACAATCACACATGAGAAGTCATATTTCCCCCTTGGGAAGTGATGCCCGTGTAAAGCCATACCAGTGTAGTGAGTGTGGTAAATCATTTACAGGAGCTTATAATCTGGAGCTGCACATGCGAGTTCACACTGGAGAGAGACCGTACGAATGCAGCGTGTGTAAGAAATCATTTTCTGTTTTCTGTCATCTGCAATATCACATGCGACTCCACACCGGAGAGAAGCCATACAAGTGTACAGAATGTGGCAGGTCGTTTACAGGATCAAGTAACCTAAAGTCTCACATGAGAATCCACACTGGAGAAATGCCATATCAGTGCAGTGAGTGTGGGAAACCGTTTGCCCATTTGAGTGGCATGCAGATGCACATGAGGATTCACACTGGAGAAAAGGCGTACAAGTGCAGTGAATGTGATAAAACTTTCACAGCACAGAGTAACCTGTATGCTCACATGAGGAGTCACAGAGGAGAGCGACCGTACTTGTGCAGTTTATGTGGTCAAACATTTACACGCCCCCAAGGTCTTAAGTTCCACATGAGAGTCCACACAGGAGAGAAACCATATGAGTGTGGTGAGTGCGGTAAGTCTTTTGCACGATTGGATGGTTTGCAGGCCCACAAAGGAGTTCACTCCGACCAAAAGCCGCACGAGTGTAGTCAGTGTGGTAAATCATTTGCATATCCTCATGTCCTTCAAAAACACATGAAAACTCACTCAGGGGAGAAGCCATTCAAGTGCAGCGAGTGTGGCAAGGCATATACAGCATCAAATAACCTTCAGATTCACATGAGAACTCACACTGGAGAGAGACCATTTACATGTAGTGAGTGTGGCAAAACCTTCATTGAATCTAGTCACCTCCAGGCACACATGCGAACTCACACTGGAGAGAAACCATACAAGTGTGATGAGTGTGGTAGAAGGTTTACACAATTATCTTCGTTGCAGAGACACTTGAAAAGTCACAACAAGGAAACTTCATAGTCATATCAAATGTGGTAAGATGTGTTGCCAATTCATCAAGTCAAAGTGAGATACACATGATAAAAGGCAGGGGATCTCCTTTTACTAGGCTTTTACAAAGCAATAATGTGATTGTAAGTCGCTTTGTAAACATTTGTGTAATGTTAAAGAATCTGTGCTTAAATCCTTGTTATGTTTTGTTTAACTACCCATCTTTTTTGTTCGACCAAACTTTTAAAATATTCTTATGTTCAATATACAGCTGACCCAAATATCTGAAGGCACATTTACATGAAATTACACTTCACAACTTATTTTGTAATATGAAAATATTTTGTTCCCCAGTATACCTTGACAAATGTGAATCCATTTAATTGAAAAATACCTTAAAAAACCTGTTTGCACCTCTTAAAGGCTTTGGTGAATTTGAGATACAAAAAAGAAATGGGAATCATTTAAGCTTTGTAAAAGTTGCTATCTGATTGGAGCCCTGGGCCTAGATTTTCGAAGCTCTGGTAGCACTAAGATAGTTGTAAGCCAATGTTATTGTATGATAATTAGGACTGTCTTAGGGCTAAGAGAGCTTCGAAAATCTAGGCCCTGGCTATTTAACCTAGTTAGATATGTATTTTATTCCTTGTGTATTTCTAAAAATTACTTATATATAATCTAGTCAGATATGGTTATTATGTCCAAAATTATTCTTATATGGAGTCTCATGGCATTTATAAGAAGACACAGATGTTTATTATATATATGTGATAAAATAAAGGTTTTGTGGTTATTATATTACTTCTTTCAAAGACTGATGAAAAGAAGCTGGATATACACAAGTCTATTATACTTTCTTATCACTGAAACTTCTAGAAAAGTTGTCTAGAACAAGTTTATTAAATGACAAGAATTGAAAGACTGAGTTTTCTGTGTTTGAGAAAACTTTCCTCATTGCTGCAGTAACATATCACTTTCTTCATCATGATGACAGAGTAACAGTGGTTTGACATCATCAAATATCCCTCAAGTAGGCTGATTTTGGACTTATTATGATTAAATTAATTTCCATCACTGAAGTATATATATTTTGTCTTTCCAGTGTAATATAAGTTATCTTTC
Organism: Gibbula magus; assembly: GCA_936450465.1. NCBI lineage: Eukaryota > Metazoa > Mollusca > Gastropoda > Trochida > Trochidae > Gibbula > Gibbula magus. Next base: position 70,511,050 of record OW388295.1, read on the forward strand.
TCCACTTATGAAAATACCAGCTTATCCTCGCCACTTGATGAGTGATGACTTACACTGAAAACATAAATATCCTAGTCTTTCATCTTAAATTACCCTTCGACAGTAATCAGTAAAAAAAGGTATAAGTGACTAAATGCCATTTAGGCATCTTTAGCAATGATCCCAGTGACGTCATAGCATTGTGACATACATAGCATTGTCAGCTGTGTTCTCAATGATATCAAATAAGAGTGAAGTATTAGCTGATGATGTAATACTATTTTGGCAATTTGATTGAAACAATATCTATACAATTTAGATATTGCTTGCTGTTTGTAGTTATGCTGTTTGTTTCAGTTTAGGATGATAAATTTATGATATTTTTTCATACCATGATGAGACTGTCAATGTTATATTTATACTGGATATAAATCAATTCAATATTTTTCATTTGTCATGTTGAGTCTTTACGGAGAGGAGATGTGTTTCTTGATGCTGCTAGCAGGAAAATTTAACTTCAGAAGTATCCAGTATTCGTATCCAGAGAAAACTCACTTTGTATAAACATTCATCCTGCTCCATCAGGGGGCTTTAATCCAGAAAACTACTCATCATTCTGATTGTGTAAGATTGGTTAAGACTCATTACGGCTAAAAATAATCAGCCAATAAAATGACTGAAAATAGAGCAATATTGGCAGACCCTGAATTAGAACATCAATAAACAAACATTAATTTTGAAATCACAACATTTCATTGGTTGAAAATATACATGCTATTAACAGTGATGCTTCAACAGCTGGTAAGCGTTATGGGTATAACCCATCTTGCTCAATGAGCTTATAAAGTAGTGTTATGGTCAGCGGCGTCCGGACCCCCTTGATCCCCCAACTCCCCCCTCCGCCACTGGCCCACTGCTATACATCAGATAGTTACATAGCCCGTTGTGGGTTTCAAACCCAATGTCTTTACTATCATAGTATCTGCTCTATCCTGCTCTATCCTGCTTCCTCCAGAGGAGATCAGGAAACAGTTACACAAGAAGCCGCTATGTAGACTCCTATGCAATACAGGGGCCATATTTTCGAAGCTGTCTTAGTGCTAAGATAGTCGTAAGCCAATGTTAATGTATGGCACTTACGACTATCTTAGCGCTAAGAGCTTCGAAAATATGGGTCCAGATATCTAATGTCAAACTTACTTCATAATCCAAAGTAACACTCTTGAGATCACCTGCTCAGGTTCTGTCTCCTTCTCTTTTTCTCAAGATGGGCTGGTTATATTATAGCACCTCTATCAGCAATGATGATTTTAAGGTAGACTGGCACCAACCAAAAAGATAAAAGCTGCTATGCTAGTTTATGAGCCATCACCAGTCTTGTTCATCCTAGGGAATTATTTTGATGTAAAGGAGGTTTCACCGCAATGCATAACCACATGGCGTTGCAGGCTTTCTCCATGCCATAATACTAGCAGCAACGATATAGGCGAAATACTCTTGAAAGCGGTGTTAAACCCCAACTCACCTCACCTCACCTCACCTTGATGTAGAGGGAGCATCTGATGAGAACATTGTCGTCATGGGGATGATGTTTTATTAAGCTGTTGCATCATAACAATTGTTTCATGAAGTACACATAAAGTTGAAAGTCAGCTGATGATGAAGACAACCAGAGAAACATAATGACTGCCATCTTGTGGCTCAGAGCGACACCCCAACATGTTGATCTTTCCCGGGATCTAGATTCCGCTCATCTTCACTGCTGACTCTTCTGTGACTGACCCCCCTCCCCCGGTTGCTGTTGTGACTGAGAGCTCTCTATTTAAGTGATTAGTATGGTCAATGGCTATTGAGTACTGAAGCAAATATGATGTCTGTCATCCTAGGGTCAATCTCTCACTCAGACTCTAAAACTGTTATCAAATATTGAAAAGGAGCTTATGAGAAATGAGATTTTGTTATTAGGTTCCTTTTCAATGTTTAATAACATACTTTTTTAAGAGTCTCAGCGTTAGACTATGATAGGGTCACGGGTGTCAATCAATCAATTAATAAGCTAATAATAAAACGTATATTTACTTGTATAGTAACATGTACCCTTGCATATTGTACTACAGGCTTGTGACATTTTAATTATTAAATAAAGCTTAATTGATTGATTGATAGGGTTTGATGGATAAGATAGTTTAAGCCGAGACAAAGACATATGTAGACAACCGGTGTTTAAACTTGTCTTTGTCAACTTCATTAAGGTGTAAAAGAATCTTTACTGAAACCAGACCGAGACGGAGGGAAAACGTATTATTTTCATGACTGCAGTAAGTAGGATCTTGTCGCGGTACGGGTAAATCTCAATGGTGAGCAATACACCAGAGACACCCTTGTCCTCATTTACACACTCATGCTATAGCAACTCGTCCTTTGTAAATGGTTGGCAGTGGTCGGTCTGACCGTTCCCATGCTATGAAGGTATATGTTTAGCACAACGCATGCATCACCCAACTACCCTAATATGAGTCCAGATTTGAATACCTTGGAATATGTATGGGACATCATGGACATCGAATTTTAAAAATTGGAACCTCATCCACAGAATCTTGTGAACTAATTTGGAGGCTGTGTGTGAGTGGCAGCAGCCACCTTGGGAACGAATTCATAGACTTATTGGAGGCACGAGGAGAATGGTCGACGCTGTCATCCGGGGCTCGTGGCGGGTACACTCGGTATTGACACTTTGTTGGTAAACTTTCTTGTCTTCTTGAGACCATAGTTAACAGTTTCAAAGAGAAAAATACTTTTCGGGACCATTGTCGATCTCCACAAAATCACAACCGTATGGTGGATCAATTTTTAAAATGAAATTCTGCATTATGAATCACATTTTAAAAAGACTGAAACATATTATCACTGATGACCACTGTGTTATCCCGTACTCAATATCTTCAGTTTTCATGACGGAGTAGTGTCAAACTCATTCCTGACTTGTGATGGTAGTTTGAAGTCAGACATATGAATAGTTCAGGTGACGCTTAATTAATTTCGTGTGTATAGTCTATCAATTTCCCTTCGTTTTCTCCAGAAGAACTGCTGCACCCCCTAAGCTGAGATTGTATGGGTACCTTGAATGTATCTAGCGGATAAAATGTTGTACAATTGGTCCTGACTACACCCCGTCAAATGTGGTTGTGGTAGACATTATCACTAATAACTTATCTAAAACCAACTTCTTCTCCAAAACCAGTTGGCATCATTCTCTTCCCACAGAGGTTATTCCCTACAGGACCGGAAAACTGTAGGGACTAACCTCTGTGGAAAGAGAATGGTTGGCATAGGATGTTCACATTTTCAGAAGAATATATTTGAAACGTGAAGGCTAAAGCTCACATTTGGGCATGACAGGCTCCAAACTTACACCTTCTTTTGTTTTCTCTCTAGGAATAAGTAATGCCTGGAAACTCATGTTTTGAAAACATCATCTTTGTTGGATGGAGAATAAGATTTGTAAATGTCATGCTACTCTTTATTTACGACTCCAAAATATGGAGTTGGCAGGGTGTAATTTAAAGGTTAGATGTCATGCCATATGGTCACATTCGGGTTCATTAAAATTGGATTTCAATTTGACATTTGCTCGAGTTCTGGAATCGGCCCATAAATTACTTATATAGCCTTCTGCTTTTTAAATAAACAGCCTACTTTAGCCCCGGCGGCCAGAATGAAAGTCTGCGGGGTTTGGGCCCCGAAGCGATGATCCCTAGCTGTGACTTCAAAGCGGATCGCCGCGCTGATGGCGGCATTGTTAAAATGGGTAAATTAAAATCATCTTAATAATCAATTGCAAGTGTATATTGTCTTATGTTAACCTCAATTGATTTATATAATGCACGTAGAATTAATAATCTGTCATTCTTAAGGAAATTGTATTACATGGGATCTTTAATGGCAATGATAAAATCGCCAATGAAATCATATTTGTCTTTTCGACAGCTTTTGGCAGCCTGATTCCATGTCTGTAGCATCATTAATAAGGAAAATAATAACGCATTGTATTTATAATTCGCTGGCGTCTCTTCACGGTGAAGACCACACTTTGTGTATCAGTTGATGGCTATTGCATTGATATTGCCGATGCAGATACCTGTTTTTTTCCCGTATAAAATATTGGTGAAGGATATGTGGAATGATCGTACGTCTTTGCTGCTAAACGAGCTTTTCTAAACTGTGCCGTTTCAGTTTGATTTTATTTTCTCATTTTGTGCTTATACAATCTCAGGATGACTTGTGCAGTAGAGTTGCCTCCCTTTGTCAAATTCAGTTGCTGTGCCGCTTCTTCCTCAGGTAGGTGTAATTATAAACGTATGAACAATCATTTCAACGAAAGAAGAGTCAGCTAAGCTGTAGGGAACTAACAATGAGTGTTTTCGAATTGGGACCAAGGTCCTAAATTAATATAGTATTGAAACTCTAGTGCTTATGATTCTAAGAGTTACTAAGATTAGTCTCAATGGAACATGGGAAGAGTGATGTCGGGTAAAGCTACGCACATAACATGGCAAGAGTTTAGGACCATTTATAAAAAAAAAAAAATAGTAAAATAGTATTATGTTGAAATGCTTTATCATGATATGAAAAGTAATTTTTCTATTGAACAGAGTAGATAATACACGTCAAAATGCTTTTATTTTCATTGGTCTGCAAATGTCGGCTAAAGATACGCAGGGACACTTTCATGATTTATAGGTTGTAAATTATTGTTTTCATTGGCTGTGGGCTTTCATAGATATGTTCAGGAAATGATTTAATCACTGATTATATATCTTTAAGCAATATGCATGTAGAGAAGAATGAATTTTATAGCAATGCACATATCTTTACCCTCCTCATATTTTTAGCATACAGTTGCACTTTCATCAAGCAATATTGAAATTGAGAGAAAAAAAATAAAAATACAATGTTACAAAAAAATTCAATATCATTCTTATGTTCTTTTTCATTATTTCATTTCTCTTATTTTATTATTATATATTCAATAACGTAAGGATGTTGTATCCTGATTGCTTTCTTCACAGGTTGGTCCACAAAGTATCTTACTCTTTGTGAAAGAGACACCTACCTTGTGGAAGAGACACCTACTTTGTGGCATCAGGCAGTTCAAAGGATTTAGATTTTAGGGAATGAAACATTTTCCTTGAAGTTGGCTTCTCCTGTTACCTGTTAGAGAATAGACACAGGAAGTAGGTTGTCTTATCATAGGTAACAAGGTAAGAGATTGAGATTTCTAGGAAAGTCAAATGACACTTGAGAGAAATCCGAGCTGTACAGCAATGACCGCACATGATAGCAGTGAGGAGAAAGAAACATTTACAGAATCTGGTTCTTTACAGCCACAGTTGAAAATCCATCCTGAAGAAAGACCTTTCAAGTGTAGTGAGTGTGGGAAAGCATTTACTCTATCAAATAATTTGAAGTCACACATGAGAATTCACACCGGAGAGAGACCATATGTGTGTGATCTTTGTGGTAAATCATTTACACGCTCTAATAATCTACAATCACACATGAGAATTCATACAGGAGAGAAACCCTTTGAGTGTAATGTATGCTGTAAAGCATTTTCCAGATTAGATAACCTGCAAACTCACATAGCAATACACACAGGGGAGAGACCGTATGTGTGTAGTATATGTTGTAAGGCATTTGCAGGGTCTATTGATCTGCAGAGACACATCAGAATCCACACTGGAGAGAGACCCTTCAAGTGTACCGAATGTGGCAAAACATTCACATTGTCTAGTGACCTGCAAAGACACACAAGAATTCACACAGGGGAGAAACCGTTCAACTGCAACGAATGTGGTAAATCGTTTGCACGATCTGGAGACCTGCAGAGACACATTAGAATCCACACCGGAGAAAGACCTCACAAATGTACTATTTGTGGCCAAACGTTTACAGGATCTTGTAACCTGCAAGCTCACATGAGAATTCACACTGGTGAAAAACCGTACAAGTGTACTGAGTGCGGTAGAGCATTCACAGTAGCAAGAACCCTGACAACACACATGAGAGTTCACACAGGAGAGAGGCCCTACAAGTGTAGTGAATGTGGTAAAACATTTACGCAGTTAGGGTCACTGCAAACACACATGAGGGGTCACACTGGAGAGAGACCATTTGAATGTAGTGAGTGTGGTAAAACATTTATACGAGCATGTGAATTACAGAAACACATGAAAATTCACATGGATGAGGCCGTGCAATCATTGCAAATGTCTTTAGGTACACAGAGGAACTTAACATTTGAAATAGACCATACACATACAATTAATGAAGTCAGTGATAGGGACGAGATACCAGTTAACACAGGTCACACCTGAGAGAGAGAGAGAGAGAGAGAGAGAGAGAGAGAGAGAGAGAGAGAGAGAGAGAGAGAGAGAGAGAGAGAGAGAGAGAGAGAGAGAGAGAGAGCGATAAGGCTGACACATTGTATACCATGGAAACATGTATATTTGCTGAATTGACAAAGATTAAGAAACTATGGTCCTGGACCTAGATATTCGACGCTTTCTTTGCACCGAGATTGTCGCAAGCCAACCTTATTGTATGGTACTTACGATTATCTTAGCTCGAACAGAGCTTCAATAATCTAGGGTACGAGAATTAGAATGTTATTCTCAGTTTACTGATAATGAACATTTTGTACTTAATTTATATCTTGTTTGCTTGCTTTTCTTACATCAATTTCAGGGCATTTCTAATTTAAGTGAGAGGAGTTGGAATAGCACATTGGATAGCATTCAACTAAGATCAGGATAAATGGTCGAATCCAACCATGGACTCAGAACCTTTGCCTTCTCAATAGAACTGCAGTTTTACATGCATTATATTAGGTTGTCATGCAATGCCACATTACAGCTCAGCATCACTCATGGTTCCCTGGTTCAAGCAGAGGATCTTAAGTTTCACTGCAGCTGTTGTGATATAAATTAAATACTTTTGAAAACGCTGCAGTGGTAAATTCCAGATCAGATCATCCCACCTAACCTTGACATGTAATGGATACAAAAGAGCCATGTTGAAAAAGATCTCCATTGTACATTCTGCTGTGATATATTCAAGTTTATAGTCAAAATGTATATATACATATTTCTCTGTACAAGAAAGTATAATAAATGTTTACCAATAATTATAGAGTTTCTGTATTTCACAGCATGAAAGAGTTGAAGCATGAATGACTGGAAGTCTGATTATATTAATATTAGTTAAAAAAAAGTTTAGGAATATTTAAAGTGAAGGATAAAACAAGACTGCTTCTGTATGAAAAGTAAGTCTGTGATGGAGGAAAATGTGGACGTTGATCTAGTGTCCTGCATTTTCTTCCCACAGAGATTACTCCACTCAATTCTTCTATCCCAACCTCTTTTGCACATGAAGTACTTTCTGTGATTAGTTGCATCACCAGTTAGTTGTGCAATCAGTAGGTTTCAAACGATCTGTTCCCAGTTACTGTTGGAATGATCAGAGTTGCTTCATCTGTGGATGTGTACACCTATCTCAGGGGTCGAAATTAACCTTTTCAAGTAGCCACTCGGACTAGTGCATTTCTGAAAGAACTAGTCCAGACTTATTCCAACTAGCCAAATATATCTCCAAGATCATTTCACCTCAAATTTTAACTAGTCCTCCGGGCTACGAGTTTTAACGCTCTACTATCCCAGCTTCTTTTTCACTAGCCATTTGTTACCGGACTAGTGCTAATTTCGAACCCTGTGTCTCATAGAAGACATAAGTTGGTTACAGATGTAACATGATGTTTGATTTGATTAAATATGAATGCTACCAGTGTTGCAAACTTGCACCGCATTGGGATTTGCGAGTATCATACACTATGCTCCATATGCAACAGAGGTTATGGTGGAACTAATGAGTGAAGTTACCTATTGTGAAGAGGATGAGTCCTTCTAAGAAAACCAAAAAGGGTCTTACTGATAGTTTGTGTAACTCAGGTATAACCATTTCAAACCCCAGGCTGTCAAGCAGAGGATCTCAGGACTGAAACCAATCATCATCAGTATGGACAATTTTAAATGTCAGCAATGCCGTATTGCCCTGAAAAACAAGCTCCTAAACTTCACTGATCTCTAAGAAGTCATGGATTTTCCATTAAAGAGCCATCAAGGATGTTAGTGTTTCAAATACAAAATTATTTGTGGAACATATACTTATAACGTCAATCGCTAGAGAAATCTTTTATCTACAACATGACATGTGATAAATAATGTTCATATCACGACATTCTAATGAAATTTGGTTTCAAAGAGATGTATCCCCTTCGACTTGCGCGCGCTAAGGGTATCTGACGTCATATAAACAGAATTCCCTTTATTGCATAAAACGTACGACACAACAAGCGTTTCCGAAGCGTGAAGACTCGTCTTTATAGCGCATGTCGCCATAGAAACGTAAGTGGTGCACGTGTTTCTCCTGCAAGTTAGGCTACCTTTGTCATACAATACTGAATGTGATGACTGTTTTGTAAAAAATGTTTCTAAATGTCCTGAGAATATAACAATTATTGCCTCTTTAATGTACTTTTTATTGAGATGAGACCAAATTATGACAAATATATTTTCATTGATTAAAAAAATTCAAACAAAATACCTATAGTTGGTTAAAACATTTATTGATATCTGTAGAAAATACATAATTGAATGAAATGGTAGATAAATAATCGCCAATATTTATATATTTCGGTTTCTTTCATTGCTCATAAACTTTGTTATTCTTTCGTGTCTGTTTATACAGTGTGTGAGCTAGACCACAATGATTAGCGCTTGAAAATAGTAGACTTGATCTATATTTAGACTGGAAAACATTTTTACAAATTACTGCAATTTCTCGGCTTATTTTGGGTCGGAAAAATCGGTGAAAAATTAAGTGTGGAGACATAGTTTGGGCAATTTTCCGATATGTTCATCAACATCCTTGATGGCTCTTTAAAGCATGTATCAATAATTTACTAACACCTCAAAAGCAAATGTATGTGATGTATAGGGTATGAGTATAATTTATGAAGCTTCATCTGAACAACATTTTCGTTTTACATTCAAAACTAATATTTTATCACATAGAGCACCTGTCATAAGAGTATGATGTCATCAACTCTGACTTCATGGCATTGTGTGTCTCCTGTGTAATATATCGTGACGAAGAATTGCAGACATGTTCACAAGTCGCAATATTTTTGGCCAAGGATTGAATCATTTATTCAACATAAGGGTAGTTGTTTTATTTTGAATATTTTATTCTGGCACTCCAATGAAATCGATAATCAATTATGGACAAGCATGGCCTCCCTGTCCTTGCCAGGCTAGTGTAACGTGAAACTGAAAATAGGAAAGATGTTGATCTCACAAATAGGTTTTTATTTCAATCACTGCTTCGGAAAATATTTATTCGAAACGATACACGCCATCACCAGATCCAGCAGTTGTCGGGGATGCGAATCTCTCGAAAGAGAGTTGCTTCGTTTGTATGACATACGTTATTTGGGAGTTGAGAGTTATATATGGTAGGCCTATAAAAGTGGCGTGTGGAGTGTACCGTGAACTGGCTCTGCGATATCGTAAATGAATGATAAAACATGACCCAAGGGAGTTATGATAAGTAAGGATGTTTCCCTGCATTCATAAGGTTTTGAAGTGATAATTTGCTGCAGAGGATTATGCGACAACTGCGTGTTCGATATTCAAGAATGTTACTCCCATTGCAATATTCAATGGAATATTCAATTCAGAACACAATAAAAGGAGTCTAGAGACTATAAGCTTCAGAAAGTCTATATTTAGACTAATTCGTGTGATTTATCCGTGTATTTTTCTGGGCGAAGAATCGTGTACATTTCAATGAGAAATTGTTCAATACTTTTATAAACAGGCTCAATAGCTCTTTAAATTGCCCTTGTTCTTCATCGTCTCAACTTTAAGAATGCTAATCAAAGAAAGATTTATAATTTCGAAGATTGCTGGCATGCAAAAAGATGGTATAATCCCATCCCCACCATCTCAAATTAAAGAAGTTGGCTACCCATAAATCAGTATACAATTCACTCTTCTGATTGATTATAGATCATGTAATAATTCTAACATATTTTTAAAACGAAGTCTATTGGGTATAAAATTATAGTGAAACTGATATTGCAGAATGCGGGTATTATTTATTTACCATACAATATTCATTGTGGTATTCAATTAATTGATACTACTCTTTGTCGATATTTATTACGCCAGTTACCCGATGTGCGTAAACGTTATAACAACTCAGGTCTTTGAAGGACACTTAGAAGTGGTATATATAAGAACATGGCGATTTTCTGGATAACTTCATTAATGTGAAAATACATGACGTTTCGGAGTACATACTCACTCCTTCATCAGACGGAATACTCACTCCTTCATCAGGTGGAGTACTCACTCCTTCATCAGGTGGAATGTGACATTACACCTGATGAAGGAGTGTGTATGTACTCCGAAACGTCGTGTATTTTCACATTAAAGAAGTTGTTATCCAGAAAATATTCCTGTTCTTGTTATAACAACTGTTAGCACGGTGGTCTTTAGGGAGAAAAACATATAATACTTTGCTCATTGAGTATCTGAGAGAAAAATGTGAATAGTGTGTGCCTTTATCTGGGATGAATTTAAAATTACCATCAACATGTTACAATAATCGAGCAAAATCTAACGAAAGAAAAGATTTCAAATTGACATTGTGCAAGATAATGAAAATTGCATTCAGTCATTGAGGCGTATGGCCACCGACTGTATGTTACATTGTAAACGTGTGTCACGACCACACTTTGTTGGAATAGGGACTCTTGTTGAGAACGGGCCGCGACAAACGTGTTTTCTTTCAGATAAGTTATGTGGCCTCCACGATTCGCCGGGAAATCAACATTATCAACTATAAAGCTGTATTCAATAATAACTTGATACGTAGCGGCATTATAACCCTTCTTATGACACACATACGGGCACTTACAGCTTACAGCACCCATGTGTAAGGCATAGCTAATACTTAAATGGTTTTCATATCGCCACTGTACAAATCACAGGACGAGTCAATGTTCATTGCATAAAAAATGTCAATATCAAGCATGGGATCCAAAAATGCATTATTACATACTGATGCCGTTAAATTGACACATGCTTTCAAAATACTTGAAGTTTTGACAGTTTGAGTTATTTCAATAATTTCTTACGTAATAACTTTAGTAGTACATGTACACTCTACACATATTACAAAGTCGTAACTCGCGCCAGTTTCGATCCCTTGCCAATTTTAAGCATACGTTTTCTTAAATGTTCTGTGCTAGACTATCAGAGCGCGCGATGAGGACAGTATTCGCAGCGCGTCATTACGCTACCACAGAACAGTGTAGGGTATGCAACAAGGATGGAAACTGGCGTGAGGGACGAGTCAACGGTCATTGCATGAAACATGTCAATATCAGGTTTATGGGACCCACGAGATACATTCACATAAAAAAAAATTTTAAAATGAGGTTTTGACTTTGATTTGGTTTTGATCTGTGTTAAATCAATGATTTGGTCAGTAGTACTCTGTAATAAATGCGCTGTCTATACACGTCGACCATTTTGCACATCATGGAACGATTCAATGGTCATTTTTTTGTAAAAATGTCAACAGCAGGTTTGGGATCAATTAAAGCGGGATGAAATGACATACGCCTTTAACGAAAGGTCTCAAAATATAAAATGAAGTTATGACTTAATATAATAAATTTAACAACCCAGCTGATGAGGTAGCAAGCATATACACATATACAATGGACATTCATGTATGTTCACAATAAAGGATTGGTTTTCTCGAAATTCTGGTTCTCTTTCAATATTTTTGGTAGAACCAATGATGACCCGTACATCAATCGTTTAGTAGTGTGATCAGTAGCTAGCTTCTTCTACGCTTCTGTACAATACCGGAAAGGTTCAATGAACAGGCACTGTCGCCTTTGACAAATGCTCTAAAATGCTTAGAAATTAACATGGGTTTTCCTGTCATTTTCTGTGTTAAAGCAATGGCTTGATGTTTATCGTATTCTGAGTAGAATGTGAATAAAACAAAATCATTTGTTTTGGAGAGAATTGCAATTCATCTATAGGTGTGTTGTACTAGTAACCCATTGGTTGAAATGAAATAAAATTTTACAAATGCTATTGTCATTTGTTTAATTGGATAACTGAACGTTTGAAAGAAGTATATTGAATTCAAGAAAACAAATATCGTTATGTATACAATCCCACTGGAAGCTTCATCTATATAAAAAACATAGTACGTACACTATGATACAAATAACGTACGCAACTTTGAGATATTGATTAAGGATCAAACCAGATTTAGTTGATATAGATATTGACAGTTAAACCATAGAATTTCAACAGTTTGATTAAACATTGTATCTACAAATAGAAACCGATAGAACCTGAAAAACTGTGTGATAAATACCCATGTGTTATGGGTCTTATGCTACAGCCACATGCAGTCACTTTAAAAACACCTATAACACCTGAAAACATAGTCTTACACTCAGACTCTGAAAAGGGTATTTATGTAATCAACATTTTATCAAATATTGAAAAGGAGACTATAAAACGATTTTTTTTTGTCTGTAAAAGAGGCTCCTTTTCAATATATTCTCTATCAAAATCTAAATGTTAAGAGTACTGAAAATATTTGCTTGTAAATCTTGTATATGAAATCAGAATGAAAAATCATTTTGATATAATATCAACTTATTAACTGACAAATATATGTAGATTTTGCAAAAAGGAATTATATTCTACGGGCCAATGCACAGATAATGATGTAGTCTAACACTTAGACTATAAAAATATTATTCTGAAAAGATCACCATTTTATCAACGGAGCGTCTGTTCTGAACATCCAATTTCTCATTTGGTCCTATTCAATATTAAAGAAAATGGTGATATTTCACGAATACATCTTGTTCAGAGCCCTGGTGTAAGACTAATAATGATGTTGCTGAATAACATTTATCGCATTGTGTAAGGTAATTTAATTCACTGACGCTCATGGTTAAACGGTTTAAAGGGAGGATAAAAATGTGATCAGATTGATCTACCTATGGTGATTAACGTGTCTGCTAACGAGTCACAGACCCCCAATTTCAGACAATTGAAGTAATTGGTAATAAAACCTACTGCATGTAAACAGTGAAGCGAACGGTAACTCATTAGCAGACACGCTAATCACCATAGGTAGATAAAAGTGATCTCATTTTATCCTGGACGCAGTGTCCCTTTAAAGTTACTATAGTTGATTCTATTCAATATATGAGTAAAGGACATTATCAGTGGTTGAGTTCCATGTCTGGTGTAACCCGATATCGTATTTGAAGATTAGTAAAATCGCTTTGTAACAATTATTTATTCCAGGGACTCTTTTTAGAGATATATGTTAACTTAATTAGTACATAACGTTAATTAACTAATATATAGAGTAGATATTTTATTTTTAAATCATGGACAGTGTAGGAGGCTGTGCATTCCTGAATTTATATTAATGTAAACTTGTTTTTCAACAGCGTATATAGTTTTGAAAAAGGAGGACATTTTTTATTTTGAGTATGTTCGTCTTGTTTCTTCAAGCCCTTGATGGTCTTGTGCGATTAACGAGCTAAGGGAGACAACTCATGATGGCAGGCTGACCGAGTGTCATGGCCTCCAAGTAACGAATTTAGATCAGTCCATCACGACTGATTTCGCAATTAATAATAATAGAGAAGACATGTGTCACTGGGTCACGACATGAAGTTGATGCAGAAGTTTATTTTTATACAAGCGTGTGCATGTAGTAAACCTTGCAATATTGAATCGACAGGAGCACACTGCACAATTTACGGGAACTGTGTTGAACACTGGTGAAGTGAAGTGAAAGGTTAGTGAAGTTATCTTTCTAGGCCAACGTTATGGATTACCTAACGTCGCCTGCAGCTACGTAACCAAAATAACTCGTCGAGAACGTCCTAAAGTTTTGGACTGAGGTCAGTTTTTGATATCGCTAAAGGAATGAGCTGATTGTTCTTATTTTAGGCCAATATTTTCATTTACACATGAACAGTTATCAGTATTAAATTACATCACGACAGAAAAACAATACAAATCTCTGTAAGTAAGTGTGTATGTATTCTATTTATTGCGACTTGCCCTTTTTCACTGCCATTGGCATTGTTATGATACATATTTACAGTGTAAGTTACCAAGGTGATATTTCTGTTATCATCTACTCGTTATCATTGTATTTGTATTACTTCTCAATCACCTATACATAATATGTATACAGTGATTGTTATTCTAGTCCAAAAATAACAGCTTTATTCATAAAGTTCAATTGAGTGCAACGTTGGCCTAGAGCATTATTTTCCTCATAGTACTAGCTAAGTATGCATAGCTCTGACCTCGTCAGAGCTATGGGACGGACCCTATAGCCGCAATGGTGGAAATCCTTTGTCGCACTTTCGCGCATCTGTGAGGCGTATTGCGCACGAAAAAAGTATATACATAATGTCTTTACACTTATGCCTACACGTACGCCCTGTTTTGGTTTTGAATTTATTCAGTAATTAGTACTTGCAAGCCATTTAAATATTCAGTCGATCTCTTGACAGTGGCAGCGGCCATTTTGAATCACGTGATTCCTTCTATAAATAGTAACGCACATGTCACTGAGATTGCATGTTGTTTACTTCAGTTTTCATGGGTTACCATACATTTCTAGCCAATAGAAAAGCTTGTATGGCGAGAAACGGAGCCTTCTCAACATTTTGACAACACAGACACATTCTAGGACACCTTAGAGACGATCAGCCTAGAAATGTATGGTAACCCATGAAAACTGAAGTAAACAACATGCAATCTCAGTGACATGTGCGTTACTATTTATAGAAGGAATCACGTGATTCAAAATGGCCGCTGCCACTGTCAAGAGATCGACTGAATATTTAAATGGCTTGCAAGTACTAATTACTGAATAAATTCAAAACCAAAACGGGGCGTACGTGTAGGCATAAGTGTAAAGACATTATGTATATACTTTTTTCGTGCGCAATACGCCTCACAGATGCGCGAAAGTGCGACAAAGGATTTCCACCATTGCGGCTATAGGGTCCGTCCCATAGCTCTGACGAGGTCAGAGCTATGCATACTTAGCTATCATAGTACCTGCCAGTAACTAACTGCTATAGTATTATACATCCTTGTCAGGAGAGAACATAATCACTGGTTATTTTAGTCAAATGAAATTATAATGTCACAAATATTATATTTTTTTCAATTATAACACTTGAATGTTGAGGTAAGGGAAGGGATTTTAAATATCATTCATAATAATTTCGACACATATATTGCAGTATATGATAAGTTAATTCACTACTTCATTATGCAAACGTTTTGAAAGATTCATGGGCTAAAGATAACTTACCTGGGGTACTGTAATATTGTGTAACTATGTGGAATATAAATTGAAATTTTGGGCTATATTGTGCAACAATGTTTCACATGTAATTTTCTTAGAAACTTCAAGCTATGAAGTGCTATAATGTGCAACAATGTAACATATGTACTGCTCTAAAGATTATTCAGTGTAACATTGTGTTACAATGTTACAAATGTACCATTCCAAAGATAATTTAATGCTATATTTGTACATTGTTGCACCAGCACAGAAAACTCAAAAAAAAAATCTAAGCCAGACTGGTAACTGAAACAAATTACCAGTCTGGAAGATATCTAGTACCTACATTCACAAAATGATTTAAATATTTTATTATTTGATAACTTACTGCAAGTATCATACATTTATTATAATACATTATCTGTTATTTGTCATGTTTCACTGATCAACAGCTGGCCTATTTACCAAATGTCAATGTTTCATTTGGTCTCACGGTACATATACGTTTAATCATCAGTCCTGTTTGGAAAAAGTGTTGTACTGTGTATAATATTGACTGACATACTAGATATCTGGTCGACATTTAGTTGAATTTCCGATAACATTCAACACACCAGTATTCGACTATCGATGGAATGAATTCGTTCTTGATAGTAAAGAGTTATTTTGTAATATGGTAATATGAATTAAAATTGATATTATGCTGATATATCCAAATTCAAGTAATATTTACTTGTATTGTCATATTGACACAAAATGAATTTACAAACATGACTTAAAAATATATTGTTTATGTTTGCAAAACAATGGGAGGTTGGCCTACCTTACAAAATTTTTTTTACAAAATAAATATTAATCTCTAAATGTTTGTTTGAAAAAAAAGCAGTAAGAATTATCAAATTCCCCAATGCCCATAGACAGTGACTTTGGTATTTGATAAATTGTTCATGAATTTGTCAAGTAAGTAAAGAATAATTATAAAACTGCATTCAGCAAAGTGCTATGGGGCAGATAAGCTTCTTCAGAAGTAAGGGGGGGGTGTACTTTACTAGATCTTTTTCTTTATGTCGAATGTGACAAATAGAAACACCTTACAGTACTTGTTCGGTGTAGGTGCATCCTCTCTCTGTCAAAAGGGGGTTAACGGGGTGCACCATTGTTTTGGCCTTGGTTTGTAAAAAATTCACATTAAAAGAGGGGGGGGGGGGGGGGGATGCGCACACTCCTGCACCTCCCTCTGTATCTGCCCCTGGTGCTTTTGAGGAAGTTAGAATTATGATCTAGATAGTTGAAATGAACTAAATGTTTATATTTTGAGACAGACTTTCCATTTTACATTCAAGCTCCATTCACAGTTTGTTGCAGGCATCACTTGTACATTAACGGCAGTGCAAAGAGTTTAAATAATTCGTTATACACTGATATGCTGATGCACTGGTTATCATAAATTTGACTTAATGTTTGACAATACTCTTACACATCAGACTGACGAAAGATTACCATCTCCTATTGTGTAAAATATGAAGTTTGAGAGTAAAATATCTACCCGACTACCGGACAGGCTGCTTTTGAAATTGAACAGTCCAACTTGGCAAGAGTTTCCAACGCTGGTTGCACATATACATGCATACTATTCCAATGATAATCCACTGCAAATTGTGTAACAATGTTTAACATGTTCTATTCTAAAGATAATTCAATACTATTGTTTAACATTGTTACACTTGATATGTTTCAAGGATAATTCACTGATATATTGTGTAACAGTGATTTATATTTATGGTTCAAAAGAAAATTTAGTGCCATATTGCACATGATTAGTTGCACATCATTGGTATAGTTTTAACATTCATCAACAACAATCCCGTTTAGGTTCTACCAAATACTAATTACAACATTATTTTACATTATTACATTATATTTGTGGTTAATTAATTTCTCTAAATATCTTGCCAACCTGCAGTCATAAACCTTTGATTTGTTTTTGTGCTTTAGTTGATTTCCTGATTGAAACTGACAGGGTAACACATGTGAACTACTCATTTTCAAAACTTTATTTCAGGTGCCAGAATGTCCCAAGTTGAGCTGTTTCTGTTCTCTGTTCATGGAAGAAATTGTCTAGCGTTCTTTAAATAGAAGCTAGCGGATCCACAACTGATATGGAATCAGGGGACAAGGACAAGTCTGGTCCACCCAAATGGAAAACAGGAGAGAAGACTGCCAAGACCTTTGACCCCACATTGACCTTAGAGAGGTCACAGTCGGATGCCTTCCTTGGGGTTCACAAAGTTCTAAAGAAACGAGGTCTAGAACAGTCTCTGTCTGCTGATAATATTGAGGAGAGAGATGAGGATACTCGAATCTCGGAGAGCACCAAGGTTTACTTTGACCTTTCTGATGTTGGCCCTGAGAGTTTTACAGCCTTTGATGATAGTAAAAATCTGAAAATTCGTTTAAAAATAAGCCCAGCTTTAGAACCGATCCCTCAGGAATTTGAGGATGAACTGGTTCAAGCTGAAGCTTTTCAGGACAGGCAGATGCTTTGTAGTTCCACCCAGGACTTTGTACCTGCATCACCTGATAGTGATGACTACGGGAATGGGGGTTCCTTCTATGCCAAATACCCGCTGCGCTTCCCCCATGGGTCATCACTACACAAGTACAGACATAACTTGAAGCTTAGCTATCAAACTCTGTCACAGAAGCTTGAGAGTTACATCATGGAGCTGAAGAGCTGTGATCTAGCAACCCAGTGCAAAATTCTAGTTCAGATTCTTGATGTGGTAGGCGAGGCTTGGGACACACCTGTATATGGGAGGGACCTGGCCTACGGGCTGTGTGACATTGTTCGTATGGAGGGTTTGCTGGACAGACTGGTATACAACTGTGCCACTCCTTCAAAAGAACTTTTAGTGGCATCAGTGAACCTGCTGGAACAGGTCATGTCCACAAAGAACAGAGAAAGAGTTGCCAAAATTGGTCTTGTAGTTGTTGTAAAGATGACCAAGAGTGTTCTAGGAAACAATTGCCTCGCCAAGGCCATGACTGGTATATTAGAGAACCTGTTCAAACTGTGTGAGGAAACTTGTGGAAAGGTGATTGCCCTAGGTGGTCTGGATGTGATTCTACATTGGTGCCGGTGTAGTGATAATCAAATCTTACGTAGATGTGCCAAAGCCCTCGCTAACCTCTCTCTGTTCGGAGGTGCAGAGAATCAGGAGGAAATGTCAAAGCGCAGAGTTCCGGAATGGCTCTTTCCGCTTGCCTTCAATTTGGACAACAGTGTCAGGTATTATGCCTGTCTGGCAATATCAGCATTGGTCGCCAACAAGGAACTTGAAGCATCAGTCCTCAAATCGGGAACCCTTGATCTCGTGTTACCCTTCATCAGCAGCAACAAGCCTTCAGTGTTTGCTCAGAGTGATATCACTCACAAGCAGGGTCGAGACAAGATCTGGTTGAAGCGCCTCATACCCCTACTGTTCAGTCGAAGACAGGAAGCACAAGCTCTTGCTGCGTTCCACTTTGCAATGGAGGCAACCATTAAAGCAGAACAGGGCAGGCAAGAGGTATGGTAGACTGACACTTAGTCTCTCAAATAATATATCTTTTGATTAGGTTGCAAAAAGGTATTATTTCCTGTTCATAGTTTTGTCTAGGATGTACTGTCAACATGTATATAAACTTAAAAGATTTCATTTGAATAGTGACATCTCTTTTGCAAAGAGTCCAAGATAAAAGTGAGAGTTTTATTAAAATTATTATCCATGACAATTAATGAAAATTATCTTTCTTCACTTATGTCATTATTTCCAGGGGTGAGACAATACAGATTTTTATTGGGATCCTTGAAAATTCGTAAATTATTTTTGCAGATATTTTATGAGATTGATGCAGTTCAACCTCTAAAGAAGATTGCAAGTAGTCCCAACACAGTTGCCTCCAAGTTGGCAGCGGAAGCTCTGCGAGTGATAGGGGAGAAGATTCCCCATCGACTTTCCCAACAGGTGCCCCTGTGGACGGTTAACGATGTAGCCTACTGGCTCTCTCAGGTGTGTATGGGATCTTGGTCTGGTCCAGCTTTAAATATTTGATTGATACAAATCTGTAAGAATTTGCAGGAAATCTTTTGAAATTGAAATCTAAAAGTTAGAACTCATATTGGTAGGATAAAATGGAATTCGAGGAAAAGCATTAGGGATGAAACGGGTCTCAGCTACATTAGTTGAACCACAGTATTTTGTCTTTGGTTTGTGCTCCGTGAATCAAAGTGTATTTTTGGTTTGTACCACATACCATATTTTATGTGACAAAGTCTTGGTTCCACTGGGATCTTTTTCGAGGATTTCTTTAATTTGGTGTTATAATTGACTAATTTGGGCTAACTTTTCACACTTATTTCATACACTGAAGTTCAACCTTGTCTTTAACTGATAATTGAAAAAGTAAATATAGAAAATTTTTGGTTTATTTCAGGTTGGGTTCAGTAAGTACTCTAGTCACTTTGAGGAGGCGGAGGTTGATGGTGACCTGTTGTTGATACTGACGGACGAAGACTTGAGGGAAGGGCTTCACATGACATCTAGCGTCGTACGCAAGAGGTACATTTTGAAACTTGCAATATGCTATTGATCTGTTAGGAAGGGATAAATAAGTGTTGTCCAAAATCAAGTGTTGGGAATTAACCATCTAATTATATAATCGATTTAATTGAGGCCTTCGATCGATTGATTATCAATGACACATTTCTTTACTTTACTTTGACTTATTATTTACATAATAGCATTTTCAAATTGATTTATGTCCATATCATACTGGAATAGTAATAGAAATTTGTACCAAACTAAATGATACTCTCAAAGCACAATGACTGTTTACCACTCTGGTCTAACCATGTTGCAATTTATACCACTTGAAGCGGACCACTTTATAACCTACCACTGGTTTCCAATTCCAAACAGAAGTACAATTTGAATAATCTAGAAGAGAGCAACGGCTAACTTTGCAACATGTGCTTACCCAAGTTGTAACATCAAGTTTTTTTCAAATTGCAATTATAACATGTAATTCTATATAAGTTGAAATTATCACAATTCCTAGCAGAATATCACAATCCAAAACGTAGCATGAACTTAGAAAATTTATACCTGACTTACCAGGTAGATATTATTTTCAAATCTATTAACTAACACAATGATGGCATTAACCACAAATCCCTCCTTGAAAATATCTAGATCTGCTCTGAACTAACATAATTCCTTATCAATTATGCCTATCGATGACAAGCATTATTGATCAAAATCAAAATGGCAAAGCTGAAATTAGTCACATCCTGTATCACATTCAGATTTCTGCGTGAGTTGAAGTCTCTGAAGATCTCTGCTGACTACTCCTCCTGTGATCCAAGTGGCCTTGACCCCTGGCTGATGAGTCTGACCCCTGACCTCTCCCAGTACACCTACTACATGTTGCGACAGGGCGTCGATAAGTTCATGCTTCGATGCTTGACAGAAGAGGAGTTGAAGTGTGAGTGTGGCATCAACAACAGCATCCACCGCCGCAAGATCGTCCACAACCTAGATGGTCAGTAGTTTAATGAGTTTGATTATTTGTCAACTTGTTGTCAACAGATCTTTTCCTTGGTCTCTTAACCAGATGTGTTAATATTTTGTGTTAAAGTTAGATCAGCATCCACAAGAATGTGCACAAGCTGAATGGTTTGTTTATGAATGTTTTGTAAAGCAGTGGTGGATCCAGAGTATATAGGGGTTCGGGCAACTTGCCAACACAAGGCATAACTCTTGCCAGTCTCCATCACTGACTGATTTAAGCCTGGCATTTTATCCTTAAGGTGTCCATGCTAGGAAATCGGAGCCCACTATGCATTTCAGGTCCACTATCTTAGCAGTGTGAGGGAAATACTGCAAGGCTTAAATCAGTTTAAGTTAAATGCCTAGTAAATACAAAACATGAACTTCAACTATCATGACAACTTCCAAACGCAAGGCATAACTCTTGCCAGTCTGCATTACTGGCTGATTTAACCCTTGCGGTATTTCCCTCGCTTTGTTGTGTCAAGATATTGAATCGCTGCACTAGAAATGCATAGCGGGCCTGGATTTCTAAACACAGATTTCTTAAGGAAATACTGCAAGGCCTAAATCAGCCAGTAATGGAGACTGGCAAGAGTTATGCCTTGCATTGGGAAGTTGGGGTTCAGAAGGTTTGAATCCCTCATTTTGAATAAATTTGCATGTAATCCCCAGATTAGATCCCCTTTTCAAAACTCCTTGATCCACCTATGTCAAGCACATTTATTGTTATGTAATAACTAGTAATGATACTCTCTTTGTGTAATGAGTATCTATTTGTTCAACCATTCAATATCAATATTTTTATGCAGATCTATCAAGTCCCCATGCAAGTCATCAAAATCTGGCCCTCCCCACGGGCGATCTCTCCTCCAGTATTGGCAGCACCCTGAAAGCTAACGATGTCTTCCTGTCCTACCGTCGGTCTAACGGCTCGCAGCTCGCTAGGTAGGAAGAAGTATTCAGAGCTTTCTGTGAACAGTTTGAGATGAGACTTAACCTTAAAAATGTTTCCTCTACCTTAGCCTTTTTCTTTGATTATCATTTTTGTAAGGAGCATGTTTATACACGAGACACAAATGTTCCATAACAGGTAGTAGGATTTCTTACTTGGTCCATAAAGATACTTGGAAATCCATACAAGCGTTGCTAGTGTTCCTTAGAGACACTTCTTTAGTGTTGTGTATTGTGGCAGCATACTTTTGATTGTCATTTGAGAACAGAAAACAGAAAATACCGAAAAAAGTATCTCCATAGTGAAGGCTGTTGTTTTTTATTCACAAGCACCATTGCCAAGTTTCCAGAGCATTGTTTTTATTCAGAAAACAAAGTAAGCTGTACAACCAATACAGAATCGTAATAGGTCTATAAATTCTTCCCATCTTTCTGCAGTCTACTGAAGGTCCACCTACAGCTACGAGGTTTCTCCGTCTTTCTTGACATCGACCGTCTCCGAGCGGGCAAGTTTGACGAGAACCTCCTGCTTAGCATCCACCTGTCGCGGAACTTCATCCTCATCCTGACCCCCAACTCACTCGACCGATGTATCGGAGATAACGGACAGGAGGACTGGGTGCACAAAGAGATTGTAGCTGCTCTGGAGAGCAACTCAAACATCGTCCCTGTCATGGACGACTTTGAGTGGCCCTCGTTGGACCAGCTTCCTGAGGATATGAGGGGCGTGGTCAGGTTCAACTGTGTCAGGTAGGATGCATGCAACATTTTCTGAAGTGAATTAGAAGTTCACTATTTTTTAAGATTATGAGTCACCTTTTGAATACTCGAATTCCATTTGTTTGAGATAACATAATAAATATATATTCATATAACACAAAGAAGTTCACAAAATCAATGTTCTTTTGTGTTTCAGGTGGGTTCACGACTACCAGGATGCGTGTGTGGACAAGCTGGAGACCTTCCTCACTCCGAAGAGTGGGGTGGTGAGCAAGTCGAAAGTTCCTACTCTGGGGACGTCATCTTCCCACAGCAATGTGTCCTCACCCTCTCAGGAAGACGGTCACCACCGACCTGCATCCCACAATAGTTGCCACTCTCTCCAGGATGTGGCTGGCCACAGCAGCCCTTCCTAGACCATCTCACTACCCCATATAACTCCATACCCCACCGCACTCCATGCCCCATCTCACTCCATACCCCACCTCACTCCATACCCAACCCCACCCATCTCCATACCCCACCCCATTCCATACCCCATTCCATTCCATACCACACCTCACTCCATACCCCATCTCACTCCATATCCCAGCCCACTCCACCCTCTGCCGTCTTTCATGTAGTTAGTCATTGGTCAGTATATTCACATGTTTGTTGGAGTTAGTCACAAGCAGCAGCAGCAGCAGTTCAGTGAGAGAACATACCTCATCTTCTATATTGTCATGTGTATAAGTTTGTCACTTTATCACACGTTTTACAGAGAGAATGCATGGTCATGTTATGGATTAACTTGAAGTGCACGTTTTAAGTAAAACAACATTTTCATCCTCTTTCTCTTCTCATTTGTATCATTTCATTTATATCACCCCCAATAACTTCCCCCGCAAGTCATTACTGGCACCTGTCTCCATCACAAGCTAACTTCAGCCTTGCTGCATCATGCTACCTTTTGTGTAATAGCTTCTCAATGCACACTATGAAGTTTGAGTGCAACATGCTGACAAGCTGGCACAGAAAAGTAACAAAATGCAGCAAGGCTTAAATTAGCCAGTGATAGACACTGGCATTGACATTTTTGACTTGGGGAGAACTTAGACTCCCCAAGTTGAACTTCATTTCCAGAATTTTATTTACATTATCATTATCTTATTTGTTGGTGATACGTCAACAGTTCATTCCCTCTTTCATACGTCACAATTTTCTCTCTAGTCCCATTTCTCCTTCAAATTTATTCTGCTTTCTTTTTTTTATAATTTATTTCTTTTTCAAATACATAGACATATAATACATATCTTATTCATAATACAAAGGTAAAAAACGTAAGCATTTTTAAATATTGGTACAGACCAACTGCAAACTAATTTTACATAAAAGTATATATAAGTTCACAAGTTCTTTTTTTCCTGGCATCATACATTCACCGAAGTTGCA
Source organism: Gibbula magus (assembly GCA_936450465.1). Taxonomy (NCBI): domain Eukaryota; kingdom Metazoa; phylum Mollusca; class Gastropoda; order Trochida; family Trochidae; genus Gibbula; species Gibbula magus. The sequence continues at coordinate 70,535,217 of OW388295.1, forward strand.
GTGTGTTTCAATCTTTAAAAAAGATTATGGCATACAGACCAGAATTTCATGAATTTTGAGTAATTGCAATTGGAGTAACATATGAGTTTATCAATCTCTGCTTTCTTTACGACTCACTTTTGCAAATCCTTTTTTCATCTAATGTATTCTATTTAAATCTATAGAAGTGCCCATTCATTTTCTTAAATCTCATTCTTGTCCCTTCTTTGTCACCTGCAGTTCATTTTCAAGCACAGGCAAATGTCTGTTAGTAAAACAAGTCCAATTTACTTGTTCTCTGAGTAAATCATTTCCTCTGTTATGCTCAACCCAGTTCATCCTTCTTTCACTCTTTTTATTATTAATCATGCTTCCATTGTCATAATTCACATCCTATTACCCATATCTTTATTCTGTCATTTTATCCAAATTTTATCATAACCTTTCTTTTCATAATATATTTTCTGACATCATCTCTTCTTAGCCTATTTCCCAAACATTATCATATTTTGTACCGGTGTAACAGGTGTATCTCTGTTTATGAGATAAGCATAGCCCTTTCATTGATTAAGATCTTAATTATGTATGTCAAATGATGCAGGTTTGCTTCTGTTTTAAACTTTTTTCTTTAAAAAATGACACATGACATCAGGTTTAGTTTAACCATTGTCATTGGTGGATCTAGAGTGTTACAGGCATGCACAGAGAGATTAAATATACTGTAAATCCTTGAATAATCGCTGGGTCTGACCCTCTTTGAAATAAATAGTTGCCCGCCTTGAATAATCACCGTGTTAAACTTAGCAATTAGTAAATCTAATGGGCATCTACTTTTCAAAAATACTTTCAGCATGAGCAAATTTATGCAATTCATTAAAAAAATATTCATAATTGAAAACACACTGCAATGATTTTGATTCTGATTTTGTTACAATTTTTTTAAATTGCATATATATAAATATATATTTTGCCTTCAAATAAAAAATCACCTGCCTAGAATATTCGCTGGGTCAAATCAATGATTGAAAATAATAATCGCCGGATTATTATTCAAAGATTTATGGTTCTACCTACAGCTCTTGTGTGTTAATTTCTGGGTTGTTTGCTTGTCAGACGTGATAAGATGGAGTGCACTGCCTCAAAACAAAAATCCTGGATCCGCCCCTGATGTTTGTTTCTCTGCCAAACATATATATGTGAAATGTCTCCTAATTCCGTCCTTTCTCTGTCTGGTGTGTAAGAGACACACTTATTGACTCACTGTAGCAGAGCTCTCTTTGACTAAGATGGATTGTGACTCATTGTGGAAACCATGGGTTATTGGTGCAGTCAGAGACCATAAAATAAAGGGACTGGACTCAGCAATAGATTATCATTAACTATGTGTGCCTCGGCCAGATGTTTTAATTAACCCGACTTGAAGCCCTGCTGTGATTGCAAATAGTCAACACTTGAAACACCATGTAACATTTACAATACACCACATGAAACTTTGTCATAACTTTATTTCATACATCCTGGTAACCAAGGAAATATTTTAATATTAAATGAGTTATATAAGAGAAACAAAATCGCCACTTTTGAATTTTTCCCGGATGCCATCTTGTTCTAGCGAGGCACACAAATATTCCCACCTGTTGCTGAGTCCAGTCCCTTTATTTTATGGTTTCTGGTGCCGTCAGCACACCGAGGGCTTTGTAGTAGGGCTGGGAAGGGTGAGCTTCAGGTTCCACTCGCACAAACCCCCTTATCCTAAGGTAATCATGAGTAAATTACAACAGTCTGGGCTAAGATAACCCGTAGTCTAAGGGAGTTCTGAGCTCAGTCACACCACTAAGTTTGTCACATTTACAATTTAACTTTTACCTTTTACTTATATCTCAGTCATTTAAACTTAAAGGGGCAGTAGCACGTTTTTTCTCTGAAATAAGTTGATGAAATGTATTTGAAAAATAATGTCACCAATAGTAAAACACCATTCTGTCTGTGAAAAATCAAGTTAAAAAACGAGTGTACATGGTTCCGTAAAGCCATGGGAATTTTTTTTTGTGTCATTTGAAAAAATAAATTGTGTTCACAATAAAATGGCCGCCATGCAATTTGTGCTTTATACGCAACATAGTTATTACCACTACGGATAATTGGTCTGTTTAATACAATGTTTTACCCTCTAAAGTAAATATAAATGACATAAACTATCATTATAAATGAGAAATCTAAAAAAAGTAAAATTTGCGAAAAACGTGCTACTGCCCCTTTAACCTGCTCTCTATTCACTCTAACTCTCTCTGTCCTCTGGATGAATTGCATGACTTGTTCACTGTGTACAGAGAAGTCTGCTCTCAATAAGATTTAGTTGCTTGTTAAATTTACAGCTAAATTCTGTGAATTATTTTTTTGAATTTAGTTCTAGTAACTTTGTGTTCCTAGATGCATTTCTTACATTTTACTTATCTGAAACAAACAGTGTATAATGTATACACCTTCTCTGTGTTTAACTTTTATCAATCATTTATGACTTTTACACAGTTTGAGATATTTTTTCTTCCTTTTGAAGAAATTTCAATTCACGGTTTGTTTAGTTTTTCTCTTGTCAGTTGAAAAAGGCTCAAGATTTTACACATCTCGTAAATTTCACATTTATCAGAATAAGTGTAGTTTTATTTTACAAGTGCAATAAGTTGTTTTATTAAAAATTTACAAAAATTTACTGGTCATTTTGTCGATGTTTTTAATGAGATTTTAAAAGGAGGTCTAGAAAGACAATATTGCATTGTGTTCATGTAGATACCGAAAGAAATATTTAACTGTTGAGATAAAGGGAGAAATTTAACTTCTTTATAGTCATTTTAGAAGTTATTATGATGAAGTAGAGTTCTATGGATAGTCAGTTGCAAAATTGAACATTGACTGTTTTGCAATGTAATTAATAAATACTAATCTATAATTAATGAAGAGTCTTGAAAAGGAAAAAAAAACAGGCAATGATATTATTCTTCTGGCAAACCAAACTTTATATAAATTAATGAAATGAAAATAATATCAAGTGTGAATAAAAAAAAAAGGACTGTCTATATACTATTCAAATATTTATATATTTTTGTTTGTTTACTTTCAAGTAATAAGTGCTAATAAAATAGATTTATTTTAGAGTGCATTGAATGACATTTGAAGTCCTGTGTACATTTGATTGTGTGTATATTGATAGTGTTTTTAGCAGGTATTTCTTAGATGTAGTGTTTTATACATGGTTAACTGATTTTGCACTGACGTAATTTGGAACTTATTTATGAACTGACAGCTGTGTGAGCCTTAGATTATTCCACTTTTAGACTTCACCCTCATGTACATACTGTGTTATTATGCCCAACCTTATCAGGATCTGTCAAATTGTATCAACATTTGTAGTATAAAATGTGGACCTCTATCACCTATTTAATGTTTCACAAAATCATGTGTGCCAAACATTTCTCTTATAATAATCTAATGTTTTCAATTAGTTTGTAGTTATTTGAAAAGTTCTGTTATTTGTAAGACATTTTCCATATGAAGGTCATGAAACAGTAGCTCTTTATTAACTCAGCTCTTCAAATGTGCTATTAGCAACATTGTCTGAACGAGCATTATTAGTCACTCTTTGAGGAAAGCTCCACTTCCATGACTCGGTAACAATGTAGGGTAGTCAGACTGATTGAAGCAAGCTTGTTCGTCTATGAGAAATGCACAAAGGCACAAATGATTTTATACTCATGTGTTCAAAGCCACAACAACGTGTACTGTCGATGGGGTGCTAGGAAGTATGTCACAGAAGACAATCGACCCTCTATTAATCTTTATAACAATAGGAGGTTGATTATCATGTACTTGCTTAAATAATCGACAATACACGTTTCTGTTCTTAGCTGTATCCCAAAGAAAAGAAAATTATGCAGTACTGCTATTTTAATAAATTCAAATTTTGAACCACAGTTTACAGATTTTTACCTCTCACAAATGTAACTACTTATTGTAATGTTTTAAAGGATTGCTGTACAGTGTGGGATATGATATAGATCTATGGTCGGCCACGGCCGACACAATAAACTACACTTTTTGCTGTCTTCCCTGTCTCTGTTGTCTGTTCAGACTTCTTACCCTGGACATACACCGGTAGTATAACTCCGCTACAAAGTAGTTGTAGGTATATGGCTGTCATTACATCCCACTTAGGCCTCGTTGCTCGAAGCAACAATTCATTTAAGTGTCCTGTTCATTATTGATATCAGGAAAGTTTCGTCCAAACAGTTCTGATATCTGATACACGGAAACTTAAAAAAATAGAGCCATGGGCTCTGTAGCTCATCAGTATTTCATTGATTTATTATCTAAGGTTGAATATCTAAGCTATCTCAAGTAATACATTGTTAACAAGCAAAATAATATGGGTTTTAGATCAAGACCCCTGTGACCCACATTTGGAGTCACAGGGTAAACCAATCCTACAATCAAGAATCACCTTTGACCAAAGAATCTCTACACCACATTTCTCCTTTCTAGAGCTTTACATATAAACTGGAGAAGAAGATGAAAATAGGTTTTCGGGTCATGACCCCGTGACCTAGATTGGGGTCATGGGGTCACAAAATCTACAATTTAGAATCCCCATTGGCCAAGGAGTCTGCACACAACTTTTCAGCTCTCTAGACCTTTTTTAACTGGAGAAGAAGATGAAAATAGGTTTTTAAGGATGTGACCTCTGTGACCCCATTTGGGGTCACGGGGTCACGAAATCTACAATTTAGAATCCCCATTAGCCACGGAGTCTGCACACAACTTTTCAGCTCTCTAGATCTTTTGGAACTGGAGAAGAAGATGAAAATAGGTTTTTAAACATGTGACCCCTGTGACCCCATTTGGGGTCATGGGGTCACGAAATCTACAATTTAGAATCCCCATTAGCCAAGGAGTCTGCACACAACTTTTCAGCTCTCTAGACCTTTTGGAACTGGAGAAGAAGATGAAAATAGGTTTTTAAGGATGTGACCCCAGTGACCTAATTTGGGGTCATGGGGTCACGAAATCTACAATTTAGAATCCCCATTAGCCAAGGAGTCTGCACACAACTTTTCAGCTCTCTAGACCTTTTTGAACTGGAGTAGAAGATGAAAATAGGTTTTTAAGGATGTGACCCCTGTGACCTCATTTGGGGTCATGGGGTCACGAAATCTACAATTTAGAATCCCCATTGGCCAAGGAGTCTGCACATAAAATTTCAGCTCTGTGGAGTTATCGGTTCTGGAGAAGAAGTCGAAAAAGTGAAAAGTTTACGGACTGATGGACGGACGGACGGACGCTGGACGCCATCCCATGCCATAAGCCCATCTGGCCTTTCAGGCCTGATGAGCTAAAAATAGAGCCATGGGCTCTGTAGCTCATCAGAGTTTATTTTGTTTGATGATGAAGACAGAAATATGTTGTCTCAATATAATGTACAATCTTATTCTTGAAATTGAGAGAGAGCACTCAGCAAGGTCAACACACAGGAGATTATGCAATATTCTGACCCCTTGGCTCTGGTTACAAGCCAGCTGTGTTTTTTGTGTTTTACCGCCAAATTATGTAATATACTCTTGCTTGCACTAAACACTGGCAGCACTGATCTAACTGTATAAGGTTTAAAGAGAACAGGCAATGTGATGAATCTAATGGTACAAAGTACAATTTAGAATCACCTTGGCTAAACAATCTCGGTTCTAAGCCTTGTCATCCAAACATTCTGAACAAAATATTCCTTCTAGTTTGTTCTGGATGAAAACAGGATTTTAGGTAATGGCCTGTGAGGCCCTTATTTGGGGCCACTGGGTCACCAAATCTACAATTTAGAATCTCCATTGGCTAAAGACTCTTTACACAACATGACAACCTTCTAGGTCTTTTCGTTCTGGCGGAAAAGATGAAAATAATCTTATCTTATCATTTCATAACCAGTCATATGCAGTTCACATATCTCATGTAAAATAAAAGAATTCTTAACTCCTCTTCAATTAAGTCCTTTGTGGCTTGTCACAATTTTCAGTTCATAGGCTATTCAATAGTTCTAATTTCACATTGATTACATCAATTTGACAAACGTGTCCACAATGTAGATTGTTATCTCAAGTCGACATATATTTAAAATCATTGTGATTGAAGTGTCATAAAATATCAGCTCAAAATTCATTTTCAAAGGTTTTTTTAGGCTGTGGCCCATATTTGGGGTCACAGGGTCACCAAATTTACAAGTTTGAATCCCCATTGGCTAAAGAGTTTGCATACAATATTACAGCCTTCTAGATCTTTTTGTTCCGGAGAAAAAGATGAAAACAGGATTTTAGCTAATGGCCTGTGAGGCCCTTATTTGGGGCCACAGGGTCACCAAATCTACAATTTAGAATCTCCATTGGCTAAAGACTCATTACCCAACATGACAACCTTCTAGGTCTTTTCGTTCTGGAGAAGAAGATGAAAATAATCTTATCTTATCATTTCATCACCAGTCATATGCAGTTCACATATCTCATGTAAAATAAAAGAATTCTTAACTCCTCTTCAATTTAGTCCTTTATTACTTGTCACAATTTTCAGTTCATAGGCTATTCAATAGTTCTCATTTCACATTGATTACATCAATTTGACAAACATGTCCACAATGTAGATTGTTATCTCAAGTCGACATACATTTCAAATAAAGTGAATGAAGTGCACGTAAAATATCAGTTCAAAATTCATTTTCAAAGGTTTTTTAGGCTGTGGCCCATATTTGGGGTCACAGGGTCACCAAATTTACAAGTTAGAATCCCCATTGGCTAAAGAGTTTGCATACAATATTACAGCCTTCTAGATCTTTTTGTTCTGGAGAAAAAGATGAAAACAGGATTTTAGGTAATGGCCAGTGAGGCCCTTATTTGGGGTCACAGGGTCACCAAATCTACAATTTAGAATCCCCATTGGCCAAGGAGTCTGTACATATAATTTCAGCTCTCTGGAGTCATTGGTTCTGGAGAAGAAGATGAAAATAGCTTTTTAGGTTATGACCCCTGTGGCCCTTATTTGGGGTCACAGGGTCACCAAATCTACAATTTAGAATCCCCATTGGCCAAGGAGTCTGTACATAAAATTCCAGCTCTCTGGAGTCATTGGTTCTGGAGAAGAAGATGAAAATAGCTTTTAAGGTTATGACCCCTGGGGCCCTTATTTGGGGTCACAGGGTCACCAAATCTACAATTTAGAATCCCCATTGGTCAAGGAGTCTGTACATAAAATTTCAGCTCTCTAGAGTTATTGGTTCTGGAGAAGAAGTCGAAAAAGTGAAAAGTTTACGGACGGACGGACGGACGGATGGACGGACGCCATCCCATGCCATAAGCCCAACGGGCCTTTCAGGCCTGATGAGCTAAAAACTAATAATAAGTTACAGTTTATCAACGCCAATGACATAATGATTGAGCTTAACGTTTGATTCACTAAGATCAAGGCGTAACAAGTGTTTTCCACTAACATGGCAATGTCCCCCACCTCCAACGTTGAGTCCAGTATGACACATTTTCTAAATGTGGTTCTTCTTATATTGCATTTCTGGTAAAAAATGTCATTATGGCATCAAATGTGAAGACATTGGGTGCTAAGGTTCATGACATAGCATTAACAAGAATGTGGTCACAGTGTTATGCACTAAAAGTTGACTGGTGTCTGCATAATTCCCTAATGACAGATGTCACCAAATTTCAAGATAATGGATGCTAAGGGTTACTAACAAGAGACTGAAAGCCGGTCAAAGTGCCGTGGTGACCTTGAAAATAAGGTCAAGATCACCCAATTCTACTGGTGTCTGCATAGTCACCCATTTTAGGCTGGTACAAAAATTGAAGACACTGGGTGCAACAGTTCATGAGATATGACGTTAACAAGAGGCTGAAAAACTGTCAAAGTGCCTTGGTGACCTTTTAAATAAGGTCAAGGTCATGCAATTTGAGTGGTGTCTGCATAGTCACACATTGTAGGCTGGTACAAAAATTGAAGACACTGGGTCCATCAGGTAATGATACATCGTGTTGACAAGAGTTCGAAAAGTGGTCAAAGTGTTGTTGTGACCTTGAAAATAAGGTCAAGGTTAGCAAAATCGACTGGTGTCTGCGTAATCCGCCATTGTAGCCTGGCACCCAATTTGAAGACTTTGGGTCCATCAGGTAATGATAAATCATATGTTAACAATAGTTCGAAAAGTGGTCAAAGTGTCATATTGTGATAATAAATTTACATTGCCACTCAATGTGAATATTATATAGAACTGTGAAATTTAACAACCTTGTTGAATTATCTATATTTTATACTGAGAGTCAAAACTTCAACAAGGCTATTTCTCAAATTTAGTCAACCCCTCTCTACAAATTAGTAGAGGAGGCAGGTAGTGAAAATCCATTACAATTTCACAATTTCATATATAATGCTGATATATTCCCGACGTGTCTGTTTACCTCTAAGCTTTACTACAAGTAAATGAGGCCCCGAGTCTCACATTACTGAGACCCCTAAATCCTTAAATATCTTAACAAAACACAACATTGTTTTGAACTCTAGCTGTATTCAGCTTCCTTTCTCTGTTGTATGCGAAACAGTGTATTCAATTTGTAATACATAAACCCTAAGACGTGTGCAACAGCTATAGACAACTTTATTGTCTAGTCTGTACGTTGTCAACTCATTCTGCTATTTGTCCCGGATTACACTGGTCTCGAGGCAGTCTTCTGCAGACCCACAGCCTTCTCTATGGCATCTCCATCCCGAGACGTGTCTTCCGGAACCTTAAATAGCGTCATTGTGACGTCAACCAAATAGCGTCATTGTGACGTCACAATAGACACGGGCGTTCTTCAGCACTATATAAAGATTCTCACTTCTCTGTAGTGTTGCCGAGTGGGAAATCAGCTCCGATGGAAACCGCTCATAAGATCTCCAAGAGAAGAAGAAGCTGTAGTGTCACTTGGTCTGATGAGTTTAATCCGAACGAAACCGGTAACGACTCTACGAACACCAGCCCGTCTGGTCACGGTGGGCTCCAACCTATGTTTTTGTAGTTTTGATCAAATCATGAGCAATTTCTGTACAATTGCCAGATTGTCCTTTCTGAAGGTAATCTCGGAAACTTCACCCCCTGTTTTCATAAACCTGCAGTGGTAGCATGTTCATACAAAAGACAATGCATTGATGTCTGACTATTTTAAAGCTTTCTCTTTGAACAGTGATGGGAGTAGGGGTATTTGAGTGAGCTATGCCCACTAATTCTCTTATTCTCAGAAGGAAAATTGGCACTGGTGGAGAAACTCCTGTTTGTGAATTTATGCTATCAATAGTCATAAAATTGGAATGGAATGACAACAATAACTTGCAGAGATTTGAAGACTTTATTTATGAACATGTGTTTCTGCCGCCTCCAAACATTAGTAGCAAGCAATGCTTACAAGAATTGGGTAGATGCGGTGGAGTTCAATTCAAATGAGGTTTGACAAGCATTTGACATTTTCTAATGGAAACATTGTAATATTTGTGGCAATATGGTAGGTCGTTTCATAGATCTGGTGCTGCTAGACGCGGACGAGCTAGATAATGGCGCACGTTCAACAGTTAGTCTGGGCTTATTGCTTGAGTTTACTGCAAACTGATTATTAGATTCAAACTTGTGACAAATTCTTGCTGTTGCTGGTTTCAAATATTCTGTCCCTGTGACCTGCAAACTGAATACCAGATATACCATTGTGAATATTCATTGGTTGAATGATAATGAACCTGAAACAATACCAGTTTGAACGTATTCAACTTTAATGGCAAAATCAAATAAAATGCTCCAAAAAAAAGTTACCAGGTTTTGGGCTGTCAAACACTGTCATTGGCAAAATCTAGCAAACTGTCCATAAATGAAAATGGAATTGCACCCAAACTTTACTGCATGTTCAACTCTTGTCTACAAAAGGTAAAAGGACCAAACCCCTGGTGAATTCTAGACATCAAAGTTGAATATGTTACCGCTGTGTTGTTGTGCCACTGATTGTTTGATGAAAATTTGCTTGACCACTTTGTGTTCTTCTATTGCCATCAGTAAAGTTACAAGATGTGATCTAATTTCAATCAAATTACAGTTATAAATATTTAAACATATTCCATTTACTGCCTGAAAGTTACCCGATACAGAAGCATGACACTGCAACGCTCATATTGGAAATCAGGCCAAAATATCTTGGTCAAATTCACTTACCAACAATGGACACATGCTATCACAGGGGTTAACAAATCTGTTCAATAAGTCATTGACCTACAACAGGCTCTTGCACCAAGTCACAGACCTCTGTTGTTTTAAAAAAATAATTTGTTGACATTTTGTTCGAATTTCAACATTACTTTTCTGAGGCTGTCACTCATCAAGGGCAAAATTTGACAGTTGGACTTGCAGATTTTATCAGTCTGATTAAAATCGACCTTGTTCCGAGGAATAAAATTTGCAAAATTTTGCATCTACCGGGATACGAACAGGTTCTGTAGATTCCTCGCCACAAGGTCTGAGAACACCCTGTATAGGCGTGTGTTCAGAACCAGTTTAGCGCAGCCAAAACCCAGTCAAATAGCTGACCAATCACATCATAGTATTTAAACGGTCGCGGTTTTGAAAGCATTCGGAACAGACAAAAGGATAGCTGTTTGGAGTTATCTGCCCCTAGTTTCTCGCACCGAAAGCATTTGTTGGGCATCTTTTGATTGGCTAGCTGAATTGCGCCCGAACACGCTAGTGTACGGGGTGCTTTCAGACGGTTTGGCGTGGAAACCTACGAACGATATGAGTTCGTATCCCGGTAGATGCACTATTTTGCAATTTTTTTTCCACGGAAAACCGTCGATTTTAATCAGATTGAGATTTTATAATCCCTGTATTTGCTTTCCTTAGCTGTGATAATATAGACTAACAATCAAATTGATCGCTGTTGTTTGCCTGCAGAGCGAATCACAGAAATCTATCATGGGTTTTATGGCATAGACAGGTCTGCGCAAATTTTATTAACGGAACAAATCCCATTTCTCCGAAGATAGTGATTATATATGTGGAGACTGTTATATGGCCTGTTTTCTAGAACGTATAACATTAGACACAGCAGCTTGTACAGGGACTACAATATTTCATGGTTAATAGAAGTGGTAACATATACGGTAATCGTTGCACTAATCATATAAAATCAGTGGTCTATACATTATACATATATTGAGAAAGCATCATGTTTTTACAGACATTTGTGCCATGATAACAAGTTCGGAATTAAAACCTAAAATTATTTGTAAAACAATTTATAACACAAAAAGCTTACCAACAAATTCTACTGACACGTTTAAACAATTGCTTCACCTTTGAAAGATATTACAACGCAAAAAGTATTCCTTCACTAACATATCTACTTGACCAAAAGGGTCTTAAATGATCAAATATTCATATAGTATTTACATTTATAAAATGTGGGTGTATCAACCAAACAAGAAGACAACTCAAGGGCAACATTAGCAAAGAAAATTGTATTTGCTCATGAGAGAACCTCCTTCATCATCGTCGGATGAAGGGGCTATTGAGTCCGAATACTTATTTATTTACGGTAATGTTGCCGCTGGTTTGTCTCTTACCGTAACACCAACCCTTTTAGCTTTCTACTAATAAACTAGTCCATTGTAGTACTGCCCTGAATTCATTAGTGGACCCGAACTGCCAATCCGGACACAACCGTCACCAACAACCCCTTGGAGAAGCTCCACCCACATGACAGTATTTACATTTGTACAATACATTGCTATCACACCGAAGCTTATGGTTAAAGCTCTACTTTGCTAGTCAACCTCTTTGTATCATGGTTGTAAACCATTTTACTTATCAATGTGCATCATCGTGTTAGTAACATGAACTCATCTGTGTCATCATGTTAAGTAATTTGTGAACTGGGTTCCATGTGGTTGTTCTCAACATCAATTTGTTATTAAAGACAGCCTGCTCTATCAGAATATTTGTATCTGCAAGAATTCTTTTGCAATTCCCTGATTATTTTCACAGCTTTCACCTTGTATAGCTATAAATGCCCATTCAGTATAATGACTTTAAATAAAGCAATATTGGCAGTGCCTGGATGAGAAAATCAATAAGCAAGCATAAAAATTCAAGTCACATTTCACTGGTTGATAAACTACATGTTATGTAACTTATATATAGCAACCAACCTTCAAGGATACGAGGTAAATGCAGGGAAGAAAATCAGGGGATTAAAGGAGCCTTTCGGATACAAAACTCTGATAGAGCAGGATGTTATTAAGACCTCCCCATCAGAAGGACAGGACGGGACCAGCAATCTTGAGATGATGATCAAAAGTATATTTCAAAACTGCTTGATTTTAAATCAATGTTCAATTAAGCTCAGGCCGAAATAGCAAACTAACGAGGTGCAAGATAATTTCAGGATATTAATTCACAAATATTCACAAAGTTTTTAAATTCATTTATTTGACCAAGAATTCAAGGAGATAGAAGCCTAAATAGGGGAACAAGGGACCCTAATCCCTTGTCCTTATCATGTTTCACAATGAAGAAAACTTTAAAAAAAATCTTGATGCACAATAAGTTGAACTTTTTTCGATGACCATGCATGACATCAAATATGCAAAATTGAGAGGCAAGCCATGTTATAACTGTGACAGTCACAAGGCACAACAGTTACAGACTTACCGGTTACAGCCCTGCATTCATTAACATTAAACTTCTTGTGACGTTGACAAGAACTTGCAAACACTTAAGCTAAACATGATGCTCGTTGCGAACATAGAGGCTATTATATGAATGTCCAGTTCAAACTATGTCTACAACATGAGTACCTGACTATTGTCAAGGTAGTTTGAGTTTCGTAAACATAATGACATGGAGAAGAATATAATGTTCATTTATTACCTCAGTTATGAAATTTTGGAAAATCTACTTTCAAACATAGGCTGGTAACAAGCCGTCAACGGATGTAAAACAGAAAGTCATAGACGAAACATGACAATATAATAAAGTGGTATTTTGCCGTTGTGCATCGTATGAAAAATATGAACCCTGGTATGATTGCCCTTGTAGGTAATAAAATGAGTTCCTGAATTCAGGGATGAATGGTGTACATTAACACTAAATTAACCGCAATGTCAAAATAAGATATCTTATTCAACAGAAGTGTTACTAATGCATTGTTGCTCTCTACACATGTAGATAGAAGCTTAAACAACAAACCTTAAATCTAAAAAACAAACAAGAATTCCAAAATCTACGAATCTACACATTATGATTTTATATAAACAACATATTGTAAATTTAAGAATCAAACAAGAATTCAAAAGTCTATGAATCTACACATTAAGACTTAAATAAACAACATATTGTAAACTTTCAAATGAAATTGAAACATATTGCCATTTGAGAAACTCGACACTTAAAACACCAAATAGACAAGGAGCTACTAGTATTTCAATCCTCATACATTCACTATTGCTAAAAGTTTGCTACAAAACAATCAATCAACTCTAAAAACTGGTAACTCACAACTAATCAAACTACAAACATATAATTGCTTCATTATAAAACATATTTCCCTGTACCAGAGAACAGCAGAGAAAGATCTATCTACAGATCGAAAGAAACATTTTGTTTCCATGGCGATGAGAAAACAATTGACCTTTGTTCGGACCAATAAAAGAGAAGTGTAAATGGCGGTGTGGTTTGCTGTTGATAATGGAATGTCCAGGACTGAACAGCTTGCAAAATGATAATCTTTAGGTTTATGTGTAAAATATTTCACAACTACCTTGGAATATCTTCCCACCACTTTTTCAAATCCACGTTATAGATCAGTGAGATTGCTACATTGTTCACGTCAGATTTTGTCAATTTGCTAACCTGGGTCAACTTCAATGTGAACCTTTTTTTACTCTTCTTTTAAAATTGAAGCAAACACATTAAATTCAAAATAAATCTGAAGAAGTTAAAGTAATTCCAACTTTACATATTTTGTTTGGTTTTGTATATGACATCAACATCTTAAAGGGGCAGTAGCACGTTTTTTTGCAAAATTTATTTTTTCAAATTTCCCATTTATAATGATAGTTTATGTCATTTAAATTAACTTTAGAGGGCAAACCATCTTATTATACAAACCAATTATCCATAGTGGTAAAAACAGTGTTGCGAATAAAGCAGAAATTGCATGGCGGCCATTTTATTGTGAACACAATTTATTATTTTGTATTTAAAAAACGATTCCCATGGCTTTACCGAATTATGCACACTCATTTTTAACTTTATTTTCCGGAGAGTGAAGGGTGTTTTACTATTGGTGAAATTATTTTTCAAATACATTTCATCAACGTATTTGAGCGAAAAAACGTGCTACTGCCCCTTTAACAGTAAAACAAGAAAGAAGATTAAATATCTGCTAATAACCTGAAACAGGCCACAATAAAATGCCTCAATTCTGACAGAATACTTAAAATAACAATGCCTCAATACTGACAGAATAATTAAATAACAATCAGTGAGAAAAAAATTAAAATTAAATATTGAGTTCATACAAAACCAATATCTATACAGTTCAGGATTGCACATTGGCATAATGTAATACCAGTCTCATTAAAATCAACCCTATTCCGAGGCATAACATTTGCAAAACAGTGCATCTTTTTGGATCCAAACTGGTTTGATAGTTTCCTTTCCATAGGGTCTGAGGACAGTCCCTTGTTGCCGCATGTTCTGTACCAGTTTAATGCAGACAATACCCAGGCTAATCACATCTTAGGTTTTTACACGATCGTCATTCCTTCATTAACACGTTGCTAATGTTATGAAAACAAATGAAAAGATGGCTGTCGAGAGTTACTCTCCAACCGAAAGCTTCTGTTAGGGGTGACTTGTAATTGGCTAACTGACTTGTGTCAGAATATGCCAGTATATGGGCCCTCATCAGACTATTTGCAGATCCATCGAGCAATATGAGTTCATATCTCGATAGAAGTTTTATCCCTTGGAATGTTGTTGATTCTAATCAGACTGGGTGTAATACTGGGACTATAAAACAACCGATGTAAAGTCGGTCAGGGATTAAATGGGTTTGTGCTATAAAAGGTAAAATAAAAGATGGAGTAAAAGTAGAAATAAAACACAGAATAAAGGTAAAAGTGGATCTAAAAGTTGGATAGAGTGCAACAATAAAACGTGCAGGTATAATACTGAGGTATAGGACTAGGTGCAAATCATACAGGTTTACATGTAAATCTCAGGCAACATAAAACATATTCTTGGTTTTCAAAACCATGAAGTACAACCCTTAATTTTGGCAGAAATGTATACCTTCTCTCCCATTAAAAATCAAATTTTATGCAAATTTGCGAAATTGGTTAAACAAAATTAAGGTCAGGGTAAATTTAATTTATTTTTGTGGGCTTATGTTAAATTATATGTGCTCTTATCAGAAATACAGCTAAAGCATTCCTCTTGGACTATGGTTGTTAAATCATTGAGCATTTTCTAGGATAGAGTCGGCTTGTACAAATGCAGCTGTTGGTTGACTAACGACATGCTCTTGACAAGGGTTACCGAGTAAAGGGACCAACATCTGGGAGCCGAGGGGGGACACCTCTATCAAGATGTACAATGAGTATAGCAAGTTAACAAACAATACAGGTACATACTATCAAAACATTCGGATAAACAGATCATTGCACTTGATTGTAGAGGTGTGACAATATAAATATCTAACAGTGGAAATCCATTGTTTGTTATCGGTTGCTGGTGAAAAAAAACATTGGAACCTGTTAACTTTAAGCAACAATGCTCTGATGTCACTTAGCTGCTGCACTAACAAACTCTTTCTGGCGCAAAATAAATGAAAAACAACCTGATTACTACTAAGACTGTAGAACGGATTTACAGGGTTTTTTGGTTAGTTATAGTTTTGTCTGCCTAAACTTTTAATTATGACACCCATTATTGTGTGTACCATGATCTTTCAAATGCCAATGTGATACCAATCGGCAGGGGGAGGAAGATCAGTATTTTCGGGACTAATATGTAGGAACCCCCTACTAACAGGAGACAAGTAAAAACATCATTTCATGAAGTAGAAAAACTGCATCGTATGTTTTGACCAGCACAAGAGTACCGGTAACATCATGAAGTCAGTATCTATATTGCCACACCTCATTTTGGGACTAGGATAAAGGAATGTTCAGTGATGACTAGAGGAAGAGGATTCATATCTCAACAATGTAGAAGCAACAAGACTAACATATCTTGCAGAAAAGGGGTAGATCGAGACTGTCAAACCTATAATGCAATACACTTCAATAAATGTACTCTATAGACTGTGACATATACATACTATAAATAATTTTAAGAGGGTGTGATGGGGGTCTATAAAATTGACATGCAAATTTTGTCAAGGCCCCCAACCCCCACTGGAGTGCCCCTCCCTAATAAGTATCCCCCATTATCTGAATATTTTTAGCGTTGCACCCAAGACACTTAATACATCAATTGCAGTTCTTTGTAGCACAATAATATATTTACATAGGCAAGAGAACAGGTAGTCAGATTTTAACTGAATATATGATATGATGATTACACTTATATAGCGCCAAATTTCCAGCTTGTCAGCTTTACCCCATTCTCTTCCCACAGAGGTTACTCCCTTCAGATTTCCCATCCTACCCTCTGTTGATTTATGCTTGAAATCGGGGGGCAGAAAGGTAGTGTTCTGATTGACTGCAATTGAATCGAGTTTCATGTGTTTTCCTCGAAATATGCTATTTGATTTTGTGAAAACTATTGGTTCATAAACATGCTTATGAATAAAGAAGACCAAATCAGAGACAAATACCAAAAAAAGTTCATTTACGTTATTTACATCAGACATATTCGAATGACATATGCTAATGAGCAAGACCCTTCAGGTCGACATGGCTTCTGAAAGATGAGTTTCATTGGTTAAGAAGCAGGGATACGGTATGAGTTTTCGCTTTCCACCGCAAGGGGACTTTGGTTCTGCTCTCGAATTCAAGCGAAAAACAACAGAGGTTAGGATCGGAAATCTGAAGGGAGTAACCTCTGTGGGAAGAGAATGCTTTACGCTGGCGCATTGTTTACCCTCGAGCAATCTATGCTCGTCCTCGTAGCCGAGTGAGCTACTTGTGGAGAATATGCATGAAAATTTGAGTCAGTTTGGCAGTGAAGAAACAAACTACCCACTCCGCTATCCTGCCCACACTGACCCCTCCGCTGTTACACCCCTAGTTTGGGTTGTCAGAGTCAAAATCATGCAAAAAAAATCAACTGATATGCTTTGGTAATGAGTATGCAATGGTATACAATGATTTGACATAGAAACAAATTATTTTGCTTCAAATTAACACGCCAAGCCAGCAACAGTAATCTCACGCAAGGTTTTAAAAAAAAAAAAAAATTCATTGCAATGTAAAATTAAACAAAATTGATTCTCAAAAGAGTCAATCAAACAAAATCATTAAAGAATACAAAATATCTAATCTATTGCAATCTAGGAATACAATGGTTTCTAACAATAACAATTCATGGTGAAATCATCAACAAATCACCGTTTGGATCAGCAGTCAACTGGCAACTGCTAGAGAAGAGTTTATCAAAAAGCTCTATCTGTGAACCAACATCGGCTGTTTCGGAATTATCCAAGTGGTTTTGTTCAAAATTGTAGACACCATATACAACACCATAACACTGAGGCAAGTTTTATGATGATAAAAATACTATCTGTATGTCTTGTCTAGAACATAAAACTGACAATGACATTGATCTGTTCTATGGAAGCAAACACGATGTCTTCTATTTGTAACAACACATCCTGTATTTAATTTAGAATCTAACTAGATAATGAAATAAGGTCAACACCTTTCTGTTAACTGAATTCAATGGAAATATATTCCAATATGAGAATTACCTCTCTGCCTTCTAGGCATGTAGGTTTGTAAGTTGGTGTACATACTTGTCTGATGGACTCAGGTACTCAGATAGCTCAAGTAGATATTAGGATATTCTAAACACTTTGGCTGTGTTTGATTTGCAGACTTGAGTGTTGAGGTCGCAAATCAAATGAGGGCCGCCAATTTGACTCTAGAGTCGAGTAAATGTAATGTTCTCCTCGATTTAGCGAGGAGGTCCTGAATTGAAACGTTACATACATTATGGACATGTTGTTTATATTGATAATGTTTATGATCTTTTAACGAAAAATTAAATTGCACATGTTGATGGCAGAGCCGAATTTTGATACAGACAGGAATTATTGGGTCAACACTGGAGTCGTGATTGCAAGGTTTTATTAGAAATGTCAAAGCGCTTGTGTCGAATAAACCCTTGTGTAAATCAAACAATACCTGTATACCTTGAATTAAATTTCGATTCGAGTACTTGATTCCACATTGTTCCAGAACATGCCTATGAAATAGTGTTCGAAATAGCTGCCTGTCCCAATTGCTGCTTAAGTTTAGATAGGTTCTGTTTAAAAAATGGTCAACAGGTCCACCTGGTTTGTGTAATTATGGATTAACTAAGTGTCTATACATTGAAGGGCCTGTCAAGGTTTCAGAAGGGTTGGATGTTTTGTTCAAACCACAAGCCAAAGTAAACACTCAAAGGTATCTGTACACACTCAATTCACTACTACATGGATTCATAACTCTCTCATTTATTATCTCCCTATTTGCCCTCTCTCTCTCTTTGCTGTTTCAAAACATCACTCTGAGTTACGAGCTATCCAACTTCCCAATGCAAGGCATAACTCTTACAAGTCTCGATTACTGGCTGATTTAGGCCTTGCAGTATTTCCTTAAGAAATATGTGCTTAGAAATCCAGGCCCACTATGCATTTCTAGTGCAGTGATTTACTATCTAGGCACAACAAAGCGAGGGAAATACTGCAAGGCTTAAATCAACCAGTAATACAGACTGGCAAGATTTATGCCTTGCGTTTGGAAGATGCGAGCTATCAAACCACAAACCAAAGTGTCAGTAAAGACAGTAAAGTATTCATACACTACTCTGAATTTTCTACTACATGGATTCATAACTCTCTCTCTTATCTTCTCCCCTTTTGCCCCCTCTCTCTCTTTGCTGGTTAAACACAAAACTCTTGGTTACGAGCTATCTGGACTCATAACCCTTCCTCCTGAGTCGAACTTGGAGTTATCTCCGTCCCCCTTGGTGCTCTCGTTACTGGAGCTCCAGTGAAAGGTGGGAGGGTTGACCCGCTCGAAGGATCCCTGGCTGCCCATACTGATGAGCTGTCCCCGCTTGGAGAGGGTGGTGGAGCTCACCTGACCTCGCAGGAACTGCTCCAGCTTCTCTACACACGCCTCCTGGTAGTCGTGGATCCACCTGCAGGCAGCGGAAATATTTACTTGGTTAGCTTTTATGTTACCCAGTGGTTGAAAAAGCTTGAGAAGTGGCCAGCCCAGGGTGTGATTTTGTCAAATTAAATGTGAAATGACAAAACTCAATAAAGGAGTTCCTTCTTCATCTAACCAACTTCTAAAATTTGAAAGAAGTTAAATCTCACTGAGCTACCATCCTGGACCACAAGTTACCAGATACTGGTCTGTCGGATTGGTTTTATTTTATACACTGCTTCAGCTTGTTATTTATATGGGATATCAAGAGTCCATGGATATAAAATTAAAACTGGGTCTCTGTTTGGTAAAAAAATTCGCTGGGCTATACATTTACATACATGCAAAACCGCTGATTAAAATTTAAAGGTTTCATTGTGTATCATTTGTATCATTTAGGTAGCTGGAGTAAACACAAGTAATTTAACAAATGCAATAGTCAAAATGACACTGTTATATATATGTTGAGTCCCCCTTTGAAAAGTCTCAAAAAAATAGAGCCATGGCCTCTGTAGCTCATCAGGAGATAATAAGTGGGGTATGTTATGGAGTGGACTTTACAGCAATGGTCAGATAATGGAATGTAGTAATAAGAATCTAGGTAGTGAAACGATTAAAGCAGTTTAAAAATATTTTGTTACCATAACTTTGCCAATCTGCTATATATATGTGTTGAAAGAGCAACACAAAGCTTGGAAATA
This sequence comes from Gibbula magus, assembly GCA_936450465.1. Taxonomy (NCBI): domain Eukaryota; kingdom Metazoa; phylum Mollusca; class Gastropoda; order Trochida; family Trochidae; genus Gibbula; species Gibbula magus. Next base: position 70,555,370 of record OW388295.1, read on the forward strand.
AATTGCTGGTATCAAACATATAATAATGTGGTGGAGAGATCATACTATTTTTTAAGATCGTACACACATTATATAATAATGAATATACCGGGTACAATTCTTTGCATACAATTCACCACTGTAAGCTATTGCAATAATGGCCTGGGGCTGTAGAAGAAAATGAAAAAAACCTTTTTAGGTCATGACCCCTGCTAATTATTATCAAAATTGGTTACACATAAATCAACATTCGTTATGAATATCATACACCTTTGCATTATATTGTTTTAACTCTTAATTGCATTATGGCAATACCAACGTTTATTACATAATGAATAGGAGCCTCAGTTTTTGAAAATCCCATTTCTCATAGGCTCCATTTCAATACTTAATAAATTGGTGAATTTTTTTTAGTAAATTCTTTTTCACAATTTCTTATAGGCTCCTTTTCAATATTTGATAAAATGGTGATATTCTATGAATAAATTCATTTTTAGAGTCAGTGGAAGACTAAAGCAGTCTCACGCACAGTCTATGATAACACAGTGCTGCACAGAAGTTTGAAGTAACCTGAAACCTCTGTGTAACTATCACTTTTCATTCTTCTGCCAGGAAGAGGTCAACACAATGCAATTACATAACATGCAGACACTGGACTCACAGCCAGTAAAATTTATATGTTAGATGCAGTTTTTCCTACAAATAATTATTTTTCTGTACTGGAGAAGATGATGAAAATAGGTGTGATGTCACAATCTCATATAGCTACTTCTTTTATAGTCCTATGTTATCACCAGTCATCACTAGTCATATTCAGTTCACATATCTCATGTAAAATGAAAAAATTTAATTCCTCTTCAAGTTATTCCTTCAAAGGGTATTCAATAGTTCTCATTTCAAATAGATTCACATTAAACATGTCCATGATGTAGACATCTATCTCATTTCTTGTTCCTATTGAATAAAATTAACTGCAAAGTTAATAGAAAACTAAATCAGTTATAAAGTATAAAATATGATATAAATAAGGTATACCAAATTGACTCGTACTGGAAATTCTCATTAATTAATTAATTAATTCTCCAAATAATTACACAATATCATGAGATATTAAAAAACTCCATTATTTACTCTTAAATTACAAAGAACATAATATTAGATTTCATAAAAGATTCTGTATTAAGTCTTTAGAATACTTTTAGACTTGTGTACCTTTATCAGCAAATTCACTTGCAAAATACAAATAATTACTCATATGTGAAATGTGAGACAAAGATAAAATATGACTTATATTTTTGTTAGACCTCCAATTCTAAGTTTTTAATTCTAAATATCTCTTTTTCATCAGACATATTATATTCACTTATCTCTATTTATTCTTTTCAAAGAAATTTTGGAACTTTGTCACCCCAGGATCTTTTTAAATTGTTTGACTCTATTATTCTGCCTATTTTGTGTTATGGTTCTGAAGTCTGGGGAACATCTTATTGTAAAATTATTGAAGGTCTCCAGATTAAAGTTTGTAGACAGCTTCTTAGAGTTGGTAGAAATGTTAGTAGCAGCATGGTGTTAGGGGAATGTGGTAGGCTTCCATTGCAGTTTAATTATATGTCTAGAGCGGTTAAGTATTGGTGTAGGTTAATTCAGTTAGATTCACATAGGCTTCCATTTCAGGGTTATGATATGTTGAAATCTCTTGATGATTCGGGTAGGCTTACTTGGGCTACATATATTAAGAATATCTTATTTGAATTTGGTTTTGGATTTGTATGGCTTTCCCAAGATGTTGGTGATAGCAAAGTTTTTATGCAGCAATTTAAACTTAGGCTCTCTGATATTTTAAAACAATCATGGTCTGCAGATATTCATAATCTTTCAGATTCATTTGCCTACAAGCATTTTAAATCATTATTACACGTAGAAAGCTATCTATCATTATCTATATCTCCCTATTTAAAATCCCTTTTAGCAAAATTCAGGTGCAGTAATTATGGGTTAGGTATAGAAACAGGAAGATACAACAATATACCAATGGCTGACAGAGTGTGTATTTACTGTAAAGTAGACAATATTAACTGTGTTGAAGATGAAATCCACATTCTTTTTTATTGTAAACTGTATGAAGATGCTAGAAATAAGTTTATTGCTCCATTGCTGTACAATACATCAAATACACAAAATTTAATCTATATTCTTAGCAGTAAAGATAAAGGTATTATCATGAATGTTGTTAACTTTCTTAATTGTGTATGTAAAACTAGAGCTGCATTTGTAAATTCATAAACCTGTTATCTTTTATGTGCGCTTGTTTCAAATTTGTAATGTAATTGTATTTTGGGCCTTTGGCCTTTATACTGAATAAAATGTCTGTCTGTGTCTGTCTGTATTATATTCACAAAGCACATGTTAGAACTCTCACATCAGAAAGATGAAATGCCTTTAACTCAGCTGTTTTCTTTAAAATTACCTCCCTTACCTACTTACTGATTGAAGTGCACATATAATCTCAGAAAGATGCTGTTAACTGAAATAGGCTTTTAGGTTATGATCCCTGTGACCCATATTTGGGGTCACAGACTCACCAAATTTACAATTTAGAATCCCCTTCAGTCAAGGAGTATGTACATAAAATTTCAGCTCTCTACGTTCATTAGGACTGGAGAAGAAGATGAAAATATTTTTTTATAGGTAATGACCCCTGTGAGCCACACTTGGGGTCACAGGGTCACCAAATCTACAATTTAGAATCCCTTTCAGCCAAGGAGTCTGTACATAAAATTTCAGCTCTCTGGAGTCATTGGTTCTGGAGAAGAAGATGAAAATAGCTTTTAAGGTTATGACCCCTGTGACCCACATTTGGGGTCACAGGGTCACCAAATTTACAATTTAGTATCCCCTTCAGCCAAGGAGTCTGTACATTAAATTTCAGCTCTCTGGAGTCATTGGTGCTGGAGAAGAAGTCGAAAAAGCGAAAAGTTTACGGACGGACGTATGGACGGACGCCATCCCATGCCATAAGCCCATCGGGCCTTTCAGGCCAGATGAGCTAAAAAGAGAGAGAAATAGCAGGGTTTGTTGCCCATTGGATAAAAGAGATACATTAGAAAATGTAGAGTATTAAAAAAGGTGGTGTATCAAAATATCACCCTGCCACGTCCTGGGTGACAGCTCAATGTAACCATTCCTGTCAGTGTTTTATATATACACCTCTCTCCAGTCTTTTCACACACCAAACTACTCACCGAATGCCATTAAAGAAACTGAGGTTCTTCATATCGTCTGGCAGGAGTTCTGGCGAGGGCCAATCAAAGTTGTCCATGACAGGAATGATGTTACATTTGTTCTCCATGGCGGCTACGATCTCCTGCAACACAGAGCAACACATGACAAAAACTCTCTAGAACTATTAAAGCATATACACTTATTGGGTATTTATATTCTTTGAAATACATGGAAAACTGACAAGCAAAATAAATATCAACACATTTTCAACAGAGTAAACAAAAAAATACTTCTGCCAGAGTATTTTTTTTGAATATTTTTGATAAGCATATGTTATGTACAGAAGTACAATTAAATTCACCAGGGTATGAGATTTTTATTTTTATGTCTGTTCAAATACACATGGGGTGCTGAAATCGATATTTCATATTGGTGGTTCCCGAATTTTTGGTACTAAAATAATTATGAAATATGGAAATTTAATTAATAAAAGATGTTGACAACATAAATCATAGGCGTAGGGGCGGTTCAAAAGTTGGGGGGAGGGTTGCTTGTGAGGCGCCAACGTGTAATATTTGGGCTTCAGATAACCTTTTAGCAATGGATATTACTACAGTTTGCCCAATGATTTGAAACCAGGTGTGGGTGTTTGACAATGCCTTTTTAGTCTTTGTCTTCTAAAGAACCGCTACAACTTACATTTTTGGGGAGGTACCTTGCAAAATCAAAGTTTTTTTTCTATATATTCTATAAAATTTCAGGCTGTGGAAAAGTGGGGGGGAGGGGGGGGGGGGGGGGGGGACTAATTAGAACATGTGAAAGATTGACTCCTTTAAACTGGTCCCTCAAAATGACTTACAACTAAGTCATTCAGCAGCCAAAGTCATAGTCATAGGCAGATCCAAGGATTTTGAAATCGGGGGGAGGGGTCACTTATAAAAAGAGGGGCGAGTTCACCCCTTGAATCCTCCTGTGGTTCCGTCACTGAAACTGGTAAATATAAGAGTAAATATGTGGTTTGAAAGATACACACATCAAGCCATGGCTTACCTTGTGCACCCAATCCTTCTTGTCCGTATCCCCGAAGCATCGGTCCAGAGAATTGGTGGTCAGCACAAGGATGAAGTTCTTCGCCATCTTGATGCTGTACAGCAGGTTCTCGTCAAACTTGCCGGCTCGGAGTCGTTCGATGTCAATAAACACAGAGAACCCACGAAGTTGCAGATGTACCTTGAGAAGGCTGTCAAGCAAACATGTAAAAAAAGTTGGACTCAATAAGTAGCTTTGCTTATAAAAAACCTGTTTCAAATTTACCTTCAAACCACTTATGAGAAATTACAATAATTAGCATTTTTATCACCAATATGGTTGAAAATAACCGAGTTAGTATTTTTGAAACGAGCACATGTGCACATGTCGTTTGCCTAGTAACCATTGTTTCAGCGCGGCTTCCGTTAATTTGTTGTCTCTGACGTCATAAAACAATGGTTTAAAATGATGCCAAATGTAGGGCAAGGAAGAAACAACTCCCATCTTTTAACATCTTTTGGTATGACCAACTAGGAACCTAATCCCAGTCTTCCGGCTGATGAGCGGACACTCTACCAACTGAGCTACATTCCCGGCTATTATTATCCCAGAATATGAATATTTATTTCCTATATTTAAGTGTTACATTGACTACATTTCCAAACCAGGTACCCTCTTTAATTATTGGGTGAACAGAAGCACATATCTAAAATCTCTTGCCCAAGATGACACCATCAGTCTTGCAACTCTCGTATAACTCTTATTTCAGTCTTGAAGTATTCAATTTTTCATAATAGATCAATATAACAAGGAATATTTGTATGTTCCTTAATTTCCTAATTAAAGCAACTGTAGACTCACCTAGCTAGCTGGGAACCATTAGATCGACGGTAACTGATGAAAGCATCGATCGTCTTCTCCGACTTGACCAGCCCGTCTGTGATGTCAGCAGAATGAACTGTGGGACTTGTCAACATGGTGGGCAGGCCGGCATTCTCAAATTCTGAAAACATCCATTTATCTCATTAAACTTGCAAAGATTTGAATACAAAACAGCAAAGAACCAGGGCTAGTAATTAACACTAGTCCTTCGGCCCGAGGCCAGTAAAAATGATGTCGGGCTAGCAAATGTAAGCTTCTGCTAGCCCTGTGGGCCTCTTAATATTCCTGAATCATTATGAAAGACACAAAGTATGAGTAGAGATTCTTGTCTTTATCAGCAACAATGGTATCAGATGTGAATGATTTAAGTGGGGAAAATACTTGCCATTGTAGTTCAAACTTAAATTTAAACTGTTAGATTACTTGCAGATACTGGTTAGTGATACTCATATTGGGCTAGTAAAAATCTGAACGACTAGCCCTGCAGGTTACCATATGTTTGAGGTTAGTTTCTACTCCTGAGAACCATTATTCAAACTATCGTTGAAAACTGCATGTAAAACTTCCCATTCCAAACTATTACAGAACACCAAAGCCTTACAGCCTTTTGTGCTGGTGTATGAAATACATACAAAGACCATGTAACAAAGCCACTGACCTTTGACCCTCTGCAAGATCATCATCCTGTGGACCCCGTTGCTGATCTTGCAGTCTCTGTACAGGTGTTCCTCGGTGAGAGAGACGAGCATGCGTCGGTCCACTCCGCAGTGAAGCATCTGGTACGTGTACTGGGCAAACGATGGGGACACCTCGCTCAGCCAATCATCTAGCTTGCTTGGGTCACATGACGTGTAATCTGCTGATGTTTTCAGGTCACGCAACTCTCGCAAAAATCTGAAAAATAAATATAAATTTACTCAATAATACTCTGAGAATTGAGAATTGAGAATACTGTGTCAAGAGCATTACTTGTAACAAATATATGTAAAATTTGTATCCGCCAGGCTACTTCTATTCTCTGATCTCCTGAACAGCTTCTGTCTCGTATTGTGCCACAGATAACCAGCCAACAAAATTACTTCGAATCAAGCAATAGTGGCAGTTCCTGAATGAGTAAACTGCTGCGAGCTGGAGGGCCTGTAAATTCCGCCACAGGGGCTAAAATGGGTAAAATAGAAATACGCAACGTCAGGGTTAAGCATCCTCCAAATTTCATATCACAACACTTCACTCGCTGACAAATACTTGCTATTCATAACAATGAGTAACAAGCCTTCAGTGATATGAGGTGGAAGCTGTTCAGGGGATCAGGGGATCTCTTTGATAATGAGTTGTGTTTGCTATGAATTTGCAACCCAAATTTGTCTGGCATTGATGAATTCAATAGCCTAAGAGTTAAAGCCATTTCTCGATCAATGAGCGGTGACGGACCTCTTGCGAGTGATGCGACACTCCATGCTGAGACTCTCCTCCAGCTCTTCCTCCGTCAGTTGAAGCAGGAGGTCACCGTCCACGTGACACTTCTCAAACATGTCCGCGTAGTCCTCGAACCCAACCTGGAACACGAATAGCATTACCACAGAGTCCCTAAACTGTAATATTGTACTCAAGTTCACATTTATCTCTGCAATGTGAACCTGAAGATCGTAGTAAATACATCATTCAAAAACATCTCTGTGTTGTCCTCGAACCAAATCTATTACACAAGGGATATTATTACTGAATTCCTTAACCTAAGACTAAGAGGCATAGTTCATGTTTTCATATAAATCTGTGTAGTCCTCAAACTTTACTTCTGTTAAACACAAAAAGTAGTACAGTAAAATCATTCATGGCATTGTTATGTAATAACAAACTGTATGTGTTTTAAAAATATAATAAATTTATCCCAACTCAGCAAGTGTACAAAAACTGGGTCAGTTAAAATTATGTTGGCACATGCCTCATAAGAACTGGACTTTAAAAAAATAATTTAACTAGCGACAGACAAGACAAAATTATCTTAAATCCAAATGTTTGAAAAATTTAAATGTTGATAAATTTGAGTTTTCATTCGAGTTCTTAGCATACAAATGTAGTAATAGTAAAGGACAACAGCCTAAAATCCCTGCCGTGTACATACCTGAGTAATCCAGTAGACAACATCCTCTACCGTCCAAAGGGGCACCTGCTGAGACAACTTGCGCGGGATCTCCTCTCCTATGATCTTCAGTGCCTCTGCAGCTAGCTGGGAGGCGGTTGAGTTGGGGGTACCTGCCAGTCTCTTCAGGGGCTCCACACATCCTATCTCATACAGCTCCTATAAACACGGTGTAATACATAGAGATTATTACCTGAGGAAGTTTGTCATTTGACATGAAAACGAGTGCGAATTTTTGTAAAGGCCTAATGAGAGCATGTGTAACACAAATTTGCATGGATTTTGTAAAAGTCATAAGGCACACTTTTGTAATAATAAATGTCTTTACTACCAATTTAAAGCCATTTGAAAAACGTTAAAATTACCAGAAAATGTGACAGCAAGTGACAGTGAAGTCACCAACAATTGTTTAATGGTGTCACAAATAACAAAATATACAAGAACTCGCCTGAAACAATGGTTGCTAAGCAAATATGATATGTGCACATGGGCTCATATCGAAATACTAACTGGTTTCAACCATAAGGGCAATAAACTTGTATACAATGCAGATTACCAGATTCTGACATATTTGTTCCAAAGTGTATCCTTATCATATAAGAAACTCACTCAAATCCGACATCCAGTGTATGATATAACTTGGATTCCTTAGCTGGACTTTTTAAGCCCCCAAATTCTTCATCTCTTGATTTGCTCTGAATATATTATCTGGCTATTCCGTCTCGAAGCACTCATAAAATCATAATATGTAATGTCAAAAATATGACATACCTCCTTCTTGTTCTGCTCTGCTTTTATCCCGGCCTCCATAGCAAAGTGGAAGGCAGCAAGTGCCTGGGCCTCCTCTCTCTTGCTGTACAACACTGGAACAAGACGGCGCAACCACCCCAGTGATCTCCCCTGACGGTGGGAGGTGTCCATAACTGCGAACTCTGCAGGGTTATGACTTGTCAGGAATGGCGTCACGAGACCGAGAGTACCTGACGCCTCCACTGCAGCCTCTATCTCTTTGTTAGCAACCAGGACTGCAATAGCTAGACAGGCATAGTACCTCACACTATCGTCGTTGATAAAGGCAAGAGGGAAGAGCCACTCTGGAACTTTGTTTTTGGCCATCTCGTGTTGGTTCTCCGGTCCTCCATAGAGAGCCAGGTTGGCAAGAGCTATAGCACAGTGTCGGAGCGTCAGGTTGTCGTTACACCGACACCAGTGGAGTATCACATCCAGTCCTCCGAGTCGGATCACCTTCGAACATGTCTCCTCTGAAGTCTTTAGAAGGCTTTCAAGAATTCCGGTTGAAGTCCGTGCCAGCTCGCAATCACCTTTAGCCGACACTGTCATTTTTACCACTGTCTCGATACCTGTTTCTGCCACACGTTTCCTATTGCCAGTGGTAAGAATCTGTTCTAACAGAAATGCAGATACTTTGAGTAGTTCCCTGTTGCTTGAAGCACAGTTGTTAACAATGATATCTAGTGCTCTTTCTGTTTTAAGGATATCGCACAGACCGTATGCAAGATCTCGGCCATAGACCTGCATAGACCAGGCCTGTGCTATTAGTACATTCAGTTCCTGAAGAGCATTAATCTGCTCCGGGACAGACCCCATCTGCAGCTGTCGAATGTTCTGCTTCAAGGAATGAGAATAGATCTGAAAGCTGGACTTCATGTTGGATTTCAGCTTATTAATCTGCTCACTGGACTGACTCGTCTTAATCATTTTCATGGAAGATTTCTCCATGGACACCCTTGTTGTGATGTCGTCTTCACTCGTGCTGCAGCCAAGACTAGACTTGCTCTCGCTTGACAACGAGTGCTGACTGTAGACATGAGTGAGATCGCCCGTCTGAAGTTCTTCGTCTTGAAGTATTGTCTCAAGGAATCGTCCCGACGACACGCGAACCATCCTCCCCTGACTTTCGTCCAGCTCAACCTTCTCAAAGGCTTCAGCTGTAGATAGATCCAGATACACCTTGGAACATTCCGACACGTTGGTACCTCCATTGTAGTGTTCTGACATGGACACAAGATTGGAAACTTCCTGACCCTGGTCGTGCGGAGAGTGAAGAAGTGACGCGTCCGACTGGGATCGTTGTAGTGCTTTATATGGATCCGATTTGGCATCACCATCATCTCCCCGTCCAAATGAAGATTCAGAAGTCAATCGTCGCACATTTCCATTTTCTTTTATGTTTGATTCAGATTCGTCCAGAGACGCCATGTTTGAGATATTTTGTTTTTCTGTTTTTCTTTTGTTTGATGAGGGTCCTTTAATGAAAGAAAATTTTGGATTAATTGTCAAACCACATATTCTACAATTGAGCATAATTACAAATTTCTTGAGAATCTTAATTAAAAAAGCAATGTAGAAAATCCCATTTTTCATTCAATTTTGGATATAAGCTGATAATCTTACAGTTTTAATCATTACTTTTGTAGGATTAGGTAAGAATTAACACATGGCAACGTTGCTGAATAGATATATCACATTAAATTACCCATTGACTAAAACTGAAGCAAATAAATAGTTAATGTTACTTTAAATTAAGAAATGTGTTGTTTTTGGGAGATTCATTCCTAGGTTTGTAAGATCCAGTGTTTAAAACAATGTCTTGCATGGTTGGTGCAAACATTTTAATTCTTAATTTTCTTATATCAATTTTATAAATTGTGTATATCTATATTCAACACAACTAGAATAATTTCATCTTGCGATATGTCAAACATGAGATGTTGACAGATGCAAATTATGCCATTCCAAATTTGTCCACAACATTGCAAAAAGGGATGATTGTGGAATTTATATCAGTTTATTTCCAGTTATTTTTAGCTTAATAGTAGTCAATAATCAAGCAATTTTGTAGAAAATATTGTCATTATTTATAGTTCAGACTATCTATGATATATAAATCCTACTCTATTTATCTTTTACATAAATGGTATTGGTAATAATAGCCTAGGACGGTCTCATTACTGATAATTTCAGGACAGTTTTATTTCAGTCAGCGCCAGTATTGGTTAAGACGTCCAAATCTTGAGAAGTTGTGAGAACTCTGAATCACACCACATCACATGGGTGATAAAAAAGTGACCTACCATAGGATGTTCTTGTTGACAGTATTGACTTTCAGTCTGTCCCAAACAGTGGCACTGTCCATGTGCCCATTTGCGGGTAAATAAATATATATATTTAAAATAAAAGAAAGACAAAAGACATAACATTTACCTTTCACAACATTAAGCAACAATGCCAGCCACCTTCTACAGGCCTCCAGGACAATCCTATTGCACTTCATACCCCATTTCTTCTAGTTGTTTATGTTCATTATGGATTATTCCATTATGGCATCGTGGGTTGAACCAATATATTTGGGGAGTGTATTGCATATTTAACATAACGTGAACACCAATAACGGCAAAAGATCTAAAATAAATTGTTAATTTTAGTTCTACAAACGTGATCGTCATTCGTTTATGACAACTTTGGGCAAAGTAATAACGGTAAATAGAAAACGCCCCTTGAGGCAAGTGGGACCTTCCGTACTTTTTATATAAAAGTTGAACCGAACTAAATATTTTACGAAAACCGAATTATAATCGTTATAAAATCTCGTTTATAACAAAATCGTTTCGCATTGTAAATAGATTTAATATTATAGATTTTATAGGTTATTGATTTTAATAAAGACTAAAACTATCCAAATTGTACATTCATTGACATAAAGCACATTTCGTAAGTAAGGTTATGTTTCACATATCACCAAGGGATATAACTCATGATACTTCCGGTCAATAGTGCACGTTTTGAAAAGTAGTAGTAAACACAACTTTTAGTAACGTTACAAATCGGTTTAAAGATACACAACATGCCTCAGGGTTTGAAAAAGTTGAAAAATACTGGTGGTGGTAAAAATAAGGGCTTCCAAAGACAACACAATCGAAAGACTGGGCCGAAGAAAGGTTGTAATTTACTTACTTTTTTAGAATTGCATGATATTCAATGAATTATAATGCACAAAATCTAGCTGACATAACTGTTCCATTAATTTTTTTTATTATGTGTGCATATTTGGTCAATACATATAACGTAATGTATCTCCATAATGTTAAAGTACACTGTCTTTATTTGAAAAGTGGTCCATAAACACATATTAACCATTTAAATAATTTTTGTTACAGGAAGAATTGAAATTGCACCTAAGAAGAGGAATTTGGCTCAGGCAACTAAATTGAAAAAGGTACAAATGAATTATTTGTGAATGATAAAATTTCGACAAGTTATGATTATAAAACATCAAAATTCCTTAAATAGAATAAAGCTTGATAAACCTTGTTTGAGCATAATGCCATTTTGAACCTTCCAATTAATAAAAAGACATTGTGAAACTGGCGAAGAATTTTATTGAGCTGGAAGACTTTTTCCTAACGATCAACATGCGGTGATCTTACAAAACTATAAAATGTTTACAAACTCCCATTTGTGTGTATTATATACCTTTCAAGATAAAACACCCAATGGTAAACAAAAACAAAAAATACTCGCATAATTGCCTAGTATACACCTCATGCCAATAATACTACTGGGTGGGTGGGAGCTAAGGGTGTGCTGACAAGACAAGCGTGTCCTGTGCCATGCGCCGCCTACTGCCGAGTGCCGACTCGAGCGCCCCTGGCGTAACAAGGGGAGTAACTCCGTAAGGCTTGTTGCCAATATGAACAATTTTAAAGGGGAAAGCGGTCCAAGGGAGGCTACTCTATATTTATGTACAGTTCAGTTACAAAACATATTTTATACATAAAATAAAACTTTGAACCTTCCAATTAATAAAAAGACATTGTGAAACTGGCGAAGAATTTTATTGAGCTGGAAGACTTTTTCCTAACGATCAACATGCGGTGATCTTACAAAACTATAAAATGTTTACAAACTCCCAGCCCAAGTAAAAAGGAACAGAAAAAGGAAAGTTTAACTTAAGGAAAAGTATGGGTAGAAGGGTCTGAAAAGTAAGAAATACGAGGATAGCCTAGCTATGCGGAAGTGACATGCCAAAATGCTGGAGTGCCCGCAGAGTGCGGTTACTACTAATCTCAAGGTAGCGCAAATAAGCGTTACTCTTCCAAAAACCAATATCCTGGATTATCTCACCAGGTAACCCAACTTCAAAGGCCCAAGATGCCCCACCCCTTCTAAATGAATGCCCGGTAATTTTTTCTTGGAAACCCTCTTGGGATAAAACATGTTGTACAACATCAATGAAAAAACTGTATGTCAATGCATTATAACGATTGTCACACAATAAAGAGTCATCTGCCTTGCTGTGATGACGTAACAGGTTAGACATCGCCGCTGCCGGGTCCAATGCATGTCCCTCGAGGGACGGGAGATACACTTTCAAGACTCTCTCTCGAAACTGCAATGTCTTGGTCCATCTTAATGATACACAGAATCCAAAATCACACTGACTAACATCACACACTCTAATGATTCTGGATATATCACACTCTTTCATGCACAAAAAATTTCCAGGTCGCAACATGCAAAAGAAACCTAGCAAACACGCTGCCCACATGGAAGCCCCTAATAGGCATTCAGTATTAACATGTTCCTTAATAGCTAACAAATGTTGAGGCGTCACAGGCGATGTTGCAACTTGTGCGTCACCAAGTTCCCTTTTCACACCTTTAAGCAGGTGTGATATCTGCCAACTGTCCTTAACTGGGTCAGAGAACTTATTTGCCTTGTGTATATTTGACACCACACAAAGGTATTGTCTCACTGTTTGATATTTGAAGTTCTTAAAATCCACCATATAGGCAATGAACAACGCGACGTTGTCGCTACTTAAAGGCACTGGATCGATACCTATACTGTCACAGAAATTCAACAGGCACCTCAGTTGACACTTGTAAGTTGCTGCAGTGGACTCCGCCCAGCCCTGGGACTCCAGTCGCTTGACTGTGTGGGACAGGCGCTGTTGAAGACTGGGACCACCTACAGGAGATGAAGTCATAGGACATATGATGTGATAAAGTCTGCAGTGAAAACGGTGCTAGCTGCATGCTAGGTATCAAGTTGAACAGTTCTGACAGTCTATTTCTCTCATGTAGTCTGGATATACAGTCTGCTAAAATGTTCTTTTCCCCTTCCACATACTGGGCCTCCAAGGAAAAATTGAACACTGCTTTTAACCAAAATAAGTATCTCAGAAAGTACATGATATAAGGAATTTTGCATGAACCCTTATTGATTATAGCTTTAGCAGTCGTATTGTCTGTTTTAACAATAACTCGCTTGTTCTTCCAGAATCTACACCAACGCAATGCTGCTAAGACAATGGCCATAGTCTCCTTAATGTTAATGTGCATATCAAGCACAGGCGGCATGTCTATGGCCCAGTTGACATAAAATAGATCACCATCAAAATATCCGCCTGCTCCCTGATTACAGGCGTCAGTCTGTACAGTACACACAGGCTTTCTATCCAGAAATTTCTTACAACCATTAAAGTCTGTCATAAAAGTAAGCCACCATGAAATGTCATCCATGAATGATGCGTCTAGCACTGCTCTGTCATGTGCACATTTAAGCTTGTTTTTAATGTCAATTACACGACGCATAAAAGTTGTACCTCCCTGAATAACATTACAAGCCCAATTTAAACTGCCAATAAGACTCTCCAATTGTCTTTTACTTGCTCTCTTCCTTAATGAGAACTCTAATAAAACAGTCTGTATCTCCAACAGTTTGTTGCGGGGTAAAGCCAGGGTGCAGTCCCTCGCATTCACGACTATGCCTAGGAATGTAATTGTCTGAGACGGTCCGTCGACCTTATTCCAATTTATACTAAAGCCAAGGAAGCGCAAGACGCAAATTAACTGGGATAGGGCTCTATCACATTTCTCTGCTGAATCAGACACAATAAAAAAATCATCAATATATGCTATAACAGTTACACCATAGCGCTGCTTCATTATACGACACACACTAGCACTAAGCGTTTGAAATATTTTTGGGCTCTTCGACGCCCCAAATGGCAATTTTCTGTCAAACATATATGTACACTCTGACTGTCCTCCAAACCACCAACACAAACCTGTTAAAGCATAATTTGACGGGTGAATATTCACCGACCTGTACGCGCTTTTGAGGTCGACCTTTGCCAAATAACTCCCTGAATGTATATGTTTGATTGCATGTCTAAGGTCCATATATGTGCACTCACAATTCTTCATAACACTGTTCATGCCGCTGCCTAGGGGCAAACTTCCATCATGTATTAACCTCACAGACGAATCATCTTTGGGAATTGCCCCAATAGCACTAACAATCACTGGTACCTCTTCAGTCACAACATAATTCCCTAGTTCTATTTCCTTAACAATTTGTTTCTCCGTAGCAGATGTCTGCAAGTAAGCCGACCGATGATTTTTAACACTAACACGATCAATCTGAACAATATCCTCATCCTCAGCAAGTTTGAAGCCATCGCGAACCCCTTCTAATATATAGTCCCTGTCGGGGTCGTCCTGACCCAACAACGTTTCCCAAGCAGACAGGTTTAATGTTGCTGTTGGGTACTCCCTGGTACCCAGTTTTTTGCGTCGAAGCCCTGTTGGGAGGGATTGCTATCTGGCGGGAGATTGTTGTGGTGTTTCTTCGCATGACCCCGTTTAAAACATTGTGAACAAACGTGCGCCATTTTACAGTCATTTAGGTCACAGTTACCAAAGTTGAATCTGCGGCAAATTTCCAGCCCCTCGGGTGTAAATGGCCCCCTTTGGACAGACGGACGCTGATTGTACCCCGGTGATCTTCTGTTGACTGTGTTCTCGGTTTGTCGGAGAACTGTTACTGGTTTGGGAATGAGTTGGAAATCGCGGATCTCCTGTAAAGGAGTGCCCCAACGGAAGCCCTCCTTCAACTGGCGTTCCCTATATTCTTCGTCATACAGGAGGACACTTTGCCAAAGATACTTAGATGCCAAACGATTTATATCCTGTATGTATTTCAAAAAGTCCAGGACACCCTGTTGTGTAAGCTCCTCATTCCCTATCATATCCTTTAGCAATCCAACACATGAGAAATTCCACCTTTCAATACTCAACGGTTTCACTTTACCACGTTGATTGCCAAAATCTAAAGTTATTCCCCCACCCAAATCCACACACTCACGATCAACGTCTAAGGATTCCTTCCAAATAAATTCTTTAAGATTTCTTTTCTTTTTACCTCGTGGTTCCTGCAGATGGAGGCCGCCATCTTGGACGCCATCTTGAATCTGAGGGGTTGGTGGGTTGACTGCGTGGTTTACCGTTGCATTTTCCTCCTCGCGTCGTAGCTGGGCCACTTCGGCCTGCAACTGCCTTTTGCGGGCATTTAGTTTTAGTTTCTGCACTTCTGCTTCTAAGATCTCCACCTCCGTTTTGGTCTGCCCAATTTCACCGCTAGATTTTTGCCGGCCGCCATTAGATTTTGGTGCAAGGTGACGCGCGTTGGGGCTTTCGATCGATACACCGACCATCTCGTCTTTCATCGGCCCCCGCAGTGCCTCGATGATCTCCGGCATCTTCTTCCCGGCAGACTGCCGTTTTGGTCGAACATCAGATGGTTCACTAATGGCTTCTGCCATTTTAGAAACTCGTTGTGCTGACAAGACAAGCGTGTCCTGTGCCATGCGCCGCCTACTGCCGAGTGCCGACTCGAGCGCCCCTGGCGTAACAAGGGGAGTAACTCCGTAAGGCTTGTTGCCAATATGAACAATTTTAAAGGGGAAAGCGGTCCAAGGGAGGCTTCTCTATATTTATGTACAGTTCAGTTACAAAACATATTTTATACATAAAATAAAACTTTGTTAAAGGTGCATCCATTGTGTTACATAAAATGTTATTTGGCTTTCATACGTTCCGACTCACCATATGTGCTGTTTACAGTGCAAATAAATTCACTCGGCTTCCATATTCATTGCGAATCACCAAATACATCATAATTACTAGTTTCCAATTAAAATAAAGTAACATCATTATGCATGTGTAGAAACCGAAACTACACATCCCATTTACATGCACAGTAGTTATATGACCTATTAAACGTGAACAATAAAAATTTATCAGCTTGTCTGGTATACATAAGATTTCAAAATTACGTTTGACTCATTGGCGCACGCCACACACGGTACATTGTCCGGTTTTTGATCAGAAATCACTACTTTTACCTTCATATCGTCAATATACTAAGTCGACTAAGATCAAAATGGCAATTTTCGGCAACAGTCAGTACTACCCAATAACATAACCCAATTTATAACGTTTAGCATATGTGACCCCAAACAACACAATGAATGTACCTTTAACATTCAAAAGCTTACAAACTCAGTGGTATACAGACACTATTCTGAAATTATTTATTGAAAATCTAATTAGCTGAATGTATATATTTATTTTGGTTTGCTCCTTGAAATTATGTTTAATCCTTATTTTAAAATATGTAGGAGCTCAAAAAGTCAGGGCTGTGTTTTTGTTTAGTTCTAATGCAGAAAGGAAAATTTACTTCTGTTTACTTTCTTCAGGTCTTTGAAGGGCTTGTGGCTTGTAGTTTGAGAAGCTGAAAAGTGTTTACTTTAAAGAGCCATCAAGGATGTTGATGAACATATCGGAAAATTGCCAGAAATGTATCTCCGTGAAATTTATACACTTAATATTTCACAGATTTTTTCGTCTAATTAGTAAAGGTGTTTTTCAGTCTAAACATAGATCAAGTCTACTATTTTCAAGCGCAAAGCATTGTGGTCTAGCTTACACACCGTATACGAAGACACAAAAGAAAAATAAAGTTTATGAGCAATGAAAGAAATCGAAATATATAATTTTTGGCGGCTATTTATTTACCATTTCATTTAATTATGTATTTTCTACAGATATTGGAATAAATGTTTTACCCAACTAGGTAGTTTGCTTGAATTTTATAATCAATGAGAAAATATTTGTCATAATTTGCTGGTGTTAGCTGAAAAAAACTTACATTAAACAGGCAATAATTTGAATGTTTGCAGGACATTTAGAATCAGTGTTTATAAACCAATCGTCACATTCAGTAATGTGTGACAAGGTTAGCCTAACTTCCAACAGAAGCACTTGCAGCACGTCGGTTGCTTCGTCGACTTGCGCTAGAGACGAGCCTTCACGCTTTGTAAAGGCTAGTTGTTGTGTAGTACGTTTTATGCAATAAAGGGAAACCTGTCTATATGACGTCATATACCCTTAGCGCGCGCTACTCGAAACCAAATTTCATTACATTGTCGTGATATGAAAATTATATATCACATGTCATGTTGTAGATAAAAGATTTCTCTAGCGTTTGACATTATAAGTACCGGTATATTTTCCACAAATAATTTTGTATTTGAAACACTAACATCCTTGATGGCTCTTTAAGGGAAACATGTCAGGAACATTCAAGGGTACACTACACTGATCCAACTTACACCACAAGTCATAATTTATACCAGTATTGTACCAGTCTCCATCAATGACTCTTTGAGACTTGCTGTATTTTGTTTACTTTGCTGTGCTAATGTAGCAGTTTTCTTCACCTGAACTTCAACGTATGTGGCATTGTGCTGCTATGGTAACACAGAAAAGTTGCAGCAAGGCTTAAATAAACCTAATAGAGACTGGCTCAAGTAATGAATCGAGGGGGAAGTTGGTACTAATCCAGAAGGGGAGGGGTGTGAGGGTGTGAACAAGAATGTTCTACAAAATACTACATCACTTGAAAATCGTGGCAAGGATTTTGTCATAAATGAAAAGTCCTTGTACATCTTTCAAGAAGAATACACAGATGCAAACTGACTTCCAATCTCTGTTTCAGGGTCTAGAGCGTGAGATCAAGCACAACATAGAGCAGGAGATATCCAAGAAGGCCAGCGCAGTTGAACCCAAGTCATTTACTATCTTCAAGCCTGTCAACCCTGATAATTCACAAAACAGCAAGAAAAAGAAATAAAAATCTGTACTCTTATGTTCTTGTTGTATGAATGAGGTCAACATCTATGATACAGATTTATAAAATTGTAGAGAAAATGACATGACTTATTTCTAGGATAGGCAATGTTTCGGTATAGTTCCTTACACTGTTTTAAAGCTTGTATTATATTGACTTGAGAAGGTATAAAGAGCTATACAGAAACATTGCTTATCCTATAAGGAAGTTGATCATCCATACAGTTTTGTCATTAAAAGTCAACATCATAGAATTATCTAAAAGAAGGAACAACGCTTCTGCAAGTGGAAAAGTTACGACATAAAAATAGAGCTCTGTAGCTCATCAGGCTTTATATACATTAACTAATTCAAACTGTCTACTTCTAGGTGAGAGGTACAACAAATAGGAAGCACTTTAAATGGAGAGATGAAATAGGTCTTAAGGTCCTTACCCCTCTTACCTATCTTTGAGGCCAGAGATAAAATCCTCTTCAAATAAAAACACACTTTAAGATTTCATTAATCATTGTTGTTTCCTTTAAATTACCTCCCTTTGAAGAGCACATAAAATCTCAAGATGAAAATAGCTTTTCAGGTCATGACCCCATTTGAATTCACGCGGTCACAATTTATAATTTAGAATCCCCATTAGCAAAGGAGTCTGCACATAAAATTTCAGCTCTCTAGAGTCATTGGTTCTAGAGAAGAAGTTGAAAATGCGAAAAGTTTACGGATGGACGGACGCCGGACACCATGCCATGGCATAAACCCATGGGCGTTTCAGGCCTGATGAGCTAAACATTGTCTGAGAACAGGACAGTGCAGTAATTGAAGTGTTTGACTTCAGATGAAGAGATCCAGAGCTTGAATCCTGTCTCAGGGTCGTTTCCGCCCCCGCTGCATTTTGTATTGGCTATTATTACTTTTTTTACAAGAAGGTTTTGAGAACTCATATACATAACTTCTTACTTATACCCCTGGGGAATTTGTTTGACATGATCACATTCAAGGTCAAAGGTCAAGGTCATGAGTTCTGAAATTCCTAAAATAATCCTTGTAAACATGACAACTTGAAAAATATTTGTGCTATCAGGCTCTATTTTGGTGTATATCAACTATGGAGGAAGGCCAAGATTTGAAAAGGTTTTCGCTAACGTCCGTCAAAGGTCCAGGTCACAACGAGGTCACGACTTAAGCATGCTTTTTTGCAAAAATGTCTTATTTCAACTACTGACACTTTGCATCATTTCATGATTGTTATATATACAATGAAAAGTGATCATTGATTGTGTGACCTTGAATATCAAAGGTCATGGTCACAAGATAGGGTCAAGGTCACTAGTTCTGAAATCACTAAATAATTTTTTTCCAAGAAGTAATCAACACCTCATATACATAGCTTCTTTCTTATACACCTGGTGAATGAATTTTGACATGATCACATTCAAGGTCAAAGGTCAAGGTCACGAGTTGTGAAATTTGCTAAAATAATCCTTGTAAACATGATGACTTGAAACATATTTGTGCTATCAGGCTCTTATTTGGTTTATATCAACTATGGAGAAAGGCCAAGATTTGAAAAGTTTTTCGCTAACATCCATCAAAGGCCAAAGTCACAGCGAGATAACAACTTAAGCATGGATTTGCGAACATGCCTTATTTCAACTCTTAACACTTTGAATCATTACATGATTGTTACAGACAATGAAAAGTTGTCATTGACTGTGTGACCTTGAAGATCAAAGGTCAAGGTCACAAGATATGGTCATGCTAACCAGTTCTGAAATCATAAAGTAACTTTTTTCCATGAAGATATTAACACCTCATATAGATAGCCTCTTTCTTATAAACCTGGTGAATGATTTTGACATGTTCACATTCAAGGTCAAAGGTCAAGGTCATGAGTTCTGAAATCACTATAACAATCCTTGTAAACATGATAACTTCAAACTTTTTTTGTGCTATCAGGCTCTTATTTGGTATATATGAACTATGGAGAAAAACCAAGACTTGAAAAGGTTTTCGCTAAAATCTGTCAAAGGTCAAGGTCACAACTGAAACATGCTTTTGTGAATATGCTGTATTTTAACTATGAACACTTTGAGTCTTTGCATGATTGTTATACACAATGAAAAGTATTCTTTGATGGCGTGAACTTGAAGGTCAAAGGTCAAGGTCATGGGATAGTGGTTAAGGCCACGTTTATCCACAAAATATGTTTTAAGAACAAAATTGTGAAAAGTGACCCCAGTGATGATTGATAATAACTTGAATAACGAACAAGTTTTTGTTAAAAAGAATTCCCATTTTATTGATGCTGACGAGAAGGAACAGGGAAAGGCAAGACCCTAAGTTTCGGAGCTGCTCTGCTTTTGCGGTGTCCCGCAAACGTTCATCTAGTTGTGTCTGCTGTAGAGAACTGTCCTGCATGCGGTAACATTTGGTTGCATTGGTACATTGAAATTCAGTTCACCCATTGCTAGCATATTCCAGCCAATGCGGGAAGGTGTTTAAACCTATGCGAGTGATAAACCTATTGAACAGCTACAGATATTTTGAGGGTTTTTTCCCTGCAAAATACAAGCTGGAGATTATAAGTAACATCACCAAGATATAAACATAGGCATGTGTACTAGTGTTATTAAAAATGAAATGTATTGAGGGATTTTGCCCTGCAAAAAAACCCTGGAGATAATGTCTCTTGTCATATTGACATGGCCATGCATACTTACATGCATATTTAGGTTCTGGATCCAAACTCTAACGCTGTTGTAAATGTTCCTTGCTATTCTCGACCACCAATCCTTTACATAATTGTTTGTAAGATGTTCAGCATAAAAGTAATGAAATGAGAAAACATCATGTATTTCTGCACTGTAATTACAAAAATAGAGCCAAATCTCTGATCCCCAAGGTACATGATATCTATCTCCTCACAAAATTTTAATTTTGGGAGTAAAGCGGTTCTTGAGAACAAGTCGAAAATGTGAACATTTTACGGAGGATGGTCTATTCCACAGGACCGATGAAGCTTGATGAGCTAGTATCTGAAAATAATTTTTCCATTCAAATCGTAGTCAGTTTTCAAACATGTATCACTCATTATATACATTTATTTGCTTGTCAGTTTAAAAGCAAATTGTTCTTGATAAAAAGATTTTTTTTTAAATTATTAACTACTATCAATTTATGTCAACAACGAATTTTGGAAGACTTTCCCCAATGAGATCGTAAGTAATCATAAAGTAATGTATTGAGATGGATTTTATGTGCGCTTCATTAATTCAATGGCAGTTAATAATCTTCTGTAAGGCTTCCCAAATATCAAAGCATAATGTAACAACTTTATAGGTCAATGTGACTGGGATATGTGTGGAAATGCTAGTCGAGGAAGGACCCACTTTGTAGACAGCACTAATTGAAGGAATCAGTTTTCTGACAGATTAAGCTGTACATCTGCATATCATAGGCGTAGGAACGGTTGACAAGCATTGGATGTTACTATAGTTTGCCCGGTGATATATATTTTTGGTGTTTGACAATGCCGTTTTAGTCCAAAAAGCCGAACATGCCAGATGGGCTTAAAGCACGGACGGCCGTCCTTCTCAAGAACCGCTACATCATCAAAAACTGACATTTGTGGGGAGGTACCTTGCAAAATGAGTTTTTTCTTTCGCTATATTTGGTCTTAAATATCTGGATTTGCGTATAAATTACTTTAAGCTATTTGAGTACTAAACATGCACTTTGCGGTTCATTATTGATTTTAGAAATTTATCATCATGTCTTATTTCAATACATAGCTTATTTAAAATAAACCAGTATCCAAAATCTATCTAAAGTGGCCTTTTTGGATAAGTTTAATTTTATTTCCTTCGAGTTACCCGTTTTTTAATTGAATTGAATATCGAGCTGTTCGACTATATACAATAGATCTCATTCCTTGATTGAAGTCGATGTTATTCAAAACATCAAAGTACGGTAATGTTAGTAAATTAGATTAGATTAACGACTTTAATTTTTTTTTTTAACAGGATGTTGTGATGTGTTTTGATTCTCAATACCTTACCGTATCTTCATATTTGCCGATGTCTGCTTATCCCCCGTATGTTGTTGATTGATGCTGAATATGGGTAATTCTTTTATTACTTCAAACACAAACATTCTCCAACAACAAATAACAACAACACCGATGCCGTGTTCAAGATAGGTTTCAAAGTAATCGCTCACAGAGCGATTACTTTGAAACCTATCTTGAACGCGATTGCTCAATGTAGCGCTACGTAGCAAGGCGAGCAAACTTTGAGGTATTTGCACTGTGTCGTTCAAGAGAGAAGAAGCGCTCATTGAGCGCTACATTGAGCGCTACATTGAGCAATTTAAGCGCTCGCTGCTATTGAACGGGGCGCGAGTGTATGATTGCTTTATTGAAATTCGCCTGAAAACATACTTACGTCAGAAAGTGAAATAATTCATAATTATATTTCGTTTCTTATTATCTTCCGTTGCTCATCCATAATTTCTACAAGAATATCGATTGGTCTATGACGTCATTGGCTCCCTTCATTGATGGATTACCACCAAAATATACACAGTGTACATACTCCGTTTAGATCTCTTATCTAATAAAGGTAAGTGTATCCACAAGGTCATCCTGACCCAAGAGGTATTTACTTCCACAGACAGGAGTCTTGCGGGTACAAATCCACTGCTGGATCAGGATATAGGCCTTCGAACAAGAGAGTGTAATGGTACGCTAGACGTTCATATACTGAAGGATTATTCAGTTTCAAAAATAAGACTTGAATATGTTTTTGCATATCTCCATGGCGAAGTCGACCATCCCTGAGTAAGACGACTGAGCGTGATGACATCAATATATGCACAGCAGGTGGGCAACGTCTTTTCATCTCTTCTCTCGCCTACACCATCAGCAGAAACAAACTAAAACCTACGTTGATGTGTAAGAACGATCTGAAATGGCTCGATTTCATATGAGATATATGCATAGTGAGAGAGCTCGATGGTCTCCAGGATTAGGCTGCTTCTTGAGTCGGGAAGAGTAATCTCAGAGCAAACCTCAATCAAACAGGTGCTCAGCTGCAACATCATGTCATCTTCTGGTTCTACAGCAGGGCTAGAAGAGGAGGTGAGGTGAGTTGGGGTTTAACGCCGCTTTCAAGGTGAGGTGAGGTGAGTTGGGGTTTAACGTCGCTTTCAAGGTGAGATGAGGTGAGTTGGGGTTTAACGCCGCTTTCAAGAGTATTTCACTTATATCGTGGCTGCTAGTATTATGGCAGGGAGAAAGCCCCCAACGCCATGTGGCTATGCATTGCTGTGAAACCTGGGAGCATCGGCTGGAACTAGCGAACCATGGGTGGTACTACGCTGAAATTCAGTGTAGCATTGCACCCAAACCTTACTGCGTGTTGAACAGTTCTCTACAGCAGACAATCATTTACTAGCTCTCCACATTTAAAGCTGCGAGGTCTTATCCACAGTACAAGACATGATTTGAAGGACCTGTTTTTCTTGTGTATAACTCTTCACAGAGAATGAGAGACAAATATTATGGAGAACAACTTCTTTATTTGTTTCACACAAACAAAACATGTGAAACAAATAAAGAAGTTGTTATCCATAATATTTGTCTCTCCTTACTGTACCAACTTCTAAATGCCTTTGAAGAATTTCTTCACAGAGAAGTATAACTATATAATTAACATTTGTATAAATATATAAGGTCTTATCCAACTTTCTAAAATTTGGTTTAACGAAATCTGCTTGGTGAACATGGTTTGAAGGACCCGTGTTCCTTGTCTATAATTCTTCGTAGAGAAGTAGAACTATAAAATCAATATTTGTATAAATATATGAGGTCTTATCCAAAGTTTCGAAAATATGGTTTAGCGAAATCTGTTTGCAAAACATGGTTTGGAGGATTATTTTCCTTGTCTATAACTCTTCTTAGAGAAGTACAACTGTATGATAAATATTTTTTTGCATATTCTAAGATATGTGGTCTTATCCACAGTTTCTGGACGAATCTACTATCCTCATATATACTTGTGTAAATGTTTGCTATGAGGTCGTATTCACATATTCAACGAGAATAATGCTCTGCTACCCGTCCATATACTATACTTAAGTCGTATCCACAGTCTCCACAAGAGGGTTTGAAGGGTCTCTGCCGTCTTTGAATATCTTCATAGAGAAGTCGACGGTGTTGTATCCCTGAGTGAGACGACTAAGTGAGACGACGTCAACATGAGACACACAATAGCTGGGCAGTGTCTCTTCAGTGATGCCTCCACTCGCCTCAACCAACACTTCCGGGAAATCAGACTTTAACCGTTCCGCACACTCAGCCAGTGCCTGCAAAATATACATAAACCTTTCTCATGCAATCGATTATTGTACTCTGATTGAGGACAGCTGAGCGAAACAAACTTGTATAATCACACTGGAACTATTCAGCGATTATATCTATAGTGATTACACCAACTTATGACTTTAGTTATCAATTACCCAACACGCTCCCTGTCACGGCTCTTAACAAACACTGGGCTTTTCAAATATATATGGGATCGGATCAGACCAAGCGTAGCTTTCCCATCACCAGCAAATAGCCGTTACTGACAGGGTGAGTCTTCTAAACAGACTTAATCAAGGTTGAGCATGTGGCCACTTAACATGATTTAATATAATTATACTCGCAGATGATACTAAACGATCTTCCATTTAATGCCGTTTTTATTCAAATGTCTTGATGCATGATTTTCGCTTGGTACATTTCAGTTCTTGAATGTTCAAGCATCTGACCTGAGTACTTTTAGTTGGTTAAAATGCAGTATGGTATCATGATGTGAATCCCTGTGTTAGAATTTAGTTCCAGAGGGGTACCGAATGTGATATAGCAATGTCAGACTTCATATGTGTTTACATATTAATTATATCATTGTAATAATGCATAGCGATGTAACATTTTATAACATTTATACCCTACCTGTGGAGAGAAGTTGTCTAACATAATCACGTGACAGCCAGCACGTGCAGCTTCCCGCGCCTCCTCAAGACTCCGACACTCTACCTCAATCTTTGTGGAGAATCCGCAGACGACACGTACATCCTTTACAGCCTGCAGCAAAAGTCATGACGTCATCAATATAATTATTATGTGAAATAGTATAACTTTTCACTGAAACAAAATCAACATGTTGTCTAGTTTTTCAATTGATGATCCCTTTTAACGAAATTAAAGGTACATACATTGTGTTGTTGGGGGTCAAATATGCCAAACGTTATAAATGGTCTTACTTTATCGAGAAGTACCAATTGTTACCGAAAACTACCATTTTGATGATACTCGATATAGTATATTGACGATATGAAGGTAAAACTAATAAAAGTGTCGATTTCTGATCGAAAACCGGACAATGCACCGCGTGTGGCGCGCGCCAAAGAGTCAAACGTAATTTTGGAATCTTATTTTAACCAGATAAAATAAAACATTTGGGTTGATAATGTTTAATAGGTCATATAACTACTGTGCGTGTAAATAGGACATGCACTTTCGGTTTCTGCACATGCATAATGATGTTACTCTATTTTAATTGGAAACTAGTATTTTTGATATATTTGGCGATTGGGGATGAATATGCAAGTTTAGTGAATTTGTTTGTATTGTAAACAGCACATATGGTGTGTTCGAACGTATTAAAGCAAAATCAAATTTTATGAAACACAATGGATGCACACACTTAGATTCTATCAATTTGAAATTGTTTCAGCGAGAACCTTGTAAGATCGCCAATGTAATACTTTGTTTGACACGAGTGCCTGAAGTATCGTAGGTGAACGACTGTAATGATCAATGTATTACCGAATAAATATTCTAAAAATACGCCAAACTTTAATTTCAAACATAGGTACACTATCCAAGGTCATTTAGACGGCGACGTCTAAGAAGAAATATGAGCTCCTGGTTTCACGTCTCCATGTACGTTACTGTTCCTATGGAATCTCCCAAGAGACATGCGCCGCAATACCTATTTTGTTAGTTAACACACATATAAAACAGAGGGAATACGCTTGAGAGAGGATTGATGCAAGTAAACATAATTTACAATATTGGACTAAGAAATAGAATGTAGATTCCCCGAAAGTGACATGATCTCCCATCGTAAAAAGTCGTGTGTCAAAGGTCAAGAAAACAAATGTTGACCAACCTTGATAAGGTTACACTTTTTCAACGTTAAACAATTTATATTTGAATGAACTTTTAAAAGAAACGTTTCAAGTAAAACGTTATTAGATAGTAACTGTTGTTATATCTGAAAACTACGTTCCTGCAACGTTGTAAGAACGTTATATTTCAACGTCTAGCTCTTACGTTCAAAAGGCCCAAAATATTGAAATTTCGTTAAGTGAAAAACCATCGTTTGTTGTGGTTATTTCGTTAATAGTTGCCTTCTCAACCAATCTTTAGAATAAGATTTCTTGGAATCCGAAGATTCGAATATATCTTATACAATATATTTTTTATATATATCTTCAATGCTGAAATACCCGACATGGATATACGACATAGATCATTGGACAGTACATTGGAGTGGTCAGATAATGGGTTATTAAGCGATAAGTAGAACAAGATGAGAAATAGTATCCCTTTTGACATTAACGTGGCACTCTGTGGAGATCATTGTATAACATACGTAAATGTTACCTGGTGTACGCTGCCCGCAGTCCAGATATGGTTATCCTTCAACATGACCATGGAAGACAGGTCGTGTCTGTGTGTAGACACGCCCCCTACAAGCAGTGCATACTTCTCAACCATACGGAACCCGGGGGTCGTCTTCCGGGTACCTGCAACCTCACCCTTCCAGGAACACGACTCCGCGATCTGTTTCAGTTTTCGCGCATACGTTGCAATGCCACTTGCTCGGGCGAGACAGTTCAGGGCAACCCGTTCTCCCAACAGGAGATGACGTACTTTGCCGGTGATGTTAGCGAGAGTGGTCGTCTCCTCCGTATAATGTCCTTCTTCGACAAGCCACTCCACGGTGCAGTCAAGTTCCTTGAACACCGCGTCTACAAACGGTCTCCCGGCCACTACCCCCGGGGATTTCTGTAAGAGAACAGCTTTCTCCTCTCTCTCCCCCACAACAAAGCCAGCGTAGTCGAAGCTGGGGGTGTCTTCCTTCAACCATTCTCTAGCAAGATGTCTGAGGTTGCTTGGGGTGAGAATATGGGCATAGCGACCACAGTGTATCCGATCTAGCTGTGAGTCGACCGACATGACATGTCAACGCGGGACGAGACGGGACAGTGGGAGTGCGATATGAGTCTGTCTGCGCTGTGGAGTGTGAGATAGGGACCGTCTCAATCAACAATACAGGTGTCCCGTGAGGCTCTCAACTGATGGGTCAACTCAGCTGACAAACTGAAACTACTAGTAGCTTTCTCTCACTTTAGTCAACAAATCAGTGACTAGACTGACACCTCTTCCGCGAAAAGGTCTAATTATCTCCCATCTTCTATCAAAGGTGCTGTAGCACGCCCTTCTTACTGAAATAAAGTGATCTCACAATAAGGTAGATAAGTGTTACCAATGGCTAAAGATGATATTCCTCAATCAATGAAAAGAGTTCTGAAACTAATGTATACATGGTTCGGTGATGCATGCATGCGAGTCCATTCCCCAACGAGCGGTCATTTTACTGTATTCACATTAAAATGGCCTCTCGAATGTAGTTCATACCTAAATACATCTTCCCACGGCAAGGAGAAAATGTATCGATATCTCTCCATTTTTTTTTACCTTGCCTTCAACCTAGCCAGGAGTGGTGAAACGAATCAGCGACACCTATCGTGATCACGAGTTACGTCCCTTACCATCTGCTAACATACAGCCAATGAAATCGCTGTTTACTTTCGGAACCACTTCAAAATAAGCGACGATCAACACAGTCACAGAGGCAATACAGCTGTCTTCTGATTGGCTTATCCGATTAGCCTGCAGTACGTTAAAATCTTAGCACTGAAAATGCGAGGGTTGAGGTCAAGGGCGGAAGGAGAAGATATGGAAATCCTTTCGGTACGCCTGTGACGTTGGGAAGATGTCCTAAATACACAGAGTGGAGTTTTAGATATTGTACAACGATGAAATGGTCAACCATCTTTCTGTCTGAACTCTCAAAATCGCATGAGACCTACAAATATATATCTGTCACACTGAACAGTTCCTCAAACTTGTCGCTTTATAGCGTCATTTTCTTCCAATTTAACCATTTTCTATGAATACGGCTTATCGGGTCATGTAATAAAATGTCTTACCCTCTAACGGAACAATATATTGTATAAACCTAAATAATAAATGAAAAATTTGAGAAACAAATATATGTTACAGAACCTTTAAATAATGGAACCTAAATCTGTACTTGCTTTTCAGTAGCTGAAAGTGTATCAGAGTGAATTTAAGGTGAATATAATTTAGCTAAATCATAGACTTAATTAAAACGTGTTGGGCATTGCACGGTCATGTTATACTGGCCTCAACTTTGCGCCAGTCTCTATCGCCGACTAATTTAAGTCTTGCTTCATCTGTTCACATTTTCTGTGCTAACGTACCAGCATGGAATTTTAAGATTCACTTTAAACTTTTAGGTTTGGATTTATCTCACCTTGGCAATGTTTCCGTTAATTATCATGTTAAGTTTGTTGTTTCTGAAGTTAAACGAGTTTTGATGGATCATTTATTATTAAGTGTTGCACCGATTCTGGTTGAGACTGGCCGGTATGATGGCACTATTTTATATGAAAGAGTTTGTATATTTTGTAAGGATGAGGTGGAAGATGAATGCCATGTTTTAATGAAATGTCCATTATATGCGTGTGAGAGGGCAGTTTTATTGAACAAATGTATTGATGATTGTGAAAATTTTGTTAATGATAATGAAAAGTTACGTTTTATCTTATCCAGCCCAAATGTATATTTTATTGCTGCCAAAACCTGTCATTTTATTCTTTTTAAACGTAAATCTTATGTATATACTTTCTAATTTTAGAATATCTGTTTTAGATGTGTACATATATGTCGCCTGTTGGTGTTAAATTATACGAATTTTAGTCTCTCATAACTCCTTATTGGGGTGGCTCAATTTTATTTGTTTTAATGTATTGTACATATTTTATAATGAGGTGAGACTATAATAAACAATCTGTCTGTCTGTATGTCTGCTACACCTGGACTTTTTAGTGGAACCAGAAATGTATGGCATAGAAAAGATGATCAAATACAGCAAGGCTTAAATCAGACAGTGACAGAGACTTGCGCGAGTTGAACTATGCTCAGGGATGAAGTTGTCCTGATCACGACATCTGAGCACACACTTATTCGCCATCTTGCTCATTGCTTATTTAACTACGGTAGTTTTAAATGTAAACTTGTTGTCATTTTGAACATTTTCTGATTATTAGTTAAGGTTTTGATAGAAGTATGAGATTCACAGTCATACATCAACCCAGGCCAAGAAGTGGAAGGTGCTATAAGTATAGCCATTTATTCGTAAGTTGTTTCTTTTCGGCTCTTTAATTGCACGAGTATTGGTTCAGCTAGACTTGCTAAATGGCAAGGAAAACGTTATACAAGCTTTCTAAATTTAAGTACTCGCCATTACTTACAATTAATGGAGGAATGTTACCGGGACATTAACGCAACTTAAATTACACTCAAATTACTGGATTTCTTAAAAACAACTTAATTTATTTCAAAACTGACATTTGTATGCGAATGTATTCATGGACAGAAAAACACTGTCAATTCTGTTCAGTCTATAGTAGTTTAGTAGGTCTCCATTTAGCCAAAAACTTGTTACATGTATAACATAATGCTCACCACCAACTGCTTTCGTGTATAGTTTGAATAAAATCCTGTTGAAAATAGAATCTTCACAATTTACACCAAAGATATAGAAGATCAGAAAATACACATTTTGAAAAAAACGTGTTAATGTTCTCCCTGTATGCATTTCAGCTATTTCGTGCCACATGAATGTACACTATATAGCTGTATATATTGTACTATACAGCGCTAGTTATGAATACATGACAGCAATATGCTCTGTACACATCAAAAGTATGTCTGTCCTTACAGTAACATTGGTTAGCACTTTAGTGTATTTATGTTTCAAACTACATGTATACAAGTTCAGAGTTTTAACTATTGTAGTGATTGTTCACCAGATATATAAAACACGCACAGAGCTGTATATCCCATATACAGCATGGTTATCAATAACTAACAGACTAAATCCATTCATCAAATACATATTCATCAAATCATGTCCAAATATGTATATTATATTTAGGAGCAATCTCATTAAAATCAGATCGAGTGGATCCAATGTAAAGAAGATGGACCTCAAATATGACCCCTAATTGGGATATTCCAAGATATATGAGATCCAACGTTATATTCACTCCTCGCTGAGTAATAAAGTGTTCCGTTCGATCTTATTTTAATGAGATTGCAAAGTGCGAGGCTTCGATCGACTATGCATAGGTTAACACCATCCCTTTTTGTTCAGTATGTGACTGTCTCAAAATTAACTTGTTCACTGAAAACATAGTATTCACGCACATGTTAGCTTGTCAGTGTTGGAGTAGCAAGATTTCTGGATAATAACTTCTTTATTGTTACAAACAGATTGTTTCGGTGTAGATGCTAACTCCTTCATCGGGTGAATGTTCGGAAACGTTGTATCATACAAACACAGCAGTTGTCATTCAGAAATATTTCCTTTCTTATAATTCCATTGTTTCTTTCAACATAGATTACTCAACTCTTTTCTTTTCACGTTACCTCTGTTACAATTTGATCATATTTTTCTGTTCTTGCAAAAAAACCCACTAATTTAAAAAAAAATTATTTTCATATTTTACATATATAGAGATTATTACCCGAGGAAGTGTGTCATATGACTTTTACGAAACGATTGTGAATTTTTGTATTGCCCGAGCGAGAGCGAGGGTTATACATAAATTTACACGAGTTTCGTAAAAGTCATATGGCACACTTTCGAGTGTAACAATTTCTTTATTACCCATTCTACTCCATTTGATTCGCGTTAAATTAGCCAGGAAATGGCCCACTTTCTTTACGACGGCAAGCTACAGTGACGTCACGAACAATCGTTTTATGACGTCACAGACGGCGAAATACGGGCAGCCGCGGTGAAACAATCGTTGCTAGGCAAACGTGATATGTGCACATGTGCTCATATCAATAATATTAACTCGGTTATTTTCAACCATATGGGTAATAAATAGAGATTATTACCCGAGGAAGTGTGTCATATTACTTTAACGAAACGAGTGTGAATTTTTGTATTGTCCGAGCGAGAGCGAGGGTTATACATAAATTTGCACGAGTTTCGTAAAAGTAATATGACACACTTTCGAGTGTAATAATTTCTTTATTACCCATTTTATACCATTTGATTCGCGTAAAAATAGTCAGGAAACGGCCCACTTCTCTTGCGACGGGAAGCTACAGTGACGTCACGAACAATCGTTTTATGACGTCACGGGAGGTCGCGGTGAAACAATGGTTGCTAGGCAAACGTGATATGTGCACATGTGCTCATATCAATAATATTAACTCAGTTATTTTCAACCATATGGGTAATAATTTACAATGTAATATTTGACAATAGTGTACATATAAACAAAATGACTATCGCTGTCAAAACACAACTGTCGCATTATTACAGAGGTTACATGGGGAAATATAAAGTAACTTCTGTGGAGAACGAATGACATTTCCAGTTAAAAATGTGACATGGTTAAATACAACAATCGTGTGATTTCATTCTGTTAATATTTTTGATCAAGAGGTGCAAGTACTTAGAGTCGCTCATAAATCCTTGTTTTAAACCTAAAATCGTAAAACGGTATAGAAAGTTCGCATCAAGTATCACGCTATAGGCTAGTAGGTTGATAAAAAATGATAAATGTTAATTATATCAAATGTCCTTGCTTAGTATTGTTTTGATTGTTTATATGATAGATATAAGATATGCTGTGCGCTATCGATACAGCACTTGTTCTTGTTATGAAATTAAAGCTTACAAATATAATTGCTCGTGTGGTCATAAAGAGTATGTCAACAAAGTTGAGTCTCACATGGTTTATTTACCATTCCAAAAGGTGTGAATAGGCTATGCAACTAAAGGACCAAACTAAAGGTTATTTTGTTAGTATTTCGGCACGCCTGCTCTGTCAGTGTGTCGACCTATACTGTCAGTTTAGCAATCAAAAAGCTTTTCTTATGCGTTCTGTAAAAAGACTGTTTGGAAGTTTTCCTTTGATGACTTAAAAGCATGTCAATATACCGCGTGGTTCTAACCTGTCTCTCTCTTTCAGATTTGAACCAAGACTAGAAAACGCCATTGTGTGGTATTAAGGCAATACTATTTACTGTATATCTTCTATGCGTGTACAAGTCAAGTACTAAATACAAGTTAGTATCTCGGCACGCGTGATTTAATGGTAGAGTCGACCTGTCTACTGTAAGTGTCTGTTTAACATTCACAATTGTTTGTCTGGCGCCGCCACCAATGAATACCTTTCTTGTTGTTGTGAACAGTCTATTGAAAGTCTGATATGTGGCCGCCATTACAATACTATAGACTCGCTCTCTTACTTAAATAGGGAGTATACTTATATAATATACGGCCTGTCGATATAGTTTATTATCTTATTTATTCCAATAAAAGCAGAGCGTCAGGGCAACAACTATCTTATTACTAAACATATTTACCCCTTTGTCAGATGAATGGAAGAAAATAACAGTGGGAAATATTTAAGAAATAGATGTCATAATGTGTTTGTTCACTTGCTTATAAACAGTAAAGTGCAAGTTATATTGGTACATCACGAAATCAATTTCTTATAAATTCTAACTTGGCAATTTTATAGATGTTTAACCCTATACTGCTTATATACGCAATTCTACGCATCTTTAACATTGGCAAGAAAATGGCACAGTTGTCTCCGTAATTACAAAGTTGTTTCCATTATGACAATGTTCTTTCCGTAATGACAATGTTCTTTCCGTAATGACAATGTTATTTCCTTTATGAGAAAGTTGTTTAAAAAACGACACTGTTGTTTCCAAAATGACACTGGTGTTTCCATAATGACAAAGTTGTTTCCCAGTTGTCCCGGTGAGCTTTGGGCAGCTGCAATGCGTCTGGACTCATCCGTAAACTGTTCTTACTTCGACTTCTTCTAAATGGTTTCTAAAAAAAGCTGAAGTCCTTTGTATTGGTAGGCCTGCCTTGCCATATTGGTATTATAACATATTCAAGGGTTGTTTTAATGTTTTATGCCTCTATAGAAGTATAACCGTAATAAATTGTATGAAGGCGCGTTGGCATGAATGCAAATTTTATCTGTGTTCATCGAGAAATGGTAGCATATTTTGAGAGCTCTCTACGAATCAGAATTGCGGAAATATGTGTAACAAAATCATTTTGTAATCATATAAATATATGGTTAACCTGTCGACCACTATAAAATTTCAATAGATTATTCAGCTTTTAAACATTCCTAAATGATGCAGCTACAGAGACAATAGTTCTATTGGTACTTAATTAAAAGAAAATGAAATCGTTTTGACGTGGTCTCCTACTGTAAATACATGTCAATATTCATGATCACACATATAATATGCTAATTATTTTTCAGAATTAATTTATCATGGAACAGGAAAAGATGATGTCTTGTTCTACGAGCCCTCGTACATAGATGAAGCGCACGTAAAATACTACGTTCATCTTTATTATTGGACGAGAGCGCATTGCGTGTGTATATATCAAACTGTGCTATCAATCTATTTCTTACCCACAGAACATACTAAGGATTCTTTTTACCAACATCTAAAAAGCCTCTTATAAAAGTTGTATTTTATTATGTTTGTATAAGACAGGAGAAATGTAACACCACTTTATTATTCAAAAGGGATTCTTTTGACAGAGCATCAAACAAAGCACGACATAAGAATTAATATGATAATTTATAGAAACAATATTACATGAGGAATTTTTTTTTATCATAAGACAACTTTTACAACAGATATCATTAATATTTTATTTTTTTTAAATATAGACAAAAAGATAAACGATTTAGACATGTTACAAGTTTTCCGGATGTGAGAAGCGAGTATTCTGAGTATAAGTCATGTGAAATCAAAAGATCTGATGAGACTGGGGAACAAATTATTCTCATCATTTACTGACAACGGGTGGTCTAGGATAGTACCAGAAATTTCTATTTTGAAAACTGAAAATACCATGCTTACATAAACTGACAAATGACAAGGCGCCTTTACAACTCATGTGTAGAAAACAATCATAAATTTCACATCAACGTCAACATATCTTAGTACTTTAGTATACCGTCCGTTGACATTTACGTACAGAGAACTGCTATTCAAATCAACCAATCGTCAATGACAGTATCTATATATAGGTACTTATAGTCCGATACAACAGGATTCAACAGGATTATCACTCATAGTAACAGAAATTTACGGTTTTACCTTTATGAAATCAAATATCATTTCTTTTGTTTTTTGTTTTTGTTTTCTTAACATTTATGCTAAAAACGTTAGTCCGACACCAATCTGTAAGGTTCGAAATGTTTCATTGATATCCATCTTCATGAAACGTATTCAATAGAGTAATTAATGCAGCATCATCCGCAAGCTTCACAAACGAACAGATCTGATCTCATGCAACACAATCATCTATATACGTAACATCATAAATAACAACGGTGATAGAACACCTCCATGTAGAATGCCAGTATTGACAGTTACGATTGACAACTATTGACACGAACAGGCTGTTTCCTGTTGTTGGGAAAGTCATTTCACCATTTATGATAGAGAGATCGGGGCCTGATATATATCCTTTAACGTCCTGGTACTTATATTGTCATTAAGATTGATAATTAAGGACTTTTTGCTTGCTTGATTACTTGTCAGGGTTTTTGCTACCGCTGTGCATACAGCGCCAACAGGAGGAAAACAGAGGGTCACGACCCTGTTTAAGATCTAACGCTGCACTAAGTTCAAACAGGTTACAGTGTCTAAACAAAATATACATCAGTTTAGGTTAAATTGGTTTCATTTGCGTTAATGTTGCTGTAATTAGTTTAAGTACGGACTGCATAGCTTGGAGCAGACGCATGTAGAGAATCGTAAACAATGCAAATACATAGGCAAACAGCATCGAGTCTTGGCATCAGGTTTCTTTTAAAGGGTACAGTGATATTGACTTGTTTATAAATGTACAAGCTTCGTATGTAGACTATAATACTTCCTCGGAATGTTGTCTAGAAGCCTGAATTTACATCGGAGAATCGCCGACGGTTCCTGGTCAATATTAAATTCTAAGAGCAGCAGGGGTCTGTGTAAATTTTGGCAATTAGCAAGGGTGAGTGTGGCAATCTGTATGCTGCACGTCGATTCGTTGCCTCTGTGTTGGCATATGGCCTACCGTATTTGCTGTAAATGACGCAAGTCGCTAATGGACAACGGTCAATGGTAAATACAGGGAGTTGCGGTCATAAAACTAGGATTTAGTTTAAAAAGTCTTAGAGAAAATACGGTTTGTCTAAACGTAATTGTTTGTTGCTCTGAGCCTTTTTCTTTTTCATTCTCTTTATTAGAGTTTGATAACTTTTTATCTTTCGGGTGATTATATAGTAGTATTTGATTGCAAAAACGATGTGAAAATTTAGAATTGCTTAGTGGATCATCAAACCTTTGAAATGAACAAAATCTGGCACTTCGAAACTAGAACTAGAACTTATCGTCTGGACAAGACTTGATCCAGTTTTTATCCAAATTCATCACTCTTTGTCTAAAACAATAACTTAACCTACTGGTGTTACACTCACCAATTAGACTACAATTTTCTATAAGATTTTATTTTCATATGGACTATTTGTGCGTATGACTGGTATATGTTCTGTGCCTTTACATGACATTAGTGCTAAATGTTCTTCAACGCAAATTCATAATTTAATATAACACATATTCTTCATATACCCTGAAGTATTTGATTAACATTTGATACTTTCTATTGACCCTATGGTCATTCAACTATATAATTATTCAACTTGATATATTAATCTTCATTAAAATTGTTACCCGATTTAATTAATTTTTATTTTGAAAATGAGAGTTATTGCAGAAAACACAAAATGTTTTACAACGTTTCTGGAACTTTTCTCTGAAATTATCAGAAACGTTTTTAAAAAATTTTGGTTTTAAAAATGTTTTGAGGAGTATGTTTTTAAAGCGTCCCCGTTTGTTGGGATCATACAAACAGTGTTTCTTTTCATATAAATAAAAGGAACAGAAAGGATATCCATAATGATTTACTTCGGTCCGAATTTACTTATATGTACATTTGTCGTGTGCTTACATGACCAATTTGAATAAATACATTTGTGCAGAAATAATTTTAACTTTATTGATATTAAATCTAAACACACACCGAGAGCAAATACATAAACAATTTATGTATACGATTTGTATATATGTATTGTTCATTTTATCAACATGGAGATTTTTCCAACATTGAATGAAATAATATCATTTTAAAACCAGGTGGTAAGGACACGTTTGTTGTGAAAATAAAGAACGGAGACGTTTATAATTCAAAACTACACCGTTGTTTTACTTACCGACTTCCAAGTGACAATCAACCATACAATAAGATATATAAATCAATATCGATCCAAAGAATTACAACTCCTTGAAAGCGTAGTTAGCTAGCTTGAAACACGAAATCATATCATTAACCCTAACAACCTCAGTCGTTAAGTGTCAGGAAAGCGTATTTATATTTCATTTGATTATATAAATATTTGCACAAAGGACTTCATGTTTACCGAGCTAACACTAGAATTAATGCTTGTGCCATCGAGTGAAATCACCGGAAGTGGATGTTTTGGAGCACAGGGGCAAGTCAAAACGTTATCGACCGTGTGTGATTGAAGAGAGCGCGGGTTGGCAATTCGAGATGTAGGCACCGATTGGCTCTGTGCGCTTCCCGCGCTGCCGACCACTCTTCTGATGGCGCGATCGACGCATTAGTGTCGTCTCATCGATTTCCCCAAAGTCACGTGACAAGAACTACCCCAGATTCGCCCAAGAACTCGGTTGTCAAGAAGATGCTTTTTGAAGTTTCTTTACACACAGCGGTGTGCGGAGTTGTGATAGTAAGCTGAGGGAAGAGATTTACCTCTGTTTGGAGTTATGACTTGGAGGCGCTGGGTTCTAGCAGTGTGGTAAGTTTCTGATATAATCGATCTGTGCTGAACGGAAGCGATAGACAAATCTGAGAAAATCGATCCGTTCTTTAGGCTGAAATCAATCGATAGCGGTAGAAGAACGTGCGCGGCGCCTCGAAAATCAGGTTTTCCTCTCACGCTTGCCTCTCCCCTCAGTGGAGCGATAGACAGGCTATTACGTCAATCCCGGTGCCAATTCTTTATTACCCAGAGTAATTCACAGCTACTCGAAAAAACATGAGAGGTTCGCTCCCAAGGTTTAACTAATCAAATAGTTAAATACACTGAGGGTTTTCTTCCATAGCTGTTTGAGTAAGCAAATAGTTAGATACATCAAGAATTTTCTTCTATCGCTTTTTGTAACGTTTTTGCAAATAATTATACAGTGTATTTTGTTTTCTCTCATCTTATGTTTAATACATCGATTGTTCGTTATAACAAGATTTTCAACGAGTAAGTTGAAAATATCACTTGATTTTCTTTTACATCAATGCTTGTAGCGATTTATTGATGAATTATAGTCGAATTCACGTGTAGCATGCAGCGTGCAACCAATCAAACATGTTGCAACAAATAGACCTAGTTAAATACACAACGGTTTTCTCCAGCAAGTCAAATAGTTAATACACCGAATGCTTGTGCCATTTCCGCTTTTATCAACCAGTTATCCCTGAACAAGTGCTTGCAACTTGTTACTAATCAAATTCGTGTTTGCAGGATTTAAAATCACATAGTTAAAAAAGTCAAGTTTTGTAAACTAGGTGTCAAATCTTCCTTTTCAATTCAAATGAGTGTTTGGAGGATTAAACATTGCAGAGTTAAAAATCCAAGGCATATGCAAATAATTGAGCAAATCACCGAGCTATTGCATTCTTGTTACCAATCAGCTTAAATCTTGTGGGATTTAAAATCCAATATATAGTTAAATACACGCTGGATTTTTTGTATCATTCGTGCAACTTGCTTCACACGAACAGGTTAATAAACAGAGCTTTTTGCATCCGGCGACGAAACTAAGCATATGCGTAAACACTCTGTTGAACGCATGTTAGTACAATTTGCCTGTCATAACGGCGCGAGATAAATATAGGGCTTGCCAGAAAAAGCGGCGAGAATATGGTATCGATGCGAAAAGCACACATTATTTACAAGTGGGCGCTCGTCACGGAACTGTAGCAGAGAATTAGTTACCTCTTGAGGAACGTGGATTGGTATGCATCACGCCATTGGTGCTGCTTTGAACGAGTTCTTTATTAGTCGGAATTATCCTCACTA
This sequence comes from Gibbula magus, assembly GCA_936450465.1. NCBI lineage: Eukaryota > Metazoa > Mollusca > Gastropoda > Trochida > Trochidae > Gibbula > Gibbula magus. The sequence continues at coordinate 70,594,247 of OW388295.1, forward strand.
CATGCTAGTAATGACATTATGACCGGCGTAGCTCAGTCGAGTGTCCGGGACCGAGTGTCTGCCCATAGCTTTGAAGACCAGGTTCGATTCCCGGACGCGCCATTGTTAAGACGTTAAAAAGGTTGTTGCTTCCTTGCTGGAAACTGTAGATACTGTAGCTCTCGAAAATCGGAATGGAATTTTCCGGAACATATTCCGAGGTGAATATAGGAGCACCTGATTATCTTGAAGTTGGTTGCGAATGAGTGGCATAAACTTGGCGAGTTGCTTTTGTTTTTCTTGGAATTAATCTCGAAAATTGAATTTCATCGAATTCTGTTTTAAATCATTGACGGATGCGATGTCAAAGTAGAATTGTTTTAAAGGGGCTTTAGTAGGTTTTCTAATGAAAATAAAGAAATCACATAAAATTGGGAAAAAATGTTACCAATTGCAGAGTAAAACTCCACAATAAATAGAGTTCTAAAACGAATGTTTTTAGTTCGCTTAAGCAACGCATGCAGATCTATTTCACACAGTTCACACAACCACTCGTCTCGTTTGATTGAAATATTTCAATACACTGATCAGAGGGGTAAAGACCAATTTACAAAAATAATACTATGGGTTCGAAGAGGCTACATTTATACAATATTGTGAGACACTGAATAAGACTTATAGTCTTTCAATCAGACCCTGGAGTACAGGTATGTGGGTTTTAGAAGTCTTGACATTTTGGCAAGTCTAGATTTTCCCGAATTAAATACTTCGAGCGGCTTCTTTGAGTTGTGATTGATATTAAATCCAGATCTAAAACGAATTCGGATTTGTTCTTTTAAATATTAGAACAATAATCTTGACAAACTATCTGAATCTATTGGACCGATGCTTAAGGGTGTCGCTTCTGTATAGGACAACTAGACGGATGTGTACACTACTCCTAGACTATATTCAAACAAGCAATTGTACAAGGCAACAACTATTTTATTTCCGTGTTGATGTTATGTTATTTACTCTCGAGTGTGCTTGAGTGATGGGTCTAATGGGAATCCAGAATGTTAGCAAGGCCCCAAGACAATTGTATACAAAAAATTGCAGTCCAAGAATAAAGAAGACAAATATTTTATGGATGATCAACTTCTATACCGAAACGTCGCTATTGTTAATAAAGAAGTTGATCATCCATAAAATATTCAGTGTCTTCTTCATCACACCAACTTCTAGAATGCCTCTCAAACAAATGCAAGTCCAAGAATACATATGAGTTCATTTTAAGTACTTATGATATTATATAATTGACCTTACTCTATTTAAAAGTCTTGTGGGACTCCCTAATGAGCTTGAGTGACGGGTCTATAGGTTAAACGTCTGGATCGAACACAAGGTCTCTTCGTTATACCGTTCAGAAATAACGTAGACCAGGGAATGTCCTGGTTGTAGGAATTAGTCTGTCTCGAGGACACGGGGGAGTCGTGTACAATCTATATACGTGAACGAAACGTGCCTCTGGGCCTTAGAGTCTACTATTAAGGGACCAATCAAGTCTATATAAGTCTATAAGTCTAGATAAGGTCATACTTTGCCAAGAGTATCATCGTATGTGTTATGTTGATAAAGTGAACAGTGCACTTCTAAAATCGTTAGTTTTAGTTCTATATTTTTTCTATATATTTAGTTCTACTCAGTTTAAATTCATTTTATCTTATTAAAAAAGGATCATTATTCAGTATAAGTGTCGATTTTTAGATTTTTAGATAAGATCGATACAGATTTCGTTCATATTTAAAATATAAACTAATCTCGATGTACAGAAACGGTTTTCTTTTTAGAAAAAGGAAGGATTTACTTTTTGAAATTTTGAAGGTCAATAACTGATTTTAATTCGGTTCCTAAGAGTTTTATTTGTTGTTTATATCAACTTCGTATTTCAATACCTTTTGATTTCAGATCATTTTAAGATTAAGGTCATTCAATGTCGAAACAGGATAGATAAGTAATATTAAATACAGAAAAATGTCAGTTAACACATTGAACTATGATAAATTTAATTGATCGAGAAAGTATATGATAATCGATGACACATATTACAATGGATTATATATAGTTGATTAGCATCACACAAACTATCTTCCTCCACATATTATGTAAATAGTTAATACACACATATTAGTGTAAGTAGGTCAGAGAAGTCTGAACGGTCTCGTCATATTACATAAATCAATAACTCACCATGATATTTAACAAAATGGTTATGTCAGAGTTTAGTTTACAGATTATGTCACGAAGCGACTAGAAACTTCACATGACAGTAATAGGCTTATCTCATACAAACTGGGCTTTTAGGGCTGAATGTATGGAAGACTTGCACGATGCGTCTAGAGAGGTTATATATATATTCACTTAATTATAAGAAAAACGTTTTAATGAATAGGTGAAATGGTGCGCTTGATAATGTTCATAACATTAAGATGAAACATGTATCATACCATATATATAATAGTAGTAATCGTCATTTGGACTATACTGTGGGTTGTTTAGACATCGGGAATTATGCTTACTATGTCATAGAGTAGTCCGCACACCGAGATTGTTAGTAGTAGAGATGTGACTCAGTAAATACAACAAGATGGTTTCAACAGGGCCGTGTTAAAGGTACATCCATTCGGTTTCATAAAATTTTATTTGCCTTTAATACATGCCAACATACAATATGTGCTGATATCAGTTCAAATGATTTCATTCAACTTGCATATTCATCCCCTATTGCCAAAAATATAATAATTACTAGTTTCCAATTAAAATCGAGCAACATCATTATGCATGTGCAGAAACCGAAACTACACGTTTCGTTTACATGCACAGTAGTTATATGACCTATTGAACATTATCAACCCAAATTTGATATTCTGTGTGGTTTAAAAAAGATTCCAAAATTACGTTTGACTCATTGGCGCGCGCCACACGCGGTGCATTGTCCGGTTTTCGATCAGAAATTGATACTTTTACCTTCATATCGTCAATATACTAAGTCGAATATCATTAAAATGGTGGTTTTCGGTAACAGTCGGTACTTCTCGATAAAATAAGACCATTTATAACGTTTTGTATATTTGACCCCAACAACACAATGGATGTACCTTTAACAGATGGCTGGCAAGATGCCGATGACTATGTACATCAGTACAGTCGAGACTTCGCACATGTCACACTGTACTGTACCACATACTATCACTGCACCATATTTAAGCACAAAACAAGGAGGTTTTTGGCAGATGTCGTAAATGATGCTGTTGTTTTCTGGCACTCGTAGTCTACAATAAACGTGCCCAGAGTTTAGTTATCTTCCATGTATATGCGATATTTGCATTCGATTTATGCTCACATAATTTCTATGGTTTTTTTCTATTTGTATAGACTTAATGGTAACGGTCCTATCGGGACAGGACGGAGTGCAGACTAATTGCCTCGGTACGCGAAATGTAACATACTATCAGGATATCATATCAAGCGCAAAAATATCTTCATAACAGGGTTGCGTTTACAGACGTTTTGCGAAGCCGTCGAGAAAACGACTGTTTTTGCGAAGCCGTCGAGAAAACGACTGTCTGTGAACAACGCCGCGGGGTTGTTGATTCCCCATTCGACCCCCTCCCCCCTTCTCGTTAACGCCACCCCACCCCCGAATTGCTGTATAATTACTCTAACGAGAAGTTAGCTTCTGAGAAACAAAGCTAGCGTATTGATTTTACAGAGTCTCCATGCTTTCACTTCCGGTTGCGTGTCTTCGCCTCATAGCTGCATGCATGCATGCATTCTCGTGCATTTAGTTGCACGTGCGGACTGTTATCGATCGACGTCAACAAGTTTCTTGCCCATTAAAAAGCTCGTTTAACTTTTGCCGTCGTTCGTCGTATAAGGAAACTTACTCACCCTGGTTTATATATCGATCTGATTTATAAAGGAGTATTTGTTTAGTTTGTTAAAGCCATGCTCATTACGCATAATAAGAGGAGAGCCGCATTTTGCACTGAGAGAGTAATGGACAATTTGCGTCTCAGATTTCACCCATTGTCAACATGGACGTGGAGTTCCTTTGAAGTAGAAATGACAAGATTCTTCCAAGTCCTCTCCATTAGCGGGGATTTACGTCATCTGACTGATGGAGAATACTGTAGAACTCAGGGCTTTTAGTAAAACTGGGGCTCTTTCACGGAGCATAGTTAATTTACACTGCACTAAAGGTACCAACGGAACGACTGCCTTTGAAATTAAAACTGGGTCTCTTTCAAGAACCCAAGTTAATCTCGATATAGCAGTAGGATACCAACCATTTAAAACGTGTTTCTTTGGAAGTTAAGTTGGGACCTCTTTCACGAACACAAATTTAAACTTGGTATTGCAATAGAATACCCAAAAAAAACGTTGGCTTTAAAAGGAAAGCTGAGGCCCCTTTCACGAGCCAAAGTTGATCTATATTACAAAAGGGTACCAACAAAATGTCTTCCTTTGAAAAATAAGTTGGGACCCCTTTCACAAGCAAAATTCAAAATTAAGGCTATAACCAGGTCCTTGAAAGGGAAGTTATTCTTGATATTGCAATTTAATACCGACAGAACGACTACCTCCGAGACCCTATATTACAACTGATATTACCACTAAAAATTATGTACACAACTAGACAGTCGTCGAGACCATTATATTACGAAAACAGAACAAAGGCAGTCTTTTATGTTTATATTAACTGAATCTCAGAGGATAGTTTTTATGTCATTTCATTGTCTTTGTTATTGTGACCCAGCCCCACTCCCCCCGATATTTGAGAGAGTAAAAGATAGTATACTCCGCAAATAAATATACATACGCTATCATACATATACTGGTCAAAATATTTTAGGGATATTGAACGTTTTATAATAGATATTTCACCAGTGTGTAAATGTATATAAAGAGATCAATATTAAAATTTTCAAAATTTACATTTATCCCGTACTATTTGTGTCCAATATACTATTAACACCATTTACACTTTATTTAGACAATGTCCTCTCTGGACGGTATGCATTGTAAACTATCATAAAGACCAGATACACCTCATTGATAAAGTCTACTAAAACTGCGACAGCAGAATACCATCCATATGTAAACCATGTCATTTAATTCAGACATATTCACATTCTAATTGTGTCAACAATAATTCACATATAATAATACATAATTGCCATACCCAATGTACAACTCAAATGTTATCACTTGGATGTTGCTAGTAATAAATGATAAGGAAAATGGTGAAGTGTTTCTTCTTAAAAATAAAATCTTTCAGAACGGTTTTTATTTTAGACATGTCAGTAAACAAACCAGTTTTATATTTAAGTGAACTCTGTTAGAAATTACAATGATACCGAACGTCCGAACCTGGCTTTATTTATTTTGAATGACATACATAGCGGTAACCTTTAAATGATATACATTGTATTTCATTCTTATTTGGTTTCCCGTGCAATGAAACTACATTTTTCAGAGATAGTAAAAGGTTAATCGGTTCTTTGAAAAACTATATCACATGACTTTATATATTATTTACAGTTATCATTTTCAAATTACTTTGGTTAATTTCTTCTTCGCTTTGGAATGGTCAATAATAGCTGTATCTCCTTCTCAAGCTCAGGAACATTTGTCAAGTTCTCAAATATCCTCAGAATATGTCATTTTGACATCTTGACATTTAAACAGGCATCGAGTATGAACCCAGTTTATGAGTATTCTTAGAAATCAATATTTAAGTTTTGAAGGTTAGTTTTTCCATTTAATTCACTTATGTAGTTCCTACATTTATTGAAATAATGTATTACCCAACTAGGTATTTTACTAGGTACAAACAATAACTATTCTTTACCAGGTAAACTGTTAATAATTTGTATATTCACGTGACATAAAGAAACATTTTGATTTAACAATCGTCACATTCATCAATCTGTGACAAGCGACGAAAACAATTGAGAAGAACGACGGGAGATTCACGTGTGCAGCACGTATGATACATGAAAGGGAATTTTGTTTTTATGTCTGTATTGTTATTTGACAACAAGGACACAAGATCAATCCGAAACAGATAATTTTGCAGCTGTCCGTAACGTCTTGAACATACTTGAATGTTGTTGCGATTGTACTCCAAGCCCAGTGAAAACTTTACTGTAGATGTACGGCTGATGCCATCCCGTGGACGATGTGATGTTGAATTGTACAATATATGCCAATGAAACCTGATATGTAGGTATATATAGGTATGACATTAAATATTTCTGGAGCGTTGGTTCCAAGTCCGTATTCCTTAAAAGAAGGAGGGAGCAGACAAATTACATTGGGGAGAGTCATAATACTTGCTCTCTGTCGTCCATTGTTTCACGCCAATCCAAATGTGACTTCAGATAAAGTTCTTACAAAACTGCTGTCAAATGGATTGACCCTAGTTCAGTGTTAAATCTCCAACGGAGAATGCAGATTCTCTCAATGTTCTCTGTCATTTGAGCAGATATCTATGTTTTAATTCTATTGTTATATTTAGAACTAGACATAGAACTCCTTTTTAAAATGTTTTAATAAATAATTGACACTTGTAAGAAATAATCTTTGATTTTATTCTTTTATTTTGTACATTTTTAAATATGGCTTGAAGATTCTCGTTGTACACTCTGTACATTTGGATGGTGGAGCTCTCCTCTGTTGGTCTACCATCTGCTTCAAAGTGACATGGAAACCCTGAAGAAATAGATTATGAATTATATGAATGGCGTGACTATATCGGCTTCAATATAATTAAACATTATTATGAATTTGCATTTGATTTACCTTACTGACATCCTGAACACCTGAAATGTGTTCCAATATTTAAATGCATAAATATGACACATGACATTTGATAGTATTCAGAAATAGTAAAAACTACAAATATAGAATACGTAATTAGTCAATAAGACTAAGTTTGATTAATACATACTTACCCCTGAGCTCTTAGTGTTGTTTGGAGTCTCTGCATTGTTTCTTCTCTCTGTCAACTAGCAAATGCTGAACATTGGGCCCTTGTTCAGTGATTCCTTGGCAAGTGAAAACCTTCGGGTATGTCTGGGCCTCTGAAGCCCAGGGTAACAGTTAAAGGCAGACAAGAAGGGTAGCAGGACAAGGGTTAACAATAACGTTTGCCAGATAAACGCTTTGTTAGGTATAAATATCGTCCTTGTTCTTAAGTTAACTCCATTAAAATAAAGAAGAATCAGATCACCAAACATAGTTATTATAGTCTCTTAAATTTAGTTTCCTCTGCCAGTAATCGGCAACACTGAAACTTAAAAAAAAGCTTTTCAAGTAAATGCACTCTTAAACTCTTCTATTTGATTTTTTACACAAATAAATACACAATTCCTCTTTGGTTTCAACCGATTGTCATAGGCGATGTATATATTTTGGCACATAGCAATGTCGTTTCCGGGTTTCGTCTTGCAATTCTACCAATTCACCGTAATGCAAATTAGAAAGGTAATTTATTTAGAAAATTCACTTCATCGAGTTGTTAAACATTGGTTTGACTGTAATTCAACAACACATTCGCTGCAGGCTTTCTTCCTGCAATGATACCAGCCGTCGAAATGTGAAGGAAAACGTGTGATGAAATCTCAAGATAACTTCACCTCACATTCACATCAATGTTGCTAAACATAATGAAATTACTGTGACCTCGGGGTCTGGACGGCACACTAGAACTTTCAGTGAAGCACTATCCAAGCAAACTGCTGATTATTGTTTCTCACCTAGTGTGTATTTGTTTCTCACCTAGTGTGTATTTGTTTCATGTTCCGTGACAACAAGGGAGTTAAAGGCGTCTCGACGTTTAAGGTTGTCTGAACTGTACATTCTCAGTGTTGACCAATTCCAACGTATTTCTTATAGTCTCATCGATCCTTATTTGATGAGATGATATAGTAAATATATGCTATTTCCAAAATTATGTCAATCCAACATTCTTGCCATTCCTGCAATCAAAACCTTGCCCGGTAATACCCCATAATATTGTAATGACTATTTAATAGTTGTTCTCAATGAAATAACTTGATTCTCCACGATGCTCCTAAAACAATAATATATTTATTACGTGAATGCCAATATAGCATGAATGTATGGAAGAAGTTGTCAGAGTGGCTTAAAATGTTATTTGAAGGAAATATTGAATATTTCACATGAAAATGTGGTCTTTGGTGTTAAAGGAGAACATAAGAATCCACTAAATGTGGTCATATCATTAATACAATACACATTGTATAAAACACGCCTTAAACGGGTAAAGCCTAATTTAACTTTTTTTCAAAAAGAAATACTCAAGTATTATAAGACTACAAAATACATAGCCTTTTCAAAAGCAACCAGGGCAATTTTTTACCTTCTGGTCTTCCTTTCATACATTTTTGTCTAGTATGAAGTATCCTGACTAAATGCGATACAATCATTTACACATTTCATATATACTTATGAATATCCACACCGACTCATGTATACTGTTGATGTAAAATGTACCCTGAAACACTTTTGTACTTAAGAATATCCATATCAGCTGATGTATGCTACAGATTGTTTTGTATTTGACAATTCAGTTGTCAAGCTGTAAAAATGTTCTCTGGGAAATAAAAAATACTTTTAAAAAAAGAGGAGTATATATCTGTCATTCAGTCTGTAAATACTGCCCAAAAATATTGTTTCTATTTCAAATTGCAACTATTTTCATTTTCTAGACTGCAAAGCGATGTGTATACAGTGACTTGCTGAACAGGAGATGATGTCTGGCCACAGATTGTTTAGTAATTAGTGAGGGTCAGCAGGGTCAAGCCTTCATTTCATTCTTGGTTCCAAAGTGGTAAAATTTTAATCTAAATTATGTTCGGTCCAGGCATACTGGCACTTCATCTAGGCTTCTTCCAATAAACGTTCCCATATTAAATCTTCCATAAATCGTTAATCTGTTGTTACCCATAGCAAGACAATACTTCATTTATTTACATTGAAAATAATGACGGTCAGCGTCTGATTAATCATTAAGATATCAATAAATAATTGCACTAATTAATCACAACATCTGATTCTTATCGACTAATTGCTACAATATCAAGTGTGTACTGCGAGTCACGCTCATTAAGTGTTGCTGAACTTCAGTCACCTGAGCATGGACAGGACCGGGACCACAGGACCACGTGCCACAACATTTACAGTATTTACAGCGTTTACAGCATTTACAGCATTTACAGCATTTACAGCATTTACAGTATTTACAATCTTTACATCATTTACAGTATTAAGACTATTGAGAGTATTTACAGTATTTACAGTATTTACAGTATTTACATCAGTTACAGTATTTACAGTATTTACATCATTTACAGTATTTACATCATTTACAGTATTTACAGTATTTACAGTATTTACATCATTTACAGTATTTACATCATTTACATCATTTACAGTATTTACAGTATTTACATCATTTACAGTATTTACAGTATTTACATCATTTACAGTATTTACAGTATTTACATCATTTACAGTATTTACAGTATTTACATCATTTACAGTATTTACAGTATTTACATCATTTACATCATTTACAGTATTTACATCATTTACAGTATTTACAGTATTTACATCATTTACAGTATTAACAGTATTTACATCATTTACATCATTTACAGTATTTACATCATTTACATCATTTACATCATTTACAGTATTTACATCATTTACATCATTTACAGTATTTACATCATTTACAGTATTTACAATATTTACATCATTTACAGTATTTACAGTATTTACATCATTTACAGTATTTACAGTATTTACATCATTTACATCATTTACAGTATTTACATCATTTACAGTATTTACAGTATTTACATCATTTACATCATTTACAGTATTTACAATATTTACATCATTTACAGTATTTACAGTATTTACATCATTTACAGTATTTACAGTATTTACATCATTTACAGTATTTACAGTATTTACATCATTTACAGTATTTACAGTATTTACATCATTTACAGCATTTACAGTATTTACATCATTTACAGTATTTACAGTATTTACAGTATTTACATCATTTACAGTATTTACAGTATTTACATCATTTACAGTATTTACAGTATTTACATCATTTACAGTATTTACAGTATTTACAGTATTTACATCATTTACAGTATTTACAGTATTTACATCATTTACAGTATTTACAGTATTTACAATATTTACAGTATTTAGACTATTGAGAGTATTTACAGTATTTACATCATTTACAATATTTACAATATTAACAATCTTTACAGTATTTACAGTATATACAGTATTGACAATATTTACATCATTTACAGTATTTACAGTATTCACATCATTTACATTGTTTACAGTATTTGCAGTATTTACCATATTTACAATATTTACAGTATTAACAATATTTACAATATTTACAGTATTTACAGTTTGACAATGGTGTACTGTCTATATGTACATGACGTTTCAAGCTCGTCAACACTTAACAGCAAACATAATTCAAATAACATCCTGTTATAGCAATGTGTCAATATAGCTCTTATAGTAGATTGGACGTTATAACATTGTACTAACTCTATTTGCATGACCTCTCAGGACAGTTGATTCGGACATTGATTGGCCCTGGTGATACATTAACCTGCAGTAAGCCGTGGTTATCTCAGGCCACAGAGTCATTACTGCTTTCTTAATTCCGCCCTGCGTGTGCAGATAACAGTCACAGCGAGCCAGACAGTAAATCACACCACGTAAATCCTTGTGTCTAATCAAGTTCCGTACCACTAAGACCAAAATCTCTGAAATAAAGATTGGACAATGATGAATTTGACACCGAAATGTTTATTTGCATAAAAGTCCATTAAACAAATACACTGAAATAATAAATTAGACCTGGAATAATTAATATAAACTTGAAATAATAAATCTCGTCTGGGCATGAACAAAGACCCATTCTAAAGTTTTCTATCACGAAAACTTGACACTGAAATAAAGAAGAACGTTACATTTCCCCCCAAATAATAGACTAACATTGAAATAATAATTCCGATATGAAATTACCATTTCTCCGGAACATAAATGAAAATAACAGTTCCTAAAGTAATTAAGACTAGCCGTGAAAATGAATAGAACAGGAATAGAATTGTAAACCTGACATTGATCACCAGTAAATGAATTTAAGTATGTAGTGCCTGAAATAAAGATTAACTCTGATATGAAATGATATTCATCTATTCCGAAACGATAACTTTATTATGCCGACATCATCTTATGCTAACCGATTTTCATATTTCATAAACAATTTTTTTTAAAAATTGTGTGTGTAAAATTATGTCCAGAAAACCACTGTGAAATAGCAATTTCAGCACCATGTGTATATTTGAACAGATATAAAATGTAAAGTATCATACTCTCATGAATGAAAATGTGTACATCTCCTAACGAGATATATCTGCATTACAGATATTCAAATATATAAGACCTATGTTGTGTCTGACTCTGCTGAAAACTTGGTATATTTTCTTTTGCCCGACAGTGTAAACAAATTTACCCCTGTAATAAAGACTGACACAGTGATGATAATTCTGAGAGTGGGTTTAGACTTGCAGTTGAGTTCTCAAAGTGGAGACAGTTCGTACTTGTCTGGGTACAAGTAATAATCCAGTTTTATGAGTACCTCTCATACCAATCTACTTCAAGACAGACGAAATATAGATCTCCACTCGCGATTATTATCAAATTAGTTAATTGAATATAATGGACGTATAGAGAGTGTCTGGTACCCCTGACAGTGCCGGGGGGAGATGGCGATGGGGGTGGGGAAAACCTTTTCCTCGACCTGCGGATCCGCACTCTGTGACCTCCAACTTAATTTTGTCCTCAAACCTTGTACTCTATGGCCTTTAACTTCTTTTTTATATATCCCTCAATGACCTTGACATTTAGGTCAGAGATTTTGTACTCTGTGGTCTTTATTCTTATTCATATATTGTACTCTTTGGTATCCAACTTTATATTGCATTCAGATTTGTTATTCTTTGATATCCAACTTCCTTTTCTTCACAAACTCAGTTTACGTTTACCCTTTCTCCTCACCACGTTCCCGGTGTTCCTAATCTGTGACCTCCTCTCGTTTCAAGATCTGTAATATTTGACCTTTGACCTCATTTCATTCAAAACTTGTTTCTCTTTATGACCTCCTTTCTTGCTGTGTACAGACATCGTACTCCGTGACCCCAACTCCTATTTTGTTGTTGCTTAATTTGTACTCAGATACCTCCGTCCAAGTTCTGGCTCCCGGATTTTTCTTACTTTTAGCTTTCTAACCTGTTCCTTGATCCTCACTCAGTGACGTCTTTCTTCATTTTGTTCTCAGAATTTCTACTCTTTGACCTCTAACGAAAGTTTGTTTTCAAATACCTCTGTTTAAGACCCAATTTAGTTCAATGATTTTGCAATCTCAAATCTCTTTTCATTCAAGAATGTGTTCCTCAGGCCATTGACCATTGTATTGTTTCCAGACTTATCTCTTATATCTTTCTTATACACAATTTTGTATTTTATGATGTCCAAAGTTAGAGATGTTCCATGTCGGTGTATTGGGACAGCGTCTTCTACTCGTCAATACATTTCTGAATCACCAAAGACAATACTTGTCGAAGAAGTATCGAAACATTAGATACAGAAATACACCGTCTTCACAAACTGCCGTTGAATCAAATGTAATGGGCTGCAGTTTCAAAGTTATCGTAGTATCTTTGAAGAGAATTGCCGAAGTCGTTGCATTGTCGTCATATTAGCTGTACAGGAAATGAATTACGATTGTCCATATGCTCACAGAGTCCCTGTGGTGTGTGATGCCTCGAGGCTAATGAGCCTATATCCAGTCTTGGTTGAATCATTGATTCGGTCCCATGTAGTGCCTCATAGAATACGCTGGTCTCCACTCCAGGTACGTTTTCATTAAGTCTTTTCTTTAGCTTGATAAGAAGCTTTATGGACTGTTAAAGTACTGGCTTCTCGGAAAGTATACACAATATTCATACGGTTTGATAATTCTAACAAAAGGTAATATAAGCTGTTAAATTACACCTGTGACGTCATCCTATTGTTCTTTCACTCCATTATTTTTCAGTAATGGAGAGTCACACATCACATCATATTTTTGAAGTAGAAATTTAATTTCTTTAACTTTCTAAAGCAATTTTGTTAAAAGAGCAATACTTTGAGTGTAATTTAAGTAGGGTAATATCCTCGTAACTCTCCATTCCTTTAAAATAATGGGCCTCGGCTCCATTATTTTTAAGGAATGGAGAGTTACTCGGACATTACCCTCTACGTAATGACTCGGAGTACGTTTTCATCAAGACTTGTCTCAAGCTTAATTATGAGACTTTCTATACACTTTAGTACTGGCCACTCGGGGGATATCCATTGTACCCGTACAGCTAGATAATTTAACAAAAGGTAATATAAGCTGGTAATGACCTCGGGTGTGTTTTCATCAAGACTATTATCATGCTTGGTTATGATGCTTTATGGACCATTGTAGTATTGGTTACTCCGATATTTGGTTAGTATTCGTATTGATTCTTATATATAGCTGGCATACTCGGGTCTTGACTTCAGATGGATTGTCATCTGGACTCATATCTGACTTAGAAATATAATTCTATGTTTCTGGGTAACCTCGACGAGGTGCATAACAGAAGTGTTTACCTGTGATATAGAAATAAATCTTTATATATTTATAATTGTTCGTCGTGATAGTCGGAAATATAAAACAACGGGTTATTTCACCAAAGCTTTCCCAAATCTTGAATATAGATGTTTCCTGATTAATTCTGTATTTGGTATTGTTTGCAGTGCAAGCTAAGAACCGGATATACACTAATTAGGATCACGTGGGACCATTTCCTTTTTTTATGTATTCATCCTTTGGAAGGGATTAAAATATAATAAATACCTAAGAAAAACAAGAGTTCTGGATATGAACTTCAATAATAACCCTGATGTTTCTGAGACCATGATGAAATCTTTAGCCAATATTTTTTATAAATGCTTCGTGCTAAGTACAGTTTAGTTGATTATTGATCATATTGATTCCTATCTAACGTGAGTATTTATCCTGACTTAGCCTCAATAACTCTATAAAAGGATTATTATTTGCAATGCCCACTCAGGAAATTTCTTTAGGAGTAATCGATGTTGTAAGATGCTTATATCGATTCGAATTGTTAGTTACACGTTACTATCGCCCACAAAAGCCAACGAAGTCGCTGTGAATGTTTTCATTTTAATACTGTTTACCGTCTCACCGAACCTCTACCCTTCAAAAATGTGCTTTTGCCTGAGTAATTCTGTAAAGAGGTTCATGCAGTTTTTAAGATTCTGTTCATTTAATGTGCTTTTTACAAATTACATTCGTTCACAAATGCCCCAGAAATATGTTTTCATTTATTTAAATATTGATTTAATGGTATAATCGTTTTCCAAAGCGATTTACTCTCCTTTAGAGGTTATTGTACGCGCTCTTGGGAAATTTAATAAAAAGTAAACCGAGTTTGAACAAAATTATTTCGATTTGCCCTTTTTTAACGTTCAGAAATATCCACTTACGCATGTTTTTGGAAATGGAATACTAATTTGATGTTATTGGGCAACAACATGTATGTCCGATATAAGTCATTATTTATCCCCGTTCTCAAACCTGTGTTATAGCTCTATACATGAGTTTCTCTTTGTATGGAAAGGTTTTACATGTTCTTAAATGTAAACCAAACTTGTAATATTCTTAACTCGGCTACAAGCTACCATTGGTATGGTGCAGCCATGTCTGAAATTTATAAATAATGAGTGCTAACAGTCAGGTTCGACATGTTAATTCCCATAAAAAGCCCTAGTCTTATGCTTATATTCATTCATATTTCTTTGTCCAAGTTCTTTGCTTTATCGTGGCACAGATTCAGTAATCGATTTTGATAGATTTGCTTAACATGTGATGGAATATTGATAGGAAATGATTCTCGTTTATCACCGCGTTGCATTCTGGGTATTATATTTCTGGAGAGGTTCTTCATGGCCCCGTTTTCCTTCCGGAACTTTCACATGATATGAATCTGATATGGAGTATCTATATTATTCTATATTTCTAATATTTAACTAACTTCCCTACGCAAGGAATAACTCTTGCCAGTCCGTATTCCCGGCTGATTTAAGCCTTGCAGTATTTCCCTTGCTTTTCCGTGCTATGATAGTGGATCCCTGCATCTGAAATGCAAAATGGGCTCCTAGAGCACAGAAACTTTAAGGAAAAACGACAAGGATTAAATCAGCCAGTGATGGAGACTGGCAAGAGTTATGCCTTGGTAAGGTGATATTTAACTATAATATAAGCTATAACTATAAGCTATAGATAGTGTTGATATCGGTACCTGAATAGCCTGATGTCCAGAACCTCAAATAAAGCCTTAACACGCCCTTCGCGCTTTAGCAAGTCGAACACAATTCTAATAATGAGTAGCGTTTAATTGCCCCTTTCATTTAATTTATATTTTTGAAATTTCCATTTTGTAATTCACGAGACTAGAAAGTAGAAGGTGAGCTTTACATTCTTACAGAAGCATGTCTTTTTTCAATCGTTTTTATGAAACTCTGATTTCACAACCAGTGATTACTGCCAGCAGCTACTGGAAGCATTTTAAGGCAAAGAAATCCCCGTTATGTGACTATGCATGTGGATATCAAACCATTGGTGAATTCACAGTGTTACCTCCAACAGGAAACTGAATGGATATAATGAGGAATTGTGCCTTCAGCATCCTTTTTGTATTTCGTGTTTTGTATTTTAACAAATGAAATAACATTTTCAAATGTAAAATCTTTACACTCCAGATGTCCACACTCCAGATGTCTCAATGGACATGTCTAGCTATATAATTTCAACATAATATGCAAACCTATCATTTGGAGCATTAATGTTCTGGTGTCATTTTCTATCAGAACTGAAGCAAACTGTTTGTTTTGAATCCTGAAACCAGGAAGTTACTAAAATATCCGAGCTAAACCAAAAGTTCGAGAATAGCAAGAAATTGAAAACTATAAGAGACACATGACGATTCAGTGTTTCACATACAAATCTCATTTATATATTCCTCGTGGTTTTATCTATATTCAGCTCAAATTTTAATATGCGTTTCCATGGAAACGACCAAAACAATCCATGATCATCACTCACTGTCTGAGGAACGGTTCAACGTTAAATGTAACGATAAGCATTTGTAATATTACGAACGAAAGGATTAAAAGTATTGGTTTATTTCTTTATAAAATCTGCGACCCAAAAGTGCCAAATTTTGGTTCAAAGAATATACGTTGATCAATCGTTGTTTGAAGAACGTAACTAATAGTACTATTTTTTACATAAAAGAACATGCCATAGTGTTGTACCGGTAAATTTAGCAACCATCGCATAACTCTGATATATGGGTTGGTCTAGCAGTTCTTGTGGTATCAGAATCTGCGGCACATGACCAAGACAAAGATAGCCATGGTTGGTCATATACCACCACTTGTTAGAGAAATGGAAACAATGGTGAAAAAAATATCAAAATAGCAAAAGACCTGCGTTAGTATCTCAGCATTTTAGGATCACTAAAAGGTTACAAGTTAGAAAGCAAGAAGTTGTCAAGACTGCCAATCTGAACTGTTATATGACGACAATCGATGCCTGAAGAACGGATTACCATAAATTATATATATTATGTTTTTGGAATGACAGAATACACGCCATATGGTAGGCAGCACCCCTCCCTCCTCTCTCCGTCCTCGTCCCCACCCCCATCACCCCCCATTAACATGGAATATGCCTTGTTACTTCCGCATTTCCTGAAGTATCAGCAGAATATCCTGAGGCTTGGGCCCAGAACCAGGAAGCAAAGTGCCAAGTTGGTTTCAAGAGCTCGTATATCACCTCTCGGTGTTTGAGTAGCGGATTAACAGAGCCAGAAACAAACAGATATGCTTCATGATGGCGAGTTATTTCATGTAACACACGTAATAAAGGGTTGTCATGGAAACAGATGTGGAAGATGTCATTTGAAATTAATATCGGTTCGTGGAGATGGCCGCATCACATCTGTTAGGACTGGGGCCTGACTTGTTGAGGCAAATAGACCAAAGATATTATTTTTAAGAACAAGAAACATTATGATTGTTGAGGTTAGAAGGTGACGTTTATAGAATTAAATATATCAAAATGAATAGGTACTAAAATATAAAGAATAACTCTAAAATGAATAAGACAATATATTTAACAACATAACATAAGAAACACGCGGGTTCAAAACATTAAAGGAAAAAACAGTTTTTGGGTTTCTTTTAAATATGAGAAATGGAATATATATGTTAATTTCGTTATTTTTTGGCAAATAAGATTCGCGGACTAATTGACAATGCATTAATGTTTAATTATGAGTCTCTCTGAATAGATGTTCTTAGTACAAATCGTTTAACGGGTTGCAGAGATCATGTCCTAAAAGCAAAGAGTCTACATGGGTATATACGGGTAAAATAGAAATGTGTGGTATGCCAAATGTTATAACACCTTTCAGAATAGATACTTATTCCTGATTTGGATATATAAAGGTTGGAACATGTTGGAGTGAAAATGGCTTTGTGTCTTTTTTTACTTTAAAAATATACTGTATACTTGTAAAACTTTTTCACATGTTGTCTTTATATATAATTTAGGAAGATTTCTCCTACGGACAAAAGCGTTGACAATCTATTTCAGTTTGGCATTAGGATTCAAAGGGATCAACTCACTGTATATGTACTATACTAAACTGACGGGCAAAAGAAAGTCTAACACTCACTTGTTGTCGATTAATTCAATATTTTAAAGAAATGAGATGCATTTGATTATGGCACGATACAATAACACCTTTCGACAGTAGTTTGAATAAATTAATTGGTGACTGTTTTATTTTTTAACTAAATATTATTATTTAAAGTAGACAGAGGTAAGAAATGAAATTTACATCAACATGACCCCTACCATGTTCAAAATGTTGTAAATGTGTGCAGGACGTAGCTCATTTATTGATTTTCACATAGAGTATGTGTTATATGTCGATGAACTGTTGTGTTTTATCAAAATTAATTTTGGGGAATTTCAAAATTTTAATTTTTAAAAATTCAAACCGTGTAGAGGTATTCTTTGACTGATTTAATATTTTGGAGTTATTTCACAAACTAGTCCGTTTTTTAATACGACGTCGAAAACTCGATATATTTGACTTTGAAAATTATACATAAATTATGATAAATACAACTGAGCCATATACTTTCTTTTGCCCATCAGTGTAGAACTTTATGATATTAAACTATTGGTTGGAGGTGTGGTATTAACATTTATAAGAAGCAAACTTAGTTCTTTGTGCAAATTAAATATTAAAGTGTTTGTGTGTTTCAAAGTATGTTAACGATTATATTCTTTAACTTAACCTTTCATGCTCTCATAGATGATGAAAATAATTATTTGGGGACTTTTACCCAGTCTAGGTATAGAAATACTAATTGACAATGTTTTAAGATTTGACACTTAGATTAAAAGCGATCATCTTTCCATGTAAATAATAAATGGTTGACGTCAGTGAGTTTGGGAGTGTCATGTTACCATTATGAAAAGCAAATTAAGCCCTTTTTCTCAGATAAATATTAATTGAAAATAAAATATTCTGTAAACACTAAACAGCTGCTGTGACCTTTCGAGCTCTTGACATCGTCGATATGCTAAACGCATTGTACTCGCAGAAGTGGTAAAATAACCCGATAAGAGTTCTCATTCCAAATCATTATTTATACAATGAATAATAACTCACACTAAAATCATCGTTTTATTTACTTATTGTCGGTGTAATTGTATTTAAGGAGTACTGAATTTAAATAAATTACTAATTAACATGACTTCAGTATTGTATATATAGACACTTGATTTGGTATGATACGAATCAGAATAAGAAATGTATTTTTTGTGTAATTTTGTAAATGAGTCTCATAATGGTTGAAGCACTTGCATACTTTACTTTCGAAAATAATAATTTCTTTAGTACCTATTTTAATCATGTCATTTGCGTCAGGGTTAATATGTGACGAAACAAGTCGTTTCAATTACGACATTTAAATTGCGTTTCAGATGTCACAGATAATGCAATACAGAAACTTAAGTCGAAACAAACGAGCTCTCAGCACACTTCTCGAATATAAACTATCTCCTTTTTACCCTATGAGTGATAAATACGTTAATTATCCGAAGAAGCAGTTCCCTTCGTCTTGCAAACTAATATAAAGCCTCCTGAAGAAGGTTTATATACAAGAACATATTATATGTAACATATAGACTAAAAACTACGAACATTTCTGCAAATGGAATTCTGGAACGAGTCTCTATTCTCATATTGAGGATTTATCTGATGTATATATCATATAAGGAATGACTCCTTGTTCGCGTATACCGTCCTTGGAGACCGGGGCTAATCAAATACGCCGTGTCCTTATCAGATTCTCCAAGCACCGACCCGATATAGCCAGGTCGCCAGTTGATCGATTCAACCGGGGCATTACAAGCAATGGAACAATGTGCAGTGACGTCCCGACAGCTTCAAATGACAGATCTCACTACAGCTATTCATTTCTGCCATTTTCTTTGCACTTTGTAAATTCCGATACAATTGAACTGGTCCCGCGTTCATTTTGAAACATTGTTACTTAGGTGCGGGCATTCTCTCACTACAGGAGTTACTGAAGTCTCTGATACAATCTTCCCACGTAACCCCTGTTACAGTTGGGCCATGTTTCTTGAACAAAATCTTGAAAATTTGAACCACGGATACCTCTTCATTTCTATCCAATCCAATCTAGTTAAGACTAGCTGCAATGTTAAACGCCCCAAAGTCCGTCATCCAATCAACAGTCATCTTATATTGTCTACTGATTTCTGTCTTGTATGAAATATGTGCGAATCGCACAGCTGAAGGAACCTTAGGCTTCTTAAGGTTTACGGAAACAGACTGCATGATTGCCCAGTTTGAAAGAACGTAGCTCATTGAGTTCTAACATTGATTGCAAAAAATAAGGATTCTCTCTTTCCAGCCAAGAAAGAGCTCTTCTTGTAACAGGGTTATGGGGGAAGAAATGACTCCAGTAACCTACTAACCTATGAGGGGAGAGCATACGGTTCGGCTAAAGCCGCCTCCCAAACCTCTGGTTCACCCGTGTGGTTTATTTGACATTTGAGACGTTTTGACCGGATTTGACTTTTCGTCCATGCGGAGGTGACCGTTGAGCTGTTGGTGAAACGTTTTGAGAGGTATTGGGATAATTGATTTAGTAGTAGTTCATGTAAATGTCTTATCATTGTATGGAGAAGGCTGTAACATCATTGTGGCGTTGCTGTACGATGTACTGTGACCTGTACCTTGAAAACCTTTAACGGTTCAGTTAACTTCTATGCATTTAAACCATACCACACGAAGAACAGTGCCCTGCTCTGTAACGTGAGCCTCCAAGTCGGACCCATTTCGAGACCATTTCAGCCTCAGCTTTCTAACTCCTTGATGTGTTTTACCGACCACGAATGGATCGAAGTCGTGTTTGATAAGCAGGGTAATTAATGTTGAACAAGAAGAACACATGCCCTGCTTACTCATTCCTCTATGTTTCTTCTCAAACCAGAAACTGATGAAAGCATTTGCTCCCTTTTCTGGCCTGATTGATTGGAGAAAAAACACTCGGCCTGAATACCTTACATACAAAATCGTTGCTCTGTCAACGTGGAAGGGAGATAACTGGAGGTGGTATTATAGAAATTCTGGCTAATGGGTTTCTGGTTTTTAACAAAACATTCAATAGTTGTGATATAGTAATCTCAGCGACTGGCGTTACACAACGTGAAATGAAAACCATGTGAAACATCTGAAGGAAAATTATCCACTGGAAAGAGCATCTTTGTACATGAAGGAAACTAGCTATCGAATGAATGGAAAATCATTATATGTCTTCCATGGTTCTATAACTATGTTACACTGCCATTTATAACTCGTCTTGTGAAGTAAATCCTTCAATCAGGAAGCTGATTTTTGAAGGTTTAGTACACTTCCTTCTCTTAATTCTCTATTTCTAGTATTTACGTCACTGGATTAGAGTTGTGATGCCTATATTAAATGACATTATCCTCCATTGGTTTAAAGCAGTATATGCATCGATTGTGAACCTCTGATGAAACATCTCTGCTACTCACGTGTTGCTAGGTTTAATGTTTTAAGGTTGATTGTTAATCACCTTCGTGATTAGTTCCCATCAGACTATGACATTATAGAAAACTACTTTTGCCTGAATATAATTACACCAGTACACCACTCGACTAGTTCCGTTAGTTCCCTCCTTTACCCTATTAAGATTTTATCTCACTTCACACTGACGATCCCATATGGGCTACCGTTATAAATACATTATTACATACTGGCTGCCTAACGATTAACAAACCGTATCACCTACGTAAGAGTAGCACGTAAACCTTGCAGACAAGGGCCGTGTTCAGGAGCTTGACTGTGTTATTTGAGCACTTGTACCTCTCAGTGTCTGTACACGCCGTCTTTGTTCCTCTACAGCAGAATATAGAAGCGCATCACCAGGCGAATTCTGTAATCAACGACCTCTGAGCGTTAAATGTGACCTTGCACTTAAACTCGAGCACCTATATTTGCATTTAACCAATGAACATAATAATATGCCCCGGTAGTTTGTCCTGATAACGAAACATTTGGTTCGAGGACAGGCCCGTTTCAAAGAGCCCATGTGTGACTAAGCATTTGATCAAATGTAAGTCCTTTTGTCAAGAGTATTCCATATCTACCAGAGCATTTAATACAAAATAAGGCTTTTTCAAGAATTTCATAAACAATGCCTTAAACATATTAGGTTATCTCTCCGTAGGCGCGCTACTATGTGTTCGATTTTCCCGAAATACAATTTTGGTATCCTTTTCTATCTGAGTTAAGGTGACAAAGTAACTGTTGGAATCGTCTCATTATGCTACTGGTATTGCCGTTCCTGAACAAAACCATTGGATTCTTTGGCTTGTGGAAAAAAGGATGTGGTGTCCTCTACATATAGCTTTGGCTTGTATCGGGGATTGGGGTCACATATAAATTATAAATTATGTTCAACGTAATAAAATATACATCGGCAAGCATCATTTTGAAACGCCTATTTTATCACTCCCTGTTTTAATCTCTATGCCACCTTTATAATTTCAATTTCTTCATTTTAATCACACCTGACAGGCGTTAATTACGACGTTATGGCAGGACGGAAGTGATCAGATATTGCGTTTTGTTTGGTCAATATTGTCACCTCTCTATTGTACGCTCTCTGTAGCAAAGAAAGCGTCTGATAAAACCAGAAGTATGTTCATAAGTTCAGGAGATCATGCGCACCGATAATAGCTACATTCCCTTCGATCTTCACTTCAAGCGAAAGATAGATTGGACGCAAGAGTGATGTTCAGAAACAAAATGTGTATAGAAGAGCGCAAAAGTGACTTCTTGTTAAATTGTTCGCTGTAGCCTACGCAACGGAACTTGATGGTGTTCTTCTCTAATCCAGAATCAAGACTCCAGTTTGGATGGCGTGTTAGAGAGACATTAACGACGGCAGGGTATCTGCAACAGCCTATTGCATTAACAGTTAATAAGCAATAGGAATGAGACAATTATAACGTGAGAACACTCGCCGGCCATTGGTTGACGACACGAGGTAATGAAGTGAGCTGTGGATGGGTGCTGGGAGTGATTAATCGGCTATAGACCGGCCGGACATCAGGACCGTACATCAATTAGCTGTGACAGGAGGCGTATTAGTGGAACTCATAGACTGCCGATATAAAACTATCGCATGTTGTGTGAAGTGTGCCGGCGACAAGAGGGTTAATTGCAACCATGCTTATATGAGCTTGTGAACAGCTTTCTCTCGACCATGCAAGTGCTATAAACTCCTATTGTATAATGTGTGAATCGTGTCAGCTTATAAGGGGTTAATATCACCTTGGTTGCTGCACTTGCAGGCCAGGCCAGGGGTTGACACTTTGCGTGCAGGATTGGTGATCTGATCGACTATCATTCCATTTCCACTCCAGCGATAGTCCTATTGTATAATGTGTCAGCATCAAAGAGGTTAATATCAACAGTGTTGCCTTTGCAGTCCAGGCTTGATATTTGGTTCCTGGAATAGCCTAGGTTTGAACATTCTAGTGTGATAAAGTCATATTGTAGAATGTGTGAACTGAACAGCATTAAGAGGTTTATATCAACGTGTTGTAGCACTCACAGTCCATGTTGTGACACCTTGCGTGACTGGAATGGCTTTAATGTGAGCATTCTTGTGTGCTAATCTCGGTGTTTGACTTTAAATCCTCGTGTTTGTGACAGGGAAACTTTGGTTTAAGCACTCTAGCTGTTGGCATATGATGACGCGGAGTGATGTCTTTCAGCATCGTTGATATCACCGTGTAATATGTAGGCGACATTGCTTGAATTAAGGGGTTTATTGTCACATCATTGTACGATCTGGTGACATGACTGTTTTCAACAATTCTTCAACTATATATATAATTTCCTGAGTTGATTTGAGGTGACTAGTGCGCTAGGATGAAGATGATCAACAGTCCCTTTAATTTGGTACCTACAGAGTATGGCGTGGAGTTAACAATTCAGCTGTGATGAACTCATATTTAATGGCGTGGGAATAATGAAAGTGTAAATACAATAGGCGTATATCACTCTGCCTGTTTAACTTTAAGTGGAATCCCGAATGAAGAAGTATAATATAAAAAGGCGTGCACTTCAGGACATGATGGTTGCCATAATTTTATAATAATTTGACCAACTTCTGGGAACATGGAATTAACAGGAATCGACAGTAGGTAGGTCATAGGAACATTTCTCAATACTTAGTAAGCTGGTTATTGTGTCTGGTGTATTTGCCCTGAGGGCAAACGTCAGCTAGGATGCTACGGGTTTGTCACTGTCTGACCATGGTATCTTGAAACTCGGTTTTACCTAGAATCGTTTGCGTGTTATGATTGACACAAAGGAAAGAATCCGAAAGAAAAGTATAGTGTGGCGGTAAGATAGTGAAAGGGGAGCATGCTGGGACAGACAGGTTGATGAGCTGGCGAGTGTGTGAGCCAACGCTACTGTGGAAACTTGGTATGAGGTAGAATTGGCACTGTGGTTTGGGGAGCGGAATACCGTTCATTGCTTGACATGTGCTAGGTACTTAGCAAGCTAGAGTCAAGATTAGAGTCTGGAATCTGGTGGGTGACCGCCTGGGGGATAATATCGAGAGCTCGTTTTCTACTGGACAGACTGATTGCTACACTTGTTCTGGGAACCGTTAAACTAAAACCGAGGCTAAAACGTAGTCCTACCATGACTAAACTCTGTTAGTTGATCTACCCCAGTAACTCCTGCCACATAGTAGCAGTAAGTCCCTGTATAGTTGCCTTAGTATAATGTTATAAACTATGAGTTACGGTTAGCCTTAGCTTAGTGAAGGTTGTTTTGTGAAGGTCTTTGAAGCCTGGCACCAGGTTGCATTAAGAACGTTTCACTGGTATACATGTATGTAGGTTAACATATTAAATGTTGCTAGAGATTACTACTACTGAAGATCGTTGCAGGACAGTCAGGGGTGGCTGCGACGTTCTGTTAAATGACTTTAGTGTTCTGAGAAGTTGTATTAGTTCGATGAGTTGATTACTTACGGTAGGAATAGGAAAGGAATAGAATGTGAGCTACTTATTTAACTGAGGAACTAACCAATCAGAGAACGCTAAGCTCCTAAACTGACTATTGTGTCCGGGAGGAGCACGATGGTTGTTTAGGGGATGAGAATTGCATATCAATGAAGAATGATTTTGGAAGATAGACAAATATAACTTGCGTCAGTCTCTGTAAGCATTGCATGCAGTTTGTCAAAATTAAAGGCTTAATTGCAGCGCCATCATTGTCGATTATACGTCATCTCTAGTTACCTCCCCTGCCTCCTGTGGTTGGTGTTCTGATGTCATCTATACATCAACAGATAAAAGTTAAATATCTTTGGGAAGCCTTGATATTTGTAAGCTTTGTCAACTTGCGTTGGTGTATCTGATACATAAATGGCATAGTAACAAAACTGATTAATGAACCGGACAGTCTTCAGCAAAAATCTACAAAACACTAGTCCTGGAGACGCAAAACCAATAGGGAAAATGTGAACTCATAGGGATAATGTGAATTAACAGGGATACGTTAATCAATAGGGAAAATGTGAACAAAAAGGGAAATATGAAACAATAGGAAGATATGAATCAATAGGGAAAATATGAATCAATAGATAATGTGAATCAATAGGGAAATGTGAAGGAGTAGGGTAATGTGAATCAATGACCATGTCCTGCTCTACCGGTAGCTCCAAGTTACATGTATCTCAAAAGACAGCGAATGGCACATTTAGCCGACTAAACCTAGCAACACCGCCGTTGTATAGTCATTTGGTTGTTTGATACCAAACCACATTAACACGTTTTGTCTACAGAAAAGTAATTGGAAAATAAATATGTCACTCGAATACTCTATCAGTCTAGCGCGTCTGGATGTGACCGAGTCTGATAGATGGTACACGAGACTGATTAATGGCCTGGACCATCTTTAGTGTATCGATCACGTCCTATCCTAGGCTTTGTCTGTGTGGATTACGAACCTCATAGCCTGTCTCAGAGTCTCCAATGTCATTATATTATGTTGTCTTAGTCTCTCGAATGATCTGTCTGTATTTCTGTCAGCAGTGTTTCTCCTTCTGTCTGTATTTCTGTCAGCAGTGTTTCTCCTTCTGTCTGTATTTCTGTCAGCAGTGTTTCTCCTTCTGTCTGTATTTCAAGTGCCTAAAATCATATATAGAGGGTATTATATGAGTGTATGTGTCTTACTAACTTCACGACACGGGAATATCAGTATTTCCGGAGCGAGAGCGAGGGCCACTAATGCCTTGTTCCTTTATCTTGCCCTTTTTCAGCAGTGTTTCCCCTTCTATACTCTGCCTCATCTGTCCCTTGAATTATTGTTTCCTAATCTAGTTTGTCTTTCAGCAGTCCCCCTTCTAGTCTGTTTCATACGCCCCTTAAATCATCACATTATCATCATGTTTTTCAACGTCTTACATCATGTTCCCCCTTCCACTCTGTCGCATTCACCCCTTAAACCATATTCTAATTCATTTTCTCAGCATCTTAAATCATATTTCCTGCCAAGTATTAAACTCAATAAATCATTATTAACCCTTTCTACTGATAACAATCACAGAAACGATCATTAATTTCTACGTAGTTTAGTTCACAATCACTACATTTATTATCTAATATATTGGCTGTCTTCAATATCTTAAATAGTGTGTCTCTAGTTCCACACGTCGCTGAACTTAGTGCATTTTGATTTTCGTCTCTTTCAGTTATGTTTCCTCTTCTAGTCGATATTAAAACGCCCTTAAATAATCAAATACAATTTAGCCTGTATTTCCGCAATGTTAGCCCTTCTTCTCGGTATCAAACGCACTGTAAATCATCACAACCTTGTTGAGTCCGCTTGAATTCACTCTCCCCTGAAATTCACATTCTAATTTTTCAGCATCATAAATCATAAGAGATAAATCTTGTGACTGGCAACTTCTTTAGTTGTTTACTTGGCTACGTCCTGTCCCATCTTCAGGTGGCTAGTGGGAATAGGGTTTGGAACAATTTTCCCTGAAATGTTGTATCCTCATTTTGAATCATTGCTCTTTCAGTCATTATGTTCAGCCTTCTAGCCTGTATACAAGACTTGAAATCATTATTTTCTTATCTAGTCTTGCTTTCATTATATGTGTCATGTTTCCTCTTCAAGTATGTCACCTATAGTCGAGCGAAACAGTATTGCATTGTCATATCCCTTATTGTTTTCGGACAGTCATGAAGTCTCCATCACTTTGAATTATATTTTTGCAATTGTTTCTCATTTAAAACACATTTTGATATGTTAATTAACTATGCCCATTGATTCAGTATTTAGGTTTTTATTTGTAAAGTTCTTGACTAGTTCAAATCAATTAAACGCGTACTGGCTTATGAATAATTAATATGACTATTAATGGCATTTGAAAATACCTTGTGATCGTATTGAAATGAAACATTACTAAAAAGTATTATTTACATTATTCGATGTCCTAGTATGTTAAAGGGGCAGTAGCACGTTTTTTGCAAAATTTATTTTTTCAAATTTCCCATTTATAATGATAGTTTATGTCATTTGAATTAACTTTAGAGGGTAAAACATCTTATTACACAAACCAATTATCTGTAGTGGTAAAAACTATGTTGCGTAGAAAGCAAAAATTGATGGCGGCCATTTTATTGTGAACACAATTTATTATTTTGTATTACAAAAACGATTCCCATGGTTTACCGAAACATGTACACTCATTTTAAAGAGAAGAGGGAAGGATGTTTTACTATTGGTGAAATTATTTTTCAAATACATTTTTTCAACTTATTTGAGCGAAAAAACGTGCTACAGCCCCTTTAAATTTTCTTAACCATATAATTAAATAAAACATCTGCAATTGGTATTCCGAAAATTCCTTTTGACTATTGATTGCATTGAAATGGAATATTATTCAATATCATTGATCAGAAATATACCTGTTTATTGTTTGCGGTAGACCCTTCATCAAACGCCCAGTATCAGCCGCAGGGCAGATAACTCGTGTCAGCCCGTTGTCAAGAGACAAATCCATATTTAGCCTCGACTTGAAGCAGGAAACCTAGGTAACGATATATGATAAACACGATGGGATATGGGTATTTGCATCATTACCAGTGGCGGCTCGAAACCACACTATCAGCTCGAGAGCTGAATTACACCATATTTCTGATAAATATAAGTTAACTCCTATTTATCACATCAAGTCCTATAATTCTACAATAATTGTTCTTGCTGATCTGGAAATTCATACCGACTGATAACTGCATTAAAATTTAATATCATATATATTTCTTACAAAAAACCTGTCGTACATCTTATAAGCAATAAACATTGGAATTCTGAAAATGAAAATTGTCCTTTAAATATTTAATATATATCTAGAATAAAAGCGAATATATCTTGGAGAGTCGAATCCATTCAACAATGCGAATGATAAATCACTTGTTCCTGAGCCTACCTACAGTATCAGTTTTCATTTAGTTTATTAATTATAAACGTATAATATGCTCTATAAAGTATCTGTTTCAGCCAAGGGAAGGCACGGTAGTAAGTATTTAGCAGATCAAATAAGACAATGTGTAATACTATATGTTCTTAATAAATTACATTCTAAGTTTTAAATTCACGTGACCTCTCCATAAAACATCACCTGAAGCCAGAAGAGGAAGAGAGAGAGAGTGTGGATTTCATTGTGATTCTCAACATCTTTGATTATTAAACCGAGGCCCACATGGCCAAAGCACAATGTTTTAGAGTTCATTCTACTGAACTCATGTTAAAATAATCATTAATAATAGTTGTACATTAAAGTTAAATGTTTTTATTATTAATGATTTTTTGGAGCTTATAATCATTGCTCTATTGATAATTAAAAATACGCGAATTACATTATAATGCTCTGTTCTACGTGTTATTTAATTAAGACCACAAAAATCTTTTCCAAAAAATATTTTAATAATTTGTCTCTCAGTCCACAATCTTCAACGTTGACTTATAGTTTAAATTGGACGTCAGTGTGTTTGTTTGCAGTTAAAACGTTAGAGTGCAAACTGACATTCTATCACGTAGCCAGTCTATGTTTAATTGATTAATCGTATAAGATCACGCACAGCGCGATTCTAGTTCCAAGATATCAATATAGCAACCTCTTGAAAGAAATCGAAGTTAATTGCATCGACTTTCCTAATTAACTGAGGTCACTTTTTCATAAAGTTAAACAATTTTGAAAATTGTGATCCAATTAAATAATTTACTGAGGCTCATTTTAATGTGTATACCTTTATTGAAACTTACTTTCAATATCGTATAAGTTACGTTTTCATAAATTTGGTTACACCTCCTTCCTTGAAGCTCACTTCGCACAAGGAAAAAATGGTCGTTCATCTCTGTTGCGCAACATATTTGCGCTAAACTTCACCTGTGCTTGAAGGCCCCGTGGCCTAGTGGATACACTTTTTGTACAGACAGTGTTATAGTTTGGTTCCTAACTCTGATTGTGTCAATTGGAATCCTGCAAGTATTTGTACATGTGCAGACATTGTGATTCCGAATATAACACAGTTACGTTCATACACTGTCATGGTCCAAACACATTTATTGACGATATTTCATGCATAATTCAATTAAACACTTTTTCCGGAAGCTAAATTAAGCTATTCCATCTGACAACGAAGGATGAGTAATTGCATTATGATATTTTGTCTCACAATGTTCTGAGTAATGGTTACCCCAAAGTCTGCCAGTGCCGTGACCGCAACCCGTAACCTTCTGAACAGCCTCTGCCAGGCCTCAGTCAATCCAGATTCACTGGAGCCCCTTTCTTAATTCAATCACATATCAACCACGCAAAATCTGCACACGAGAGTCGTCAGTCCGTCAACATGTACGGTCTAATTCAACAAAAGTCACTTACAGAAAGCACCACACGTCAGCACTAGGCCCTGTTTGCTGAGAAGGGGCAAGCCAATTATCCAGTTAAGGTCTACAAGATATCGACTGTTTTAGCAAGGTAATTGGCACGCCCTTTCTCACCCAGCAACACTGTGAGTGTTTTACATGTGATTGACGTTTAGTTAGATTGAATGTTCCTCTGCAAATGTTGGCGATCTCAGGCACGGTTTTGAGATTTCCCCGTGATAGAGACCTCTGTCCTTGACTTACTCAAGGTCTCTCCAAAAACTTTTTTCTGAGTGTTTTCTCTTTAGATACAAATAACATTTTTCGGAAATCAGGGCTCAATCTCCAGAAACGTTTTTGTGCTCTTGTCCAGCTAGAAACATGTCTCCCAAATCATTATTTCTCCTCTCATTTCGCCATGGAACTACTGTAGACTGTCTTACTGCCCCCTCCTCTCGACTCATCATACTTTCTGTCACTTCACAATTCATCTGTCCAGACTGCTTCAATCTCCTAAATCATTCTATCGTTCCACTCAGGCTTCATCCAGACTGTTTATCAGCCCTGTAAGTCATTATTCTCCAACTAACCTTTGAATTAGACTGTGACCTGAAACATTGTAAACATAATAGAATTGTATACGTCAATTATATTAATTGCATTTTAAAAGACTGGTTTCAAGTCTATAATATTAAGATAATATGTTTTACTTGAACTTAATTTTTCATTTAAATAAATAGTTCCTTCCTTCTCAAAAGTTAAACGGATTCACGTCACGGCCGTGGCTGTGACCCATCATTGTTTTTTCGCTCAATCTCTGTTTACTCTTTTCAAAATTTTTGAAGGTTTGAGGACAGTTCGATAACGTGTCTCCAGTCCTCGTCATCATTTCCCCATTACCTCAAACTAAACCAAAACGATAGTTTCCTGAAAAGCAAATCTAGATTGTCTTGGGGGCTACCAGCTAGAAGAAGCCCGTCGCCTTGGCTGTCTTAGTGATGCATGGAGAAACAGCCGCGGTCCTAATTTGTTATTGAAGATTGGAAGCCGATAAAACACTTTTTAACGTGCTGGTCGATACCCCATGATTAATTCGAAAGCGACAAATGTAGAACAACGAGGACGCTTGCCCTTCTCAAACCAAAGTCATCAACATTTCCAATCCCACTCTGCAGAGGCATCTCTTCAGTGCAGGCCCACGTGGCTGTGCATACACGCCTTTACCAGAAAAGTCAGCAGCATCTTCATCTCAACTGACAAACGTATTTCAGCAGTAAAGACTCACTAGGGCGTGCATGCCCAGAATCAAACCCTCAGCCTTATTGATTGCTGCCATTGAAGTTTAACTAAAACTAACGAATGGTAAAGGCAGCGATTCCTTGTCAATATATCAGAGCATTGAAGGAATTGGTTTCATGTGTGATTGTGGCACACTCTAGGCGAGTCATCTAGTTACCACTTTGAATATAAAAAACATAAGAGTAATTCAAACGCCTTCCTGCCTGCGTGGATATTCGCATTGATTTTTAGATACCGAGAACACGAAATATCCATCTGCTCTGGATGCCTCGAGCATGATGCTATGATTGGGTAATTACATTAGGAAAACCCAGTAAAACACATGCTCATGCAATGAGACAACCCAGTCTACCGTTAAGAGCGTCTAAAGTTTGCCACGTTTTCAATTCAAGGTGTTTTTTTTTCGGGAGACAATTTTGACTCTAGTTTGTGATGTTTTCAAATCTGATTTGTCACATTTATATAAAAATATTTTGTATTTATCAAAATGCAAAAACACCAATGACATGCATTATTTGTTAACTCTGTAGATACACATTTGATTCCTGTGATGTTTACCACTTTAATTTGCGAAATTTATATTTTAGAATTTATTTTAAGAATTCAGCAAGTCCAGTGACAGTATTTGTTAACTCTGTATAAACAAGTTCGACTTCAGTTTGTTTTTAATTCTAATTTGCGCATTTGGTATAAACATATTTTAGAATTTATTTTAAAAATTCAACAAGTTTAATGGCATTAGTAATGTTAAGTTTGTTTATTTCAGAGATCGATGCCATTGGGAAAATACAAATATCATACTAAATTATTCTAGAAGATGCTGAAATTGAGTTAGACAAGAGTCAGAGTCAAATGTACATGTATGTATACACTTACATAGTATTTAGGAAGATATTTCAAATTTAGCGAGAATCTTAAGGCTGGTATTGTCTATATGAAAGCGAAGCTAGAAGTAAACACAGGCGCCTGAAGAATGGGAAACAGTTTTTTTAAGGAAAATTCGATAACCAGGGGATTATGTTCAATACTCGTGTTCATTGAATCGTTAACCTCTGGCTTGTAGAGATTGTTCTAAAAATACTCAAAACGCAGGGGTACGAATCACTGTTTTCTTTCATCAACTCAGGGCTCCGTTCAGTAACAGCGAGCGCTTATAATCGCTCATTGAATGCTCAATGTAGCGCTCAAGTAGCGCTCAAGTAGCTTATTCTCTCCTGACACGACACGGTGTAAAACCTCAAAGTTCACTCGCTTTGCTACGTCGCTACATTGAGCAATCGCGTTCAAGAGAGGTTTAAAAATAATCGCTAATTGAGCGATAACTTTGAAACCTCTCTTGAACACGGCCCTGGTTTGAGACGTTTTCAATTTCAATTTGCGAAATTTATGTAAATTTATTTTAGAATTAATTAAACATATGCAATAAGTTTAATGACATTGTATATATATTTATTACAACATATTTAACAATGATTAACCTTAGATACACGTGTTTTCGTTCAAAGCAGAGCTATAAACGGTTAAAACTTTTTTCTTTTCTGCATTAATATGTTTTTATCGGCGAAATAATATATCATATTAAATATTAAATAAGAAATAAATGTACAAATAAACTACAAAAAGCTTTGATTTTAAGTTGTCGTCAACACGTTGATTCCAGTTCCCTGTGGTCAAACAGGAAATGCTTTGTGAAATTGTTATGTTGGTTTTGTAGCTCGTTTACTGCGAAGAATAGCCTAGGGTAGCGAACTAAATGTCGATTATGAATCGTTTTCTTTTCAATATACCGAATATCGACTGTTTTCGAGGTGATTCTACTTTATCTCGTTCACTTCGATTTTGTTCGTGGTGAAGCTTAAGATTTCCTGTAAGCTAAAGAGTGAGGGCTGACGAATATCTTCGATACGCAAAACAGTTGTCCCTTAGATAGGGTGTCGGAACATGCGCCCTTGGTACTTTAATGTTCTTGAGAAACCGAATCCTTCTGAAAAATAAATCACCGAGTTTGTTATTGAGAGCGCTGTCCGGATCAACTCCCCAATGCAAGGCATAACTCTTGTCAGTCTCCATTACTGGCTGATTTAGGCCTTGCAGTATTTCCTTGAGATATATATGATTGGAAAAACGGGCGCACTATGTATTTCTGGTGCAGCGATTCACTATCGTGGCACAGCAAAGC
This sequence comes from Gibbula magus, assembly GCA_936450465.1. Taxonomy (NCBI): domain Eukaryota; kingdom Metazoa; phylum Mollusca; class Gastropoda; order Trochida; family Trochidae; genus Gibbula; species Gibbula magus. The sequence goes on from OW388295.1 coordinate 70,627,526, forward strand.
GAAAGAAATACTGCAAGGCTTAAATCAGTCAGTAATGGAGACTGGTAAGAGTTAGGCCTTGCATTTGGAAGTTGTGTCCGGATATATACATCGGTAGGTCCAATACTACGTTCCAGACGAGTTGCTAGCAGTGAGTTCAGTTTCTTCTGAGAGCAATGGCCGGATATACCTCTGTGGGTCAAAAACCTCGTTCCGGCGAAGAGTTGTTAACGCTGAGTTTGTTTATTCTGAGAGCACTGATAGGATGTATCCTGCTAGGTCGCAAACTACGTTTCCGACCAGTTCTTAATGCCGATCGGCGAGTTTATTTATTGAGAGAGCATTTTCCGGGCCAAATACATGTTCAATAAATTAGAAATTATAAAGATGACATTTCAGCGGGGATTTAGTATATTTCGGAGAGTCGATCCCCGTAATAGGGATTAAAATGTTAAAACAATACTGTCATGGTGGAACATTATGTTGAGGTATACTAACGTTGATTGATGTAGCTAGACTAATCCCCGATATATAGTTATTAAAATGTTTTGTTTAACGGAATAGTGCCATAGTGAAAAACTTCTTTGAAGTATAATAACGTTGATTTATCTGTTCCAGAGAGGAGCCCCGATGTAGCTAGAAGTGAAGGATGACGGAGTCGGTGTTCCTGGCATCAGTGTTGTCGGTGTTGTCGACGTGTCTGTGTCTGTGTCGGGCCTGTCACTTTCCCCCGGAGATGCAGACACCCAACATCACACAACCATGGCACTCACACATCAAACACGACGGGAGTCGAACCCAGACTGTGATCATATTCGAAGGCACGGCCACCATCAAGGGGGACGGACAGCAGGAGGACTGGAACTGTACTGTAGCCCTGAAGGACAGGTTCGTAGTTCAACGGGAGCGAGGAGCGAGAGGATCAGTGTTCGCGTGTGTCAGGTTCTACAAGCGTAGTACGTCGGTGGTCCAGTGGGCATGGTCCCAGCACGGCACCAAACTCGACCCTGAGTTCCTATGTTCGGATTCGCATCTAATGATGGACCCTTGGCCATTGGTTGCATTCCATCGACTTAACTCTGACTTTGCTCCATGTGCTGTGACTGGAGGCTTCAATATGAAAACAGGAGACTCGTTTGGTGAGAGTAACCCGTGTAACCTGATGGATCTCCCTATGAGGTTGGAGAGTGACTGTTTAGCTGGTGAGGGAGTCACGTTTGATTTCCGCTCTAGAAACTGCTTACCAGATGTGTCGATGTATATCAAGCAGAAAACTATCTGTGTTGCAAGCTGGTCCACAAGGGTCAGCCATTTCTCAATTCTCCGCAGTCAAGATCACGGTGATATATGGTGTCTGCGAGTTCCAGTGCGAGAGAGGGGGGAGCTAGCCGCAGTGTTGTTCAGTGACCTCGCCTGCCCGGACGTGGAGGCGGATATGGAGACTCCGAGCAAGCACCTCAAACTGACTCTGGAGAGAGTTCAGTACACGGAGCTGTGTGCAGACGAATACCCGGAGTGTGCAGACATGCCCTGCAACAGCTACGTGAAGCGTGAGTGCATGAAAACATGCAGAGCCTGTGATTCGAGGAGACCCCCTGCCATATGCTCATACCCACGAGATTTCCGTGGATCGTATGATCTAGTGGACAGAGGAGGGAGGACAGATGTTGAGATCAGTGAGTCCATATTTGAAGTTGAGTCTGTGGGCAAGTTCCAGTGTGTGATGTTCCCAGGGAGTCCCCCCAGTTCCCAGGGATTGTACTCGACGGTTTCCATCAGCGAGAACGGGTGTAGACCTCGCTACATGTGCATCAAGATCCGCCGTCTTGCGCCCTCTGTGCTGTCGTATAGTATCAGCCAGAGTCTCACGTGGCCCATCGTGGACAACAGTCTTGGTGCCTCTATCTGTGACAGTAAGCAGTTTACTGCTGACGTTGAACCCATCTCAGATATATACCGGTCCCACCCAGACACTCAGAAAGCAGTTGTGGCCCAGTACCCCCGACCAATCAGGGTTGACTGTAACCTTACGTCAGCCTACACCATCCAGGCAACATTCGGAAGTGGGGAGACATGTCATGGCAGTATGTACGAGGACTGCAGAGAGCGCAGTCGACTCAGGATGGACTACACTCGGTGTAAAGCTGCTTCACAAACCAATGAGTACAAGTGTGTGGCAGTGTTCGAGGGACACTACTGGCAGAAGATTGTGCTCATTCAGAATGTCAACAATGAGAACGATGCTGGCTGTATTGTGTTCAATAATCTTGTGAAGCTGGAAGCAATGGTGTTGAAGGCGGGGGAGTGTGACAAACTTAGCTGGAATTATGTTAAAAATAATGTGAGGAAACCTTTAGTGACGATGCAAATACGCTCGGATATGTACCCGTGTAAAAATTTACCTACAGTTGTGGAAAGGACTACTTCATCCGCTATTAAGGCAAAACTGCAGAATGAAACGCCAAAAGATAAAGCGAAGTCAGTGCTGGTGACGATTGATCCCGCGTTCAGACAGATGACTCCCCGCCCCTCCCCGCCCCCCTCCCGTCCACGTGGCGACCACGACTACCGACACGCCGATACCGTGCACGCAAACCGGGGTGCGCAGCGCACTTTCGGAACCACTTTGGTATTTGCTCTCCTCTCAGGATACCGGCTGCTGATGTCTTAATATTCCGACTGGGTCTGGTCTTGTCTGCTCTGGTCTGCCATGTAAAATGTATATGATCATTTGGGTTCAGTAGTACAGAAAGGTGAATTCAATGAGACGTTTCTGTCCTCGTTAGGCTACAACATTTTCCAATATTCTTCATGTAAAACACTTACATAAAATGATATATAATGTACAAAATGCGTAAATCGTCCGTCAACTAATCAGTTGACTATTACCGAAAACATGTAGGTCATAAAGTCTCACGTTAATCTAACAGATATTGACGGAATCATTTTCTCTGAACAAATGTCATGCAGGCTAATGATTGGTTACTGGGAGGAAGCCACTCACCAATCGAGTTCTGTGTTCGAGCCAAGTTGTATTAGTCACGGTAGCAAGATCGACTCTGAAAAAAACCCATGTAAAGTAGCCTTGCTTTGAGTCACTTCTTGAGATGAATGAGTCTGTATATCGAACATATAGAATTCATATATTTCTACACAATTGAACCCAGGTCAGTTTTGTCTTTGGTCATCTTCCCACGCAAGTCATTACTCGCGCCTTGCACCTGAAATGCAAAGTGGGCTCCGATTCGCAGAAGCATTAAGGAAATGCGGTAGGACTTAAATTCGCGAGCTATGACTTGCGTGGAACGTTTGTGATGAGCTGTAGATCGACTGTACATAAGTCCTCTGATCTGTGGCTCACACGTGTTAAGTGTCGGGCAGTTCAGAGATTCGTTTCGTTCTTTATCATTGAGCATTATGTTATCATGTCGATGTCAAAGGGAGTCATTAACATTGAGTGATTGGAATGTCATGTGATCATCATTATTTTCTGTTATCGACTGTTACCATGGCGATATGTGTATATTTTGCTGGGAGTGACGTCATAGTGATTCTATACCGGATATGGTAACATCACATTACCCTGGTTCCATGGGTTTGTTACGATGCGCTTAAATGTAATGAGGTCACATGACCAAACGTTGAGTCATGGAAACCAGGCTCCCCATACTATGTTCAGTCTACTGTACAGTATTTGCCTAGTATAGCAATAGTTATAAATGTATGTCAGTTACATGTAAACATAATGTACAATTGTATTATTAATTGGTCTATGTGCCTTTTTGTACCTTTACATTAATGCTAACCATAAAACTAAAGGAGCCGATATCGTAAAGGAAGGCATTAACGGTACTCCGAAAACTGTATCGTATTTGCTCTTAAAGAGAGCTGGGAGGAACTGAATTCCGTTTTTTCCAAACTAACAAGTTTATTATGTCTTAATCCAAAAATATAGGAAAGAGTGGGGTCACCGAACGTTTTAAAGAGTTATCAGCATCAACATTAATATCAGCTTTGTGACTTTCCGATTAAACTCAGAAGCCTATCACATCATTACTTTAATGATTGCTCCCGTTATCTTTAGAATCTCTCTCCCCTGAATGTTAAGGTATATATATAAAGAGGATAGGTATATAGAGGTTAACATATGTTTCTGTGAACTTACTTGTATGGTTTCGATACCGGTTGATGCTAAAGAAACACAAAATATGTATATTGCAATATTTGTAGGCCTATATAACCCATATGGACTTACTTGTATGGTTGCGATACAAGTTGATGCAAAAGAAAAAAAATATATGTATATTGCAATATGTGTAGGCCTATATAACCATATCATTTTAGATTCTCATTTTAACGTCAATGTTTCTTGAAACATTTTTTTTAATGAAATTAATCATTAATGTTGAGGAGTTCACGCTGAGGTAACACACTGGTTTTGAAATATGGTCTGTGCGTCTGTATAACAATGCCAGACATTGAGATGCATGGTTCTGTTAATAATCTAACTTGAACTTTACTTTGTCTTTAAATAAAGCTTTTTTAACTAAAATTCTTGCGTACTACCAACATAAATATGATCATATTATATGATATGGTTGATCGTTGAGATTACTAAAGCACGGTGACACGTGTTTATTCAATGGTGAGTTAGAAGCAAACTGTTACACAATGTACTGATAGCAGGTCAACTTATCGACAGAAAACTGTATAATGGCCCGTTTTTCAAGGGCAGACAATTGTGTTCAAACATCCTCAATGGGTTAGCAAACCATTTCTCGTTCCTTCATGAGAATCATGAGTGGGTCAGCGGCTGTGAACTGTGAACTGTTAACTGTGAACTATGAACTGTGATCTTCAAGCAGTGAGACCACCCTGTAGAGTTGGTTTATTCCATCCTTCAATAACACCAGATCAAGGAATATACACTCACGAAAAGAAGAAAACACGTGTCGGAGCGTTACGTGTTGGCAAGTAATAGGCGAAACCTTTCTGGTATCACGATCTGTTATGAGTGGCACTGACAAACTAATTTCCCCTCATTAGATTAGATCAGAGTCTGCGGGATTGTCTAACACGAGAGAGGGGACGACATTCATGACCTGACTTTGACAATATCCTACTTGGGCTGCCTCTATCATGCCATCTCCTTGGATGTTTGTGATTTATTTTGAACGTTCTGTGTTCATACGTCAGTATATATGCGGCGAACCGGAAGTGGCATCCGCAATGAAAACGTTGAGACACATGTTTCACGGGACTTCGTGACTGTTCGTGATGTAAAGCTGAAAAGTTAAAACCAAAATTTGCAAATATATAATATTTTCAACATACTTAACTCAATTCCTTGCCTGTTTGTAAGGTTCGCCTGGACACAGCCATACCTAACGAGCCTGCCTTCAGAGAATCGTCGGGACATCCAACAACGTTCATCAAGGTTCAGCAATTACTGATAATGGTCTATTGGGATGTGGAAACAATACCATTCTTAAGCCAGGAATAGTTTGGACAGGTATAGACTGACCCCGAATTAATGATCTCGTGTGGGAAAACTCCTCGATGTCAGTTGACATTGCGCCTTTAGAAAGTGATACTTAAAGATTGAGAAGGCTACTGGCGGACAGAAACGTTCGCCTTAATGGAACACTGAGTGAGTGTATTTCTCCTGTATATATCCGTGATACACTCAAACATAAATGGCAAGTGTCCATACGTGTCTGTGCTGGACACGCCTGGAACCTGTTGAACTTCATTGTTTCCTGCTTGTCTACACCTCTTGTTCTCCAGATGTATAGAGGACATGCCTTTAGCCTTCGTGTGTTCGCTTCCCTGTTGAGAAAGTGATTAGTGCCGTTGTTTATGTAACGCTTTATTAATGAGTGAATTGTTCATTGTAAATATATTTCCCAAATCAGTGCCATCATCACCATATTTCCCTTAGTATTTTAAGTATTACGACTTTGCTTTAATAACAAATATGTTATCCTAATGTCAAGGTCATCAATGTCATCTATCACCTTCACGGGTTCAAAGTTCAAAGTTAAAGTTCGTATTACCGTCCTAGGTCGTCTTGCTGCTGTAAAAGCAATGTTGTTGGTTGCTCTACTAGTCGGGCGTGACGGTAACGGAATAAATAAACTTCTACAATAATTTGAATGGTTTTGTTGTGTTTTAGTTATTTACAAGACATATATAAACATATCGATGCCATTTGTGTGTAAAAACATTTGCTTTAAAAAAAACCCAACTCAATATCAAGTTTTAAAAAACCTTTAAGCTCAAAATGTTTTTAAAAGATGTTTCTGGTCTTTAAAGGCTGACACAAATGATGCGATGATGCGATTGTTTTTCAAATTTTGTTTTCAAATGAAGAGATAAATTCCATTTTATAATACTTCTCACCAGTTTAAAAAACAAATTTAGACAATGATTTATAAAAAGCACAAACTTCTTAAATATGTGTTACTACTCCAAATGGTCAATAATCCTACCCCTACACTCCATTGTCAATATCCAAAGTTTCCAAAGTTTCCTGAGGTTTATCTGCCCCTTTCTTTTGATGAAACCAGAAACAAATTCTTTTTTTTTTGTGTGGCCTTATTTGTTGTGCTACTGTCAATTCTTGAATAACAGATGACGTAACAAGTTTAATTTAATGAAATAAAACGTTCTAAATCTACTTTATAATGAACCTGAGCCAAATCAAATCAACCCCAAACATGTCTTCAATTCCAGAAGTGGTAGTCACAAGGTCAATTTTAGAAAACAAAATTCTGAAACTGAGTCGTGTAGTGGTTGCCCGAACCCAACTGCAAACATTTTGTCTATATAGTCAATGCATAAAATGAAGATGTTAAGAATAACGTTGTATTAAGGTGACCCAAGAACCAAACAGCCATAAACAGATCATACAAGCAGAAGTGATATTCTCAATTTAAATTTAGATACAGATATTCTGAAGCTGCCATTTATAAGCCTAATCGAAACGTAAATACCAAAAACTTTGTAAAAACCCAACGTGATAACCACATGGTAAAGTTAAGATACTTAATGCTCTGTGTATACGTAGTATTATTGTGAGAAACAAACTCAAATTTATCGTCCACAGAGTAGTTTCCTTTGCTCAAGGACAACATTGATGAAGACGTTCAGACACTATACAGCTGCATCCAGAAAGTTTTTTGCTTGGCTTCTTAGTGCAAATATCGATTTAAAACCAAAAACGGATCTGATCTTTTTGTATTTGGAAAATGACAGTTGGTAGTTCAATATGTTATATCTCATAGTAAACCGTAACCGTATTGTCAGTTCGAAAAGTGACAAAAACTTAAAGTTTATGTATTCTTCTGTAAAATGTGTTCAAAGGCGTCAAATAGTGGTCATGTATTTCCCCTTAATCATATTCAGTGCACTGGTGATGATTTATTTCTCATTTTATTGCCATGCACTTTTTAAAATATATATAATAATTGTTTTTAGTTAAATTGAGTTTTCAAATTTGAACCCCTCCCATCTATTTCATTATGCCAAAGTTTGAAAACGTGTGTCACATGTTAAGTTTGAGAATGATTGTTGTATATCTATAGGATAAATCCTTGTCATTGGAATCAAACGGGCTGCATCTGTAGTGGCACAACATTATGTACAGAAGTTCTGAAACTATATAAACCGAGATCCAAAGTAAACCAAACCTCTTTCCTCGAAACCAGATGATAAATACACAAAGCCGAGTTTTAAATATTACGCGGTATTATGGTGACAAACACCCAAACCAAACCAGCTGCGAATCCGGAGGGAGGTTCAGGAGGTTCCCCCTTAAAAAATATAAGGATCCGCCACTACCAAAACGACCACAAGTCGTTCGCCCTTGCCTCAAGGACATTTATTGATTGATGATGACGTCCAAGTAAAGTGACAATCGCCACGTAAATGACCACCTCCTGACAGGGATACACTGGACTTGAGATTGTCCAGTACAAATGGGTTACTCTCCTTGAATTAAGATCAGTCAGATGCGGGGTCTCAATTACTCGTACCGTATCGACCAGACACAGTGGACACTTGGACTACCTTCTCGAGTGTGATGGCACTGACAGACTATATAGTGTGCCTTGAGTGGTCATGTAATCTAAATACTACATAATTGTGAATTGAAACCAAATCAGGTACATCAAATTTAACCAAGGTTCTCATTCTCAATATACTATATAAAAAAAGAGGCGCGTGTAGCCGCACCACATTTATTTTTTAATTTTTGTGGTTGATTTTTAAAAAGTCAGAGGCTCGGCTAGGGTCAAAAGAACACATGACTACGTTTTGAACTTGTAGTTTCTGAAAGTAATGTGTCTCATTGGATCATGTTAGATTATTATTTATTTTTAAACTTGAAAATCATATCCAGTACAGATGTTAATTTGATAAATCAGCATCATTATGCATGGTTGGGATAAATTATAATGTCCTTAAGGCCCTATCGCATCAGTTCTACTCCACTCTTAGACTAAAACAGACACAGGATATTCTATTGAGAGCAAAAACCACAGTCGCCTTCTTTTATATGCGAAAAATGGTAGTTTAATTATATTTGTTTACTCGCAAAAATCTTTGTATTTTTTCAGAGATTTAAAAAACGTCAGTCTTGGGCCTTCAGTCTTGGTGTTCCCCTCCTATCTCAGACATCACCATTAGAAGGGATTTGAAAGAAAAGTTATTCAAGATAACCTCTTTATATGATCTCAATAATGATCAAAAGCAACAAATGATTAAAATAGTTTATATCAATGTCAAAATGTCCATTGTAACCAACATCATGAAGATATTCGACATATTCTTAATAATGTATGAGGCGATTTGCTATTATTCATTTATTATGACATCAGATGTTGGCAGCAGCCCTTGGCATAAGAGTGATTGCATTGAGTTACACTGATCTTATACATTAATTACTAATGCCATTAGGCACAGCATACACAGACCCTGCATATTTTACTACACAGTTATAACCACGTCGTTTTCATGTTGTGCGCTAGGAACAACCCGTCACCACAGTAACAATGTTACGTCATAAGCCAAGTCGCTACGTCAGACCCTTGTTTTATGACATCAGATAATATCAGTCACTGGTCACAGTAAAAATAGAAGTTATTTTCACTCTAGCTATAATGGGACCCAGATCACACTTCTCGAGTATGAGGTATATACAATACAGTAATATGTTGTAAAATGCATAAAATTGATACTAACTGCGCATCACACGAAGCAACACATTTCTTTTAAAGCCGCCAATTTTCAAAGACAAAGGTTTTAGTCAAAATGAGAATATTATAAAAGTGAACGTGCATTTTCTTTCGAATTTAAAACAAATACGTGTCACATGTGGTCAACCAAAACATTTTGGGTTAATTTGTAAAATAAATCCAGGGGTACTGTTGAAAGTAAGGATGCTTTCAAGGATGAAGCTATATGATTCGAATAATGTTCTTAACTCAAGAGTCTTATTCATTTTTGCTTTGACGACTTGATGAGAATTTACTCCCGAGATGGTCCGCAGCTTTACGTCTCTTCTCTTTAGTCTTCATCAAGAGTCTCAATCAACTTGTTGTATCATAGAGGGACAGTGATCAAATGGCCATACATCTGTCTATAGAGACACACAAGGCTTTAAGATAGTCCTGTACACCAGGTCGTGTCCTTCAATGAATAGATTACACGTCCTCGATATATCACCGTATCACTTACTGGTATCGATCAGATTCGGGTAACACGAGTCTGGACGTCTTTCTCAAGTCTTGTGTTGTGTTGGGTCAGAGGTCATGACGTTCTTTCCGCAGGTACATGTTTCGTCGGTCGAACACAAAAGACTAAAACATGTGCCTGTGGTTTTTTAAACTTGCGTTTATAATTACCAACTAAAAGTTACAAGTTGTATAGTTAGACCTATGACACTTCCTCTTCAGTATTGTTGTCATTGAGGTACAGGGAAACTGTGCATCTTTTGAGCTTCATATTGTCTGAAATATCACCAAACTGCATTTTTCTACCATTCAACAGGTCTGTCTTGTTAAAGAATGGCATGGGTACGATAACGAAGCAGCTTTATCTTAACCGTACGTTCTGACATGCTCCAGCTTACAGTTACAACATTAAGAAGTACACATGACGCCTAAAAAGTGTGCCCTTCTCATTGGTCATCTGAATACAATTGGAACAGTGTGTTCAATAATTATATATCCACAATTGTCTTCAAATTCTACAATTTCAAGAAAAATGCACTGTTAAAACGGACAAAACTGATAATGATAATGTTAATCAGTTGCCATTTCAAAAGTAATACATTTATTACCGCTCTCTTTTGGCTAAAGTACGATAATAGATTTAAAAGTAACTTACATAGTCGAAATTATCTCGTTCATTTAGTGGATCCTCTGCCATAGTTGATAGTTTACGTCTTCATGTGTCAACAAATCCCACATTTAGATCTCCTTTGGTATTTAGGATTGGACTCTCGTACAACCAAACATGAAACTATAGTCAAACAGTTTATAATTTATATGCAATCTCGAAAACTCAGACCTACACTTATTGCCAAACTCTTCTTGTTCTTGCATGCCTTCTTGTTTCCAGATGCCATGAGGTCATGTCATGTGCGTGTCATGTTGAAGGTTTTACTCTTAAGACGATTTGCCGTTATTTATTGATGATGTCTGAACAAGTTGTTGTGATGACCCAAGTCAAGTAGAGATGAACGTCTTTGAGTTGTCTTGTAGCCGTGTAAGGGACGTGCTAAGTCCGAGTTAAGGTGATTTCCTTTTAGGCTGTCATGTTATACACGTGTGCAGAGTTCAATGGGAGATGTAAGTCGCTACTAAGATATGACAATATGCTATCACTTTTTTTCATGAACATTCCTAAAGATTATGAAGTGATGTTTATAGTTTACTCTCAAATTGCTTGTAAACTTGAATGTACATACGATATCTAAACATTCCACTGCAATGTTGGAATGGGAATGTCGTTATAAAAGAACTGCTTTGATAAATTGGCCAAATGTGGAAGAAGCTTATTCAAGAACATATTTCAGGTTTTTACAGTGAAGTTGTACAATGTGGGTATTATATGAGTGTCCGTGACATACTAACTTTACTTCCTTGAGTTCCTAAATGTTGGTATGCCACGAGCGATAGTATACCGATATTAGGGCACAAGTTTCGTATTACATTAACGTGGTATGAAATGGGCACAAATGAAATATGTTGTTCAATTATTTATCAAAGTTGTAAAATTTCAGAAAATAATTAAAAATCTACTTTCAACCATGGGTTGGGTGCCTACTTACCCTTCATTAATTATTTACTGATGCTTTCTTCATATCATGTAATTTTATTTTTGTGTAAGATTGTTACGATTCAAGTAAAAATGTATGCAGTATAATTATATTAAATGTATTTACATCTGTATAGATTATAAATATATATGATATATAAAAAACATTGTTATCATGTGAATAAATGTATCATACCGTATACGAAACTAGAGGAACTTTTAAGCAATCTGTATGAGATATGTATGAGGTCCTTAAAATCCTTGTCCGAGTGTAACAATTTATGTATTAACATTCTTTTAAATTTTGTCATCACTTTATGAGACAGTGCTCATCGACGTCATAATGTATATGACGTTAGAGATGATGTAACAAGAACAAGCCTTTAAAAAGGCATGGTTGGAGGCATCTTGTTAAAGTATGTTAGTGTTTCAAATACAAAATTATATGTGGAAAATATACTTATAATGTCAATCGCAAGAGAATTTTTTATCTACAACATGACATATGATAAATAATTTTCATATCATGACAATGCAATGCAATTTGGTTTCAAAGAGAAGTACGCCTTCGAGTAACGTGCGTCAAGCGTATCTGACGTCATATAAACAGAATTCCCTTTATTGCACAAAACGTACTACACAGCAGCAGGCGTTTCCGAAGCGTGAGGACTCGTCTGTAGCGCAAGTCGCCATAGCAGCCCACGTGCTGCACGTGCTTCTTTTGCAAGATACCCTTGTCACACATTACTAAATGTGACAATTGCTTTATAAACAATGTTTCTAAATGTCCTGAGAATATACAAATTATTGCCTGTTTATTATTATTGAGATAAGACCAGCACATTATGACAAATGTTTACTCTCAATGATTATAAAATTCAAGCAAAATACCTAGTTGGGTAAAACAATTATTCCAATATCTGTAGCAAATACATAATTAAATGAAATGGTAAATAAATAACCGCAAAAATTATATATTTCAGTTTCTTTGATTGCTCATAAACTTTGTTATTCGTTCGTGTCTTTGTATACAGTGTGTGAGTTAGACCACAATGCTTTGACACATAGACTTGATCTATATTTAAATTGGAAAACACCATTACTAACTAGTGCAATTTCTCGGCTTATTTTAGGTCGAAAAAGTCTCTGAAAAAGTAAGTGTGTATAGATTTTTGGCAATTTTTCCGATATCATCAACATCCTTGATGGCTCTTTAAAGCTCATTCAGGAGTAAAATGGTTGAGATTCAATTATACATGTATATGATTATAATTTTGCTACATCTGTGTTCACTGTTTCCAAAATATGAAGAGGCCAAGCATGATTTGTTGATTGTTTATTTTGAATATTCCAACTGTAATACAGGGTGAAATTTCAAATGTGAATACAGGTTGGAGGCGTTTGCGCCTACAACCAATAAGTGCACCCGTATCAAGACAATATCTCAATACCAATGACATTGCAATTATGCACATACAGTATTTATTACACTGGCCAATTGCCTGTCGACCAATAGTTCGATTGGAGATATACAGCTTTCTTATATTATCAATTAAGATGTCGACAGTCCTCATCAGGAACGTGTCAGGAGTTCAATGGGAGGTGTGGTTCTGTTCCTAGACTTGAGTTAAGCTGATTTTCTCTTACAATAGCTACTGTATATTCGAGACACTGACAGTATAATCTAGGGGATGATAGTTAAGGAGCTGCAACAACGTGACAGGGAGGAACATCCATTGAGTGCTTCACTTCGTTAGCTGCTTTGTTTACGCCTTGTGTGCTGGAACAATCAATCAATGTCTGCGACTGGAGTATAATGTAGCATGTAGCTACAGATTGTCCTTTTCTTTTCAGAATCCTTTTCTTACTTCCCTCCATCTCAAATATGTTCTTCCTTATTCTATTTTTTTCATCATTGTGTATTTACCTCCACCTACTAGATTTTGTCTTTTTTTCTCCCCTTGTATTCCTTATCTCTCTCCTCAACGACCCTTCAACTAGTTCCCGTTGTTTCCCCCTCCCCATGTACACTTCATGTTATTCGCCACTTCCTGTCAGTCTTTCGTTCACATCTAACAATTTCCCACAACAAAATATACTTTTCTCTCCCTGCTCTCTTTCTCTTCTCACTATTCTTTTTCTTCCTCCACATCCCCTCAATACACTGATCCTTTCTTTCTCTCTTCTCCGCACTCTATCCCCCTGCTAGTTTCGAACACCCCCCTTCCTGGCAAACACCTCCTCGCGTCCAAGATAGCATCATCCATCAATCATATCGTGCTAATAATTCACTTGTGTGCCAACTACAAATGTACCTCTCATTTGCTGCTTGTTTAGGATTCATCCTGGCCGTTTTTAAGATACACTCTCTCCAGTGGTTATTTTATTGTTGTACAAGTGCGATTTAATGATTATGTGGCATTTTATTGTCAGTGCATGAGCAAGACCCTGAACTTGGTAACATGTGGTCCGTGTAAGTAAAAGAAGCCATTAGTTTATCATTCTCTTCCCAATGAAGTTACTCCATTCTTTCACTGTAACCTGTTTTCCATATGGAACACTTTCTTGGTTAGAAATAGAGAGTCCTGGTTGGTACGTTGCATCAAACGTTAATTGTGCAATCAGTTGCTTCATCTGTGCAATGTACACCTAATTATCTCTTACAACATATTGTATCGGAGATGTAAACGATTTTTTGTTGAATATAAATCATTTCAACCTTTCACCGCTAGGGAAAATCGTGAAATATGCTCGATATCCAACATAGGTTACGTTGGAAGAACTAAGTGAAGTAACCTCTATGTGTAGGATAAAACACGATACAGAGGTTATACTTGGGATTGTAAAACCCTAGGTTGAGCGGGAAGTAATTATAAGACCGAAAGCGAAGCTTTCCTACCGGGGGTTTTCAATCATAAACATAACCGAGGTAGGGTGTTTTACCTAACTTAGGTACCGTTAAACATACATGTGAGCGCTTATCGTATATTGAGGATTTTCTTACAGCAGAAGAATCAGGGGTAGTGCTTTTTTAATTCATAACCGTCAAATATCGATATTTACATTTTATAATTTTGGATTCCTAAATCCTGCGTTATAAAGAGTATGTCTCCCGAACTAGCGTTATATAGAGGCAGAGACAGTTTAACTGTAAAAAGAGGAAATTCACATTGTTCTTTCGGCTTCCTCGGTAGCCTGGAGATAGAGCGTTCGGTTTAAGAAACAAAGGGTATCGAGTTCCATTCCCGCCATCTACCCTCTGAAAATGTTATCTTTGTATACTTTTCGATAATAATTATTATGAATAGAGTTGTGGAAAATAAAGAAAATCCTTAGTCTCATTAAAGGTCTTAGTTTCAAAAGTAAAAACTTACTTTCAAAATAAAAAACCTCAAACAGGGTTATTATCGGAAGAAAATATTTACGAATCAATAGAGAAAATCCTGATAGGTTTATAAAGGAAGAGAATGTTAGTTGACTAGTTTGGACGAACGCTGGTAAATATAGTAGACAACATCTGTTTCTTTGACTGAAATACTTCATATTGAAACCTGAGAGGACATTGTGGAATTTGTGGAAAAGTGTGACTGTTTAGGCGTTTACATGTTGATGTGACAGGAGAAATAAAAGATGAAAACAAAACTAGCCACCACTAGTTGAGCGAACAGCTACTATTCCGCCCTTGCTGGAGTTTCATGCATTTCCAAGTTCTCTCATCAAAACGCCCTTGCTGAGACGATGCTGTCTCTCCTCGTGGTACAGTTCCATAGTGTTCCATGCCTTCACGGACTGTTATTTTATCTAATACTCCATGGTCCATCTTGGTACAAATTTCAAACCTGGGATGACATGACCTTATTATGATTGTGGACTTGCCAACCAAATTAGCTGAAAAATACACAAAACGTCCCCGTGACATTATACAGGGGTTGGTTGCAGATTTTAAAAACAGATTAACTGCTTTGAACTTGCCTAGGGAAACATTTAATTGAACAATTCATTTTCCAACACGATCACGAAACGTAATTATCTGAAGTACAACAATAAAACTTGAAGGTCTCTTCATCGATTGTAAAATGGAATTTGACAGGAGGAGATTGGGTCTGTAATAGAAACAAGACAAATATTTAACTAAAACAAAGTACATGTAGCCTCTCCCTCTCTCTGACACCAGCTTTCTCTTGGTCGGACACTGAGAATATAATGGGTCAGGGGGTGGACAGGCAGGCATGCAATTGTCATGTTGCAGTTTAAGGTTGGTAACTGATAGTTTAAGGGGACTGGGCTTAGTCTGCCATGAAGTACAAATATTAAAGGCGACTGGCAGGAAACTTTGATGATTAAAATTGAAGCTTGTGGGAAATCATTCTTGACAGTGAGACAGGCTTGAGTATTGAATGCAAAGGGAAATATTGAATTAATCGGGTATCATACAGCCAAGAAAATTTCCCATAAAGTAGAAACTTAACAGAATGAAAAATTACCATTCTGGACCATGATACAGGCTTGAGTCTTGGGTGAAAATGTATATATTGAATGAAGCAGCTGTCCTACATGCTAGAAATATGATGACAAAAAACCTTGGAGAAAACTAAAACGTGATTGAAGACTTTGGGAAAGTCTGTGGCTCTCTGGTTAAGTGTGGATCACTTTATTAAACAGATCAATAGCGAGGGCCTCAGGAAATGCGTGAACAAAGCTTTTAATCGACCCTTGACATGAGACATTGCATTTACATCGATCGTGCATACATAATACCATCTTATAAGAAGTAAGTAACCTATCATAATGACGTCTTTAAAATGGATTTTCAAATCTTCTTCAACATATTTTTTCTCGTCCCTGAACGTTTGTTTTTCACTTATACTCGACAAATTACATGTAATGCGTGATTAATGATGAATGAACAGTATCTTAAAGGCACCATTGCACGCCAATTTTTCTAAAGTATAAATAATGCCTATCTCTCGATATTAAAAACGATCAGCACTTTACCGTACAAGTTAACTCAAATATATGTACGAATTAAAGGTGTAAATTTGATTTTGCAAAGATGTCCTCATATGACCTAAAATAGCTAATTTTAGCACAGAATATGTCCAATTATCTCTTTAAAATGTTCACTCGAGATCCTCAAATTTGTAATCTTCAGCTCAACGTTCAACTACCTTCAACCTTCTTTCTTGAAATTATGATGATTTATAGACCTACAAAAAATAGACCCCTCGTTTAAAGCAATAGTTCTGAAGTTGCCCATTAAAGACTTTAATACTTTTGCAATTTTAGATGCTTTTAGCATATGTCATTCCGTTTGTTTCAAGCAACATCTTCATTCAAAGTTTCCAGTATAAAATGTGCATGTGCATGTGCATATGCTTACGTTCCCCTGTCGACTGCATTCTAGAACTCTCTGATTTGTAAGATTGTTTTCCAAATGATACATGTGAACAAAGGTTTAAAACATGCACCCGTGAGCTTTGGTGAGTTGGGTTTCTTCCCTCTTCACATAGTGTCATGTATTTTTTCCAAATAGGCCCAGGAACAGTACTCCGGTCAAATTAGGGTGAAAAACTGTTATACTACAAAGAACAATCAACATACTTTCTGTTGCAATGTGTGTTGGCTTGAACCCTAATTTGACCTGACTAGATCAGACGTCAAATTTAAATATTAAGTTCATCTAAAAATTCAATTACTCTCGTTTGAGACATTGCATTACTTCGGTCTGTCAAGAAGGAGTAATGATAACTACCAGAACATGAGCATAATGTGCGACTTTGACTAATGTATCATCTTGCTTCTTTTTCTTGACCAACAACGTTTTTTTTTATGTCTGTGAATAACTTCAAGCACTTTTCTCAGTAAATCCAAACCAATTTTCATGTTTTAGTGTGATATTTCCAAGCGAAGTCTATCTTTACATATACTTCCTTGTGTAACTTAATATGTTCACAATTAGTCTATATTGCCTCATGAATATGTTTTTCAACCCTTTGATCTTGAAATTATTGATCTCACTTCTCACGAATTGAATAATGAATGTGCTGTTCGTATTTTGCTATTCGGCATAAGACGTATATCACTTTCACTTTCTATAAACGCTGAAACCACTCCTGTCTGACCCGAGCATGTCTCCCCTGGTCAATGTAGACCCTTCAGGAAATGTATGGAAAGAACTTTTAATCGACCCCTTGACACGAGACCATTAACATTATATCAATAATGCTGTTGATAGAAGAGTAGGTATTGTGACTTAGTAACTTCGACCAAGAGAGTTAACATTTTACTGGAATCGAACAGTTTCTCTGAACTATGACAGATCTATGTGTATATGTACAGATAATGAGGTGTCTGAAGTAGTCCTTTTCAAGGTCAAACAATGATATAAGCATATTGTACAGCTACCTCTACCCTACACTGCACATCTGACCAATATTTAGTGCGACGGAATATAACAAAGATTTCCTTTGATTACTTACACCTTTGACTTCTGAGTCATGATGTGAAAAAGGCAATACCCGGCTAACCATGCCGGGTAGGGAGCATGTATAATTATTATTCAATATAGGGTTATGTCTTATAGGTATACCATGAACAGGTAAAGATTCAACTGAGTTCTGCAGTTTAATTGTCAACTTATTTATATGATAGTCTTACTTTAAAACCTAATATGTAACCTTAACTTTACCAACCTCGAAAAATGATCAATCCTTGTTTTAAAAGCAAGTCAAGTCTAAGTTGAGTTGAGTCTAAACTACTCTGAAATTACCATTTCTCAAACGCTCCTTTGTAATATTTGAAAACAAATAATTTAAAATAGTAATGATTGATTCAGAATCTAAATGTCAGGCTTGTATACAATTGACAGATAAAGATTCAAATCTGAAATGTTGATCTCCAGTTTTGATTGAAACTTATTTATGTCTGTACAGCTGAATTAACTGACTTATATTACATTTGCACTCGAGAACAAATATTTCAATTGACCAATTAACGCTTAACCTTTTACTTCCACCTGTACGTTCATATATATAATGCTGAAACTAAAGTTACTATATAGACAAAGATGTTCAGATCTACGTTGTTCTATGGTGACCCAGGAACCACACAGCAATAAACATATCATAACAGCAAAGCTCAAACTTAGTTACACATGTTCTGAAGCTATGTTGTATAAGCTTATAAAAACCAATTTTTTTTAGCAAAAACTAAAAGTGATAGCCACATGGTCATGTTCATATACAAATGCTCTGTCTCTACGTCGCAGTATTGTGAGAAAACAACTGAAATACAGATCACAGATAAGTTTTCCTTGGCTCAAGGAAAACATTGATGAAGACATTCAGACACTACACAGCCGCATCCCGACAGTTTGTTCACCTACTTGGCTTCTTAGTGCAATTATCATGTAATACGTGGTGTCGTTAGAAGCATTGTATAAACTCGCAAATGAAACATCTTTGATGGGCATTCTAGAAGTTGAGATGATGAAGAATGAAGAACAATTTTATGGATACACAACTTCTTTATTCTGTATAGGCGACGTTTCGACATAGATACTAATGTCGTTGTCAAGCAGGTGGTACAGTAGAACAAATTCCCAGGGTTTATATACAAGTAGTGTTTATACAATAGAGGAGGATGAGAAGATTTTGAGTTGTTATTACAGTAGATAGGCTTGATGTAGACATATTGAGTAGAAGCCAGAGAGAATGATTTACAGTGTTTATACAGCAGATGAGGTTGATGTACACAGCTTGTTAAGGAGATTAAGAACAGAGCTTGTTTAAGGATATAGATGATTTAACAACATGATTATTGATAATTAAGGGTAATTATCTGGGGGATCTGACTTCTTTGATGATGTAGGTCTGCCAGTGGCCTGCAATAGGTTCTGGATGGTCTGGCCCTTTTGGAAGGTGCTTCTTATATTATCAATTAAGATGTCGGTAGCCCTCATCAGGAACGTGTCAGGAGTTCAATGGGAGGTGTGGTTCTGTTCCTAGACTTGAGTTAAGCTGATTTGCTCTTACAATAGCTACTGTATATTCGAGACACTGACAGTATAATCTAGGGGATGATAGTTAAGGAGCTGCAACAACGCGACAGGGTGGAACACCCAGGGAGTGCTTCACTTTATCTGCTGCTTTTTTAGCTTCACGCTTTGTGTGCATGAACAATCAATCAATGCTGGGTAATGGAGTATTATGTAGGATGTAGTTACAGATTGATACCTTCCCTCCCCCTTCCCCTCAACCCATACACACACACATCCACCCAAATTTAACAAAAATCCTTTTCTTACTTCCCTCCATCTCAAATATGTTCTTCCCTATTTTTTTTTTCATCATTGTGTATTTACCTCCACCTACTAGATTTTGTCTTTTTTTCTCCCCTTGTATTCTTTTTCTCTTGTTCCCTTTGTTTCCCCCTCCCCATGTACACTTCTTGTCAGTCCTTCGTTCACATCTAACCATTCCCCACAACCAAATATGCTTTACTCTCCCTGCTCTCTTTCTCTCTCA
Source organism: Gibbula magus (assembly GCA_936450465.1). Lineage (NCBI taxonomy): Eukaryota > Metazoa > Mollusca > Gastropoda > Trochida > Trochidae > Gibbula > Gibbula magus. Next base: position 70,647,352 of record OW388295.1, read on the forward strand.
CTATTCTTTTTCTTCCTCCACATCCCCTCCAGTCACTGATCCTTTCTTTCTCTCTTCTCCGCACTCTATCCCCCTGCTAGTTTCTGACACCCCCTTCCTGGCAAACACCTCCTCGCGTCCAAGATAGCATCACCCATCAATCATAGCGTGCTAATAATTCACTTGTGTGCCGACTGCCATTTTAACTCTCATTTGCCTTGTGTTTAGGATTCTTCCTTGCCGTTGTTTATGAGACACTCACTCCATTGGTTATGTTATGGTTATACATGTGCGATTTAATGATAATGTAACATAGCTATTGTCAGTGCATCAGTAAAGACAAGTTCGCACACCGTAACCTGTCTTCCATATCAAGGCCTTTCTGGGCTAGAAATAGAGGGTCCTGGTTGGTTGATTCACATATCTCATACAAAACATAAGTCGGTCGCAGATGTAAAACGATTTTTGATGGAATACAAATAGGGTTACGATGGAAGAACTAAATGAAGTAACATCAAAAGGAAGAGAATGTAAGTTTAAATATATTTGGAATGGTTACAGAAATCTTTGTCTAGTGTGTTTTGTTTTCATGACAGTAATCTTAATTATCATAACAGCTATTTAACGTTATGAAATAATATGATACGAGCACCACGTCAGTTTAAGCCATCAGTTGAACAACCTGTAATGGTATTACATTCGAAACAATGTTTTTTGTAGACTGTAATCAACGTGCACTTTCTTCAAACGTTGACTATTTTGGTAAAAAATAGTCTTTACAGGAGACACACGCTTTTGAAATATGACATATGTTTAATTTGTGTGGAAAATTGTGATGTTAACATGTTGATGTGATGGGAAAAGTAAAAGATGTAACGAAGCACGGCGAAAACCACACTAGTTGTGCGTGCAGCTCTTGTTTTAGCCCTGTTGGAGTTCAGACCGTTTCCAAATTCCGGTACAAGGCACATAAGCCACCAGTTGAGAGGCTCCTGTTTCCGCCCTTGCTGGAGTTCAATGCGTTTCTAAATTCCCTCAACAAAACTCCCTTGCTGAGAAGCTCCTGTTCTCTGCCTGTAATCCAGTTCCATACGTTTTCCATGACTTCACGGGTTGGACTATGATTTTACCTGAACCTCTATCTGGATACTTTATCTTGATACAAACTTCACATCTTGGATGACATAACCGTATCGTGATCGTGTATTTGCCAACTAAATTAACTGCAAAATGCACAGAAAGCACCCGTGACATTATACAGGGGTTGTTTGCTTGACTGCTTTGAACTTGCCAAGGAAAACATTTAATTCAACAATTTATTTTCCAACACGATCACGAAACGTAATTATCTGAAGTACAACAATAAAACTTGAAGGTCTCTTCATCGATTGTAAAATGGAATTTGACAGGAGGAGATGTGGTCTGTAATAGAAACAAGAAACATTTTAAACTAAACCCGGGTACATGTAGCCTCTCCCTCTCTCTGACACCAGCTTCCTCTGGTCGGACACTGATGATATAATGGGTCAGGGGATGGACAGGCAGGCATGCAATTGTCATGTTGCAGTTGAAGCTTTTGAAGGAAGCTCAACTTTCAACAACCTTCAACCTTCATTCTCGAAATAATGCTGTTATACCTACAAACTATTGAGCTCGTGAAAATCGCTTTCTCACAATTTGCACGTGCGAGTGAACCTCTGACTTGCGCACGTGGCGCTCCATTCATTTGAAAACAGGCATTTGAAATGTTCAGACGTGCTGCTCAATTCGGCGTACGTGGAGAAATTGAAACGTTGTACTGCTTAGTATGATTATAACGAACAACAACTACTATGTAAGTAACTTTTCATTAAACTTTTAAAAACTATGCAGCTTAGATAGTTCAGCGGGAATATGGACACGTGTATCTCAGTTTCTCCCTTCACTTGCAAATTGATCATTGGCATTGCTTAAAAAGTAACATTAACTGAGTATTTAATAGATTTGGTTTCAAACAGTACGCAATTTAACATCACTGTGTAAATATTTTAAACTCTTCGATTGAAATGGTGTCAAACTAATAGGTTACTGAACAAAAAAAGATGTGTTTGCCACAGACAATATATCAATAATAACTTTCACAAGGCTTTTCATTTTTTTACAGGTTTCGGGAAGTATTGTCCAGTCAACTGTATCTATAATGAACGAACTTAATAAGGACGCCAGGGCTCGAGAAGAACCGCCTGAATACGGAACCGTAGAGGGGACATTTCCCGAGAATTATTTTTTCAATATTAAGTCGTGGCCACGAGTTAATATGTCGTGGCCACGAGATAAGATGTCGTGGCCACGACTTATTATCTCGTGGCCACGACATCTTATCTCTTGGCCACGACATCTTATCTCGTGGCCACGACTTATTATCTCGTGGCCACGAAATATTATCTCGTGGCCACGACATATTAACTCGTGGCCACGACTTATTATTTCGTGGCCACGACATATTAACTCGTTGCCACGACTTAATATTGAAAAAATAATTCTCGGGAAATGTCCCCTCTACGGTTCCGTAGCTATGGTCTAAATATCAATAAACCTAAATCCAGTTATATTTTTCTCCTTTTCTATTTTGCAATACATTAGTGAACAAAGATTTTAATTAACCCGTTAACGTAAAACCATTTACTTCCAACTATACAGTCATATCTAATATGCTGAAACTAAAGTGACTATAGTTAGTTGATCGATACTAGGCTTCCTAAACTATTAAAATCATTGACCATCATTCATTCAAGAGCGTCATTCATACAAGTATTTTGCTTGTTTATCAATCAGTTTATCTATAGGAAATATGAAAGTTCATATTCTATCAACCAATGTCCTTTTTAAATTAGATTGGATTCGACAGAAAATATATAATGTTGAAAGGATCATATAAGTTAATTCATTTTTGTTCATTTTCATACAAATTCAAATGTGTAAAACAATACAATCAACAATACAATATATTCAATCCAGTGGAAACTATTTTCGAGAAAACAAGAGATATGGAAAAAAACACATTCATCATTAAAGAAGAAGTTCTAAGTTCTAGTAATAAATATTCTTAGGTTGTACAAGATTCGTTTTTAATATCATTTCAGAAATGGGTCAGTGTGTATTTTTAACTCAATTTGTTTAGAACAGTTTGTGGCACGTTGACCAGAATGTCATTATGGTGAATACTTACATGCAATATAGGCAGAGAATGTATCTATTATATATGTTTTGAATATCGTTTTTCATGTATATGATGTTAAGTAATATGGTTTGTTGTTTTGCTTTAAATATATATTTATTTTATTATTATCAATATCAGATTTAGAACATTGTTCCTGCTTTCAGTGTAACCAAGGATAACAGTTTCTTTTGACAAATTCAATCTGCATTGTATTTTTGACTCAATCTATTCAGCTATTTGTAACCAGATACGTTTATATATTTTGAATTCATACATTAAGTGGAGCAGAGTTTTAGCTCTTTCCCCACTTCTTCTGTGAGACTGCAATTTGAATCGTCTTCCAATTTTGTTTTTATCAATCTATCGGAAATATGAATGTTCACATCATATCACCCTACCTTGCTTTAAGTTAAATAAGAATCGACAGAAAATCTTTCATTTTTAAGTTTTCCGAAAACTTAAATTTAAGTCCAAAATTGATATTTCAAATTTGTCTACATCACAACGGATCGATAATGAAACTTAAAAGGTTTGAATTCGATTAAGACATAAGTAATTCAATTGATTTTTTTGATAAAAAAATGCCTTGGTGGTTATTTATCTTCCACGTGTGTTTAATCAATTTCTTTAACTTGGAAATAGTTTACTTTGATCTTGACATAAATAATACTAAAGCGTGTTACTACACGTAATGTAGTTGTAAATGATGCTTTTAAGTAGAAACGAAACACCAGTGACTTGGTTTTGTTTAAAATCTATGTTAGCAGAAAAAAGGTTTCTGATCGACTTACAACTTGAAAGCTTTACATGGTAAGTAACACCAATATAGCCAGGTTCCGTTCAATAGAGAGAGGAGAGATCTCCTAACTGGATGGAATCAAGACACAGAGAGTAATAATGCAATTATTCAATAGGATCTGGCATCCTTCACTTCCTTTTGCTTCTGAATTCAGATTCCGTTGAAAACCCATATTTCAGACTACTCGCTAGTTATGCCCCATCACTGTGTCACAATAAGAGCCTTTAATAAAGTCATTATTCAGCAAGTCTAGTTAAACTGAATGGAACTGAATATTGAATATATATAATCATAAGGATGACGGTAGAGTTATTACAAAAAGTCCATAGACTAAAGATTAGTCCAGCTACTCGCCTATCCCAGCCTCTACACTTTTCAACACATCGATGTTGAGTTCAAGGAGCGATCTCCTAACTGGATGGAATCAAGACACAAGGTGTAACAAAGCAGTTATTCAATAGGATCTGTCATCTTTTATTCCCCCTTGCTTCTGAATTAGTCACATTCCGTTGAAAACCCTTATTTTCAGCCACTCGCCTGCCTTAGCCTCTACGCAATACAACCGGTCGTTGATGTTGAGTTCAGGATATACACTGCTGGCCAAAAGAAACGCCTACCAGATATCTTATCAGATTTCATAAAAAAAAACTATCTTGAACAGTTTAGCAATATTTTAGCATTATGATGTTGCAACATTCTGCATAATATATTTAAATCTTAGAAGTTGTCATGTCACAAAAGAATGGCGATTTTTTTTATATGAGACCATGAAATTGTTCAGTTTTTGATCAGTGCTTGATCATAACAACATTTGAAACATATTTTCATACAACCACGAGCAACAATACAGGCACGCATTCGCATTAAAGTGGTTATGACGCTACAGATGTACATGGTTACGGTGCGCAAGTAATGGTCTTCATTGAGCGTGGTTTTCAGGAATGTTATTGACTCGAATCACTGTTTTTCCACGATTTCAATGGACTTTCATATCGATTACTGTTCCAAACATAACGTGGAGACCACCATCAATTATATTTCAGAAATAATTTCATCTTTCATTTAAAGAAAAATCAAGTAGGCGTTTCTTTTGGCCGACTGTGTAGGAACTTAGCTTTCCTTTGACTGAGAAGTGGATGGCATTCAAGGTGATGATGGAATGCATGTCATCTGAGAAGTCCTGAAAACATTATATCTTGTAAGGAAACGTGTGTAGAATTGGGACAAAATTTCAAATTTTAGATCTCCGTGTTCCATAGTCAATACATTTATTTTGTTTATACCTGAATTCACTAATTGATACTGCAAAACATCCTTGAACAGAACTTTCAATTAATGCATTTACCGTTAAACCGTTTCCTTTGATTTTTTCACTACAAAATGTATTGATTATATTATTTAAATATATATATATAATAAGAATGACTACAATCTGTAAATTGATCGATGGATTTGTTTTATATTAAATTATTCTGGTATCCTTCTGTTATTGTCTTTACTTAATTTGATGTCAATCTTAAATCGAACCATAAACCCGAGACCAAAACAAAAATGTTTATGGACTCTGCATAAACCTTCAATATTTAACCTAGCCGTAGCCGTGGCGTGCTTGTGGGTCTACATGTTTCAATCTCAGGCAATATTAATGTTTAGGTATATTTTCAGTTCTCTCCTAAAATGTAATTTTTCAGCCTCACATCTATTCATACAGTTTCTTCACCTGATCGTTTTAGAGTGTTGAAAACATGAACTGAAGAGAATGCCTTGAAGAGATGTTTAAATTCTATCCATACATAAACTAGCGGCGAAAACAAACTCAATAATGCCCCTGTATAACCACGGTGACCTGGTAGGTCTGATCTTCAGACTTGTAATGCTATTTAACAGAAACGTAAAAACAGTGACCAAGCTTAGATGAAACTGGTCTTTAAGCGAACAGAGCTTTAAATAGATTCATTGAACTTGGTATGTATTACTTCTACGAAAAGAGACTTAATACCTTGTTCGTCCAAACGAGACAGGATGATCTCTTTTCGGGACAGAATCTGGACACAGAGTCCGATAAAGCAATTTATTACTCACCCGTTGAAGATATCGCAGTTTAATAAATCTACCGTGTTATTACAATTAGTGTAATAACATCGCGTGCTGCCGATTGACGTGACGTCATAATGGCAAAATATGACGTCACAATGTCACGGAGACACTAGCACTACATACACCGCGAACGAGAGCCTAGAGGCTTTATATAGCATACATCATCCATAATTAATAATGACATTATTAAAGCAAGAAAATTGATAAGCCTGGAAGTTGAGTTTTGAATCGATATTATGTTCCACCTTGACTCATTGTGTTTGAAAAAAATCCAAACTTAATATGTTGCTTTTGGCTTTTAAATTTTACAATTATATAACGTTCTATGCTGATATTCTGTGTTTCGTTGCCGTGTCAACACTATATATTTATCAATTAATCTCTGACATAATAATGATAATAACAGTCCATTTGTTATGTGTCGTGTGGAGTCAACTGAAATTCTTGTTATATTGATAATTTGGAAAAAAAATCCACGGGTACTGTTCGTAAGCGAGCTGGTAAAATAAAGGATGGTTGTATGAAGCTATATAGACTAATGTTCTAGGCTTTGAAAAAGCTTCTATCAATTTTGCTCTGACGACTGGAAGAGAGTTTACTCCTGAGATGGTCCACAGCTTTAAGTCTCTTCTCTTTAGTCTTTATCAAGAGTCTCAATCAACTTGTTGTATCATAGAGGGACAGTGATCAAATGGCAATGCATTTGTCTATACAGACACACAAGGCTTTAAGATAGTCCTGTACACCATGTCGTAGCCTTCAATGAATAGATAACACGTCTTCGATAGATCACCGTATCAATTACTGGTATATCGATCAGGTACAAGCAATATGAGTAGTGAAGTTTTTCTCAAGTTTTGTGTTGTGCCTTGGGTGATGACGTTCTATCCACTGGGACATGTATCGTTGAAAACAACGGACGAAAAGACATTGTCGTTGAGGAAGAGGGTAACTGGGCAAAACCTACCTACCCTTCATAAATTAGTAACTGATATTTTACATATGAAAAATATTAACCCAGATATTTGTGCCATCTTAGGTAATAAACCTCTCAGATAACAGATGAGTGCCACAAACAGTACTGCTTATTTCATTTCATGCTGTATTTCATAAAACGATCTGTGCATTATGCAAAGATGCTTCCTTAAGGATTTTCTCTCCTCAATATTATAGTATTAAACTTTTTTTCTAACTTATATTTTTTAAAAGATCAAAGTATATGATTGAAAAATCAGCATTCAAAAATAGGGGGTAGTGTGTTTTTCGAGATATGACGACTGTAAGATAGTGGGGTGAAGTACAATTTTTACCATGGGAGTCTATGGGAAAATGAGAAAAAAACTGCTAAAAACTTTGATATACCACATTTCTAGTATTAAACCTTTTTTCCTTCTTTGATATGTTACAAAGTTTCCCTACCGAAATCAATGAACAAATTTATATGGTAGTGTGGTTTTTTTAAGCTTTGACACAAAATGTACCTGAAAACCCCCCTTTTTAGTCAAATTTAGGCCATACATGTTCTTTATTTCATTTGTTTTTTAAAAGTATGTAGATGATATAGAATATTATGAAGTAAATAAAATGACAAAAAATATTTACTTAATCATATTTCATTTTTGAAGTACAACAGGAAGGAGCGAACATCCTTAATATCATCTAATTAATTTTCGTGCATGTATGTTACGAATCATGCAAAATGTAGCAGTATAATAGTACGTTTTTGATTAAACGTAATTATTTATACTTACCTGTTGACTAGACCTACTTTGCCTTACCTCCCAGGGGTAATGCTATTTCAACCTTAATACAGACGAACTTGAAGAATGGATGAGGGGTGCGTAAAATCCCTTATCCAAGGGCCGGTAAGTCTAGATGGTCTCGTGACGTCACTACCGGTTCATATCACTCTCCGAAAGTCCCAAAGGCAAGACAGACCAAGTGGGGAGGATGGGAGGGCCTAGAGCGTAGGTCTAGTCAACAGGTAAGTATAAATAATTACGTTTAATCAAAAACGTACTATTATTTAAATACCTATCTGTTGACTAGACCTACTTTGCCTAGAATCCCACCGCAAGGAGGCGGGTCAGTAGATACATGGTAGTGACGAGACCAGCGACTAGCCCTGAGTGTAAGCTAACCTACGAGTCCTCCACCCTGTGGTGAGGACAAGGCACAGCCCGGGAGATACCATCTCTACCGCTAAGCGGATCGAAGAGACAACCCTGCCACTCAACTTCCGATCAACATACCGCCCCCCAAACCCCAACAGGGAGGGGGGGGTCAAAACGAAGTTAAAGAAAAAACCAACAGACACGAGAGTAAGCAATGTAACCCCTGTTTATTTACAATAAGTCCCAAACGCGTCTAAGAAGGATGACCCCTTCTTGGTCTGGTTGGGGGGACCACCTTCGTCTGCGCGAAGACCTGTGGACCCAGCCTAGAGATGCCTTCAAGATCAGCAGTGGAGACATCTCGCAGGTAATGGTTGGCGAAAACCTCTGATGAACGCCAAAAACACCCTGCCATGACATCCGAAACCGCGATGTTGCAGTGATACGCCATCGTGGCTGAAACTGCGCGGATCTCATGAGGATTGGAACGCGACGGCGGAGGCAAATCAGCGGCCTTGTACGCATCAATTACCGCCGATCTTAGATACACCCCCAACGCTCGCTTGTCTAGTTCCTTGGTGCTCCTGGGTGAGTGAGGCAAGAACAGACGACGCCTGCCATCCCTCAGCCTGCGGGTACGCTGCGTGTACACCCTTAAGGCTCTTACTGGACACAAAGAGAGATCCACCTCATCTGAGTCCGAACCCAGAGCTGGGATAGAGAACGTACGTCCCGCTTCATCCGCTGCTTGGTTCTTACAGACAAAATCAGGAGCCAACCCCAGCGAGGCGGAGCCCCCCTCCCTGACCTCAAAACGTAGCAGGTCCGCCTGCAACGCATGGATCTCTGAAATCCGCGCTGCAGAGGCCATGGCCACCAGAAAAATGACCTTGATGGTGAGAGGGAGGAGAGGCACGTCGGAGAGCGGTTCATACCTATCGGAGCGCAGGTGGTTGAGCACAATGGCTAAGTCCCATTCAGGTGGGCGAAGCCTGGACCTGCCGTCCACCGAACGGAAGGTCTTAATTAGGCCCTTGAGGACCGACACATCCAATCCTGGCGATCTCTTCCTGAGAACCGACAGGATGGCCGACATGTTGGTGTTAATTGACGACGCCTTAAGATGTCTAGTGTTGCGAAGGTACACCAAGTACTCCGCAACCTGAGGCACTGAAGCCTCTGCCGGAATGAAATCCCTCTGAGCACAGAACGAGGCGAAGGCCTGCCACTGGAAATCATAGAGCTTCCTAGTGGTTTTCCTATGCGAGGTAGCTATTGCGTTGGCGACGCACTTAGAGTATCCACTACTCCTTAACCCTCTTTTAATACAAGCCAAGCGTGAAGGGAGAACACCTGAGGGTTCTCGTGTAACCTTCCGCTTGGCCTGCTGATGAGCAGATCCCTCCGTATCTGAATCGGAACCGGTTCCTGCCGACAGAGCCGACGGAGAGGAACGAACCACGGCCGGGCTGGCCACCAAGGGGCGACCAGCAGGAGACGAAGAATCCGAGTTTCCCCTATCTTGGCTACAACTTGGGAGAGGATGGCCGGCGGCGGAAAAGCATAGGCGTCCATCCCCTCCCACCCTAACGAGAGCGCGTCTAAGCCCATCGCTAGCGGGTCTGGCACTGGGGAGATGTAGGTTTGCAATTGGTGGTTGAGACACGTCGCGAACAGATCTATCAGCGGGGTGCCGAACTGGAGACACAACCCCCTGAAAACCACCGGATTCAGTTGCCACTCCGTTGGGGGAGGGGCATCCGGACGTGACAACGCGTCCGCCAAGACGTTCTTGGCACCTGGAATGTGGACCGCTCGAATGTCCAGGTCCACCTCGTCCACCAACTCGAAGAGCTGGAGTGACACGCGTAGCAGAGACTGTGCCTTGGTGGACCCCTGCTTGTTTATCGACCAAGCAGCCGCCGAACTGTCCGTGTGTACTAGCAGGCACTGGCCCCTCAAGGGGACCTGCCAGTGCTGAATGGCAAGACGTACTGCGTCCAACTCGAGGACGTTGATGTGTAGGTTCCGCTCTGATGGGGACCAAACTCCCGCCACCTGTTCGTGACTCATGTGCGCTCCCCACCCTTGGGTGGAGGCGTCTACAAACAGGTGAGCTGAGGGGGGGCGAGGACGAAGTGGAACGCCTGCGAACACACTCTCGTCTACCCGCCACCAAGCTAGGAACCGATGTAGGTCTGGGGTTAAGACTATGTCGTGACGACAACGCGTCTCCCTGATGTGGGGATTCAGGAACACCTGTAACGGGCGAAGGAACAACCTCCCCCTGCGGGTCAGGTCCTGAGCTGACGTTAATAACCCCAACACTCTTTGCCACTGACGTAGGGAGAGCGAGGCATCGAGCGCGCGATCCATAAGGCGATCGTAACGAGCCATCCGCTCCCTCGTGACGAAACCGCGGAACAGCCGGGTGTCTAGGATAGCCCCTAGGAACTTCAGACGAGTTGCCGGAACCAAGTCCGACTTCTCTAAGTTCACTAGCCACCCCAGACGACGGAACAGGTCCATCGTGAACCTGAGCTGCGCCTCGAGAACGACCGGGGAGCGGTCGTGAGCGATCCCATCGTCCAAGTACATTAGGAACTGAATGTCGCATTGGTGAAGGAATTGGACGATGGGCTGAGTCACCCGTGTGAATAACCAGGGGGCGGACGAGATCCCGAACGGGAGCACGCACCACTGAAAATGTCTGCCGTCCAGGATGAAGCGGAGGTACCTGCGGTCCCGATAGTGAATCGGCACGTGCAGGTACGCATCCTGTAGATCGAGAGACACCATGCAGTCTGAGCGCTCCAAGGACCGCATCACTGAGGGAAGCGTCAAGAGTCGAAAATATGGCGGCCGAACGAGGAAGGAGCGGTTGAACACCTTCAAATCGTGAATTAGCCGCCATTTTTTCGAGTTCCTTTTGGGTATTACGAACACTGGGGAGTAAAACCCCGGCGTTAGATGCGGGGTCAGGACCTCCTGCACCGCCCGTTTGGAGATTAATATCTCCACCTGTTCCAATGTCAATTTGAGCCGGTCCCCTGCTAAGGGACGCTCCATTGGAGTACAGGTGAGGGGCGGCGGAGACGAGACGGGAATGCGGAACCCCTGACCCAGAATCCGACACACGTAAGGGTCTAACCCTAACTGTACCCAGTTGCTGACAAAGTCTTGGAGGCGACCCCCCACCAAGCCCTCCGACACCGGAACGAGTGGAGGAGGGAGCAGCGGGGGTGACCACGAGTCACTTCCTCCACTTCTTTTGCGGGGTACGACCTCCGGCGCCAGGCCGGGGGGACTTGGGGGACTGACCCGTGGATCCACGGCCACGACCTCCCCGCCGAAAGTCCGTTTTCGCTTTCTTGGGGGAAGGTTGGCCACTGCCCTGCCCTTGCCCCTGACGAAAATTGGTCTGCGGACGCTTTGGTGTCGTTTGCCTCTGCGTGACGAGCCGATTAGTGAGGTCTTGCTGTTGGGCCTCCTGTCGTGCTCTCAAAACCTCCGGGATACGACCACCAAACAGAGTTTCAGCGTGAGCAGGGGCATGTCGAAGGAAATTCTTATGATCTGGGTTGAGACCTGACCGGTAGAGGAAATTGTCTCTGCGAAGCACTGTTATACTCGATGAAATCCGCGACGCTGATAACATGATCTGCGCAAGGTCCGCAGCCACATCACCAAACGCTTTGAACAACACCGGGTCCCCCGCCTCCATGCCCGCCTGCTTAGCACAAGCCAGCATCGCCTGACATGTGAAAGCCACGTTGTTCCCCAAGCCTAACACCGAACGCGCCTCCCTGTCAAGATGAGAGAACTGTGCCTCAGACACGCGGTGAAGCAGGTTGGTGGTAAACAACCGGGACGCCCCCTGATCAAGGGGAGGCGGAACAAGCTGAAAAGGGACCGGATACAAGGGCAGACGCCGTCTGCGCTTGTCCGGCACCACCAAAGGCGGAAGCAAACGATTGGGCATCGCAGATGATACGACTTGCTCCATATCCTCGGTGGCCTCCAAAAGAAGCCTATGAGGTGGAAGGGCAAGACGCGCGGGAGGTACCTCGCCATCGGGGCCAAAGGAAGCCCTCCTGGCCGCCGACGTGCGCGGACCCGTCACGCTGACTTGGCTAAGTGGAACGTCCGCGAACGAAGCCACTTCGGATAGCATAGCTATTGCGTCAACCACTGGAGGATCCTCCGACGATCCCGTACCCTCCGCCTCCGTTTCTATACTGATGAACGGAGGGTTCGACACGTCCACGTAACGGGTGTCACGTTCCGGTGAGTCCGGCGAGGAGTCACGTAAGGGTGACATCACCGTGACACGCCGCTCCGGGGTGCGAGGGGTACGCGAAGGAGTCGCGGGTGCGGAGGCCCTAGCGGACGAGGAACGCGCACCCTGAGGTACGTCATCCGCATAGGGCTCACACGAACGCGTAGTCGTAGTGTGAGTAGGTAAGTTCCGCGGACCCAAACGCGCATCGAGCAAGGAAGAGACCATATCCTTGACGGATGCCAGAAGGAGGGAAGGATCGACCTTGTCGAACCTAGCCTTCTTGGACTTCTTCTTCTTGCTCTTGGGCGTAGCGGGTCCGCCCACCTTAAGTCTAAGCGGAGACAACCGTTGGTCCGGCGAAGGAGGGGACAACGGGTGAGTCCGCGAACGAGAACCGGAACACGACGGCGGAGGGGGGGAGCGTAACTTCGACCCCCCAGCGGGTTCGGACAGGTCCGATTCCCTGTCGAATTCATCCGCCCGTTCCGTGAGGACAATGTCAACATCCTCCACCGGAGACGGATGACGAATGGGAGACACCTCCCTACGTTGAGCTGACGACGTACGCTTCTGTGACGCAGCCCTATCGGCCACCGACTTGCGTATGGCGGAAACGTACGCGAGGAACTCCGATTCGGAGAGAGGAGCGCACTCGTCGCAACGGTAATCCTCTTCGCAAAGGTCCTTGCACTTTCTGCATAACAAGTGCGGATCCTTAGAGGCGGACTTCCTGCCTCCGCAGTTCGTGCAGAAGGCGGAGTACATGGCGAACGGTAACGATAAAACGCGTAACGTAAGCGAAGGTAGAGACAGTCGAGTCACCTACACAGCGTCGCAACAAAAACTCTGAACTCGAAGAGCACAAAGTCAAAATCAAGTAACCACCCGCCAAGGTAAACAAAGACGAACAAGCCAAACCAAAAAATAGGCTAAACACTAACAAGATAATTCAATCTTTATTCACATAACATTCGTGCGTGAACCAAACCTTAAGTGACTGGCGTAGCGAGTCACTTGAACCAAAGTGAGTCACCCTAAGGGTGAGTCACGTATAATCGACCTAAGTCGAACCAAACCCTAAGCGACTGGCGTAGCGAGTCACTTGAACCAAAGTGAGTCACCCTAAGGGTGACTCACGTATAATCGACCTAAGTCGAACCAAACCCTAAGTGACTGGCGTAGCGAGTCACTTGAACCAAAGTGAATCACCCTAAGGGTGAGTCACGTAGAATCCACCTAAGGCGAATGGTAGGCGAAAGCTAGCAACGGGCAACGCGAGTCACTGACGAGGAGTGTATCCACTGCTCCTTAACCAAGCTAGTGACTCACCTAAGGCGAACAACTAGCGAGCCAGTGACAGGCGAGGCGAGAAGCCAAGCGAGACGCGAAGCACTTGAGTACGGACCGCAGGCGAATGACAAGCGACAAGCGAATGACAAGCGAGGCGAGTCACCCGCGTAGGAGAGATACCACTGCTCCTTTACATTACGCAAGTCAAACCCACAGTTTCCTAAGGTACAGACCGATAAGCGTAAGCCAAGCGAGAGCGAATGACAAACGAAGCAAGCCAAACGAATTAGGAGAGATACCACTACTCCTCTACGATACGCAAGACAAACACTTAACAGTTAGCACTAGAGTACAACCGACAGGCGTATGACAAGCGAATTAGGAGTGATTCCACTAGCTCCTTTACCGTACGCAAGTCAACAACCCACAGTTAACACTAAAGTACAGACCGAAAGCGCGTGACAAGCGAAAGCGAATGGCCAGCGAAGCGAGTCAAACGATTAGGAGAGATGCCACTACTCCTCTACCAGACGCAAGACAAACACCTAACAGTCAGCACTCGGAACGAATGGCGAATGACCAAGCGAAAGCGGATGACAAGCAAGCGAGTCACCCCCGTAGGAGAGATACCACTGCTCCTTTACCCTACGCAAGTCAAACACCCAACAGTCAGGTGAGAGAAAACAAAGAATCACGAGCTGCACGTGCGGCGCATGCAATCCACCTACTCCGGATGGTCGCTAGCTAGCACATGTCAACAAGGCCCCTTGAAATCTAACACCTACTTGAAAAACAGATTGTAAACACAACCTGCACTAACGAAGAACAACGTTGATGATATCTCTTGAACTAACAAGAGAAAAATAGCAAGTTAGCAACCCAAGTCGCTAAAACCCCAGTCACAGAACAAAACACGTCTGCCTTGCTCTGCAACTTTTAGGAGAGTGATATGAACCGGTAGTGACGTCACGAGACCATCTAGACTTACCGGCCCTTGGATAAGGGATTTTACGCACCCCTCATCCATTCTTCAAGTTCGTCTGTATTAAGGTTGAAATAGCATTACCCCTGGGAGGTAAGGCAAAGTAGGTCTAGTCAACAGATAGGTATTTAAATAATTATATTACATATATTATATCTGTATACATTATAAATATATATATAATATATAAAACATTTTTTATCATGTGAATAAATGTATCATACGTTATACGTAACTAGAGGATTTTTTACTCAGGCATTAACGAGATATCTATGAGGTCCTTAACATTCTTGTCCGAGTGTCACAAATCCTGTATTACCATTCTTTCAAATTTGTTCATCACTTTATGCGACAGTGTTCATTGACGTCATAGTTTATATTACGTTTGAGATGATGTAATAAAAGAACCCGTATCAAGACAATATCTAATTACCAATGACATTACAATGATGCACTTCCAATAGTTGGCTTGAATTTAATTATCCAGCAAATGCCTGTCGGCCATGACACAAAAATGCCAAGAGTTCGATGGGCAATGTACAGGTTGTTTTATATTATCAATTAAAGGATAGATATAATGTCTTATGGTCGAAATCGTATTCATTAAATGGGATGTCAATTTGACAATTGCTCGATTCTAACTTTCTGAAATCGGTCCATAAATTACTTATATACTGTTTTTTTTTGTTTTAAAAAAAACGATTAATTTAGCCCCAGCGACCAGAATGAAAATCTGCGGGGGTGTGGTCCCTGAAGGATGACTCATTTGACGTCACACGAGTAATTTCGTTATCGGCGATGGTCATAATTCAACGTAATTTCGCAACAATTTGATTGTTAATTTCACTAACAAATATTCAATCAAACAACTTAAATTTTCCATATATCGAATCTTTATATATCCAACTAGGTAATTCCGCAGATGACACTTACATTGCATACACATGTGTTTTTGGTGATTTAACACACCTCATTAATTCATCTAGCGGCAGTGATAATCATCATTAATTAATTAATGAGGCTCCACGGAGTGTGGAGTCTTAATAATCAATTGCAAGTGTATATTGTCTCGATTGTATGCTCAATTGATTCCGATATATAATGTACTTAGAGGTAATAATCTGTCATTCTTGATAAAAATGCATTTCATGGGATCCTTAAGATGTCGGTAGCCCTCATCAGGAACGTGTCAGGAGTTCAATGGGAGGTGTGGTTCTGTTCCTAGACTTGAGTTAAGCTGATTTGCTCTTACAATAGCTACTGTATATTCGAGACACTGACAGTATAATCTGGGGGATGATAGTTAAGGAGCTGCAACAACACGACAGGGAGGAACATCCATGGAGTGCTTCACTTTATCTGCTGCTTTGTTAGCTTCACGCCTTGTGTGCTGGAACAATCAATCAATGCTGGAGTACAATATCGCTACAGATTGGCACATACCTTTCCCCTCCATCTCTCCCAGGCTCTGCCTGGACAACCCCTGTGCTTCATTTCTAACCATTTCTATTTCCCTCACAACCAAATACACTTAACTTATTTCTTCTCCCTGTCCCTTTTCTCTTCTCACCTTTTCTTCCTCCACATCCCCTCCATACACTGATCCTCTCTTTCTCTCTTCTCCGCACTCTATCCCCCTGCTAGTTTCTGACACCCTCCCCTCGCTGGCAACACCTCAGCCCGTCCAAGATAGCATCACCCATCAATCATATCGTGCTAATAATTTACTTGTGTGCCGCGTACCATTGTACCTCACATTTGCTGCGTTGTCGTTGTTGAAGACACTCACTCAAAGTTTTTTTTATGGTTATACAAGTACGATTTAATGAATATGTGGCATTGTTATGATCAGTGCATGAGTAAAAGTAAGTATGAACACCCTGAACTTGGTAACTTCTGATCCATGTCAGTAAATAAGCCATTAGTTTATAATTCTCTTACCAATGAAGTTATTCCACTCAGTCCTTTCATCGTAACCTGTGCCCATTATAGAAGACTTTCTGGGCTAGAAATAGAGGGTCCTGGTTGGTGCATCAGAAGTTAGTTGTGTAATCAGTTGCTTCATCTGTGTGATGTTCATATATCTCATACAATACATAAGGCGGTCGCAGATGTAAAACGATTTTTGATTGAATACAAATAGGGCCGTTGCTAGTGTTGCAACCTTTCACCTCTAGGAAATTTTGTGAGAATCATGAACTATGCTCTATATGCAACAGAGGTTATGATGGAAGAACTGAGTGAAGTGAGAGAAAGAAGAGAATAGTGTTTTTATATATTAAGAATTTCAAGGCGTCTTTGTCCAGTGTACTTCTTAATGACAGCAATCTTAATTATCATAACAACTATTTAACTTTATGAAGTGATGATTCAAACACAACATCAGTTTAAGACATCCATTGAACAACCTGTAATGGAAACATTCAAACATTGGAAACAATGTTTTTTTGTCGAGTGTAATCAACGTGCACTTTCTTCAAACGTTGACTATTATGGAAGAACACTGGTAAACATACTTTTCATAGTAGACACAAGCTTTTTCTTGTAATGAAATATTTCATACGGAAACCTGGAAGTATTTTTTAAAATTATTGTGGAAAATTGTGACTTTTCAAGCGGTTACTTGCTGATGTGAGGGGAGAAGTGAAAGATCAAAAGAAGCAACGCGAAAATCTGCAAGTTGTGCGAGAAGCTCCTGTTCCGTTCCGTCCGTTTCTAAATTAATGAAAAAGGCGAAGAAAACACCAGTTGAGAGCTCCTGTTTCCGCCCTTGCTGGAGTTCAATGCGTTTCCAAATTCCCTCATCAAAACGCCCTAGCTGAGAAACTTCTGTTTCTGCCCGTAATACAGTTCCATACGCGTCCATGCCTTCACGAGTTGGACTATGATTTAACGTGAAAATCCGTCTTGATACTCTATCTTGACAAACAGTTCTCATCTGGGATGAGATTTTGCCTTAGCAAATCCAATAAACTTCAAAATGCACAAAAATGCCCCATTACATTATACAGGGGTTGATGCAGGTTTTGAAAATTGCTTTGATCTTGGCTGGGAAAACATTTAATTGAACCACTCATTTTCACACGATCTGGAAATGTAATTATCTGGAGTAGAAAAATTGAAAGTTGAGGTTTCTTTATCGACTGTAAAACAGAATTTGACAGGAGATACGGTCGCTGTAATCGAAACATCAAACTTTTTAAATAAACAAGGTACATGTTGCCTTCCCTTTCCTATGGCAGGGACACTGCGGATATGATTGGTCAGGGGATGGACAGGCAGGCATGTAAATGTTATATTGAAGTTGAAGTTTGGTAATTAATGATTCGAGCGGACTGGGTTGAGTCTGCCATGAAGAGCAAATGGACATATTAAAGAATATTGCTGTATAGGCAAGAAACTTTGATGATTAAAAGTGAAGCTTGAGGGAAATCATGAGGATAGGCTTGCGTCTTGAATGCATAGTAAAATATTGAATGAATCGGCTATCATATATCCTCGACAATTTATCATAAATTGACGTTTTTTGCAAAGTTTTATTTTTTCAAATTTCCCATTTATAATGATAGTTTATGTGATTTATATTTAACTTAGAGGGTAAAACATCTTACTAAGCAAACCAATTATCCGTAGTGGTAATAATGGTGTTGCGTCAAAAGCAAAAATTGCATGGGGGCCATTTTATTGTGAACACAATTTAATAACTCGAATGACAAAACGATTCCGATGGCTTTAAAGAACCATGTACAGTCATTTTTAACTTGATTTTCCGAAGAGAGAAGGGTGTTTTACTATTGGTGACATTATTTTCTAAATACATTTCATCGACTTATTTCAGCGAAAAAAACGTGCTACTGCCTCTTAAGAGGTCAATTGCACGCCAAATTTTAAAGTATAAATACTGCACAGATAATGCCTATCTCTCGATATGAAGAACTCAGGTAATTTACCATATAAGTTATAATAATAATAATGGATATTTATAGAGCGCCCAATCCATACACTTGTGCATGCTCATGGCGCATAGGGAAAAGGAAAGAAGAAAGTCAGTCAAAGGCAATTGAGAAGAAGTAAGTTTTCAAAGATATCTTGAATGAGTCCAATGATTCACAAAGCTTTATTGTTTCTGGTAGAGGATTCCACAAAGTGGCGGCTGCATATGAAAATGATCTCTGTCCATAGGTGGCTAGATTGACTTTTGGCACAATTAGGAGGGATCGATGTTCAGATCTGAGTGGTCTTGAAGGAACATAATTTACAAGCAGTTCAGATAAATATAACGGAGCTTGGTTGTGAAGGCATTTATGTACAAGGCATAAAATCTTAAAGTCAATCCTATATTTGATTGGAAGCCAGTGAAGTGACTTGAGGGTTGGAGATATCTCTTCATGTTTTCTTTTAAGGGAAACAATCCTAGCTGCACGGTTTTGAAGTTTTTGAAGTCTGGATAGCTGTTTAGTGGTGATTCCAAATAAAAGACTATTGCAGTAGTCCATTCGTGAAAAGATTAGGCACCGGACCAGGGTGTGAGCAGCATCAGTCGTTATGAACTTCCGAACAGCACCAATGATCCTAAGATGGAAGTTGCAAACTTTGCAGAGATTGCTGACCTGTGCATCAAGTGAAAGATTTGAGTCGACATAAACTCCCAGATCCTTCACACAGTTTGATGGCTGAATCATCGAGAGTCCAATTGAAACTCTGTCAACATCAATGCTTTGCAATTTTCTACTGGTTCCAAGGATGAGAACTTCAGTTTTATTCTCATTCAGTTTCAGCATTTTGGAATCCATCCAACCTTTGATATCTGTTGTGCATAGATTCACCTGCTGGAGATCCCTTGATAAAGATCCGTGGCAAATCGACTTCAGCAGTTGCACATCGTCAGCATAAGAGTAGTGCCCAATACCATGCCTGTCGATGACACACCGAAGGCTGTTGACATAAATGAGAAACAAAATGGGCCCAAGTACAGAGCCTTGAGGTACTCCACACACTAGCTCAAGCTCCTTAGAAGAACAACCTTGCACCACAACAGACTGTTTCCGTCCATCCAGATATGAGGCAAACCATCTAAGTGCTGAGTTTTTGATACCAGTATGCCTCTCCAGCATTTCCAGGAGTTTAGCATGATCTACCGTATCGAAAGCGGCGCTTAGATCCAAGAGAACTAACGTCGCTAGCTTACCATTATCAATGATTATCCGTAGATCATTGATAAGTCGTAACATGAGAGTTTCTGTAGAATGTAAGGGTCTGTAGGCAGATTGATATTTGTTGAGAATATCATGTGATGAAAGATGCATCATCAGCCTCTTTGCGACTGCCTTTTCGATCAGCTTCGAAAGGTATGCCAAGTTTGATACAGGACGGTAATTTTTAAAATCTGAATTGTTCAACTTACTGTTCTTGATGAGCGGTTTCACAGTGGCTTCCTTCAAAAGGCTAGGGAACACACCTTCTGATAAGCTTTTATTGATAATCTCAGTAACGATAGGGACAATCAGGTCAACATGATCCATCAGAAATGTTGTGGGAATGGGATCTTGAAGACAAGTTGTTTTGTTTGAAGATCGTATAAGGGCTTCAACCTCAGCTTCAGAAAACGGGGTGAAATCATTCATAGGTTGACCTTCAAATTGCATGTCAACAACAGAGGGTATGCAGGAATCAGATTTTTCAAGGTGACAGCGAATATCATATATTTTCATTTCAAAAAATACATTGAATTTGTCAGCAAGTTCCTGAATGTTGTCAGACTCCGGTAGTTGTGTGTCCTTCACTTTACCCTGGAGTTCATTCAGTAGCCTGTGAATTTGTCTTGGATTTCCATCCAAATCCGCAATCTTCTTTCTGTAGAATGTCCGTTTGCATTCAGCAAGGACATGCGTTACATTGTTTCTGGCGGATTTGTAAATTTGGCGATCCACTTCAAGTTTAGTTTTACTCCATTTGCGTTCAGCTCTACGTCGTTCACGTTTGGCTTGATGAACTTGTTCACAGTACCACATGCAGCCAGACTTATCCTTGAAGGTGCGCTCGCTCACCGGAGCATGCTTATTTAACAAGGTAGACAGACAGTCATTGTATAACTGAGTCATTGTATCCACACTTTGGTCTGGAGTAATGGACTGTAAACTGGAGTCGAGATCAGAGTGAAAACTATCCTTATTCACTCCTTTGATGTTGCGTGAGGATTTGGTAACTTTTTTGGGATGAGGTCTCTCCAAGTTAAGTTGGGAAATGATAACATAATGATCTGACATGAGTTTATCCTTGACTGTCATAGATTTCACAATGTCGGTGTTACCAGTCACAACCCAATCAAGGATGTGTCCTGATCTGTGTGTTGAATCAGATACATGTTGTGCTAGACCATGGGAGTCCAATAAAGATCTGAGTTTCCTCACACCTGGTTTCTTATCATCATCATAGTGTACATTGAAATCTCCCAAGAAGAGAGTATTTGGTCTGGTGTGTTTGGAGAAGATCTTGGTAAGATCTTCATAGAAATCACTGAATGAGAGTTTATTTTTAGACGATGGTGGCGGACGATATATACAGATCACTCTGAGGGTTGTATTGAAACCCGAAAGACTCATATCAATATATTCAAAAGAGGGGTATATTGTTGTGGTCGGTATGAAGCTGATGGCAATATTAGATCTGAATATCACACCCACACCATCTGGAACATATGAACGTATTCAGGTTTTAAATTTAATTTTAAAAGATGCCCTAATATGACTTAAACTAGCTAAATTTAAGCACAGAACATGTGCAATTGTGTCTTTAAATTTTGTTAGTCAAGATCCTCAAATTTTGATTCTGCAGTCCAACTTACAACAACCTTCAGTCTTCTTTCTTGAAATATTACTGTTATATATAGACCTAGAAAATAAAGACCCCTTGTTTAAAGCAATACTTTTAAAGTTGCCCAATAAAGTCTTTAGTACTCTTGCAATTTTAGATGTTCTTAGCATTTGGCAACATCTTCTTTCTATCTAAGTTTCTTTCTAAGATGTGAAATTCAAGTATAATATCTTTATTTCAGGGACATGTGCTTAGTTTTAATGTCGACTGCATTCTAGAACTATCTGATCTCTAATAATTGTCTCATAAATACATGTAGGCGAACAAAGGTTTCAAACATGCACACATGAGCTTGGATGTTTTTGATTACTTCAATCTGACATGAATTTTCTTCCAAATAAGTCCAGGAACGTATCAGCATAAATTACAAGTTTTAAGTGCATCTAAAACTTCAGCCCTCTCTTGTTTGAACAATTGTATTACTTCGGTCTGTCAGAAGAAGACATGATAATTACCAGACAATGAGCATTATGTGCGACTGTGAGTTATGTATCATCTTGCTTCATTTATTTGACCAAAAACGTTTTAAACGTCCGTCAATAACTTCAGGCACTTGTGACTTTTCTCTGTAGATCCAATCCGATTTTCATGTTTTAAGTTCATATTTCATAGCAAAGTCTTTAGTTGACATCCCCTTGTCTAATTTAACCTGTCTCAATTGTTTCAAGAGTATGCTTAACCCTTTTGATCTTGAAATTGTTGATCCTACGTCGATTCTCACGACGTTATAGTTTACAAAGTAATTACAGTTTTACTACTAATTACATCATATTTTAAGGCTATGTATTGTTTTTTTTACCATCATATTTTTCTGAACTAACATGTCATTAAGTCCTGATGAAGTATGAGAGTAAATACGAAAGTAAGCTCGTTATTTTATGAAACCGGATGATGGCCTATCTCTGACAAGCAAGAATAACACCAATTTTAGAACATCAAATCTATTATGAATTTGTATGTCATCTTATCGTTTTATTTTAAGGTCCTTACTGATAAAGTATCATGCAAACTATAAATCATAAGTCATAAATCCATAGGTACTCTAATTTAATCCTTTATTTTACTTATCTCCTTATCAATCGCCTCAGAAATATGAGTACAGAACTTATAAACAACTTAACATGAACACAGCTAACGTAAGTAATGATATTAAAGGTTGACAAGAACATAGCTCACTTATTAATTATTTTAAAGATTAGCATCATGACCATGTATACGTAACACCAAGTACTGATGGAACAAAACAAATTTAAAGAGTTTTAAACAGAGTAATGAATGTGCTATTCGTGTGTTTCTAATCTGCATAAGACGTATATCACTTTCACATCTATAAACGCTGAAACTCACTCCTGTCTGCCCTGTGTATGCCTCTCCTGGTCAATGTAGACCCTTCAGGAAATGTAGCTTTTAATCGACCCCGTGACACGAGACTGTTAACGTTATATCAATAATGCTGTTGATAGAAAAGTAGGTATTGTGACCAAGAGAGTAAACATTTTACTTCAATCGAACAGTTTCCCTTGAAACTATAAGACCTATGTGTATATGTACAGTTATTGACGTTTCTGAAGTACTTATATTCAAGGTCAAACAGTTATATAAGCATCTTTTACGGCAGCATCTACATTCTACATTTTAACAAATATATGAAATCAAAGATTCCCTTCGATTAATTAAATCACTGACTTCTTAGTGATGATGTAAGAAACAATGATAAACGTAAACACAGTTAGCCAGGAAGGAGCATGTGACCAGGTCCAGATAACAGTATGTCTTAAATGTATACCATGAACAGATAAAGATTCAACTGTGATCTCCAGTTTAAATGTCAGCTTATTTATGTGTTAGTATTACTTAAAGAAGATAGTCCATAATATTTAACGTTAACTTCACCAGCCTCGAAACATGATGAATCCTTTTTTGAAAAGCAAGTCTAGGGTTGAGTTTAAACTACTCTGAATCCTCATTTCATAGAGGTTCCTCTGTACAATTTGAAAAATGGTAATTTTAAAGAAGATAGTATTTGTTTCAGAATCTAAGTATATCATAAGACTAATATACAATTGACAAATACAGATTCAAATTGAAATTATGATTTCCACTTTTAATTGTCAACTTATCTACAGCTGGATGAACTGACTTGCAATACACCAGTGAAAGCATGTTTTTAAATTGACCATATTAACGTGAAACCGTTTACTTCCGCCTATACGTTCATATACTGAAACTAGAGTGATAAGTTAATAAGTTGATATTTTGGCTTCCTAAACTAATGATATCCTTGAGCATTTGGGATATAATTGTATCAATCAGTTTATCTATCGGAAATATGAATGTTCAAATCCGATCACCCAATGTCTTTTCTCTAAATTAAATTCGATTCGACAGAATATGTTTCATTTTTAAAGTTCTAAAATGTGACAATTTAGTCTGAAATCTAAATGTCAAGTTTACCGACGTCATAACTGATCGATAGTGAAATTTGAAACGTTTCAATTCGATCTTGATAGAAGTAATTCAATTGAAAATTGTTTATAACAGATTGCTGTTGTTATGTGTAACCAATTTCGTGAACTGGAAAATATTTTTTTTTAGATCTTGACATAAATAATGCCACATTCACCACAGTGAATTACTATGTCTAATATGCCTGTTAAACATTTAAGTAGACACAAAAAACATCGACTTAGTCTTGTTTACAATAATCTATAATAAGTTTCTGATCGACTTTGAACTGGACAAAGCATTACATGTTCCTTGTTCTTAAGATAAATAATGCCAGTGTATAGCCAGGCCGACGTTTTTCGTCCAAAAGAGTGAGATTAGCGATCTCCGGAATGGATGTAATCAAGACACGGGGTATAATAATGCAATTATTCAATAGGGTCATCCAGAAGAGATGATTCAGGCTCAGCCTCACAGAATGTACAGAACTTATTATCAACAATGTGCAACTTGAACAGAGTTTACTGAAAACAGTCTGAATTCCATCCATCTTAATGTAGAATTAGGACTAGTCTTACACGCTTTTATAAAGATATGGTTTAAACATATTTATTTCTTTTCTAGAAGAACTGGATGGGTAAACAAGCTCAAAGCTTATCTGAATACCGCTCCAGTGTACAAAATACAATTCAAGTCATGGTGTATTTACAAAAGCATGAATATTTACAAAAGTCAACACTAACACAAATCTTAACAAGTTCATAACACTAATTGTAATGTGATATTTCAAAACAACAAATGCCACAGAAGTCTCTCATCATGAAAATACATAAACGTGACAAGTTATTTCTCAAATCTGCCTGTTAAATCTATGAACATGTGCACAGAAGTTAAAAGTTTATTATTTTCAACAGAAGAACAGGTTGGATTCCCAAATAGGACTGATTTCAAATCATATCCCAGATTATAAAAGAACAAATTTTGCCTTATAACATTGTAAAGAGGACATGAGAAGAAATAGTGAGATGGGTCTTCATAATCATTGCCACATGAGCAGACAGGTGTTTGTGATATGAATCGTTCGTACTTATGTGCGTTTAGATCACTGCATCCAAGTCTGAGGCGAGAATGTATGATTTGACAAAACCTGTTACCGTTATTAAGGTCAAAATGGGTGTATGTGTCGGTATCTTTTAGAAATGCATTCTTAAAACTTAGTAAGGATTGTGAATCTCTGTGTTCTTTCGGTAATGAGTTCCATAATCTAACAGTTTCAGGAAGGAAAGATTTTGCATAATTTACAGTTTTACAGTTTATGGTCTGAAGTTTTGAATCATCGCGAAGATTATAACTAACAACATCTGAAGTTTTTGGAGGTACAAGGTTGCTTAGGTAGCTAGGTGTACTGTTATTGGTCATCTTATAAAAGAAGGTCATTTTTTGAACGTATCGTCTATCGGACATATATAAAGATATCACTCCAATATACAATTATCAATGTTTCTTCTTCCCATTTTTCATTTATCATGAGCTCTTTGATTCTATATGGTCTATTATTAATGCAGCAACACATCCGTGACAAATTACAGTTTTTAATTGACGCCATTACCATTAAACCGTCTACTGCGATATGTACACCATAACATATATTAATTAGATTAGGTTAATGTTATAACAAGAGTAACTACAGACTGTTAGTTGTTGTTGATTATATGACTTTTTGGAAATCAATTTTTATGCTGTCATCCTTCAGTTACCGTCTTCACTTTATTTGATGTCCACTGGAAACAGTAGAATAATTCCGAGAGCAAAATGAAAATTAATTTAATGGTCTCTGCATAAACCTTCAAAAACTTCAAAAACTGTAGTAGAGGCTTATTTGTGAGTTTAATGTTTTAATTTCAGACATTACGCAAATTACAGGTAACCTTGAAATAAGTTTTTAATATTATATGTCTGTTGAGTCTCAAATCAACGCTGACAATGTGTTCACTTCACGACTGTACATTTCTCAACTGATCGTTATAGAGAAGTTGTATATCCAAAAAATTGTATCTATTCTTCATCACCCCAACGACTAGAATGTCAATCAAAGAACTCAATATTGCCCCTGTATAACCACGGTGACTTGCTAGGTCCGATCTTCAGACTTGTAATGCTGTTCAACAGAAACATAAGAACAGTAATCAAGCTTAGATAAATAGATTCATTGAACTTGGTATGTACCTCGACAAGAGACTTACGAGCTTGCTCGTTTCTCCTTTCTGGACATAATCTGGACAGAATCTGGACACAGAGTCCGATAAAGCAATTATCCACACAGAATCTGGCATCCTACAGTTCGTTTAATTTGATGACAATAGTTAAAGAGATGGTCGACGCTGTGAAATGGCTTTGCTAGGCAACCTAATCTTGTAACTACATCACCATTCATCACTGTCATTGATTTGTAGCGGAGGATAGAGCATGTTGACAAATACATATGATAAGGATCTTAAAATTCTCTGCATGGGACGGAGACACTGCATATACCTGGGACGAGAGCCTAGAGTCTTTATATAGCACACATCATCCATAATTAATAATGGGATTATTAAAGCGAGAAAATTGATAAGCCTGGAAGTTGTGTTCTGGATCGATATAATGTTCCGCCTTGTCGTTATTGTTGGAGACCTGCTCATTGTGTTTCGAAAAAATGTCAACTTAATATTTTGCTTTTGGCTTTAAATTTTAAAATTATATAACGTTCTATGCTGGTATTCTTTATGTTGTTGTCGTGTCATCACTATATATATTTATCAATTAATCTCTCATTTTTTTTCAAATGGATATAGGACATCAACTTACAACATTACAAATATAGATTCAAATTCAAGTTGTAACAGAATATAAAATTCAGTTAAGCCATCGATTTGTATCCAACATGCAGTCAACGTCATTTATCAGTTTTTCTTTTAACTAATGGTTCAACATATAATCAATATGCTATTCGTCTTCATTAATTGGGATGGTTTCAGAAAGGGGAGATATTTTGTAGGCATCCTATTCAGATGATTTATCAATATATTCCTTCGTGTTTAATTCAAGGTTGACAATATATATAATTGCACACTGGTTCGTGATAATGAATAAATTAAACTTATAAATACAACAATGAAGATATTCATGAAATTTAGAACATCGACAATCTTCGTTAGACACAGAAATTACCTCAGATCGAACTGTCACTTTAACTAGAATTCCTCCTCGTTTCAAAATTCCGCATGGTTAACCTATTTGTGATAAAATAGCACTTAATTGTTGAGTTTACGTGAAATTCCAGTAATATTGAAGAAGCCACTACCAGAAATGGCATCTGCATCCACGCGAGAGAGCAATGTCAATAGCCGGGCCAGAACAGAACAGTTTTGTAATACCAGATAATCACTGACAATTACTGGGTCGATATTTCATTTTGAACTCGAGCAAGCGCATGTGTTTTATCCGTTTCTTCATTGATATTAGCAGTTTTACAGTTGTATTAACATGTTGTTCTAGCATCGGCCTTCACGATCACTGGTGCAGTTTGGTAATTTTGATTTTTCAACTCCGAACTATTCTTCGTCGAACCTTAGTTGATGGGTACTCATCTTTGTGTATTTATGTTATTAATCACAGGTGATACTAAACGACTTTCCATGTCATATCATTTTATTTAACGAGTTACAGATTTGGTATCAAAAGAGCGAAAGCAATTTTGCCGACAATAAATCATGTAAAGAATCCTTTAATAAAATGTGTATTAGTGAAGTATTCTGTTTATTACCCACTCACATATATAAATCAAGCGAATTAGCAGACAATGTGTTGAAACTGATTTTCTGCGGCATTGCCTAGTTTAATGTGGCGGTATAAATATAAAACTGCAGAAGTTTCAACGAGCCAGTAATAAATTATGTAAACACAACGTTTGTAAAGTGTTTATGAATAGCATCATTTAAAAGTATTGAAATTTTAAATGGCTTTAATTTTCCTGGAACATCATTATATGTATTACCTTGACTTAGATATCTCTGTTTACTACATTTACTACGACTATACACAACATTTCATCCTTACAAACGTAGGGCGATAATCATTAGGATATGGCGTTATAATGCAAATGACGCGACCACAATGTTTTCAGAAGTGGGTGGCATATCAGCAATATCCATGGTTAATATTAGCAAGTAATGAATAAAATAATAAATTTAGTCTCCTGTATTACCATTTTTATGGAACTCGTGAATAGTATTGGTATTTATCTTGCTTTCGCTCGATTGATACTAAAACTAGTCACTCGTTAATAAAAATGTTATTAAACGGAATGTCGTTTAGCATTCTCTTTGTTGTGCAACACGCGAGTTATTGGACGATGCATGGCGACGGTAGCGATCCTAGGCTGTTTCCAATGCTACACATGGTCACGGGCGATAAGACATCAGTTGCTGGAGTGAAGTACCTTCTACAGCACATTGCAATTTGCCGGAGTCAGGCGGCACAATGGGGGACATTGATTAATCTCTGCCAACTAACCACGTCTGTCTTGGAGCCATATTGCCGGACCTAACGTTACATTGTGGTCGGGCTCATTCAATAAACAATGTCCCAATTTCCTGTAGTCAAAGCCCGGTGTCGGAGGAATCTTTAATCATTAAACTTACGGGTATCCCATTCTCCGGGTATCCTATTCTCCCGGTTCTCGGTCCTAAGCGTGACTAGGATGTATATTTACGTCCTCTGATAATACCCGACCTGTGTTCTGAAGTATTACATGGCAGCGCTGCACCGCATTAAACAGCAAGTTAGATTACTTGATTAATTAGCGTGCTGGCTTTATGGCCCTGGCACAGAATCGTTATCCAAGCATCTGAGGAGTCTAGAAGGAATTAGGAACTGACAATCAATATTAATATAAATTTTAAACTTGGATGAGCTGAGGATCTGCGCTGTTGAATAACGAGACAAGGCAACTGTTCAATTTTATGGAGATCTGGAGTCGAGGAAGTTGTCAGACTGATTAAATTACGGGGTAAAGAATTGCATGTGGGTCGGAGGGGGGAGGACAAGGCTATGTCAAACTGAACCTTTAACTTCCACATGGGTTCAAATATATTTTGGAAATTAAGGCATGGTTAAGTAAGAGGTTAGGATGGCCTTGGACGTTCACAGAGAGATGGTAATGAGTTATTTTATAACGGTAGTCTCGCATTATTAATACACGATTCCTATATCTTTCAAAAGACTATTTTTCGCGATTCTTTTCAAAATACTATCACAATTGTGGATTTGTCGAAGATCCTTAATTTTCATTGAAAGTTTCTCGATTTAAGAAATCGTTAAGAGTGATATCTAATAACATAAGCTTAATTAGATGCGGATTACCACTTTTATCCAACTAACTCTCCGTGCAATATAAAAGTCAATCTATATTTTAGGTAATATGTGTTAGTCCAGTTATCAGCCATTCATTCCGGAAATCGTATCGCATGATTGACTAACTTAACACTTCAACCGACACATTAAAGTCGTGGATTCACATTTATACGATAAACGGATAAGCCCGTAACACAATCATATCAGCAACGTAAGGCGGTATGTGCTAGAATACTCTGTTTGTCTTTATATGTGAGAACTTGACTCGTGTTTCTTGTACATTTAGTGATGTAACATTCAACGGTTAACTTTTCATTTTTCTTTATTTGTTAAGTGTTTTCTCTCACGATCATTGGTGTAACTAACTTCTTTCAGAGGCATACTTAATTGTAGAAATGGGGTTACCCGAATTTCAATGGATCGTTCACTTTTCTTCTTTTTTATTGCAATAAATATTAAATGAAGGTGGTACTAGTTTCAATCATTTCAAAATATTTTTTTCAATGTTTTTCACAGTGATTCATTACACATCACAAATACTCCCCGGAATAGTGTTATGTGAAAAAATGGGTCGAAAAGTGGAGAAATACGGGAAAAAATAGGAGCGGTCTAAGGTCTTAGGTGTTAAGCTCTTCCTGTTCATGCAGGTTGCCGCATGCCTTTTTCTACGGGCAAATCCTGCTGTAATTTCCGCAGTTAAAGCCCGTTAGTGATTGCGGAAGAATCGGCCCCTTCCAAATCAGAATTAATCCTAAATTCATGAAGAAGACCCTTTTTTCTAATTGAACTATTTAAGAAGAAAATGATGTTTCTGAGAAAGAATACGGTCAGGGATTCAACTTCTGCTAAATGAGAAAATTGTCTTTGAATATACATCCTATAACAGACTGTTTATCAGGCATTTGTGGTGAGGAATTGGTTTACAGTATTTGGTGTAATAAATAAAAGTGTTATTACTGAAAAAACAAATACGAAAGTACCAAACGATTCCCGTGGCCTTACTGAGTCATGTACACTCATTTTAAACTTGATTTTCCGAAGAGAGAAGGGTGTTTTACGATTGGTGAACTTATTTTTCAAATACATTTCATCGACTTATTTGAGCGATAAAAACGTGCTACTGCCCCTTTAAATAAAACAATTTCACACATATTTGTATGCACATATGGATAAATTCCACATATATTATGCAAGCATGTCATAAACTGGGTATTTCATACGTACTAACGTGTACAAAGGGTCAAAACTAATTTCAATACATCAAAAACTATCGCTATATGCATACTGTATACTGTCTACACAAGGGAGAAGTTTAATAGAGAATTCTCTCGGGTAGTTTTGTGGAAATGAAATTGGACAGTCCTGTTTATACATCCATGTTATTAACATTCTGTAAATCCTTAATTAGACCGCCGGTCTGCCTTGAATAGAAGCCTGCCTCGAGGAGACGCCCTTGCATAGAACTCTCTGGAACATATAAACACCGTTATACTCACTTTGAACGGCGATATATTGGTAAGCAGGTGAGGTGACGCCTCGGAATAATATTTTGTGTTTTGTTTACTTGAAAGTATTGTCTATATAAATACATGAATTAACATCGAAAAAAACCAGAGAGATTATATTATCTTTAATTAAACGCCGGGTAAACAGGCTGGCTGAAGTTGAATTTAGATAGCATAATACGTAAGATATGATGGGTTCGGTTGCCGTAATACCATACTGTAATAACGAAATAATCGGTACGGTATGCCCGACTCTGTAAGCTTTTGTTACCGACATCGCATGTCTCTGCAAGCCTTATTACAAAATAGACGTCTGCATGAATCAGAGACTTTCTAATTAAAGTCCCTGATTGAATAGATACATGCATGTCGAATAGTCTCGACAAAAATAATTTGCGTGAAAAAGCATCTATTTTTATCTTACATAAAAGAGTAAAAACGAATTCGGTTTAACTTAATTAAGCTACAAAAAGCTAGAGGAATCGCATCCCGTCTAGGTATGCGCCAACTTCCAAACGCAAGGCATAACTCTTGCCAGTCAGCATTACTGGTTGATTTAAGTCTTGCGGTATTTCCCTCGCTTTGTTGTGCCTAGATAGTGAATCGCTGCACCAGAAATGCATAGCGGGCCTGGATTTCTAAGCACATATTTTTAAAGGAAATACTGCAAGGCCTAAATCAGCCAGTAATGGAGACTGGCTAGAGTTATGACTTGCATTGGGAAGTTGGGTGTGCGCACGTTGGTATATATGCTGTTAGCATAGTGGTGTAGTGGTTATAGCATGCTGGCCTTTCACGCCCGGGTTCGAATCACGGCGGAGACACCAACATTTGTGAGCTGGGTCTTATACTGTACATGTGCAATGCCCCTGGGCATGACACTTCATCCAGATTGCACTCAGTCTGTTGTTAAGCTCAGCTGCTCGTAAAATGGGTACCTGAACTCGGAAAGTACGGACCTTTTTGGTCTCACGGAGCTCTTAGCAGTGGCACCGAAATGACAATTTCTTCAGGGTAATAACGTACCGCCATTGAGCATGCAGGATTTGCACCGGATATTAGGCGTTAATTAAAATGTATATTATTCATGCTGTTGTCCTCAGGTTTCACATTTGCGTAACAAGAAAATTGTTGTTTTTAGTGCATGTTAACTTTGAGTTTTATCAATAGCCGTATAAAAAGCAAGCATACTAGACAACAGCCTCTTCATACACATATACACGGTAAATCATTACATCCCTGTTACGACTTCAAGGCGAGAGCGCATACTCCTAAGGGTAATTTTTTCTGCTCTTCTTGAAACGTTCGATGCCCTTAAAAGTGTTAACTTGGTCGTAACCTTTGTGTTAGGAACGATCATAAGACGTTTCCATCATAGCTAGCCGTGTATCTTAATTTTCTTATTTAGTCCACTTTTAAATGCCTTTCAAAGAATTAAAAGTCCCCTACGACATTTGATAAGATGACGAGAATTTTCAAATATCCTCTATATTATCAGTTCTTTTTATATATGGATAATGTTATACCTGTTTAAAGTGCTCAAGGTATCCTACTTAGCTATAGGTTGTAAGACGTTCAACTCCTCCAATACATACCTGGGGACAGAAAAACTTGGGATAGTGTGAATAATGGCAAATATAACAACAAAATTAAACAGATAAGTATATTATTCATACTCACCTAGTAGATATTGTAACGTATTTTTCATTAATCTTACGTAATAGTAATTACCGCTGGATGAGTAACATAACACCTGTATAATAATGGCCTGCAGATGACGCACATCCACTGGAAACGTTACAGATTTTACGTGCGCATCTTTTGTATTGAGAACTGATCACTGAGCCACACTGCGACATGTATTGCTGAAAACAAGGACGAGAAGCCCTTATTTAAAAAATATTATTTGATAGTATTAGTGGCTTGATCGTTGATTGCATTAAAAGATGTGAAAATATTATTTCATTCTTAAAAATAAGATGCCATTTGAAGGGAATGAGGAAATATCAACTATAGTACCAGTGTTGGGCGGGCAAGTTTGCCCATCTGTCAACAAACTATGCCCATTGAACCAACAAGTGTCAATAAAATCATATATTTCACAACATAAACAATATTTCATGCTGATCCATCAAGGCATTCGTATCTCCTGATTGTCTAAATAGCTTTGCCTCGTAACATTAACAGCTGGTTATTCATCACTATTTATAGCATGTACTGTGTCAGTCAATGAAATGTGACTGGAAATCACCATTGCAAAATTACAAGTAATTTCATTGGCTGATTTTTTATAGCTGCTTACAAGGTGCATTAGCCTTGCAGATCCAAATACCCTGATGGAACTGGACAGAAGCAAATTCGATTTGATTTGAATGATTTATATTCTGCTGAGCAATGAGAAAGAACAAGACAAACCATGAACACCATCACTGTTTAATAAACTTTGTTTCCTTCAGAGACTGTTAACACATTTAAACACCTGCTACACTTTACATAACACATTGTTACAGGGCTCCATAAATAAACAATAATCTCATTAAGTAAACTGTCAACCTTGTTCAATGAAGACGGTCAATTGACACACACAATTGAAACAAATTCAGATCAACAGTTCTTTTAATAATACAGAACTGTTGATCTAAATTTATTTAGATTGACACAAACAAAACAATTACAAACAAACAACTGGGGAGAGGTAACTAACTTTAAAATATTCTAAAACTTAGTGACTCATATACACTGATGTGACATTTAAAATTATCTGAAAATAGTAATTATACAAGTCTTTGAAGAACATTTAGAGGTGAAATAAATAAGAAAACAAGATTTTCTGAGCAACAACTACTTTAATGTGAAGATTCAGGTTTCGGAGTGTAAGTTTACTCCTTCATCAGGTGGAATGTCAGATTCACCTGATGAAGGAGAAAGCTTATATTCTGAAACATTGTGTAACTTCACAATAAAGAACTTAAAGAAGTAATTATAGAGTATTATTTTATACTCAAACCATTTATTTATTTGTTTACCCTAATAATTTGGAATGAACGACTTTCCAATTTATAAAAGTTGCAAATTATTGCATCCATTGCCTCAGGTGTTTCTTGTCCATATCATTTATTGAAGCAGTTTGTGTCCCAGTAGATGCAATATTTACAACTTTTATTTCTCGGAATAGATTTGGTTTTAATGAGACATTGCTGTTAATATGTATCGTTCATTGTGACAATCTGAGCACTCTGCTCTTTATTACAGACATATTTCAGCATAAGAATAAAATGATTAAATGAAATCAGTACAGTGCACAACACTTATCTAATTTTACATTCCATGATTAATTCGTACCCTTATGATTCACATAAGACAAAATTACGTTTAACTATTTTGTCTTATATCTATACACCATCTTCTAAATGCCTCTCAAGAATCTTATGATTCAGATAAAAAAGCACATTGTTCTCCATTTATTTGTATACCCTTTTAACTCAAATGAAAATGAGATTCACAATGATTTACTTTTTACTAAAAAGGTTTGATAAAGTACTGAATGCACATTATACAAGATTCGACAAGATTCATTTATAGCCTAATGTCTAATGATTCAGAAAAATACCAACAATTATTTTGACATAATTTTGAGAATCTGTACAACAGTGTGTGATAAATGTTCCAATAATATTAACAGATTCACCACAATTCAATTTTACATTTTTGACTCAAGAAATAAATACATTTGAGTTCATATGAAATGTAGAAAGTAAAGTTTTATTTCAGAATTCACTGCTCGCTGCACAACATATGTGAGACCTACATGATTTGAAATTATTTGAGATTTCCAACATATAATACGAGATTTGCGGCATATTAGTTGAGATTTGAACTATATATTGTCTAAGAATAGCAAATTATTGGACATTTACACATTATTTGACATTTGCACAACATTATTTGAGATTTGGACAATACCATTTTAAAAATAGTACACTATTATGCATTGTCTCCTACATTATTTAATAGCCACAGTGAATCCCCTCTACATTTATTACCAGTAGTTTACAGAACATTAGAGATTGAACCTTCATTCAATTATTTATTCCTTATCAATTTATCACTGCCATTTTTCTCAAGAATATATGTTTTCTTTATTGACTAACTGAGTCCTCTTCCTTCTACTAAGTCTTTACTTTGTTGATTCATTCTGCATTCTTCTGATATTTCTGGTCGTTATTTTTTGCTCAAAAACTCATCCAAAATAAATAAATAAATACAAATAAAAGAAAGAAATTCTTCCATGATATTATTGCACAAGAACCATATTGCTGTCTGTTATATTTGAATAGCGCATATAAAAGTTATTTTCTATTATTTATAAACAAGGTTGAAATCAATAAGGGCCTTATTATGCATAAAAACAAACTTCATAAACTATATTGACTTCTGATAGTATTCAACATCCTGTCCCATCACCAAAAAGAGTGTAGATCTTACAGATAAAACAAATAAAAGATATATATATATCAAAATATTCCAAGAAAATAACATAAATACAAACAAAAAATGAAACAGTATTTAAATAAATAGATATGTACTATTATGAGATTCAATACATAACTGCAGATATGTAGTTTGATTCAAAATATTCCAGCGTTCTAATGTCATATTTGCAATACTTAAATGACCATAAGTTTGCATATTGCATCAAACAAATTGAGGCGAGGTGAGGTGAGTTGGGGTTTAACGCCGCTTTCAAGAATATTTCACTTATATCGCGGCTGCTAGTATTAAGGCAGGGAGAAAGCCCGCAATGCCATGTGGCTATGCATTGCGTTGAAACCTGCAAGCATCGGCTGGAACTATGCTGAAATTCAGCGTAGCATTGCACCTAAACCTTACTGCGTGTAGAACAGTTCTCTACAGCAGACAAAGTTGCCGTGCCCCTGGCGGGATTCGAACCCAAGACCTCTTGATCCGAAGCCGAAAGCGCTAATCAAACAAATTGAGCTTTAGGTTATACATGTATAGCAGTGTTTGAAACTGAAATAAGAACCATCAAATAGTCCAAGCAGTAATTTGTTTACATGTGATCAGTTACATCTTTTGCTCTTAATGTGTCATTCAAACTGAGAAAATTGCCAACAGGTGCCAGACTCTTAGGGTGTGGATTTAAACCCTACAATGGACTCGTTCCCAAAAAGTAACACACAATGTGTAGTATTGCAGATCTATAGTGTAACAAACATAACAAGCTTATCTCAGAGAACAACATAGATAGAACTTTCACATTTTACAATTTACATTTTAAGTTGTTATGCATTATTTTTACACATGATGAAATCTTTTCGAAGATTGGTACCAGAGAAATAGGTTTGTGACCTGGATGAAACAACTTAATGAAAATCAATAACAACGCACAACCAAGGAGAGAAAAATTAATGTGGACAAATGGGAATGCTTGCCTTGAATACACAACATTATCGTTAAGGTGTGTGTGTGTGTATATATATATATATCCCGAGTCTACAGTCATGGAAAACAACAACAGACAGACACAGATAGAAACGTACAGAGAGATCTAACACACAGAGAATGAGACCGGGAGAGAGAGACCGAGAACAACCACAGAAATTAATTTTAAGGCTGCATAAAAAAGTTCAATGTTTCTCGGGCAGCACGAGAGCGGTAGGACATTCTTTTAAATTTTTTTGGGAAACAATAATGACAAGGGATGAGTTCATTTGATTTTATCTGTCAAAATATAGCATTGTGGTAGAAGTATACAAAATGGACGTACATCCGTTCCTGCAGACCCATATATTTGGTGGAGAGATGGATTTTAGCATTTAGCAAAAATGATGCGCCAAATTCTTAATTTATCTTTTCAAACTACAATAAAAAGCTGTCACATGCACAAACAAAAGTGATGCGCCGATGTCTGAGAAACATTTCATTTTTTTAATTTCGCCTAATAAGAGAACGAAAAGATATAAATACAGACAGAAAAAACGGCCAAAGAGACTATTAAGAGACACAGAGAGAGACAAGAGATAGAGAGACAGAGAGACAGAGACAGACACATATTATCTATATGAACATAAACCTTGAGCTACTAGCACATATGGCAATGCAGACCCGTTGTGGTCACATAAATCAGACAATAGTGCCAACGTTCAGTGGTTTTCCCTCATTCTGTTCTCTTCTGTCCATTTTGTAGAAAGAATGTAAATAATATTTATGTAAATACTTGGGTGTAACGTATAAATAGTACCCGATCCTTTTTCATGAATAAAACAGTTTGAAAAATGACAGACAGACACATCAGATGGAAATAGATAGTATTTCAGTAAATTGTCCAACTTCCCCAACAAGTCCAGTAAATCCCTTGCTAATTCGAACTTTGCCGCATTTCATTGACTTTTCTGTGCGAACAAAGCTCTTACTGAAGTTCTGGTACAGTGTGCTGTTATGCTAGTAAAGAAAGTTTAAAAAATGCAGCAAGGTTTAAATAGCCAGTGATGGTAATTGACGTGAATATTGACTTGCGAGGGAAGTTGTCTATTGTCATGATTTACCCGTCTGATTTACCTGGGAATCTGACAGACACAACACAGAAACTCAACTGTCAGATCCTACTTAATCATGGATAGATCTACCGACACACATGTGGAGAATATACATCAAAGAAAATGAGCATTTTTGATATAGCTCACACTAACAATGCAAGCCAAATCACATTCATGCTACATATTGGTCACAGAGTCATGGTGTGAATAAAACTTAACAACATCAGATATGTGTACACGCCACTTGACTCTTTCACTCAGGGTAAAACTGTACAATAATAATATATTACAAGATAATCCATCTATCACAATATGTTAGTTTCCTTTTATGTATATACATAGGCAAAGGTGTAATGATAATACATTTGAGATATGGTGGGCAGTCTCGTCTTGTCAGTGACGCTTCCTTCTGCTGTTCATCAATTACTGGACTCGCCATTATTAAATGGCGGTGTCATCTGTGGCTATTTTTAAAAATAAAAGAATGCCATCATACAAATCTATTTTCACTCCGATAAGCGGATTAAATGTTCCTTCTATTTATTGCTTAAAATCATCCAAATATACAGAGAATTGCTATAAATGCCTTATCAGTTAGTGAATTTATTATAAATACAGCAATATAAGTCTTTACTCCTTCCCCTTCTCACCTAAAGGTAGTAGAGGCAGTTGTTCATCAACATGTATGGATATAATGAATACAATGTGCAGAAGGTCTGATGGTTTGTCACAAGGGGGAAGAAGAGTCAGGGAAAAGTTCACAATTCCTTTAAACCTCTTATATTTTTTCCATTTTCTTCCCACAGAGGTTACTTCCTTCAGATTTCTGATATGATCCTACCCTCTGTTGTTTTACGCTTGAAATCAAGGGCAGACAGGGAGTGTCCTGTTTGGTTGCAATTGAATCTAGTTGTGCAATCAGCGACGCCGTTGTAAAAGTCACAATTGCCAATGATACGTCATAATGATAAAATAAACGTAAGACAAACGTTTTCTCGTTTAATGTGTTTTCCTCGAAATATGTATTTGATTTTGTGAAAACTATTGATCATAAACATGCCTTTAAATAAAGAAGACCAAATCAAAGACAAATACCAAATATAGTTCATTTGTGTTATTTACATCAGACATATTCGAAGGACATATGCTAATGAGCAAGACCCTTCAGAGTAAAATGCCTAGATTTTTTAAGTCACTCAGTCGACTGGGCCACTGAAAGATGAGTTTTCATTGGTTAAGAAGCAGGGATACGGTATGAGATTTCCCTTTCCCCCGCTAGGGGATTTTGCTTCTGCTCTTGATTTCAAGCAATACAGAACAGAGGTTAGGATCAGAAATCTGAAGGGAGTAACCTCTGTGGGAAGAGAATGATATTAGACTAGGGTAAAATATTGTGTTCAAGATAAAATGCACTTCTTTCAAACTCAAAGCTACTGTTGACAGAGTACGTACATCATAGACAAGGTGAAACTTGGACATCAAGCACACAATACTGATATAACCTTCAATGAAATGTGATATAAATGGCTTCCTACAGTGCTGCTGGATCTCTGTTTCAATGGATATTCGTCTCAATAGATCCTCTTTTCAAAAGATCTATTTATCTTTGTTTCACTGGACCTTCGTTTTGCTTGATCTTTGTTGTTTCAATGGATGATTGTTTCCCTACATTGTCTTTTCAGTGGATCTTCTTTTGAGTGATCTTTGTTTCAATGGATTTTTGTTCAATGGATCTCTGTTTCAATGGATCTTTGTTTCAATGGATCTTTGTTTCAATGGACCTTTGTTTCAATGGATCTTTGTTTCAATGGACCTTTCTTTCAATGTACGTCCCACATACACTCAGAACAACAACCACACAGTACAAATATAGTTTGCGTCTCCTTTGTCCAATATGAGCTACCGGTATGTGGAAGGGCTCTTCTCATTTGTTTGTCGCCGCCACCTCGCTTGATACATCCTGAAAAAAAATGAAACCCTTTTTTATTCTAAGAAAATTTCATTATGATCTTGAGGTTTACTGACCTACAGCGCAGTTGAAAATTAAATGCTGTAGCATTACAATTCAATCCTAAATCTTTTCAAAATTGGAAAATGAATGAAAAGAAAATTCTTATCTAATTAAACACTTCAGAAGAAACAAGAATGTGGGCACAGTGTCTAGATTCTTAAATTTCTGATAGGGGCAGTGTTAATAAACATAAAGAAAATGTTTACGTCTGCTTATCATAACAGCTCATTTATAACGTCATCTAGCCGCTGAATCCCATAATGCCAAACTATACTGAGTGTTCAAATTACAGGAATCACGTCAAATGATAAACAGACAGAGTAATCTGAGACTAGCTTTGTAACTCTGGGACCCATAGGTTAAGGTTTAGCACTTAGGAAATACAAATATCAGTTACTATTAATTGCTTTGACAGTAATTAATTCTGCAGATGATGGGTTAAGATATGAGCCAGCGTATCAGATAAGGCCAGACTGAAAACCTGATTTTTTGTTTCAAACATAATTTATTCATAAGATAAGGATTGGGTACAAGTAATACCACTTAGAACACCCTCTCCTAAATATTTACATATATATTATTCACATTCTTCATACAAGATAGAACCTGGCCCGGGCTGGTAACTAAAGGAGTTTTTTTTCTTGAATTATGCCTTTTAAATTGTCGAATTAATTTTCAAGTTTATGTCATACACTGCCAATAACATCTCTTGCCTCTCGGTCTCTGGACCACTAGCAGCAGGTACGGATTTATGAATTGCTAAATCAGTCACTGAGGGATATTTTGACAGTAATTAATTCTGCAGGTAATAGGTAAAGATATGAACTCATCACGATTACTTCCCAAAACTTCTACATGCCAATACTTCTACAGGCCAAAACTCCTACAAAAAGTGAGGGCAGAATTATGCAATTACCTATTTTATAATGGAACAGCCAAGGATAAGTTTAATGTAATTTGACAAAACTTCTACAGCTGATTGAAGAAGGGGGTAGAGGATAACTGGAGTAAGAGGATTAACAGGTCCAGCTTATTACTGACTAAGGAAGATGACAGAGCATTTGTGTTTATTAATATTTATATATAATATATAAATATAAATATTTTGTTACATTTTTGTACGTCACATACAAAAGTTTTCGCAGCTGTTACAATTGTTATCCAGAAAGTATGTGGAAAGGGGAATATATAAACATATATTCCCCTATATATTTATCTCTCCTCGTAACGTTGACAGAATTTATACATTATAACATATAACATACATTATAACAAGAAACAATTTCATGTACCAATAACTGAATATGTAAATTCAACAATTTCACACAATCTACGTAAAAAAGTTTGCCTATTTTTTTAGTCAATAAATGTACAAACAGAATCCACAATTTTTAAGTTAGTCTCATCAGATAAGTCATTGTTACTACAGTTTTCAAATTGAATCCATTAACAGAATAATAGCTCATTGATCTAATGCGTGAATAGTTTTGGCAGATGAAACGATAGTGCATACTGGTAGTTGCATAGGCAAGT
The DNA here is from genome assembly GCA_936450465.1 of Gibbula magus. Taxonomy (NCBI): domain Eukaryota; kingdom Metazoa; phylum Mollusca; class Gastropoda; order Trochida; family Trochidae; genus Gibbula; species Gibbula magus. Next base: position 70,688,412 of record OW388295.1, read on the forward strand.
AACAGACTTTTCTATAACCCTATCAAATTTGTGGTCACTGCAGAGTAATCAAAGCGACAAAGTGTTTCTAGATTGATGTCAAGACATCAGCGCTTGTGAAAGATATGAGAATTGTGATTATTATATTTGTTATGAAATTTATATATGAGAATAAACAGTTAAACAACCTACAACCTCCTGTGATACGTATGACTATTATTTACTCATATGTAGAAAAGTTGGCACAGCATAATCAGACCAGTTCATTTTTACTTGAGGTAATGACCATGTGCAGTGGACCCTGAACTGTGTTGTTTTAGTCTGTAGGAGTTTTGGCATGTAGAAGTTTTGTGAGGTTACCCTCATCACTTACCGTCATCTCCCGCCCCTTGGTGTCTGGGACCAGCAGGTAATAGGTAAAGATATGAACTCATCACTTACCGTCATCTCCCACCCCTTGGTGTCTGGGACCAGCAGGTAATAGGTAAAGATATGAACTCATCACTTACCGTCATCTCCCGCCCCTTGGTCTCAATGGGTAGTACGATGGAGGCGAGGGTTGCCAGGAGACACATCCCGCCATAGATGGAGATTGTTGCGTACGCAGACTGCTTCAGAAGTACCTACACAACAAGATTTCAGATTATTTACATGCACACCCGAGGCTGAAAGATTTGTGGATTTGAGAGTCCAGTTTGCACATCATGTCCCAAGATGTAACAGGCAGAGTCAAGAACACTCATCATTTTGGGAGTATGTGACACCCATCGCAAGAAACATAAATTTTTAAATAATTTATTGAATCAAAATAAATCAAACATAAATATTGTTAATTAAATGCATCCAAATCTTGTCAAGATTTACGTTATTCATTGATCTTACAAATGGACATTAAAATCTATGTGTTTAATTTTTATTCAGAAATTATTTGGTTCAACAATACTCATGTCCTTTGTTACAAGACATGCTAACTGCTAACTTGTTGATCAATACTTCGGCCTATAGGAGCATCCCAGCTAACACACAACGTAATCCTGACGTTGTGGGAAGGTCGTATTTTGGTAACGTAATTTCTTGACGTTGCTGCGACGTTTATAGTACGTAAAACCTAACGTAAATTCCCAACGTTGTGACAACGTTGTAGATTACGTACTTATCACGTCACTAAAACGTAATCATGTAACGTTGAGCCGTACGTCCTTACAACGTCATCAATACGTACTTCATTCAGAATACAAAATGATAAAATTATCTAATATCAATTCACAGTCGTTCTTTAAATACACAAATATATCAGTATAAACAGTTAGTAAAGACCAAACAGTTGTTAAATGTTGTTTTTCTGGTAATGTGATTTCTGGACGTTGCTACGACGTAGTAATTACGTAAGCCCTAACGTAATTTCTCAACGTTGTGACAACGTTGTAGTTAACGTACGTACCACGTCATTAAAACGCAGTAATGTTACGTTGTGCCTTACGTCCTGACAACGTCATTAACACGTACTTCATTCAGAATACAAAATGATAAAAGTAAGTAAAAAATATCAACCATTTATTCACAGTCGTTCTTTAAATACACACATATATCAGTATAAACAGTCAGTAAAGACCAAACAGTCGTTAAATGTTGTTTTTCTGGTAATGTGATTTCTGGACGTTGCTACGACGTAGTAATTACGTAAGCCCTAACGTAATTTCTCAACGTTGTGACAACGTTGTAGTTAACGTACTTACCACGTCATTTACATGCAGTAATGTTACGTTGTGCCTTACGTCCTGACAACGTCATAAACACGTACTTCATTCAGAATACAAAATGATAAAAGTAAGTAAAAAATATCAACCATTTATTTACAGTCGTTCTTTAAATACACAAATATATCAGTATAAACAGTTAGTAAAGACCAAACAGTCGTTAAATGTTGTTTTTCTGGTAATGTGATTTCTGGACGTTGCTACGACGTAGTAATTACGTAAGCCCTAACGTAATTTCTCAACGTTGTGACAACGTTGTAGTTAACGTACTTATCACGTCATTAACATGCAGTAATGTTACGTTGTGCCTTACGTCCTGACAACGTCATAAACACGTACTTCATTCAGAATACAAAATGATAACCAGGTTAGTAAAATATATCAAACATCTATTCACAGTCGTTCTTTAAATACACAAATATATCAGTATAAACAGTTAGTAAAGACCAATCAGTCGTTAAATGTTGTTTTTCTGGTAATGTGATTTCTGGACGTTGCTACGACGTAGTAATTACGTAAGCCCTAACGTAATTTCTCAACGTTGTGACAACGTTGTAGTTAACGTACGTACCACGTCATTAAAACGCAGTAATGTTACGTTGTGCCTAACGTCCTGACAACGTCATAAACACGTACTTCATTCAAAATACAAAATGATAAAAGTAAGTAAAATATATCAAACATTTATTCACAGTCGTTCTTTAAATACACAAATATATCAGTATAAACAGTTAGTAAAGACCTAACAGTCGTTAAATGTTGTTTTTCTGGTAATGTGATTTCTGGACGTTGCTACGACGTAGTAATTACGTAAGCCCTAACGTAATTTCTCAACGTTGTGACAACGTTGTAGTTAACGTACTTATCACGTCCCTCAAACGCAGTAATGTTACGTTGTGCCTTACGTCCTGACAACGTCATAAACACGTACTTCATTCAGAATACAAAATGATAAAAGTAAGTAAAAATATCAACCATCTATTCACAGTCGTTCTTTAAATACACAAATGAATCAGTATAAACAGTTAGTAAAGACCAAACAGTCGTTAAATGTTGTTTTTCTGGTAATGTGATTTCTGGACGTTGCTACGACGTAGTAATTACGTAAGCCCTAACGTTATTTCTCAACGTTGTGACGACGTTGTAGTTAACGTACTTGTCACGTCATTAAAACGTAGTAAAGAAACGCTGGTCATTACGTCCTCAAACCATCATAATAACGTTCTTTCTTAGAATATATAATGAGAAAAATAAGTCAATTTATAATATATTGTGAATACATTTCCACGTGTACCTTATATATATACTTAGTTGATGATTATGAAAAGAGGCTCATGTTGATTAATTATGAAATCCCGAAATTTGTCTAGAGCATGTTATTGCGAATATAATCTTTTAACTATGTAATTTTCTTAATATTTAGAGTTTACGCAAAATTGAGAGCTGTAGTTACTTTTATGTAAGCTGTGAACACGAATAGAATGTTGAAATTACCCTCATAATAATTTGTTTTAAAGAACATTCTTTTGAATGCCGTTTCCATGGTCTGATGTCATAATATGATCAGTATTTTGACATCACATAATTTGAGCCATTTTCACATTTAATGGTCCAGGGAAATGTCGATGGTTTAGAAATTGTTTAACCCAGTCTTTACTTCTTTATCTCAGAATATACAATATGAAACGAGCTGAATGTGTTTCTTTGCAATAAACTAGCTTTCGATCGTTCGTTCTATACAAATCAACAATTTCATAAAAAATGCTATTGAACATGACACCGTTTAGTATTATCTCTGAGTTAACATGAGCTAACTGAGTTGACATTTATAATACGAGCACAAACACAAATATCACGTTTGCCATTGTAACCTTGTAACAAAACAATTAAAATCCCACTTGTTTCGTACCAGTCGTGTACAGTATATGATAATATAGCATACTTTCTCGGGTAAAAATCTGTATAAATACTACACACAGCGATCAGTGTCTTTACGAATCTCGTATGGATTCTATTATAGGTTATGTTTCCTCAAATACCGAAGGAATATCTTCGTTATTTGTAATTGGAAAACAATGAGATCTCATACAACACGTCTTCTGTGCCAGGTATATGTATATTTCAACGTCAAACACATAAACAAACATATTGTCATAATACCTTATCATATAATTTGGTGTGAGAAACAGTTTCTCAGTGAAATAAACCTTGTACCTTCTTCAGTGATGATAACCTTTATCGACACTCAACAGAGTGACGTGTATTTGCCAAAGTCGTACATTTACCATTGCAATCATTCATTTTCAACATAAAACACAAAACCTATATGATAAATGGAATGTCTGTTTGTACTATGTTTGCAAAATACCATGTTTATCTGATCTCCTGATGTAGAAAAGTATGTACATTGTATTTCACTCGTGGCTTCGCCCCTGAAATAAACATGGTATGTGACAAGGGAAGACAGATATCATCTACATACTATAGTATATTGATCATCAATGAATGACTTGACAATACTATTCCATCGCTGAGGGCACAACTATAACACTGCTATGGCTTTGCAAAGTTATAATGTTAACATGATTGTATTGCCCATATGATATTTACACATAAAATGCGTTTGACAAGAATGCTTTCCTCCTTGTGAATGGTTGGGTATCAAAACGACCGAAAGTGGTACGTATTGTCCAGAGTATTGTTCGTAACCATTGTACTGATCTTATATCATTATGTTTAAATGGTTTCTCATTTGTTTGGAATAGCTTGCTTGTTGCAAACTCGCGTTATTAACGCGTTCACATGCGTCAGAATATATGGCAGAATAATTACATGACACATAAAACTAATTTGTCATTTTCCTCAAGTCCAACCCCCACAACGATTTAATAGTTGGTTATTGCAAAACTAGTTGTAATTCTATATTTCGGTGCCATAGTTTTCTATCATCCTAATATATTTGAAGAAAATACTTGAAACACATATTCTGGTCATGGCATATGTAATGATTAATATTGAAATGAACTTAAAATGAATCTCAGCGAAAACACTTATGTGAAACAAAGTTTCTAAGATCTATTTTATAATGTGTTTTCTTTAGGACGTCAATTGGTAAAACACAACATTGTTTTAATTTGTTATCAGTAAGGTAACTTTGAATCAATGTGTGTGATTTCAGTGCAAAATTACTGTTCTTTTCAAAAGAAATATTAAGTACGACCAATCAGCGTATAATCTTAATTTCATAACGATATGAATATTAAATGCATTCAATTCGTCATCAATTATCGCTGCAGGAATTTCAGCATGATGTAATAACACTAGCTTATATACATTCAAAGAATTCATTGAATGATGGCTTTAAGATACACATGTATTTTGATTTGAATGCAATCAATGATAGTGATGTTTTTTTTTTAAAACTGGATATGATTTCTTGTTTGGTGTAATATTTATTGTTCTATCCTCTGACAATTTTAGTAAATACAAATGTTGCTTTCTTACTGTTAGATCTCAATAACCCTACATTCGGCAGTGCATTTTCACAACACCAAAAATATACATTGAGTTGTAGTGAATGGATATACTTTGAAGATATTTCCAAATAAACGCAACAATTTAGATACATGATGGTGAAATACAATATTTATGAAAATCAACAATACTTTACACACAATAAACGGATATGTTTAATATGTGAGTAGGCAATTTTCAATATGCCGTCATCTTCCTTCAATTAATATTTCTGATGGTTTTTAGGTTTTAGTAAACACCTTTCACATGACATATATCATCTGATACATGATGACTTTGAATATAGATCCATTGTTCTTATCGTATCGGGATATCCAAACGGACTCCACATGTCCTATCTGATTTTTCAGACATTGATTAATGAATTTTGAAAACAAATAAGTGTATATATAAATTCAAAGTGTGATTTAAATATTAGTTTTTAAATATAGATCGTTAGAATGACGTAATATCAGTTCGAATTAAGTTCCATATACCGTCGCATCACGTCAATCACACATATTTTCACTGTGGTAAGAAGTTATAGTTCACTAAAATCTCCTTATTTCATTACTCATTACATAATAGCGGTCATATCTGCTATTTTATAATATCATGTTTATCTCATCGAGTGCGCTATTTGTCAACAACTGACAGATATTTTATTTATCATATGTAAAGAGTGCAGATTTGTGATTCCATGTATCTGAATGTAACACAGCTCTGTCCAGTTTACTCGTGAGAAATGGGTCATGCAGTAACACAGGTCACAGGTTCACATCTGTTGCACTCATCAGCCCCATGTCAGCTGGCCCTTCGGGATGGCTGGGGGATAGACTAAGACCAATCACAGTGTATTCACGTGACTAAAACATGCAGCACTTGGAGGAAAGACAATACTGGCGCCAAATCTGCTAGTGCAGTTGATCAACACCATTTTCGTTTTCGACGCCCTATATGATATCATTTAGGTAAGAATTTATTTCCTCATTGTCTATCTCTTTACATTTTTTCTCGTTTACTTCAGAATGCTATAAGGTATCTACTAACACCAACAGGGATACACCTACAGTCTAAGTCGTTAGTAGACCTAGCCATTTCTTTTACTAATGGTGTATGTAAATATTTTTGGAGCGAGTCTCTAAGTCCAATGTGTAATTGAACGATTACTTACGACCGTATACATCATTACTAATATCATATTAACCTATGACCTATATTATAATAACATGCTATTTTGAATGAAGACAAAGGTTTAATTTTGCTATTGGATTGTTTATAGCTCCGGTTACTAACGACTTTGGAGGCGATTGTGTTCGCCGCGTGATGAAGAAACTGGGGACAAATCACCTGATGTCGACAAGCTGCTTAAAAGGTAAAACAAAAGATTTCCAAACTACACATTTAATGTCTTCACAATTACTTATGACTTAGCTTTATGACAATTCAATTGAAACAATATTGGAATATAGATATCGCTTGATGTCATACAATTGATATCTAAAATGATTGCCAATTCATACAAATAATTATCTTACGGTTCTGCTTGTTTGTTCCCAAATTCAATTCAATTATTTCATCATATATGTATAACCTCAGTTGAATGTATAAAGTTTTTGTGGTTTAAGTTACTTGAAGGCAATAACTTTCATCATAAAAGCAATATACTTGTGTTTTCAAACTCATAGTTTTTTTAATCCTTTTTTAACATTTAGACATGTTGATTTATTTTGCAGAAGCCTACATGAAAAACATTACTGCAGAGGAAGTGATGACGAGGGGGAAGTTTCGAAAAGCTTAATACATGCTCCATCTAAACATGCAGGGCCTCGATTTCACCAGGTAACTTTTTTTTGTCGTAGTTACTATTTTTGCAATAATTTACACGATCATACCTCCCTGTAACATTCATAGTTATCACGTTATTCAATTAAACCTCTGTTGTTTATTTATCATCCTAAAACATTAGTTAAATAAGTGCTACATTGTTGTAATGAGGTATCGCCGTAAATTTATTCAATGTAATATAAAATAATAAAATAATACAAAATTTGTGTATGAGAAAGAAGAATTATTATATAAACGTAGATGCATACCTACATCAATATGCTTGATACAAGATATTACTGATTTCCCTTACCTCTTTTGTTTTAAAAAATTCAAAGTTTATAAATGTGTATTATTTGTTTGCAGAGAGCAGCATCCAACAAGGAAACAAGCTCACGAACCGAGAAATAAACCAAGGACAAGGAAACAAACTAATGGACAAGGAAACAAGCTAATGGACAAGGGAACATGATAATGGGCAGGGAAACAAGGTTATCGGAGGAAAAAGCTAACTTTTTAAGTTCAATCAAATTAAAAGTATAATCACAATTTCATCTCTCTGTTATCTTTGTGTTCTCGAACTTATAGACAAGAACACTGAAAACATAGCTTTTCATATTGTCATGCAGTTTCAATCATTCCGTGAAGAACATTATCACAAATGACAAACGATTTTACCATTTAAAAATGAAATGCCTTATAATAAGCAGTCTGTCAACTTAAAATTCGTGTTACTATTTGGCAAAATTAGAAAGCCCTATTTCATAATATTTTTGTTATAACTTATTTTATAGCGGTGGTTAACTTACAAGAAATGTTACTAAATGTTTTTGACAATATGAGTTGATAGACTGTTTATGTATATCGTCTGAATTGGGTAGGCTTCAATGTTCATGAGTCTACAAATGGAATCTGTAAGGACGTTATGGCAACGTCGTAATGCGTTTGAGAGACAACAAAACTACGTGAGATAGACGGCATTTTCGTGTTCTCACATCATCGTATGTAAGTAGAAAAACAACGTTGTAGCAACCTTTCTGGGTGTCTACAGATTGACGTTGTGACGACGTCAGGATATACGTTAGGACAACGTAAACATAGACGTCGTTACAACGTCCTCGCAACGTCGTAATTACGTTGCAACACAACGTTGTAGCAACCTGTCTGGGAGTCTACAGAATGACGTTGTGACAACGTCAGGATCTACGTAAGGACAACGTAAACATAGACGTCGTTACAACGTTCTCACAACGTAGTAATTACGTAGAAAATCAACGTTGTAGCAACCTGTTTGGGAGTCTACAAACTGACGTTGTCACAACGTCAGGATCTACGTAAGGACAACGTAAACATAGACGTCGTTACAACGTTCTCACAACGTAGTAATTACGTAGAAAATCAACGTTGTAGCAACCTGTTTGGGAGTCTACAAACTGACGTTGTCACAACGTCAGGATCTACGTAAGGACAACTTAAACATAGACGTCGTTACAACGTTCTCACAACGTAGTAATTACGTAGAAAATCAACGTTGTAGCAACCTGTTTGGGAGTCTACAAACTGACGTTGTCACAACGTCAGGATCTACGTAAGGACAACGTAAACATAGACGTCGTTACAACGTTCTCACAACGTAGTAATTACGTAGAAAATCAACGTTGTAGCAACCTGTTTGGGAGTCTACAAACTGACGTTGTCACAACGTCAGGATCTACGTAAGGACAACGTAAAGCTGACGTTGTCACAACGTTATCACTACGTAGATTTGTTAGCTGGGATGTTGGCAATTCAAAGATTATTCAGAAACACTAAGTGAATCGTATGCTCAATAGTTAAATAAAAAAAATATATCTTGTGTTTCATTTATACATGCACCATTATCTCTCACTGAGTGTAGAGTAAAGTCAATATTTCACGAGTGGTGCACGTTTATCCCTATACTAAAATGTTCTCAGAATATCCGGTTTATTGTATGTCTTTGTGGTGGAACATCCAAAATTGGTCAACTTGGGTGACATCACCCCTCAGGTGACGTCATATATTTGTTGCACTACCACACAACAAATATGATGTGGTGTTAATTGTATAAGTGACATGATACCATTGTACAGATGACGTTATACCATCCGTCATATTTTCAGTGATGAAAAAGTGCCACCATGACCTAACTGCTCAACAAACCGATTTTTAATTGATTTGATTGACAGATTTTTGTCATACATTTGGCATAGATACGAGAAGACGACATTGGAGAGTTTCTCTATATTTCTATATAAGAGTGACCCACCTGAGCTATGAAGGGTGTGACGATGGCGCCAACTCGGGCCATTCCACTACAGGAACCTATTCCTACAGCTCGCATTGATGTAGGATACACCTGCAAAAAAAAGATATTGATATATAAATATACACCTGGCACTTTTACATTCCTCTTTTCTCAATATCAGAACATTATATAGAACTTGGTAATCAAAATGTACAGAGAACTTGGCTAGAAATAGGGTATCCTGATTGGTTGCAAAGGTAATTGAGCAATCAGCGGCATTTCAAACTACTAATTTGGTCTTTTCCTGTAAGCGTTGTGCAGATTGAAGTTGTAGTGCTTACATGTTTTTCTACCAGACAGAAATTATTCAGGGATGTAAGACAATTTTTGATTCTATAGAAAAAAATAGAGCCATGGGCTCTGTAGCTCATCAGAGTTTATTTTGTTTGATGATGAAGACAGAAATATGTTGTCTCAATATAATGCACAATCCCTAACCCTGACAAATCTTAGTCTTGAAATTGAGAGAGAGCACTCAGCAAGGTCAACACACAGGAGATTATGCAATATTCTGACCCCTTGGCTCTGGTTACAAGCCAGCTGTGTTTTTTGTGTTTTACCGCCAAATTATGTAATAGACTCTTGCTTGCACTAAACACTGGCAGCACTGATCTAACTGTATAAGGCTTAAAGAGAACAGGCAATGTGATGAATCTCATGGTACATAGTACAATTTTGAATCACCTTGGCTAAACAATCTCGGTTCTAAGCCTTGTCATCCAAACATCTAAACATTCTGAACAAAATATTCCTTCTAGTTTGTTCTGGATGAAAACAGGATTTTAGGTAATGGCCTACGGGGCTCTTATTCGGGGCCACTGGGTCACCAAATCTACAATTTAGAATCTCCATTGGCTAAAGACTCTTTACACAACATGACAACCTTCTAGGTCTTTTCGTTCTGGAGAAGAAGATGAAAATAATCTTATCTTATCATTTCATCACCAGTCATATGCAGTTCACATATCTCATGTAAAATAAAAGAATTCTTAACTCCTCTTCAATTTAGTCCTTTATGCCTTGTCACAATTTTCAGTTCATAGGCTATTCAATAGTTCTCATTTCACATTGATTACATCAATTTGACAAACATGTCCACAATGTAGATTGTTATCTAAAGTCGACATATATTTCAAATCATTGTGATTGAAGTGTCATAAAATATCAGTTCAAAATTCATTTTCAAAGGTTTTTTTTAGGCTGTGGCCCATATTTGGGGTCATAGGGTCACCAAATTTACAAGTTTGAATCCCCATTGGCTAAAGAGTTTGCATACAATATTACAGCCTTCTAGATCTTTTTGTTCCGGAGAAAAAGATGAAAACAGGATTTTAGGTAATGGCCTGTGAGGCCCTTATTTGGGGCCACAGGGTCACCAAATCTACAATTTAGAATCTTCATTGGCTAAAGACTCATTACACAACATGACAACCTTCTAGGTCTTTTCGTTCTGGAGAAGAAGATGAAAATAATCTTATCTTATCATTTCATCACCAGTCATATGCAGTTCACATATCTCATGTAAAATAAAAGAATTCTTAACTCCTTTTCAATTTAGTCCTTTATGACTTGTCACAATTTTCATTTCATAGGCTATTCAACAGTTCTCATTTCACATTGATTACATCAATTTGACAAACATGTCCACAATGTAAATTGTTCTTTCAAGTCGACATACATTTCAAATAAAGTGAAAGAAGTGCACATAAAATATCAGTTCAAAATTCAATTTCGACAGGTTTTTTTGGCTGTGGCCCATGTTTGGGGTCTCATGGTCACCAAATTTACAAGTTAGAATCCCCATTTGCTAAAGAGTTTGCATACAATATTACATCCTTCTAGGTCTTTTTGTTCCGGAGAAAAAGATGAAAACAGGATTTTAGGTAATGGCCTGTGAGGCCCTTATTTGGGGTCACATGGTCACCAAATCTACAATTTAGAATCCCCATTGGCCAAGGAGTCTGTACATAACATTTCAGCTCTCTAGAGTTATTGGTTCTGGAGAAGAAGTTGAAAAAGTGAAAAGTTTACGGACGGACGGACGGACGCCATCCCATGCCATAAGCCCATCGGGCCTTTCAGGCCTGATGAGCTAAAAATACTGTCATCATGCTTCACATTTTCAACAAAGATTTTGCAAGAATTGAGAAACAAGAAAAAAGTGAGCATGGCTCACATACCTCGCCATCCGCTATCCGTCCATTGAGAATTATAGATGTGAAGGTTATTATGTTTAAAAAACAGCTTCAAGCATCATAATATTGTCCAAAATAATTTTAGGAACTGGCTTTGTTATTACAAAATTTCATTCACCCAGATGTATATTTTTTAGGTAACTTAATTTTTCCCATTAGAGCATCACACCAGTAATTTGTACCAAGTTCAATTACAGATTCAAGGGCTTCATATCTCCGTAAAAAATAATATTTCAGAACTGGACTGTGAACTCGATGAAGTGTATCATCTGGACTACCTCCATGTTAAATTTCATTTACCTAGATGTAATAGTTTCCGAGAAAACTTGTCCCCATTGGAGCATCCAAGTTCTTTTGGTACTAAGTTCAATTTCGGATTCAAGGGCCATAACTCCGTTAAAAATAATATTTCGGAACTGGTTTTCGAACTCGATGAAGAGTATCATCTGGACTACCTCCATATTAAATTTCATTCACCTAGATGTAATAGTTTCCGAGAAAACTTGTCCCCATAGGAGCATCCAAGTTCTTTTGGTACTAAGTTCAATTTCGGATTCAAGGGCCTTAACTCAGTAAAAAATAATATTTCGGAACTGGTTTTCGAACTCGATAAAGAGTATGGTCATGAGTACTCACAACCAAAATTTCATTCACCTAGGTTGAACAGTATCCGAGAAAACTTGTCCCCTTTGAACACAATAAAACTAATTGTCTGTGCGCGATCGGAAGAACATGGTTAACAACTGTACAAAGTTTGGTTGATGTACCTTTGACGGTTTTTGAGAAAATTGACCGGACGGAAGGACAGACGGACGGAAGGACGGAGGGAATGACCGCTATATACCCCTGCTTACTTCGTAGCGGGGGTATAATTAGACTACTTGTAACAGAGATTACGTGAGAAGAAAGACAGAGTGTTACCTCTGTGGGGGAGGGAATGGCTTCATTATTATGGCTAATATGGTTGTCTGTTGGTACCCATCTGACGAACAACACTGGATAGAAGAATATTTATGTACAAGATTGAAAGAAGCTCATACCTCTGGAGTGTAAACATAAGCTGCCTGGAAGGCTCCAGCGATGAAAGCACGAGCAACAAATAGGAAAACTGTCAGCAGCGCTCTGAGGAAAAAAAAACATGTGAAATGTGAAATGTCTAAAATTTCATAAATCAACATTTTAGAACAGTAATATTCTGGTATACCCTTCATAAAACCTTGTTCAATCTTGGATTTTTCTTGTAAACCAGTACTGATTTCTGAAAGTCAGAACTATGAAATTGTTTTGTCATGGCTAAAGCTATAAAAATAGTCCCTAGTGGAAGCCTCAAAGCAACTGACAACTCACCGGGTGGTACAGATGTTTACTAGGAAGACGAAGACGGTGAACACACTGAACTCCACGGCCATCGTGTACTTGCGTCCAATTTTTTCTATAAAGAAGACCGTCACAAATAGGCCTGCAAAATATGGGATAATAGTTAAAGTCATGAACTGATATAAAAGGATACAAAGTTTAGATTAACAAGTATATGTATAGAATAATGGGCATAATGAGAGACTGAGACAGCAGTATAGTTTGAGACTGAGACAGAGACAAAGGCTGAGACCAAAACAGAGGTATAGACTGAAACAAAGCTATAGAGTGAGGCAGAGCTAGTGACTGAGACAGAACTATAGGCTGAGACTGAAACAGAGCTATAGACTGAGAATGAGACAGAGCTATAGCCTGACACTGAGACAGAGATATAGACCAATACGTAAACAGAGGTATAAACAGAGACTGAGACAGAGCTATAGTTTAGGGCAGAGACAAAGATAGACAGAAACTGACGGACACTGACAGAGGAATATTAGAAACAGTGACTGATAAAGAGGTAGACACAGACCATTGAAGGCATAGTTTAATCTAAAGGAAGACAGAGACAGATATAGAGGTGGACACAGTGAGATCTTAGATGGAAGACAGACTCAAACAAAGAGGTGGACACAGACACCACTGAAGGCATAGTTTAATCTAAAGGAAGTCAGAGACAGAGATAAACACAGTGAGATGTAATGGAAGACAGACTCAAACAAAGAGGTGGACACAGAGATAAAGGGCACAGTGAAATGCAAAGGAGAGTTGTCGCACCTGGGAACTCTGCGAACGTGGTCCACGTCAGATCCCGGTAGTCTTTAGTGGTGAGAGTCTTACACTCCAGGAAGCAAGCAGGGTTGGGGTTCACCTTCACGTCAGTACCTGATGTTTCAATAGCTTAAGTTCACGTCAAACATGTCATACCTTCTCCAAATAGCAATGGTGTATACATACTCAAAGTTATAGAAAGTTATAATGAAAGAAAAACCAATTCTGTGAGGTAATATTAATTTAATGACACTTTCAGAGTGTCTCTGTTACATTCAGCTACAATAATGTTCCTTCTTGAACATAATTTCCCATTTCCAAATTATATTAAGATTATATTTTATGTTGTCTTTGATTTGATCTTTACCAACTTAAAACCGAAGTGCACTATTTATTTTTATTTTTATATTTCAAGAAAGAAGGCACACCGTGACATCCATCTGGGGTCTCAAAGAGAGCTGTCGTAAGCAGCACGATGCCGTAGTAAGAGAACGCACAAACCAACCTGCAACACATTGTCGGCACAACATTAGAAATCAAGACAAAAGTGGGCTCAGCTCACATATCCCCAACTGTACTTTGATCACCGTCAATACAGCATTAATTTGAACAAATATGTAGTCAATTATGTTATTGAATGACTTTTCAATGGACACTGTGGAGACGTAACCTTTAAAAGTCACAACACCAACACTTTAATAACTTTCCCATACAATTTCCATATCATATAGGTTTTCGGGTTAATGTCTACACCAGATTTGAAGTTTTTAAGTCATGTAATTTGAGTTGGGCTTTGGAAATGATTTTGGACGCACAGACAGAACGAGGAGTCTCCTGATTGTCGTAGAGGGGATACAATGATTAGTACATCATTGTAAATAATTTAATTCATCAACACAACACCTGAACATTGTTCATAACATTAGTTACCCTGCTCAAGCCTCCTCACCTGGTGGCTACTGACAGAGAGACTATGAGGAGAAAGCATCAGAACAGACACAGCACTCACCAGATGATCCACAGCAGACCGGTAGTGACTCTCAACTCGGGTGTGAATAAATCAGCTATCTGTCCTCGCTTCACTGGCTGCAGGTAGATGGATGAAGAATATCAAACAAAGGGTAAAATAGGTTTATATTTATATTACAGTCACAAGTCATGTTCAGTCATTATAACTCAACAAGGTAAAGCAGACCAGACATTTCTGGTGGTATTAAGCCATGACATTAAGGATTACTACTGAAAAGCATTGACCTCTTATCTGCTGGCAGTTTCTATTATGGGGAAGTGAGGCGAGGTGAGGCGATTTGGGGTTTAATGCCGCTTTCAAGAGTTTCACTTATATCATTAGTATTATGGCAGAGAGAAAGCCTGAAATGCCATGTGGCTATGCATTGTGGTGAAACCTGCGAGCATCGGCTGGAACTAGCGACCCATGGGTGGTACTACGCTGCAATTCATTGCAGCATTTCACCCAAACCATACTGTGTGTATTGTGTTTTCGAACCCTGGAGCCCTTGATCCGAAGTCAAACACACCAACCACTGTGCTATTCCGCCCCCGATACATTCAAGCTGTAAGTCTTTCGATTGGAGGTAATCCATAAGCCTTTATTCATGGACAGTTAATCGTTAGACAATGGTAATCTCGGATTGTTTCCCATGAGATGTGTGAGATGTAAAATAGTAACTCAGAATGTTTTAACACTAATCAATACATCAGCATAAGTACTCAACCAAGGCTTTGTATATAGGTTAGTATAAAGATGTAACCAATGTCAAAGCAGACAAACCTTGGAAGATGATGTCTGCATGTGAGGCTCTATGAGTTTCCCTAAAGGCATCGGTTTGCCATTGTCCCTCGCAATGCGTTCGAGCGTAGCCAGTGCTTTCTCTGTCTGACCCCTCGTTACGTCATACCGGGCACTTTCTGGTAGCCACTGAAAATGATTCAAATACGAATAAAAATTCAACTTTCATATGTTCTTTTGTCATAACTGTATGCTGAGAAAAAGAATATTATAATTTGTATATTGAATGTCAAAACTCAATTATTTCCTGAAAGAAGTGGTATGTATAATCAGGTAGGGAGACAGGGTTACTTGAGGTTGCAGGAATATTTCATTTATATCACAACAGCTAGCAATACTCAGTACTTTATTCTTATGATCCAAAATCCAATGCACGAAACACTGTATTATCCCGCCCCAGTATTCAAGAGCAAATTTGTACTAAACAGCATTGTAGCCTTGCACCAGTGTACCATAATCTTGAAGAGAAGGCAGTTCACAAGGGTTTCTTGTTCAATTTTAGTCCAAGATTAAATAAAACCTAAAAAATTGCTACACAGGGTCATAGTTACCGACTATTTGACTGGCCGTATTTCATGCACAGTTGATTGTGCTTATACCTAAGTGCATATTAATAAGTCACAATTTCAAAAGAAGTGGTTGTGACAATGGTGGGACTGCATAGGCATAAACAAGAATAATCAAAAGTGAATTGACACTGGGGGATCATCAAATTTACATGCAAAATCTGTTCAAAAGAGGCATTTGACACCCTTCCTCTGGACTAGAAACAAGAAGAACAAGTAATTGTCACAAATGTGACCAAGTCCCCGCCACAATTAAGAAATGAGCTAAAAGGATGGACACACAGCTTGTAACAAGTAATGACCATTACATGTTTGATTCAATTGTTATTATATCAGGCTAAGAACATATTAAGAACTGGTCAAATCTTGTAGTGACCTTGAAAATGATGTCAAGGCCACCCGAATCAACTGGTGTCTGCGTATTTCTCTAATGAAGACTGATACCAAATTTGAAGACTCTAGGTGTAGTGGTTCATGAGATATCTCGCTAACAAGAAATGGGACGGACGTACAGAACTGAATACTAAATTCCCCGCTCCACTGTTAAAGCGGCTTCGCGGCGGTGGGGACAAATATGAATCTTAAATTGTTGCAGAGTTGAAGGTGCTGATGACTGACCACACAGCACATGGAGAAGATTAGAAGCGGGAGTGCAGATAGACCCAGCAGCCACTTCCAGCCTAGTGTCGGCATAACAATCAACG
The DNA here is from genome assembly GCA_936450465.1 of Gibbula magus. Taxonomy (NCBI): domain Eukaryota; kingdom Metazoa; phylum Mollusca; class Gastropoda; order Trochida; family Trochidae; genus Gibbula; species Gibbula magus. The sequence goes on from OW388295.1 coordinate 70,705,216, forward strand.
CTAGCAGCACCTCGAAACAAGCACCCACCGCCCAGAATACCTGCAACACAAACACAACTTGACAGTTCTTTAAGTAATGAATAAATAAATCATATGAACATCAATTCATAAACTGACAGACTCGTCAAAAAGGAACTAAATGGACATGAAAATATAGTTTTCTCTTTGTAACATGAAACACTCTTTTCCAATAGACATTACCTCAGAGTTTGAAGAATATTCGTTGAAACATCGCATATCTTGATTAAAAAAGTTGTTATTCATATATTTCTCTTCATTCTTGCTATTTGAATTTCTAAAATGCCACTCAAAGAATATATATACACAAGCAAACAATGCTCTTAAAGAGTTATTTCCCCTGTTCTGAGAGTCAGCACTTCAACTAAACGTACCTCTACCAAAATAACACAAGTTGCTCTCGACTTGGACGGAAGGAACTCAGCATAGAGTGTCACACTGCAAGAGAAACAACAGAAATCAGAACATGTCGGAAAGAATGGGTCGGAGGGGACAGGGGAAAGGTAAGCTATGGAGGTACACTAGTTAAGGATTTTTCATATGTGCTCATGCGTTGATTATACAAACATCCTACTTACGACTGAGGTGCCCCTCCGATACCGAACCCGACCAGCCCCCTGAGAATCAGGAGCCAGATGTAGGTGGGTGCGAAGGCACTAAGGATACCGAAGTAGCACGTGAACACAGAGCACAGAATCAGCTCCGTCTTCCTGCCGTACTTGTCACACACACTGCCCCAGATACTGGAGCTGAACATCATGCCGAGGAACACCACCTGCAGCACGAATACACAATAGAACTTCAAGTGGGGTATCGTTTGGGGCACAAATACACAATAGGACTTCAAGTGGGGGTATCGTTTGGGGCACGAATACACAATAGGACTTCAAGTGGGGGTATCGTTTGGGGCACGAATACACAATAGGACTTCAAGTGGGGGTATCGTTTGGGGCACGAATACACAATAGGACTTCAAGTGGGGGTATCGTTTGGGGCACGAATACACAATAGGACTTCAAGTGGGGGTATCGTTTGGGGCACGAATACACAATAGGACTTCAAGTGGGGGTATCGTTTGGGGCACGAATACACAATAGGACTTCAAGTGGGGGTATCGTTTGGGGCAAAAATACACAATAGGACTTCAAGTGGGGTATCGTTTGGGGCACAAATACACAATAGGACTTCAAGTGGGGGTATCGTTTGGGGCACGAATACACAATAGGACTTCAAGTGGGGGTATCGTTTGGGGCACGAATACACAATAGGAATTCAAGTGGTGGTATCGTTGGTTACTGTGGTGATGAGATGGAATGACCGCTATACCCCTGTTAACTTCGTAGCGATGTTACAAGTTTAAATTGGTTACCGTGGTGATGAGCGCCTCCTGCCAGCCCTCTAGTTGCCATTCACAGTGAAGTGCTGGGGACAAGATCGCTAAAATCATCATCTCCATCGCATCCGCCATCTAAAACATGCATTCGTCACTTATGAGTTTGGATTCATGAGGATGACCATTTGCTTGGTTTGTTCAGATATAAGAAATAGAGAGGGTTAATCCCTCAATTTTAGTTTTATTACGACAAATATAAAAATGTCAATAAAAGTAAACAATGACAATACATTAGAAAGTATTAAAGTAGTCTTGTCAATAAAACATGATTAATTGTCCATATAGATGTTGAGTTATTTTTTAACACTGCTTGGGGAGTCGATGTATGAAAGAATCTCATATTGGAAAATTGTTTCCAAGAACCTATGCCAACAAGAAGACATGTTTCAAACGTACCCATGCAAATCCTGTAAGAATGGAGAGTTTAACCTGGAACTTGCCGAAGCCGATGCTATCAATGGCTTGCTGGATGGTGAAGGTTTCTGAAAAGGGAGGTCAGTATAACACAGGGGTCAAACAATTCAACAATATAGAACTCATCGGGTATTGCACGACAAAAGACTTACCATAAATACTTCAATAGTCGCTTGCATTGAATCAGTGACGGATCCAGGGGGACCCCCACTCCCCACCCCCCATTATAATATTTTGGCATGGGCAGGTATAGGGAATAAAGAAAAGTGAACACCCCCACCCCTTTTCCATTGGTGCCTGCGTTGTATAATCGTTGTGTCTAAGCTCTTTCAAATACATAATCGCCTGCCTTGAATAATTGCCGGGTTAAATTTAGCAAACGGACAAAAATAATGGCTCCTTTTTAAAATAATCCCAGTATATATAGGCATATTTATGCGACGTTTTAACCTCATGGCAAGAACTTGACGTTTTAGATATTCGTAATTTAAAATGTACAGTTTTGTTTCAATTTTTAAAATTTGTAAAGGGACATATATTTTTCTTCCAAAAAATAATCGCCTGTTTTGAATAATTGCCTACCTTGAATAAAAGTCAGGTCAATTAGGTATTTGAAATAATAATTGCCGGGCGACTGTTCAAGGATTTACGGCATATCACTTATATCACAGCTGCTAACATTATTGCAAGACGAAAACCTGCAATGGCACTGTGGGTATGTAGCACTGTGAAACCTTAGAACACTGACTGTGGGCAAGAACTCAATGAGTGATCAGCATGATATGCATGTCAGTCCAAAATCTTTTTGTTATTTGTATTATCAAACTGTTATTGAATAAAAGTACAAATTTTTAAAGTTAAGGACTGTTTTATTAAACTAACATTTAAACAATGATTTTAATAGATTCATGAGATATAGTTTCACAAACTTCTTGCGATAACTGAAATACCTGAAATGAGTCCAGGTCACAGAATCGGTTTACCATAAATTCATCACTAAATAGAAATGTGTAGGTAATTTGAATAACACACATACAGTCTGATTATAATCGACCTTGTTCCGAGGAATAAGTTTTGCAAAATAAGCGGGATATGATCAGGTTCTGTAGATTCCTCGCCGCAAGGTCTGAGAACACCCTGTATGTGTTCAATACTAGTTTAGCGCAGATAAAGCCCAGTCAAATAGCTGACCAAACACATCATAGTTTTAAAATGGTCACCCTTTTAAAAGCATTCGGAACAATCTTAAAGATAGCTGTTTGGAGTTATCTGCCCCTAGCTTCTCGCACCGAAAGCTTTTGTTGGATGTCTAATGTCTGTGATTGATTAACTGAATTGCGTCATAACATGGGAGTCTACGGGCTGTTATCAGACGGTTTTGCGAAGAAACCTCCAAACATTATCAGTTTGTATCCAGGTAGAAGCACTATTTTGCAATTCTTATTCCTCGGAAAACTGTCAATTTTAATCAGACTGAACACATTTAGACAATAACTAACGAGTGACGGGGAATGACAGATTATCTTTCCCGAGTTATATCATTTGAGTAATTCTCGAGCCTTGGCGAGAGAATTACACACAATTGATATAACGAGGGAAAGATAACCTGCCATTCCCCGTCACGAGTTGGTTATTGTTTATATTACCCATATGACAAATTAAAGTAAAAACGCGAATATTAAAAGCCAATAGCTTCTCTAAAAGGACCCGAGAAGGAGATGAATCTCCATATCCATACGCGTGTGACGTAGATTCACTTCTTACGTACCTATCCTTGTTTACTCCGCACGATTAAAATGTCCCCTGCGAAAATGTCTTTCACAATAAAAGAAAGATGTGGCTTTAGTTGAAAGTTTTGTATTCCTGCCAATTATTATCAATCCATGATTATACATATAAGTTATTGCAACATCCATATCAAGAGGTGTGCGAAGCTCAAAAACAAGTCGGCTCAAACCGAAAAGCCCTGTGACGTTACAATCGACACTGTGACGTCATAACCGCTCGCGCCTATGACGTCATTACATTCGAATTTCGGACAATTTAACTGCTTCCTCCGACATTTGATTTTATGGTACATTTAAGCTCTTATTGTTAGTGTTCAAATAGATTTATACTCCAAAAACCATTATGCATATATATTTTTAGACTTATTTACAACATCAAATTGGTCTCTTTGAGCGGAATTCTTGAAGTTGGTATGTTGAAGAATGACGACAATATTTATGGATATTCTTCTTTTCTTCTGCATAGGCGACGTTTCGACATAGTTTCTAATGTCACTTCCTTGACAACAACACCCTTAACTTGCGGGTCCCGTAATTATCCGGGAGGCTCATAGAGAAAAATGTTAGAACCCTTGGCGAGACCCGTACGTTGGACTTAGTGCATTTACCGGGTCAGTAATAATTATATTTGCCCCCCAGGCGAAATGCGAGACGAAGTGTGTCCGTATATCGCCACATGAAAACTTGTTTACATACATCTCGCAGATAGCCACGATAACGAGTCTGTGTGAATGTCCGGTCGAAATATCAAGTAAAATTCACACCAAATTGCGTGTGCATTGTTGACCCGTAACGCATTGATAATTAGCTTTACAAAAGGCCAATTTTGTCGGGCTTAGCCCCCGAAGCATTAATTCGCTTGAGGCTATTTTCACCCACTTGTGTGTATTGCCTCGGGTTTGCCTCGCCCGAGACTGCTATCTGCCTCGCATCTCGCGAGACGGGGAAAAAAATCGCTAACTCGCCTTACTCCCGCACTTCATATCATGTGAGCGAATTGTTTGTTTTCAAAAAAAAATACGGCAAAATAAAGGGGAAACAATGGACTACATTCCCATATAAAATTAGAAAATCTCAAAAAAATAATAAAGACACAGCAAGCGCCGTGAAAAAGGTCATGTTTACACTTCATAAATTTTGAAACAATCGGCGATTTTCACAACTTCTAAAACATTTATCACGGCTAAAATACTGAATGCATTTTCATAATTTTTATATCACAATAAACCGAAAAGAATAATCTTTTATTCTTTATAAAATGCGCATATTTATTCACAGAAATAAAGATACAATTTTACCTTTCTGAGAGGCATGTGAAACCAAACGGCACACAAACTAATCAACATATTTTCATCAGTTATGGTTCGAGGTTAGCGTTTATTTGAAAAGTCAAACAACATAACCATATTTGGGTTGACATGTACTTATATGTCAACTGGTTCGAGATTATGATTTCTTGGAAAAGTGCGATGAACGACCGTTTGCAATGCCGCATACATGTTGTAAGTATTGACGATTTTATAGGTGGAAATAAAGACAAACTTTACATAGCTATGGAATTATAACCAAAGGTCGCATTCTAATAATTTTTATATCATTGTGAAGCTAGACATCTTGTCTTCAATTCCGTGTATAAATGGATTTTTTTTCGTTTGGTATTTATGATGTTACGAGGCCCGAATTAAAGACAATCTTTCGAAAGTAATAGAATAAAAACGAAAAATCATAGAAAATTCATTCAAAGTTTCGGGTGTGAATTAGCCATTTGTGTACGGGTGTCGCTACTTGAATTTGTATTGAACGCCCGTATATAGTCCTTATTCGCCATGTAGATGCGGTATATTTCGTAAAAACGGTACCGGAATCGCCGCCTGGAAATTCCGCCAGCAGAGCTCGTTAGTGCCTAAGCTCAAACTACTGCTGCGAGCTGCGAGCCTGTAAATTCCGCCACAGGGGCTAAAAATGGTAAAATATATATACGCAACGTAAGGGTTAGAACCTATGTCAAAACATTGCCGATGAAGAAAAAAAGAAGTTAAAATATCGTCGTAATTCTTCAACATCAAATTGTTGTTGTAAAATATTACCGTGACTTAGATGCCTGGCTACCATCTCTCCTAAAGACTTAACACTAAGAAAGCTTAGTAAAACTAGACCCTTAGGTCACGCTATCTCAGGCTGCAGTCAGGTCAGTGTTCAACAGCAGGTGAGCGAGATTAAGTTGCCAAACCCTTGGTCAGATTCAAACCCCAGTACTCGTAATCCACAGTCAAACATACATGATGTATGCTATTTAATGTGCTATTCCATCCCATTTCTGAATCAGTAAGTACTGAGATGTCAAGCATTAGTATTTAGTCACGACATTTCACCTTCTTCAGGTTTATCCTCAGTTAAAGCTCTTCTTTTTCACATTAAGAACTGATACAGAGTGTGACCCTCAGAGACCTTTCTAGTGTATCCTGTTGTCAGAATTAAATCTCACCTGTCATTTTTGCAACTTTGAGTTCCAAACGTTGTATATATCAACCTTTTAAGGTGTATGGAGGATCACAAGAAGTATGGCCACCCTAGAGTCCCTAAACTGGTCGTTTTGGAAGCAACAGCCGCATATTTTATCAATACTTCACGCAATTTGTAACAATACTGCAAGATATTGAACAGTGAGTGAACAATAGCTACACCTGTCAACATATAGTCACACAAACATCACACCACTATACAGGTGCAAGCTGTTATAACCTGACACTCGAGTTGGAATTGAAGTGAGGCCAGGTGTGGCCAGGTGTGGTGATGCAAGGTGAGGGGAAGTGAGCCGGGCGGGGCAAGATGAGACGAGACAAGCCTAGGTGATGTGAGGTGAGGCCCAAAAAAGTGAGGGGAGGGTAGACAAGGTGAGTAAGATGAGACCAGGGGAGGGGAGACAAGGTGAGTGAGATGAGACCAGGGGAGGGGAGGGGAGACAAGGTGAGTAAGATGAGACCAGGGGAGGGGAGGTAAGGTGAGTGAGATGAGACCAGGGGAGGGTAGACAAGGTGAGTAAGATGAGACCAGGGGAGGGGAGGTAAGGTGAGTGAGATGAGACCAGGGGAGGGTAGACAAGGTGAGTAAGATGAGACCAGGGGAGGGGAGGTAAGGTGAGTGAGATGAGACCAGGGGAGGGTAGACAAGGTGAGTAAGATGAGACCAGGGGAGGGGAGGTAAGGTGAGTGAGATGAGACCAGGGGAGGGGAGGCAAGGTGAGTGAGATGAGACCAGGGGAGGGGAGGTAAGGTGAGTAAGATGAGACCAGGGGAGGGGAGGTAAGGTGAGTAAGATGAGACCAGGGGAGGGGAGGTAAGGTGAGTGAGATGAGACCAGGGGAGGGTAGACAAGGTGAGTAAGATGAGACCAGGGGAGGGGAGGTAAGGTGAGTGAGATGAGACCAGGGGAGGGTAGACAAGGTGAGTAAGATGAGACCAGGGGAGGGGAGGTAAGGTGAGTGAGATGAGACCAGGGGAGGGGAGGCAAGGTGAGTAAGATGAGACCAGGGGAGGGGAGGTAAGGTGAGTGAGATGAGACCAGGGGAGGGGAGGCAAGGTGAGTGAGATGAGACCAGGGGAGGGGAGGCAAGGTGAGTGAGATGAGACCAGGGGAGGGGAGGCAAGGTGAGTGAGATGAGACCAAGGGAGGGGAGGTAAGGTGAGTGAGATGAGACCAGGGGAGGGGAGGCAAGGTGAGTGAGATGAGACCAGGGGAGGGGAGGCAAGGTGAGTGAGATGAGACCAGGGGAGGGGAGGCAAGGTGAGTGAGATGAGACCAAGGGAGGGGAGGTAAGGTGAGTGAGATGAGACCAGGGGAGGGGAGGCAAGGTGAGTGAGATGAGACCAGGGGAGGGGAGGCAAGGTGAGTGAGATGAGACCAGGGGAGGGGAGGCAAGGTGAGTGAGATGAGACCAGGGGAGGGAAGGAAAGGTGAGTGAGATGAGACCAGGGGAGGGGAGGCAAGGTGAGTGAGATGAGACCAGGGGAGGGGAGGCAAGGTGAGTGAGATTAGACCAGGGGAGGGGAGGTAAGGTGAGTGAGATGAGACCAGGGGAGGGGAGGGGAGGCAAGGTGAGTGAGATGAGACCAGGGGAGGGAAGGTAAGGTGAGTGAGATGAGACCAGGGGAGGGGAGGCAAGGTGAGTGAGATGAGACCAGGGGAGGGGAGGCAAGGTGAGTAAGATGAGACCAGGGGAGGGGAGGTAAGGTGAGTGAGATGAGACCAGGGGAGGGGAGGCAAGGTGAGTGAGATGAGACCAGGGGAGGGGAGGCAAGGTGAGTGAGATGAGACCAGGGGAGGGGAGGCAAGGTGAGTGAGATGAGACCAAGGGAGGGGAGGTAAGGTGAGTGAGATGAGACCAGGGGAGGGGAGGCAAGGTGAGTGAGATGAGACCAGGGGAGGGGAGGCAAGGTGAGTGAGATGAGACCAGGGGAGGGGAGGCAAGGTGAGTGAGATGAGACCAGGGGAGGGGAGGTAAGGTGAGTGAGATGAGACCAGGGGAGGGGAGGCAAGGTGAGTGAGATGAGACCAGGGGAGGGGAGGCAAGGTGAGTGAGATGAGACCAGGGGAGGGGAGGCAAGGTGAGTGAGATGAGACCAGGGGAGGGGAGGCAAGGTGAGTGAGATGAGACCAGGGGAGGGGAGGCAAGGTGAGTGAGATGAGACCAGGGGAGGGGAGGTAAGGGAAGGCCAGACCAGTTGAGTTGAGTTGAGTTGAGTTGAGGTGAGGTGAGGTGAGGTGAGGCGAGGTGAGGTGAGGCGCTATGAGAATATTAAAGAAAAGACTGTACAGGGGGTTTAAAGGATAATTGTAATCACAACCAGGACAGGAAAAGATGGAATCAAGCCAAGACGCCTATTCTATTTCTAAGAAATCATGAATCTAGATAACATATCATCTATGGGTTCAATGGGAGAGACGTTGAGCTCTATGCAACCACATGGGTTTGTATTGCTGAAAAAATGAAGGTAGTTGTCAGAGAATGAATCTATAACCTAGGATGTATAGTTTACAGCAATACAGCCCACTCAGTAACATCTCGTTTGTGTCCTAATGTGTAAACATTTAAGTTCTAGATCTAAATTGTGTTAATTTCCAGTCCTGGGACTGTAGATCAGCCCCTACAAAAGGAGCCAGATGACATCCAGTGTATTTTTCAATTCATTTTATCAAAGTTTATTTAAATTTTGATTTGATACGCTAAAACTTTGTTTTCTTTCAATTTATGAGATCTCAAATCTGTGCCAGGTAACAATATGCAGGTTTTTTCCAGCACGAACCTATAAATTTTATTGTTTCCTTTTTATGTTATGATTTTCTGCTATTTTCATAAATAAACCAAACCAAAGCTTTGGGACTTCAGTCCCCCTTTAATAGACTACTGAAACATTGATTTCGTTTTTTCAACTCCCAATAGATTATATAACCTCTTGTCTGTCGAAACTACCCAGGCGAAATATGGGTCTATTTACCATGGTAAACCATGGTTTACCATGACACAATTGGTCATGGTATACCATGGTAAACCATGGTATGGTAAATGGCATCATGGTAATATAATCATTACCATGGTATACCATGGTAACTTTCCATGGTATACCATGGTAAATTATGATGGTATACCATGGTAAATTATGATGGTATACCATGGTAAATTATGATGGTATACCATGGTAAATAATGATGGTATACCATGGTAAATTATGATGGTATACCATGGTATGGTAAATGGCATCATGGTCCGATTGTTACCATGGTATACCATGGTAACTCATGATGGTAAACCATGGTAATTCGTGATATACCATGGTAAACCGCATGGTTGCATGATACCATGGTATACCATGGTAAAATTAAGGGTCACAATGACATTTAGTAAACTAACAGAAAACCATGATTTACCATTGCATTCAATGGTATACCATTGCTTGTAGCCATTGTAACTGAATATGAAGGAATGGAAGTCTAATGCTGGGAACATGTTGCCTGGAACAAAAAGATTAGAAGGATTATTGGATTATGTTTGCCACAACATGATCAGATTCACAGGAACACCCCAGGATTATTTATGTAACAACTCCTGTTACAATTTGATGCCATCAAGATCTTCAAGTGTTTCCTGAAAAACACATTCAGAAGAAGATGGAACAGTCCAAATAAGAGCAAGTCGATTTTACTTAATAACAGAGAAATAATAAAAGGACAAAAAGATAACCTTTTCAATCAATCATTTATTTTGTACTTCCAGTCACATGATCAATGGTTACATTATTAGAAGGAAAACATGTCTAAAAGCTATATAGCTGTTTACCAAAGTATATTTACATCCTGTGTTAATATTTTGTGTACTAATTGAGAATTGGGCTTTGCATATTTGTTTAGGATCAATAAGAAATATTCATTATAGAGAACATCTATTACACATACAATTTTACACAATATAATCATAATTGTCACAGTGCACACAACCATAATTGCTACAGAAATTATAATAGGTTTTTAGCTTGTGACCTTTATTTGGGGTCAAACGGTCACCAAATGTACAATTTATAATCCACATTGGCCAAGGAGTTTTTACAGAATATTTCTCTAGACCCAGTTCCCGAAAAAGTGAAAACTTCATGAATAGAAGGACGCCATGCCATGCGCCCAACACTGGCCAACAGTAAGCTAAGCAAAACAAATTTGATATTTGGGCTGTAACTCAGTACAACAATAATTTCATTCAACTAGGTTTAACAGTTTCAGAAAAACTTGTCCCCTATGAACACTATAAAAGCAAGTCAAAAATGTAATGTTTCTATGAAAAATAATAGAGCCATGGGCTCTGTAGCTCATCAAGATTTGTATTGTTATAATACATTTTCTAAGCTTGTTCTAGGGCCTTTCCTACTGGAGAAGATGATGAAAATAGGTGTTTAGGGTTGTGACCCCTGAGACCTAATTTGAGGTCACCTGGTCACGAAATCTACAATTTAGAATCCCCATGAGCCAAGGAGTCTGCACACTACTTTTTAGCTCCCCAGACCAAGTGGTTCTGGACAAGAAGATTTAAATGCGAAAAGTTTAAAGACGGACGGATGGATGGACGGACGGACGAACCCCGGACACCATGCCATGCCAAAGCCCATCGGGCCTTTCAGGCCAGATGAGCTAAAACTTAACTCACAGAAACTGAGCAACACAGGGTAGGGATGCAAATGACATTTTGTAGTATCATTAATCTCACATCAAGTTGTCAGGTTGAAGCTAATATTTCACAAATGGCAACGTTGAGAGTAAAATTATGCGCTTATTACCTTTGGGACGTGAGAGAGTATTGATTGATTTGTTGTATAGAGATAATGCTTATATTATGAAAGTGTTTTTCACAATTTCACGATTTCTTTCTTTTTCAAATGATGCTGTGTACACTAACAACACTGTTCTGAGGGGATTTAATTTCCTAATGTGACAATGGCTATTATTATTGCATGGAGAAAGAGTTGTTATGAAACTTGTAAGCATCGGTTGGAGCTAACGAAAGTTTGATGCTCTTGCATGGAATTAAATTTTCAAATAAACTTTTCCCACTCTAAAACCTCTATTAATTCGATAATAAGAAGCAAGTAAGGCAGTAATTTCTTTTGGCAGAGACTGCGTTCAAGTTAGAAAAATCCACACGTGCTGCCTATGCATTCAAGCGTTCAAATGTTTTAAGGAACAACATCTACTACAGCATGTACTCTTTCAAACCAAGTCTCTGTACAGTTGATCCATACACAACTTTCAGCCAATGTACAGGGATTCCATTTGGATCATGTCTTTGAAGGACATTTAGTGGTATACATAAAACAGGAATATTTTCTGGATAACAGGTGGATGAAGGAGTGAGTATGTACTCCGAAACGTCCTGTATTTTCACAGTGTGAAATTCACACTAAAGAAGTTGTTATCCAGAAAATATTCCTGTTCATTTGCATCATTATTAGAGAATCATTTTCCACACTTGAGACAAGAGCAGTTCAATCCTATAGGAAATGCAGTGTGTAGAAGCCCTAGCTGTTTAAATGATCTGCCTCTTATCCAATTACAAGGCTGCTGCTGTCTATGGAGGAAAGTAAATGATATTGAGCTAGCTGAATGGGTCTGCTTTTTTGCATCCACATTGTTTTTCAGAGGAAAATAGAAGATGAGTGTACAAATGAGTGAAGAGTGATTTTAGAATATTTTACAAACATCATGACAGCTACTTTTTATCCAATTGAGGTGAGGTGAGATGGGGTTTAACACTGCTTTCAAGAGTATTTCACTTATAGCGCGACTGCTAGTATTATGGCAGGGAGAAAGCCTGCAACGCCATGTGGCTGCGCATTGCGGTGAAACCTGCAAGCAGCTGCTGGAACTAGCGAACCATGGGTGGTACTACGCTGAAATTCAGTGTAGAATTGCACCCAAACCTTACTGTGTGTAGAATAGTTCTCTACTGCAGACAAAGTTGCCTTGCCCCTGGCAGGACTCGAATCCCGCACCTCTTGATCCGAAGCCGAACGCACTAACCACTGCGCTATCCCGCCCCCTTATCCAATTGAAATAAAGACAATGCCTCTTAGCTCATTTGAATCTGTATGATACATTTTTAAGGTGAAGATTTGTTGAAAATAGAGCTGCTTGGCTTAAGGCTTAGCGACCTCTGAGTACCGGTACATCTGTCATTCAAATTGAGTTGGGTGACGAAAGGTGATTTTGGGTTGTTGTCGGTTTATTTTATATATATTCCGGTGGCTAGTATTAGTGCTGGGAGAGTCTGCAATACCATTGGAGTTTGTATTGCAGTGAAACCTGCAAGCATCGGCTGTAACTAGTCAACCACTCAGTGTAGCATTGCACCCAAACCTGACTGACTGTATGTAGAACTGTACAGATTGCTGAGCCCTTCAATTTCTGGACCTCTTGGTCAGAAGTCGAATGTGCTAGCCACTGTGCTGTCCCACCCACACAAATTGAGTTGGACATCATACAGACTCAAGTCAGACCAGCACCCTTCCACAGAGTTGTGTGGGTGACAGATGTACAGCTCAGCCTCACTGATACAAGCCAGACACAAGTCTCTATGGTACACAGCTCAGTCCTAATCAATATGGAGGCCACTTCTCACCATATACAGTGCTGCAGAATTTCCTTTATTCTCTAACCGCTGTTACATCAAGAGTTGATACAATCATTTGTATAATCTGAAGTAATCTGTACAAAAAGCCATCGTTAGCAGCAAATTGTCGCTATTGCTATATGCTGAGCATGTATTGGTGATTATGAGAAAGCCACTGGGTCCCTTCATTGTGGAGGCATCTGTCCGCTTATCAATTTGAAGTTCAGCAATGTTGCGCATGGTTTGTCACACGGATGGGTGACCAATTTCATTGCTGACTCTTATTGTGGTACTGTGAACCAGGCTATTGACCTCTTATCAGATGATGTGCACTAATCAGTTGATCTCTTATTAGATGATGTTCAGCAATGTTCAGCACAGTTTATCAACCGGATGGGTGACCCATTTCATTCCTAACTCATGATCCTGTTCTCCAGTGATGCTAGACATTGTTCATCATGATACAGCCAATCATGTCGATGAATGAACTTTTGGTGCACAAACAGACAGATAATCGAGTGCTACCCAGCCTACCTCGTACACTCTAGCAGAGGGGTAGATAAAGACATGTAACAGGTGCCTCTGTCAACAGGACAGTTGAATGGGATCTGCCTTTTTGTCTAGTATTTATAATAAATTCTGGGGAACAATACCAGGAATACATGTGTGACAGACACAAGAACTGGGGGAGGGTACCGTCTAAACACAAGTGCAACACAACAATAAAATTCATGATACGTTAGAGCAGCGAAACATAACATTAAATCTATGAATTCTATTGTTGTGTTCCATTTGTGTTTTGATGGTACAACCCTCATCTAGCCTAATATATATAAAATGAAATGTGAAAAAAAAACCATTATTTTTAAATTTTACTAAATTTAGAACAAAGTAATTATAAGATTTATCGTAAAATTGGCAATAACATACTGGGATTTATCAGTGAAACAAACAGTCTATAAAACTACAGTGACGTTATCTGTTTTTTAGATGTTATCAGTGACTGATTAAATCTATCGTCACTGGCAAGAACTTAGAAGCCGGAACTATTTTCCACAATGTAAGTAAATGAGAGTAACCTCAGTTTGTAAAATAACTTTTAAAAGCAAAGTTAAAAAATTATTTATAGAATACCTAGTGGAGTTTGTCAAATACAAGTTTTGTTTCATTTAGTGACGGGGTTAAAGTTGAATACACTCGTGACTGCGGCAATGGTGAAATTTAAATTGGATGGATGGATGGATGGATGGATGGATGGATGGATGGATGGATGGATGGATGGATGGATGGACAGATCAGATGATATGCCACACGTACTAACAGCTTCGAATTCTTTCAGCTCTTGTTTCAATTTCATTATAAAATAGTTCAATGTTCTCTTAAAAACTATCTGACTATTGATTCTCTCTATATTCAATATGAATTTCATTTTGTACCAAGTCAACAGCGGAACGTTCATTTTAATTTAGGTACAAACTTAGATCACATAACATTACTTTCAGAATAAACTCAAAACAATGAGTGTGAAAAAGCTTTGAATTGTTTATAAAGTTTTTGTCATTCTTTGCTTCATCCAATGTAAAGTTTTAATCACTAATTTCATTTCAAGTTTCATTTATATTTTTTTAAAAAGATGATACTCAATTCCTTGATGCATGCACACACCGAAACCTGTAACTTTTCTCTCACTATCTCAATCTTTCAGACCACATGTGTGAAGGGGAAAGCTCGATAGAAATATTTGTGGGCAAGATGAGTTTTATTGGTTGAAAATAAAAATAATTAAATTCTTTAGCAAACAATTGACTCATATTTCTATGAATTAGTTATTTTATTATACTACCAAATAGCACTGAAACAGATCATATATAAATATTCACCTTAAAATGAATATTTTTCAATTACAGTATCTCATTTACAAGTACATTCCTTCAAATACTATCATGTTACACACAACAGCCAGTCGTCCTTGTGCAAATGTTCTCAATCAATAAGTATGTATTAATTGGAAATATATGATTTGATATTTAATAGAAATGCACAGCTGTTATACTGATACACCATGTACAGTGAGAATCATGTTTTATTTTGGTCCAAATTTGTCATTTAACATCCTACTGCTTTCGGGTTTTATATCCGCACTGCTTCAACAATCTCCCGATGTAACCACATTTCACGCTATATAACCGGTCACTAAATTCACTTTAAGTCGAGCAATATTGGCAGTGCCTGGATGAGAAGACTGACAAACAATCATCAAATTGAAAAGGACGACATTTCATTGGCTGACACATACATGCTATATATAGTGATGGTAACCAACCTTCAGCAATATGAGGCAAAATGTGGTTATACAATCAGGAGATTGCTGGAGCCATGCAGAAACAAATAGAGTAGGATGATCATCTGACAGCTCCAAGGAGTAGAAAATTTGCAGTTTGATAGGAAATCTAATGAGGATCTAGCAAGTTGAATGCATCATTATTATAATTTTATCAAATTGAATTATTTTAATAGATATATATAATAATAATAATAATTAGGCAATTTTATTTGAATTATCGGATTGTTGGGAGTTTATTTGGGAATATCAACTGGATTGTTGGACTGAAATTGTTGGATGACATTATTATTGGAACGGTTTCATTTGTTCATTACTTTATCAAATATTACAATGACTCCCAGAAATATAAACAAGTAAACATCTGGATCTAATTCAAAGAATGTTAAACAAAACCGTGTGATGGTATTAAAGGAAGGTTCTATCGGGGTATTTTTTGTGGAAACGAAATTCGAGATGATATTTCTGTTTACAAACATATGTCTGTTATTAATACATGATTAAAACACAGTCAAATTTGAAGATACTAATGAAGTATTATTTTAATGACTTTATATTTCACAACTGAATAAACACAAGCGCACATTTGTTGAAAAATAAAAACTATGAGAACTGAAGCCATTCATCGGCGCTGCGATAGGGGAAAACCTCACTACATCATAACAGCAAATTGTTTATTAGTTATGATGTGTTATGTTTTACTAAGTCAGTGTATGTCTTTTATTATTAAAAAGTTGTAAAATTAGTTACAATATAGCGAGTTTTCTTGTCACGTAATGCAAAAAATCCAAGATGGCGACAGAACCCACATAATTAATTTTGACTCCTGTGACACTGTGAGTATTCATTGCTTTGAGCTATAGAGAAAACAGTTGCTGATCAGTCAGCATTTAGCAAGAAATTATTCATTTTTTTAAGTATCAAGGAAACAGGTGACCGCAGAAGGGTATAACACAAGGGTACTGGTGATAATAGACAATGTAATGCTCGCCTTGACTATCTCAGGTAAACCTAACAGCGGAGCGTAGCCAAGCGTAGGGGAGCTTGACCGAGGCGAGCACGATCGTCTATGTTGATAAATACTGACATACGGTAAACAAAATTCTTCACAGCTCAAGTGATGATCACTACATAGTGTTTAAAGGGACAGTTCTTTCACTGATTTATTGGCAGTATCCGCCATCTTGGTTTTTTCGCATTTCGTGAAATGAAAACACGCTATATTTAACCCAATTTTATTTTTTTGTAATAATAAAACATATACACTGACAGCATATTCACATAGTAACATATAACATATAATAAAAACCTAACAAACACTATGCTATTAGGCCGTAGCGTAATTTTCCCAATCGCAGCGCCGATGAATGGCTTCAATTCTCATTGTTTTTATTTTTCAACAAATGTGAGCTTATCTTTATCAATTTGTGAAATGTAAAGTCATCAAAGTATTAACTTCATTAATATCTTTCAATTTTACTTTGTTTTAATCATGTATCAATAGCATATATGTGTAAACGGGAATATCCTCTTGAATTTTATTTCCACAAAAAATACCCTGAGTGATAGAACCCCCCTTTTAACCGGTCGGGGATTCAAAACATTTCCAGACTTTTGTCACAGTGTATTGAACATCAGAAGTAGTTGCAGTCGACTACCCCAAAGTAGATGGGTTAGGATTTGTTGTTAGTTTAATGGCCAGTTTTCTTCACAGTGCACTCATCAGACCAAATGGGACTGTATACATTTATATATATCAATATTGACACTTACCCTCGGGGGGTTCGACTGGCTGATCTCCGTGTCCCCCTCCCGCCTCCCCACTCTGGATTCCTGGAGCATAGCGGGAGGGCATGGTGGCCATGTCGGTGATGTCCATGTCAATGTTACCATCAAGGTCTTCATATCCATCTTCTCGATTGAACTTCACAAACCTTGAAAACATTATCACTGCGTGATTATAACCAGAATCAATAGTCTACAGAAGGCTAAATGGGAAGGAGGGATAGACAGTTCAGGAATAGTGAATATTGCCAGAGATGTAGGCAAGTCAGTCACAGCTCCAAATCAAGAGTGCAGTGTTAGTGATGAGGTGGGGTTGGTGTTAGGTATAAAACAAACAGCCTACATGTTCATTCTTGGTTTCTTCCACAACTCAGCAGCAGAATTCTACGAATGAATTCCCAATGGACTGTCAGAGGCAGAATTTCTGCAAGGAATTGACACTTGTTTGCGTTCAAAATGTCAAACTTTGCAAACGCTTTTACTCCTGATCAAGATGCCAATAGTTCTGGCTTGTTACTACGAGGAATACATGCCAGTGATTAGATAAACGATTGCATTTTACGGCCTCACAATCTGGAACGGATTCCACATATGTGGTCTTGTTTGTGTACTACCGTAAACTAGGCAAAGGGAGACAACTGTGACACATGGTGTCATCTTGAATACCGCTAAACAGCGAAGACAAAATGACCGCATGCCTGCTTGTCACTGTACTATTCTCTGATTATGTTTATTTAGATTAATGAGTGACCTACATAATTGTGATGAAAAACGTGTTTAAATTAGTTCATTACTATTTCTCACTTGAGTGTTTATTTTAAAAAACGAGATTTGAAAAAAAATAGTTGATAACAGTGCAGCTAACAACCTACCAAAGGAAACTTTGAGATAATGAGTCATTCTCAAAAAAGTGCACAATTCCGGACACACAATTTTAAAAAAAGATTATGTAATTTTTCAGAACTTTTTTTTCACAAATGTGGAGACATATCATTAAGATGTGAGAAAAATAAAAAGCAGGGCTTAATGAGATATATTAAGTCTGTGGCCAATTAATTTAATTCGCTAGTGTGACCATTAGTGTCTTTCCTGTAACAGTTATATTTTGTGGTAAAAATGCTTAAATATAATGATTATTTCAAATTATTCAAAAGCATGTTAAAACCTTGTCTTTTAAGAAGTAGGTATATCACAAAATATGCTAATAATTTACTTAGGAATTAAAAATAATAGCGACCAATTGTTTACCTTGGAAAACAGAATGCTGGAGTAAATTTTCAAAACCTTTAGTTTCCAAAATAATTGACTTTGTCATAACATATTTTACTGACATTGTCAAATACATATTAATGTATTCCTTCAGGATATTGTCGACATTATATCATTAATATTTTTGTAACTAATTAAGAAATAAATGATGTTACAGGAAAGACAACACTGTTATTGTAAAGACACCCTATGTTACTGGACAGACAAACAGAGAGAGTATCCCAGAATTCTACTGATATCTCAAGACATAGCCAAATTTTATTGGTTGAGACACATGTAGTATTAAAGGAATGACTCGCAATAAAACTTTTAGTAATGTGACTTTAACGACTTCAATTATATTAAACATAATGTTACAGTAAAGACATAACATGTTACGGAAAAGACAATTCGATAACATTTAGTTATTTACGATGAGATTGGATTGGTCATTTAGATCAAGCTTAGCAAAAACGATAAATTTCCATCATAGCTTAATATCTACAATGAACTAGTTCATAATACGTTGTATCTATTTTCGGTATTTATCACATTTAAATATTTTGCTACAGTAAAGACAAATCGGTGTTACTGGAAAGAAAATTTGAATTTTGAATTTGAAGTTTGAAAATTATTGTGGAAAGAATGACTAAAAGTTGAAATGTAACTGAAGCTATGGTTGAAATGACACCTGAATAACGTCTTCTCTTGCCATATACATACATTTTGGTAAAATAAAATAGATACGTTATTTCAAAGATTTGTTACAGGACAGACAGTAATGTTATAGGCTGAAAGGTATTTGGAGAATATCTAAGGAATGTGTATATTGTTATTTGGAACACAAACACATTATCTCCAAAGTTAAACTGAAGCATATTCATTCGAACAATGCAGGGACTAAATGATTTGGCAATCAAACTTGATAAACACTTTGAAATAACAAACTCTGCAAAGAGCATAATATACCTCCATTTTAATGGTTAAACCAGTATAGCCTGCCATTGTAGTTTCCAGTGACCTGTCTCCTCAGCAATCAGGAGCATCATGCTACATTTGTATATAACTGGTAAACAGGAATTGAGGATACCCAATATCTTACTGTAACATAAACGTATCTACCCCTCACCCCCTCACCCCCTCCCCCCCAAACAATAGTCTGAGAGGGATGTGGATACATCATACTTTCATATAAGTTTTTGCAGTATATTGGGTATCCTTAATTTCCTGTGAATGGTACTGGTCCTGGAGATTGTTAATCATACGTTGCAAATGTATCAATAACATCAGGACCAATTAGACTGTCACAGCATGATTTCTCTCTTGAAATCCAAATAAAATCAATTCAAGATTAATCTTGGGTAACTACTGAATCCTATCTCGTCTAGTTCACGTTAGACAACATTAAGTCTATGAAATTTAATAATTATTATACCTTCATCAATGTTTATTTTATTTCTTTAAGCTTCAGTACTGTGTATTCAGTTTGTCTAAATTTGTTAAAATAAAGATCTGCACTATATTATAAGCCCTAATTTTAAACACAGTCATGAGGTAGCTTAGAAGTCTTATCCATTGCAAAAGATTCAGTAACAATGTTAGGTCTTTACTGTAACAATAAAGGTCCTTGCTGTAACACTTTGTATAATGCTTTGCTGCTTTTAGATAATAGAAAATAATGCACCTATCTGCTTAGATTCCCCCTGAGGTTGTTTCTACTATCACTAATCAAATTCATAATTTGAACATGTCTTTTCTTTTTGTTTTAGCTGTGATAATCTTCCGCAGATTCTTTGCTGTAACAATATCATGTCTTTACAGTAACAATTTCTAGTGTAAACGCGTGATGCTTTGATCTCTGTGATTTCCTTAAGAATTTGAAGTATTGCACATGAGGATGATGCATTATGTTTATTGAATCTTTCATTTTTATCTTAAATATAACATTATTGTGATAAGAATTTAAACAAATAGAGATGAAATGTCTTTGCTGTAACAGCTCTGATCTGTTACATGAAAGACAACATCTCTTCAAAAGTGCAATTAAAAACGATGACTGATCCCTCCAGTTGACCAGACCTATAGTGTGTGTTGCTTTCAACAACCCATATTGAATTACAGACTCCTACTTCTTTCGAACTGGACAGCATATGGGAAATAAGTGTTACAGGAAAGACATCGATAAAAAATACTCTCTTAATTGATTCCTTGAAGTGAACTTTTTACAAGAAGTATCTGTCTGAATTCCAGAGCACATGGCTAGTTTTGTGAAGCAAAATATAGAACTCACCATGACAGGACTTTTTCCTGGCAAAAACTTAGAGATCATCTATTTGATCAAGATTATATGGCACTGTTACAGGAAAGACATTTTTTCCTGTGACAAACCTTAGACAGTGTGAAAATAATATTAAACATAAGCCTAGATTGAGTTGATACACATAAGATGTGCTTATATTGTTGTTACTTTCAATCACATGTGGAAATAATAACATTCAAACAGGCGTTTGAAATTGCATTTCTCTTTGCTGGGACATAGCAAATTGACGACTTTAAAAACTTATTAATCAAATTAAAAATTAATGGGGTGTATATTTACAAATGAAAGTGTTGTTTTTTTCATATTAGATGTTTATATTTATATTAAACATAAACACAGCTCAATTCTGGCTGTTCTCGCTGATTAAGACACCATAGAATATGGAGGACAGGAATTGTCCACATTTTTTAGAATGACTCATAAACGTACTTGAGTCAATACATAGAGATTATTACCCGAGGAAGTGTGTCATATGACTTTTATGACACTAGTGTGAATTTTTGTTTTGCCCGAGCGAGAGCGAGGGCTATACAGAAATTTGCACGAGTGTCGTAAAAGTCATATAACACAGTTCCGAGTGTAATAATTTCTTTATTACCCGTTCTATTCCTTTTTGATTTCTGTAAAAATAGTCAGGAAACGACCCACTTCTCTTGCTACGACAAGCTACAGTGACGTCACAGACGATAAAATACGGTAAGGCGCGGCGAAACAATGGTTGCTAAGCAAACGTGATATGTGCACATGTGCTCATATCAATAATATTAACTCGGTTATTTTCAACCATATGGGTAATAAAATAGAATATGTCTTCATAAGTTATATTAAAATACTAATGGCAATATGTGTATATGTCTTACGTAATTAATATAATTCACTTAATCATGGTAGCGTTCTGTACTGCAATATGTTCCCTACAGATTCTGAGAAGTTGCTCTTGAATGTCAATTTCTTTCAAAGTATAGCTGCGTGAGTTACGTACGTTTGTGAAGAGATAATGTAGCCCCGCTATTAACACAGAAATAAAATAACAGTATCCAGTTAATGCGATCATGAAAAATGGTCCGAGAGTGAGGAAAAAGTTAAGGACTTTTTGGAAGATAGATTCAATTTCAGTGAGAGTGATGCTGCACGTGTGAGTTTTCCTCATAGGCCTACAAATGTAGAGAACAGGTACTAGATGAAAGGCAACAAGACCTTCAGGGTGTCCCCGGACTTCACCCAAGCAGTGAGCCAGACTGGGAGAATAGGGGGGAATACGTTAAAGACAAAAAGGTGACGATTGTTATATTTCGTATGACAAACTGGGCACTGTGTTCAAGTATAACGATCTACACGTAAGTGTCTCGTGGAGGCTGGTAAGAGATACCCGTTTTTTGGAAATACCTTTCCAGAACACAACTGCCACCAGTGTGTACGGGAGATACAGCGGCGGGATTGCAGGAAGTCTGGATCAACACTGGTCACTCGTATACACAGTGACCGGACGGACTGCGTATTCTTCCTGACCAGCATCCATGCCCGGACTCATATATTTGGCTTTGTGTATGTACATGTACAAGACGCTACAGCCACAGCACAGTTGTCACAGGAATGTACAGGAATAGAATTTATAGAAGAGAAATTAATTTGCTTACAAACTGAATACTCTGATGTTGTGTTTACTATCTTGAGGGAGTTATTCTCGTATTGGTCAAGAGCAATGTTTAAAAGAGGACGTTAGTGTCGGGTATCTGCCTATTGATGAACAGGATTATGATTCAGATTATTTTAACATCCTGAGAAGGTCGAAAGACAATATCGTGAATACTCAGGGTAAACAGTTATTACATTATTATTTTATACATTAGTTATTAATTATTACAAGAGCTGAATCTGACCACCTCCCGATTGCAGTAAACTTGTTACTGTCACGTGACCCACCAGCCGGTCCTGCACGTGAATCACACACGCACACACAGTCACATGCATTCGACGGTGTCCACCCGTGAAAGCCAAATTTGAGAAATAAGGTCTACCGCGAAAGCAACATTTCATGTAGAGTCCTCATTGCCTCGAAAGTCGTAATTAATTACTGACTGATTACCGTTTCTAGCGTCACTCCACTGATAATTGGACAGTCTAAAGTGTAACAGATTGAATAGATACTTTTCAGGCAAGTATTGTAAATAAAAGTCAATATCAGACAGTGTTATTTTAATGATCTTATAAAATCTAACCTTACAGGACATTTCAATCTGATCTGAATGAAATTAGAAAATCAATTCAAAATTTGAAAAATGGTAAATCCCCAGGGGCAGATGGTATCCCGACATAGGCCATAAAAGCTACATGTCATGTATTGTTACCATTCCACAAACGTCTGTTCAATGAAATCCTTCATTCTGGAAAAATGCCAGACGCTTGGCACCTAGGCCTTATTGTCCCACCACACAAGACAGGAAATAAATATGATCCTAACAACTATAGGGGAATAGCCCTTCTTGACATTATCAGTAAAGTTTTTACATCAATACTTGACATGAGAATACAATGATGGATAACTACTCAAGAATTACTTTCTGAATCACATGCTGGCTTTCGAGAAACCTATAGTACAATTGACCATATATTCACACTTAACGCAATCGTTCGTAAATATGTACGGAAAAGGTGTGGCAAATTCTACTGTATATTTGTAGATTTCAAAGCGTTCGACACTGTTGATAGAAATAAGTTACTGTATATTCTTCTGAATAATGGCTTGCATGGTAAAATAAGCGTTCTCCTTCGCAATATGTATACGAATGTGAGAGCAGCTGTAAGATTCAGTATAAGCAGACTATGACTGATGTATTTAACTCAACTGCTGGCGTCGGACAGGGTTGTATACTGTCACCAGTCTTATTTATCCTTATATTGAGGAACTTGTAAATGATTTTGTAAATAGGGATTATAGTTGGGCCTTCATTGATGAAACTCTTAATGCATTTTATATCTTATTATTTGCTTACGACGTCGCCATATTTGGAGATACTGTAGTGTCATAAACTTACAAAAGAAAATCGATGTTCTTAAAATATACTGTAAAAAGTTGGGACAAGCGATTAATACCGACAAAACTAGATTGTTGTGTTAAAAAAAGGTGGTGGACTTTCAAAAAGTGAAAAATGGTTTATTAGTTCTGAAAGATTGGAATCTGTTTCCTACTATAAATATCTTGGAATAACGTTTTCATGCCGAAATCGGTTTTCGAATGCCTGTAAAGTTCTATGCAAACAAGCCGAGAAGGCATTATATCCTATCAAAAAATTTAATTGCCTTTTCAAATCTCTTTCCCCTGAAACATTGTTGAAGATTTTGTATGGCAAGTTTGCTTTATGGAGCAGAAATATGGGGAACAATGTATCGTCATAATATGGGAAAAGTCCATTCCAAGTTTTGCAAGTTTCATTTGTCATTTGTGTTTGTGACCGCTCCCCTACTAAAGCTGTGTTAGCGGAATGAGGAAGATACCCACTGCATGTATATTATAAAACAAAAATTATAACTTACTGGTTACGGTTACTGAGACAACCAATTACAAGGCATTCTAATCGTTGTTATAATATGCTGAAAATCATTGATGCTATTAAATGGAGATACTAACTGGACCTCACCATGTAATATTATTATTTCAATATGGTTTTCACATGTATGGATTCACCAAACATTTGGAGATTCTGCAATGTTCCTTAATTTATTCAAACAACGTTGTAGGGATATATATTACCAAGAATGGTCATCCGAGATTGCTAGCTCGAAATATCTGAATATTTATTCATTATTTAAAAATCACATTGTCCATGAAACGTATTTAAATGTAGTAACATCCATGCAACTCCGAAGATCTCTCACAAAATCTAGATCTGGCATTAGTAAACTCAATGTACACGCGTATCTAAAGATGATGATATTAATTTAGCCATGTGCTCCCATTGTGTAAACGTTGTTGTCGACGAGTATCACGTATTGCTGCAATGCCCGTTGTACTCTGATACCCATAGCAGATTTATTCCACAGCACTAATATTCAAACCCAAGCATGCCGAAGTTTGTAAATCTACTTAAAAACCAAAATACAAAAATTATCTTACTAGCCATATTTGTACACAAACTACACCAAATTGTATAAATGTCGATACTGAATGTATTTCACATACCAGCGCTCTGAGGTACTGTTTGTATATGATTGTCATTGTACTATATTGGCCTCATCATGAAATAAATGTGTCTGTCTGTTTCCCGTTAATGCCAAATAAGAACAATATTGTATGAAGGGCATATAGGGAAATCGGCACCGATATTACCTGAATCTGCAACCTCCCGACATTTCAAATATTTTACGAATGCTTCAATCTCTTCACAAGAAATATTATCGGTGAATATGTAAGCTATTATCAACAGCATTGGTAAACTCATTGCATTACAATACAAAGACAAGCTTACGATTACAATGAGGTTTAAAGAAGTACATTGGTGGTTATGGAACTTGCGTGAGGAATATTTGTTTCCCTTTTATCAAATGTAACATATTCAAGACCTTTATGAATTATCTAGATAACTAAAATTTAGATGACGGTGATGAATTGATGCATATTATTGCAGAGGATAATTGTGCTCTGAACAGCCTCACTCATAGATAAACGACGTTTTAAGAATTGTGGTTCGAACCATTGACGGTGTGCTAAGTCGGCAATCAAGTATCCATACACCTCGTCATAAATATCGCACCACCCACTTTTGATCAGTTAGTAAATCTGGATCTTCAACCTCAAACAATTGATACCGTAGAAAACACTTTAAAGTGTAGTTACAGTTAGCCGAGGCAAATTTCACCCCCTGGAACCCTGTACTGCAAGGCTCCAGTGGTAGTGAGTTTGTACGGCGAAAGATGCAGTGATAGTGAATGATAGATTACTGACGTTAGTGCATCGGTTGATGAAAATGTCAAAATTTATCGACACAAAGAAACCATTACTTCCATGTAGGCAAAGTAAATAAATTTGGAGGCATCAGTGTATGTGTATATCTTTTCTAGTGTAAGTAAGTGAAAAATTGAGAAAGTTATCGTCAAGTTAATTTGATAGAATCCTGTTAAACAGAGAAATATAACCAGTATGTAAAGAATAATTGATTAAAAAAGTAAAAAACAAAAATGTCGTAATTGTTCAAGTCAGGCGATCATTTTGGCAAAGTTTTTCGTTGTTTACTTCAATACTTTTGTGAAAAACAGTTGATGAATTGATCGTGATCGTCTGTCTGTACATGTTATGTACATGCCTACAGTGAACGTGGTTTCTGGTTGTTGTGATCATAATTAGGGTTACAAGGGTTCAAAATAATGACAATAACTGACATGGAACGCCTGAACATGAGCTTTATTAGCAAAGGAAGCGAAACAGAAGTATATTCCATTGAAAAGAACAGCAATCAAGGGACGTAAAACCAACACAACTTGTAGCCATATATCACAAAGCTGTAACATGGAAGTGGATTTGAGAAGTCACACCACGTCAAGGTGCCATTTGTACCAAAAACCACTCAAGTGCTGTCACCATTTCCCATCCTGTTAAACAATTTCTACTCTAAATATCAACACAGCTTCTAATTCAGAATCTAATAACAAATTGCCCAGACGTTTGTGTGGCATAATCTTCGACTCTAAGTTGCTTAGAGGTATGGAAACACTTACCAACAACTCTAATTAGAGAGTGAGTCCCTGCAACACCACAACGAAATGCTTGAGACTGAATGAAAGAATTGTCTATTAAATGACACTTTAGAGCCCAAAACGACCTGTAACAATTTATTGACAAATCAGTATTTTAAACGCTTAAATTGTGTATTATCCAATTCAGTTACGTTTAATGTGTTTAAGTGTAACACATTTCATTTCGATAAATGCGATACTAATAAAGGCATGTGTATTCAGAGACTTGTTGAGAAGAAAGAGACACGTGTCATGATTTTAACAACATAACCAATTGACATGGTTGTTATTTAACGATAGAATGTTACAAGGAAGATATAAATAACAGTAACTGTTGTACCCCCGAGCACGAATTGAACAAACAGGTTTCGTCAATCATTTATTCTGAATAGCATTTATGCCTTTAATGGACAATTTTTGGAATGAATTTTTAATGATCAATTTACACAAATGTATATAATGTTTATAATATTGTTTATGTGGCTGGTGTATGTTTTTTTGTGTGTGTTATACTGGAGACTGTATTAGATGTAATGTAAATTTCCCTCGGGATAATAAAGAATTATCTTATCTTATCTTATCTTATCTTATCTTATCTTATCTTATCTTATCTTATCTTATATATAACATATGTCTATATGTAATGACATGTCAAAATCACTTCGGTAAATAGTGTTGCTGACACTGTATGGACCGACGAACCAGAAGACCATTAAACCAATTTAGAATATGATATTTTACATTGAGCAACTAGAAGCAAAGAGGAAGAGAAAATACTTGACTCATTATATTTAAAGCATGGAATACGTTCAATGGGGTTCGGTTGACTACATTTCGGGTTGATTCAAATCAACCTTTATTTACGTGTATGAGGAAAGAAATTGCTAATTTAAAATGTTATAAGCTCTTTTGGACACCTGTGTATAATCAATTTACGTAAAACGTTTGGGGAATATCCAATAAATGAATAGTTGTGAAGTCATGCAACTAAGCTACGTCTATTATGTGATGAACAACGATGCAGGGGAAGAATCCATTGTCTATTTAATTTGCAAGAGAGTTGTAAGAATCGATGGCACTATTGATTTACATTAAACGGACAGTGCCACTTGATATGATCAAGGGAATTCATCACCTTTTTACTTCGATATGCTAGAAGTTTATAATTGTACCTTTATTAACGATTCTGGCCGACCAATGGGTGCGGAGACTGTAACATGAAAACGGGAAATGAAGTTTTTAATGAACTTATAACCTCGACAGAAGTTAGAGACAGTATTGAGCATGCACAAATGAAAAAGTCGCCAGGATCGGATGGAATTACAACTGAATTACTGCATCACTCTAAAACAGCGATTGCTCCAGTATTTGTGCAACTTCTTATCAGACAATTGATATTTTCCCACGGAATGGGGAAAGGCAATTATATATCCTCTTCATAAGAAAGGATCAACAAATGACGTACAGAATTATCGAGGTACCTCTTTATTATCTGTGATCGGGAAAGTTTTCACAAAAATACTCAATGAACGTTAACCATCTTGGTCTCGAGTAAATGATATTATTTATGAAAATCAAACCGAATTCAGAAAGGGATATACTACTATGGACAACATAATTTATTTACACTTCATGGGATGATAAGAAAGTACTTATCAAAGTCAGGAGGACGTTTTTACTGTTTTGTAATCGATTTTTCAAAAGCCTTTGACTGTGTCGATCATGATCACCTGTGGTATCACCTGATGAATTATGGTATTCATGGACGAGTTTTGAATGTTCTGAGAGACATGTACTCTAAACTAAGATCCTGTGTTAAGACCGAAAATGGACTCAGTGACTATTTCACCTGTCACATGGGAACACGTCACGGCTGTATGTTGAGTCCCTTGCTGTTTTCGCTCTCTATATCAACGAATTAGTTGCAGAGATGAAATATTCAAAATACAGAAGTATTTTATACCCGAAGATGCTCCAAATATTTGTTCACTGTTATACGCAGATGACGTCACAAGCTCAGTCAATCTAAATAAATTTAGATGAACTGTATATATCCAGTCGACACTTAAGTCGATCTAAATTTATTTAGATTGTAGTTTGGTCGATATGGTGAGTATAATTTGCTTACGTATTCACAATTATTCGTATACGTATTCACATATTATAAGTAGGTGTCTAAGCCCTCTTTAAATAAATAATCGCCTGCCTCGAATAATCACCGGGCCAAATAGGTGTTTGAATTCAAAGATTTACGGTATATGAATATATAGCACATATTGTTTGATTGGAAATGGTTCATTTCATGTGTAAAATAGTTCGATATTAAAGTAGTTGGTAAAGAAGATGGTATTCGGTACCTACCTAAATTAGATGCCTCCGCTACAAAGGTGAATATACAGATACAGAATCAACCTCGCCCAATATGAAATTATGTAAATATTTGCTTGTTCAAAATGGCCAATTTCAGTGTTGTAACAATTCAACATCGTTTAGATAGCAACGTTAATAGGTATTGGTTGCTTCCACAATAATACTGGGATGCCCTCGATCAAGATGAATATAAATACATAGAATAGACCTACCTATCATCCACTATGACTATACTATATACATCCCTTTCTGGGTCACAGTCCATAGCGGCGCTGTGTTGCAGTATTCATAGATCAACACAGAGATCGTAATTAGCCAGTCTAGTGCCAACCACCTGTCGCATCAACATTGTCGGCTTTGTGGCTATGGATAAATTACATTCTGTTATCTAATCACAAACGATAAAACATTCCTAAGTGATGTTCATGAGCATAGCATAAAACAAAATTGAATGTTTTGTGTCACATGGAAATATCAAATGATGCGTTTAATGTACATACATAATATGATGAACACAAGAAAGGACCACCTCAAATAAAAACGATTTTAAAGAGCCATCACGGATGTTGATGAAAATATAAAAAAATCCAAAAATCTATCTCCGTGAAATAAATACATTTAATTTTTCCCTAATTTTTCCAACTTAAAATAAGCCGAGAAATTGCATTAATTAGTAAAGGTGTTTTCCAGTCTAAATATAGATCCAGTCTATTATTTTCAAGCGCAAAGCATTATGGTCTAGCTCATACACAGTAAACAAAGACACGAAAGAATAACAACAAATATGAGCAATGAAAGAAATCGAAATATATAATTTGTTGATGGTTATTTATTTACCATTTCATTTAATTATGTATTTGCTACAGATATTGGAATAATTGTTTTACCCAACTAGGTATTTTGCTTGAATTTTATAATTAATGAGAGTAAAAATTTGTCATAATTTGCTGGTCTTATCTCAATAAAAAGAACATTAAACAGGAAATAATTTGTATATTCTCAGGACATTTAGAAACATAGTTTGTAAAGCAATCGTCACATTCAGTAATGTGTGACAAGGGTATTTTCAAGAGAGACACGTGCAAAGCGTGCAGCACATGGGTTGTTATGGCAACTTGCGCTAGAGACGAGCCTTCAGAGAGACGAGCGCTTGCTGTTCGTGTAGTACGTATTACGCAAAAAAGGGGACTTTATATACGTCAGATACCCGTAGCGCGCGCTAGTCGAAGTGATACTTCTCTTTAAAACCAAATTGCAATACATTGTCGTGATATGAAAATTGTTTAACATATGCCATGTTGTAGATAAAAGATTTCTCTGGCGAATGACGTTATAAGTATATTTTCCCAAAATTTGAAACACTAACATCCGTGATGGCTCTTTAAGGAGAGTGTTCTTTCCGCCATTTTGTTAGCACCTTATGTAAAATGAGAAAACCACTTTATATTTACCAATTTAACATAAACAATTAAAACATATATATCGATATAATATCCACAAAGTAACAAATAATGTATCATTAGACTGGTCAACAATGTATTATTATGTTTAAGCAAAGCTTTCCACACTCGAAGCGCAGATGAATTCCTAACCTTGAAACATTTCTCCCTTTTTTGGAATAAATAGGCACTATTCTTTCAAGCTGACAAGTCTTAAAGCACCAACATATTACCCTTACTGTTATGTTTCAACTATGTTGTGTTATAATAAAACTTTCTCCTCATTTCCTCAATGTACCGGAGGAACTTGACTGAACTCACTTTCTTAAATATAATATAATATCTCTGGGTTTTTTCGATGTTAATTCGTTTATTTATATAGACAATACTTTCAAGCAAACAAAACACAAACGATTATTTCGAAGCGCCACCTGCTTACCAAGATATCGCTGTTCAAAGTGAGTTAAATTCGCCTGCAAATTATCCCACTCTTCAAACACTCTCGCCAGGCCGCTCGAGTGGAGCGGAGCGATGTGACGTCAAACACAGGAGTTGTTTACAATGAAATCCTCAGGCGAATTGTTGATTTTCGTTTAAGACTTTATAACAACATTTGACATTGCAAGTTTCCGATAGAATGGGTATTTGTGCGTCTGTAGTGAGTAATTTCAGCGTTTTTGAAGCATGTTTGGATATTCAATCTCTGGTTTTAGATTTGTTCTTTTACCAATCGAGCGGAGCGTAAGTTTATTTTATAGGCTATGTTTTAAAATGAATAACTGACAAATCAAAAATGTAAACGATCATGCAATTTTCAATTATAAACGTCATTATTATTTTTTTTAAATTGTGCTTGATTTTGTGTTTGAAGAGGCCTATTATAGTTTGAGGTCTACTGCGTCAATATTTCTCATGGTGACTTTTTATTGATGATAGAATAATTTTCATTATAACTTTGTTACTGGTTTACTGGTCGGGCTATCGTTAAATTTATAGTCGTGTACATTTACAATTACTTAGTTCAGTGTATACCACTGACCTAACACATACATTCACCAGATACAACATTGCATGAGCTTTACTGAAAACATCTGACTTTTTAATTTTCCTAGCATGATATAAAAAATAGAGCCAGTGGCTCTGTAGCTCATCAGGCTTTATATAGGCTACATTAACTAATTCAAAATGTCAACTTCTAGGTGAGAGGAAGCACTTTAAATGGAGAAGATGAAATAGGTCTTAAGGTCCTTAACCCTCTGACCTATCTTCGAGACCAGAGATAAAATCACGCTTGAAGATATAATTTATAACTGTTGTTTATTACGTCCCTTTGAAGAGCCATCAAATCTCAAGATAAAAATACCTTTTCAGGTCATGACTTCTGTGACCTATATTTGGGGTCACAGTATAAAGAAATCAACAATTTAGAATCCCATTGGGCCAATGAGTTGTACATGCAATTTCAAGTCTCTAGGGTCAGTGGTTCTTGAGAAGAAGATGAAAAAGATGAAACCTCTGTGACCTTTATTTGGGGTAGCAGGGTCACGGAATCTACAATTTAGAATTGGCCATTGGCCAAGGAGTGTGTACACAACTTTTCAGCTCTCTAGACCTTATGGAACTGGAGAAGAAGATGAAAATATAGTTTTAAGGATGTGACCCCTGTGACCCTATTTGGAATCACAGGGTCGCCAACTTTACAATTTAGAATCCCCATTGGCCAATTTCAGTTCCCAAGACCAAGTGGTTCTGGAGAAGAAGACGAAAATGCGAAAAGTTTACAGACGGATGGACGCCGGACAACATGCCATGCCATAAGCCCATCGGCCCTTTCGGGCCAGATGAGCTAAAAAGGCATAAATTATTTTTAACATTTACATTATTTAAGGACATCAGATTTAGAAAACTGTATTGTGATATGGGATATTTCAAATATTTACCAAGAAATATACTCATGTCTAGGTAAGCTTTACAGTAAAATGAGAAACATTTATTCATCTTCAATCATCCACACTCCAATACATACAGGAACACTGGTCAGACTGGTGTCACATATACACAGACGGGTCTAGGAACCCGGAAGCACGCACAACAGGTGTAGGCATACACTTCCACCACCCACAACCCTTCTCTTACTCCAATAGGCTTCCCAACGACCAATCGGTCTACAGGGCTGAGCATATGGCCATCGCAATTGCTTAAAGCCATCAACATTTAAAAAACCAGGACAAAATTCTCATCCTTTCGGACTCACTCAGTGCTTTAGAAGCACTCTAAAACAAATCCACCAAAAACTGGTCCTGGTTTAGTTTCCAAAATTCTTAACAGCATTCAATCACTTAACTTTCAAGGCCCTTTGGGTACCAGCCCACGTCGGCATATTTGGTAACGAAAAAGCCGACAAAGCAGCAAAGGAGGGCCTTAACACTTTCAAAGTTTCTACCTTTCTACCATTCGAAACAAGAGGCAAAATACCTTTCAAACTATTTTGTAAAGCACGCATGACATCAGCAATATGCAAACTCCACTAAGGCCCAACACACCAAGCAAATTCTCTCAAAACCCCTTGGCACACAAAAAACCTATTCCAAAAATAAAAATATTGATAGGGCAATAATTAAGCTTCAAATGGGGCATACTGAACTAAACTCTCATCTCCACAAAACAAAAAATAAAAGCATCCCCTGCATGCCCACACTGCCCATGCCACAAGCAGAAAAAATCCACCACATTCTTACAGAATGCCCACAGTATGCGGCCTTCCGCCAAATACTAAACCTAACTCTCAGGGCCAATAACATCCCTACACAAAACATTTATCTTATCTTAAACCCCAGAAATAACCAAAGTACCTTCCAGTTGGTAGTCACTAACCTAAAGGATTCGGGATTCGGGATTCGGGCCTATTGTTATATGAAACCCCTTTACTAAGTACCACGTGGGTAATAAGGACTGTTACTGTTTTAGTTTATACACGACGCCGAAATCCGAGTGATGTCAAGGAGAATGCATTCAGAGAAGTGGGTTCGTAAAAAAAAAAAACAGGTTGATTATTTGTTACGAATCCAATGCTGTTAAAACATTATCCATCCTTATTCCATGTATGGAATCATGAAACATGTAAATGTGATTATTTTGAATTTTAGACAACGAATTTTCAGTTATGTGACACCAAATGTAAATAATTTGTAAAATTCGGTTCCCATTCATCGGATATGGTAAAATACTTCCACGCATGATCTGCGAAAATCTTCAATGTGAAGCGTGATAGCCAAAACTTTTCCCGTGTGTTTCATGCTTTTTCTGTCCAATGGATTCTAATACTGACACACAATCATGTCGTTTCTAACATCCCTTCATAGCCCAATTGATTGAAGCACCGAGTTAACAGACGAATTATTTCATGTTCGAATCCAGGCTCCTACATTACAGATACACCAAGACAAAATACACCATTCACGAAAATTGTACTCGTTAAACCATTACTGAAAATTCAAAACCTGACCTGACAGGTAGATTCTTAAGAATTATCCACTGTTAACTCAAAAAACTGACCTGACATCATCACCATGGATTAATTACGTTTGTTATATTCCAGTACGAAACTTTACTTCATTTACGTCATTCCCAGTGATGTCATGATTATTTCCTTCTTGTCGTAGACCAGTTCTCCATGACGTCACTCACAAAGAGTACTACATTACACAATAGAGCAGTGCCTTTCATCGCGGTCCAAAACATGCAAAAAACATTCTTTCAA
Source organism: Gibbula magus (assembly GCA_936450465.1). Lineage (NCBI taxonomy): Eukaryota > Metazoa > Mollusca > Gastropoda > Trochida > Trochidae > Gibbula > Gibbula magus. The sequence continues at coordinate 70,738,972 of OW388295.1, forward strand.
AAGGACTTCAGTTCTATCAAAAGACCAATCAAATGTCATTTTACAAAATTAAGATTTGGACTTTACACTCTATATAGACGTGGCATTAATAGGAACGAGTTGTTGAGAAGGATTACTCGACAATTTAAGGCCTCATGAATTTGCTCCAAAGTAATGTTTGTTCAAGTTTAAAACGCAAAATGACCAGTTGTATATTGGTTTTGGCACAGAGTCATATCAGCACATCGAGCTATCACGTTCACAGAAACATTGCTCAATATTGACAAAATCATCGAGGTGTAATATATACACATATATATGAACTTCCAATGTGTGACCAAGATATGGCGACATGTGAAAGTTATGATCAATGGAATAAACATGCCGAATCACTGTTGACAGATTTTAATGCTACTGATGAAGCTGCTGATGACACAGAGGATGACGAAATTGAATCACAAGATGACCATGAAGACATTGTGACGTTGTCAGATGCAATCAAACATGTGCAGAGTCTAGAACAATTTGGTCTACACCATGCAAACGAAAAGGTTTTAAGACTGGCCATGGAGTTGAAGGACACTATGAGTGAGATGACTGTAAAACTTACAAAACAATCAAAAATAAGTGACTATTTTAACAAATAATTTTTAAGATCATCATTTAACAAACTTTTAATGACTGTTATATCTTTATTGATTTTAAAATCTTCATTGTATTTTTAATTCTGTATGTGAAATATGCTCTCATTTTAGAATAAAATATGATATTAGAATGTTCGTTAGTTGTCTTTGAGTATGACTGCACACACGAACCTCTATAGAAAGGCCACCTCTATATAAAGGCCACTTTTGGTTGGTCCCTTGGGTGGCCTTTATAGACAAGTTCGACTGTATATATATATGGTTTCCCCCTATTCAGTGATGATTTTTACTAGAAAAAATAACAATACAGTCATGGCACAACAGAGTTTACACTGATTGGGATGTATTTGTTTTGCTTGTTCTTGAAGTGTTATATTCCTCGGGATCTGTGTAGGAAATGATTCAGTTTCTTGATTGTCTGTGGTCCTGTGGTCGTGACATCATTCATACGACTTACTTTATATTCCTGTAATGCCCTGCAACTCTGTTATATCCGGAAAAGAAACGGACTTAGACTAAAACCCTGATGTGTTAACAACAATATAGATAAATGATATCTGAAGACTTGTGGTTCGAACCATTGACGATGTTAACAATTATTGAATAGTCGACAATCAAATATTTATCAGTACACCTTTACAAGTGATTTCTACCTGACCACGCGTGTTCTATAGCTAAATGTTTTTGTCATGTTATGGAACTTTTAACAATATGTTCACAGGAGTTCGAATCGCTGTTTGGACAATATTTTCAAAATTCAAAATATATTTTTTTGCGATCATATACTGTTTATGTACGATGCGGTGAGCTTATATTCCAAATTTGAGCAACATCGCTATTGATATAAATATATAAAGATATATGGAAAGAACATTTTAATGTGTTATTTAACCCAAACAAGAAACCGTATGATATATCTGGTAAACAAGATCCTGCAATGGACTCGAACACTTATCCACTGAAACAACCTGTCACTGTGGAAGAGATAAAGCTGGCCATTTTCAAAGCCAAGTCGGGGAAAGCTACAGGTGAATATGGTATACCCATATATATATATTTATATATATATATATATATATATATATATATATATATACGTCTTGAGAAATAAAACAAGTATCTCAGTTTTCAACAAAACGTTTAATATATGTTTCAAATAGGTGTGATTCCTGACTGTTGGTCAAACATTGTTTTACAACCCATTGTGAAGAACTATAACTGTGACCGACGTGACCCTTCTAACTACAGAGGAATTGCTATATCCCCAGTCAGCTATAAACTCTACTGTTCTGTTATAAACAATCGTTTTTCGGGATGGTGTGAAGAAATTAATCTCATAGCCGACGAACAAAACGGATTCAGAAAGGGACTCTCTACCATAGATAAAATATCTACCCTTACCAACATCATCTAGTCACGGAAAGCACGACAACTACCTACGCATGCCGCATTTATTGACTTACACAAAGCCTATGACCACATACGTCGGGATTTACTTTATAACAAGTTAGAAAACCTTGGAGTTAGCTCGCGGATAATTGGGGCTGTATGAGGGATCTATCATTCTGTGAAGTGCTGGGTTCGGATTAACCACCTCAATACAGAGTTAATGTGGGTTGTGACTTAAAGCAAGGATGTGTGTTATCACCACTTTTATTTAATATGTATATAAATTACCTAGTCACGTGTATAAAGGATCAGGATGCCGATGATGTCGTCCTTTTAGCTGAAAATGCAGAAGATCTACAGTCGATACTCGATGAGGTACATTCCTGGTGTGACAGAAATGATATCAACATAAATGACTCAAAATCTCAAGTTGTTCACTTTCGACAAACTAGCGCTCCAGTTTCTGAACACACTTTCACGTGCGGAGAGAAGATTCTGTCTACTGTGAGTCAGTGCCGTTACCTAGTATACTGACTATAACGGAACACCTCGAGTACAAGGTTACAGCTTGTCACGTGGCAGCAGCTGCTGGTCTTGCTCTTGGTCTTGTGATATCCAAGTGTAAGGCAATTGGTAACATTGGTTTTAAGCAGGGTGATCCCATATCACCATATCTCTTTCTTTTTGTTGCTGAAATTCTCGGATGTATGATAAGACAAAATAATGACATAAAAGGTATTTTAATTGATGGCCATGAATATAAATTGGAACAATATGCTGATGATACTGAATTATTTCTGGATGGATCAAAAGAAAGTTTATATGCTGCTATTGACACTATTAATACTTTTTCAGTATGTCAGGGTTAAGGATGAATGTAGACAAGACTAAGGCAATTTGGATTGGATCAAAAGCAGGTAGCAGAGATATACTCTGTCATGATGTAGATATACAATGGCAAAGAAGTGAATTTGAAGTTTTGGGCATTACATTTACACCTGATTTAAATGACCTATGGATAATCAACACAAGGAAAAGACTTGAGGAAATTAATAGACTTCTAGCAACATGGAGAAAAAGACATTTGACTCTGATTGGGAAAATAACTGTTATTAAGACATTAGCTCTTTCAAAGTTGGTGCATATTTTAAACAGTTTACCTAACCCTCCTGATGAATTTATTACCTCCCTTGAGAGGATATTTTTCAGATTCATCTGGAATGACAAAAATGATAAAATAAAAAGGAGTATATTGAAAAAGGACTATAGGGAAGGGGGATTGCGCATGACCGATATTAAAACCTTTGTAAGTGCTATGAAACTTTCTACCCTCAAGCACTATTTGAGAAAAACAAATGTGAGTAATCCATGCAATTTTCCATTAAATGATATTTTAGAATATGGAGCAAATTTTCAGAATATTGTTAAAACTGATAATCCCTTTTGGAAAGATGTTTAATGGCATGGAAATTATATGGTACTAGAAATATCATAGAGGAAGACAACATAAGCAAAATTTTACAACAGCCCTTATGGTTGAATAATAATTTCAAGAATCCATATCACTTTATTAGATGCTGGGCTGAGAGTGGAATCAGGACCATTAAGGATCTCTGTAATGAAAATGGCTTTGTATCTTTTGAAGAACTCAAACTCAAGTTTGACATGAGAGGTACATATATGGATCTTGGTTATGTTATCTATAATTTACCTGATGCTTGGAAAACTACTATTAGACAAAACAGATATATACATACCAATGATCTAGATTTGGACTATCTTCATAAAGATTTTATGACTTTGAAGAAAGGCTCAAGCTTATTCTATGATAAACTCCTATTTGACAATATTAAGCCTCATATCTGCCAAAAATGGGAAAATTTATTTCATGAAACTGATTTTGATTGGCATATGATTTTTGATGTTGCCAGAAGGAATTTGAAAGATGTAAAACTTCTAGACTTTCAATTTAAATTTTTGCATAGAATAATTTATACAAAAAGAGAACTTTTGAAAATGAAACTTGTTGATAATGAAATGTGTAGTTTTTGTAATGTCGAAAATGAAACGCTATGTCATGTATATTGGGAATGTGATGTAACCAAAACCTTCTGGAAGGAAGTACAAAACTGGATTATTCAGAACATACAGATATTTGAAATAACAAAAGCCATGGTTTGGTTTGGAGCCTTAGGCAATAAGCCATTGCTACTTCATTTATTACTGTCTGCTAAAAGATATAGTTATACATGTACTTTAAAGAAAACAAATCCAAAACTTTATAATTACCTAAAAATTTTAAAGGACTTTTACATTGTTGAAAAATTCATATCCAGAAGAAACAATAATTTAGAATTTTTTTCACGCAAATGGTTACCATTATTCCCAATATTTAATCAGTAATTTTACCCAAATGTGAATGCTTTACTATTGTACTCTTATTCACTACTTCTTGTTACCAATGTTGAACCTATGGACACTTGACTTTATATCCACAAATGCCATGTTACATGTACTCAAATATGGGAACAAATAAAAAATAAAAAAACAAAAAACAAAAACAAAACACATTGGTTTTAAGACTTTTACAAAGCTCTATGATGCACGTATGTTGCCAGTTATTGCTTACGGTATATCTATCTATGGGACTGAAGTCTTTACATCGATCAACGCAAAACCAAACCGTGCTATAAGATCATATATAGGTGTAGGCAAATATGCACCTAATGAAACAGTTATTGGCGATATGGGATGGACCCCTGTGCGAGTACGACAAGATACATGCGTAATCCGCGACTGGAGGAGAAAATGATGAATATTGACTGAGAACGTATTAATTCTTATGTTTTTTTATTTGGGAAGTAATATACCACGGAATCGATTCAATACTTGGCGTTCATTTTTTTACCGTCGTATGGATAATCTTGGGATCACTAAAGAAGCTCTTTTAGACATCATCACTACTGTACAAGACTGTGAAGAATTGTCGCAACAAGCTTTTAAAAGAACGTGGGAAAACTCACTACAACGGGAAACTGCTGAAGGAGAACGGGAAAAAATAAGATAAGGCATTACACAAACCATAATCCAACATTTAAAACAGAAGCCTATCTTTTAACTCATATGCCAAAGTCCCACAGGCGGGCCCTCGCTTTGTTCAGGACAGGTACTGCCCCCATACGTATTGAAACCGGCCGCTACGAAGGAATTGATGTAACAGATAGGAGATGTTTCCATTGCCCAAACCGAATAGAGTCGGCACACCATGTTTTATTCGAGTGTCCACTTTACAAAAGAAAAACTTTTAACAGCACAAAGTGTTTTATACCTCGTTTTACTCTCTTATCGGAAACTGAGAAGTTATCACTCCTTTTAAGCTCTGAAGATCTTATTAAAATATGTGCCAAAAACTGCTTTCAAATACTTTTAAAACGCCAGCAAATGTTATATAAATAGTTATTGTTTATTTTAATATTGTTTCTACTATCTTATACTGTATGTACATAATCTTGTCTTTTTATTCACAATTGTCGTTTTAATAACATTGTATGTTTCTTTTATTGCCATGTAATATATTTTAATCGTCTCTCATAACTCCATTGGAGTGGAATATGTTCATTTATAATCAATTTTGTACAAATTTATATATTTATTCTGTTTATGTACATATGGTGAGACGTTAATAAACAATCTATCTGTCTGTCTGTAACGAACACATACGTGTACAGATTGATATCTCGTAGCGGTTAACTATGCCTGGGATTGTATGAGGTTTGGTCCAGGTGAAAAGAACAAATAATCAACTGTGCTCGCAATTGCTCGTGTCCGGCTCTGAGGGCTTCGGATAAGGTAAGCATTTTCTCCTAATTTGTTCACTTGAATTCGTAATCACCTTAAAACATAACAATTATTCACAGTTCTCCGGTTTATATTTACAGTTCAATACTTTTGAATTATTGAGAATTGTGCGCAAGGGAAAGCAAATGTTTCACTTCATATCGTGAACATTTCAAATGAAAATAATTTCGTCTTGAATATCTGATTATTTGTGTATCAAAATATAGAGTCAACATTACAGTGATATTTCAGAATATGGTAGAAATAACATTTGAACGATATAAAACAACGCATTAGCAATCTATTTAGCAATAATTCAGATAATGGTAGAAATAACATTTGAACGATATAAAACAACGCATTTGCAATCTATTTAGTAATAATTCAGATTATGGCAGAAATAACATTTGAACAAAATAAAACAACGCATTAGCAATCTATAGTAATAAATCAGATTATGGTGGGCATTTATTTTGTGTTATTGCAGTTATATCTGTAAAAAGAATAATTTACTTATTATATTTATTTTTTGTTGATTATAATTTTTCCTTCAATTATTGCATGATCGGAAATAGGACAATTGACCCCACCCATGAAGAACAGGCGATACCTTATTTAAACTAAACTAAACTGATGTTACAACACAACAAATCCAATTCCTCTGAACACGTAACTGTTTATGATATTCAAATCCAAAGAGGCGAAACATTTCTTTTGGCGTTCAGTTTATTTGGCATTAGGGTATTTGGAGATTTACTTTTTCAAAAGATAAAACTTACCACAAGCTGTTGGTACAGTCAATGCTGGCGATAGTTGCCTTACTCTGAGGGCGTGTCCTGCAAGGGACTCGGCCCGAAAAAAAATACAAGAATTTGTACTGTTGAAGGCAGTTTTATCCCAAATATGACCATGTTATATTTGTTCACTATCTAAATGGCAAGTTTTTCTATATGTAACCAGTGACAAATTCACAAAACGTGGTAGAGTAAGGATCTCTACGAAAGTTTTCACTACAATCAGTATGTTTGCCAGAGGGAAAGTAATGCACTGCTGTAATTTTGTCAGAAATATATAGCGAAATATTGAATGAACGTAACTACTTATCAGGGGATTTTATAAACACTGACAGGAATGTGAACTCAAATTCACTATTAGACCAAGACTGGGCGCAGTGAAACGGCTTCACGAACCATTTAGCACAGATAGACGCATTGTTTGTTAGAGCCTCACCTCGACAAAAACTATTCACAATACATATTTTTTTTATAAAAAGCAATTAAAGTAAAACCCGACTATAATGAGTAGGAGAGAATATGGTCTGTAAAATATACACGAAGTTAAAAGCATGGCATGAAACGTTAAACACATGTGATACATGTACAGTGAAGATCTACGTTTTCCTCAACATTAAACTCATTCTTAAAGTTACAATATTGTCTTAACTTGTTAGAATTGGAGGCTGTGACATATCCCGTCGTTTGGATTTTAGAACACAGTTCTCATTTTAACTGTTTGGCCTCAGGAAGTCGACCTTGAGTCTCGTATTCACGGATGAGTGAAGAAAAAACTCCATGTACTGAGTTTGTCGATGTTTCAGCAATTTAAGTTGGATTATAAAGACAAAGACGCGTCGACATGTAGTAAGAAGACGATAATCCGGATTATGCGGATGAGAGCACGCCTAATGAGAAAACATGCCAAGTAAATAGTGTTTTACTTCACAAAGCATATACAGACAGAGCCTCGAGATCGATAAAATACAGATATAATATTTACATAAAAGTATACGAGCCAACCAAACACGGGTTATGAGAGACAATATACAGGTAAATGAAAAATACAATTATACATAAAATCATAATATAAATCGAATCACATAAACCAGGTAAGAAAATATTGTACAAGTAATCGTTATAAATAAGAAACATCCTGCGTGTGAAGTACAATTAAAATGTAATATGTAAAAACATTAAAATTTAAAAAATAAATAAGATTTTATGCATTTATATTTTATTTGAGTTTATAAAAACAAAATTGTTTACAGAAACAATAAAACGGCACGTCAATAAATACACATATAGACATTTGTACATTCAATCATTTGTGAAACTTTTCACACTTTCGACTTCTCCTCCTGAACCGCAGCACCCCAAAGCTTGCACCTTGCACATAGGGGATCAAAGTAAAAGACGAGGACTAAACTAAACTAGAAGGAGGATTTATCCATATTTATTTCCATAAAAGAACTGGATTAGTAAACATTCTAAGATTATAGTATCTAAACATCGTTCCTGAATAAAGAGACAGACATAGAAACTATGGTTTATTAACAGTACATGATAGATTTACAAACTAATCAGGTTAATCAGGATAATCAGGTTTAGCCTCAATAATATACATAACTAGAATGTAGCATCATTAAATAGCAAAAACAACTAATCTTTGCAATCAATGTAGATATGGCGCCACATTACTGAGTGAGAACATGAAATAACCCAATGCTAAAATTAACAATCTATCTTTATTCTTATGTTATCATAATTTTGTACCTATCCACAGTATGATATATATATATATATATATATCTCATCTTGCCGCCCAAACACTTTCTCTGTCAATATTTGGTCTGTTCTAAGCACATTATAAGCTATTTTGTTATAAATGAAATCTCTAGCTATTCCTACTCAATGTGACCAAAAATCACTTACCACACTATTAACGCATTACACAAATAAAACACCCGGCCTTATGAGACACCATAATATGTTGTTTTAAATATTGATATAAAATATAAAAGGTAGTTGAAGGACATTTGGTAAAAGAATGGACTAGGTGTATTAAAGTAGGTAGGTGTAACCTCATTTTTTACATGTTAATATGGCTAGCCAAGGGCTTATATAGCGTACCGCCATAAATAAGTATAAAGCCTGGTCAATCGAGATGCAGAAAGGAAGAATCAACAGAAGAAATCAATTTCCCAAAACTATGTCTTACATCTGACTACAAATTACAGGCAGGGAGAAAGTGTATCTCATCCTACAGCAGAATAAACATAATCTTTGTTCACTAAGCATCTTAGGGCGAGAAAACATACTTAGCTCTTCTTCTTGAGGGAGAAAGCCACAGTGTACAGGCAGGGAGAAAGTGTATCTCATCCTACAGCAGAATAAACATAATCTTTGTTCACTAAGCATCTTAGGGCGAGAAAACATACTTAGCTTAACTTCTTGAGGGAGAAAGCCACAGTGTAATGTTTTAAGTACTTTTGACTTTTTGACTTTTGATTGCAACAGTTATGTTTAAATAAATTGATGGTTGAACCTTATGCATGCATTTTGTACGCTATCCTTACATAGAAATATCATCTTAAAATGTAATTATCAACTAGATTTTATTGGAAGTGAAAAACGGCTACATATATAGATAATACACAATGCGGTGTGTATGCGAATTCTGTATACGAGCATTGATCAAAGAGGAGACTACTTTCATCAGAGTTCACTAACAAACACCTGAATATACATACAGCAACCACGAATACACACCCGTGGTCACTTCAGCTAGTAAACCTAAAGACGGTCATCTCGGGTCATAAAACTGGAGAGTCAATTTGTGTAATACACACAAAACTTGTAAAGTAATTAAAATCTAAATACTGGACATGCATCTGCTAAATCTTTGGTAACATTTATCTTACTTGTAATACTTTTGTTTCAAATCATAAAAATATTAATTTCTAATACTTTCTTGGTTATTGTGGTGGCCCGATAAATGTAATACTTTGTCGACACTAAACTGTAAAGCATATTCTAACAATCTCAAACTAGTTTTTTTTTATTAATTTTATTGGTTCCCAAGATTACATAATATATACAGTCAGGTCAAAGTTGTACATGTACATGTATATCAGTATATCAAATAAAAAAACAAGTTTAGACAAGTTGCATGATCAGGAATAGGTTATAGGAAACATGGTTTTATAATCATGTAAGTACTGGGAGTAGTGGGTTCCATTTAATTTTGAAATCATTTAATTTATTATTTTCAGTTGCAATATGTTTTTGCACAAACACAATTTGTTTAAGGGTTTTTACATATGAAGTGAGATTGGGAGCATATTTTTTTAATATTGCATAAGTAAATATGTCTCTTTGCAGCAATGATGATATGATTTAGTAATCTATTTTGAAACAGAGTACCAAACAATACCAGGTGTTTGGAAATTGTAAATAAGTTAGGATATGCATTGTTAAGCCAAATTTGTAGATCATTCCAAAAGGTCTGCGTCTCCGGACACTCCCAGTATACATGACATACACTCTCATCTATATCATTACAAAAACAGCATAAACTGTTATCCACTTTTTTCATCTTGAGTAATTCTCTCTTTGTATAAATAATACCATGTAGAAATCTAAATTGAAAATCTAAAAGTTTTGTATCTAGTAAGTTCATTTTATAGACTGTAAATATACTTTTCCAGTCAAAATCAGTTTCTGGGAACAGGCGCTGCCATTTTTTACAAATGTCTGGATATTTATTCTTGGTGATGAGTATGTCGTAAAATATCCTACAACCTTTAGATGGTTTTGCTAAATTCATCTGGCATTTGTTAACATGAATGTTCTTAACTGGAACAGGATAGTGATGAAGAGTATGTTTCCAAGAATCTGGTAGTATACACACTAAATAGCTAAGATCTTAAAATGTACCTTTTATACAGTATTTTTCCTTTAAAGGCGCTGTAGCACGTTTTTTGCAAATTTTATTTTTTCAAATTTCTCATTTATAATGATAGTTTATGTCATTTATATTTACTTTAGAGGGTAAAACATCTTATTACATAAACCAATTATCCGTAGTGGTAATAACGGTGTTGTGTTTAAAGCCAAAATTACATGGCGGCCATTTTATTGTGAACACATTTTATTATTTCGAATGACAATAACGATTCCCATGGCTTTACGGAACTATGTATACTCATTTGTAAATTGATTTTCCGAAGATAGAAGGGTGTTTAACTATTGTTGACATTATTTTTCAAATACATTTCATCGACTTATTTGAGCGAAAAAACGTGCTACAGCGCCTTTAAAGATTCTATTGATAGTAACCCAGATTCATCACATATATCTCTGATATACATAATCCCTTTATCTGCCCAATGTTTCAGAAAATGTGCTGAATTCTTGAAATTGTGATTAAACCGCAGGGGTTGGGATATTATTTCATCAATGTTATTTGGGTCAACATAGTGCTGTTTTTGAAAGTGTTTCCATGCTTTCACTACATCATGCCAAAAAGGATTTTCAATCCTCAGAAAAGTTTCAGAGTTAGCACCAAAATTAAAAATATCATCAAAAGGTATTTTGCATGGGTTATTGTTATTGCTTTTTTTCAAATAAAGTATAAAGGTAGATAATTTCAGAGCATCAATAAATCTTGAACTATCAATCATTCTCAATCCTCCTTCTTGATGATTGTTCCTTATAACACTTCTCTTTATCTTATCATTTTTATCATTCCAAATGAAATTTAAAAATATCTTATCAAGTGCAGTAATAAATTCAGCTGGGGGGTTGGGCAGAGAATTGAAAATATGAACAAGTTTGGATATTGCTAGAGTTTTAATTACAGTGATTTTACCAATAAGAGTTAAATGTCTTTTCCTCCAAGATGCTAAGAGTCAATTAATTTTTTCTAGTCTTTTTCTGGTGTTGATTACCCATAAATTATCAAGATCTGGTATGAATTTAATTCCTAATACCTCAAATTCACCAGTTATCCATTCAATGTTAATATCATTACAGATTGTATCATTAGATTTAGCCTTTGCTCCAATCCAAATTGCCTTTGATTTGTCTAAGTTAATTTTCAAGCCTGACCTTTCATAAAAAGTGTTAATTGTCTCAACAGCGGAGTATAAACTCTCTTCAGATCCATCCAAAAATAGATCTGTATCATCATCATATTGATCCAGTTTATATTCATCATCATTGATATCAATACCTTTAATATGTTCATTATTTCTTATCATGCATCCAAGAATCTCAACTACAAAAAGAAAGAGATATGGAGACAGTGGATCACCTTGTCTACATCCCCTTTCATTAGCAAACAAGTCAGAGAGATTGCCATGTTGGATGACACAAGAAGTTGTTTCAAATGTCAGTATATTAATCCATCTTATCATTTCAGGACCAAAGTTTGTAAAACAAGATTAATAAATGTTTAGAGACAGTGTCAAATGCTTTTTCAAAATCAATCAGAATCAACAGCCCGGTAATGTTTTGTTTCTTAGCTTCAAACATTATATCATATAATAATCTTGTGTTTTCGCTAATGGTCCTACCCGGTATAAAACCGGTTTGATTTGAGTGAATAAGTTCGTCTAAGGTGGTCTTTAGTCTATGTGCGATACAGGAGCTGATAATTTAATAAACAGCATTGAGTAATGTTATCGGTCAGCAATTTTTAAGTAATGTTCTGTCTCTATTAGCTTTTGGAATGCATGTGATAACATCTCTTTTCATACTTAAAGACATTGCACTCTTGTTTGATACATCCTTAACAAATCTATAGATCCATACTTTTAATTCTTTCCAAAAGAATTTGAAGAAATCTATAGGGAATCCATCAATACCTGGACTTTTATTGTTGTTCATCTTGTAAACACATTTGCTGAGTTCCTCTAAGCTGATTTCGCTTTCAAGATTATTTCTGAGTGTCTCATTTAGAGTTGGAGTATCAATATCTTTCAAGCAGTCTTCATCCTTGTACTGTTCATGGGAAGTGTATAGGTTTTTATAAAATAGCTTAACTTCATTAAGTATTGATTTGCTGTCTGTTAGTTCTTTGTTATCCTTAGTTTTCAACTTATTAATTGATTTTTTGGAGAAATTTCTATTTTCTAAATGACAGAAATATTTTGAAGGTTGTTCTCCTTCTTCATACCAAAGAATTCGGTTCTGGATTTGTATTCCTTTCATTTCTTCATTTTTTATTTCTTCCAATTCTTTTTTATATTTTGATAATTCAGAAAGTAGTTCTTCATCTATATTTTGAAAATTTCTTCTAATACTATCCTCAAGCTGTTTAATTTTTAGTTCAAGTTCTTCTGTATTTTTGGCTTTTAATTTTTTCAAGTAGGATGAAAAGGATATAGTTTTTCCACGGATTTTCATTAATAAAGTTTCTAGGAACAATGAGTCGGATATTGTAAGATCAATATGGTCACTATTTTCAAAGTCTTCAATTTCAGAAGTTGAGTATTCCTGGATTGCATCATTTAAGATACTTCTGATCAAATTTCCATATTCAGGATTAAGTAGTAAAGAATTATTAAATTTCCAATAGCCATGCACGACCTCTTTCCTGGTTTAAAGTGTTTGAGAAACTTAATGTTACTATTGAATGATCGCTTTTATAGCCTGGCAAAATGTCTGAATCCAAACAAATATCAAAGATATCTTCAGATACAATAAAGAAATCAAGTCTAGCTTGTTGTCTTGGATTTTCTTTTCAAACTAGTTATTTATTAACTATTTTGAAATATATATCTAATATATCTAATATTACTTTACTGTTTCGAATACATGTTTATGTTTATGAACAGCATATTCGAGGAACTGCATAATCAATATTTACTGTATATAGCTATCATGTGTGTGTATAAGGTTTTGATTCATGCGTGTCAGTTCATTTATTCATTCTCTCTGTCCGTTATCTTTGAAATATTAGGATATTATATATTTCATTACACGAATCAAATGATAATTAATTATTCACGTAAAAACAAAGAATCTGGAAATTAAGCAGTTTACTTACAAAATTATTATAATATACATCGTTATATACAAGTTCTCCGTGTGGACCCTCAAAACTGTCGGGAATGCTAGGAAAATGCTTTTAGTTTTTGATTAAATTCGTTGCAAAGCGGATATTATCTTGTGAAAATATCTACTCAAAACGTGTAGAAAAGCGAGAAAAGGACTGCCAGTAATATTTTCGAAAGAAATCAGAAACAATTTTTAATTACATGCACATAAGTTCATAGAAGAAACATGCGGCACTACAAAAGGCGAATGTGAGATGTCTAAACTACATCATCTATCCTATGTAGATAAATTAAATATAAATTTATAAACAGTTTCACTCAACACAAACGCTTATTCACTGCAGTCAATAATCTAACAATAAGAGGGTCATTAAAAGTCTAAGTTGGAGAAAAATATCAAATATTCGAATCATTAATCACACTCTAATTGGATATTCTAATATTAGTGACAGGGTGTTAAGCTACAATTTCAATCTCGAACTCAGAATGTAAACCACTTCATTTAGTACGTTATTGATTAAACGTAATTATTTATACTTACATGTTGACTAGACCTTCTGTGCCTACCTCCTCTCTAGGTATGCAATTTCAACGTTAACAACGTGGAGTAGGGGATGCGTAAAATCCCTCTCCCAAGGGGGGTAAGTCGGCAAGGTCTCGTGACGTCAGCACCGGAAATCTCCTCTCTCCGAACAGGCCCAAAAAAGCAAGACAGACCAAGCGGGGAGGATGGGCGGGCCTAGCGCGTAGGTCTAGTCAACAGGTAAGTATAAATAATTACGTTTAATCAAAAACGTACTATTATTTAAATACCTATCTGTTGACTAGACCTACTATGCCTAGAATCCCACTGCACAGAGGCGGGTCAGTAGATATGTGGTAGAGACGAGACCAGCAACAAGCCCTGAGTGTAAGCTAACCTACGAGTCCTCCACCTTGTGGTGAGGACATGTAACAGCCCGGGAGACACCATCTCTACCGCTAAGCGGATCGAAGAGACAACCCAGCCACTCAACTTCTGATTAACACACTGGTTAAAAGCGAAGTATAAGAAACAAACCAACAGACAAAGAGCAAACGATGCGAACCGAAGTTTATTTCAAGGAGCATCGTAAGACAAGCGGGAACAACCTCCTAAGAGGACTGTCCCCTTCTTGGTCTGATTTGGGGGACCACCCCCGTCTGAGCGAACACCTGTGGACCCAGCCTAAAGATGCCTTCGAGATCTGCTGTGGAGACATCTCGTAAGTAATGATTCGCTTACCACTTTGGAGGGATGGCCGGCGGCGGAAAAGCATAGGCAATCATCCCCTCCCACCCTCACCAGAGCGCCAAGATTTCTTGGCACCTGGAATGTGGACTGCTCGAATGTCAAGGTCCACATCGTCCACCAGCTCGAAGAGCCGGAGCGACACTGAGCAGAGACTCGACTCTGTTGGACCCCTGCTTGTTTATCGACGAAGCAGCGGCTGAACTGTCCGTGTGGACTAGTAGGCACTGGCCTCGTAAGGGGACCTGCCAGTGTTGAATGGCTAGACGGCATGTGTCAGACTCGAGGACGTTGATGTGTGAATTCTGCTCTGACTGAGACCAGACTCCCGCCACCTACTCGTGACCCATACGAACAGGTGAGCTGAGGGAGGACGAGGCCGAAGTGGAACCCCGGAGAAAACACTCTCGTCCACCCGCCCCCCAAGGTAGGTAGCGATGCAGATCTGGGGTCAGAGCTATGGCGTGAGGACAAAGATTCTCCCTGATGCGGGGGTTCAGGAACACCTGTAATGGGCGGAGGAATAACCTCCCACTGCGTGTCTGGTCCTGAGCTGACGTTAGCAACCCCAACACTCTTTGCCACTGACGTAGGGAGAGCAACGCATCGAGGGCGCGATCTTTCAACTGATCGTAATGAGCCATCCGCTCCCTCGAGACGAACCCGGAACAGCTGAGTGTCTAGGATAGCCCCTTAGAACTTCAGACGAGTCGCCAAGACCAAGTCCGACTGGGATTGGGGTGCGGCTCTCCGTCCTGTGACAACAAACCGGGCCAACATGGCAATAGTATTGGAGGCTGTACTAGGAGGACTGGGAGCAGTCTGAATTAGTGGGAAGACTTTACCCCTAGAATGGAAAAGCTCAGAACAACTAGGACTTAACTTTGAATAATAATGTATGTGTAAAACATTCAAATGTTTTTCTTTAAATAAAGATTTGATCCCAAATAACACTTACTTTTATTTATTTAGAACAAAATATAGCAAAAGTAATTTCTGTTTGCCTTTCAAACTTGTTTTTCGCCTTTCGCCTTTGAATGATGAAAAGCAATTTTTTTCGCTTTTCGTTATTCGTCATTCGTCATTCGCCTTTCGCCATTCAAACTCAATACTCTCTTAGGTAAATGAGATCAATTCCATATATATTTCTCTAAGCTTTTTACCAGTTTGATGCCAAATTATTAAATATTCTAATCAAATATTTTATTTTATCACCAATTAAAGACCCAGGATTTGCTCTGGGAGCAGTCTGAATTAGTGGGAAGACTTGACCCCTAGAATGGAAAAGCTCAGAACAACTAGGACTTAACTTTGAATAATAATGTATGTGTAAAACATTTAAATATTTTTCTTTAAATAAAGATTTGATCCCAAATAACACTTACTTTTATTTATTTAGAACAAAAAATAGCAAAAGTAATTTCTGTTTGCCTTTCAAACTTGTTTTTCGCCTTTTGCCTTTGAATGACGAATAGCAAATTTTTTCGCTTTTCGTTATTCGTCATTTGTCATTCGCCATTCGCCATTCAAACTCATTATGCTTTTAGGTAAATGAGGAAAGCTCCATACATTTCTCTAAGCTTTTATCGAATACATTTCTCTAAGCTTTCATGACTAATAAATAAATATTTTAAGATACTATTTCATTTTATCACCAGTTATAACCTAGGGATTTGCTCTGGGAGCAATCTGAATTAGTGGGAAGACTTTCCCCCTAGAAAGGACAAACACAGAACAAATAGGACACACCTTTGGAATGAAAATGTGTGTGCAAACCTATTAATTATTTTCTATAAATCACTCTTTGATCCCAAATAAGTCTTAGTTTTAATAATTAAGAAAATAAAATAGCAAAAGTTATTTCTGTTTGCTTTTCAAACTTTTTTTCCGCCTTTCCCCTTTGAATGACAAATAGCAATTTTTTTCGCTTTTCGTTATACGTCATTCGCTATTCGCCATTAAAACTCATTATTCTCTTAGGCAAATGAAGAAAGTTCCATACATTTCTCTCAGATTTTTACCAGTTTCATGCCTAATAATTAAATATTTTAAGATAATATTTTATTTTATCACCAGTTATAACCTGAGGATTTGCTCTGGGAGCAATCTGAATTAGTCGGAAGACTTCCCCCCTACAATGGAAAAACTCAAAACAAATAGGACATAACTTTGGAATGAAAATGTGTGTGCAAAACCTTTAAATATTTTCTATAAATCACACTTTGATACCAAATAACACTTACTTTTAATTATTGAGAAAATAAAATAGCAAAAGTTATCTCTGTTTGTAAGATTTAAGAAGTCCTGAGGTATTTAAAGAAATTAAATCTTGTTGTCATGGAATTGTTTCTACGCCGTACATTTTCACTAAATTAAGCTCTTTCATAACATCTACAAGATCAAGTGATTTAATCTTATCAAAACCATATTTCTTGCCTAGGGATTGTAATATCTTTATATTTTTATATTTTATATTTCATCTATAGCTATGGATTCATTGTCATAATAACAAATGCTTTCAAATAAAATAGAATCATCAGTGTTTGTTTGTAAGTGTACATCTTTCCCCCCGAATGGTTATATCAGCAATTATATAATTTCATCCGTCATCTTCGTTTGTTATATGTATATTTAGATCAATATTACTGTTAAAAAGTATAGTCATTCCACTTGAGTTAGATCTACATGGTGCAATTATACTTTGCAAACCCAATTAATTTTTCATTAAGTCTATATATTCCTTTCCTATATGAATGTCTTCTAAAGACTATAGAATATTAGCTAATCCTCTACAATTAACTGTAGCCATTTTAATTTGTTGTTTTATAATGACACAGCTTTGGCTGATGTCATATCTAAAGTGAGACAAATATTGCCGTTCACAGTATATTGCTGATTCAGTTGTAGAAAGTTCTTGTATTACAAGCACATGCATATCATATGAGATACTTTATATCAGCTGTAAAATCCATGTGGGAATAGTTTTTTTTTAAAATGTAAAAGAAAGAAAAACAGAAATATAGTCACAAGTGACGACAAAAGGATCCAGCGCATAAATGAATCAAATACAATGAAGCTAACCATCTTTTTATTGTAATTGCGCATCTTTTGAAGAAAGCTGAAAGTCTCTAACATGTATGTAGCATTATTGAGACCCAAATTTTCAATGTCAAAATGGCTTATTTGTAAACAAAATCAAAATTGCGGCACTTGACCTCGCCATGATTTACTTTATTGCTTATATCGTTATTGCAAAAATTCTAAATTCTATCTACATTTTGATTTGTTTTGCCATGTTAAAAATGGACATTTAGATTCGAACTGGACCTTAATGATTGGACCAAAAAATTCATACTGTGGGCTCTCGTAGTGGCTGAAACCAGGTGAAAAAAATAACAAGAGAATAACAAAAAGTCGACTTTTACACAGTCTATAGCTGGAGGTGCGTGGCCTCGATGGAAAAATAACATATTAATGGACCCCTACATTAAGTATGTTTCTCATGATTAAGATAACGGTTAATATTTTCATACTCTGGACTGTGTAGCATAGAAAACATTGTTCTGTAATGTTCGCTTAAGTAGATCTAATTATCATTTAGATTGCATACATAATTAATGCGTTATGTACTTCTGAATATTCAGGAAAATACTTTAACATGCTTATTTTCGGACCCTTAGATTACGTTTGCGGTGTTTGAAGCTTAACTATACATTTTGTTTTACTCTACTTCAAAATTAGCTATTAAACATAACGGTATCTTCGAGAATTCACATTTTGGTGAAGGTTTATGAAATTATCTTATTTAGTCTTTGAGCTTTTGAGGTTTGAAGTTTGCACTTTGGGCAATTTTTTCCAGATTTCTAGTACTAACTGGGGAAACAGTATTGCGAAATAGAGCCCGTATTTCAGAGGAGGAAATTGTCAAAGGAGCAGGGAGCAGGATATTTTCAATAGTGCGAAAAACAAATATGGCGGCGAAACCACGTGACCTACGCATTTGTCATGATTTACTTTTGTGTTCGCTGTGTCATTGCTTATCTTTTAACAAAAAAACAAGTCTCTAGCTGCATTTTGAAAAAAATTCCAATGTTAAAAAAAAATGTAGATTCGGACTGATCCTTTAATGGGCGGGCAAAGTTTGGTTGCATTATCTGCATTCCTTCTGGTTGAATTGCTGGGTAAAACATTCGGTGGAATAATAATAACTCTTCACAATAACAATAAGAATTCAGCGCTGTAGCGTTGAATCCTTAATAATCAATACAACAAAAAGGAGACATTGTGTTTTTTTATCCACCCAAAATAATATCTATACATTTGTAAATATATAGTCATCTGTAAACAGAAAGTGAAAAGAGTAGGATAATCACCAAAAAATCATGTCCATGTCCATCATGTATCTGAATTGAAAGAAGGAACTTCTACATTAATAACCTAATACAAGATACAGGTTTGTAACAGATAATATCTTTTGTATTTTAATTCCATTTAATCTTTACCCTTTTTATGATTCATTGAGATTGTTAACTATAAACTACTATATAGCTACTTTACATAACTATAATAGTTGTCTATGGAATTGTGGAACTGTTTGTTTAATAGTGTTAATTTTTAGTAGTGTAGTCTTTTGAAAATAAAAACAGAAAACATGAACATAAAAAGAGAGTTCATTTTTCTTGAAGGCGCTGTAGCACGTATTTGGCATATTTTGTTTTCTCAAATTTGCTATTCATTATTAAAGGTACATCCATTGTGTTGTTGGGGGTCACATATTCCAAACGTTATAAATGGTGTTAATTTATCGAGATGTACCGACTCTTACCGAAAACTAGCATTTTGATTATAGTCGACTTAGTATATTGACGATAGGAAGGTAAAAGTAGTTGTTTCTGATCGAAAACCGGACAATGCATCGCGATTGACGCTCGCCAATGAGTCAAACGTAATTTTGGAATCTTATTTATAACACACACAATGATAAATTTGGATTGATCATGTTCTTAAGGTCATATAACTACTGTGCATGTAAATGGAACGTGCATTTTCACTGTCTGCACATGCATAATGATGTTTTAATCCATTTTAATAGGACACTAGTAATTATGATATATTTGGCGATTTAGGATGAATATGCAAGCTGAGGTAATTTATTTGCACTTTAAACAGCACATATGGTGAGTCCGAACGCATTAAAGCATATATAACAATTTATGCAACACAATGGATGCACCTTTAACGTATATACAATATATTGTTCTTTTAGGGGGTACAATATCTCGCTACTTGACCTGATAAGCCGTATCCATAGAAAACGTTTATCCGTATTGAAAGAAAATGGTGTGACGTATAAAGCGACAGTGGCGTGGGACTCTTCAGTGGGAGAGGTAGATTTGTAGATCTCTTGCGAATTTGAGAGTTTAGACAGCAAAATGGTTGACCATTCTATCATGGTACCATTTTTAAAACTCTACTCTAAGTGTTTGAATATCGCTACATCAGTCAGATCGGCCATTTTAATGTGAACACCTTAAACTGTCTCTCGAAGGGAAATTGATTCGCATGGTTAACCTAACAATGTACATTCGTTTTTATTGATTCATGAGCATTATTTAACCATTGGTAATACTTATTTACCTTTTCATGAGATAACTTTATTTCAGTAAAAAAATGTGCTATAGCGCCTGTAAATCTCCATTTTATGGCAATATGTTGCCCTTGCTGTGTGGACAATACTAATACAGTATTTGCAAAGGGCAAATGTTGGTTTGTCTATTTCTATGTACAGGTTTGTACTATATGAGTGCAAAGCATGTATGTATCAGAGACGTGTCCCCTATTGGAGCATCACATTAAATAGTATTACCAAGTTCAACTACAGGTTTAGAATCAATAACCACATCAAATAAAACGTCGGGGTATCAAGAGTATCATCAGGGTTACCTACGTAAGAACCTAGATGTAATAGTTTCTCAGAAAGCTCGTCCCAATTGGAATATCACACGATTTACTCTTACTTAGTTCAATTTCAGATTCAAGGGTCAAACTCTGCAAAAGCTTAACTGTAACATTTGGTACTGTCTTTCGAACTCGATCATGATAATCATTGCTAAATCATCATCAACCTTGATGTTATAGTTTCCGAAAACTTATTGTCAAAATTGGAGTGTTTATTCGTACAAAGTCCATTCTGGTGTAAGGGTAATGACTCTAAAATTAGAATAACTGGAACTTTCTTTTAAACTCAAACAAAAGTATTGTCAGCTATACCCACAACCATCATTTCATTTACCTAGGTGAAATAGTTTCACAGAAAGGTTGTGCCCATTGATAATTTTAAACAGTTACTATAAAGTCCCAAAATTTACGTTTTCATGAAAGCGACAAAATATGTTTTTCCAAGAAAACTGCAAACTGGCCGTACGTTATAGGACGGACATGGCTTACAATTGTACAAAGTTTGGTTAATGCACACCTCAGTTATTTTTGGATGTACCGGACAGAAGGACGGATGGACGGATGGACGGACGAACAGAAGGACTACTTTATACCCCAAGCCAATTCGTAGCGTAGGTAAAATAATTAATGATACATGTATTTCATTTGATGTAGCTAAAGAGTAATTGACTGGGTCTAGAAAATCTTTAGGACTTCCTTTTCTTTGTACCACTAAAACGTTTCACTTAAGCATATGTAGGCAAATAACCTGAACTGTGCACATGAACTCAGATGTAAAAAAGACACAGATGTTTCCATATGATTCAAATTTTAGGAACTTATTTCTTTGGTAGTTCGGCTTCATTATCAATGTATGTAAAGTTTTCCCATTTAGCCTTCAGAGAGAATGACTACATTGTCTATGACGTCACATTATTTTTGAGTTACAATGCTGAACATGTTCATTGAACTATCCCCAATGTATAATATCCTTATAATGCTCAGCACATTGCACGAAAGAAACAACTCCCATCGTTTAATGTCATTTCGTGTAACACTTCGGGGAATATATCACTGACCTACCGGGTGATCGCCGGACGCAAAACAAACCTAGTTACTTAATAATACTATCTGACATTTGACATTGACTATGTAAACTCAATTTGAATCTACAATCCCAAGTGTAAGCCATACAATTTGCATAAACATGTGTATGATATACAGGAACTATTTCAAAGATTGTTTACACAATATTACCACTCAATCTGACTGCTCATAGAGACAACGCGTCTGCAGTTTGTGGTTCATAAGAACTATAGGGAGTATACATTAATGATGCATTCATTGTGTTTCTTTGGCTTTAAAGGTACATCCATTGTGTTGTTATTGGTCACATATGCCAAACATTATAAATTATGTTAATCTTTTGAGAAGAACTAACTGTTACCAAAAATTGCCATGTTGATGATAGTTGACTCAGTAAACATACAATATAAAGGTAAAAGTGTCGATTTCTGATCGAAAATCGGACAATGCACCGCTTGTAGCGCGCGTCAATTAGTCAAACGTAAATTTGGAGAAATATTTTTTATACCAGACAAACAGGCAACTTTTGGTTGATAAAGTTAAAGAGGTGTTATAACTACTGTGCATGAAAATGGCATGTGTACAGTGATGGTTTCTGGACATGTATAAGGATGTTACTCAATTTGAATTATTAGGCATGAAACTGGTAAAAAGCTTAGAGAAATGTATGGAACTCTTCATTTAGCTAAGAGCATAATGAGTTTGAATGGCGAATGACGAATGACGAATGACGAATGACGAAAAGCGAAAATAATTGCTATTCGTCATTCAAAGGCAAAAGGCAAAAAAAAAGTTTGAAAGGCAAACAGAGATAACTTTTGCTATTTTATATTCTCAATAATTAAAACTAAGTGTTATTTGGGATCAAAGTGTGATTTATAGAACAAATTTAAATGTTTTGATCACACAT
The DNA here is from genome assembly GCA_936450465.1 of Gibbula magus. NCBI lineage: Eukaryota > Metazoa > Mollusca > Gastropoda > Trochida > Trochidae > Gibbula > Gibbula magus. The sequence goes on from OW388295.1 coordinate 70,761,861, forward strand.
TTTGATTCAAAGTTAGGTCCTCTTTGTTCTGAGTTTGTCCATTCTAGGGAGAAAATCTTCCCACTAATTCAGATTGCTCCCAGAGCAAATCCCCAGGTTATAATTGGTGATAAAATGAAATACTATCTTAAAATATTTAATAATTGGGCATGAAACTGGTAAAAAGCTTAGAGAAATGTATGGAACTTTCCTCATTTACCTAAGAGCATAATGAGTTTGAATGGCAAATGGCAAATGACGAATAACGAAAAGTGACAAAAAACAGAAATTACTTTTGCTATTTTTTGTTCTAATAAAATAAAAGTAAGTGTTATTTGGGATCAAATCTTTATTTAAAGAAAAATATTTAAATGTTTTACACATACATTATTATTCAAAGTTAAGTCCTAGTTGTTCTGAGCTTTTCCATTCTAGGGGGAAAGTCTTCCCACTAATTCAGACTGCTCCCAGAGCAAATCCTGGGTCTTTAATTGGTGATAAAATAAAATATTTGATAAAAATTTTAAATAATTTGGCATCAAACTGGTAAAAAGCTTAGAGAAATATATATGGAATTGATCTCATTTACCTAAGAGTGTATTGAGTTTGAATGGCGAAAGGCGAATGACGAATAACGAAAAGCGAAAAAAATTGTTATTCGTCATTCAAATGCGAAAGGCAAAAAAAAAGTTTGAAAGGCAAACAGAAATTACTTTTGCTATTTTTTGTTCTAAATAAATAAAAGTAAGTGTTATTTGGGATCAAATCTTTATTTAAAGAAAAACATTTAAATGTTTTACACATACATTATTATTCAAAGTTAAGTCCTAGTTGTTCTGAGCTTTTCCATTCTAGGGGGAAAGTCTTCCCACTAATTCAGACTGCTCCCAGCAAATCCTGGGTCTTTAATTGGTGATAAAATAAAATATTTGATAAAAATATTTAATAATTTGGCATCAAACTGGTAAAAAGCTTAGAGATATATATATGGAATTGATCTCATTTACCTAAGAGTGTATTGAGTTTGAATGGCAAAAGTCGAATGACGAATGACGAATAACGAAAAGCGAAAAAATTTGCTATTCGTCATTCAAAGGCGAAAGGCAAAAGGCGAAAACAAAATTTTGAAAGGCAAACAGAAATTACTTTTGCTATTTTTGGTTCTAAATAAATAAAAGTAAGTGTTATTTGGGATCAAATCTTTATTTAAAGAAAAATATTTAAATGTTTTACACCTACATTATTATTCAAAGTTAAGTCCTAGTTGTTCTGAGCTTTTCCATTCTAGGGGTAAAGTCTTCCCACTAATTCAGACTGCTCCCAGAGCAAATCCTGGGTCTTTAATTGGTGATAAAATAAAATATTTGATTAAAATATTTAATAATTTGGCATCAAACTGGTAAAAAGCTTAGAGAAATATATATGGAATTGATCTCATTTACCTAAGAGAGTATTGAGTTTGAATGGCGAAAGGCGAATGACGAATGACGAATAACGAAAAGCAAAAAATTTTGCTATTCGTCATTCAAAGGCGAAAGGCGAAAAAAAAAGTTTGAAAGGCAAACAGAAATTACTTTTGCTATTTTTTGTTCTAAATAAATGAAAGTAAATGTCATTTGTAATCAAATCTTTATTTAAAGAACAATATTTAAATGTTTTACACATACATTATTATTCAAAGTGAAGTCCTAGTTGTTCTGAGCTTTTCCGTTTTAGGGGGTAAGTCTTCCCACTAATTCAGATTGCTCCCATAGCAAATCGTGGGGCTTTAATTGGTGATAAAATAAAATATTTGATTAAAATATTTAATAATTTGGCATCAAACTGGTAAAAAGCTTTCAGAAATATATGGAGCTGATCTCATTTACCTAAGAGAGTAATGATTTTGAATGGCGAATGACCAAAAGGGAAAAACGAAAAATGAAAATCAAAAAGCAAAAACATTTGCTATTATTGTGAAAGATGAATAGGAAATAAATTATCTTTTCGACATTCATTTTTCACCACAGTACGAAAGACAAATAAATTTGCTTTTCGTCATTCATTTATCACATTGGTATGAAAGACGAACAGCAAATAAATTTGCTTTTCGTCATTCATTTCACACTTCAGTACGAAAGACGAATAGCAAATAAATTTGTTTTTCGTCATTCAAATATGTGAACAAAATGAAAGACGAATAGCAAATAAATGTGCTATTCGTCATTCGAATGACGAATGACGAATAGCAAATAACAGTCTAAATTCTGGTTGCCGACTCAATAGATGGAACACATATAATGATGATTGAACACATGCTGAAAGTAAGTGAATCCTATCGAATGCAAATGGGGAACGCATAATCTCAGTGACAAACTTCCTCTTTTGCCCTCAAAGCCACCCCCGAGACAATATACACTTGCAATTGATTATTACGACGATTTTAATTAATTTTAACACTACCGCAATTAGAGGGGCGATTCATCCGTCCGTCCGTCCGTAGGTCTGTCCGTCCGTCCTTCCGTCCGGTCAATTTTCTCAAAAACCGTCAAATGTACATCAACCAAACTTTGTACAGTTGTTAACCATGTTCTTCCGATCGCGCACAGACAATTTTCAATTTTCTGAGATTTAATTATTTTTTGTTTCCATGGAAATGTAACTTTTTGGACTTAGTTTTATTGTGTTCAATGAGGACGAGTTTTCTCGGATACTGTTCAACCTAGGTGAATGAAATTTTGGTTGTGAGTACTCATGACCATACTACTTATCGAGTTCGAAAACCAGTTCCGAAATATTATTTTTTACTGAGTTATGGTCCTTGAATCTGAAATTGAACTTTGTACCAAAAGAACTGTGATGCTCCAATGGGGACAGGTTTTCTCGGAAACTATTACATCTTGGTGAATGAAATTTAATATGGAGGTAGTCCAGATGATACTCTTCATCGAGTTCGAAAACCACTTCCGAAATATAATTTGTTACGGAGTTATGGCCATTGAATCCGAAATTGAACTTTGTACCAAAAGAGCTGTGATGCTCCATTGGGGACAAGTTTTCTCGGAAACTATTACATCTTGGTGAATGAAATTTAATATGGAGGTAGTCCAGATAATACTCTTCATCGAGTTCGAAAACCACTTCCGAAATATAATTTGTTACGGAGTTATGGCCCTTGAATCCGAAATTGAACTTGGTACCAAAAGAGCTGTGATGCTCCATTGGGGACAAGTTTTCTCGGCAACTATAACTATTACATCTAGGTGAATGAAATGTTACATGTAGGTAGTCCATATGATACTCTTCATCGAGTTCACAGTCCAGTTCCGAAATATTATTTTTACGGAGTTATGAAGCCCTTGAATCTGTAATTGAACTTGGTACAACTTACTGGTGTGATGCTCTAATGGGAAAAATTAAGTTACCTGAAAAATATTACATCTGGGTGAATGAAATTTTGTAATAACAGTCAGTTCCTAAAATTATTTTGGACAATATGATGATGTTTGAAGCTGTTTTTTAAACATAGTAACCTTCACATCTCTAATTCTCGATGGACGGATAGCGGATGGCGGGGGTATGTGAGCCATGCTCACTTTTTTCTTTGTTTTGAAAATGCTCACTGAGGCGGGACTGTGATAAACGACAGACAGTATATTAATTAATGATGATTATCACTGCCTCTAAATGAATTTATGAGGTGTATTACATCGCCAAAAAGACATGTTTATGCAATAATTGTGTAATTGTCATCTGCGGAATTACTTAGTTTGATATCTAAACATTCGATATATGGAAAATTTAAGTTGGCTTATTGAAGATTTCTTTGTGAAATTAACAATCAAAATGTTGCGAAATTACGTTGAATTATGACTATCGCTGATAATTGTCAAATTGACATCCCATTTTAATGAATCCGATTTTGACCATATATCATTGCATCTATCCTTTAAATGGTTTTAGATTTGTTTTGTTTTTTAAATTTATTTCTCTTTGTGGTACATGTATATGCACATTACATATACAAATTAGTTTACAGCGAAAAGCATACAAACACTTTGGCAGAAGCTGGTAAGATAGATGAGTATAACAATTTACTCATCATCATTTGCTCTAATCAAGCTTCAGATTTGATATCAATTTTGAGATTTTTCAGTTTAAGTGGAACAAAGGAATATCAACATGTATTTGTTTAAAATTAATATTTAAATAGCAACTGACAGACTTTTAGAGGGAAACTCAAACAAAACCATTAATACTTTAAAGGCATAACATGTTTGAATGAAGCATCAGGTCATTAATATACAATGCATCCTGTCTACTTTACCACACACTCAAACATTCAGGCCTGAAGAGCTAAAAATCGGAATATGTTTATTAATTACCATCAGTGTTAAATTTTTGCTAAACTACGCTTACACGGTGATATTAATAAACTAATTAGGTGTACACATCTATAATAATCTACAATAAGTATTTTTCAAATTTGATAAATATTAGCAAAACCATTCAAGTCTTAAAGGGAAGATTTTGTAAGCTCCATTAACTAATTCGAATGTAAGCTAAGCTCCATACACTAAAGGCGTCCATCCTATTAGCATCACACTACTGATTCATGATATTACATTGATATTCCCGGTTATGAAAAATCTATTCAATTGTTTAACTGTTAAGGGAAATAGATGTAGACAACTGCGATGTCCTCAACGGTCATGAAAATGTATTTTACTACTATGCAATGTTATAATGACATGGGCCGGTGGCCACATTCCTCTCATTATGTGAGCAGAATGAATCCATTCATTTGGAAAGAGACGATTGTGTAACCTCCAATACGTATTCGAGTGTACACTGAGCTCCATACACTGACGACGTACATCCTATTACCATCAAACTAATTATTCATGGCGATGTTAGGAGTTTACACTTTTAATAAATTTGCCCAAAACGTGTCTTTTCATGAATCGAACTTTTAGAACCTTTATTAATGTGGCATATTTTAATACACAATGTCACACAAATATTCTACTGTGATAGAGCCTAATAGTATCAATTTGATGTGCACAATGTAACTCAGTAAAACAAGATTATATAGTTTATTTTGATTATGATAGATTATTTTATTATTTCCTTAGTGAATGGCTTAATAATATACAAGTGTTGTTTCAATAGATTTCCAAACTTGTATCTTACGTTATGTTGATGGATATATGCCATTAATAATCAAACTAATCAAAATAATGTACTCGCATGGTCCAACAGAACCATGTACATTCGTTTTTGAACTCTCTTTATCGAGGAGTTTTATCTAGCCATTGGCAACATTTACTAACCTTTTCGTGAGATTACTTTATTTCAGTAAGAATGTCGACCTATAGCAAATGTAATGGTAAAAGAGAGTTTCATTACTTGTAAATACCCGATTGATTAACATACATGCTGTAATTATGAAAAGGAATGTCTGTAAGGAAACTGTTTTGGCCCGAATTGATGTAGCTATGATTTATTCACATTTTCGGTGTCTAAACTCTATGTAGAATTCGTGGGAATCATTGATATAGCTCTAAAGTGAATTATCTTATTAGTATTATTAGTGAACAAATTGTGTGTTCAAAGTTAAGAAATAAAAGACAATTCCAACAAAGAAGAATCTCCTCTGCCATTATCTTTGGTTTCATTTTCTTTAAAAAGGTGATTTTTATTAAAATCAGTATGTTATCAAGTTATTTAAAGTATTAAATTTTATCAACATTTTAATAAAAGTCTATTTCCCCTTTTTGAAGTTATATTTTGGACACATTTGGATTGATCCTTTGTACCATCATTGTATTTCGAAGTCTGTATATTTTGCAATGCTCTTTTGTCTTAATAAGTAAATTCATTTAGTATCAAATTCAATTGTTCTAATCAAAATAAATTTTATTTATTATCACCAAATTCGTCAAAGACATTTTTTATCAAAGTAATTTTTAAACCAAAGTTTCTTCTTTCATCAATGTCAGTTTTTCAGCCGATTACTTTTTCATCAAAATCAATCTTTTACCAAAGTCATTAGTGTCATCAAATATATTCTGTCATCATTGTAATTTTTGGCATCAAAGTCGTTTCTCCTCAAGGTTTTTTTTATTTTTATTTAAGTCAATTTTTTTCATTTAAGTCATTTTTAATCAAAGTAATTTTTTTCACTTAAGTCATTTTTGTCATTTCTTTATCAAAGTCTTTATTTTGTATTATAGTCAGTTTTTTCATCAAAGTCCTAAACTCACGGGCAAAAGAAACACTACCAGGTATATTAATCTAGATTGAAGAATAAATAAAGAAGTCAGATTAAAAAAACGAAATATTTATTCAAAAAGAACATGTGCCGATATCATATTAATAAAAAATGCAACCAATCAGCTTCCGGTATCAACATCACAGTCTCCGATATTCGTCAGGGGGTCAAAAAGTCAAAGTTTACGGTTATGACTGATCCAGGTGAAGGGAAATCCAGGCTCAATGTAACGAAAATAGTTCACACTAATAACGTGTATGGCCTCCCCTTGCCATGATACAGTGACCCTCCGACGCATGGAGAAAATCAAATGCCTGACGTCATTACGTGGACTGCGCTGCCATTCTTCTTGGAGAGCTTGGAGAAGTTGCAGGCGGTTATGTGGAGGTGGTCGTCGTTGGTGAATACGACGATCCATAGCGTCCCAAAGATGTTCGATCAGGCGAGCATGCTGGCTACGGCAAAAAGTTGATGTTGTTGTTAGCAAGAAAGTGTTGAGTAAGTCGAGCTGTGTGTGGTCTGGCATTGTCTTGTTGAAAGATCACACCTTGTGCCTGTTGTCGAATAAAGGGACAGACGACGGGACGGAGAATGTCATCGACATAACGCTGAGCAGTTAGATTTCCATTTACGATAACCAGCGGCATCTTCTCCTCACCAAGTATGACTCCCCAAACCATGACACTTCCTCCCCCGTAGGGCACCACTTCCTGAACGCAACATGCAGCTATTCTCTCTCCCCGACGGCGATAAATACGTACTCTTCCATCTGCTTTGAAGAGACAGAAAAGACTTTCGTCAGAGAAAAGCACCCTCTGCCACTGACGTCGCTGCCAACGTAACACTGTCCTTGCCCATCTCAGTCTTCGTTGGCGATGTTCGGCTGTCAACCGCTGTCTCCGGAACGGTCTGTATGTGTGTGGGTGCCTCCCATTTCAATCATCCCGATTGCTCGCTCACGTTCTTGTAAAGTTAATTTGCCATTCTTCAAATGTTTTTTTACAAAGTGGGTGTCTAAAAACCAATTCGCATTGGTTTTATACCCGTAGGGCATGGGTCTTGTTTGCTTTGCATGAAAAAGGCGAAATCCACAATTTGTGAAAATTTGGGAAAAGCATGCGTTTGATACCACAGTTCAATATGAAACAATCATTGTTGTGTTTGGGCGATGTGTTTTCATGTGGTTGAGTTTGAATCTGAGTTTGATTTTTTTCGTAATTTCAAATCTAAAGTGGTAGTGTTTCTTTTGCCCGTGAGTTTATGTTTCATCAAAGTCATTTTTTATTAATCAAAGTCATTTTTCAATTAAAAAGTCTTGTTTGTAATCAATGTCATATTTTTTCATCAAAGTCCGTTTTTATCATCAAAGTCACTTTTTTCATCAAAGTGCGTTTTTATCATCAAAGTCACTTTTTTCATCAAAGTCACTTTTTCATCAAAGTCATTTTGACATCAAAGTCATTTTTTTCATCAAAGTCTTATTTTTTTATCATAGAAAGTTTTTTCATTCAAATGAGTTTTTTCATTCAAATCAGTTTTTTTCATTCAAATCAGTTTTTTCATCAAAGTTTTTTTTATCAAAGAATATTTTTAGCAAATTATTTTTTTTTATCAAATTATTTCTTTTATCAAATTTTTTTTTTTATCAAATTTTTTTTTTTTATCAAATTATTTTTTTTTATCAACGTAATTTTTTTTTATCAATATTTTTTTTTTATCAAAGCGATGTTTTCTTCAAAGATATTTTTTTTATCAAAGCCATTTTTTCTTCCAAGTCATTTTTTCATTAAAATCATTTCTTTCATCAAAGTCCTATTTGTGATTAGTGTCTAATTTTCTTATCAAAGTCACGTGCACTTTTTTCATCAAAGTCTGTTTTTTCAACAAAGTCATTTTTTCTCCAAGGTCATTTTTTCATCTAAATCATTTTGTCATCAACATTTTATTTTATTTATCAAAGAAAGGTTTTCGTTCAAATCAGTTTTTTTATTCAAATCAGTTTTTTCATCAAAGTATTTTTTTTCAAAGTATTTTTTTTATCAAAGTGATTTTTCTTCAAAGTTATTTTTCTTCAAAGTCATTTCTTTCATCAAAGTCCTATTTGTAATCAGTGTCTTATTTTCTTTATCAAAGTCACTCTTTCATCAAAGTAATTTTTTCTCTAAAGTAATTTTTTCATCTAAATCGTTTTGTCATCAAAGTCTTATTTTATTTATCAAAGAAAGTTTTTCGTTCAAATCATTTTTTTCATCAAAGTCATTTCCTTATCAAAGTAAGTTTCTTTATCAAAGTCCGTTTTTATCATCAAAGTCACTTTTTTCATCAAAGTCATTTTTCCATCAAAGTCATTTTTTTTCATCAAAGTCATTTTTTTCTCAAAAGTTCTCGTATCCCATCTTAAGATTGGATATCCCAACTTGAGATAGCGATTTATCCACAGTTGGGATAGCCCTGAGAGCTATCCCATCTGAAGATGGGATAGATCCGTACTTGGGATACAACGATCACCGCGGTGGAAAGGGCTCTCACCGCGGTGGCAACCCTTTCCACCTCAGCTAGTTTTTCGTCTTTTGCTATTTCGAGAAAATACCATTTGTAAAGAAGTCTTTAAAAATTCCCTTTGGGCAGAGAAGGTAGTTTCTTAGAATTTCATGAACCAGTTTTTAACTTTTCATTTTCAGTATTTCGTGTTTCATTTGGAGTTTTTCTTGTTTCATTTTGAGTATTTTGTCTTTCATTTTGAGTTTTTCGAGTTTCAATTTGAGTTTATCATGTAAGTTTTCCGTAGTTTCTGTACAGTTTTTTTGTGGTTTCGATGAGATAAATGCAATAAACTATTAAAAATACTTTGAGGGGTTTTCTTATTTCTCAAAGTATGCACTTGAATGTTATTTAATCAACTTTTAGAATCTATAACATAATTATATTTGCTAAGACATTGGGAATTACCATTAAATGTTGGTAGACGTTATGGTATTGCTCATAATGAAATATTTTGTAATAATTTATTTAAAGATTGACGTATATCAAATGAATTTATTTTCCATTGTAAAATGTATTCCAATATAAGATAACAGTATATTCCTCTGGAAACACCATTCTCGAGTTACTATTAAGTTCTCATAAAGTAACTATTTTAGTAAACTTGGCGGAGATTGTAATGAATTCTAAGATTAGAATGCGAGGTTTATATCAAACCATTTTTGCGACAATTATAATAAACTTATTTTGGGCTTATGACCTTTGTACTGAAAAACATTGAATGTTGAATATACATTTGTATGTTCTTCAGCATAAAATAAGAGAAGAAAAGCAACGTTTTTGGTTCATATAATGCAGTAGAAAACAAGTTATAAGCTATTTTAAGCTACATTAAACATGTTCTGGCCATGTTTATGAAACAAAAACTTAAAACGCACTTTACTTCCAGGTATACATTCATATAAATTAACAGATCATGTGCATGTAAGAGTTTTGGAATGTCAACAAACCGGTAGCACATTTCTTGCAGGCGCGAAGAGCATACAGAGATCAAGGTGAAGGATATTTGAAGTGAAGTCAGATTCGCCGTTATAGGCCAGCAATCAATAGTGACGAAGGTGACGTTATTCAAATAACGCTAATCATCTCACTATTCGATGTTTATCCAATCTTTTTTATATAACTTTCTATTTTTCCATTTTTACATAGTATATGGACTCCAGTGCTGTTACATCACAGTGTCGGCAATAATGAAAAACATCAAACAGAGTATATTGTAAATCAATCAATAGTCAATCAGAAAACAGGACATGACAGGTCGACCAGAATTTGAAAAAGTGAATTATGTTCAAACTTATCGTTGCAGAATATTTGGTTAATTCATCATACTTTTTAATCATCTTAATCAGTTCTATCTATCCCTGACTTCATTGTACAATCAGGGTGGGTCAGCCCTGGTTTCGTTCAACTGTTACCCCTTTGTCATCAATATTATGCCCTTGTTACTGGTAATCCTTTCCAAGTAATATTTCTTTTATTCTTAATGTACTTTAATTAATGTTGCTCTACTTTTTTAAAATTATATATAAACCAGTATTATCTAACTCGTCACTTTTGCTTGATAATTATTTTCAGAAACTACCCTGTAACATCACCATTCGCATATATACGGAACGGAAATCCATAGCGAATTTTCATCATTGTGAAACTGATGATACAGCATGTCCAGAACGACCGGCCTCGTCAAAGGTACCTGTGCTTTAGCACTGATGGTATTCTGCTTCTCGTTATACCTACTGTACAGGTAAGTTGACTGTTTAGTACCTATATCATGAAACATTATTGATGTCACATTTTCCATGTGCGCACATGTTTCGCTAAGCCTAGTAATCTTTGTTTTCGCACGAGTTTCAATTTTTTTTCAAAAATATATTGTTACTGAGAGTAAAAGGGTAGAGATAAAGTACCAGAAAAAAGTGACCATGACTCCCATTAGACCATTTTCATAGTTCAATTTCAGATTCAAATAAAAAATATTCATGAATATAGACGAAATTTCTTGATAAAGACTGTAGGACACCGACAGTTTCCAAATGGGAGGACACTCTAAACCCCAACGTCACAGCTTGTTTAAAGTCATGTCACTGATGTGCTGTGAGTTCATATCCAGGTGAAACTTGTGTGCACACAAAACAACCACATTTAGTCATCCAACTATCACAAACAAATAAATTCTCTTAACAACATTTCATTGCATTTTCAGAATGGCTTGACAATCATATAGCATGAAAATTCGATCTCAATGAAGAGAATATTTTGTTTGGTTTTAAAGGTAAAAACAACAATCCATTGAACGCAATTGTTCTCATTACAAAATCAATGCTTTATAAATGCCATATCAAAAATGTTAGACCAAATTTTATAGTATTGCAGCAAGAAATTATTAATTATTACCAAATAACAAAAACAATTGCATTTTCGAATTGTAAATATGCCAGTTTTTCATACATTCTGGTCAGCACTCGATATGCTCTTTAAAAATCATATACAATAAATGCCATATTTGTACTTATATCCAATTTGCACATTACCTTTGCTATATTTGAAATGCATGGAAATGTAAGAAAAAATTGAAATAAAAAAACAACAAAAAAACATTTCATTGCTCATTGGATGGGTATTGTTCAAATTTTACATCAAAGCATACCATTAATAAAAACGTTATAAATACTGGTCAAGTTACTTTTATTATGAAAACCGTGATGTGTGTTAAATAAATATAGAATTTACGAACAAAATGTATTGATGATATCTGAGCCCTTATTCTCGAAACGTTCTTAAGTCAATTCTTAACACATGATAATCAATTCTTAAGACTACGAACGTGGCCCCTGGTGTATATATCATATGCACATATGCACGTCTAACTGTACCTTACAGCATATAACATACTCATCCAATGCCTGAGTGTCATGTCTATATTTACCTGATTCAAAGTGACTGGAATCGGTACTATAAATGTATTACACTCGAAAGTTTGACTTTTATTAAAACCACTCGTTTCGTAAACGTCCTATGACACATTTAATAACTCCATATATTACGTCTTTTAATGTACTAAACCCATGCTCAAACGAAAGTATACAAAGAAACAATTTGAATATGTTTTTAATACCTAGATTATATTTATATATATATATATATATATATATATATATATATATATATATATATATATATATACATATATATATTATTAAACATGTTGCAGGAACGCAATACAATGTTTTCATTGATAATAAGTGGATTTTAGTGAGAATTTTCATGCAACAGTTGATTTTACCAAAAACGACGTTAAAGGCACTATAGCACGCCAATTGTTTTAAAATATAAATAATGCACGGATAATGCATATATCTGGATATTACTAACAACCTACCCTTTGGTAATGTCTTATATTAGTTATCTGGAAAATATGTACGTATTCAGGTTTCAAAGTTGACTTTAAAAGTGAGGAAGTAATTAATGCAACGTTTCATTAAATCCGCATGAACTACAATATCAGCAATATTAAAAACTTGCACACAATCTGAAGACCAAAACCGGCAGTTGCTATGTTTATGTAACAACAAAGCTTACATTGCCTATTACAAACCGGTGAAGTTACAGATTCTCCTTAATGAAGACTATCAAATCTTTGTTGTCAGTTAAGAGAATAAGTATATGCAAGCGCTGAATGAAATCCTAGTTCTGCCGCTTTCTACACTCTATATTTCCCATTTTGCACATCAGCGACTCTTACTATCTGTGATATCCCTGAGTGACTTCGGCCGTCTCAAATTTTAATTATTGACTGCAGGTCAATTGTAAAGAATAATACGAATTTTATTGCTCCGAAAGGAAGCTAAAGTGAGTTTATATGCCCTCGTATGACCTAAAATAGCTTATTTGAGTGCGAAAAGCGTGCACTTGTGCCTATAAAGATAGTCTCATCCATTGTGATGCACGTGCAAATCACTTGATGAATCACGTGACTCTGCACATCAAGAAGGCAGCAACAAAAGGCACATGAAAGAAATGTCGAGGTTAACGGCAATACAGAGAGAGCGCCGTTGCCATGGCCCAGCAAGAGCCATGCATGACGCCATTGCCAGAACGTTTGGCTGCATGCGTGTTTGCATTTTCCGGTTTATGCATCAATTTCGTCAGACAGGTCAGACATTAGACAGACCTAGAAGTGGTAGACCCCGGGTCACCGTGCCCGTAGAAGACTGTCACATCCAGGTTGTTCACCTGAGAAACCGCTTCATCTCCGCAATGGAAACGGCAGCGACGGCATTGGGACATCTAATCAGTAGACACACAGTACCGTAGATTGCGTCAGCATGGTATTCAAGCACGTCGACCCTACCGTGGTGTGACGTTGACGATCCAACATCGAATTAACAGATTGATATAGACCCGACGAGTTCGACGTTGGCAAGTGCAGAATTGGAGCCATGTTCTTTTCTCGGATGAGAGTAGGTTTGTCTTGTTCAGGGGCGATGGTCGGCCGCGAGTCTACAGAAGGCTCAGCTAGTTGTGCCAGTTGGAGGCTGTTGCGTGATGATCTGGGGAGGTATCTGCGGCTGATTGTTATTCATGGCAACCTAAATGCACAGAGGTATCGTAATGAGATCTTCAGACCAGTCGTGCAATCATTCAACCAACATTACAACATCAGCATTACAATGCTCGACCCCATACGGCTAGGCTTACACGAGACTCTCTGAACGCCACCAACATTTAGGTATTGCCCTGGCCAGCGTGTTCATCGGACATGAACCCCATTGAAAACGTGTGGGACCACCTTGTCCGTTAAGTCAGGAGACGACCAGCACCACCAGACAACCTTCAAGCCTTAGAACAGTGCCTAATGATGAATGGCAGCGACTGACTCCCAAAGTCATCCGGCGTTTGACGTCATCAGGGCGGCGGCGGGCTCTGGCGGCATCGATGCCCAAGGTCCCCATACTCGGTACTGACCGTGCCCAAGGACTTTTCCATAACTTACGATCTCAATTGCAGCATAAGCAGCTTGACAGTAATATTGAGTGTATCAATTTATGACCCCATGTGTCTTGTGTTTCTGTTTTATTGAAGGTAATGTGTGCATACATTATGTTAACACGCCGCGCTACTGATATATAAAGATTTCATATGTTTTTCTTTCATGCTTCTTCAAATCCTTTGTATACTTTCTTGTGAACATGGGTTTATATCGGTTAATATATTTCATTTTGTTTATGGTAAAAGAGTATTTGGAACCAATCCATTTTTCATGTTTATATTTTTACTCTTGTTTTTTTTACAGCGGAAGTGATTATGTTTTAAATTTTCTACCAACGATTCTTCACCAATCTCAGTTAGAGAGTAATACACTACATCAACCTAGAAAAGAAGACAGTTTGGCATTCCTTCCTGAAAGTGAAATTTTACAAGGGAATAACAATTTTGATGTCATGAACATATGTATGGGGAAATATTCCAAATTACATCTGGAAAGAAATACATATTCCCTTGGTGAGGAAATCGAAGTGAAGATTATCTTGTATAATGCCCGTGGTGAAAAGAAGAGACGAGGTGGGGATTACCTCAGAATGTGGATGGAGAATGTGAAGGTTAAGGCCGCGGTCTCTGGTAAGGTCATGGACAATAACGATGGGACTTATAATGGTATGGTGAGGGCGATGTGGTCTGGAGAAGCAGACATCCGTGTTATGATCCTGGGGAGACGAGAAGAAATAGCTCTCCTGTACAAGCTATACAACAGAAAACATAGTCTGTGGAATATCTATGCTGGATTCATAAATGGAAACGTTACGGAGAGGTCATTGTGTTCTGTGGTACCGTATGATGCTAAACAGAAGTGGTGCAACTTCACTACAGAAAATGCTGGCTTTCCATGGTTTTGTATGGAACCAAAGAAGCCTGAACTTTCGTGTAGAAAATGGCATGACACAAGTTCAGTTGTTCCTCGCAGCTTGCCTGTTCTTTTAGAGTGGTAAGTGTAACTGGTCGTTGTGGTGTTAATGATGGTGGTGGAAAATGCTAATGTGGTTGTGGTAAGTTCCATCGATGCTTGTGGTTTCAAATTTGCCTGTGATAGTATCGAAATATATGTTGAAGATGTCAAAGGGGGTTGTTCCAATACTGTTACGTTGCTGGTGGTCAATGGTTCTTGTCGAAAGTGCTTAAGTGGTCTGTGTCAATTGCAGTTGTGTGAGGTGCCAATACGGGTTGATTGAGGTATTAATGGGGTTGTGGAAGGTGCCATTAATTGTTGTGGAAGCATCCAAGTTAAGTACCAATACTACTTGTTGGAGGTTGAAGGCGTTTCTTGACCATTAAATCAGACTGACCAATGTGATGCAGCAGTAGGATGCTAACTTGATTCGTGTTGTACAATATATAGAACATCATATCAACCTCATATGTGTGCATTTGGATCGTTTGTATTGAATTAGAAGCTGTCTTGGAAGCGGAGGAACAACGAGTTCGAAATAAACTATACAAATGCACAAATGTGATGTTGTACATTTATTATATACCCTCTTTTTAAGCAAATTGTTTAACAAATAAGACGTGTGTAGCACAGATGATACACAGATGGTTGCTTGACCAGCTCGACCAGTAATTAGATATCTTCATAAAATCATTATTTTCTCATTTATCTGACAAGTAGAACTTTAAGTGGAACTTTATCAAGTGTGTTAACACAATTAAAACGCCAAATTAGCTTTAGGTCAATTAATTTCAAAGAACAGAAAGTTAGACACAACATAATTTAATCAAAGGAAAGGTAAGTAGGAGTTTTATTTTAACATAAATTCTGACGATTTAATGGTAAAACCTTTAGTACATTAGTACGGAAAATTTCGAGAAATGCCGAACATAAATAGATTCGTGCAATACGGAAATTGACAACAGAAACCGTATTGCATGCCTGAATAACTATCTAATGTTTACATGGGTATATAATAAAGTGAGATTGGACCAATTATTTATTGATCTTGGGCACGTGATATTAACCGAGGCGAATCATTAGATCAACTAAGTCGAGCTTTAAATTCAAATAGTTTAATGTTAGAATCAATTTGAACTTTGAAAAGTAAACAATATTTCAACAATTCTAAAATATCAGGGGAAAACATTTTAAAGGCATTTAATTTCTTTGCAATGCCTTGATTCAGTGAGTGATTGGTTATGAACAATAGTTGGTTGAACCTATAGTTGGTAAATGTCAATGACGACGGGAGAAAAAGTACTGCATCAATAATTGGCGCAAATATCTTATCTCACTTAAACATAATTAACATAAATTAACTTCAACGCTCTTCTATTTCTGGTCACCTTTCTCGTTTAGATATGACAGGTAAAACTGGAATACTGCAGTAGGTATTCACGGTTTTCGCAGCGCAGATTGTTACCCTCCTCAGTTGCAGGTATATTTCCCCATTAGAAGCAGTAACAAATCTTTATATGCAAATTTCTTTCCTTGGTGTGTCGTTTCAGCGTTGCCTGCCATATTGTTGATGTGGAATGGACGTAACTCTTATTCAGTACAGTCACCTAGACGAAGCCATGCCTATTGCATAAATAATTTCCATGAACAAGTTCTGTTTAGATCAATGTTAAACTTTTCATTTTGATTTCAAATCATCTCAACTTGAAAAACATAATTTAAATTAACTTTTCGGACGATAATATAACCATTGACAGCCGATTTCCCTACATGTGTACGTTAGATAATAAAGGTTTCCCATAGGCCGTCATGTGAAATGTTTTCTTAATTACGTATTTGTGTCAATCAAATTACTGCCATTCCAAAGATAGTAAACGGAAAATTAAACTTAAATTATAAGGTTGTAGCCAAGACGACCAGGTAAATGTTAAAAGAATATGACACACATCGTAGCTATGAAAATTATTTATTCTAGACTAAATTAACATGCAATTTTATGGGGGGGGGGGGGGGGGGGGGGGGGGGGGGGTGGGGGGGTGTCATTGGGGTAATACGAACTGCCATGAAGGGTTTGAGGGGTGTCAATTGAAGTCATGGGTAGTTTTTTTAAATGTTGATGGTGGTTGTGAAAGTCTCCAATGATAGTTAACCGGTTATTGACAGCACCAATGAGTGTTATTAAAAGGTGCAATATGAGTTTGGGAGATGGCGATAGTTGTAGTGGGAGGTGCCAGTGGGGGATATAGGAGATGAATAAGGTAAGCTTTGAAGCCAGAAACGTGTGACGTTTAGTTATCGATGTTGCAAATTTGTTAGTAATTATGATGTACAAATGATGCTTTTGCTTTATGACTTCATTTGCCAAACATGTCCTACATATTTCTTGATTTAAAATTCATTTCTTCACGGTCAGGATAAGATCGGATGAATGGGAGCTGCTGCAGAAAAGAACACAAAGAATAAGTGGTATGTTATTTCTTTAGCTTCGATTTTATTCATTTATCAGGGTTAAAGGTTGCATGGGCATAACAAAATATTTTTTCCTTGATAGATTTTAAACCCAAATTTGAAAATTATTTTAAGAATTTGAATATTTTACTTCAGGAGCACCTAATAGAGTAGCCTCCCCTGTTACACCCTGTAACAAGGTCATGCCGGATGTAATATGGAACCGGAAGTCACCTCAGGGATTCTTCTACGCGGACCAATGGCACTCCACGCATTGTACTGACACTTTGAACCACATTCCAACTGTATATAAGGAGTGTCTGAGAGGACGAACTCTATATTTACATGGTGACTCTACTTCTAAACAGTTCATCAAGTACATGAATAAAATATTTAATTTGAAATCGAGAATTCAAGGGCATAATCCACTGGTTACATCAGATCCTAAATACAACTTCACATTATCCTGGTACGCCCATGAGCTCCCGTTTTACCATGGAAAAGGATCCTTCAACAAGTCAGTACATTTAGCTCAGCATATCCTACTGGATAGAATCAAAAACAACTCCAGAGACATCGTCATTCTGTACATCTATGTCCATTTTGCACGCACTCACCCTGATGTGTATCAGCAACACGTCCAAAGACTTGTTCAGTCCGCCAGAGACCTTATAGCAAGAGCGCCTGGGGTAACAATAGCTGTTCGGGGTCCACATGCATTTATGAAATTTGGCAAATACCCATTACTGCAATCCTACTGGGGTTTACACAGTATGGACATATTGCATAATGAATTCGCATCGTTAAAGAAGAATGTTTTGTACCTAGATTACTGGGATTTGACCATGGCAAGACTTCCTCATAATGTTCATCCAACGCATACAACAATTAGTGTGATGGTTCGCTATATGATGTCAATTATTTGTAATCGACATCATTTGGATAATGATGTCTTGTATGATGAGTCAAAAGATAAGTATTCATCCATCCCACAAAACTAAGAACCATCTTGTCTTTTGGAGGAAAGTATTGTTTCTGTTACTGTCTTATGGTTTGGTTTAAACATATTTTATTGACAGAAAGGTCAAATGGATCAAGTGGAGCCACTTACAAGGCCTTTTCCTATAAACAATTGATTATAATTGTGAAGATGTACATATTTAACAATATTATAATACAGATATATCATATACCCTAACCCTAACCCTACTGTCTTATGTTCCTGTCAAAATCAAAGTGTTTACCGCTTATTATATTCCAGGACGAAACTCTACTTCACTTACAGCAGAATAATTTAAATCCCAGTGACGTTATGATACTATTTGTTTATGTTATAGACCAGTTCCCAGTGACGTTATGATACTATTTGTTCATTTTATAGATCAGTTCCTCGTGACGTTATGATACTATTTGTTCATGTTACAGACCAGTTCCCCGTGACGTTGATCATATGTATTTTATTGCACAATAAACCTTTGATCTCGTTCCAAAACATGCAGAAATGTTTAATCAAAAGGACTCCAGTTATATTGGAAGACAATGTTTGCTTCAACACCATAGAACAGCATGTTCGGAGCTAAGATACAGACCCCCCATAGGGACAAATAGTCCAGTCGGATGTAATTTTACACAATCACGATTTGGACTAGGATTAATGTAGAAATGACATAAACAGCAACCGAGGTGCAGAGGAGGATGACTCGACAATTTAAAGATAATAAAACCTCTCTGTTTTGTTCTATGTTAATTCGTTTATTCATATAGACAATACTTTCAAGTAGACAAAACAATAAATATTATTTCGAACCGTCACCTACTTAGCAAGATATCGCGGTTCAAAGTGAGTAAAATTGGCCTGCTAATTATCTCATTCTTGAAACAGTTTTCCTCAGTTGCACTCATTGAAGCGTACCTTCGTTAGCGATGTGACGTCATACACAGGAGTTGTACAATGGAATACTTAGGCGATTTGTCGATTTTCGTCGATGATTTGTTTAAAACATAATAACAACTTTTGACATTGTAAGCTTCCGATAGAATATGTATTTGTATTCAATAGCTGGTTTTAGTTTTGTTCTTTTCCCAATCGAGCAGAGCATTAGGTTATTTTATAGGCTACAATATGTTTTGAAATGAATAATCAGAAAATAAAAGATAATAAATAGAAAATCATCACAATGCAGTCCAACAATTGTTGATATGTATTTCTTTTAATTTGTTAAATGATATAGATAAACGTCGCATAAGTCTCGTTTTTCGCTGAGTAGGATTAGTATGAATTCTTGGCTTGTTTGCCGATCCAATTTTTCATTCAAATCTTTGTTATCGCTTGACTGAGGTTGTTCAAAGCGAGATCTCATTGCTAGAATAAGAGTCTGACATAACAGAAATGGTCAGTGATTGACATACACGCAGTAACACTATAGAACTGACACTTGAAATGACACAAATGACACAAATGACACAAAGAAACGACAATCGCTGTAGATTTACGCTTTTTGGATGCTAGGGAAACAACAGTAACGGATTCAAAAAGAATTCAAGTGTAATACAAATGTATATCAATCAAAAGTGGACTATTGCCAAAACAACTCTGTACCATGAATAATAGAGAAATCTACTCTCTTTTCGTAAATTTACAAGATACACTTGCTCGGGTAAAATGTCCATGTAGTAATAGGCCAGGATCATTAGTCAAAAGATATGGACAACCCCGAAAAAAATAGTAGAAAGCTGATTTTTTCTGAAGACCTTATAAAAAATTTTCTTATATCAATGGCACAAAGTTCTGCAAATTCTAGCTGGTGGCTTTTTCAAAATGGCCGCCATTTCCAAGATGGCCGCCGCCGTTTCGGTAAAGTGTTAAATTATTTTTATTTTTAAGTTTATCATGTCATGTCATATATCAAATGAAAGCCCTCTTTAAATGGAATCCACAAATGTATAATTTAATAGGGTAATTAGTGTATCCATTATTGGGTTTATAAAAATTGCACACTCAACAGGAGTTGCTTCAGTGGTTCAAGAGGAACATCCTTGAAGTTTTGTCGCAACTCCCTAGTGCTCACTGCACCCTGGGTACGTCGAACTGAGGTGCTTGCTAACTCGCAAAAGCTTGACTCGAGGACGAGTCACTTTGTGGAGGGGGTGTATGTTGCAAGGTGAGATGAAAGTGTTTCTACTGGCTTCCTACGGGGCTACTGGTCCCGGGTTCGATTCCCACTGGAGGTGATCTCACAATCACTTCTGTTACAGCTTAATATAGTGTGCAGTCCCAGTTGGCCATCACAAAAAGAGTAAAATCACTAGTTTGCCTTTTGTAAATCAAGATCCTTCCCGGCCCGACACCATCCACTCTGACCTGTGTTTTGCACTACAATTGGCCGAAAACATTTTGCCATTTGATCTACTTCTGTATTTCAGAGCAGTTGAAATTGTGAAATCTTCAAAGCTGAACAAGATTATTATTCACCTTAAAGGTATTAATTTATTGATGTCATATATGGGATCGATTGGATACGTGGTGGGAGGCAGTGGGTTGGAAGATTTATGGGTAACTTTCTTTACTCAAAACAGTGTAATTTATCTGATAAGTGGTCATGCATATGCCTGAGCCCAACGTGCCCATTTCTTTCTTCATGTCATCATGCCTACTCTGGTTGTATGGATCATTTGGATGTCACTCTGCTCAGAAATGTCGACCTATCCCTGCTGAATGGAGAACGTTCTACTGATGCAGTCATAGATGAAGAATGTGTTAAAAATCTGCTGCCAATGCGAGTAGGACAGGCAAACTCTGGACTGCATATGTTAAGCAAGTATCAATTCTACTTTAAATCCGAGCTGAACGCACAAGAAATGTGCATCTTGATGCAATCACAGAAATGATCCCACTGTTTCATGCTGCAGGTCATCTTGCTCATGCAAAGTCTGCTCGCCTCTATGTTGACCAGATGGTCTTCTGACCAATCCTACAAGTACAGACACATTCTTGAGTGGGAATTTAGTGATCAAACAAAATTTAGAAGAATCTAATGAGATTGTTGAAAGTATCTGGAGATATGACACTTGGCCATGGCACCAAGGATAGCACTTTTTATCCCACCGGTATGTAAAACCTTGGGATATAGTCGTCGCCCTGTCCGTCTGTCCGTCCGTAATCATTTCGTTTCCGGAGCAGAACTCGAAAACGGTTCATGATATCTTGTTGAAACGTTCCATGTGTGTTACTCACCAACTGAAGTGGTGCCTTTTGAAATTTTATTATTTTTCGTTTCCATAGAAACGTGTTGGATTTGGACTTTGTTCATAGATAGGTTCGTTTCCGGAGCACAGTTACAAAACTATTCATCATATCTTCCTGAAACGTTGCAAGTGTATTACCCACTAACTGAAGTGGTGCCTTTTGATATTTTCAAATTTCTGAATTTGGAAGCAAAGTAGCATTAGCTATAACTGATCAAATATGTGTAAACGTTACCAAACCACAGTGAGTGGGGTTGAATTGGAAGTAAATTCAACCATGCTATTCATGAGAGTCACATGTGTGATTCAATTCAAGTCCAGAAATGAAATCATATCTCCTCCACGAGTTTGCAAATCAACCACCCTCGTATTTCAAAAATTCTCTGATAAAGGAAAACAAAAAACGGTATAATGGCAAATCTTCTCATATCACTGTGATTTCTGACGATGAACTCCCGGGAGATGCACTCTTTGTCTATGGTGGTGGTCACCTTCTCCGTTGTCTTTCCTGACCTGTTGATGTTACATATGCTCAGATCTGTGACCGTTATGTATTGCACATAATCATTATGAGTTTCATAACCCATAGTAGTGTCTGATGGATATGATAATATCCCATGTGTAAACAGTTTTTTAGAGCATGAACATCTAATGTTTGCACATGCAGCTTCTGGGTGTGACACTATCTCAACTCTCTATAATCAAGGAAAGAAGGGAGCTCTAGCAATCCTGTTGGACAATGCTCAAAACTGGGATTCTTTGGATATGTTCGATCAGAATGGAAGTTCCCAGGATGACATAACTTGTGTTAGAGAAACATTCCTCTTGCAACTATATGTCTCTGGACAACCATCGATGCAAAAAGTATTTCAAATCAATCAATAGAGCTAGATTATCATCCACTTTCAAATTGGAATCACTCCTTTCAACATCTTCAGAGCAAACCTCACATAGACAGACATGTAGCAAAAGCAATGAAGTTGTAAAAGTTATGAAGATTTTTTTCTTTTGGATGCAAGACACGCATTGTGATAACTAGTGAAGTTGTTTTAAAGCTAGGTTAGAGTGTTCAAGCCTGTGTACTGGATGTCATGAAAACTGCACCAGTCTTTGATTTAAGTGACTTACTGTGAATACATGATATATGTATTTGGCAAGGATTATAGTCATTATTACACTACATTTCCTTTCTACAGTAATGAGTTGCACATTTCTGAAAAGGATTATAGCCTTTCTTTTGATACACTACATGCCATGATTGGCACAAATGTAATATACAAGTCCATGATCCAGCAAATCCCCCTCCAAAACGGCCGCCATTTGGAAAATGCCACCAGCTGGAATATGCAAGTCAACTTTATAACTGAAACCTCCAAATGCACGAATGTATTTCTAATTGTTTTAATCATCAATACACGTAATATGATTGTAATGTAACATCATTAATCATGATAAAGCATGGTTTGGGTTTGGAAATTATGCTTTAAAATAGTAAACCGAAAAAAGGTATTAAAGAAATTTTCAAAACCCAATAATGGATAAACTAATCACCCATGTCATCATGTGGAAAAAACTTTTGGAATGCACTTGAAGAAAGCTTTCATTTGATATATGACATGACATGATAAACTTAAAAATAAAAATAATTCATTAATTTACCAAAACGCCGGCGGCCATCTTGGAAATGGCTACTAGAATTTGCAGAACTTTGTGCCATTAATATAAGGACAATATTTTTAAGGTGTTCAGAGAAAATCAGCTTTCTACTATTTTTGTCCATCTCATATCTAATGGCCCTGGCCTATAAATCATTTCATGTTTTATATTTGTATCCCTTTCTATTATCATTTTGTATTAGACATCATCAGAGATTACCTTTTCGTAGGGTGATCTTTATACTCTTGTATTATTTACAGGGAAAGTAATTTTGTTTCAAGTTTTTGGCTTAATCCCCTTAAAGTTGAAAATAAGGCAATGTATCAACCTCGAAAAGAGGAAAGTTTGGCCTTTCTTCCCGAAAACGAAATTTTACAGGGAACTGAGAATGACGACGTCATAAACAAATCTAAGGGGGGACATTCCAAAATACATCTGGAATACATCTTTCATCCAAAGATCCTTCCTCAACCTCCATTTGAAAATCAATCACCGCAACCACCTCAAAAGGAAAAAAGTTTGGCATTCCTTCCTGAAAATGATATTTTACAAGGGACTAAAACTTTTGATGCCATGAACATTTGTATGAGAAATTATTTCAAATTTCATTTGGAAAGAAGTACACATTCTATTGGTGAGGAAATTGATGTGCAAATTACCCTGTATAATGGACGTGGTGAAAGGAAAAAGCGAGGTGGTGATTACCTCAGACTGTGGATGGAGGATGTGAAGGCCGCCGTCTCATGGACAACAACGACGGAACTTACAGCGGTAGAGTGAGGGCGATGTGGTCTGGAGAGGCAGACATCCGTGTTATGATCCTGGGGAGACGAGAGGAAATAGCTCTCATGTACCAGCTATACAACAAAAACCACTCTCTGTGGAATATCTATGCTGGATTCATAAACAGAAACGTAACGAGAAATCTTCGTGTTCTGTGGCACCTTATGAGGTTAAAAAGAAATGGTGCAACTTCACCGCAGAAAATGCTGGCTTTCCTTGGTTTTGTATTGAACCTAAGAAGCCTGGTCTTTCGTGTAACAACTGGTATCACACAAGTTCAGAAGATCCCCTTCGCAACTTGCCTGTTCTTAAAGAATGGTAAGTGTAACTGCAGGTTGTTAAAAGTTCCATTGATGCGTGTGGTATATTTTAAATGTGTTTGTGATTGTATCGAAAGGGTTGTTGAAAGAATCAAAGGGGGTTGTGTGACGTTGCAAGCCGGTTACGTTTTGAGATATCAAAAGTTCTTGTTGAAAGTTCTTAAGGGGTCTGTGTGAAATGCCATCAAGAGTTCATAGATGTGCCAATGGGGTTGTGGGAGGTGTACTAATTGGTGGTTGTTGGAATAGTGTAAGTAGTATAAGTGGTAGAAGTGTCAATTATACTTGTTAGTGAAGCCGATTGGGACTCACTGCTAGAAAATTGGGGGTATCCTGATACAGTATACCTCATGAAACCCTAATGTTTAATGAGGTATCCTGCTCAGGATACCCTAAGGGTTTAATGAGGTATCATGATCAGTTTACAGGGAATTTCCTGAGCACAGGATACTTCAGGAAACTCAAGGAAACTCCAGAATACGAACGGAAATTATCAGCGCTATAACATAACGAGGACTTATTCACCAAATATACATAGTCATGTTACATTTCATTGTTAAGAATTAAAAAAGTGTGTTAAAAATGTGCATTTTGATCTGTTAGTTGAATGCTTGACGGGGGGGGGGGGGGGGGGGGGGGGGGTGTTTTAAACGATTATTCAAATGAAAAGGGAATTATTTATACATAAAATAGCAGTTTTCAAAATGATTAAATCGCATTTCTAAGAAACAAAATGAAAACATTATTTTGTCACTGTTTTATAGAAGTAAGATGCTTGTAAGAGACATCTTAAAAGATTTGATATACGAATGAAGAGGAGGATTTTGCCACATGTCTTGGCAACTTAACAAATAATGATTACCTTCACTGATTTTGCCTTCTTTCTATATTCGTTATGAATATTGAACGATAATGTTACAATTAACAGTTAATTTATTTTCTCAACGATAGCATCAAATCACGATAAACAAAAGCATATCACTTATTTACTTTGTCAGTATTTATTATAAGGTTTAACAATATACGCTTCAGAAAAGCAAAATATATGGACAAACAAATTTATAATAAATATAAATGACGCTCAAATTACGGTCAGCAATTTCATTGATTTCAATATGGTTTGCTGTTACCTAAGAGTTTTGTTGTTGTTTAACTGTCGTCCTTTCAGGATAATTAATGTTTTCATTGAATAATATTTGGTTATCAAATCAAGTATCAAATATTAGGAATTAATGAAAGAAGCTTACCTTATCAACGAATCCAACAATATGAATATCCAGATACACAAGATCACACATTGTTAACTTATAAATCCATCAATGTTAGAACTTTGAACCACAAGATTGCGAACTTGTCCTACTTCAACAAAAGTCTTTTCGCAACTGGCAAAGTTTGCAAACAAATTGTTCTCACGATTTCATACTTAATTTAATTTCATTGGTTCCTTGGTTTACCCATTAATTGTCATTGGCAAACTAGATTGAGAAAAAATAGTGTTCATGTTGTTACACTCATGACACTGAGACAGAGAGACAGACAATTGTCTCAGTACCACCTGCACTTGTTTATTCAAGTGACACTGACACTATCTGGTCAGGTGGCTTATCGGGAAGCAGACATTTGGTATTACAGTTAAAATCCTTTGATGCTTGAGAGATGACGGTTTGTGTTGTTATAACGGATAAACTTTTTTGATTATACTAATGCTGAACTACTTAACGAAATCGGCCGGTCACTACAGTGACTTAATTGCATTGTCTTAAACACACAGACAAGTAAAAACATGTCATAGAATGAAAATTAAATTTTTATAGCAGTACAACATATTCAGATATAATCAAGAAAGCATACTCAACCCCTTTTGATAAAATTAGGTATAGGTTTATATTAGATGGACATAAGTGAAATATCTTGTGTACAATATATTGAGGAAGATATCACTGTATAATATCTACATCACTTGTTCAATGTATTTATTTGCTTGCACAGGTGTCCAATAAATAAACATACCCCGTATCTAGAAACTTTCCAGTGCGTATCTAGAAACTTTCTAGTGCATATCTAGAAACTTTCTATCAATCACTTTCTATGTACCATGTACCATGTGCCATCTGGACATATTTTTTCAAATCACTAATCACACTTCATCCTTGGAAACATGACACAAATATTTTTCATAAACCCCAGAGACAACAGTAGGACCCCCATGTTGCATCAACTGTTTTACTACATTTAATCATCCGTAAAATCATGGTGACACCTGAATGAAATAAAACACTTTGTGTCATTATAACTGTCCATGACCTGTCCATGTGTACGTCACTTTGATTCACTGTATTTTGTTAGGGAGCGGCATTAACATAAGCATTATTTGCTTGTTTGCCAATCCAGTTTTCTTTTTGAAATAAAAATATGTTTAAACCATATAAAACTGATATCAATATCAGGTATAAAAAGGGCGTACTTACTAAATCCTGCGTACCAATGTTCTTGGCCTTTAAAACAGTGATTCACTGCGTTGTTTGTTGTTATGCTATCTTTTTAATAATTTGTATTGAACTAAAGAAGTGTCTCTGGGTTTAAGGTTGTCTGCTTAGCTCAATTCGAGAAATATATTAAGTTTGCCATATTTTGAATCCTTATTTGTAAGTTTATTTTTCAAATGAACAATAAATGTGTCATTTGAATAATGATAACAGTATACATGTAAGTACAGGTAGCAGAGCATTTATAGTAAGGCGTCTCAACGAATATGAATGTATTTGTTCCTAAACTGATTGGAATATCAAATCAAGTGACTGATTTTAATTCATTTGTTGTTACTTACTACATATGAACAGAAACAATATTAAATATAGTCGCAAGCGACGACAAACGGATTCAGCCGTTTTAATTGTTTTAATTAAGTGTCTAGCATATCTCTAGGAATATTGAGATCCAAAGTTTCGTGTTAAAATCTAACAATTGTGTGACTATATACAATGGTGTGAGCTGTACTTACGTAAATAAATAGACCGGAAGTGGTTGTTTCAGACCTATTTTCAAAAGGGAGAAATTGGCGTACTGGTTAGGTAGAATACCATTTAATAATAATGTTTGAATAAAAGGAAAAGAGAATGAATAGATTTGAAATAGTTTAGAAATGCACGGACAATGAAGATGTAGAACAGGGCTTTAAAGTGTGAGAAACGGCAGAATAAATGTCTGTGGATACGAGACAATGATGTCTCAAATCCGTTACCCTTGGCTGGTTTTAGAATACGCATTGAATGGTTATAATAGGTATACTGTGTGAAAGACTTGCTTAAAACGAGCGCAGTTTCATTGATAAGTTTGTTAATCAATTGCCACATGCGTATTGTATGAATGATGGACAAGGAACTTTTTTGGCGGATGAAAAAACCACCTTGCCTTATATGGAATTAGCGTACTATGACAATAGTAAAATCTTGTTTATGAATGAATGAAGTGTTAATTCGTTGACTCGTGCTACGTTCCTTAATTATTCTCTATTATGTAAAGATAACAAATTGCATACCAATGTCTGTGTGCATTACACCCAATGTTAATCATATAACATATTTGAAGACCCGAAACTATAGTCCGATTTACATGCACAGATCTTTCAAGCATAATCAACCTAGATTTGTCTGTTTCTTTGGCTGATACATGTGCGTTAATCGTGATGCAGTGTCCGGTTTTCGACCAGAACTACTTTTACATATATATCGTCACTATACTGAGTCGACTATCTTCAAATTGGTAATGTTCTGCAACATTCAGTACTTCTCGATACAATAGCACCATATATAACAGGCCTGACCCCCAACAACACAATGTACGCCAAAACGAAAGTGTGAATTTCCTGTTCACACATCAAAATGAAAGTCAAATTTGATGAACTTATGTTTAAAACTCATTAGTCATATAAATTATCGTGCTAATGGCCCTTTTTTCCAGTTGATATTGCGTCTCTCTGATGATATAGTGTTGTCACAGCATCGTAGGATGGTCAAGGGGAAGCAACTCATCCACATGACGCTTCAATAAAATCGTTATCATATCCAACTTGTTCAACTTCAACATTAGGAGTTATTTAATGTTACTTGTTATTCCCCAATGCTTCAGCTGCAGCTAAATCTAAGTTGTAGCGCTTAGATGCAAATATCTTCAAAGTGGTGTAACGATTTGTTTAAGTATAGGCCTATAAGCGTAATAATTATGATTCTCCAATTTAGAGTGAACAACAACTTCCCGTATGGAATGTACCATTCACTCAACCAGTACAGACAAATCCATTTGGCTTACGAAGTCTGACTTGGAAGACATAGACCAACGTGTACATGAAGACACTACATCCTCATCCCACCTGCCATTGGGAACCACCCCCATTGACAATGTGTAGGGTACAACGCAAAAAAAGCTGTTGGATAGGAGTTTAACGTCTGCTTCCACCATTGGCGATTTCGCCGACGGGAAGTTATACTTACTTCAACTTCCAAACGCAAGGCATAACTCTTGCCAGTCTGCATTACTGGCTGATTTAACCCTTGCGGTATTTCCCTAGCTTTGTTGTGTCAAGACAGTGAATATCTGCACCAGAAATGTATAGCGGGCCTGAATTTCTAAACACAGATTTCTTAAGCAAATACTGCAAGGCCTTAAAGGTACATCCATTGTGTTGTTGAGGGTCAAATATGGCAAACGTTATAATTGGTCTTATTTCATCGAGAAGTACCAACTGTTACCGAAAACTACCATTTTAATGATACTCGACTTAGTATATTGACGATATGAAGGTAAAAGATTCGATTTCTGATCGAAAACCGGACAATGCACAGCGTGTGGCGCGCGCCAATGAGTCAAACGTAATTTTGGAATCTTATTTAAACCAGACAAAATAACAAATTTGGGTTGATAATGTTCAATAGTTCATATAACTACTGTGCATGTAAATAGGACGTGCACTTTCGGTTTCTGCACATACATAATGATGTTACTCGATTTTAATTGGATACTAGTAATTATGATATGTTTGCCGATTGGGGATGAATATGCAAGCTGAGTGAATCTGTTTGTATTGTAAACAGCACATATGATGTGTTGGCACGTATTAAAGCCAAATAAAATTTTATGAAACACAATGGATGCACCTTTAATCAGCCAGTAATGGAGACTGGCAAGAGTTATGCCTTGCATTGGGAAGTTGTACTTACTTAAGCTGAAAGCTATAAAACATAAAAACAGATAATTTCAAAGTGTAAGTACACCTCCATAATAAAATATAAAAAGGTGGTGAGTAAATTAAATATTTGAGTCCAAAAGACAGCAAGAATTTTTTAATAATAAATTATAGTAAAGATAAGAAATGAAGAGACATGGCTTGGGGGTTCGGGGTGGGGACTGGGGGGTGGGGGTATACCCCAAACAGAAGGCCCCACGGCTTCAACTGAAACATGGAAAAACACTCAAAAAGCGGATCCAAAACCACCAATTTCACTTAAGGAAAACTTTGATGTTTCGAGCCGTATTACTGACGTCACAGTTTAGCTTAACTGAAAAGGTCGGATCTGGAGCCGGTTTCTGAGCTTGACTTGTGACTTGGTGCATCTAAATCGACTACAGTGTAAATATCGTATGAGTTTTTTTCCAGGATGTATCTCTCAGTTCGCGCAGAATAGCTTTTGACTCGAACTGGTATGATTTAGTACATAGTAGCACGTATATCTGTGGAGAAATTAGAATTTTAAAGGTTTCCGGGAGGCCACGATGAACCGGACATTGTCAATACTGTTGTCCGGTTATTCGAGTTTAAGTAAGAATCTTTTCACTTGAAAATCATCTAATTCAACTAGTGTGCAAATATCATATGAAATCCTTCCAGTATGTATATCTCAGTTCGCGTAGAATACATTTCCACTCGAACTGGCATGACTTAAAGCTTAATAGCATGTGTATCTTTGGAGAAATAAGAATTTTAAAGAATTCCAGTAAGGCCACGATGAACCAGACAGTGTTGAGACTGGTGTCCGGTTATTCGTGTCTTAGCATGATTCTTTACACTGGCAAAATCTTCTAAATCGACTATTGTATAAATATCATATGAATTTCGAACAGGTTTTACCTCACATTACGCGTAGAATAGATTTTAACTCGAACTGGTATGACTTATTGCTCTGTAAATTGTATATCTTTGGAGAAATAAGAAAATTCGATTTGTTTAAGAACCTAGGTAAACATTCAAAGTTATCATACTTTGAAAGATAATTGTGAAAAAGTTAAAAGGATTTCGCTAATAAGATATGAAACTTGTTGTTCCCCAATGCTTCAGCTGCTTATACATCTAAGTTTCAGCTCTCAGATGCAAATATCTTCGGCGTGGTGTTTCCGCAAAAATGCACAGGGTCAAAACATTTGAAAACATTAAAATTTAAATATGGCGTCGAAACCACTTGACCTACGACTCGGCCATGGTAACATATTTTGCTTGTCTAGTTATTAAGCATCTTTTAAAACAAGTTGCGAGTCTCTAGTATGTCACTGGGATTATTTAGACCCAAATTTAACATGTCAAAATCAGACGAATTTAAAGAAAATCAAGATGGTGGCTAAACCACGTGACCTACGAATTGGTCATGATTTACTGTTTTGCTTGTATTGTTCTTGCGCATCTTTTGCAAAAAGTTTAAAGTCTCTAAGTACATTTAAAAAAAAATTTCTATGTAAAAAGCTTTTCTTTATAATGACCGGAACTGACTGTACGCGAGCGATGTTATTATTGATTCATAAAGACCATAGTACTGTCTCACTCTCCTAAAAAAATCGTTCAATTCGATTGTCAGGTTTTTGAATTATCGCCCCTGAAAGTTCGCGGTTTTCAAAAGTTGCCTGACTTTGAAAGGTCACTGTGAAAAAAGTATTAGGATTTCGCTCAAAAGAGAACAAACTTGTTATTCCCCAATGCTTCAGCTATATGTAAATAAAGTTTCAGCTCTTAGGTGCTAATATCTTCGGAGTGGTGTTTCCGCAAAGGTACATGGGGTCCGAAATTTTGAAAAAGTTAAAAAATCCAAGATGGCGGCTAAACCACGTGACTTACGATTTTACCGCGATTTACTTTTTTGCTCGGATTGTCAATGCGCATCTTTTAAAAAAAGTTCCAAGTCTCTAAGTGCATTTTGAAAATTTTTCCCATGTTAAAAATTGAAATTTGGATTCGAACTGGACCTTTAATGAGTTAATAGATTGGGCCCAAAAGCTTGCTGTGGCGAGTTCCTAGGAAAGGCTACCTGATTGTAAAATTTGGTTGAATTATCTGCAGCCGTTTTGGCTAAATCACTTACACAAGATCCGTGGAATAATAATAATAATAATAAACACGCCAATAACAATAAGGATTCAGCATAAATGCTGAATCCTTAATAAATCCGGAGAGACTCACTCATGCAAGACGATTTATAGAAGGAATGGTAGCTGAAAGAGGGCATTTTGTCATAAGCCACTTAATGCATTTTGAAAATGAAGTATTACATTTTCAGTAAGATGTCATCTTGCATATTGGTTAAAATGTGTATGTGTTTATTTCTATAGATTAAGTAATGAAAGGAGTTGAGTGATGCATGTCAGACATAGGGGCAAGAATGAGCTAAGAAACTTCGTATTGTAAGTGGTTAAGAAACTATAATCCATATCACACGTTGTAAAACCTACCGAATTCTAAATGCCCTTCACTCATTTAATAAGAAAAATTTTACCATTACCTGTTTCATGGTTTTTCCTAGCCTAACAATATTGATACAAGTAATGAGCCTACATAAGATGTGTATTTAGATCAAAGGTTAATTGCCGTTTCAGGTTATTAAACATAAGTTCTGATAATATCACTGAGTCAAACATACATTTTCATACTTAATTATTTTATCACTTTAATCGGGACATTTTGATGGTACCATTTTGATTTTCGTCCTGTAAATCAAAGATTATTAGAGCGTAAAATTAACCTTGTGTAACCGACAATTACTAATGAACTGGTTGTCGGTGGTCAGCTCGTTAAGAGAGATAAAACACTGAGGCCGCCAAAGAGTTTTACGAGACACGCGCATGAACAGCAATGGTGCAATGTATTTCATGTATACGTGTATATCTCTAATTAAACAGTCATGGCTGGTGTATATGACCAGACAGTTTCCTGTCATCCCAGGTTTTGAGGACACCTGTTCAGCAACTCAAACTGGGTTAGCTGTGGACCCGCCGTTGTGTCATTCATTCAATGGCAAGATTACATAATGAAGTATACAAGATGATTGAAAGAAGAAAATGGTGTATATTTGAAAGATGGTGTTTTGTCAGCCATTTATTTATGTATTTAGGAAAGAAGTTTTATGTCTCCAATAAGCTGATATCTTGATTATCTCATGTAACGCCGATGGAGAGAATAAACATTTGAATTTGAACTGAAAATCACATATTCTAAATGTCCATCAATCATCTACCATGCTTGATTAAACTTATGTCTTATTAACACTGCCTGTGCTTATTGCGCAATCAAGATGAAAATTATTACTGAGGGTGATATATGTATGACTTTATATTTGAGAACTTACTTGAGAGCCTACATAAGTTGTAGTCGTTGAACCAAAGTTATTAATCATGTGAGGTTAGAAAAGTAAAACTTCTTATCACTGAGTAGGAATTCGTTTGTTCGTCTAAAATACATAACATTGATATGGTATTTAACACGTAATTAGTATTTGGCATCTCTCTCAACCAAAATTAACTATCAATGAACGTAAATCCCCCACAAAACAATACATCTACAAATTTGTATTTGATTAAAGTTATTTGAATGAGTAGACCTTTGGTCATTTGCATTCATTTGCTCATATTACATTGTTCTTTTATGATAAAACACAGTAAGTATTGGATCCGTTTAATGAGTAGAATTCAGTTGTTTATGGGTATTTAAGAAAGCAGTTTGATATAAATCTCCAACCATGAACCCATACACTTAAACAAGGCAATAATATTGTATTTGTGGCGTTTGTCAAGAATCATTCATAAATTAAACGTAAGAAATGTACATTTAGTACCCTACCGTAACATGTTTGAAGGGATATTGAAACACCAAAAAAAACTAAAATACCAAAGTAAAAATAAACATTTTGAAATACATTTCCATACTCAAGTATTATCCTTTTAAACTTTTTTCAACTCAGTTTTGTAACGCCATCGGAAACTTTGTCTTGAAACCACTAGATCAGTAGCGCGGAACAATAAGCTTGAGTAACTCACGTTCGTTCACACTGTTGTCAATTATTCTAAAGTATATGGACTGGTTGTTGATGGTCCTTTGCATGAACTGATAAAATACAATCACAGAGGCCGCACAAGAGCTACATAAGAGACAGACGTGTGTACATCAGTGTCGCAATATATTGTTTATATACGTAGACGTATATACAAAAACTTAAATCACCGGCTGTTGTACATGACTAGACAGTTTTCGTTCATTGGGAACCACTTGTTATACTCGTGTATCAATGATACCGGAACATGCGTGATTAGCAGGGTATTCAAAGCACTGTCGTGGAGCTTCTCTAACTTCATGATACTGCGTAATTAAACACTTGTTTTGATATCGTCAACCTAATCTTATAGTTCTTTAATTGTTACAAACATGACAAATCAAAAGTAACGTATTCATTGCGGTATAGTATGAAAATCAGCGTGTATATAGATTACACTATTGACCAATTGTGAGCGCACGAATATGAAATATAAGCAAATTTGAAAACGTGCATACTATTTATTTCATTACATTTGTTTCGTATTGATAAGTATCCACACTTATACATGAGTGTGAATACGTCTGTGACAATGCCATTAAAACCCTATTTCCACATAGGTGAAGATTATTGTATGTAAGTGTCACACAAAAACTGACTTATGGGGCCCTTTAAAACATAGTATACAAAAAAATAAATACATATTTAAAAAGAAATACCATAGGATAATGTCAATAACCAAGAGAGACAGTATGAAATATACATGAACACCTATAGGCTCATTCATGTAACATTACTGGAGTTGGTATAAATCCTTATATATGATTAATAATACTATATTATATTAGATATTATGAACCATTGTGGCTACGGATTTTTTATGGTGGTTTATTGGACAGTATAGAATACAGCCTTATAGAATGAAGGTAAATGTTTCTAAATCCCTATGTGTGACGTAGGTTGAAAACTTTCAATTGGACATCAAAGGGTTATTGTTTCAACTATTTCTAAACTCATGGAAATAATTAGGCTGATGATGGCTCATTCCATATGAGACCGAAAATATAACAAAATGTTTTCTGTAGCCTTGACAGTTATTAGCTAGTGATAGACTTCTCATGTTCATCACATGCATACTGATAATATTGAACAAACGCCACTTTTCATTCGATATAAACATATTACAAGAAAAAGCATGGATTGATTGTGACAAATTAAGTTACAAAATTAATGTATTGCGTCAATACAATGATTTATAACGGTCTTCGATGATATGTGATGGTGCGTCACCCTTCAGTGGCCATGGGAATTCGCGTATCTATACAGAGGACGGGGATAACCATAAACTAATTAACTGACCCTCACTTAAGTGTTTGTGTATTAACCTTTCAACATACCACTTCTTCCAGACTATTAGGGATGGGTAAATATTTTGACACTTCAAATGTTCTTATCGATCTAACGCACAATTAGTATACAACATTTGACATTAGGAAGGCAGTAATGAAACTTCAATTGTCATGTGCAGTAACAGATTGTGAATTATAAACAGTCGATAATCGTATCGATGTTTAAGTTGTAATGTATTATATCATTTAAAACCGTTGCCGTCAAACAATAAGAATCTAACCGTAAAAACATTCATTAAACATCGTATTCATCATAAAATATATATTGCCGTCACACATCCAACAAAAGCCATTTTAGTTTGTGCATATTTAGATAATTATAATCTACAATGTATATGAGAAATAAATGAATATTCAAAACAAAGTACATGTATTGTAAAATTTAAGAATCGACGGAATACTTAATTATCATATTCTATAACATGCAGACACAATTTGGTAATTGCATAGTTACTGGACATGGATTTTGATTTCTCAGTATGGTATAATAAATGTAATTTGTGATGGGATATTTGAAATGAATCAAGTCAATTCAATTCTTTATTATTTATAAGTTGTATCAGTGTATACAGTACAGTATTTTAGTATCTAATTGCCAACACTCATCCTGTTAGGAGCCAAGTCGCGCTATTAACGAGTTAAATAGAATATGCAAGCCTGGATATACTAGGATATGTGTGTATTGCAAGGGGGCAATATGTGCGGCTATTACCATAAACCAATTTACGGATGTGTATTGTCGCCAATACTGTTAATTCAATCTGAATAAATTTACACGCGTGTAGTTGACTCAGAGATATATTCAAGTGGTCACTGGAATGTTCAGGAGATACGGTTCACTGACTTCATGGATAAACCCTTAAGTTTCTGAGATTTTTGAAAAAGTGGTATATATTTATTTTGATTTCATTTGAATGCAAACCGGAGTGCATATTGGTTGAAGGCCTATTCAAATTTGATAATTCTGAGGGAAGGAAAATTGTGTGACAAAAGGCTATTCGTAAATATTGTCCATCAAAATCGTAAGACGTCTTGTATAAAACAGTGTATCGTCTTGAGAGTTGTAAACAAATCAAATGATTAAGAACATGTTTAATGTAGATTTTGCATACGCCTCTTCACTGCTGTCAACAATCTAAAAGTGAGTGGGTCATCTCAAGATCTAAATTGGAGACTTATTTCAAGATTAAATAGATAGTGTTCGGATAATGCAAAATTGGTGACTCGATGTTAAAATACAATATTTAATCTTATCTTAAATATAAAAATAATCGAAAATGTATTTAATATGTTTACTTGCATCCCCGACAGTATTTTTAGTATTTATTGTTATAGG
Organism: Gibbula magus; assembly: GCA_936450465.1. NCBI lineage: Eukaryota > Metazoa > Mollusca > Gastropoda > Trochida > Trochidae > Gibbula > Gibbula magus. The sequence continues at coordinate 70,798,059 of OW388295.1, forward strand.
GGAATTGTTATAACAGTCGCGTAAAACGTAACGCTTTTCAATATACATCCAGTGGTTCTTGAACATAAATATTGGTTACTAGTAGATGAAGGAGAATGAGATATACAACTTCTTTAATGCAGGAGTGCGACGTTTCGATGTAGCTTGATAACAGTTTTAGAAACTCGTTCTCCTTCATATATATATTGAAATTGATTTTAAAATTTTACAAAATTAAGAAAACAATATGTATTAATGACAGCATATTAACTTCTTGTTTGCAAATCCTTTTCTATTTACTGAATAAGATATGTTAAACTCTATCCCATAATATTGACATGGATTTGATTATCCGTGAATCGGTATTATGTTTTAAACATATTTATTCATGTTAATTATACATGAATGAGGACATTTAAATCAATTCAAATCGATGATCAATCCTACAGACACACAAAATTACTTTGATTTGAATATTGGTAATAGATTCTGTCAAATTATTCATTGTCGCCTCCGGCTCGGTTGTAGTGATCTGAACGCGGATAGGTATAACAGACACATATCCGAAACACCCATGTGGCCACTTAAACGAAGATGTAATTCATTTTCTGTTTACTTGTCAAAACTATCATCATTTAAGACCAAATATGTATTTTTATAGTCAAGGCTATGACATAAGGACAGTTTTATATGGTAACAGTTCCTTAAATGAGTCCACTAATAGTAAAATCTTGAACTCATTACATCAATTTATCAGCAACAGCAAGCGGTTTCTAAACAATCTTTAATATTTTTGAACTGCAGCTAAATCCATTATTATTAGGCATACCCAACAATAAAACAATATGACGACTTTCTTTATGTAATCATTGTTTGGATATCTTATGCAGATATTTCTTTGTTTTCATTACTAGTTTCATTTCATTTATACCAGGCTTTGTAATTGTGTACTGGAGCGGCGTTTATATGAGCCCGAGTGGCTTGTTCGCCAATCCATTTTCTTTAAAAAATAAAATATTTTAAAACCACATGCAAATAAGCCAAAGGTTTATCGAAATGCCTGTCCTCGTCAAGATACAATACATACAATATAAATACGGATGGCATCATGAATACACATTTCATACAGTGATTGCAATGTCAGAACAGAATGAATTATTAGATCGGTATTATATAGTATAACAGATATCCACTTGTGTAACTAAGTTTAACTTTTCATAGAATACATTATGACAAAGCTAAAGTTGACTTCCCAGATAAACCGTTACCAGATGTTGATTATATCAGTTGACATAAATAAGGCAAGTGGCCCAGATACACTTAGTAATAAGTTCACCAAGCTGCATAATCAATTTCCTTGCCACTTATACATTTACATTTACATAAATCATTGTGTGGGTATAGATTTCCTTCCTTATGGAAAGAAGTTTCTGTATATCATTTGCACAAGAAAGGCAGTGTAAATAAATATCAAATTTATAGACCTGTAGTATTTCCTTCCTGTATTTGAAAGATGAGTTTTCAAACAGTGTTCAACTGTTTTCGAGACAAAAATGTCAGGGTTTATGCCAGGTGATAGTAATGCATATCAACTTACATACCTCTATGACATCATAGAAAACGCTTTAGACAATTATTATGTTAATGGATTTAATTTGAAAACCGTTCTTTAAGGTAAAAAACTTAAGAATTGTGGATTCTGTTTGCACATTTATTGACTTAAGTAAACGTTTCTGAATTTAGAAAGCACGTGAAGTTTAACCAAATGTCATATTTGTTAGCATGCAACAGCATACATTTCTTATTTATTATTATTATTTATTTCAAAAAATGAAATCTGGATTGGCGAACAAGCCATAGGCTTATTTCAACGCCGCTCCAGTACAATGAAAGCAAAAGCTGGACGCAGAAACAATATATATGGAATAATTTTTAAGCAGAAGACACATCAGTTTATCCTCGAATCTGTCTATAATTTTATTCAAGAGTCACTAACATTTAAATCATCCTATTCAGCATGTGTCTTTTTAGATATTTCCCAATTAGTGTTTTGCTTTTTGCCTTTGTGTAATCATTTGATCACTGATTTTGTACATTGATCTTGAATTATAAATTGTACTTTGTTATATTTTGTAGAGCGGCACTACATAAGCCAATAAGTCGAAGTATCATCCTTTCAGTGCATTACTGTTTTACCTAAATGGTTCTTTAACTAATTTCCTTGTGAAAATCAAATGTTGTAAATTACTGTTATTCTATTACATGTATTCATCTTTATTTAATGTTGTGCTTTCTCAGTTTTGATGAATGAATATGTATTATGTACTGGAGAGGTATTTATAAAGGTGTGATGTATGTGGTTTAAACATATTTATTCATGAAGAATGTGGTTTGGTAAAAAGCAAATTGTTGCTTATATTAACACACGAGAACTGGACATAAAAACAACCAGCTATAACATAATCATATGGTTTAAACTCATTATTATTCAATAAAGCATCTGTGCACATGATTGTTGTTTATGAACATTCTCTACATGTGTAATGTAAACATTCATTCTGCTTCGAATCACTACCCGCTCATACATTTTATTGCATCAACATGTATAAATTACTCTGTATGACACATTAATAAACAATATATCTCTCCTCATTTTGAGTGAGACGCTCAGGGTTCATTCATCCATAACAAGGCTACTGGTCACGCATTTAGCACTCCCGGCTAAGAACCTTTTGATCAAAGGGGATCACAGCAGGAGGGTTAATTAGTGTCAGAGTGTGTATCCACTGCGATGAGTGAACTGTCTATCTGCTCTAAAACAGGTTACAGCCCCACAATCACAGTCAAGTAACCATCTAATCCCCTCTTAATCCCTGTCAAAACATACAGATGTGTGACAGGGTGAGGTGTCACCATGACACAAGATCAAAGTTAATCTGTTTGTGTTTAAAGATTAAAAAGAACCAAATATTTAAGAATACATTACAAAAACAACTAACAAAAATTTATATCATACTCTGCACCAACATAATATATACTAATATATTATATAATTTGTGACTTTTTTCTTGTAACATGTGTCCCTACATTCAACTCTTCACGACAATATTATAATTGTAAATTAGTTCCTTATTCAGACAGAAAGTAATTAGCAAACTTTGAAACCGATAATTTAATTTCTTTTAATATTATCAGGTCCTTGTTATAATGATTTCAGGAAAGCATATATTCAACCTAGATATTTGAATAAAGCTAGTTGTTTAAGAAGTGAAATAATTGTTAGAAATAAAATTATATTCTCTGCATTGTCCTCTACCTATCTGTTTATGATCACTTTGGTTTAAACATATAGCAGACTAAGAGAATTTAACAATAAACTAAAACAAAAAGCCACAATGTTATGTATGTTTGTGCCGTGCCGTGCCTTGTTGGCGTTACCTATATCCTGATATATATTCTGCTGACATCATAACACCTAGTTTTGTTTGGTGTTTTTGTTTCTTATAATATTACTTGTCTTGTTTTGTATTGTTGTTGAATTTGTAAATTTATGATATTTTGTAAATTCACCATGACGCATAATGTCCTGTAGTCTGGAGCTGTATTCACTTTAACTTTTAAAGCTCGTTTACCAATCCATTTCATGAATGAAATAAATAAGTTTAAACCATATTTAAGCGAATTTTATTTCATAAACATGAAAAAATTATTGCCGAACAAGCCACATGCCGCTCCGGCTCAAATATATTTTTAAAAAGCTGGTTACAACATAAATGAGACAGAAAAATGAAAATTAACATTTGTATAACATCAGACATGAATATTGTTATGTTGTTAGGTGTGTCTAATAATGAAGTGGGCTGCAGCTCAGAATTTAATCATTAACTACAATAACTTTCAAAGAAACCGGTTGCTTTTACTGATAAACTGATGTAATGAGTTCAAAATATTATTGTAAGTGGTGTCCTTCAAGGAGCTGTTATCATATGATTTAAACAGTATTTATTTTCCAGATGGTACATGGAAAGGGGGGATCGATAAACAGGGTTACCCCTATATAAATATCTCTCCACGTGATCATATAATACTGTTGTTATGTCCTAGCCTTGATAGTAAAAATACATATTTGATCTTAAATGGTAGTAGCTTCAGCAAGTAAACAGATAGCGAAGTACATGTAAGTCTTCGTTATTGTGACCACATGAAAACCTGGGCGTTTCCGATATATGATTTAAACAATATTTTATTTCCATAAGTCATGTTAATGATATACAAAACAAAAAGTACAATATACATGGAAAAAGGATTAGCAAACAGGCTAATAAAGCCTATATAAATGCTTCTCCTTAAAACATAATTGTTACATATATTTTTTATGTCATACATGGAAATATAATGCCTACAAATGGTACAATACGTCAACAGTACAATTGTGGTATCGGTCGTTTAAGAAAAGCGGTGAGATTCAGTTATAAACTTGTGGACAGATTTTATCATCAGTTCATTTTCTGGCCAGGACAATGATTCGTCGCCGTTTAGGATAGCATTTAAAGTGACATTGTTTTGGAAGAAGTACTTGTTAATTCTACATCTGTCATATATAGGACATTGGAGAAAATAATGGAATGAATCCTCTCGAATATTGCCACAGGAGCAGGCACGGTTGTCAGATAAACATCTATCAAATAAATGGGAGTTTAAGTCACTGCAGCCAATGCGCAAGCGGCAAAGAAGAATTTGGCAGCGCCTAAGACCAAATGATACATACTTTTTGTATTTTAGAGACAACACCCTATCACAAGAAGTGAGCTTCTTAAATTGAGATAGTGATTCAGCATTTTTTATATCTATATCTAACAAATTCCATGCTCTCACGTTAGAGGGAAGAAACGAGTTATTAAAGAGAGATGTGCGGCCTGTATTACTTTGGAGATCATTTGAGTTTCTCAAGTTGTATCTGCTCAAGTTAGAAACGTTTGGGGGTATCCATATCGACAGATATTGTGGGGTTAAACCGTTAATCATTTTATAAAGCATGCAAAGTTTGTGATGCTGTCGTCTTTCAAACAGCGAGCTATATCCAGTTTCCGAGTAAAGCTTTTCATGACTGGTACCTCTTACCGCACCTGATATAGTCCTTAGAGCATCTAGGTGTAATTTCTCTAACATTTGGGCCTGATCCTTTGTACAATAATCCCATATCGTGTCACAGTAATCAAAGATTGGCATTATAAAAGATCTGTACATAGTATCAAGTGATATTCTATTCAACCTGTATTTCAAACTTCTCAAACAATTTATTAGCGGACTTGCTTTCCGTAATATATAGTCAATATGTTTTTGCCATTTTCCATCATTCTGTAAAATTAAACCGAGATGTTTATGTTCTTCAACTTCAGGAATTACCGAATTATTGAGTTGGAGATGTAATTTTGGACTTACGTTGATCTTATTTGAAAAAAGCATAGCTTCTGTCTTTTCAGGGCTGAATTTAACCTGCCATTTGCTTGCCCAATCGGAAATAAGTTCAAGGTCACTGTTGAGTAGGGTTTGTGCCTGGGTTGGATTTTCAATAACTAAATAAAGGGAAGTGTCATCTGCGAAAAGTTTCACATTACTTACAATTCCGTTTGTTAAGTCGTTAATGTATATAAGAAATAAGAGAGGCCCAAGGACTGAACCTTGAGGCACACCGGCTAATACAGATTTTGAACTTGACTTACGCCCATTGATAACAACTGATTGCTTTCTATCATGTAAATAATTTTTAAACCATTCAAGTAAATTTCCATTTATCCCAATAGATTCCAATTTTGCTAATAGCCCTTTGTGCCAAACACGATCGAAAGCCTTGCTGATATCACAGAAAACAGCTCTGATTTCTTTACCTTCATCTAAAGCCTTTGGTATTACATGATAAAGATCTGTTAACTGATATACAGTCGAGTCTCCTGGCTTAAATCCTGATTGATGTACGGATATGATATCATTGTCAACACAAAAGTTGTAAACGTGCTTAAATATACACTTCTCGAATACTTTAGCCAAACACGATGTTAACGCAACTGGTCTGTAATTGTCACAAACATGGACACTACCTTTCTTATGTATCGGGACTTCCGCAGAAAATTTCCAAATATCGGGAAATCGGGAAGTTTTAAGAGATATATTAAATAACTTGGTAATAGGGCAGTACAGTGCACGCGCCAAAACTTTTAATAATTTATAACTCAAGTTATCCGGACCCTTGGCCTTCTTTGTATCAAGCGAAAGTAGGATATCAAGGACTTCGCTGTCTGTAAGAGATAATATATCTAGTTAGATTTCGCTGGATGTGGGAGGAGTAGGTTCGATATTAGGTTCGTTAACTTGAGCTTGATCTGTGAAATATTCGTTAAAAGCATCTGCAATATCGTCTGAATTATCTAAAACGATATCATTATGAGTGATTGGAGGGAAGGATTTACCTGAGCTGCTGTTATTTTGAATATATTTCTTGACTAGACGCCACCATGACTTTGTTCCCCGCTCAGTGTTAATAATAGTATCAAGTTTCATGTCGTATGCGCGTAGAAAGCAGTTTGATATAAATCTCCAACCATGAACCCATACACTTAAACAAGGCAATACTATTGTATTTGTGGCGTTTGTCAAGAATCATTCACAAATTAAACGTAAGAAATGTACATTTAGTACCCTACCGTAACATGTTTGAAGGGATATTGAAACACCAAAAAAAACTAAAATACCAAAGTAAAAATAAACATTTTGAAATACATTTCCATACTCAAGTATTATCCCTTTAAACTTTTTTCAACTCAGTTTTGTAACGCCATCGGAAACTTTGTCTTGAAACCACTAGATCAGTAGCGCGGAACAATAAGCTTGAGTAACTCACGTTCGTTCACACTGTTGTCAATTATTCTAAAGTATATGGACTGGTTGTTGATGGTCCTTTGCATGAACTGATAAAATACAATTACAGAGGCCACACAAGAGCTACATAAGAGACAGACGTGTGTACATCAGTGTCGCAATATATTGTTTATATACGTAGACGTATATACAAAAACTTAAATCACCGGCTGTTGTACATGACTAGACAGTTTTCGTTCATTGGGAACCACTTGTTATACTCGTGTATCAATGATACCGGAACATGCGTGATTAGCAGGGTATTCAAAGCACTGTCGTGGAGCTTCTCTAACTTCATGATACTGCGTAATTAAACACTGGTTTTGATATCGTCAACCTAATCTTATAGTTCTTTAATTGTTACAAACATGACAAATCAAAAGTAACGTATTCATTGCGGTATAGTATGAAAATCAGCGTGTATATAGATTACACTATTGACCAATTGTGAGCGCACGAATATGAAATATAAGCAAATTTGAAAACGTGCATACTATTTATTTCATTACATTTGTTTCGTATTGATAAGTATCCACACTTATACATGAGTGTGAATACGTCTGTGACAATGCCATTAAAACCCTATTTCCACATAGGTGAAGATTATTGTATGTAAGTGTCACACAAAAACTGACTTATGGGGCCCTATAAAACATAGTATACAAAAGAATAAACACATATTTAAAAAGAAATACCATAGGATAATGTCAATAACCAAGAGAGACAGTATGAAATATACATGAACACCTATAGGCTCATTCATGTAACATTACTGGAGTTGGTATAAATCCTTATATATGATTAATAATACTATATTATATTAGATATTATGAACCGTTGTGGCTACGGATTTTTTATGGTGGTTTATTGGACAGTATAGAATACAGCCTTATAGAATGAAGGTAAATGTTTCTAAATCCATATGTGTGACGTAGGTTGAAAACTTTCAATTGGACATCAAAGGGTTATTGTTTCAACTATTTCTAAACTCATGGAAATAATTAGGCTGATGATGGCTCATTCCATATGAGACCGAAAATATAACAAAATGTTTTCTGTAGCCTTGACAGTTTATTAGCTAGTGATAGACTTCTCATGTTCATCACATGCATACTGATAATATTGAACAAACACCACTTTTCATTCGATATAAACATATTACAAGAAAAAGCATGGATTGATTGTGACAAATTAAGTTACAAAATTAATGTATTGCGTCAATACAATGATTTATAACGGTCTTCGATGATATGTGATGGTGCGTCACCCTTCAGTGGCCATGGGAATTCGCGTATCTATACAGAGGACGGGGATAACCATAAACTAATTAACTGACCCTCACTTAAGTGTTTGTGTATTAACCTTTCAACATACCACTTCTTCCAGACTATTAGGGATGGGTAAATATTTTGAAACTTCAAATGTTCTTATCGATCTAACGCACAATTAGTATACAACATTTGACATTAGGAAGGCAGTAATGAAACTTCAATTGTCATGTGCAGTAACAGATTGTGAATTATAAACAGTCGATAATCGTATCGATGTTTAAGTTGTAATGTATAATATCATTTAAAACCGTTGCCGTAAAACAATAAGAATCTAACCGTAAAAACATTCATTAAACATCGTATTCATCATAAAATATATATTGCCGTCACACATCCAACAAAAGCCATTTTAGTTTGTGCATATTTAGATAATTATAATCTACAATGTATATGAGAAATAAATGAATATTCAAAACAAAGTACATGTATTGTAAAATTTAAGAATCGACGGAATACTTAATTATCATATTCTATAACATGCAGACACAATTTGGTAATTGCATAGTTACTGGACATGGATTTTGATTTCTCAGTATGGTATAATAAATGTAATTTGTGATGGGATATTTGAAATGAATCAAGTCAATTCAATTCTTTATTATTTATAAGTTGTATCAGTGTATACAGTACAGTATTTTAGTATCTAATTGCCAACACTCATCCTGTGAGGAGCCAAGTCGCGCTATTAACGAGTTAAATAGAATATGCAAGCCTGGATATACTAGGATATGTGTGTATTGCAAGGGGGCAATCTGTGCGGCTATTACCATAAACCAATTTACGGATGTGTATTGTCGCCAATACTGTTAATTCAATCTGAATAAATTTACACGCGTGTAGTTGACTCAGAGATATATTCAAGTGGTCACTGGAATGTTCAGGAGATACGGTTCACTGACTTCATGGATAAACCCTTAAGTTTCTGAGATTTTTGAAAAAGTGGTATATATTTATTTTGATTTCATTTGAATGCAAACCGGAGTGCATATTGGTTGAAGGCCTATTCAAATTTGATAATTCTGAGGGAAGGAAAATTGTGTGACAAAAGGCTATTCGTAAATATTGTCCATCAAAATCGTAAGACGTCTTGTATAAAACAGTGTATCGTCTTGAGAGTTGTAAACAAATCAAATGATTAAGAACATGTTTAATGTAGATTTTGCATACGCCTCTTCACTGCTGTCAACAATCTAAAAGTGAGTGGGTCATCTCAAGATCTAAATTGGAGACTTATTTCAAGATTAAATAGATAGTGTTCGGATAATGCAAAATTGGTGACTCGATGTTAAAATACAATATTTAATCTTATCTTAAATATAAAAATAATCGAAAATGTAATTAATATGTTTACTTGCATCCCCGACAGTATTTTTAGTATTTATTGTTATAGGGGAATTGTTATAACAGTCGCGTAAAACGTAACGCTTTTCAATATACATCCAGTGGTTCTTGAACATAAATATTGGTTACTAGTAGATGAAGGAGAATGAGTTCTATGGATATACAACTTCTTTAATGCAGGAGTGCGACGTTTCGATGTAGCTTGATAACAGTTTTAGAAACTCGTTCTCCTTCATATATATATTGAAATTGATTTTAAAATTTTACAAAATTAAGAAAACAATATGTATTAATGACAGCATATTAACTTCTTGTTTGCAAATCCTTTTCTATTTACTGAATAAGATATGTTAAACTCTATCCCATAATATTGACATGGATTTGATTATCCGTGAATCGGTATTATGTTTTAAACATATTTATTCATGTTAATTATACATGAATGAGGACATTTAAATCAATTCAAATCGATGATCAATCCTACAGACACACAAAATTACTTTGATTTGAATATTGGTAATAGATTCTGTCAAATTATTCATTGTCGCCTCCGGCTCGGTTGTAGTGATCTGAACGCGGATAGGTATAACAGACACATATCCGAAACACCCATGTGGCCACTTAAACGAAGATGTAATTCATTTTCTGTTTACTTGTCAAAACTATCATCATTTAAGACCAAATATGTATTTTTATAGTCAAGGCTATGACATAAGGACAGTTTTATATGGTAACAGTTCCTTAAATGAGTCCACTAATAGTAAAATCTTGAACTCATTACATCAATTTATCAGCAACAGCAAGCGGTTTCTAAACAATCTTTAATATTTTTGAACTGCAGCTAAATCCATTATTATTAGGCATACCCAACAATAAAACAATATGACGACTTTCTTTATGTAATCATTGTTTGGATATCTTATGCAGATATTTCTTTGTTTTCATTACTAGTTTCATTTCATTTATACCAGGCTTTGTAATTGTGTACTGGAGCGGCGTTTATATGAGCCCGAGTGGCTTGTTCGCCAATCCATTTTCTTTATGGGTCTAGGACAAAAGCCTCCCGGACAAAAGCCTCCCGGACAAAAGCCTCCCGGACAAAAGCCACCCGGACAAAAGCCACCTAGGACAATTGCCTCCTAGGACAAAAGCCCCCCAGACAAAAGCCTCCCGGACAAAAGCCACCCAATTTTTAAAAATTATTTTTAAAAAAACAACAAAAATACTGTAGTACTGATTATATATGTATTTCACTTTCCTTCATTTCTTTTTTCAAGTCTTTGATTCAATACATGTAAGTTCAATTGTTTCATGTCAATAGCACTATGTAAAGCACTAGTCATTGCAAGTCAATTTATTTTTGTAGACAATTCAATCACTTGACTGGCACTGACTGATCATATGTTCTGGCTGAGGTGGTAGAAGCATCCCTTCACTTCAATCCCTGGATAAACTGATGCAGCCGCATTCCAGATCGCTCTCTCGTAGTCAAGCATCAGGGTTTCTGGGGAACAGTCTCTGAGCTCCTTCACCTTGGCGAAGACTTCTCTGTATGTAGCCTCCTGCTTATTGGGCATCAGGGCGTAGACACACGGGATGACTGCATTGTTAGTCCAACAATGAATGGTGAAGAGTTGGTAGTACAGTTGAGGGACTGTCTTGAAGGTGCCATCGGCGAACCAGTGTGGTGAACGTTCCAGGAGGTCTAGGTTTCTTGTTGTGGAGAAGATGAGGATCCGGTTCGGGTTGTCGATCCCTCCATCATACTGCAAAAACTGCTCGCCAGCTCCCGTAGTCTTGAACTTGTCCGGAATCTGCATTGCTGCAGGGCTCTCTGGCTCAGGTAGTGCACCGTCAACTCTCCTTCTCTGGCGTCTCACGTTGCGTCGCAGGTCAGGAACAGGCACCATCCTGGCACTAGCTCCCTCTGAGATGGTGACAGCAGCTGCTGTCAAGATCTGTTGGGCTGATTCCTCAGAGGACTCTGCCCTCTCTCTGATGTTGGCTCTGACCTTCTGAACCTTAAAGAAAATGACTTCGTTAGAACTAAATTCATAATTTAAAAAATAATAAATATAATAATAATTTTCTTTAATAATATATTTCTTTAATAATATATTTCTTTATTAATAATTTTTTTAAATGATATTTTTTTTAAATAATAATTTATATAATTTATTATATAATGTACTCGCATACCTCGGACTGAACTTGGTCAGGAGCATGTGTGTGTTCATGCAGGATGCCAACACACTGGCCATCCAACACCTTCATGGACACCTTGCACTCTCCCTTGCGTTTCAACTCGCAATTGTAGCTCACAACTCCACGGGACAGGTTCTTATGTCTAACATAACGAAATCCTCGGAAATGCACTTTCCCAACTCCTTTCTGCGAGGTGACGTACTCTACTTGGTTATCCATAGTGGAAGTGAATACAAAAAGTTGGTAGAACTATTTTATAGGGTATAGGGCCTAATTGATGTTTTGTGTCTTGTCATCATATCCCAGTAAGAGTTATTTTCAAACGGATTAAGCAGTTTTATTTTTAAACATAATCCATATAAGTTACCTTACTCAATTATATTGCAAGCTAAGGAAAGTGTTTATGAAAGGAGCTATTTCATCTACAAACACAAACTACACAGTTAAATCCTATCTGAAACAACATCAAGATTGGTCTAACTAATTAGACCCAAGCCCACTGCTTCTCAATGAATCTTTATAACTATCAAAACATACAAAAAGGTTTACACAGTGTATCAACTTATATATATTTTCAAAGATATTTTCTCTCTATATATATATAATTTCAAAGATAACACAACTATGATATACTATTTTTATGATTGAATGTGGGTAAAATGTCTTTTAAAAAAAAAAAAAATTCTTGAGAAATTATAAGAAAATGGTTGGTAAATGAAATTTCTTGAGAAATTATAAGAAAATGGTTGGTAATAGAATATTATGACTATATAATATCACCCAATATCATTTTATTTTCATTTTATTATTATATTATTAACAAATAAGTGGGTGGTTTATGTCCTAGGAGGCTTTTGTCCTAGGAGGCAATTGTCCTAGGTGGCTTTTGTCCGGGAGGCTTTTGTCCGGGTGGCTTTTGTCCGGGAGGCTTTTGTCCGGGAGGCTTTTGTCCTGCTCCCTTTCTTTATGAAATAAAATATTTTAAAACCACATGCAAATAAGCCAAAGGTTTATCGAAATGCCTGTCCTCGTCAAGATACAATACATACAATATAAATACGGATGGCATCATGAACACACATTTCATACAGTGATTGCAATGTCAGAACAGAATGAATTATTAGATCGGTATTATATAGTATAACAGATATCCACTTGTGTAACTAAGTTTAACTTTTCATAGAATACATTATGACAAAGCTAAAGTTGACTTCCCAGATAAACCGTTACCAGATGTTGATTATATCAGTTGACATAAATAAGGCAAGTGGCCCAGATATACTTAGTAATAAGTTCACCAAGCTGCATAATCAATTTCCTTGCCACTTATATATTAACATTTACATAAATCATTGTGTGGGTATAGATTTCCTTCCTTATGGAAAGAAGTTTCTGTATATCATTTGCACAAGAAAGGCAGTGTAAATAAATATCAAATTTATAGACCTGTAGTATTTCCTTCCTGTATTTGAAAGATGAGTTTTCAAACAGTGTTCAACTTTTTTCGAGACAAAAATGTCAGGGTTTATGCCAGGTGATAGTAATGCATATCAACTTACATACCTCTATGACATCATAGAAAACGCTTTAGACAATTATTATGTTAATGGATTTAATTTGAAAACCGTTCTTTAAGGTAAAAAACTTAAGAATTGTGGATTCTGTTTGCACATTTATTGACTTAAGTAAACGTTTCTGAATTTAGAAAGCACGTGAAGTTTAACCAAATGTCATATTTGTTAGCATGCAACAGCATACATTTCTTATTTATTTTTATTATTTATTTCAAAAAAAGAAATCTAAATTGGCGAACAAGCCATAGGCTTATTTCAACGCCGCTCCAGTACAATGAAAGCAAAAGCTGGACGCAGAAACAATATATATGGAATAATTTTTAAGCAGAAGACAAATCAGTTTATCCTCGAATCTGTCTATAATTTTATTCAAGAGTCACTAACATTTAAATCATCCTATTCAGCATGTGTCTTTTTAGATATTTCCCAATTAGTGTTTTGCTTTTTGCCTTTGTGTAATCATTTGATCACTGATTGTGTACATTGATCTTGAATTATAAATTGTACTTTGTTATATTTTGTAGAGCGGCACTACATAAGCCAATAAGTCGAAGTATCATCCTTTCAGTGCATTACTGTTTTACCTAAATGGTTCTTTAACTAATTTCCTTGTGAAAATCAAATGTTGTAAATTACTGTTATTCTATTACATGTATTCATCTTTATTTAATGTTGTGCTTTCTCAGTTTTGATGAATGAATATGTATTATGTACTGGAGAGGTATTTATAAAGGTGTGATGTATGTGGTTTAAACATATTTATTCATGAAGAATGTGGTTTGGTAAAAAGCAAATTGTTGCTTATATTAACACACGAGAATTGGACATAAAAACAACCAGCTATAACATAATCATATGGTTTAAACTCATTATTATTCAATAAAGCATCTGTGCACATGATTGTTGTTTATGAACATTCTCTACATGTGTAATGTAAACATTCATTCTGCTTCGAATCACTACCCGCTCATACATTTTATTGCATCAACATGTATAAATTACTCTGTATGACACATTAATAAACAATATATCTCTCCTCATTTTGAGTGAGACGCTCAGGGTTCATTCATCCATAACAAGGCTACTGGTCACGCATTTAGCATTCCCGGCTAAGAACCTTTTGATCAAAGGGGATCACAGCAGGAGGGTTAATTAGTGTCAGAGTGTGTATCCACTGCGATGAGTGAACTGTCTATCTGCTCTAAAACAGGTTACAGCCCCACAATCACAGTCAAGTAACCATCTAATCCCCTCTTAATCCCTGTCAAAACATACAGATGTGTGACAGGGTGAGGTGTCACCATGACACAAGATCAAAGTTAATCTGTTTGTGTTTAAAGATTAAAAAGAACCAAATATTTAAGAATACATTACAAAAACAACTAACAAAATTTATATCATACTCTGCACCAACATAATATATACTAATATATTATATAATTTGTGACTTTTTTCTTGTAACATGTGTCCCTACATTCAACTCTTCACGGCAATATTATAATTGTAAATTAGTTCCTTATTCAGACAGAAAGTAATTAGCAAACTTTGAAACCGATAATTTAATTTCTTTTCATATTATCAGGTCCTTGTTATAATGATTTCAGGAAAGCATATATTCAACCTAGATATTTGAATAAAGCTAGTTGTTTAAGAAGTGAAATAATTGTTAGAAATAGAATTATATTCTCTGCATTGTCCTCAACCTATCTGTTTATGATCACTTTGGTTTAAACATATAGCAGACTAAGAGAATTTAACAATAAACTAAAACAAAAAGCCACAATGTTATGTATGTTTGTGCCGTGCCGTGCCTTGTTGGCGTTACCTATATCCTGATATATATTCTGCTGACATCATAACACCTAGTTTTGTTTGGTGTTTTTGTTTCTTATAATATTACTTGTCTTGTTTTGTATTGTTGTTGAATTTGTAAATTTATGATATTTTGTAAATTCACCATGACGCATAATGTCCTGTAGTCTGGAGCTGTATTCACTTTAACTTTTAAAGCTCGTTTACCAATCCATTTCATGAATGAAATAAATATGTTTAAACCATATTTAAGCGAATTTTATTTCATAAACATGAAAAAATTATTGCCGAACAAGCCACATGCCGCTCCGGCACAAATATATTTTTAAAAAGCTGGTTACAAGATAAATGAGACAGAAAAATGAAAATTAACATTTGTATAACATCAGACATGAATATTGTTATGTTGTTAGGTGTGTCTAATAATGAAGTGGGCTGCAGCTCAGAATTTAATCATTAACTACAATAACTTTCAAAGAAACCGGTTGCTTTTACTGATAAACTGATGTAATGAGTTCAAAATATTATTGTAAGTGGTGTCCTTCAAGGAGCTGTTATCATATGATTTAAACAGTATTTATTTTCCAGATGGTACATGGAAAGGGGGGATCGATAAACTGGGTTACCCCTATATAAATATCTCTCCACGTGATCATATAATACTGTTGTTATGTCCTAGCCTTGATAGTAAAAATACATATTTGATCTTAAATGGTAGTAGCTTCAGCAAGTAAACAGATAGCGAAGTACATGTAAGTCTTCGTTATTGTGACCACATGAAAACCTGGGCGTTTCCGATATATGATTTAAACAATATTTTATTTCCATAAGTCATGTTAATGATATACAAAACAAAAAGTACAATATACATGGAAAAAGGATTAGCAAACAGGCTAATAAAGCCTATATAAATGCTTCTCCTTAAAACATAATTGTTACATATATTTTTTATGTCATACATGGAAATATAATGCCTACAAATGGTACAATACGTCAACAGTACAATTATGGTATCGGTCGTTTAAGAAAAGCGGTGAGATTCAGTTATAAACTTGTGGACAGATTTTATCATCAGTTCATTTTCTGGCCAGGACAATGATTCGTCGCCGTTTAGGATAGCATTTAAAGTGACATTGTTTTGGAAGAAGTACTTGTTAATTCTACATCTGTCATATATAGGACATTGGAGAAAATAATGGAATGAATCCTCTCGAATATTGCCACAGGAGCAGGCACGGTTGTCAGATAAACATCTATCAAATAAATGGGAGTTTAAGTCACTGCAGCCAATGCGCAAGCGGCAAAGAAGAATTTGGCAGCGCCTAAGACCAAATGATACATACATTTTGTATTTTAGAGACAACACCCTATCACAAGAAGTGAGCTTCTTAAATTGAGATAGTGATTCAGCATTTTTTATATCTATATCTAACAAATTCCATGCTCTCACGTTAGAGGGAAGAAACGAGTTATTAAAGAGAGATGTGCGGCCTGTATTACTTTGGAGATCATTTGAGTTTCTCAAGTTGTATCTGCTCAAGTTAGAAACGTTTGGGGGTATCCATATCGACAGATATTGTGGGGTTAAACCGTTAATCATTTTATAAAGCATGCAAAGTTTGTGATGCTGTCGTCTTTCAAACAGCGAGCTATATCCAGTTTCCGAGTAAAGCTTTTCATGACTGGTACCTCTTACCGCACCTGATATAGTCCTTAGAGCATCTAGGTGTAATTTCTCTAACATTTGGGCCTGATCCTTTGTACAATTATCCCATATCGTGTCACAGTAATCAAAGATTGGCATTATAAAAGATCTGTACATAGTATCAAGTGATATTCTATTCAACCTGTATTTCAAACTTCTCAAACAATTTATTAGCGGACGTGCTTTCCGTAATATATAGTCAATATGTTTTTGCCATTTTCCATCATTCTGTAAAATTAAACCGAGATGTTTATGTTCTTCAACTTCAGGAATTACCGAATTATTGAGTTGGAGATGTAATTTTGGACTTACGTTGATCTTATTTGAAAAAAGCATAGCTTCTGTCTTTTCAGGGCTGAATTTAACCTGCCATTTGCTTGCCCAATCGGAAATAAGTTCAAGGTCACTGTTGAGTAGGGTTTGTGCCTGGGTTGGATTTTCAATAACTAAATAAAGGGAAGTGTCATCTGCGAAAAGTTTCACATTACTTACAATTCCGTTTGTTAAGTCGTTAATGTATATAAGAAATAAGAGAGGCCCAAGGACTGAACCTTGAGGCACACCGGCTAATACAGATTTTGAACTTGACTTACGCCCATTGATAACAACTGATTGCTTTCTATCATGTAAATAATTTTTAAACCATTCAAGTAAATTTCCATTTATCCCAATAGATTCCAATTTTGCTAATAGCCCTTTGTGCCAAACACGATCGAAAGCCTTGCTGATATCACAGAAAACAGCTCTGATTTCTTTACCTTCATCTAAAGCCTTTGATATTACATGATAAAGATCTGTTAACTGATATACAGTCGAGTCTCCTGGCTTAAATCCTGATTGATGTACGGATATGATATCATTGTCAACACAAAAGTTGTAAACGTGCTTAAATATACACTTCTCGAATACTTTAGCCAAACACGATGTTAACGCAACTGGTCTGTAATTGTCACAAACATGGACACTACCTTTCTTATGTATCGGGACTTCCGCAGAAAATTTCCAAATATCGGGAAATCGGGAAGTTTTAAGAGATATATTAAATAACTTGGTAATAGGGCAGTACAGTGCACGCGCCAAAACTTTTAATAATTTATAACTCAAGTTATCCGGACCCTTGGCCTTCTTTGTATCAAGCGAAAGTAGGATATCAAGGACTTCGCTGTCTGTAAGAGATAATATATCTAGTTTGTTTTCACTGGATGTGGGAGGAGTAGGTTCGATATTAGGTTCGTTAACTTGAGCTTGATCTGTGAAATATTCGTTAAAAGCATCTGCAATATCGTCTGAATTATCTAAAACGATATCATTATGAGTGATTGGAGGGAAGGATTTACCTGAGCTGCTGTTATTTTGAATATACTTCTTGACTAGACGCCACCATGACTTTGTTCCCCGCTCAGTGTTAATAATAGTATCAAGTTTCATGTCGTATGCGCGCTTAGCTTTTCTAACCTCAGATATGATTTTATTCCTAGCAGCTTTAAACCGCTCCCAATCATGGCTATTGTTTCTTCGTTTCGCAAGTTTGTGTAAGCGGTTTCTCTTCCTCATTAAAGAACGCAGAGAGCCATTCATCCATATGCCATCTCGAGGTCTTATAACAACCTCTTTATTAGGGATGTAAGTATTGATTAATCTATTAAGGGTAGATTAAACCGTCATAATCTGCGCGGTTATAGTCATAAATAATCCTTTTGTATGAATCTTTCGAGCATTTCCCAAATTTTAAAGAAACAAAAATTGGACTATGATCGCTGCAGATAGGAGTAAGGACGCCGGAATCATTGACAATGTCCAGCGACGAGGTAAGTATAATATCAAGTAAGGTACTCGAAGTTTGTGTAACTCGAGTTGGCTCGTCAATAATCTGAACTAGATCATACATAGTCAAAAGATTGTTCATTTTATTATTGCTAGTATTAATCATATTAGCGTTAAAATCACCGAGTATGAAAAGCAGTATATTTTTGCTTTTAGCCATTGAAAATGCATTGTCAATCAAGTCCCAATATCGATTGCTTAAGTCAGCTCTGTAAAATGATCCAATAAGAACTTTTCTATTCCCATTTGAGATAACTTCAATCCAAATAGCTTCTAATTCAGGAACATCTAGATCTGTTGCATGTTTGAAGTACAAGTCATTCTTAACATATATCGCGACCCCTCCTCCCCTTGTTTGTCTATCTTTCCGCACTGGTGGATGATACCCGGGTATAATTATATCATCATTTGAGACAAAAGGGCTTAACCAAGTTTCCGATAAACATATTACATCGTAGTGATTATACTCTGCTATAAGAAGATCAATTTTTTCCCTTAAGCTACGAATGTTCAAATGTATCTCTGCTAGAAAATTGGGGGTATCCTGATACAGTATACCTCAGGAAACCCTAAGAGTTTCATGAGGTATCCTGCTCAGGATACCCTAAGGGTTTAATGAGGTATCATGATCAGTTTACAGGGAATTTCCTGAGCACAGGATACTTCAGGAAACTCAAGGAAACTCCATTATACGCACGGAAATTATCAGCGCTATAACATAATGAGGATTTTGTATTTATTTACCAAATATACATAGTCGTGTTACATTTCATTGTTAAAAATTGAAATAATGTGTTATATATGTTAATTTTGAAGTAAAATGCTTGAGGGTTGGATGTTTTTAAACGATTATTCAAATGAAAAGGGAATTATTTATACATAAAAAATAGCAGTTTTCAAAATGTTTTATGGAAATAAGATGTTTGTAAGATACATCTTAAAAAAATGATAAACAAATGAAGAGGGGGACTTTCCCACATGTCTTGGCAACTTAACAAACAATGATTACCTTCGCTGGTCTTACCTTCTTAAATTTTATTTAATAAACTATTTCCGCATAAACTATAATCGATATGAATATTTGACGATAATGTTACAATTAACAATTTATTTATTTTCTAAACGATAACATTAAATCACATTTCGGAGAATAGCGAGATCACGATAAACAAAAGCATATCACTTATTTACTTTGTCAGTATTTATTAAAAGGTTTAAGAATATTCGGTTCAGTAAACACAATAAGTTTATAATAAATATAAATGACGCTGGAAGTACAGTCATTTCATTGATTTCAATATGGTTTGTTGTTATCTAAGAGCTTGGTTGTTGTTTAACTGTCGTCCTTCCAGGATAATTTTTTCATTGAATAATATTTGGTTATGAAATCAAATATTAAGAATTAATGAAAGAAACTTACCTTATCACTGTATCCAAGCGAACAATATGAATATCCAAATACACAAGAACACAAACTGTAAACTTATATATCCATCAATGTTAGAACTTTGAACCACAAGATTGCGAAACTTGTCCTACTTCAACAAAAGTCTTCTCGTAACTGGCAAAGTTTGCAAACGACTTGTTCTCACGATTTCATACTTAATGTAATTTCATTGGTTCCTTGGTTTACCCATTAATCGTCATTGGACAGTTAGATTGAGGAAAAATAGTGTTCATGTTGTTACAACCAACTCATCACACTGAGACAGAGAGACAGACAATTGTCTCAGTACCACCTGCACTTGTTTATTCAAGTGACACTGACACTATCTGGTCAGGTGTCTTGCCGGAGAGTAGACCTTTGGTATGACAGTAAACATCCTTTGATGCTTGAGAGATGACGTCTTGTGTTGTTATAACGGATTAACTTTCTTGGTTACACTAATGCTGAACTACTTAACGAAATCGGCCGGTCACTACAGTGGCTTAATTGCATTGTCTTAAAGACAGAGCAACACACAGACAAGTAAAACATGTCATTGAATGAAATTTACATTTTTATGGCAATACAACCTATTCCGATGTAACCAATAAAGCATACTCAACCGCTTTTGATGAAATTAGGTTTAGATAATTTGTATTGAACTAAAGAGGTTTCTCTGGGATTAAGGTTGTCTGCTTAGCTGAATTCGAGAAATATAATAAGTTTGCCATATTTTGAATCTTTATTTGTAAGTATATTTTTCAAATGAACAATAAATGTGTCATTTGAATTATGATAACAGTATACATGGAAGTATAGGTAGCAGAGTATTTATAGCAAGGCGTTTCAACGAATATGAATGTATTTGTTCCTAAACTGATTGGAATACCATATCAAGTGACTGATTTTAATTCATTTGTTGTGACTTACTACATATGAACAGAAACAATATTAATAAATCCGGAGAGACTCACTAATGCAAGGCGATTTTTTAGAAGGAATGGTAGCTGAAAGAGGGCATTTTACCATAAGCCACTTAATGTATTTTGAAAATGAAGTAAAATGTCATCTTGCATATTAGTTAAAATGTGTATGTGTGTTTTTCTAGAGTTAATTGCCTTTTCAGGTTATTAAATATAAGTTCTGATAATTACACTGAGTCACACACATATCTTCATATACTCAATTATTTTATCACCTTTAAGCTTGTGTTCAACTTTAATGGGGACATTTTGATGGTACCATTTTGATTTTTGTCCTGTAAACCAGAGATTATTAGAGCGTAAAATTAACCTTGCGTGACCGACAGGTTCTAATTAACTGGTCGTCGGCGGTCAGCTCGTTAAAAGCTCGTTAAAAGAGATGAAACACAGAGGCCGCCAAAGAGTTTTACGAGACACGGGCATGACCAGCAATGGTGCAATGTATTTAATGTATACGTGTATATCTCTAATTAAACAGTCATGGCTGGTGTATATGACCAGACAGATTCCTGTCATCCCACGTTTTGAGAACACCTGTTCAGCAACTCCAACGTGGTTAGCTGGGGACCTGCCGTTGTGTCATTCATTCAATGTCAAGATAACATCATGAAGTATACAAGACGATTGAAATAAGGAAATGGTGTACATGTATATGGTTTAAACGTATTTTATTTCCAGAACATGAAAATAGGATTGGCGAACAAGCCAAAATGACTTAGTTCAACGCCGCTCCAGTACATATATATCAAAAAGCTGGTAACAAAATCAAAGAGAGAAAAAGTGAAAAATAACATCTGTATAACATCAAACATGATTATTGTCATGTTTTTGGGTGTGCCTAATAATGGAGTGGACTGCAGTCGAAAATTGAATCATATTACTACAAGATAAGTTTTAAAGGAACCGGTTGCTTTTACTAATAAACTGATGTAATGAGTTTGAGATATTACCGTTAGTTGAGTCATTCAAAGAGCAATTCCCATATAATACTGTCGTTATGTCAAAACCTTGATTATAACAATACATATTTGTTCTTAAGTAGTGATAGTAAAAACATTCATTAAACATCGTATTCATCATAAAATATATATTGCCGTCACACATCCAACAAAAGCCATTTTAGTTTGTGCATATTTAGATAATTATAATCTACAATGTATATGAGAAATAAATGAATATTCAAAACAAAGTACATGTATTGTAAAATTTAAGAATCGACGGAATACTTAATTATCATATTCTATAACATGCAGACACAATTTGGTAATTGCATAGTTACTGGACATGGATTTTGATTTCTCAGTATGGTATAATAAATGTAATTTGTGATGGGATATTTGAAATGAATCAAGTCAATTCAATTCTTTATTATTTATAAGTTGTATCAGTGTATACAGTACAGTATTTTAGTATCTAATTGCCAACACTCATCCTGTGAGGAGCCAAGTCGCGCTATTAACGAGTTAAATAGAATATGCAAGCCTGGATATACTAGGATATGTGTGTATTGCAAGGGGGCAATCTGTGCGGCTATTACCATAAACCAATTTACGGATGTGTATTGTCGCCAATACTGTTAATTCAATCTGAATAAATTTACACGCGTGTAGTTGACTCAGAGATATATTCAAGTGGTCACTGGAATGTTCAGGAGATACGGTTCACTGACTTCATGGATAAACCCTTAAGTTTCTGAGATTTTTGAAAAAGTGGTATATATTTATTTTGATTTCATTTGAATGCAAACCGGAGTGCATATTGGTTGAAGGCCTATTCAAATTTGATAATTCTGAGGGAAGGAAAATTGTGTGACAAAAGGCTATTCGTAAATATTGTCCATCAAAATCGTAAGACGTCTTGTATAAAACAGTGTATCGTCTTGAGAGTTGTAAACAAATCAAATGATTAAGAACATGTTTAATGTAGATTTTGCATACGCCTCTTCACTGCTGTCAACAATCTAAAAGTGAGTGGGTCATCTCAAGATCTAAATTGGAGACTTATTTCAAGATTAAATAGATAGTGTTCGGATAATGCAAAATTGGTGACTCGATGTTAAAATACAATATTTAATCTTATCTTAAATATAAAAATAATCGAAAATGTATTTAATATGTTTACTTGCATCCCCGACAGTATTTTTAGTATTTATTGTTATAGGGGAATTGTTATAACAGTCGCGTAAAACGTAACGCTTTTCAATATACATCCAGTGGTTCTTGAACATAAATATTGGTTACTAGTAGATGAAGGAGAATGAGTTCTATGGATATACAACTTCTTTAATGCAGGAGTGCGACGTTTCGATGTAGCTTGATAACAGTTTTAGAAACTCGTTCTCCTTCATATATATATTGAAATTGATTTTAAAATTTTACAAAATTAAGAAAACAATATGTATTAATGACAGCATATTAACTTCTTGTTTGCAAATCCTTTTCTATTTACTGAATAAGATATGTTAAACTCTATCCCATAATATTGACATGGATTTGATTATCCGTGAATCGGTATTATGTTTTAAACATATTTATTCATGTTAATTATACATGAATGAGGACATTTAAATCAATTCAAATCGATGATCAATCCTACAGACACACAAAATTACTTTGATTTGAATATTGGTAATAGATTCTGTCAAATTATTCATTGTCGCCTCCGGCTCGGTTGTAGTGATCTGAACGCGGATAGGTATAACAGACACATATCCGAAACACCCATGTGGCCACTTAAACGAAGATGTAATTCATTTTCTGTTTACTTGTCAAAACTATCATCATTTAAGACCAAATATGTATTTTTATAGTCAAGGCTATGACATAAGGACAGTTTTATATGGTAACAGTTCCTTAAATGAGTCCACTAATAGTAAAATCTTGAACTCATTACATCAATTTATCAGCAACAGCAAGCGGTTTCTAAACAATCTTTAATATTTTTGAACTGCAGCTAAATCCATTATTATTAGGCATACCCAACAATAAAACAATATGACGACTTTCTTTATGTAATCATTGTTTGGATATCTTATGCAGATATTTCTTTGTTTTCATTACTAGTTTCATTTCATTTATACCAGGCTTTGTAATTGTGTACTGGAGCGGCGTTTATATGAGCCCGAGTGGCTTGTTCGCCAATCCATTTTCTTTATGGGTCTAGGACAAAAGCCTCCCGGACAAAAGCCTCCCGGACAAAAGCCTCCCGGACAAAAGCCACCCGGACAAAAGCCACCTAGGACAATTGCCTCCTAGGACAAAAGCCCCCCAGACAAAAGCCTCCCGGACAAAAGCCACCCAATTTTTAAAAATTATTTTTAAAAAAACAACAAAAATACTGTAGTACTGATTATATATGTATTTCACTTTCCTTCATTTCTTTTTTCAAGTCTTTGATTCAATACATGTAAGTTCAATTGTTTCATGTCAATAGCACTATGTAAAGCACTAGTCATTGCAAGTCAATTTATTTTTGTAGACAATTCAATCACTTGACTGGCACTGACTGATCATATGTTCTGGCTGAGGTGGTAGAAGCATCCCTTCACTTCAATCCCTGGATAAACTGATGCAGCCGCATTCCAGATCGCTCTCTCGTAGTCAAGCATCAGGGTTTCTGGGGAACAGTCTCTGAGCTCCTTCACCTTGGCGAAGACTTCTCTGTATGTAGCCTCCTGCTTATTGGGCATCAGGGCGTAGACACACGGGATGACTGCATTGTTAGTCCAACAATGAATGGTGAAGAGTTGGTAGTACAGTTGAGGGACTGTCTTGAAGGTGCCATCGGCGAACCAGTGTGGTGAACGTTCCAGGAGGTCTAGGTTTCTTGTTGTGGAGAAGATGAGGATCCGGTTCGGGTTGTCGATCCCTCCATCATACTGCAAAAACTGCTCGCCAGCTCCCGTAGTCTTGAACTTGTCCGGAATCTGCATTGCTGCAGGGCTCTCTGGCTCAGGTAGTGCACCGTCAACTCTCCTTCTCTGGCGTCTCACGTTGCGTCGCAGGTCAGGAACAGGCACCATCCTGGCACTAGCTCCCTCTGAGATGGTGACAGCAGCTGCTGTCAAGATCTGTTGGGCTGATTCCTCAGAGGACTCTGCCCTCTCTCTGATGTTGGCTCTGACCTTCTGAACCTTAAAGAAAATGACTTCGTTAGAACTAAATTCATAATTTAAAAAAAAAAAAATATAATAATAATTTTCTTTAATAATATATTTCTTTAATAATATATTTCTTTATTAATAATTTTTTTAAATGATATTTTTTTTAAATAATAATTTATATAATTTATTATATAATGTACTCGCATACCTCGGACTGAACTTGGTCAGGAGCATGTGTGTGTTCATGCAGGATGCCAACACACTGGCCATCCAACACCTTCATGGACACCTTGCACTCTCCCTTGCGTTTCAACTCGCAATTGTAGCTCACAACTCCACGGGACAGGTTCTTATGTCTAACATAACGAAATCCTCGGAAATGCACTTTCCCAACTCCTTTCTGCGAGGTGACGTACTCTACTTGGTTATCCATAGTGGAAGTGAATACAAAAAGTTGGTAGAACTATTTTATAGGGTATAGGGCCTAATTGATGTTTTGTGTCTTGTCATCATATCCCAGTAAGAGTTATTTTCAAACGGATTAAGCAGTTTTATTTTTAAACATAATCCATATAAGTTACCTTACTCAATTATATTGCAAGCTAAGGAAAGTGTTTATGAAAGGAGCTATTTCATCTACAAACACAAACTACACAGTTAAATCCTATCTGAAACAACATCAAGATTGGTCTAACTAATTAGACCCAAGCCCACTGCTTCTCAATGAATCTTTATAACTATCAAAACATACAAAAAGGTTTACACAGTGTATCAACTTATATATATTTTCAAAGATATTTTCTCTATATATATATATAATTTCAAAGATAACACAACTATGATATACTATTTTTATGATTGAATGTGGGTAAAATGTCTTTTAAAAAAAAAAAAATTCTTGAGAAATTATAAGAAAATGGTTGGTAAATGAAATTTCTTGAGAAATTATAAGAAAATGGTTGGTAATAGAATATTATGACTATATAATATCACCCAATATCATTTTATTTTCATTTTATTATTATATTATTAACAAATAAGTGGGTGGTTTATGTCCTAGGAGGCTTTTGTCCTAGGAGGCAATTGTCCTAGGTGGCTTTTGTCCGGGAGGCTTTTGTCCGGGTGGCTTTTGTCCGGGAGGCTTTTGTCCGGGAGGCTTTTGTCCTGCTCCCTTTCTTTATGAAATAAAATATTTTAAAACCACATGCAAATAAGCCAAAGGTTTATCGAAATGCCTGTCCTCGTCAAGATACAATACATACAATATAAATACGGATGGCATCATGAACACACATTTCATACAGTGATTGCAATGTCAGAACAGAATGAATTATTAGATCGGTATTATATAGTATAACAGATATCCACTTGTGTAACTAAGTTTAACTTTTCATAGAATACATTATGACAAAGCTAAAGTTGACTTCCCAGATAAACCGTTACCAGATGTT
The DNA here is from genome assembly GCA_936450465.1 of Gibbula magus. Taxonomy (NCBI): domain Eukaryota; kingdom Metazoa; phylum Mollusca; class Gastropoda; order Trochida; family Trochidae; genus Gibbula; species Gibbula magus. The sequence goes on from OW388295.1 coordinate 70,824,707, forward strand.
GATTATATCAGTTGACATAAATAAGGCAAGTGGCCCAGATATACTTAGTAATAAGTTCACCAAGCTGCATAATCAATTTCCTTGCCACTTATATATTAACATTTACATAAATCATTGTGTGGGTATAGATTTCCTTCCTTATGGAAAGAAGTTTCTGTATATCATTTGCACAAGAAAGGCAGTGTAAATAAATATCAAATTTATAGACCTGTAGTATTTCCTTCCTGTATTTGAAAGATGAGTTTTCAAACAGTGTTCAACTTTTTTCGAGACAAAAATGTCAGGGTTTATGCCAGGTGATAGTAATGCATATCAACTTACATACCTCTATGACATCATAGAAAACGCTTTAGACAATTATTATGTTAATGGATTTAATTTGAAAACCGTTCTTTAAGGTAAAAAACTTAAGAATTGTGGATTCTGTTTGCACATTTATTGACTTAAGTAAACGTTTCTGAATTTAGAAAGCACGTGAAGTTTAACCAAATGTCATATTTGTTAGCATGCAACAGCATACATTTCTTATTTATTTTTATTATTTATTTCAAAAAAAGAAATCTAAATTGGCGAACAAGCCATAGGCTTATTTCAACGCCGCTCCAGTACAATGAAAGCAAAAGCTGGACGCAGAAACAATATATATGGAATAATTTTTAAGCAGAAGACAAATCAGTTTATCCTCGAATCTGTCTATAATTTTATTCAAGAGTCACTAACATTTAAATCATCCTATTCAGCATGTGTCTTTTTAGATATTTCCCAATTAGTGTTTTGCTTTTTGCCTTTGTGTAATCATTTGATCACTGATTGTGTACATTGATCTTGAATTATAAATTGTACTTTGTTATATTTTGTAGAGCGGCACTACATAAGCCAATAAGTCGAAGTATCATCCTTTCAGTGCATTACTGTTTTACCTAAATGGTTCTTTAACTAATTTCCTTGTGAAAATCAAATGTTGTAAATTACTGTTATTCTATTACATGTATTCATCTTTATTTAATGTTGTGCTTTCTCAGTTTTGATGAATGAATATGTATTATGTACTGGAGAGGTATTTATAAAGGTGTGATGTATGTGGTTTAAACATATTTATTCATGAAGAATGTGGTTTGGTAAAAAGCAAATTGTTGCTTATATTAACACACGAGAATTGGACATAAAAACAACCAGCTATAACATAATCATATGGTTTAAACTCATTATTATTCAATAAAGCATCTGTGCACATGATTGTTGTTTATGAACATTCTCTACATGTGTAATGTAAACATTCATTCTGCTTCGAATCACTACCCGCTCATACATTTTATTGCATCAACATGTATAAATTACTCTGTATGACACATTAATAAACAATATATCTCTCCTCATTTTGAGTGAGACGCTCAGGGTTCATTCATCCATAACAAGGCTACTGGTCACGCATTTAGCATTCCCGGCTAAGAACCTTTTGATCAAAGGGGATCACAGCAGGAGGGTTAATTAGTGTCAGAGTGTGTATCCACTGCGATGAGTGAACTGTCTATCTGCTCTAAAACAGGTTACAGCCCCACAATCACAGTCAAGTAACCATCTAATCCCCTCTTAATCCCTGTCAAAACATACAGATGTGTGACAGGGTGAGGTGTCACCATGACACAAGATCAAAGTTAATCTGTTTGTGTTTAAAGATTAAAAAGAACCAAATATTTAAGAATACATTACAAAAACAACTAACAAAATTTATATCATACTCTGCACCAACATAATATATACTAATATATTATATAATTTGTGACTTTTTTCTTGTAACATGTGTCCCTACATTCAACTCTTCACGGCAATATTATAATTGTAAATTAGTTCCTTATTCAGACAGAAAGTAATTAGCAAACTTTGAAACCGATAATTTAATTTCTTTTCATATTATCAGGTCCTTGTTATAATGATTTCAGGAAAGCATATATTCAACCTAGATATTTGAATAAAGCTAGTTGTTTAAGAAGTGAAATAATTGTTAGAAATAAAATTATATTCTCTGCATTGTCCTCAACCTATCTGTTTATGATCACTTTGGTTTAAACATATAGCAGACTAAGAGAATTTAACAATAAACTAAAACAAAAAGCCACAATGTTATGTATGTTTGTGCCGTGCCGTGCCTTGTTGGCGTTACCTATATCCTGATATATATTCTGCTGACATCATAACACCTAGTTTTGTTTGGTGTTTTTGTTTCTTATAATATTACTTGTCTTGTTTTGTATTGTTGTTGAATTTGTAAATTTATGATATTTTGTAAATTCACCATGACGCATAATGTCCTGTAGTCTGGAGCTGTATTCACTTTAACTTTTAAAGCTCGTTTACCAATCCATTTCATGAATGAAATAAATATGTTTAAACCATATTTAAGCGAATTTTATTTCATAAACATGAAAAAATTATTGCCGAACAAGCCACATGCCGCTCCGGCACAAATATATTTTTAAAAAGCTGGTTACAAGATAAATGAGACAGAAAAATGAAAATTAACATTTGTATAACATCAGACATGAATATTGTTATGTTGTTAGGTGTGTCTAATAATGAAGTGGGCTGCAGCTCAGAATTTAATCATTAACTACAATAACTTTCAAAGAAACCGGTTGCTTTTACTGATAAACTGATGTAATGAGTTCAAAATATTATTGTAAGTGGTGTCCTTCAAGGAGCTGTTATCATATGATTTAAACAGTATTTATTTTCCAGATGGTACATGGAAAGGGGGGATCGATAAACTGGGTTACCCCTATATAAATATCTCTCCACGTGATCATATAATACTGTTGTTATGTCCTAGCCTTGATAGTAAAAATACATATTTGATCTTAAATGGTAGTAGCTTCAGCAAGTAAACAGATAGCGAAGTACATGTAAGTCTTCGTTATTGTGACCACATGAAAACCTGGGCGTTTCCGATATATGATTTAAACAATATTTTATTTCCATAAGTCATGTTAATGATATACAAAACAAAAAGTACAATATACATGGAAAAAGGATTAGCAAACAGGCTAATAAAGCCTATATAAATGCTTCTCCTTAAAACATAATTGTTACATATATTTTTTATGTCATACATGGAAATATAATGCCTACAAATGGTACAATACGTCAACAGTACAATTATGGTATCGGTCGTTTAAGAAAAGCGGTGAGATTCAGTTATAAACTTGTGGACAGATTTTATCATCAGTTCATTTTCTGGCCAGGACAATGATTCGTCGCCGTTTAGGATAGCATTTAAAGTGACATTGTTTTGGAAGAAGTACTTGTTAATTCTACATCTGTCATATATAGGACATTGGAGAAAATAATGGAATGAATCCTCTCGAATATTGCCACAGGAGCAGGCACGGTTGTCAGATAAACATCTATCAAATAAATGGGAGTTTAAGTCACTGCAGCCAATGCGCAAGCGGCAAAGAAGAATTTGGCAGCGCCTAAGACCAAATGATACATACTTTTTGTATTTTAGAGACAACACCCTATCACAAGAAGTGAGCTTCTTAAATTGAGATAGTGATTCAGCATTTTTTATATCTATATCTAACAAATTCCATGCTCTCACGTTAGAGGGAAGAAACGAGTTATTAAAGAGAGATGTGCGGCCTGTATTACTTTGGAGATCATTTGAGTTTCTCAAGTTGTATCTGCTCAAGTTAGAAACGTTTGGGGGTATCCATATCGACAGATATTGTGGGGTTAAACCGTTAATCATTTTATAAAGCATGCAAAGTTTGTGATGCTGTCGTCTTTCAAACAGCGAGCTATATCCAGTTTCCGAGTAAAGCTTTTCATGACTGGTACCTCTTACCGCACCTGATATAGTCCTTAGAGCATCTAGGTGTAATTTCTCTAACATTTGGGCCTGATCCTTTGTACAATTATCCCATATCGTGTCACAGTAATCAAAGATTGGCATTATAAAAGATCTGTACATAGTATCAAGTGATATTCTATTCAACCTGTATTTCAAACTTCTCAAACAATTTATTAGCGGACGTGCTTTCCGTAATATATAGTCAATATGTTTTTGCCATTTTCCATCATTCTGTAAAATTAAACCGAGATGTTTATGTTCTTCAACTTCAGGAATTACCGAATTATTGAGTTGGAGATGTAATTTTGGACTTACGTTGATCTTATTTGAAAAAAGCATAGCTTCTGTCTTTTCAGGGCTGAATTTAACCTGCCATTTGCTTGCCCAATCGGAAATAAGTTCAAGGTCACTGTTGAGTAGGGTTTGTGCCTGGGTTGGATTTTCAATAACTAAATAAAGGGAAGTGTCATCTGCGAAAAGTTTCACATTACTTACAATTCCGTTTGTTAAGTCGTTAATGTATATAAGAAATAAGAGAGGCCCAAGGACTGAACCTTGAGGCACACCGGCTAATACAGATTTTGAACTTGACTTACGCCCATTGATAACAACTGATTGCTTTCTATCATGTAAATAATTTTTAAACCATTCAAGTAAATTTCCATTTATCCCAATAGATTCCAATTTTGCTAATAGCCCTTTGTGCCAAACACGATCGAAAGCCTTGCTGATATCACAGAAAACAGCTCTGATTTCTTTACCTTCATCTAAAGCCTTTGATATTACATGATAAAGATCTGTTAACTGATATACAGTCGAGTCTCCTGGCTTAAATCCTGATTGATGTACGGATATGATATCATTGTCAACACAAAAGTTGTAAACGTGCTTAAATATACACTTCTCGAATACTTTAGCCAAACACGATGTTAACGCAACTGGTCTGTAATTGTCACAAACATGGACACTACCTTTCTTATGTATCGGGACTTCCGCAGAAAATTTCCAAATATCGGGAAATCGGGAAGTTTTAAGAGATATATTAAATAACTTGGTAATAGGGCAGTACAGTGCACGCGCCAAAACTTTTAATAATTTATAACTCAAGTTATCCGGACCCTTGGCCTTCTTTGTATCAAGCGAAAGTAGGATATCAAGGACTTCGCTGTCTGTAAGAGATAATATATCTAGTTTGTTTTCACTGGATGTGGGAGGAGTAGGTTCGATATTAGGTTCGTTAACTTGAGCTTGATCTGTGAAATATTCGTTAAAAGCATCTGCAATATCGTCTGAATTATCTAAAACGATATCATTATGAGTGATTGGAGGGAAGGATTTACCTGAGCTGCTGTTATTTTGAATATACTTCTTGACTAGACGCCACCATGACTTTGTTCCCCGCTCAGTGTTAATAATAGTATCAAGTTTCATGTCGTATGCGCGCTTAGCTTTTCTAACCTCAGATATGATTTTATTCCTAGCAGCTTTAAACCGCTCCCAATCATGGCTATTGTTTCTTCGTTTCGCAAGTTTGTGTAAGCGGTTTCTCTTCCTCATTAAAGAACGCAGAGAGCCATTCATCCATATGCCATCTCGAGGTCTTATAACAACCTCTTTATTAGGGATGTAAGTATTGATTAATCTATTAAGGGTAGATTAAACCGTCATAATCTGCGCGGTTATAGTCATAAATAATCCTTTTGTATGAATCTTTCGAGCATTTCCCAAATTTTAAAGAAACAAAAATTGGACTATGATCGCTGCAGATAGGAGTAAGGACGCCGGAATCATTGACAATGTCCAGCGACGAGGTAAGTATAATATCAAGTAAGGTACTCGAAGTTTGTGTAACTCGAGTTGGCTCGTCAATAATCTGAACTAGATCATACATAGTCAAAAGATTGTTCATTTTATTATTGCTAGTATTAATCATATTAGCGTTAAAATCACCGAGTATGAAAAGCAGTATATTTTTGCTTTTAGCCATTGAAAATGCATTGTCAATCAAGTCCCAATATCGATTGCTTAAGTCAGCTCTGTAAAATGATCCAATAAGAACTTTTCTATTCCCATTTGAGATAACTTCAATCCAAATAGCTTCTAATTCAGGAACATCTAGATCTGTTGCATGTTTGAAGTACAAGTCATTCTTAACATATATCGCGACCCCTCCTCCCCTTGTTTGTCTATCTTTCCGCACTGGTGGATGATACCCGGGTATAATTATATCATCATTTGAGACAAAAGGGCTTAACCAAGTTTCCGATAAACATATTACATCGTAGTGATTATACTCTGCTATAAGAAGATCAATTTTTTCCCTTAAGCTACGAATGTTCAAATGTATCACTGCTAGAAAATTGGGGGTATCCTGATACAGTATACCTCAGGAAACCCTAAGAGTTTCATGAGGTATCCTGCTCAGGATACCCTAAGGGTTTAATGAGGTATCATGATCAGTTTACAGGGAATTTCCTGAGCACAGGATACTTCAGGAAACTCAAGGAAACTCCATTATACGCACGGAAATTATCAGCGCTATAACATAATGAGGATTTTGTATTTATTTACCAAATATACATAGTCGTGTTACATTTCATTGTTAAAAATTGAAATAATGTGTTATATATGTTAATTTTGAAGTAAAATGCTTGAGGGTTGGATGTTTTTAAACGATTATTCAAATGAAAAGGGAATTATTTATACATAAAAAATAGCAGTTTTCAAAATGTTTTATGGAAATAAGATGTTTGTAAGATACATCTTAAAAAAATGATAAACAAATGAAGAGGGGGACTTTCCCACATGTCTTGGCAACTTAACAAACAATGATTACCTTCGCTGGTCTTACCTTCTTAAATTTTATTTAATAAACTATTTCCGCATAAACTATAATCGATATGAATATTTGACGATAATGTTACAATTAACAATTTATTTATTTTCTAAACGATAACATTAAATCACATTTCGGAGAATAGCGAGATCACGATAAACAAAAGCATATCACTTATTTACTTTGTCAGTATTTATTAAAAGGTTTAAGAATATTCGGTTCAGTAAACACAATAAGTTTATAATAAATATAAATGACGCTGGAAGTACAGTCATTTCATTGATTTCAATATGGTTTGTTGTTATCTAAGAGCTTGGTTGTTGTTTAACTGTCGTCCTTCCAGGATAATTTTTTCATTGAATAATATTTGGTTATGAAATCAAATATTAAGAATTAATGAAAGAAACTTACCTTATCACTGTATCCAAGCGAACAATATGAATATCCAAATACACAAGAACACAAACTGTAAACTTATATATCCATCAATGTTAGAACTTTGAACCACAAGATTGCGAAACTTGTCCTACTTCAACAAAAGTCTTCTCGTAACTGGCAAAGTTTGCAAACGACTTGTTCTCACGATTTCATACTTAATGTAATTTCATTGGTTCCTTGGTTTACCCATTAATCGTCATTGGACAGTTAGATTGAGGAAAAATAGTGTTCATGTTGTTACAACCAACTCATCACACTGAGACAGAGAGACAGACAATTGTCTCAGTACCACCTGCACTTGTTTATTCAAGTGACACTGACACTATCTGGTCAGGTGTCTTGCCGGAGAGTAGACCTTTGGTATGACAGTAAACATCCTTTGATGCTTGAGAGATGACGTCTTGTGTTGTTATAACGGATTAACTTTCTTGGTTACACTAATGCTGAACTACTTAACGAAATCGGCCGGTCACTACAGTGGCTTAATTGCATTGTCTTAAAGACAGAGCAACACACAGACAAGTAAAACATGTCATTGAATGAAATTTACATTTTTATGGCAATACAACCTATTCCGATGTAACCAATAAAGCATACTCAACCGCTTTTGATGAAATTAGGTTTAGATAATTTGTATTGAACTAAAGAGGTTTCTCTGGGATTAAGGTTGTCTGCTTAGCTGAATTCGAGAAATATAATAAGTTTGCCATATTTTGAATCTTTATTTGTAAGTATATTTTTCAAATGAACAATAAATGTGTCATTTGAATTATGATAACAGTATACATGGAAGTATAGGTAGCAGAGTATTTATAGCAAGGCGTTTCAACGAATATGAATGTATTTGTTCCTAAACTGATTGGAATACCATATCAAGTGACTGATTTTAATTCATTTGTTGTGACTTACTACATATGAACAGAAACAATATTAATAAATCCGGAGAGACTCACTAATGCAAGGCGATTTTTTAGAAGGAATGGTAGCTGAAAGAGGGCATTTTACCATAAGCCACTTAATGTATTTTGAAAATGAAGTAAAATGTCATCTTGCATATTAGTTAAAATGTGTATGTGTGTTTTTCTAGAGTTAATTGCCTTTTCAGGTTATTAAATATAAGTTCTGATAATTACACTGAGTCACACACATATCTTCATATACTCAATTATTTTATCACCTTTAAGCTTGTGTTCAACTTTAATGGGGACATTTTGATGGTACCATTTTGATTTTTGTCCTGTAAACCAGAGATTATTAGAGCGTAAAATTAACCTTGCGTGACCGACAGGTTCTAATTAACTGGTCGTCGGCGGTCAGCTCGTTAAAAGCTCGTTAAAAGAGATGAAACACAGAGGCCGCCAAAGAGTTTTACGAGACACGGGCATGACCAGCAATGGTGCAATGTATTTAATGTATACGTGTATATCTCTAATTAAACAGTCATGGCTGGTGTATATGACCAGACAGATTCCTGTCATCCCACGTTTTGAGAACACCTGTTCAGCAACTCCAACGTGGTTAGCTGGGGACCTGCCGTTGTGTCATTCATTCAATGTCAAGATAACATCATGAAGTATACAAGACGATTGAAATAAGGAAATGGTGTACATGTATATGGTTTAAACGTATTTTATTTCCAGAACATGAAAATAGGATTGGCGAACAAGCCAAAATGACTTAGTTCAACGCCGCTCCAGTACATATATATCAAAAAGCTGGTAACAAAATCAAAGAGAGAAAAAGTGAAAAATAACATCTGTATAACATCAAACATGATTATTGTCATGTTTTTGGGTGTGCCTAATAATGGAGTGGACTGCAGTCGAAAATTGAATCATATTACTACAAGATAAGTTTTAAAGGAACCGGTTGCTTTTACTAATAAACTGATGTAATGAGTTTGAGATATTACCGTTAGTTGAGTCATTCAAAGAGCAATTCCCATATAATACTGTCGTTATGTCAAAACCTTGATTATAACAATACATATTTGTTCTTAAGTAGTGATAGTTTCGGCAAATAAACAAATAGTGAATTTTGTTATCGTGACCACATGAACACCTGGATGTTTCCGATATGTGTCTGTTATAACGGTGGGCGTTTAGATCACTACAACCGAGCTTAAGGCGATAGTGGATGATTTGACAAAATCTAGTCCCTAATTTTAAATTGAACGAGTTACGAGTTTTTGTTGGGTTTATCATAGTTTTGAATTGGCTAAGGGTGTGAGCGTTGGTGACTTCGTCTGGTAAAGAATTCTGCAGCATAATTGAGTTTGGCAAGAAAGATTGGGAATATCTTTGAGTTCTACAGTTAATTGTTTGAATGGAAGAACGATTTCTAAGATTGGTTTAAACATATTTTTATTCAATAAGAATGTGGTTTGGCAAACAAGCAAAACTCTGCTTATGTGAATGCCTCACCACTACATAAAACATAAACAAATTCACAAGAGCTGGTAACATGTTAACAACAAATGAAAAATCAAGACAATCAAACTATAGATATACGTATATGAGTGTTAATTGAAAATTTGTTGCAGATTTCTAAGATTATAATTACTTTGTTCAAATACCCTTCATGGTACAAGATCGCTCAGATATTCATGAGTCCGGTTATGGTACATTTTATAGAAATTAATCAGTTTAAATCGATATCTTCTATCTATTAGCGTGCTGTAATGTGTTTCTTCATATATTTTATCATGACTTGTGCCGCGTACCGCACCGCAAATAGTTCTTAATGCGTCTAAGTGTCAATTTTCTAATAAGATACATGAGAGCAGTAGTCAAAAAGAGGCAAAATGAATGACATATATAAAGTATTTAGAGTTTTGCGAGATAAACGATATTTCAGACTTCTCAGGCAATTGATCCGTGGACTATAATGGTGTATATTTGAAAGATGGTGTTTTGTCAGCCATTTATTTATGTATTCAGGACCGAAGTTTTATGTCTTCAATAAGCTGATATCTTGATTATCTCATGTAACCCCGATGGAGAGAATTAACATTTGAATTTGAACTGAAAATCACTTATTCTAAATGTCAATCAATCATCTACCATTCTTGTTTACACGTATGTCTTATTAACACTGCATGTGCTCATTGCGCAATCAAGATGAAAAATATTACTGAGGGTAATATATGTATGACTTTATATTTGAGAATTTACTTGAGAGCCTACATAAGTTGTAGTCGTTGAACCAAAGTTATCAATCATGTGAGGTTAGAAAAGTAAAGCTTCTTATCACTGAGTAGGAATTCGTTTGTTCGACTAAAATACATTTCATTGATGTGGTATTTCACACGTTATTAGTATTTGGCATCTCTCTTTATCCCAATCATAATTAACTATCAGTGAACGAATGTAAACCCTCCACAAAACAATACATCCACAAGTTTGTATTTGATTAAAGTTATTTGAAAGAATGGTCATTTGCATTCATTTGCTCATATTACATCGTAATACATGTATGTAATAATACATAAACAGATTATCAAAATATGGTTGTTGATATTCCTTTGCATGAACTGATAAAATGCAATCACAGAGGTCGCACAAGAGCTACATAAGAGACAGACATGTGTACATCAGTGTCGCTATATATTGTATATATTCGTAGACGTATATACACAAACTAAATCACCGGGGCTGTTGTACATAACTAGATAGTTTTCGTTCATTAGGAACCACTTGTTATACATTCGTGATTAGCAGGGTATTCAAAGCACTATCGTGGAGCGTCTGTAACTTCATGATAGTGCGTAATTAAACACTGGTTTTGATATCGTCAATCTAATCTCTCAGTTCTTCAGTTGTTACAAACATGAAAAATCTGAAGTCTCGTATTCATTGCGGTATAGTATGAAAATCAGTGTGTACATGTATATTGATAACACTATTGACCAATTGTGAGCGCACGAATATGAAATATAAGCAAATTTGAAAACACGCAAATTATTTATTTCATTACACATGTTTCGTATTGATAAGTATCCACACTTACATATGAGTGTAAATACGTCTGTGACAATGCCAATTAAACCTCATTTTCACAAAGGTGAAGATTATATGTGAGTGTCACACACAAACTGACTTATGGGGCCCTATAAAACATAGTATTCATAAGAATAAACACATATTTAAAAAGAAATACCATAGGATAATGTAAATAACCAAGTGAGACGGTATGAAATATACATGTACACCTATAGGCTCATTCATGTAACATTACTGGAGTTTGTATAAATCCTTATATGTGATTAATAATAATATATTATAGAAGATATTATGAACCGTTATGGCTACGGATTTTCTATGGTGGTTTATTGGACAGTATAGAATATAGCCATGAAGGTAAATGTTTCTAAATCACCATGTGTGACGTCTTAAAACTTTTCTAAACGGTGACAAATTTCAATTGGACATCACAGGGTTATTGTTTCAAACATTTCAAAACGCATGGAAATTATTAGGCTGATGACAGTGCATTCCATGTGAGAACGAAAATATAACAAAATGTTTTCTGTAGCCTTGACAGTTAGTAACTAATGATAGACTTCTCATGTCCATCACATGAATACTGAAATATTGAACAAACACCACTTTTCATTCGATATAAACATATTCCAAGAAAAAACATGGATTTATTGTGACAAATCAAGTTACAAAATTAATTTACTGCGACAATACAATGATTTATAACGGTATTCGATGATATGTGATGGTTCTTACATAACGTGCTTGGAGCAAATGCGTCACCATTCAGTGGCCACGGGAATTCGCGTATTTATACAGAGGACGGGGCTAACCATAAACTAATTAACTGACCCTCACTTAAGTGTTTGTGTATTTCACACCGCTTCAATCAGACTATTAGGGATGGGTTGATACTCTGACACCTTCAAATGTTCTTATAGATCTAACACACACTGATTATATAACATGTGACATTAGGAAGGCAGTAATTAAACTTCAATTGTCATGTTCAGTAACAGATTGTGAATTGTAAACACTCAGTCGAGAATCGTATCGATGTTTAAGTTGTAATGTATAATATCATTTAAAACCGTTGTCGTCAACCAATAAGAATCTAACCGTAAAAACATTGATTAAACATCGTATTTATCATAACATATATATTGCCATCACACATCCAACAAAAGCCATTATAGTTTGTCTACATTTAGATATTATAATCTGCAATGTATATGAGAAATAAATGAATATTCAAAACAAAGTACATGTATTGTAAAATTTAAGAATCGACGGAATACTTAATTGTCATATTCTATAAACATGCAGACACAATTTGGAAATTGGATAGTTACTGATAGTTATATAGTTATTGATTTGATTTCTCATTATGGTATAATAAATGTAATTTGTGTGGCGCTATTTGAAATGAATCAAGTCAATTAAATTTTTTATTATTTATAAGTTGTATCAGTGTATAAAGTACAGTATTTTTGTATCTAATTGCCGAGTTAAATGGAATTTGCAAGCCTGGATATAGTAGGATGTGTGTGTATTAAAAATACGTACGGATGAATATTGTCGCCAATACTGTTAATTCAATCTGAATAAATTAACACGCGTGTGGTTGACTCAGAGATATATTCCAGTGATCACTGGAATGTTCAGGAGATACGATTCATTTGCCTTCATGGATAAACTCTAAAGTTTCTGAGGTTTTTGAAAAAGTGGTCTATATTTTTTTTATTTCATTTGAACACAAACCGAAGAGCATATTGTGAAAACGCCTATTCAAAATTGACTCAACTCGTGATATTTCTTAGGGAAGGACAATTGTGTGACAAAAGGCTATTCGTAAATATTGTCCATCAAAATCGTAAGACGTCTTGTATAAAACAGTGTATCGTCGTGAGAGAGCAGTCGAAATTGCAAACAAATCAAATGATTAAGAAATGTTTAATCTGGATTTTTCACGCGCCTCTTCACTGCTGTCAACAATCTAAAAGTGAGTGGGTAATCACAAGATCTAAATTGGAGATTGATTTCAAGATTAAATAAATAATGTTCGGATAATGCAAAATTGGTGACTCGATGTTAAAGCACAAGATTTAATCTTATCTTATATATATAAATTATGCATCCCCGACAGTAAGCCGTTTTTGCTTGAATGGTTTCGCTGTTATCATATACATCTTACTTCCTTACTTGCCCTTATTATGACTTGATCAGTTAAATATAAATAGATATACACAAATGGTATGTATATATTACAATATCTCTCCTCATTTTGAGTGAGACGCTCAGGGTTCATTCATCCATAACAAGGCTACTGGACACGCATTTAACTTTCCCGTTTAGAACCGTTTGATCAAAGGGGATCACAGCAGGAGGGCTAATTAGTGTCATGTGTATCTACTGCGATGAGTGAACTGTCTATCCACTTACCTGACCTAATCGACTTGTGTAATAAATTACACCTCGCTTGTCTTACACATTTTGTTTGGAGGGGAATAAGCTATATTATGTTTCTAACTCGAACCACTTAAAAAAGACAAAGAGTACTTTTGGTTAGAATAAAACAAAATATATAACATTGCTCGGGATTATATAAATGCCAGAACCCAGAAAACAAATTTAGCATAAAAAAACAAGATATGCCCCAAAGAACTTCATGCAAATATCGCATGATTGACAAAATAAATTTGAATTGATGAATATCATTCCAACCAATACTGAACTAAAACGCTACAGAAATTTCAAAAGAAGAAATTGATGAATACCATAAAACTCATAAACACGACATTATCATCTTCTCGGATGCTGCAGCTAATACACACATCACGTAACTGCCATAGGCATTTACTCAAAAAAATCTAAATCCAAATAAACAATAAAACAAACTCGACATAGAGAAAGGATAGATGCAATGGGGAAATCTCTGTCATACTCAAATAATAAAATATCAATCCCATCAGCTGCAGATGCACTGAATTAAGCATCTCAAGTATACCCATGGTAAAAATGGGTGAAACCCCCTTATAGTTACAGGAATGAAATGTTATATTATCAACGTAACGTGCCAGTTTCGATTATCTTTTTTTGGTAAAATATGAATAACATGATGTCTTTTTGTGAATGGTGACCTTGAGCATTTGCTATTTCTCCACTTGTACTCTAAAATACCAAAGAAAGGGATATATCAGAAAAATTAAATTTATTCCAAAAGGTTCATTCTTTGTGTCTTGAGATCTTGGAATTGGTACATTGTTGCAGTGTTTGAGTGTTCTCATTTTGGTTATAATAAAAAAGTAAAAGATGCATTTGAAAATTATATTCTACTGAATCCAAAAATAACCAAATTCAGACAAAAACAGAAAATGGATTTTAGCAAATTAAATGCATGGACAATTAATATTGTTCGATATTATCATATTGCACTCCATTTCTTTCTTGTCTGCCCCGTTTACAATGAGTTAAGAATAAACTCCTATTTCTTTATTCAAGGTTACAATCTACCATCAATTCTTTATGGAAATGCTAGCTCGAGTAATAAACAAAATATTGAACTACTAAAATCTGTCCATTACTTCATAATTTACTCTCGAAGATTCTCTGATTTCTGCTAAATTTCATACAACATGCATTCCTTGCTAGAATATTGTCTTTTATGTAATTTTAGTTTATATGCTTTCAAATGCTCATTAATATGATTTGTATGCGTCACTAGTAATTATACATTGTAATTGTAATTATTTTGGATCGGTCTTTATATAAGCACCTCTGTGCTTGTTGGCCAATCCATTCATGAATTGTATGTCTTTTCATGAATAAATATGTTTAAACCAAATGCAAATTCCCAAAAGAATCATTCATATTTTAATTTCTATAGGATGTTCTCTTGCTTAAGTTTCTATTTCATTTTATTAGAGATGTTCTGTTTCCAGCTTGTTCATTTGTTATACTGGAGCGGTGTTCAAATAAGCCTCATGGCTTGTTCGCCAATCCAGATTTCATTTTGTGAAATAAATGATGTTTAAACCATATACTATGAAATACTTGCCATGTATGTATTGTGTGCGAATGAGACTCAATGAACAATTTAAAGTATATTTGAATTCAGAAGAACCTTTTTCAAATGAAAACTTTCGCTTATTTGTTATAACTAATTAATTATATAAACTAATTAAAACAGGTTACAGTCCCATAATCACAGTCAAGTAACCATCTAATCCCCTCTTAATCCCTGTAAATACATACAGATGTGTGACAGGGTGAGGTGTCACCATGACACAAGATCAAAGTTAATCTGTTTGTGTTTTAAGATTAAAACAAACCAAATATTTTCTTATACATAAGAAAAACAACTAACTAAAATATATCATTCTCTGCACCAACATAATATACACTAATATATTATATAATTTGTGACTCTTTTCTTGTAACATGTGTCCCTACATTCAACTGTACACGGCAATATTATAAGTGTAAACTAGTTCGTTATTCAGACAGAAAGTAGTTAGCAAACTTTGAAACCGGTAATTGAATTACTTTTTATATTATCAGGTCCTTGTTATCATGATTTTAGGAAAGCTTACATTCAATCTAGATATTTGAATAAAGCTTGTTGTTTAAGAAGTGAAATAATTGTTATAAATAAAATTATATTCTCTGGATTTGCCTCAACCTATCTGTTTATGATCACTTTGGTTTAAACATATAGCAGACTAGGATAATTTAACAATAAACTAAAACAAAAAGCCACAAAACAAAACTACTTCAATATCTCATATGGATCCAGATTCTGCCAGATAATTCATTCTCGTCTTCGGATTGGGGGTAGTGGAACGGAGAATGTAGTAAGATCACAAGATTTATTTCAAACAACTCTGCATGTAACTGCGGAAATGACAACGGATATGCGTTTAATTTTTCCTTATCTGTCCTATCTTCATTGATATAAGGTTAAATGCACATTTCTTTTCCAAATGGTTTTTTATTCTCTTAAATATTATATGGCAATTCTAGCTCATCAGAAAATCTTAATTTAGAACTTTAAAAACCTTCACAACATCATCAAAGACATTTTTGGAATTTCCATGAGTATTGATTCTCTTTTTTTTTATGTTTGTGCCGTGTCTTGCTGGCGTTACCTATATCCTGATATCTATTCTGCTGACATCCTAGTTGTATTTGGTGCTTTTGTCTCTCTGTCTCTGTCTCTGTCTCTGTCTCTGTCTCTGTCTCTGTCTGTCTGTCTCTCTCTCTCTCCCTCTCCCTCTCTCTCTCTCTCTCTCTCTCTCTCTCTCATATGTTATACTATATAAATCCTGTTAACGTCACGGGGATAGATATTAATATAGGGGTAACCCTGTTTATCAATCCCCCTTTCCGTGTACCATCTTCAAATGTATTTATTTGGGGAGAGGCATTAATATGATTATAGGAAAAAAGTCCTTGAAAAGTATAGGGGTAACCCTGTTTATCAATCCCCCTTTCCGTGTACCATCTGGAAATAAATACCGTTTAAATCCAAAGAAACCGGTTGCTTTAACTGATAAACTGATGTTATGAGTTCAAAATATTATTAATATATTAATGTGTCCAAATTATACAAATATCCGCCATTTAAACTTCTTTTATGTAAATGGTTACATGGGTACGACCTGAAGGTGTCCGGAAAAAAAGTCCTTGGAAAAAAAGTACCGGAAAAAAAGTCCTAAATTCAACTAGGAAAAAAAGTCCTCCGGAAAATAAGTCCTATTTTAGTTTTTAGGTAACATAGTATGACAAAATAATAAACTTTTGTTGCAATTCACTTTATTCAGATTCAACAATGCAATAATCATTAGCACTGGTAACACATTGTTTATAGATACAATACATAGATATCTTTATTCAGATTCAATGTAACACAATTTAGAGGTTGTATTCATTGTTTCTAATATATATCTCTCTATATATTTACTTTACTGTTTACTTTAGATAAAATGATATGTAAATTACTACTGCTATTAAGGATAAATTAACAGAGTTAAGTATACTTGTTATCTTGTAACTCTTTTTGCTAGTGATTATTTTGTAATTGTCGTGGAACATATGCACATATGAGGTGTTATTACCTAGCGACAATATCTAGTTGGTATTTATAATCAAACCTATTAAATCTAATATACCTCATGTCGACTAAAACTGTATGAAAACAGGGGATATATAATTTCACATCACATATACTCTTGACTGGTGCTTAATTAATCCCTGATTAATCCTTATTTAATATAACATGTGATTCAATAGATTGAGATAAACTCACATTTTCGTAATTCTTAATTAATCCAAAATGCCTCTTAAAGTAAAGTTAATTATCCATATTTAGATATCACAACATCCTTCTTGACTTCAAGTACAAACAATTCATGTTTTCTTAACAATATATTCATGTTAATGTCTATTTAACCTGTTTTTATAGTAATAGGACTTTTTTTCCGGAGGACTTTTTTACCGGTACTTTTTTTCCCAGGACTTTTTTTCCAAGGACTTTTTTTCCTGTACTATTTGGTAACAAGATCCTATCAATTCATATAAATACACAAATAACTCATAATCCAGGCTGTTCATAAATTTATTCCTCATAGCAAACGCTTCTCATGAAATTATTTTTTAATGTGATGTTGTGTTTTTCTACATTAATGTATGTATAATTGTATTTATGATGTAATTATCCTGTTTTATTGTTGTTTTGGGGAGAAACATTTGTATAGGGTAAACCCTGTTTGATGATTCCCCTGAGTATATGAATAAATATTGTTAAAACCATATAAAATCTGAATAAGATTATTTCAACATTTCCAGGTGAGATGTAGTCATCTATCAAGAGACATGACCTTTGCATCAAGTTGGTACCCATATTGACCACACTAATTAATCCCTCGTTAATCCCTCGTCTGAGTGAATCTTGTTGACACTCTAAGGTGTACAAACTAAACGGGCTCTTTGTTTGTTATATAACATTGTGCTCATCTCTTGTGAAGACCATCTGTGAAATGCAGACTTCTTTGTTAGTGTCAATTAAGCTACTCAGAGCAATACTAGTAATTTACTTGTGACCAGCTAAGCAGGTGTGAACTTGTCACCTGTAAAAACACACACGGGTGGCTTATGGGCAGGTGACTAATTGCCTGTCAATCGCGTCACAGCTAATGGATGATATACTGTTTTGAGTTATCCAATGAAATCAGTTAAGTGAAACACCAATGAGATTTGAGCTGAAATCCGGGATAATCAATTGGGCAAGATGTTTAACACTTATCTCGGGTTACTACCCGTGTTAACACCTAAGAGTTGCAACAATGGTGTATAAATATGTCGTGTCGTGATAATACCTGCATTTCATTTGGATATTCATATTGTTCTTTCGGATACGCTTTTTTAAAAGGTGAGTTTTATTATTTTAATAAATCTATCACTATCTAGACAACAATTATAAAAGAACTTGTATAGAGCACTTTAATGCAGGTAACTAATTCATTTGATACTGATACTTACCATTGGGAAGCAACAATGACAATGTTCAACACGATTCAAACCTGATTTTACACATTCATTTTAAAATTTCTCAAAAAAGCGTCTGCATGAATCTAATGTCGTCTGACAGAAACAACTCATGCAAAAAAACCGGGATGCGGTGATTTCGTAGGCCAGACCAGTTCGTAGGAGCGGAGAATTCGTAGGACTGGTGAGTTCGTAGGAGGATTAAAAAATATATCATAAAGTGATATTTATTCTTGAAAATATTCGTTTGACTGTTATTATTTATTACTTTAGTACTTATACCATGTTATAACATGATTTGGATACCATGTCATGTTGATAGAGCCTACTCACCAAACTTGTAAAGTAAGTTATTTGTTCGTTAGAAAAACATGGTGTGAGATGTTTTGATTGCTAAAAACTCTGTCGTTGTAAAGTTGAATTAAGTTGTAGCAATAAAGGAATATAAATTAGGAAGCATGTTTATTATCCATAAGACAACCAACTTACAAGGCCTTTTCCTATAAACAATTGATTATAATTATGAAGACGTACATATTTAACAATATTATAATACATTTATATTTCATTTAAAGGACAACCAATATAACGACCAGTTTCTACTCTTAGCGGAGCTACAGAGCATCTAAACATAGCTAGCGATGATGTTGTGTAAATGTGTAATGTAAACTGGAATATAATCATACTTACCTGATTCTTTTATTTATCTATAAAAAAAAACTCAACCACATAAATAACAACACTGAACACACGATTCTTTTTTTGAACACAAAAAGCAACACAGCGGACAAGTAAACACTTTTTATTGTCAAAATATAATTTAAGTTATTAATAATTTAATTGTAATAATATCATACCATAAAGTTAGTCTTTAAACATTTATTCTCTTAAACTACGAACTCCTAAGAATTCACCGCCCGATCCTCCTACGAATTCACTACGAATTCACCGAAATATACTCCTACGAACTGGTCTGGCCTACGAATTCACCTACACCCAAACAAACTGTATGACAGGGGTAAACCGCGAATGTCTGTGATATAATTTGTAATGTTATATGTAGTATTTTAAAATTTCTAACAATTTCCTGAAGTATCCTGAAATATCATGAAGAATCCTGAAGTATCCTGAATCATGAAACTCGGAGTATCCTGAACAGGATATTTTTGGATACCCCGAGTATCCTAACGTATCCTGATACTGAAATTCGGAGTATCCTGATCAGGATACTTCATGAAATCCCTTATGTTACTCATGTGTATAATACTAAGGTCTGGGCCCGGGTTGGGATGCACATCTCCGCAGCATATCAGAAATAAAGATATCAACAAAAAGTAACGGACACCTAAGCATAAGTAAAGTACTATACAAAAACATGTTAATTTGTCAAAACGGCGACTATTTCCTCTGGTCATAATGCAAGCAAACATCCCAACTGCCATCCTATACTGGGTAATATCAACCCCCATCTAACTGTCTTACAAAAATCACAAAGTAGGAGGCAGTGGGTGTAGCTGTAGGAATACATTGCTTAACGTTGTGGGTCATAGCTGTATCAGACAATTTTAAAGTACGACTGGCATGAAGACAAAGTAGATATATGGAACCGAAGTGCAGGAGTAACGTAGGTGTAGGCATTTGTAGGCATTGAAATAAAGAGGACGTGATGCACGTTAACTTGTAAGAAAATAAAGAAATGAGTAAAACTAATAAGGCTCCATAAGATGGAGTAAACATGGGGGAAGCCGAATTCGCGACCTGACCTTACATAAACTTATTGATATAACATTAGAATTTAACAAAAGTACCTTTAAGTTGAACTCAAAAGGAAACACACCATTAAAAAAACAAAAAATGCCAACGAGAAAAACCACAAACAAACAATCAAAAAGAAACCCCACAACAACCTCAGTTTTTTAAAAGAGTAAATCTATCCTCAGAATTAATAATAAGGAATAGTGACAGTGAAATAATTGTTGTAACTTTTGGAATTTTTCAATTCAGAGAATACCAAATAAAAGTACATAAACAAAATTTTAGAATAATAGTTTGCTATGGATATGAAGTAACTAAAGTATGATGTTATTTGAAATGATTATTGGAAACAAATTAAAAGCAAACATTGAATTATTATGTTCCTAATGTCAAGTCAGGGTGTTGTTAGCAGTTGCTGTGAAGCATGCTCTTAGTGAGAAGCCCGTGCAGTCTGTGATGCATGGTATGCGAACAGAGTCGTGTCGACTGGATTCTACTCAAAGTGGATACATGCTTTATCTGGATAGTGGAGACGATTTGAAATTTAAAGGTAAGTAATGAGATAATGTTATATTGGTTATGTAGATTGTGTTAGAGTTTAAGTTGGTGAAGAGTGATAAAACTGTAATGTAATGTAATGTTTACAATGTAAACTTAGATTTAGTCAGTACTGCTGAGTTGAGGGATACTTAGAGATAGAAATTGAAACTATATATTAATGAGCATCAATGATAAAACAATTTACCACCCTGAATGACCCAATGAGTATATGCTTACTCACAATAAGACACGAAATAAGAATCAAAAGGATCATATAATGACTCTATATTCACCCGTACTGGTCCAACAAAAAATATATACATAAAGCCGGATGTAAACATGGAACACTCGATCCAAAATACTGTACTACCTTTCATAGATTAAGATTTACTAGATGACGGGTAATTGAGAACATGTTACTTTTTGCAAATAAAGTCTGTATGAATGTTTATATGAATTACACAATTTAAAGAAAAGGGCCGACCACAGATGTTCATTTTGGTAGGGACCTCGCGGATATCCTACCTGAGCAGCTCACGATCCCACACAAATGGCCGAATGGGACTGAGTCACGTGATTTTATTTAGCCCGTTTTGCACGTGCAAATCGCCATGCCTTCGAGTATAAAATCAAGCATGAATAAAATAATTATTAACTTCGGATTTTTTCTTATTTTATGGGAAGATCCTTTGACAGTTTCAAACCAAGAAAGATGAGTAAATAAAGTTTATATTCATGAAAATTCTTTCGGGGTTATTGATTATCCACGGTTTGATTGGCTGACGTTTCATTATAATTGCAGTAATTAGCATAATTAATGGTTTCCTTTATTTTCCGGGGAATAAGAAACCCGGTCTCAGATAGGTTTCTTGTGTACAGTAGATTCAATGTTTTAAACCTTTTGCATTTGCACACAAACTCACCCGATTCCTACCCCCTTGCAATTGTAACTAATTGTATAATGTAGATTTCCTTCCGGTTTTCACAAAATCAATGACATGAAACTAAAACGTGTCTTGTATGCGATTTTATGTCCGCTTCTTTATGGCGTTCGGCTACATGTCAGGATAATGAAGGGTTAATCGTGTTATTCACACTTAAAACCAAAAGAATGTTGAATAACTATTCCTCACTTTATCGGAAACATACTTTACAATATGTGAATATCTGTGTTGTTCTTATATTACAGTGTGATATAATTTGTTTTCTCTTTATTCATATGTAGCGACACCCAGGCGAGTAGAAATAGCGGCTGGTACAAGTTGGAACGGGACCACAATGAGAGTGTGCCATAGTGACAATCTTGATATCGTGGCATAGATATCCTTCAATAAAACACGGTTCTCGGATCGAAGATGTGTTGTTTAATGCAGCGTATCAAATGACTTGCATAGCAGTTAATGATTCGCTGTGCGAGAGCGTGTGAACCATGTTGCGCTTGTGGACATCAACTAAAATGCTGATAACAACGGGAGTCTGAGATTGGTGTTGTGAGGACGTTTGTAGTAATTTAAACAATATTTCTAATGAATATAATTTGAATTCTCAGAATATGTATTGCGTATGTTAATGTTTCGAAAATGTTTGGATAATAATAAATTTACAAAAAAATCGTCACTAGAATCAACAAAATAAAATTGATGATATGGTGACATTTATGGCTGCGGGATTCAATAATTGTCAAGGAAGGAATTAAATCGTGCGCCACTGTACAGTCAATTTGATTTTTTTTTAGCATTATGAATTTTGTTATATACAAAAGTTGCCTCATATCAATGAAAACAATGTTTCGTTTCGTCACTGAGTTCGGATTTTACACCACACCTTATAGTTAGCATTTCCGGAATAGAGCCGGAAGGGCATTTCAGGCATTGTTTTGAAACTCTTTTTTACATGCTCGAGAGGTTCAGTTGTTACGATGGATTGAAAGCTCCATGTTGGGATTGAACACCCAATAAGGTATGCAATGACTTCATAGTGATAAGGGGTATTATCCGCCACGTATTTCAGAACAATTTATCCCTGCGTTTGTGAGTTTGGAAATCGTCGCGATGTCCCTAATTTTGGATCATAATATCACTTCAGTATACTGTTGGTTGTAGTGTTGATAAAATCGTCACACATTTAGATCCAAGTACATTTGTATAAGAGTTAGATGGTGGCATCGTAGATGTAAGTAAATCAGATCTCTGCAAAGCACATATGGATATATATTCGCAGGTCAACATGCAAGCAACTAGTTGCCTGCTGGTTTCTGACTTAGACTGAATGTAGTTTTCAGACGTGTAGCTTCGTATATGTCTTCATAGTGCGACATTGTTGATACCTTCTTCTGTGTACCGTCTTTCATTTTTACAATTAAAACTCCTCCTGTGACCCATGATGATTCCACCCTTTTCTCCTTGACTAGATCCCGAGCATTGCGCGCCAACATTGCCCTCTTCCTAGTTAGGTCTTCATTAATAAATACCCTACAGCCTGTCCATGTATCTTGATGTTTCAGTTTAGATCTGTTGGACATCAAGTTTTGTTTGGTTGAGTTTGCCCGAAGACGCACAATAATAGGCCTTGCTTGAGATTGTGGTTTTGGGGGGAAACGGGGAACTCCGATATATGTGATTTAAACATATTTATTCCATAAATGGATCCGGATTGGCAAACAAGTTGGCGCTTATGTCAATGCCGCTCTGGGATACAAAATACATAAAATAAATGTCATGATGAATGTACAATAAATTGTATTACATGTCTGAAAAGAATAATACACCAATATATGATATATGTCTATTATAAAGGTGGGCGTTTCAATAACTACAACCGACCTTAATGCGACAATGGATGATTTGACATAATTTAGTCCCTAAATTAACATTAAAAGAATTCCGAGTTTCTGTTTGGTTTAACAGTTTTGAATTGATTACGGGTAGGAGCGTTGATGATTTCGTCTGGTTTAGAATTCCACAGTATAATGGTATTTGGCAAGAAAGACTGAGAATACCTCCGAGTTCTATAGTATTTGCTTAAATGGAAGAACGGTTTCTTGGATTATAATTACTTTGCTCAAATACCCTTCTTGGTCAAGATCGCTCAGATAGTCTGGAGTCATAATCTGGATTTGGTACATTTTATGGATATTAATGCACATCATTATCTATTAATGTGTCCAAATTAAACAAATATCCGCCATTTAAGCTTCTTTCATGTATATGGTTACGACCTGAATACTGTACTATTTGGTAACAAGACCCTGTCAAATCATATTAATACTCAAATAATCCATAATACAGGCTCTTCATTTCTCATAGCAAACGCTTCTCATGAAATATATATTAACATGATGTTGTGTTTTTCTACATTCATGTATGTATGATTATATTAATGATGTAATTATCCTGTTTTATGTTCTTTTCGGGAGAAACATTTATATAGGGAAAACCTGTTTGTTGATTCCCCTGAGTACATGAATAAATATTGTAAAAACAATATAAAATCTGAATCAGTTTATTTCAACATTTACAGGAGAGCTGTTGTCATCTATCAAGAGACATGAGCTTTGCCTCAAGTTGGTACCCATATTGACCACACTAATTAATCCCTCGTTAATCCCTCGTCTGGGTGAATCTTGTTGACACTCTGAGGTGTACAAACTAAACGGGCTCTTTGTTTGTTATTTAACATTGTGTTCATCTCCTGTGAATACCATCCGTGAAATGCAGACGTCTTTGTTAAGGGTCAATTAAGATACTCAGACAATACTAGTAATTCACTTGTGACCAGCTAAGCAGGTGTGAACTAGTCACCTGTAAAAACACACACGGGTGGCTTATGGGCCTTATGTTGCCTGTCAATAGAATCACGTCACAGCTAATGGATGATATACTGTTTTGAGTTATCCAAGGAAATCAGTAACTGTTAAGTGAAACACCAATGAGATTTGAGCTGAAATTCGGGATAATCAATTGGGCAAGATGTTTACCATTTATCTCGAGTTACTACATGTGTAAACACCTAAGAGTTTCATCAATGGTGGATACACATGTTGTGTAGTGTTAATACCTGTATTTGATTTGGATATTCATAGTGTTCTTTCGGATGCGCTTTTTTAAAAGGTGAGTTTTAGGTTTTTCATAAATCTATCACGATCCAGACAACAATTATAAAAGAACTTGTATAAAGAACTTTAATGCAGGTAACTTAAACTTATGCATTTGATTCTGATACATTTGATAGGGAAGCAACAATGACAACGAGCAACGGGTGTAGGTCTTTTCGTAGGAGGAACCAGTTCGTAGGAGTACAAAACGGTCGGTTCGTAGGAGGATATAACGGTCGGTTCGTAGGAGGATTATTAAATTGTATTATGTACAAGATTTGCAGTCTTTATTTGTTTTGTGATGTTGTTTTTAATAAAGTAATTTGGTAAGTATGACTTAGACTTATCAGCAACGACTAGAAGATTAGCTGGTGCCGTTGAAGATGAAACGGGTAAGTCGCCGAACTTACCGTCAGCTAGCCAAAGAACCCCCCCCCCCCCCCCCCCCCCCAAGTCTCCACCATCGTCACCGACCCCATTAACTCCACCCCAGTCCCCACTATCCCCAATTCTGTCTCCAGTCCAGTCTCCCCGATCACCGACTCCGCCATCATTTCGTATCGCTGTACTGACTAAACAGACACAATTTAATGTGAAAAGAAACTATTTATACAAAATAAAGTAAAACAATTACAAACAAACACTTAGTAATATTCTAAAACATAATATATTTTAAAAAATAATCCTCCTACGAAAAGACCTTCTACGAACCGGTTTCACCTACGAAAAGGTCATACCTCACGAACTGGCTTCACCTACGAAAAGACCGCTTCCCCGAGCAACACATAGCAAACGTTATTTTACACATGCTTCAATGTATAATTTTCTCAATAAAAAGCGTCTACATAAATCTAATGTCGTCTGACAGAAACAACTAATGCCAAAACTGGGGATGCAGAAAACTCGTACCCAAAACGAACTCGTACCCACCGGGAATTCGTACCCACGGATAACTCGTACCCAAAAAAATCGGAGAACTCGTACCCACTTATTTTTATATTAATAGGAGAGGCAAGACAATAATATTGTTTTTGTATGATGTTTATTTCATAGTTTCGTAACATAACATAATAACACAATATAAAACCATAGTTTCATACTACAGATAGATACATACTTTCGTAATATAAATTACTTTCGTATTTCGTATTTTACATGCATCGTCATCCTTTACTTAAAACATTTGATGAAACATGTGTTGTCTCTTTCTAACTTCTTTGTTGCATACTACACACTCTGCCATGTTGACAAGTGTAATTTCTAGTAGAAAATAGGCCTACTGGTAACTTATACCCTGACGGTGTTGTTTTAGTTAAGTGGATCTCTAATAGAGTCAATGCTGTCACCCCATACATGGCCTCCAATTCACAGGGTTTCGAATCGCTGTTTTGACAATATTTTCAAATTTCAAAATCTAGATTGCTGCATTCATGTGATGTTTATGTACGATATTGTGAGCTCATGTTCCAAATTTGGGCAAAATCGGTTAAGAAATAAAGATTTGAGATAAATATCCCCGCTATTGATATAAAGACACAATAGCGGGGATATTTTTATTCCGTCAGGAAAACTGCAGAGTAGTTTATTACTTATTATTTATAAAGTTATTGTTTTTAATTGTAGTTATAGACAAATACATTATTCTTCATTGATAATAATATAATACATTAGTTGTATTTATATTATTAAAGGAAGGCTGAAATGAATTATTTTCTATTGAATTCTTAACTGCAATTGGTTCATCAGACTATTTTGTGCAAAAAGATACCAAAAATAAATCCATATGTTGTTCCTATATTAAACTAGAGCGGCTTAAAAACACCCAAAAACATCGTCTGCTTTTCACCCGTGACCAACAAACCAAAAATGGGGCGGGGCTTAGAGAGTTGGAAGATACCGGAAGTGACGTACGTGAAGGGACGGGGTGTAAACATTCGCTTACTATTTACAATGGCAAACACTGGGGAATCGGTCAGTTAATCTGTTATATCTACGCTTTGCAATGATGCCACATCGCTGTTCTGCTGTGTAATCCGTTCGAGTAATGTTAGTTATCAAGTTTCACTTTACAAATGCACCAAAATATCGTTATATATATCAAATCAAATATAATTGGTATAACTAGTGAGAGACGGTGGATTCATAGACGTTCGTAGACATAGGATAAATCAATGCTAATGATATATAAGATGACAAAATGAAACCAAGATATGATAATATGAACGAAGTACAGTTTAGACAACGAAATCAGATAGTCGGTGTTGTTGTTATTTTTTGTTAGAGATTGTTTGTGTTTAAAATAAAAAAACAAACGTGAGATAAGCACGCCGGCGAAGTAGACCCTATTGTGAGCCATCGACAATAAAAGCACTTCACAACATCCTGTTTTTAAACATCGTTAATCAACCGACAACCTAATTTACTAACTGTACATTAAAAAAATCAAAATAACTCACCACATATTTTAAAACATCAAAAGAATAATACGTCTACGAATCCACCTACGAAAACATCGCATCCCAATGTTACCTTTTACGATTTAGTTATCACTTATTACACATTAAAACATTCAGAATTTCATAGTTTATAAGATAATGGTTTCAATAAAATGTGTGGTTAATCAAATATAATCAAATAAACATCGTATTAAATTGACAATTCATCAAGAGTGTCAATTAATGTAAGAAACTTAACAAACTTAAAATACAGTAATCTTTTATATTAAATACAAAATGTTATTTATAAATCTGCAACGTTGTCTCGCTTGTTTGAACAGTCAATCGTTTAGTGTATATGAAGTTATACCTACCATATATATTTATTTATTAATACATACAAAACAAAATTAACATGCCGATTATTCAACATACTTTGACCAATTGATGCTACTTAATCTCTGTTCACCCAATTCCCGCGATAATCTTCTTCCCTTGTTTCAGTGTCACTTGAACTGTCATACCTTCCCTTCTAGTTCCGCGATTAATTGGTACAAACATACTATACAAAAGCGCAGAATGCACTCTAATAAAGCACGCCCCGGTTGTTGTAACCATATAAAATCGCTAGTTGAATAGTTTAGTAATCCGTTTATCGAAAATTTGGGTTGTTTTGATGAAGTTTTCTGTCTTATATGAGCAGTTTAAAAGTGGGGAAAACGCGTTAAATTATGATTAGCGGCCATGTAGAGGCTCCTTCACGTACGTCACAGCCTGATACGCTTCAGTGACCACCCCCGCCCATTTTCATTCTGGTCGCCGGGGCTTAATTGGACACTTTTAAAAAAAAGCCGTATATAAGTTATTTATGGGTCGATTTCAAAAATTTAAAATCTAGCAATTGTCAAATTGAAACCCCTTTTCAACGAATCCGAAAGTGACCATATGTCATTTCATCTAACCTTTAATACATCTAATACCAAAAATTAAAAGTGGGTACGAGTTCTCCGGCGGATTTGGGTACGAGTTCTCTGATTTTTGTGGGTACGAGTTCGTTTTGGGTACGAGTTTTCCTACAGCCCCAAAACTGTATGACAGGGTTAAACCTCGTTCGTCTGTGGTATAATTTGCAGTGTTATGTGTAATATTTTTAAATTTCTAACAAATTCCGATAGTTTAATATAGTTTCCTGAAGTTTCCTGAAGTATTCTGACGTATCCTGAATCATGAAACCCGGAGTATCCAGAACAGGATATTTTTGGATACCCCGAGTATCCTATGGTATACTGATACTGAAATTCGGAGTATCCTGGTCAGGAAACTTCATGAAATCACTTCTGTTTCTCATGTGACTGTTGGGGCGCAATCTCGTTAAAATGCAATACTATGGGTCCTTTAAGTCCGTCATTATGGCTGTAGGTGATTTCGTAGACCAGACGGGTTCGTAGACGTATATTTCCGGTGGATTCGTAGACGGATGGGCGGTGGATTCGTAGACGTAGTATTTTAATAAAGCAATTAGACACTCAGTGTTGTTATTTTTTGGTGGCGAATGATTTTGTTTCAAATAAATAAAGAAATATGGTAAGTATAATCTATAATCCATTTTAGAACACCCATATATAGCATCAATCAACAACAAACGGGAGATTAGCGGACATCGGCGAAGATCAAGTACGGTAAGTCACTGACAATCAAAACATCTCAACATGTTGTTTTTATAAAGTCGTTAATCTACCGACAACCTAATTTACTAATATTACATTACTTTCAAGTTGTGAATTACACCGACTACAATCAAAGCAACTCACAACATATTGTACATTCAGTTGTTTTATACTGAGAAGATCCACTTTCATATACAAACATGCATGGTATATAAGCTACAAATTAGAAAGTGCAATTCATTCAACATCAACCATGGCTGGATGTTCGAGTGAAGTCAGGCCGCGGCAGCATGCTATCCAATGTGATCAATGTGATCTGTGGCAGCATAGACTTTGAGAAACCGGAATGGATTTAGCCACTTACAGACAGCTAACCAAGGGGACCATACAGATGGACTTCACATGCAAGCGATGTTCGGCACCGCCTCCTTCACCTCCAGCGCCGATGTCTCCACCGATGTCTCCTCCGATGACACCACCTCAGTCTCCACCGAAAGTGAGGTAACAAGCATCATCTCCCCAGCTAGAGGCCCTCGCCGACTACATGGACGCGACATGGATGAACCACTCTGTGTGGAACGTCTCGAACTGGTGTGTGTTCGGCACGGCCATCAGAACGAACAATGATCTTGAAAGTTGGCATAAGAGACTTAATCAGATGTCCGGCCGAAGGAATCTGCCTCTATACAGATTGATCCCTCTTCTGTACAAGGAATCCGATCTCCTACCACTACAGATCCGACTTGTGACTGACGGTCAGCTTGAACGAAGACAAACAAATTCTCAAAAGGCAAAGTCGAACAAGTTCTTCAAACTGTCGGATGCATACCAAGAACAAACCATGAGTGTGAGGAATTGTCAAGAATCAACGGGCCGTTAGTTACAGACCAGTGAAAGAAATTACATTTGACAATTGAACTTTGTGAAAGTGCTGCTTTGAAATGTGCTGCCTTGAAATGTGCTGATTTGAAATGTGCTTGTTCGAAGTTGTTATTTGTTGATGTCTTAATAAAGCAATGAATGTGTAAACAATTGTCTCTTTTTGGTATTTTATGACGCTTCATTCTCCACATTCAAAACTGTCTGATCATCGCTGAAAACAAACAAAATAAATATGAATTATAATGAATTATTGTTATAACAACATATAACAAAAAATATTATAACAAACACAAATATAAAATAATACGATGATAAATGTTAATATTTATAGTATAGTACAGCATAGTTTCCTATTTCACGTACTATGTCATAGTTTCGTATTTCACAAAATATACAGTGTCTATAGTCGCAAAACATCTTAATATATATCATCTTATATTGTATATAGATACTACTTCTACGAATCCACCGGTTACGAATCCACCGCGTCTACGAATTCCTCACGTCTACGAACCCGTCTGGTCTACGAAAACACCGCATCCCGTCATTACATCTAGCGAATTTCTGCTACAGATTATGTTCAGCTGACCTCTGGTGACCTTTCACCGATCAATGAAATGAGGACAGGAAGGCATATTTCAACCAATCACAGGCGTGGTTATAGCTCACATACATTTCTGAAGCGACCACTGATTATTTTTTTAAAACGGGTGCTTAGGATATTTCCGTAGCATTTCCATCGATACTTGCACAATCTTACATTGCTAGAAACAAATTATAAAGCTCTCTTTACATGCTTGAAAATACTGTTGCTAGGCAACATATAAACAATACTGAAATGTAAACAAACAGCCACATTATAGTTTTGTTAAAAATCGCTGATAATAACCTTGTTTGAAAACATTTAACGGTGCGTTATACTTACTTAACGACCACTACAAAGGTTTAAGCTGAACGTCAATATGTTAATCAATTGTTTCTGAAAAATAATTGTAGGCCTAATGGTCTACACAGACAACAGGGCAAAATGTAAATAAATGATAAATAAAAAAAAATGAATTTCGCATCTCTTGAAGGCTACATTAATTATAATAAGTTCTCATTTAACACTTCAGGACCAAGGGCGATAAACCCTCTTAAAATTACGATTTCACTTTCAGATTCGTTTTTTAATGGCGGAACGATACGTCGATGGCTGCACAATAACATGTTGCACTTTCCCACAGAATTCAGAGATTTGTGTCAAAAATATTATATAGTAATTCGAACGTGATGCCCATGAGGCCGTAGGCCTATATGATTTATAATAAAGACAAGGTTTAGGGTAGGTTGTACGGGTACATGTATCCGATATAATACCTTTATATATCAACGTAAAAAAACTCATATTCATTTGAAAACATTAATTTCTCATTCACAAGGATATAACTATAATTACAAATGAGTAACAAAATACCTGAACTAATTTTTTATTGTGTTTTTCATACAGTTTAACTTCAAAATCAATAAAAATCGATGGTTCACAGTGAGCTACATAACTTATACAGGATAAATGTAAAAAGTTTAATCCGCTCATCTTATGATATGAGGTCATTCATTAATCTATCTAAATTATTTGAAGATGGGCGAAACAAAAAATATTATTTGTCTTAGGTTCATTTAGATTAAGCCCTATAATTATTTTTTTTAAATCATAGAGGATTTCAAATGATAGTTTCATAAAAAAAATGTTAACACAAATCAATGTCATTGTCATAAATATTATTTGGTATAAGCACTAAATAATATAGACCTTATTGCAGTGATCGTTATTAACTTGTATTTGCAAATGATCTGATAGATCAATATTCATCATTGTCAAATTAAAGATACGCCTATGAGCTTCAATTAAGTTTCAGTGGTAGCTTTTGTAAGCAAGAAAGGTTGGGAATATTACATCCAGTAGAATGTACTGATAAATTCATTTAACGAATTTGTTTTCTAAGAATATAATATATTTTCAGTATTGTTTAACTTCAACATTAAACATTCATATCGGTATCATTTGCTCATTTTATCAGAGAGGAGTCATATGTCTAGTTTAAATTATGTTAAACTTGTTTTTTTTCTATTTACTACGAAAAAAGTTAGCCTCACCATTATATGCTTTGCATTAAATACTATATTGCCTTCAGCTATTCGACTGCAAACTAAAAATTGTTTAACTGTCAATATAATGACTAAACACTTGTGTCTTTACGGAAGATATACCAAAGTAAATCTATGAAATTATGAAATACCTGTATAGGCCTACTTTACCCAACCTGTAAGTAAATGTGTGTAGTCACTTTTTAAAAAAATATGAGGGAATACTAATAATATTTTAGCTAAAATAGAAGGCCATTAAGGACGAATTCGATGAAAAAATATCACTGTGCGTCAGTTTGCTTTAATTTAGGGATTTACCGAAAATTTATCGGAATTTCCATTGAGGTTCACAATAACGTCCAAAACATCCAATTGCTTAGTAGCCTCAAGAGCTGAGGCAGGTCTGTTCTCATTGGTCGATTTCTGCGATTGCGTGACACGGAACAAGTGGGTAATTTGCTAGATTAATGAAGGACTTAGGGACGTATAACCTCACAGCTAGTTTTAACTAGATTGTAATTGGTTGGGGTGCAAGATGCCAATTGGGATTGTTTGGGTTGTCATTTGTACCTGTTGTAAGTGCTTGAAGGGTTAATGGTTGGTGACAAAAGTGGTTGAATTTATGTCTCATTGGACCTCGATATCATCAGTTAAACGAAGGTAAAACTAAAACGTTTACCCCGAAACGGCAGCCATTGTTGCCAATATGAACAGTACTTCCTATATCCCATATTGATTTATTTTTTCAATTTGATTGATTAAGATTATTTACACCCAATTGATCCAAAACAATGTATGGAACAAATGGGAATGAATAACCTGAATCGATCAAATCAAATAAATAGATCAATCTGGAATATTTTGTATAGACTGTGAAAATAATCATTTGCATAATTACACCAAACCGTATGTTTTTGTAAAGTTTGAATTCAGGATCGTCATAGGACCAAGGTTGAACATTTCATGTTAATAGTTGTATGTATTGGTGATTTTATCAATTCGTCTATAATCATGCAAGAGAAATATTGAAATTCCAAGCATTTCTTGACCATTAAACCAGACTGACCAATGTGATGAAACAGTTAATTCGTGTTGTACAAATATATAGAACATCATATCAACATCATATTTGTGCATTTGGATCGTTTGTATTGAATTAAAAGCTGTCGTGGAAGCAGGGAAACAACGAGTTCGAAATAAACCATCCAAATGCACTAATATGATGTTCTATATTTATTATATACCTTCTTTTTAAACAAATTGTTAAACAAATAAAGTTGCACAGATTTACGAGAACGTGTGTGTAGCACAGATGATACACAGATGGTTGCTTGACCAGTTCGACTGGTAATTAGATATCTTCATAATATCTGTATTTTCTCATTTATCAAAAACTTAATCAATTGTGTTAACACAATTAAAACACCATATTTGCTTTAGGTCATTTAATTCCAAATTACAGAAAGTTAGAAACAACAACAACATAATTCAATGAATAGACAGGTTACTTGGATTGTTGTTAAAACATATTAAGAAGATTTAATTGCGAAAACATTGTAAAGTACGGGGAAATTCTGAGAAATGCGAAACTTTAGAGAAAAAAGAACCGTTCAATACGGAATTCACCAGGCAATACTGAAATTGTCCACAGATATCATATTGCATGCCTGTATTACTATCTTAAGTTTACATGGGTATATAATAAAT
This sequence comes from Gibbula magus, assembly GCA_936450465.1. Taxonomy (NCBI): domain Eukaryota; kingdom Metazoa; phylum Mollusca; class Gastropoda; order Trochida; family Trochidae; genus Gibbula; species Gibbula magus. The sequence continues at coordinate 70,858,562 of OW388295.1, forward strand.
GACTATTCGTGGGTGAGCTTTTTTAAACATAAGCAATATACTCTTGTCTTACTATATATATCATATCTTAGGTGCAAGTATCTTTAAGGGGATACATTTCTTACAGGTGTACAGAGTCGACATAAGTGAAACAATGCTAAAAAAAACAATGTGACCAAGTGACCTACGAATTTGTCATGATTAACCTTTTGGTCATATCCTTATTTCCCACAATTTAAAAAAGGTTACCAGTTCTCGGATGTATTTTGAAACAATTGTCCACGTTAAAATAGGCTTTTGTGGTCATACTGGGCTTTTAATACAATTAATCTCAATCAGTGTCTATTAGCAAGTAACGTTTGGTTGTAATTGTTATAACCGACTTTTCCAAAACTTTTTACAAAAAACTCTTGGAAATAAAAGGATAATAAGATATGCCAAACTTGAAAAGGATTCAAAGAGTTAAAGTGTGTAATCCATAATAATGAATAATGACTTCAGAATCATGCTGTGTCAATCATCTGTTGCCTACCATCTCAACACCATTTTCAATTATGCTACAATTTTCAATATTTAGTATTAAATTATCTTTTTGATATTATTAATACAACTTTTGATAATTCAGTAATGTACTTATCACTTCTCTTTGCTGTCTACTCTTGTATTTATTTTGTTTAAGGAATTTACGTTAGAGAAACTAGTTAAATATTTGTGTTTCTGTGTGATTGTTTCAACGGTTGTAATTGGAATTGTCAATGATGATCGTGGTTGTGTGTAATAAACATGGGATGCTTCAATGATGATCGTGGTTGTGTGTAATAAACATGGGATGAGTCAATAATGATTGTGGTTGTGTAAAATAAACATGGGATGAGTCAGTGGCTATTGTGGTTGTGTAAAATAAACATTGAAGGAGTCATTGATTAGTGTGGTTGTGTGAAGTAAACATGGGAAGAGTCAGCGATGATTGTGGCTGTGTACAATAAACATGGAAGGAGTCATTGATGAGTGGGGTTGTGTACAATAAACATTGAAGGAGACATTGATGAGTGTGGTTTTGTGAAATAAACATGGGAAGAGTAATTGATCATTGTGGTTGTGTAAAATAAACATTGGAAGTGTCAATGATGATTTTGGCTGCGTAAAATAAACATGGGAAGTGTCATTGATGATTGTGGTTGTGTACAATAACCATGGTAAGCTTAAATGATGTTTATGGTTGTGTGAAATAATCATGGGAAGAGTCATTGATGATTGTCGTTGTGTAAAATAAACATGGGATAGTCAATAATGATTGTGGTTGTGTGAAATAAACATGGAAGGATTCATTGGTGATTTTGGTTATGTGAAATAAACATGGAGGGAGCAATTGATAATTGTGGTTGTATGAAATAAACATGGAAGGAGCGATTAGTGGCTTTTGTTGTGTAAAATAAACATGGAAGGAGTGTATGGTGATTATGGTTATGTTATAAACATATAAAGAGTCACAGATTATTGTGGTCATATGAAATAAACATGGGAACAGCCATTGATGATTTTGGTTGTGTAAAATAAACATGGAGGGAGCCATTGATGATTGTGGTTATGTGAAATGAACATGGGAAGAGTCAGTGATGATTGTTTTTTGCTATTTTTAAGATACCGCTGCTGGTTTTGTGGATATGGTTATGCAATTGGACGTTCTTGGAAGATATGTGACAATTGAAGTTGTGAAAGATGTCAGTGGTGGATATAAGTAGAATATAAGTAGTCTAAATTGGGTAGAAACTGCCATTGAGGGTTTGACGGGTGTCAATTGAACACATGGGTAGTTGTAAGAAATGTTGATGGTGGTTGTGAAAGTCTCCAATGATAGTTATCCGGTTATAGACAGCACCAATTAGGGTTATTAAAAGGTGCAATATGAGTTTGGCAGTGGCGACAGTTGTAGTGGGAGGTGCCAGTGGGGGTTTTAGGAGATAGCTAAGGTAAGCTTTGGAGCCAGAAACGTGTCAAGTTTAGTTATAGAAGTTGCAAATTTGTTAGTAACTATGATATAGAAATGATGCTTTTGCCAAACATGTCCTGCACATTTCTTGATTTAAAATCATGTCTTCACGGTCAGGATAAGATCGGTTGAATGGGAGCTGCTGCAGAAAAGAACACAAAGAATAAGTGGTATGTTATTTATTTAGCTTATGTGTTATTCAATTATCAGCATTAAAAGGTGGCATGGGTATAAACAAATTATATTTTCCTTCATAGATTTTAAATCTAAACTTGAAAATTATTGTCAAACTCTTATTTCAGGAGCACCTAATAGAGTAGCCTACCCTGTTACGCGCTGCAACAAGGTCACATCGGAAGTGACGTGGAACCGGAAGTCACCTCAGGGAGTCTTCTACGAGGATCAATGGCACTCAATACAGTGTACCAACACTTTGAACCACACTCCAACTGTATATAAGGAGTGTCTGAGTGGACGAACTCTCTATCTACATGGGGACTCTGCTTCTAAACAGTTCATGACATACATGAATGAAATATTTAATTTGAAATCGAGAATTCAAGGGCATAATCCACTGGTTACATCAGATCCTAAATACAACTTCACATTATCCTGGTACGCCCATGAGTTCCCGTTTTACCATGGATATGGATCCTTCAACACGTCAGTACATTTAGCTCAGCATATCCTACTGGATAGAATCAAAAACAACTCCAGAGACATCGTCATCCTGAACCTCTATGTCCACTTCACACTCAAGCACCCTGATGTGTTCAAGCATTACGTCCAAAGACTTGTTCAGTCTGTCCGGGACCTTATATCAAGAGCCCATGGGGTTACTATAGCTGTTCGGGGTCCACATGCATTTGTGGAAGGGAACTACCCATTACTGCATTCTTACTTGGGTTTACAATATATGGACATATAGCATAAGGAATTTGCATCATTAAAGAAGAATGTATTGTTCCTAGATTACTGGGATTTGACCATGGCAAGACTTCCTCATAGTGTTCACCCACTGAAGAAAACAGATGATGTGATGGTCCGTTATATGATGTCAATTATTTGTAATCGAAAACATCATTAAGATAATATAAGCAATAAAACTGTCCACATATGTGTCATAACATATTGTTATGCAACCCCTTTAATAAGTACCACGTGGGTAATAAGGACTGTTACTGTTTTAGTTTATACACGACGCCGAAATCCGAGGAGAATGCATTCAGAGAAGTGGATTCGTTAAAAAAGGTACAGGTTGATTATTTTTGACGAATCCAATACTGTTAAAACATTATCCATCCTTATCCATGTATGGAATCATGAAACATGTATATGTAATTATTTTGAGTTTTAGACAACGAAATTTTAATTATGTGACACCATGTGTAATTAATTTGCAAAATTCGGTTCTCATTCATCGGATATGGTAAAATACTTCCACGCATGATCGGCGAAAATCTTCAACAAATCTTCAAGACAAAATTTACCATTCACGAAAATTGAACTCGTTAAACCATTACTGAAAATTCAAAACCTGACCTGACCAGTAGATTCTTAAAAAATATCCACTGTTAACTCAACAAACTGACCTGACGTCATCACCATGGATTAATTACGTTTGTTTTTTCCCAGTACGAAACTTTACTTCTTTTAAGCATTCCCAGTGATGACATGATTATTTCCATCTTGTCGTAGACCAGTTCTCCATGACGCCACTCACAAAGAGTACTACATTACACAATAGACCAGTGCCTTTCATCGCGGTCCAAAAGATGCAAAAAACATTTTTCCAAAAGGACTCCAGTTCTATCAAAAGACCAATCAGATGTCATTTTACAAAATCAAGATTTGGACTTTATACTCTATATAGACGTGGCATTAAAGAGCCATCACGGATATTAGTGTTTCAAATTTTTGGAAAATATACTTAAAACGTCATTCGCCAGAGAAATCTGTTATCTACAACATGGCATATGTTAAATAATTTTCATATCACGACAATGTATTGCAATTTGGTTTCAAAGAGAAGTATCACTTCGACTAGCGCGCGCTACGGGTATCTGACGTATATAAACAGAGTCCCCTTTTTTGCGTAATACGTACTACACAAACAGCAAGCGCTTCCGAAGCGTGAAGGCTCGTCTCTAGCGCAAGTCGCCATAACAACCCATGTGCTGCACGTGCTGCACGTGTCTCTCTTGCAAAGTACCCTTGTCACACATTACTGAATGTGACGATTGCTTTACAAACTATGTTTCTAAATGTCCTGAGAATATACAAATTATTTCCTGTTTAATGTTCTTTTTATTGAGATAAGACCAGCAAATTATGACAAATTTTTACTCTCATTAATTATAAAATTCAAGAAAAATACCTAGTTGGGTAAAACAATTATTCCAATATCTGTAGCAAATACATAATTAAATGAAATGGTAAATAAATAACCGTAAAAAAATTATATATTTCGATTCCTTTCATTGCTTATATTTTTTTTTATTCTTTCGTGTCTTTTTTACTGTGTGTCAGCTAGACCATAATGCTTTGCGCTTGAAAATAATAGACTGGACTATATTTAGACTGGAAAACACCTTTACTAATTTATGCAATTTCTCCGCTTATTTTAAGTTGGAAAAATTTGGGAAAAATTAAGTGTATTTGTCTTACGAAGATAGATTTTTGAAAAAATTGTGATATTTTCATCAACATTCGTGATGGCTCTTTAACTGGAACGAGAAGGATTACTCAACAATTTAAGGCCTCATGAATTTGCTCCAAAGTAATGTTTGTTCAAGTTTAAAACGCAAAATGACCAGTTGTATATTGGTTTTGGCACAGAGTCATATCAGCACATCGAACTATCACGTTCACAGAAACATTGCTCAATATTGACAAAATCATCGAGGTGATATATATACATATATATGGGACAGAGTCATATCAGCACATCGAACTATCACGTTCACAGAAACATTGCTCAATATCGACAAAATCATTGAGCTGTAATTTCCTCAAATAGCCATATGACATCATTTCGTTTCAAAAATAGACCAATGCCAAGGTCATTCAATATGGACGTCTCACTATCAAACGATGTTTCGAAACACACTTGAGATTATCTAAAATCCCTGGTACGTTAATTACAGTGCATCCCGTGTTATAATTCTTGCGCGATCTGATGCACCAAATACTGGGCTTTGTAACTGGGTCACTATTAGCTGACAGGATATTATAAAGTATTTTATAATAATTTTTTCAAGCAAATATTTTATCATTTTGGTGGGCTAGGCAAATGGCTCACATGAGCAATGTGCTAATATTTTTGGCTTTGAAAAATCATATCCTTGTTATTATCGGTTCGATTTTTACGTTTGATGGCTTGTTTTAAAGACAAATGTATTGGCTTTGCCGTGGTATATAACATTGGATGATAATATGATGACAACATTCTGAAATATAATTTCAAACGGACATGGGGTGTTGACCCCGTTACATCCCTTTACTTTTTTTATAGTATATTGGGCTGGATCGTCGACTTCATATTCGTTGTAATCGTTAGTTTCGACAATACAAGCCCCTGTGGCTCAATATTGACAAAATCATCGAGGTGTAATTTCCTCTTTAAAAAAGCACTGATTTTACAAACCTCTACGACTCGCCACTAAACGGCCCCAAACTCGGGTTTCGGATTATAAGTGGCTTCGCTAAGACAGGATTATGATGATGTTTACAAACTTGAAATGTCTTTACAAACCTTTTCAAAGATATTAAATATCTTGTGAGTTACACTTGAAACATGATATTCATTACCTTTAATTTTGGTAAAGGCGTGTTGTAATCTTTGTTAATATCTTTATTTTAATTTAACTTTACTAAACAACCAGTTCACTTATGCCTCTAACATGAGATCGTTTTTTCAAAGGATGAATGGAACGAATGATAACGAATTCGGTCCAAAAGGGGTTAATACACCTAGAGATTTTTTGTAACAAAGGTACAATATGAAGTCGTAGGTCCCTATGTTTGACATAGTGAGCTTTTGACATTTTAAAATTATCTGACTTTTAGAAACATCTTCTCTAATATTAGTAATTGGATTAAAAGAGTTGTATAGGTGTATAGGTGGTATAGTGCTAATGTTTAAGTTGATTTTTGAATCTGTGAATTTGTTATACTTATTTCACAATGAGAATTCATATTCGGGTGGTTTTTTTTCAAAATATGGTGCTTAATCAAAAGAAAATAATTTTAAGTTTGGTCGTTGACATTCATGATATTTTCAAAACGTAACAACTATAATATGCAAAAGAATCGATAATGACATGGTATCTGAACGTTTAATTATGCCATAACGATCGAATTTGAAACAATTGATTTCTGAATATCAATTCCTTTTGTTGTTTCTATACTACCATATATGAAGAGTTCGAGATTTGCCTTTGAAGCATTTAGGTTAAGAATATGGTCAATTATTACCTACGAGGTGAAATTCATACGATGCCCTATGCAAAATAACAAACGTCATGGTGACGTGACGTCATAAGCAATGCTATGACCTCACGCTTCGGCAATGGCGTTCCATTCTAAATGCGGCAACGGCGTTCGCCAGCCTATGGTTGAAACTTGATTTTAACGTATTTTCTTTACATTCACGACTTTGGGTGATATAAACAGACATCATATATAGTATACCATATTTACAACACTTTGTTCCTAAATATATGGGCATATACCTCGCTCTCGCTCGTCAAATACTAATCTTCAGTTACTTGTGTCATCGACATAGTATGACATAGAAACTCATATAATATCCTCTATTTATAACAAGACCGAATGTATGTCCGTACGTCTATATGCGCATATAAATGCAAACCCATGTGGTAACAAATCAAAAGCATAAACAACTTACTTGCTGAGTTGAGTTGAGTTCAGTTGAATCTATGACTGATATAATGTCGTTTAACTAAATTGATTTGAGAGAATATGTGACCCTGTATATCTTGCCAATGTGTTACACATATATACGTCTCATTAGCATGCGTACTTCGGATTATACCATTTATAAATGTATTCACCAGAGTGTCCTCACGTTTAGACACGGAGAATATTTCGTTGAAAACGTTTCTTTTACGCTTGTTTAATAAACACGAATATATCACTGCTTATAGCCAAACACACTGACATGGTGTTTCCTTTGAATCCTATTAAAAACTAATCATATGATTACTACATTATCTTGGTGTAAAGTGCCTTTCAGCACTGTGTTAAATATGTTACTCATTAGAGACTGTGACCTAGTCTATAATGTACAGTGCCCAAACTGCTGACCTTGCAGTGTTCAGTGCTATCTACTGCTGACCTTACAGTGTGCAGAGCTAACTGCCCACATGTGTTTAACTGTGGCTATTTTTAGGTTCCAAACTGTCGGCTGTTTCCGACAGTGGTAATCACAATTTAAAGTGTAATAGTTTTATTGTTTATCTATAAAGATGTTTGTTAAACTGTCAATATCATATAAATATGGAAGTCAAAACTTAGGTTATTCTATTTTAAACATTAATTAGTCTCATTTCCCATAATGCATTGTGCATCCGGTCATTTTCCATGCGGTATAGCAAGAGGGACCAATTCTACAGTGCAGAGAACTTTTCATAATAACAAGTTAATTCTTGTAAGTACACTCTTGTATTTTAGTTTATCAATGTATTAGGTCATCTAGAAAAGTTTGTTGATAGTAATTTCCATTGTCATGTTGTAAAAGAGTAGATTTGATGTTCGGTGTCATGTTACCATTTCACAGTGCTGTGTGCAGGCTCGCCTCTCAGTGCCTCGTTGCATGAGAGAGCATGGTTTGTCGGCAGAGACAAAAGGATTTGGTTTCATGAAATGTTTATGTTCAATTAAGCTTGTGTTTTGCGGCTGAGATTTCCTTAATACAATATATCCAAAACTTATATTTGTATTGTGCACATATGTAACTTTTATCTAGCATGTTTGACATAATGTTAGAAAGCTTTGTAATGGCGACTAGCGCTAACAGCTGAGAGATCACAGATTGTCTTATACAAGCTGTAGCGGTTACAACTATGCTTGCTCAAGCTATGTTATTTTGCTCAAGTTGAAATGTTTACTATTTTAATTAGGATATTCTATATTGTGGTTTAGCAATATGATTTGTGTAATTATTGCAATATAATTATGCAATGTAAAAGAATATTAACAAATGTAAACATTATATATTTTCTACTCTCTAATATATATATATATCCGTTTATTACATGATATTTGTGTAACAGACTAGTCTATTGTTACTATTGTCATTTGGTTACATGTAAATACATCTATGCTGTTGTTCACTACAATAGGGAAGTTTCATTTTATTGTAGTGGTGATTTCACCTTAGAGGCCAGATCAGGATGGCAGTCGGCACGGCAGTATAGTTGTTGGGGGTGAGTTAGTTGTGCCAAATACCAGTAAAATCCCTCCATTTTCATGTTTCTTATATTGTTGTTATTTTCCCAAATATCCATGCATTGTTATTCTAGTCAGTGATTGTTTACTCTTGATGTGTACTAACTACTATGAATTGTTATTAGTTTAGAGTTCATACAAAAGATAAGAGTTCACACTCACTGGACCAAATAAGATAGTGAATTTACTACATGCAAATCTTATATGGAATAGATACTTTCTGCCTGTAATCAAATTTATTGTAATTCACATTCTCAGGTAAATTTGTGATCTTGTTATTCACGATGTAATACATCTTTATCTTATGTATAACTGATACCTTCAGAACTAAGATATTGTATATGTATTGATGAATTTATTCATTGTCAATTTGTGCACACTTTGTAAGAGCCTTATTTTGTTGTGCAGGTTTTTCCTATCTCGAGCTATTGAGAATAAATCTCTTGGACCAGCCGAAGGTGTTGACTACTACTTTTTACATGGTGTCAGAAGTGGGATGGCGACCAGCTGCCCATCCTACAAGAAACGTTCTATTCATTAAAACAAGGACAAGAGGATCTTGTGACATGCTCGCTCAACATGGTCGAGATGTTTGATCGCCTTGTCAATTTGGACCCAATAATTATGAAAAACCGAGAAGAGACCTTAAAAGGGCGGTTGGCGGAGGTCGTCAACGATAATGGTCTGAAAAGAGAGCTTAGAAGGTTGAACATCGAACAACCACCACTCTCCTTCTTTGACCTGAGGGACCGAGCTGTTGCCTGGCTAGGTGACGCCAGGAAGCCAAAATCGGCCCATGTTGAGGAGTCTTCAGTGAAGACGGAGTCTATAATAGCGCAACAACAGTCGCTCATTGACCAGCAGCGCAGTCAGATCGACAGACTCCTCAGCGCAATGAGCCAGGAAACCCAGCGGTGGAGCCAAGGAGGACAGGAAGCCCTGGACATGCTGGATCTGCGGCTCTCCGGAACACCTGAAGAGAGACTGTCCAAAAAGAAAAACATCAGGGGAGAAGGGAAACTGTTAGAACCTGTAGTGGAGAGCCACACTACAAGAGAGCTTGATATAGGCTCAATCTTACATAGAGCTGTGGGAACCTGCCCGGAGACAGTTGTCGTCTCGAATGGTACTGAAGTAAGATGTCTGGTTGACACGGGAGCCCAAGTATCAACCATTACAGAGTCCTTCTTCAATCGGAACTTCCAGGGAAGGGACTGGCTGGATATATCTTGCTTCATTAAGGTCAAAGCGGCAAATGGAGAGGAGATTCCCATTTTGGGCTATATTGAGCTCTCATTAAACATTTTCGGCCAGGAATTCAAAAATTTAGGATTTTTAATTGCTAAAGATGCAGATGATATGGTAACTAATCAGAGGAAGGAGAGAGTACCAGGAGTGTTAGGACATCCAACAACACGCGAAGACAAGCCCTATCCCAGAGGACTGGAAACAAGTCTTAGCCCTGTACGAAGAGGTTTGTGCTGATCGTCTACGAGAAGAACTTGGACAAGTCAGAGTTGCAGGACCATCACCAGTTCTATTACCAGCAAGGACCATCAGAGTTATCGAGGGAAGTGTTCGTAAAGCTACAAAGTCATACCAGGCATTGATAGAGAAAATGGATGGAGATGCTGAACACCTGCCCAAGGGATTGACTCTCGGACCCTCATATGTCCATGTAACTGAGACAGGCACAGTTCCAGTACAGGTTGCAAACTTCAGTGACAGCGATATTTATCTGAAGCCAAGAACTCCCATTGCCCAACTCGAGAAAGCTGTTCTGGAACCAACATACCAGATTGTGGAATTGAATTCTCACGAAGTTGAAATCCGAGACGTATCACAGGACAGGGTTAAGAGACAGTTTGGAGTGGATCTTATGGCAAAGATGGATTTAGGGACCAACATCAGTCCAGAGGCGAAATTGAACCTGACCGATATGATGATAAAACACCAAGCTGTCTTTAGCACTTCAGATGAGGACATAGGATTTTGTGATGCAGTGGAGCACAGGATTGTCACTACTGATGATATCCCAGTGAGAGCTCCTCACAGAAGAATTCCACCACAGCTTTGGGATGAAGTTAGGCAATATCTGGCTAAAAGTTTGGAGACAGGAATTATCCGAGACTCATCAAGTCCATATGCATCGCCTGTTGTGCTGATACGGAAGAGCAATGGAATATTGAGGACGTGCTGTGACTACCGAGCCATTAATGCCAAGACTCGGAAAGATGCATATCCGCTACCTAGGATAGAGGAAGCTCTAGATGTCCTGAAGGGAGCAAAGTTCTTCTGCAGCCTGGACTTGGCACATGGATTTCACCAAATTCCAGTGGCAGAGAAGGATGTTGAGAAGACAGCATTCCGGGTTGGTACTGGAGGATTATATGAATATACAAGAATGCCTTTTGGATTGACGGGAGCACCTGCAACGTTCATGAGATTGATGGACAAAATCTTTGGTGACCAGAATTTCCAAACCCTGATAGTCTTCATGGATGACATCCTAGTCTTTGGAGCTACCGAAGAGGAAGTGATACGACGGTTGGACATGGTTCTTACCAGGCTGGCATCATACAACCTGAAAGTAAGACCGGAGAAATGTCAACTGTTCAAGCAAAAGTTGAGATATCTTGGTCACCAGATTTCACAGGAAGGGGTACTACCAGATAAAGACAAGGTGAAAGCAGTACTGGAGTGGGAGACACCAAAGACAGAGACTCAGTTGCGAGGATTTCTTGGACTTGCCGGATACTATAGGAGGTTCGTACAAGATTTCGCAAAGATTGCTGCCCCTTTGCATGCTCTGCTCCAGGGAACAAACACCAACAAGAGAGGGAAGAGGAAGGTTAAGCCTCATGGACTTGGTATGTCTGCATGGAACGAGCCATGCGATAGAGCCTTTGAGGAGTTGAAGACAAAGTTAACTACTGCCCCAATCCTCGGTTTTCCGGACTTCACTAAACCATACATCTTGGAGGTGGATGCTAGCAATGCAGGACTCGGAGCTGTACTGTCACAGGAGCAGGAACAGGGTAAAGTGGTCCTCAGCTATGCCAGTCGTTCCCTACGTCCTAATGAAAAGAACATGGAGAACTACAGCAGCATGAAGTTGGAACTGCTAGCACTAAAATGGGCTGTGACGGAGAAGTACAGAGACCTATTGCTTGGAACAGAGTGCTTCGTATTTACAGACAACGACCCACTCAGCTACATCCAGACAACAGCGAAACTTGGAGCAACTGAGATGAGATGGGTAGGCGAACTGGCCCAGTTTAACCTGACTATAAGACATAGGTCAGGCAAACATAACAGGAATGCTGATTCTCTCAGTCGCAAGTCGAAGCATTCACCAGAGACAGCAAGGTTAGAGGCTTTGGAAGTGGAAACTTCAGCAAGATCACTGAGTGATTCTACACAGCTTCCAGGAGTCCTCAAATCAACCATACATGAGATAACGGCGTTGGTAATGCAGGAAGAAATGAACGCAACAGTTCAAAGGCAAGTTCCCATCATATCTACCCACATGCCAGCACTTTCAACAGAAGATATAGCCAAACTTCAGGTGGAAGATGAATACATTGGGAGATTCAAGAATTATTGGGATCAAGACAAGAAGCCTACCAAACGACAGTACCTGCAGGAACATCCGAGGACAAGGAGACTTTTCAGGTACTGGAAGCAAATTGTGGAAGAAAAGGACATTCTCTATAGACAGATCATGGAGAAAGGATCTTCAGTAAAGCAACTTCTACTTCCAAAGTCCCTGAAAGAGAAAGTACTGAAGTCGGTCCACGATGATCATGGACACCAATGCGCAGAGAAAACCTATGCACTACTGCATAGTAGATGCATGTGGTCCTACATGTCGAGGGATGTCAAGGAATACTGTAAGAAATGCCCAAGATGCATGTTAGGCAAACATGGAGAGAGTGTGCGTCCCACCATTGGATCCATTATAGCCAAGAGACCATTGGAAATCCTTGCCATTGACTTCACCATGTTGGAACCAGGGACTAATAAGATTGAGAACGTCTTGGTGATGACAGATGTGTACACCAAGTTTACACAGGCCATACCCCTGAGGGATCAATCAGCAAAGAGAGTAGCAAGAACCTTGGTCAAGGAATGGTTCGTTCACTATGGAGTTCCAGTCAGGCTAGATAGTGATCAAGGTCGGAACTTTGAAAGCAGGGTAATCCATGAACTATGCAACATATATGGAATAATCAAGACGAAAACAACACCATACCACCCTGAGGGAAACGCTACTTGTGAGAGGTTTAACAGAACTCTACACAACCTTCTCAGAACCTTGCCTCAAGAAAAGAAGCGCCACTGGCCGGAATTACTACCAGAGCTGTTATACGCCTACAATTCAACCCCTCATGCGACGACAGGATATTCTCCTCATTACCTCTTCTTTGGGAGGGAGCCGAAGGTTCCAATTGATCACCTCCTAGGACAGGCGGAAGATCCAAGTGAAGAGTGGACAGTGGATCATCACAAGAAGTTGAGGGATGTGTATCGCATGGTGTCCGAAAGAACAGAAAGGGAAGCATTGAAACGTAGGGAGAGGGTGAACCAGAAAGCAAATCACAAAGACATTTGGTCTATTGTTACTATTGTCATTTGGTTACATGTAAATACATCTATGCTGTTGTTCACTACAATAGGGAAGTTTCATTTTATTGTAGTGGTGATTTCACCTTAGAGGCCAGATCAGGATGGCAGTCGGCACGGCAGTATAGTATTTGGGGGTGAGTTAGTTGTGCCAAATACCAGTAAAATCCCTACATTTTCATGTTTCTTATATTGTTGTTATTTTCCCAAATATCCATGCATTGTTATTCTAGTCAGTGATTGTTTACTCTTGATGTGTACTAGCTAGTATGAATTGTTATTAGCAGCTCCGACTAAGTCGGAGCTGCTATCAGTTTTTGCGCAGTTTCCGTCGCCGCCGCCGCCCCACGCGCATTTTGTATTCGCTATAACTTTTTTCCTAGAAGGTTTTGAGAACTCATATACATAACTTCTTACTTATGCCCCTGGGGAATTTTTTTGACATGTTCATATTCAAGGTCAAAGGTCAAGGTCACGAGTTCTGAAATCGCTAAAAAAAATCATTGTAAACACGATAATATTTGTACTATCAGGCTCTTATTTGGTGTACATCAACTATGGAGAAAGGCCAAGATTAGAAAAGGTTTTCGCTAACATCCGTCAAAGGTCAAGGTCACAGCGAGGGCACGACTTAAGCATGCTTTTGCGAAAATGTCTTATTTCAACTATTAACACTTTGAATCTTTAAATGATTGTTATACACAATGAAAAGTGATCACTGATTGTGTGACCTTGAATTTTAAAGGTCAAGGTCACGAGATAGGGTCAAGGTCACCAGTTCTGAAATCACTAAATAACCTTTTCCCAAGAAGGTATTAACACCTCATATACATAGCTTCTTTCTTATAAACCTGGTGGATGATTTTGACATGTTCACATTCAAGGTCAAAGGTCAAGGTCACCAGTTCTGAAATCACTAAATAACTTTTTTCCATGAAGGTATCAACACCTCATATATATATAGCTTCTTTCTTGTACACCTGGGGAATTATTTTGACATGCTCACATTCAAGGTCAAAGGTCAAGGTCATGAGTTCTGAAATCACTACAAAAATCCTTGTAAACACGATAACTTCAACAACTTATGTGCTATCAGGCCCTAACTTGGTATATATCAACTATGGAGAAAGACCAAGATTTGAAAACGTTTTTGCTAAAATCTGTCAACGGTCAAGGTCACAGCAAGGTCACAACTTAAGCGTGCTATTGTGAATATGCCTTATGTTAACAATGAACACTTTTGAGTCATTGCATGATTGTTATACACAATGAAAAGTAATCATTGATGGTGTGACCTTGAAGGTCAAAGTTCAAGGTCATGAGATATTGGTTAAGGCCATGTTAATCTTTTGATCCAATTTTGAAATCAGAAATAGGTTTTAAGAACAAAGTTGTGAAAAGTGAACCCAGTGATGATTCAACTTGTTAGAATAACTTGAATAATGAAAAACATTTTGTCCAAAAAAATTCCCATTTTATTTATGCTGAGGAGAAGGCGGAATAGGGAAAGGCGAGACCCAAAGTTTCGGAGCTGCTCTGCTTTTGCGGTGTCCCGCAAACGCTCTTCTAGTTAGTTTAGAGTTCATACAAAAGATAAGAGTTCACACTCACTGGACCAAATAAGATAGTGAATTTACTACATGCAAATCTTATATGGAATAGATACTTTCTGCCTGTAATCAAATTTATTGTAATTCACATTCTCAGGTAAATTTGTGATCTTGTTATTCACGATGTAATACATCTTTATCTTATGTATAACTGATACCTTCAGAACTAAGATATTGTATATGTATTGATGAATTTATTCATAGTCAATTTGTGCACACTTTGTAAGAGCCTTATTTTGTTGTGCAGGTTTTTCCTATCTCGAGCTATTGAGAATAAATCTCTTGGACCAGCCGAAGGTGTTGACTACTACTTTTTACATTGGCTTGGGCTAACCCTTGTGTATTGCTTATAATTGGAAATAGAATCCCACCAACGTGTCTTCTGATATCAAATATATCAACAAGAGTTATTATCATATATCTATCAATGGTATGGGATGATTTGCATATGTGATAGAGGTTAGGAAACCCATACTGCAGCCCGTTCCGAAAATCCATATCAATCATATCAGGCCTGTCCGCAAACCATCCCGGGTGACCTTAGGTTAGAATACTATCCCCTTGCCTACAAGTACGCTAACATATAGTTACGCGAAAACTGAATGCTTCATTCCATGCACGAAGTGTGTGTGTGTGTGTGTGTGTGTGTGTGTGTGTGTGTGTGTGTATATATATATATATATATATATAGAGAGAGAGAGAGAGAGAGAGAGAGAGAGAGAGAGAGAGAGAGAGAGAGAGAGAGAGAGAGATTATTACCCGAGGAAGTGTGCCATATGACTTTTACGAAACGAGTTTGAATTTTTGTATTGCGAGAGCGAGGGTTATACATAAATTTGCACGAGTTTCGTAAAAGTCATATAGCACACTTTCGAGTGTAATGATTTCTTTATTACCCTTTTTAGTTCATTTCCATCGCCTAAAATTAGCCAGTAAAAAACCACTTCTCTTGCGGCGGCAAGTTACAGTGACGTCACGAACAATCATTTTATGACGTCACAGACGACGAAATACAGGAAGTTGCGGTTAAACAATGGTTGCTAGGCAAACTTGATATGTGCACATGTGCTCATATCAAGAATATTAACTCGGTTATTTTCAACCATATGGGTAATAAATATATATATAAAATAGGATGTTTGTTCAACAAAGTGTGTGTATATATATATATATATATATATATGTGGAAAAAATCATGGATTTAGAAGTAGAAATCATCCATTTTAATACATTTTAACAGCAAGAATGGTGTATATGTCATCATATGTACTGGTTGTAATGAACAATACATTTGGAAGACAGAACTAAAGTTGAAATTACGAATGAACTTACACAGATCCCACATAAATCAGCCCAAAAAACGTACTATTCCATTAAGTAAACATTTAGCTGAATGTGGAAACGGGCATTTTTCTGTCTTCCCAATGTATAAATTAAATTTTGATAATAACAAGCTTTTAGAAACAAAAGAAAGCAGATTTATCCAAATGTTTTCACTAAAGTTAGAGCACAGTCAAATGCTTTCGTCCAATCATATGAGTGTATTGTGGTCACGTGGAGTACATTTATATCCCGATAGATGTACGGTTGTCTGGTTGCGTTCGGGTATCATGCTCATAAACTGGTTCAGAGACTTTCATAAAAACAACAAACAATGTCAACTGATTGTTTTATTTATGGAGATAACACACAATTAAACACGTATTACATTGACAAATGACCTGCTGTGTTCCTTTTCCGAAAGGAAATAGTCGCTTCCGTTGATGGGGGTCTTCTGTATTAACGAGCTTGATATTCCTAAAAGAAGAATAAAAGCATGTAAATAAAGCAAGTAATGTGAGGTCAATTGGGATTTTTCAAGTGTATTTCATTTATATCATGAGTAAAGGAAACAATGACAAGCATCAAACCATACTGCCAATGTTTTATATATTTTCAACCACGATATAAAAAATAATTTCAAAAGTTATATAGAACGACATAAAAATGAGAAATAAGAAAGTGATATAAAATTACCTTCTTGGAATGTTAGAGGATGGAGACTGCATTTTCGTCTCACTGAAACTCCTGTCTCGTCACACAGCGTCCGAGCGATGTCCAGTACGACGTTACATTTTTTCCTACAGACAGTTCCGAGTTCCTTTGCTGCAGTAACCTGAAATAATTTATATGCAATAAAGACGGGATGCACACTAGCATATGCAACAATAGATATAACAACTCGCATATTGATAAAAACAGCTCAACAAACAACTTAACGTGTTGGTAAAAAAATTGAAATACAAAAAACAATAGCTGTTATTAAATAAACCAATTTAATGAACATTAGTTTGAATTTAAAACTACAGAGTTTGAAAAGTAAGGAGTAAAAAAGTAAAGTTACCTTTCCTGAATGAATAGTGTACTTGTCCTTGGACTGTCCATGATGAAGCCATTGTGTGAACTGATTCATTCGACAAACCACTCAAACTTTATAGGCAATGAAATGTATTACTGCACAATGCTTAAATCATGCATGTGCGTGATTCAAGCACGACGCTTATGCTGTAGCACGACTCGTACGCTTTATATAAAATGTACGCCTCATGCACCTCGGACAATTTCAGAAATTCAGTCCTCACAGTGCCGAAGATGACGTCAATGTCCCTAACATTTGCATATGAAAATGAGAGATGTCAATGTTTTGCTTGTTGTGTTCGAGAGAATGTTTCCCAAATTTGTTGACAAAATATTTGAAATAAATTCATTTTAAGACATTTTCTTGACGACTCAAGCATTTGACTGTGCTCTAAGATAGATAGAGAACTCGCAGCAGTACATTATCGGGATATAAATGTACGGGTTTGAGAGGGTTAGGCTCGGCTAACGCCTCGCCCAACCCTCTCAAACCCGTACATTTATATCCCGATAATGTACTGCTACTCGTCCTCTATCTATTACTTAAACGCTAAAACTTGATGTGTCCATGTCTTTCCTTAGATTGTGACGTAAAAATGAAATTGACATCATAATGTACACGACGACGTTGCCTGACAACGTATTATCCGTTATGTATGGCCTGAAGAGGCTGTGTAGCTGAAAGCGCTCTTAAAATTAAAATTAAGGCCATTAAAATGGATGATTTCTACTTCTAAATCCATTATTTTTTCCATATTTACTACCTGAGAGTTAGACAATCTTCCGATTGTGAACTTTATGTGTATATATATATATATATATATTTATATATTAAACACATATATATATATATATATATATATATATTATATATATATATATAAAATAGGGTGTTTGTTCAAGTGTACAGTCAGTATATATTCAAATGGTAGTTGAAAGAATAACTAACGCCGATTTCCTCCTACATGTTTCAACTTTATCCTCAGAGAGGTTTACATAACAGTGATTATGACGTCACGATGCTGTGACGTTGCAACCATACACTGAATGTGACGTCACTTTTCTTTTCTTTTAGCTGTAACTGGCTTAGCTATTAAGGGATGGACACAGTGTTTTAATAAAATTATCTTCCTTGATTTTACGCATTATTGCACTTGCGTTTGCCATTTTATTAAATGGATAAATTGTAAATTTGATATCCTTATTGGCAGCGCATGTATCTAAATGTTCACTCAGTGGAATACATTTTGTTTTGGGGTCCTTGATCTGCTGTTTGTGTACCCGCACTCTGTCCCTAAGACATTCGGTTTGACCGATGCATTGTTCTTCACATCCTTTGCATGTTATTACATAAATCACATTTTTGGCAGAGCAGTCCAGGGTTTGATGTACATACAAATATTTGTACTTTTGTTTGAAAAATACTTTCTCTCCTTACAATTATAAGATAAATAGTTGCGTTTGTAAAATTTCCGGGATTCATTGCTATTCAACACCTGCAAATTTGCTGAAATTTGCGGGCGTTCTAAATTCGAAAATTCTACAAACACAACTTTTTATCGATATTGTAACATGACCGTTAGTTATAAGGCGTTTTGAAACGAACTCTCTTTTTGCGTACCTAGCTCTGAGTGGAAAGGACTTTGTGACTGTTCCATTTTTGTAAGAGGTGTGGTCATGTCGAAACGAATGTAAATACTCGGCGTAATATGTACATTAGCAACAATTTACAAATAAAGTAAAAACAGTATCACTCAACTATGTTCATTTCACAATATTCACGTATCCTTTTAGATGGCGATAAACATTTATCTACGACATCAACACGGTAAAATAGCTAGGAACAAAAATCGTAAACTTGCCCTAACCCATTGTGACAATGACGCTAGCATTGTGACGTCAAAACGGTTGATCAATATGATGTCATGCCATGGCAACGGCATTCGATAAACGCAGCTGCATGGAAGAAGGCGTCAAACTTGGACAAATCTTACTAGTTTAAAACATTTTAGTTACTTGAAACTAATTAATTTTGAGAGTTATTTGTTACCTATGCTGCTATACACAAATTAGAAAATGACAATGCCACCTGTCAAATTTGAGTAAGGGGCACATATTAAGAGATATAGAAAAAATTAAATTTGAGTCGGGCCGAATATTGTGAATATGATGTATATGTTCGCGGTGATTCGCCCCAAGTAATTTGCGGGTATTCATTGTAATTCAACATAGGCAAATCAACCAATCAGAATCAAGGATACACCGAAATAATGTTACAATAAGTGTTTTCACGTTCCACAATTTCCCCGACCACATTTTGATACCCTGTAATTGTTAATGTTATCAAGGTCGCATCTTGCTTTTGTCATTATCCTATTAAGGTTGTTATTCTGCCGTTTGCTCTTGATAATTGTAGTGTCTTTCATGATTTCTTTCATTCTTTCATCTGAATCAAGGATAAATTTGTTCTGACGGATAACATTGAATATTTCGGGATTTCTCGGGTTGTGGGTTGATACAAAGGCAATATCATGCTTTTGATTATCACTATTACTGATAAAAGGGTTTTCCTGTCTAATGATATTGCCTTTGTTATCCCGTCTGTTATCAACAGCTCAGGATATCCACGTTGTCTCAAATATGTCTGTAGTTCCCGTAGACGGAGATCTCGAGTTGAGGGTTGTGAGACAATCATACAGATTCTCCTTGCTAGATTGTAGGGTATACTTCTCTTAGTATGACTGGGATGGCAGGATGCGAACTGGAGGTATTGTTTGGTGTCAGTAGTTTTATAATAAATATCTGTGTTTATTTTCTTTTCTGATAATTTTATTATAGTATAGATCTAAAAATGGTATTTCATGATCACTTGTATCCATTGTGAATTTAAGGTGTTTATTTAGACTATTCAGTAGGTCATGAAATTGATTCAGTTCCCCCTGCGTTAGAGGCCACAATAAAAAGCAATCTAGTGTTGCGTATGTTGGCGCCATCTTTGTTTCCATTGCAGTCCCTTTTATTTGTTGATAGTGGACTCCATCAAAATAGAAAATGTTGTTCGATAAAATGAATTTGACACTTTCCAAAATAAATTCTTTTGAAAATCTGTTTGGAATGAGATCTGGATATTTGTCTCACTAGAAAGAAATGGCCTCTATTCCCAAGTCATTAGTAATATTTAAGTAAAGATTTTTTTACATCAAAGGTTACTAGTTTCGTTTTCTCGGGGACTTCTTTTGGTAAATAATTAAGAAAGTCCATGGTGTCTCTGGTGTAACTCTGAAAATGATAGACAAATGGTTTAAGCAAAATATCTATGAAGTTACTAAGTCTATGGGGGGCACAGCTTGGACCCGCAACTATGGATCTTAAAGATCATCGGGTTGGTCTATTGAAATACAAATATCATTTGCATCTTTACATTGGTCTTGTATATATTGACTTTTATGTACTTTTGGTAAACCATAGAAGTTGCTTTCTTTACATTGAAAGTTAGTTAGATAACTAATGTTAGATGTTGTTTCATTTGAGTATTATGTCAGGAAGGATTTTAGACTTTCTCAATACATTCGAATTATTTGTAGTTTTGTAGCTTTCGCTGTCGCCAATTATGTCTAGGGCCATAGGTTTATAATTGTCCCTGTCCATAATCACAATGGCTCTCCCTTTGTCAACTTCCTTTATGACAATTGAATTATCTTATGAGAGGTTTTTGATTGAGTCTCATTCATTATTTGAAATATTTGATTTATTTTGGGGTACATAAGAAACTGATGGAAAAGCCAAAATAGTATCTATTAAAGTATCAGGTTTTGAATTCCTACCTCTAGCTGCTCACCCGGTACTCTTGTTTTTGACAAGTGAAGAATCTTCCAGAGTATCTTTATCATGAAAGAATTCCTTATTTCTTAATTTTCTACAGAATTCATTCACATCCTTTTGAAGTTCTTCGTGATTGTTTCTTCTTGGTGTTGGTGTGAACTTCAACCTTTATTAAGTATATGTTTTTTCTGTTTTTCTGTTTTTCTGTTTTTCTGTTTTTGTCAATGTTCTTTTTGATAGATTTATTATCTTAATCTCAACTTCTTCCTTTCTCTCCATGGGTTGGTTTTGCTTGTCTTTGTTGAGCTTCGGCCTGGCGCTAAACAAGTGTTGTTGTTAGGTTTGCTTTGTCGCCTTTGCCGTTAAGATGGTCTAGTACTTGATCTTGTTCTTGATCTTGATCTTGATCTCAACGGCGTTCTTGAATTTGACCATTTCTGTGAACGCATGTCTTGAAATTGCCCCAACTTCTTGTTTCTATAGTTGTTCTTTTTAATCGGGGTGAAGTGTTTGAGTGTATAACCAGTTCTTGGTTGATTTGCCTTGGCAATACGTTTCCCATTGTTGGTCTTGCTGCCTATGAAAACAAGATTATTTTCATAAGTAGATGCACCTTTCCTTTCCGGCTTATCTGTTTTCTTTTTGAGCCATGGATTTTCTTTGATCATATTGTCCGAGAATGACTCCTCATATTTTTGGAGCCATATTAAAGATTTGGACCATCTTTGATGTGATCTCTCCTCCTCTTTACAGCAAAGAATCCGCCATCTAACAATATTTCACGGGTATTACCTTGGGAAACTTTCTCGATCTCCTCCTTCATGGGATTATCCACACATCTCAATTTATCTTCTTGAGCTTCTGCTCTCATTTTCAACAATCCTGTTTCAAGTTGAATGTTTTGTAGAGCCCTCATTTGCCCTTTCCGGCATTGTTCAATTGGTTCCGTTGGTATGATGGGAATCTTGAACTTTTCTGGAACGATTTGGGTATCTCTGTTCATCCATGATATCAACACATCTGCATAAGAGTTGTTGCGTAGGACTTGCCAGTAAGTCCTCTTTCTTTGCAGTAATCATCCATTCCACATTTGTTTTATGGAATTGAAGATCCGATCCGCCTCTTTTTCAATTTGAATTTCTTTAACAACATCACTGAAGGTAGCCTCTAGGGGTATCCAACCTGTATCGGCTTGTGAGGAACGTTGAGCATTATCCCTCAGGAGTCATGTGACAATGTGCATCTTCTCTGACAGTTTTGTCAGTTTTCCACTAATGTCCGCCAACAGTTTTAGAGATTGCTCCTCATAACTCTTCTCAGCCGCTTTCTTTGGTGGCATTATTCTTGTCTGGTACACTGCTTTACATATTTAAAATAGGGTGTTTGTTCAAGTGTACAGTCAGTATATATTCAAATGGTAGTTGAAATAATAACTAACGCCGATTTCCTCCTACATGTTTCAACTATATCCTCAGGGAGGTTTACATTACAGTGATTATGACGTCACGATTCTGTGACGTTGCAACACTACACTGATTGTGACGTCACTGTTCTGTGACGTCACAGGCGCGACAGTTAGCTGTTACTGGCTTAGTTATTAACCTGTATAGTCCCATAGGACCATTTATGTGCCCCTCCATCAAAACCCACTATA
The DNA here is from genome assembly GCA_936450465.1 of Gibbula magus. Lineage (NCBI taxonomy): Eukaryota > Metazoa > Mollusca > Gastropoda > Trochida > Trochidae > Gibbula > Gibbula magus. The sequence continues at coordinate 70,881,111 of OW388295.1, forward strand.
GTGCCATAGGACCATTTATGGTACCAAACTATGACCCCACTAACCTCATTGCTATTTCTTTTAAATAAAGATCAAATCAAGTTGACAATAATTTTGGCAGAAACCCTGTCAACTAAGCTACAATTTGATACCACTTTTGTGCAATATAACTAAATATTGACAGAGATATCATGAATTTCACAAAGAACTGTGATCAACAAAGTTAATCCCCTCTGTCATGGTGCCATTGTCTCCCTCTCTACATTGCATATCTAAAGGTATACAAGTATTACAGTAAAAGAACAATGTAACACAAACAACCAAATTCACCAAAACAATCTACAGTGTGTCTAGTTTTTAAATCACATGCTAATAATTAAAAATTACTTTCAAGTTAACAAGAACGGACCCTGCAACCCATAACCAAGAAAAAATGTCAGCTTTGAATAATGGCTATCTATGTTGGGACTACAGGAAAACTGCTATGATGCAAAACCTGTATCAATATATTTGTATGAAATGTACACGGCAAATAAAACACGAATTAATTGTACAGAAATAAATTTCATTCATGAAAATGCAACTCGGCAAGTAGTAACATGTATAGAACATGCCAAATATTACATATGAAGATCGAGTATCGACTATTGCTTACTCCATTTGAAACAAACAAAATGGCCTGTCAACTTGGTTAGCGAGGGGAGCATGCCTAATGCTCATTTTGATATTTTGACACATTCCCGATTTGTTTCACCAAAATGAATGGCTGAATATTTTGCTATAATTGATTTTAGGGGGTGCCTAACTATATTTATAACAACATTCCATATTTAGAACGCTGATGAGTTAGACGCAACTGATTGGATACTGTCGCATATGTTGACCAATGATCTTCCATGGGGGTTCCCAGCCGAGTTCGGGCTGTTCAGCGGCTGACATACTTTCGTGGTTGCAGGCAGTTTATAAAATGTCGACATAATTCAAAATTATGAAAATTGAAAATAATTGTTTTACTGATATTCAAATAAATTTATCAAAGGCCATATTGTTAATACTTTGTCGAAATTTATTTAAATTAATACTTCATAAATGTACGATATTACATGACCAATTTCACCTTTAGAACAGATGATCTCCTAATATCGTACACCTCTCATCATTTTAATTGAAACGTATGTGAACGTTAAAGACGATGTAGTATTGTTATCAAAATTATTTGAAAACGTGTTTAATTAAAGTACAGGTAATATTTTTAATTATACTATGAAATTTCAACGCATGTCCGTCTTTATAATAATGATTCATACATCTGAATCGATCGGTAACAGGATGACAGCCACACGTTTTTACTTTTTCTACATTTTACGTTTTTCTAAATACAATTTTATGACACATGATATGTGTTTTATATTTTTGTTAAAAAAGTAATGAAACATGGAGTGGACAATAAATGTCATCGATGATCCAGCTTAATTATGTTAAAAATATGACAAATAACACTTGGTAGCAGCGAAGATACATGGTGCATGGAGGATTGGCGACGCCGGGACGCAGGTTTGAGATCTTATCAACAAAAATTATAAAAGCAAAATGTGGGATAATGCATTATGAATTTAATGTTGAATTGATAAGAAAAAGATAACAGAACACATTACTATGAATCATTACATTAGGCCTATTGAAAATATTTATCTGAACGAACTTCATAAGCGAATGCATGACTTAGCCTACATACGGCATTGCCTTTCACAGATAATACATTGTCCAATGACGATTTTTCAATTGACAACAAAAGAACATATACTATAAAGATTATACAGTTTATTAATGTTAAATTAACAGAACAAATAAATTCACCAGTAGGCCTAGAATATTTATTTTGAAAGTTGACACTAGAAATAAATTCCGTAGGCCTACGTAGCGGATAAATACTATACTATAAATACTACTAGTACACACTGCAAATTATTGTATGTTGACCAGCTATTGTCTAGATCATGTGAACTTTTTCTTTATTACTTCGTGAAATATTTTTCTTTTTAAATAAAGTCTATTGTCAACTTCTTAGTTGTTCCATCATATAACATTGAAATTGTATGTATTGAGCATATAAAAACGTGTCATTCAGCTTACATGGTGGTAGTCGGAAATACGTTCAGGCAGTGATAGTAGAACATATGCATTGGTCGTTAGTGATTAAGAAATTGAGAAATGATATTGTCTAATATATGCAATATGATTATCTGTATCTAAAAACAACTATAACCGTTTGTAGCTGACTTTGGATGCTTTGGATAAGACATTGTTGAAGCATAATGTAGCGTACGGTATTACAGGACATTGTTATGATTAAAAGTTAAAAATAACAGTGTAACTGCCTTTTTTCAGTCTCCCAAGAGATGTTTGCATCGACGAGAGGATTGTCGGCTTCAAAGGACGTCACCGCCTGAAGCAGTACCTGGCCAACAAGAAGAAGGACAAGCAGACAGAGTCGGCCATATCCCCGCCTTTGGGAAAATTTATTGAAGAATAGTTGTTGAATAATAGTGACTACGAACCTTTTTTCAACTAAACACAACACACAAAATTTCAGCTCCTTAGACAAAGTGGTTCTGGAGAAGAAGACAAAATGCGAAAAGTTTACAGACGGCTGGATACCGTGCAATGCCATAAGCCCTACGGGCCTTTCAGGCACATCTACACATGATGATTGTTCCACACACCAAGTTTCGTTGAGATATGTCTTATAGTTTTCAAGTTCTGTTCCGGAAACGAAATTCTAAGTTACATTTCCATGAAAATGGTCCAAAAAAATAACTCGAAGAAGTTGAAAACCCCAAAAGGCACATCTACACATGATGATTGTTCCACACTCCAAGTTTCGTTGAGATATGTCTTATAGTTTTCGAGTTCTGCTCCGGAAACAAAATCGGGAAGGACGGACGGACGAACGGACGGACGGATGAACGGACGGACGGACGGACGGACGGACGGACGGACGGACGGACGGAGCCCATTTCAATACCCCACCCCCCCCCCCCCCCCCCCCCCCCCCAATAACTTGAATGAAACCAAAGGTGTAAATCATTACTAGTCATCTACTGATTGAGTGGTCACAGAATTAAGGAATGCAAAACCTTTGCAGTGTCCACAAGCAAAGGAACACAGAAGTCCATTTTTACGGCATGAGCGAGTGTTTTTGTCACACTTGCCAAGGCAGTTACATTTGATCAGCTTCAACAAACATTCTGGTGCAGCATCTTTCTTCATTATGTCCCCCGAAAATATTTTTCGGGAGACATAATGTTTTCGCCTCCGTCCGTTATTCCGTTATTCCGTTATTCCGTCATTCCGAAATGCTTTCTTCTCCGGGCCATATCTCAAAAAACGTTCAATATTTTGTCACCACACTTTGTATTTGCTTAGACCTGGTGATAGAGTGGTACCTTTTGCTACTTTGGCTATTCTGAATTTTTTATTTCTCGTTATTAATGCAGTATTGAACTTAGTGCTTAGCATAAGTGAAAAATAAGGGTAATATGACTAGGTTGGATTGAAAGTTGGAGCGGGGGACATCACAGTGCATCACATGCACATATTTCTAGTTTTTAATGGCTTCAGCCTCTCCTCATTCCGACATGTGTAGATCTTCCATCCCCATTTGGTCGCATCAAGATCATTACCAAGCCGTGTTTGAACTTGATGATAAACCCTGTAGCTGTGATATTTGGCTGATTCCGTGGTAGGTGGAAGGGATTCAGGGGGTAGATAGACTGATCTTGACGCCACTTTGCTGCTGAACCTTGCTGCTCTTTCAAAGTCAAGACTGCGTCCAGGATTACATTCGTACAAAACTTCGAGAGCTGCCAGACCATGCATGCAGACATCATCTTGCTTTTGATTTGGTTTCTTGAACTCACTGGCATGGTCCTTGAGTTGGCTAGCTTTGACCAAGGCCACGGTCTTCCCTATGCCATATGGTCTCGACACTGTATCGCATCCAGTGATTGCACAGTTGCACAGTTGCAGTAAGGTCCGGATCTACTCCATTTTGTAGGGTCTGCATGTTGATGACTTTTGTTCATGTTTGCAGATAGATGACATGATGTCTGGGACTAAAATGGTGAAGAAGCAAGACCAGCAGGACTATCACTATCACAGGACCCCTCGTGGGTGTCGTACAAGCAGTTTTAACAATGTCATAGTCTGCATCACCAGAGCCGTGGTGGACCTTAATGCCTGCTCTTTCCATCTCAAAGCCAAGGAAGTAGAGGAATTTATGTTTATTATTTGAGTTTGCAAGGAATGCCTTCTTTGTCATGGTCAGTTGCATATTTGATTTGAAATTGACCTCTGAGCCAAGGCTGTCTAAGCCTTCACGTCTTTGATGTGTCATCCTTGGTAGAGGGGTCACTCTCGTAACCATCAAACACCACAGTAGCATGACCATAGTGTTGAGTTACATACTGGACATAGCTGCTTGATATGTAGGCGTATGTTGTCCGGCTTGGAGTCCATGGTAAGCGTTGCAAGAGAGCACCACCATCAAGGACATAGACTACATCTTCAGTTGATTGAGTTTCAACACAAGAAGGCACCTTTTTCACCAAGCAAGTCTGAAGACTGGCCTTGTCTGGCAGACGCATTAGGAGACTTGTGTCGAAGAGAGCTGTTGGGTAAGATGATAATTCATATGAGAACAAGGTTTGTGTGTCGATAATCCCTGTCCCAGCTACCACAAGGCGCTGAAACAACTGTCATGGATCGATCTTAAGACGTTCTCCCTCAAGAGCAGTATAAGTGGATGAGGTTAGTGTGCTGACCTGGTCCTTTTTGCAGAACTTGTACTTTGCTACAGTTTTGCCTTGCATTGATGTTAAGATTGCCTGCCCAACTGTGTCTGCTCTGTCAGCATTTACAGATTTGTCACCTATAAGTCCAGATGAAAGACTTCGCAGTTCCTTTGAATTATGTGGGAATGGTTTCCTTTCAGAGAAGTAGTTCAGGATGGTCTGTACATCTTTGGTGTCTATTGCAATCCGAGCCACTGACCTGTCCTAGTGAAGCTCTGGGTCATTGTCTTGAAGATCAGTAAGAGTTCCCATTGCCTTGTTGACCTCTGCACATGCAGGAGTGGAGAGCAACCACAACAGACTTGTTCACTGCTCAAATCCTCGACCTCTAGTAAGACCACCAACCCACTTAACATTCCTCATGAGAACTTGCTCAATAAACAGATCACTGTAGGTTCCTGCTCAGTACTTGTAAGATCTTCTCAAGTCAAATAACCCAACAACAAACTTGTTGTAAATGTGGGGATGAGTTTCGATCAGATTCTCCATCTTGTTTAAGTATATAACAAGGGATTTTGTATAATTGTGGTGTCCTGATGCGGCAAGATAGGGCAACATCTGGTGCAAAGTCTGAAGATACAGCATCCAGTTCCCCGTGCGACCTGCTCTGATACACTCAAGCAGAATAGCAACTAGTGTCATGTACATGAGCCATAGTTTGGCAGTGCGGTGTTCCCTTAGAGATTCACGCCATCTCTAAGCTTCTCTTAGCTGTGACACTGAAGTAGATGAGAGAGCTCCATCTAGAGGGAGGATGTCTTCCGAAACTTAGCTTGTTTGCCAAGATGATGTATTGCTGTCAAAACTTCTGCTCCAGTCTGGTGAGCTGAAAAATAATACCACAGCCATATACCACCTCCATAAGCACACTGTCCTACATATTGATTAGTTTATAACTGATTCAATTACAGATGCATGAAGTTAAAAAGTACAACATAAGACATGAGCAGCAGTCTCATTATCATCATGCTCATCCATCATATCTTGCACCTTGTCAATGACAGCTTTGTCATATCAAGCATCTGCGCTGTGGCAATTGTGTTTAGAGCAGCATCCACCAACAAATGAGCCCTAACAGCTCGTGTAATAGCCTTCCCAGACAGCATATGTTCAACACTGCCTTCAGCATCGACTTGAGTCATGACCTCCTTCTAGCCAGAACCAGCCATCAGACTGCCAATTGATCCTAAGAAACTCATTTGAGAGTGGAAACCACCTAGCATGAGGACGACTTGGTGCAGAGAATTTTGTCTTGGTTGTGCTATCCACCATAGCTGCTGGTCGAAAGTAATGACTGGTGTGGAATTGTACCTGTTTGCATGATAAGCGGTTGGATCTGAAGGCGTCAGGTCTATCATAGGGAGCAAGATATTCGAGCTCTGTCCAGGATGTGCCAGGTTCTTGTGCAGCATGTGCATGTAGCCAGACCACATAGGCTGTGGTTGTGGAAGGTGAAAGGCTACTGTCCACATGATATCAAGACTGTCATTACAGATGCAATGGTGGTAGACATCCACCTTTTGATAGCGATCTTGGAGAGGACTTCCCTAGGGTCTTTCTGGTTAACAATATTTACTTTGGCCAGACGTCTAGCGGCTTCAAGGTCTACATTTAGTCGTGGAATTTTTATATAACTTTGATGACAGTCATCAAACGAATTTATTTTTTATTTAATGGAGTAACAGTTTTAAGCAGGTAAAAAAAGAAAAAGAAAATGAAAAATGATTGACATGGACATGTATATGGCATGCTCGGGTGACCATCTTGGGTTTTTTACCAAAAATATACACCGAATTTGCAAAAATCACTAATTTAGGTCATTGTACACAAAATATATTGTGATAATTGAGTTCTGTGACCCAAAAAACATGGGGTTAGACACCTTATTTGCAAATGTAGCTCTATTAGTTTTGGAGATATGACAGTTTTTAGTATTTTTGGCTTGAAATGGCGGCCATCTTGGATTTTGTGAAATTTAGTGCACTAGCACCTCTAAGATCGTGCTAGATTTTTAATCCTGGCTTGTAGGCATGGTTTCCTGCCAAATTCAGGTGAGAAACAAAATAAAGCAATTTTGTCCAACCATTTCTCTTTATTTACTGGACTACAACTATGTTGGCGGGGGATGGAATGAAGATGTCGGTTCTTGCTGAGGCTGAGACCGGGTATACCCATCAGTTTCATGCCTACGTCAGCAAACGATTAGGTGGGCCAACACCAGCTCATGGTGTTGGGTATGGCGTAGTAATGGAACTGATGGAGCCTCACCTCAACAAGGGACACCGCGTCACTGTGGACAGTTTCTTTTGCAGTCCGCGCCCTTGTCATACCCTGTATGACAATGGTACGTTCTGCACTGGAACTGTCACAGTCCGGAGACAAGGGGTGCCCAAGTCCTTCCAGACAGCCAAGAAGGACTTGAAGAAAGGCCAGACGAGGGTGGCAGTCCAGGGACCGCTTCTGGCGGTCCTTTGGCATGACAGAAAGGTTGTCACCCTCTTGTCAACGCTCGCAACACCACGGTGAGTACACTGTAAATTATTCTAGAAATTCAGTCACAATACTTATGATATTTTCCAATAATTGTCAGTAACTAAACAAGAAAAGCCTTTAAAAAGGCATGGTTGGAGGCATCTTGTTAAGGCTAAAATATATTATAAAAAGGATATGTTTGTCATATGTACATATAGCAAAATGAAGCCTGCATAATGGTCATTTTGGGGGATAAAAGTTTTGATTACTAATCACACAATTAGTTATTCAATTCAAAAGTCGCAAATAAAAGAATTTTACCTCGATCATTTAAGTTGTGTATATGCTTTTCAATTTACATACATTATTTATTCATAAATAAAATAAAATAATATATAATCTATCATTTGAAAATGAAAGTGAACATTCAACTTCCCCGATTTATTTTAAAGCGCAACTCCTGGGTGCTTTTGCTCCAATTTTGAAGTAGGCCTATATTATGAATTTGATCAAAACGTTGTTGAGAGTTGTGTCATTGTTAGATTACAGCAATAAGAATATGTAGGCCTATTTTCCCTGAAACAAGCAGTCAACCATTTGTTAAACATTTGCAAATTTAAAGTGTACCAATTCGATTGATTATGAAGCATATTCTGTTTATCTGTGGAAGGAAGGCATATGGACCTTTTTTAATACAAGGATAATGGCCCGGTATCCTCATCCTTTATGCTTTCAGTTTGGACATAAATATGGTTCTATCCAATATGTGCTTATACATGTACAAGCTTCACTATCATTAATTCAATAACAGTGCATCGAGTACCATTATGCAAGTTTGGCATTGGAAATATTGATAACTGAGTGGAAGGTTGGTGTGTTGATTGACAACCACTATTATCGTTTAGTATATGCTTGCTCCGCGCGTATACCATTAGCGTGTAAAGTTTCTTGGATTTTCCGAAACTGCAGTGCGAAATTATGCACTTGAATTGGTACATGTCTGCTCATGGAGGTGTAAAATGGCTTTGAATTGAAAAATCTTATGTTTACTAACATTCAGACTCAGAATAACACAACGGTCGTTTCTATTTTAGATGTTTAGACAAAATCTCTTTTCGCAGTAAAAGGGGATACTTATTTCGGATAACCCACATGGTCACGTGGTTACAAATTTGTTACAGCCGTGTTCGTTGGTCATATGCTTTTTCCAAAGTATGAAGAGGCCAAGCATGATTGGTCGAAAGTTTATTTTGAATATTCCAACAGTAATATAGCGTGAAATCCAACTGCGTATCACTCCAACCAATAACCAGATTTATGATATGACTATTACAATTTAGTTAAATGAAAGTCAGAGTTTATATGTAGCAGAAATTTAAACTTAAATTTCATAACATTGAGATGTGAATTTTGCTTTTCTCTTATTTCTTCATTTTAATTTCTTTTCAGCATGATCAGGAAGGACAACTCCAGAGGACGGTCCGTGGATGCCCCTTCCGTGGTCCATGTATACAACCAGACCATGGGAGGGGTTGATCTTGGTGATCAATTTGCAACTCTTTACGATCCACGGACTAGGTCGTTCAAACTCTGGAGGAAGGTCCTATTTCAACTCCCCCTGACTGCATCTGGTTAGTTTTGCTTTCTTTACTGAATACACATCTTTAATAACTAAATTATGAATTGGTAATTTTTTAAATTAAATGTCACTCAGTACTGGCAACATTATTAGTGATAGTGAATTCTAATATTAATTTCCTGTCTCGTATAAATGTTGATACATATCATATTTCATATTTTTATATGAAACTAATTCTATTGTAACTGTATCTTTCTAAACTTATTTTACTTAATTACTTCTTTCATCTGTTTCCAGTGAACGCATGCGTGGTGTACCGGTCGAGCGTTGAGGCCCCCAGGCAGATGGCCAGGAATCCCTCGTCGCATCACTCGTTGGGGACTACAACAGGTCGCGTCGGGCTCCTCGTCTGAGGAGAGAGCCCTGTCCCCTTCGTTTGACCGGACGTCATTTCCCCGGGTTTATTCCCATGAGGGGACGGAAGCAATGTGCTGTTTGCAGGACCAGATCTAGAGTCAGGACTTGGTGTCCAGACTGTGGATGTGGTCTGTGCATCAACAATTGCTTCCGGATCTATCACACGGTGTTCAATTACCGATCTCATAATGCTGAAGAGTAATTGAACTGTTGATAGATTTGTTTTGATGTATTATATTGGGAGATGATATTCATTCTATAATGCTAAAACCATTTTCAGTAAACATTCATTTTGAAATACTTTCCTTTGAAATTGAATTATTTTATTTTCTGCCTAAACTATAAATTACAAAATACATCAAAACTTCCCCTGCTTGTCCTTTATGCAGGCAGATATCCCACACATAATTAACTTATACATATTGAGTTATTAGTTTCATTTCATCCCCTGTCACTAAGTGAAAGGGGGGGGGGGGGGGGGGGGGGGGGGGGGGGGGGGGGATGATCTTCATTTACTCATGTGTCCGTAATAGATTGATCCGAGACTAATGGTATACATCAGCTAATTGGTAAATTATTGATTTCATGAATAATAGGTAACAAATATTTTTGAGTGTTTTGAATGTAAATTTTAAAAGTCCAAATTAATCCTTATCTTCTTGATATATCTTTAAAAATTAACACTGCCTGTTCAATTGTTTATAATAAAAGTATTAGTTCATATATAATGAATTAGGTAAAACCTGATGAGCTGCAAAGCCAATGGCTTTATGTTTGTCCTTAGTTGCTTAAATGATTACATTGTCCATATATTCTGGGATGTCTGCCACTCTGATATTTTAAACTGTTGTTTTTTGATATTTTACTTATATGCATATTTATGAAAAAAATAAAATGGTTTATTCACAACATTATCTCTTTTTTCTTTACAGTTTTCATTCTTTGTTACTTTATTTTCTACTTTTAATTTTGATGAAGTGTTACAAATTATGTAACCAGGGGCTAAAAAATATGTTAATTACATGTCAAATGAATTATATCTTATTTTAAACAGTAACTATTTTTACAGATCAATTAATGCAAAACAATCAAGCAAATTACCATTGGTAATTCTTTTTAACCCCTGGTTGCATAATTGTATTAAAATTGTAGGTCATATGGCTTGTCAGGATCAACATTATTTACAGTTCTAAAATATGATTGCACACCAATGTTCCAAATTGTACACCTTTTCTCTGGAAATATATAAAATATTTAATTTCATAAAATTCTGTAGAGTAATGGAGTTTAGAACTGTTACTGATTTTAATTTTAACTAAGTTCCAGAGTTAACCAAAGTAAACAAAGTCAGACAATGATTATTGTTGTCAAACCAGAGCATGATATCTTGAAACTAATACTATTATACCAAAATTCTACAAAATTGCTACACTTAACCTGAACGAGGGTATGCAGCTCTGGGGAAATAAGTCATCTCTCATGTATGATCAAAGACATAATTCAAAATTCTTAAACAAATTTAAATAGAAGTTAAAAAGAAGTTAACAAGACATATTGCATCAAATCCCAAGAAGATGTTATCTAGTATAACTTTAATATTGAGATGAAAAGTTGAATTCAATGCTTATTAATCTGCTAAGACATTATAAAAATTATATGATTGGGGTATTTCGTGTCATAATCGTAATGACATAAGAATTTAATAATCAATTTATTGGAATACATTTTAAACAATATGATTGAAAAAAAGGAATCAAACTATATGGCAGACAATTTTGTAAACAAAATAAAGTAAAATACGACTCTTTATAAATTGTCGGAACATATTTGCGTAAGTATCCCATATCATAGTCTAAGTGGAGACAACTCGCAAAGCAGGGGGTGTGGCATGGTAAAGCGCACTGCTGCGACGGCATTCCCGCGCTATTTATAGCGCGAATTAAGCCGAGCTGCTTGCGCGTGAAGTGGGCGGAGCTTATAAGGGCCATTGACAGGCGAAGCGAAGTCGGGGAAGAGTAACTGCATACAGACAATTTTCGATAACATGTCATTTTCAGTAAGATCTTAAGATTTATACCACAGTAAATGCTATATACTAAGATTTATTTTGCTTTATTTCGGTGAAAATTTAAGGTGAGGATTTTAAATAGTGGACCGAGCTGTTTACGGCCACATGTCCGATGCTCAATATAGAGACTACTGTACTGACTTAGGTTATGAAAAAAGTTTATATTATGGACCTTTTCGCTTCATAAATGAATATTGTTTTGATCTTTGTGTGACTGAATGGTTTTGATAATTAAAATTGTGTTCATGGATGAATATGCACATAAGTTTTGAATGTATTTGCAAAACGTTATACAACCAAGGCGCAATGACGAAACTGTTTTTCCCCAAATGTTGCCGTAATGGCCGTCATGTAAATTTTGCGAAAAACTTCACTTGAAACTATTTAGAGACCCGTCAATGGCTTCTAGTCTATTTAATAAATTATTATATATAACTTCAGTGCAGTTTAGACGAATTAATCAACAATTGATTATGCAACTGCAAATTGACCATCCAGCTTTATTTTTACCTACTGAAAACTGGTTAACCCTTATTGACTACTGAAAGCAACATTATTTTCCATTCGCTGGTTTCCGAAATTTAAACCATGTTCAAGCTGGAAACAATACCTCCCAGTGGATGAAATTTCAATTACAATGCTTGTCTTTCGAAAAATTACGAACGATTTCCATGCACTGTACATTTTACGGCCATTGTTTGACAATGACGTCACCGTGAACAATGTTCAACAATATGATTACAAAAAGATAACTTGTATTTTTTCGTGAACTGAAGGTTGCATGTAGAAAGTAAACACATCATCGTGATCACTGACAGTTTCACTCTTGGAAAATAACAAATAATTAATATGTTTGAGAACAAGAATTTATTACTAAATTGTTCAACGAAGAGATGCACACACGCGGCCATTGGTAATTTACGCGAAAAACGTCTTTGCCATTTATAATCAATGCATATTCATTTTTATACTGAATATTTGTTGCAAAAAATGACATAGGTGGAGAGATACACAACTCGTTATCCTTCAATTAAAATTTCATAAATTTATGAACATGAATAACGCCCTGGTGACATTTTATGTACAACGTTGACCTAAATCTGAGTGACTCAAAAAGTTAGCGGCACTGAGTGAGCGCATAGCGTAAACGGCCGGGCACTAAGAGGGTTAAGGGATGGACACAGAGAATCACCTGTTCCTCAAATGTATTGAATATTGACTCGCCGGCTGGACAGTTATAAACAAGAATAAACCCGTAACTGTGGTTTCATCACTGATCATCTGTTCTTAATCAGCAGCGATGTCCTGTTAATCACATCAAATTCAATTGATGTTATTTTGCTGGACCATTTATGAAGTAATTTATACAAATAATGCACTTTTCATTGTGTATCTATGATGATCATCATTAGGATCACCACATAGTCTTGTGTGTTTAAATACATTTTATAGTTTGATTGTCAGATGTCATTTTTTTGCAATTAGTTAAAATAATATTCCAAGATTTACTTTGCCATTGGCAATTTATGTAATAAACTTTATAACAAAGTACAATTATTTTGTCATTACTAGAATTATTTTCTCTGAAGCATTATTGCTCTCGATGAAGATAGCAGTTGATGCTGTAGCTGTTTACACTGTATTCATTTAAATCATAACATGCTTGATATGCATGTTTAGCACAACATGCTTATGTCAACCATGGAAACCAGGTTGAAACCTACAGTAAACCATTACACTGAGACCAGACTGAAACCTACAGTATAACTTAATATGGAAACAAGACTGAAACCTACAGTAAACAATTACACTGAAACCAGACTTAAACCTACAGTAAATCATTACACTGAAACAACACTGAAACCTACAGTAAACCATTACACTGAAACCTCCCTGAAACCTACAGTAAACCATTACACTGAAACCACACTGAAACCTACAGTAAACCATTACACTAAAACCACACTGAAACCTACAGTAAACTTCAACATTGAAACCAGACTGAAACCTACAGTAAACCTGAACAAGGAAACCAAGTTGAAACCAAGTGTAAACTAAGAAATATGGAAACCATGTGGAAACCATATATATATATAACAAAATTCATAACAAAATTCATAACAAAATTCAGTTCAAACTTGTCCAACCCTCAGGTCTCATATAGGAACATACAATTGTCGAAGAAATCACGATGATTTATTCCTAATTCACAAGCATGCTTTCGACCATCACGGGTTAAAAATGTGGTGATAAACGATGCGCGACATGTAACATTTTGATTAAGGGCACATCAGTTAGTATCCCACCAAATAAAATGTTTTTTGTAAAAAGAAATATGACATGTGATTCCAAAAATGCCCTTTATATGATTGTTTGTCATGGATGTCAAGAAATATACATCGGGAAAACAGAATTGAAATTAAAAAGGAGAATGAATCTTCATCATTCTAAAATTAAACAAAAACACATTCGTGCTATCCCTCTTAGTGCGCATCTAGAACTATGTGGACAAAATAAATATTCTATTTTTCGGATATACAAAGTTGATTCAACTGAATCTGATTGCTTGGCAGAAAAAGAATTATTGTTTATTAATAAATATAAACCAAGACTCAATTCTAAAATGTAATGTCATTATCAATTCAATGTACATCTATTTCTATGCATTGTATCTATGAATGTATATATGCAATGTATTGTGACGTCATAATAAAGGCCACACTCCATACAGGCAGCGCGCAAGCAGCGCTGCGCGTCGCGTCATGACAAAATAAATAGATTTAGTTATTTTACGTTTATGTCCCTCCATTCAAGCAGCGCATCAGCGTCAACTTTCTGAATCGCGAATAAAGCGATTTTTGCTTCTTGACGTGCTGATGCATCGGGGAATCCCCCTCTTCCGATTGACAAGAATACACCTGTTTTTGGTAATTTTAAAAGAATATTAGACGTTTACGATGCCAAAGACACTCATTATTGAAATTATTGATGAATTATTTATCACTGAGGTACAGAAACACCTACTCTATAACAGCAGACATAATAAAGTACTGAAAAGGACTGACAATTGCCCTGGCTTGAAACATGATATATCTTATTCAAAATGTTCAAATTATGTGCATCTGATGTAACATTTTAACAACAGGACCACGACTGAATTAAATATTGCTATTAATTCGATCTAAAACCAGTTAATATTTATTTGTTTGTATTTGAGATTTTAATGTATCCACATATAATGTCCAAACCCTTATTAATTGACTGCAGCATTTGAATACTACACATAACAAATTATAATCTGTATGTTAGGTCTAAATATTTGAGAAAAATCGACAAAGGGGTCTCTGTAATCTGTTCTCTGTTCGCAGATTCTGACTTCATAAAAATAAAATATGATGGCAATGAAGAACTTCAGTTTTATACTAAATTTATATTCAATAATAGCGCAACCCTTTCATACACATATTCGGCTTTCAGATATCCTAGTTCAATCACTGCTAACACATCAGTTTAAAATTGTGTCTAATTGACATTATTTTCAATTTTCAATTAATAAATTAAAAACGACACCTATTACACGGTTGATGTGGCTAATACTGTGAGAAACCCCATGTTAATGTTACTATATACATTGCACTGTAAGTTCAATGTGTTGTCAACCTACGACAGCTTCGAAAACATCATTGACAGTTTGCAATAATGTTTTAAACTGCTTCTTCTATTTTCACTAATGAGTGACAAGAACTATTAGATTACAATACAGTATACTTCATAGGTTTCTACCTGCAAATGATTTGTTAGCAAAAATGAAATATAAAAACAATAAAATATGTACATTTTGCAAATTTGAAACAGAATCAATATTAAACTTAAATTAAATACTAAATGCCTGTTTTCAGACTCTGCATGTATCTTTTTTGGATATGTATTTAGCATGTGTATGTATTGAACTGTTTAAATGAATTGTAATGATGGAGATCCAAAAATTAAAAGTTAAAACAAATAATTGTTAGATTAAAAATGAAGTATTTCAATGCTACCACAGGCTTGAATTTGTGTTATAATCTTGTTTTTGGTTTCCCAAAATAATATCTCCCAATTATTACACCTGTTCTCTTATCCTGTATGACGATGTCAGTGACATGCCTGTGGTGAGTTTTGTCTTTGACGCGGTAACGCGCTGCTCGAACAGAGGCACAAAGTCAACGCGCCGACGCACTGATACGCGCAGCGCTGCTTGCGCGCTGCCTGTATGGAGTGGGGCCTTTACACTTTATGACGCATCAACCGACTCAACGTCATTCACCTGATGAGTCCCGTGATGGTCGAAAACATGCTTGTGAATTAATAATATCGTGATTTCTTCAACAATTATATATATATATATATATATAATGGGCATTTATAAAGCGCTATATCCATACACAAGGATATATATATATAGAATCACGGCCTGGTTAAATTACGTCACGAATCATCCTCCTGGGGCGATGTCAAACACTTCAGCTTCAAACTAGTACCCTGTGTGTCCCATTGGGTATATGTTCGTCTTCTCTCGACCTTAAGCTGCAGAGAAGCTTTGATCGTCCACACTATGCTTCCTTCGTTGTCTTCGTTACTGGAAAATGAATGCAAACATAATAAACATATATTAATAACAAACATAAATCGAAAAAGATACAACATTTTTTATTTATTTATTTGTTCGCTCGTTTTACATTGACCTTTTTGGAGTGTTTTGAAATGATACAAGTACACTCTGAAACACCAGACATAATTTTGTTTATGATATTATGATATGATAAGATAGTATTATTTCTTATATATAAAACTGTTGTACGTTGAGATAAAAGGATCATCTATCGCCTTGGTAAGTTTTTCCATAACTGCATGGGTGCTAATGTAGTAATTATTAGATTAATTAGTAAATGAAACAGGAATATTCAAAGGACATTTTATATATTCTAAGTTAAGGTCATAGTATGTATGACATACAAACAAATAATTAGTACAACAACTGTAGCTGTAGATTTTGAGAATGTAATTTTCATGTAATCATTTATAAATGTTAGTGAATCAAGAAAGTGCAGACTGTTTGTATTAATGCTATAACTATTGAAATAATTATTTATTGGATATGTACTACCTGTGCACTTTAAGGGAACAAACATAAATCGGAGTACATAAACTATTAAGTTATATAACTCTTTCTGTGGCAGGGTAAATATAAAGAAATGTTTTACATAATGTGATTTGTTTAATATAGTCAAATGGTGCATATTCTCATGTATATAATACATTTGGTGTCTGATAATTCTGAACGTAGCATTGTGTTAACTTTTTTAATATATTCGATCTTGTTTATTTGTTAAAATTTTGGAGGATCTGTGATTATTTTTTTAAAATTGTACTTTTGCTATATATAATGACCACATAAGTTCTTGTATGCGAATCTTAGTGTTAAACCTTGGGAACAATTTCATTTTCCTAAATCAATGGGGTAGTTTATCGTTATGTTATTTACTATTATTGTATCATTTTATTCTGCAAGGATGGCATGCAGGGTGTGCCCTGATACATTTCACAATTATTCTATTTTTCAAGCCACAGTATTTCGAAGGTAGTTGATCATTTTTACAATGTAATCAGTTATTTCAATCGTTAGCATATGGCGAAAAACGATAAGAAAAATATGAGCTATATCTATTACATGAAATGCGCACTATACCTGCAAAGTTGAGATATCATGAAGTTTGGCCTTCTGTGAATGTGTCGTTGGCATTGAAGTTCACTACCCACCAGACATGATTTTGATCTCTTTGCCATTTCTCCATTGAGTCAGAGATTATCATGACATCTAAAGTCGGCCAATGGACAAATTTGGCGGCAATTGGGTGAATGGTGAAACAAAGGCCTTTGTTCAGTCAGAAAGCCACGAGGCCGGGCTAGCTTTAATTACCTCCACGTGTGACTCCCTCATTAGAGCAGTCACGATCTATAGATAGGCGTTACTACTGGAAAACATGTATTTGACTTCCATCTATTTGAGTAAAATCAAGGCTGTTCACTGAAATTTAGGCTTTGGCATAGATATTGTTATTGTTTATTTGTTAAATAGTAGTCCAATATATAATACGAAACAATACATATCTATTAAAATCGGAAGGCAATAGGCATACGCAACAACACAATTACACCTTTCATAACATAGTCATTGAACTTATAATTAATATGTTGTGATTCTTTCATCCGTGTACTATAGTTCATAATTTCATTTCTTATCCAGCTTGTCCATTCATTGTACTAGAGAGTTTCATGTTGGTTTCCATTAAAGGTACATCCATTGTGTTGTTAGGGTCAATTATGACAAACGTTATACATGGTCTTATTTTATCGAGAAGTACTAACTGCTACCGAAAACAACCATTTTAATGATACTCGACTTAGTATATTGACGATATGAAGGTAAAAGTAGTGATTTCTGATCGAAAACCGGACAATGCACCGCGTGTGGCGCGCGCCAATGAGTCAAACGTAATTTTGGAATCTTATTTACACCAGACAAAATAACAAATTTTGGTTGATAATGTTCAATAGGTCATATAACTACAGTACATGTAAATAGGACGTGCACTTTCGGTTTCTGCATATGCATAATGATGTTACTCGATTTTAATTGGAAACTAGTAAGTATGATATGTTTGGCGAGTGGGCATGAATATGCAAGCTAAGTGAATTTGTTTGTATTGTAAACAACACATATGATGTGTTGGAACGTATTAAAGCCAAATAAAATTTTATGAAACACAATGGATGCACCTTTAATGGAATCTATGAATGCCAATTTCAGCAATGGAAACCAACATGAAACTCCAAATTATAGTTTCATGTTGGTTTCCATTTCATGGAATCTTTGAATGCAATAATATACTGTTTATGTAAGATGCGGTGAGCTTACATTCCAAATTTGAGCAAAATCGGTGAAGAAATAAAGATGTTAGATAAATATCCCCTCTATTGATATAAAGATGTATTTACATCAATAGCGGGGATATTTATCTAAAAGCGGAATTTCGAAAATATTGTCCAAACAGATATTCGTTGCCCTGTGAATTTATTCATATGTAAAGAATACCTGAGATTATTTATACACACACAGTTTCCTTATAACAGCATGTTGCACTTAAATAACAAACACAGTTTAGATTTAGAAACAAACCCAAAAAGTTTTGCTAAAAAGTATGTTGCATGAAATTAACACAGTTCAGACCATTTTGATGCGTTTGTCTTCTGAGAGTGTAGTTACAGTTTGATGAGGCGATTTATACTGGGTTTAATGCATATGATATAGACAGCACGCACAAAGGGCTAACTGATACTGAGACAGAGCATTCAACATTCAACATTCGCAAGGGAACAGAGCACACGCCCATTCACACAGAATCATAATGGCCTCTATCAAAACAGTAAAATGTACTGTCACTAAGGTGACGGTTCCACTACATCATGTACGCTACCATGTCATTTATGATGTCAACTGGCAGTATCGGAAACATGTAACACGAGTATCACTTGTAATGAACACATACGTGTACAGATTGATATCTCGTAGCAGTTAACTATGCCTGGGATTGTATGAGGTTTGGTCCAGGGGATCATTAAACGTGAAAAGAACAAATAATCAACTGTGCTCTGAGGTCTTCGGATAAGGTAAGCATTTTCTCCAAATTTGTTCACTTGGATTCGTAATCACCATAAAACATGACAATTACTCACAGTTCTCCGGTTTATATTTACAGTTCAATACGTTTGAATTATTGAGAATTGTGCGCAAGGGAAAGCACATGGTTCACTTCATATCTTGAACATTTCAAATGAAATTAATTTCGTCTCGAATATCTGTTTATTTGTGTATCCAAATAAAGAGTCAACATTACAGTGATAATTCAGAATATGGTTGAAATAACATTTGAACGATATAAAACAACGCATTAGCAATCTATTTAGCAATAAATCAGATTATGGTGGGCGTTTATTTTGTGTTATTGCAGGTATATTTGTAAAAAGAATAATTTACTTATTATATTTCTTTTTTGTTGATTATAATTTTACCTTCAATTATTGCATGATCGGAAATAGGACAATTGACCCCACCCATGAAGAACTGTCGATAACATATTTACCATTAAAGTAACAGGTCTGCTATTTTAGCACAAAACACTAAACTGATGGAGTGTTACAACACAACAAAGCCAATTCCTGAACATGTAACTGTTTATGATATTCAAATTCAAAGAGGCGAAACATTTCTTTTGGCGTTCAGCTTATTTGGCATTTTTTTCAAAAGATAAAACTTACCACAATCTGTTGGTACAGTCAATGCTGGCGATAGTTGCCTTACTCTGAGGGTGTGGGTTCGAATCCTGCATGGAACTCGGCCCGAAAAAAGTACAATAATTTGTAATGTTGAAGGCAGTGTTATCCCAAATATAACCATGTTATATTTGTTTACTATCTAAATGGCAAGTATTTCTATATGTAACCAGTGACAAGTTCACAAAAAGGTGGTAGAGTAAAGATCTCTACGAAAGTTTGTGTTTACTCCAATTAGTATGTTTGCCAGAGGGAAAGTAATGCACTGCTGTTATTTTGTCAGAAATATATAGCGAAATATTGAATGAACGTAATCACTTATCAGTGGATTTTATAAATACTGACAGGAATGAGAACTCAATCTCACTGACAGACCAAGACTGGGCGCAGTGAAACGGGTTCACGAACCATTTAGCACAGAGAGACACATTGTTTATTAGAGCCTCACCTCAACAAAAACTATTCACAATACATATTTTTTTTTAAAAAGCAATTAAAGTAAAACCCGACTATAATGAGTAGGAGAGAATATGGTCTGTAAATTATACACAAAGATAAAGGCATGAAACGTTAAACACATGTGATACATGTACAGTGAAGTTCTACGTATTCCTCAACATTAAAATCATTCTTAAAGTTACAATATTGTCTTAACTTGTTAGAATTGGAGGCTGTGACATATCCCGCCTTTCGGATTTTAGAACACAGTTCTCATTTTAACACTACCGGAACAGGTAATCCCTCGCTAACACAACACGCGAGATCAAAGGTAGCCGATTGCCGATTGACGTCCTGCGAATACGAAATTTCAGATTGTCCACGTCCTGAGATTGAACAACAAGATGGACTTCGAAGGTTAAAATGCTACTTTTCTATGATTTTTACGGTGGCCCATAAGGGACATAACGTAATTTTATAGTTTATTGCATTTCTCTCATTGAAACAACAGAAAACTGTACTGAAAATACGGAAAACCTAGAATAAAACACGATAACTCAAAATGAAAAACAAATAACTCAAAATGAAATAAATGCTAAAAATGAAACACGAAATACTAAAAATGAAAGGCAAAAAACTGATTCATGAAATTTTGATAACCACCTTCTCTGCCCAAAGGGACATTGTAATAAATTTTAAAAGATTTCTTTACAAATATTATTTTCTCGAAAGTTGCAGTTGAAATAAAGGCAAATTGAAAATGACCAACAATTAAATTAGCTGAGGTAGAAAGGGTTAACACCGCGGTGGAAACCCTTTCGTACTTCATATCTCACGAACCTTGGGCCGCTTTTCAAATGTTTTATTTCGTTGTAAAGAGACATGCTTATACTTTTCAAAGTAGATAAGTGGAAATAGGTATTCAATACTGGGCTCTAGCTGTCAAGAATCTTCTTTATGAATAAAGTTATGGGTATATGTGGCAAAATCAGGGTGTTGGCTGTATTAGTTCTTTTATAGCTTTATATACTTTTCAAACTAGATAAGTGGAAATAGGTATTCAATACTGGGCTCTAGATGTCAAGATTCTCCTTTATGAATAAAGTTATGGGTATATGTGGCAAAATCAGGGTGTTGGCTGTATTAGTTCTTTTATAGCGACCTTAAAGGAGAGATAGGGAAGTTTTACGACTACATCCATGTTCGGAGCACACTTTCTTTCACAACAAGCCCAGAAACAACGTTACTATAATCACATTTTACTGTTCATATCATTAATAAAGGAGATGGAGAGAAAATGGCTCACAAAATAAATATTGAAGGTGATGAAATACTCCCACATGTTTTCAATTGTTATTTAACACTTCAATTTTAAATTGGATGAGGGAAATACATCTGAATCAAAATAATTATCTAAACCCTGGATGTATATGTACATGTATTGATAATCAAAAGTGGTTGCAAACTGTTTCAAAAGATTCCAAACTTCAATTGTACAGAAATGTAAAAGCTGTTTTGGTTATGAACAATACTTGTCCGAGAACGAGTTCTATGGATATACAACTTCTTTATTGCAGGCACGCGACGTTTCTGTGTAGATTCTTACAGCGTTATCAAGCAAATGAGGAATCTACACTGAAACGTCACACGCCTGCAGTAAAGAAGATGTAAATCCATTGAACTCGTTCCATCTTCTAAATGCCACTGAAAGAAGAAATACTTATCCATTGTAAACATCGCAATATACAGAATTGCTTAAACAAAATTTAGATGTTCAAACTTAATGATAGAAGAAGGTAGACACTTTGGATTCTAAAGATATGAAAGACGTTGCACACTATGTATTATTCCATGCATTGAGTCAGAAATAGAGTATATCTGTCTTTTCTTGACAAATACTATGTTTATCTCATCGAGTGAGGTAGAAAAGTCAATATATTTCACTCGTGGCTACATCACTCGTGAAATATCTACCTCTACCTCCCTCGATGAGATAGACATAGCCGATCTTTGCATCTATATTAGCATGTGCTATCTGTATAGAAGAGGAGATTTTCGACTATATCCATGTTCGGAAAACACCACAAGTGATTTCAACGGTAAATGCACAGCCTTCGCAAGTTGACACTATTATGTCATAACATTGTCCCGATGACAATAAAATTGGCGATAAAGTTTATCGTCACTCAGTAGAGTGGTGATAAAGGTTATCGCAACTGTAGCTTGATAAAGGTTTTATTTCACTGATAGGACTGAGTATGTCACTCCAAATTATATTTAAAAAATCATTCATCATGATTTGTCCATTTTCCAATGTTTCACGAACTATTTTACCTAAATAGTGGACTGAAATTCAATGTTATGAACAATTTATCACTTAATCCTGATGCAGTTTACTCTCCCGCGAAATTAATTTTCCTTGCCATGAAGAAAAGAAAACAACTGCAATGCCCTCAAAAGTCATGAAAATGTATTCTATTATACTATGCTAATGATTATATTTATTGTTCTTACATTTAAACTTGTTAATGGCATGCACATAAATATTCTAAACAAATGATAATACTTGACATTTAAGGCTACTTAAAAAGATGGTTCAAAACTTGAATTGAGCAGGAAAACCAAACAGAATACCAATGTTCGTAATAGAATACCAAGATTTGTGGAGGTATTTAAAAACAGTTCCAGTGAAGCAGAATTGTTTTGTATATGATCTCTGTTTTAAAAAAATACACAATAAGCGTCATTTACTAACTGCAAACCTTTAAACTCCTTCTTGGTATAAACTATGCTGTGTACTTTTACATCCTGTGTCAGTAATTGTACCGCAAAAACGTTTTTCTCCCTTTTAGAGAATATAAATCGAAATGCCCACTTTTCATATACATTTGGAAATTTATCACCAGTATTCACACTGTAATAACATATTGTGAAATTCATTACAAATACATAACCAAACTACAGACTTTTTTAATAATGAATTAATTCATCGTTCTAAAAACAACTTAAATTCTGATGATTGTCAAACATTTAAAAAATGAAAATAGGCGGTTAGCTGTCCAAATACAAGAAAAAATGTAATTTATTGATTGGTATGCTTGATGTTGAGGTGATGAAGACAGATGTTTATGGACCGTATGCAACGTTATGACATAACTTTTAATGTCGTTGTGTAGCAAGAAGTATGGGTAAACGTGAGAAGAAACCTGGATGAACTATATATACATTAGTTGTTTTTCCTTCGTCTCTGTACTTCGTGGTAATATCAACAAAATGGGTCCCTCACTGAACATTCCTCTAATTACTTTATTTCATTCCTCATGCTTACCACCATTTGCTGACGTCATCGTACAATTAGTTTCTCGCTATATTCAATACTTACATTTCATATTCTTGTATACTTTATTTAAACTATGTAAGTATTTCTGTCTAGCTCATTTCATGTACATGTACATGAAGTTTATTTATTGAATAAACATTGACTTGCCTTCCAATCACTCTAAAGCTATTCCTTATGTATATTACATAATACATAATATAATATATATAATATATAATAATTACATAATATGTTACCCTTCCCAGAAACGAAAATCCTGTATCCGCCCCTGGCTAGTGCTGAAGTTATTGTTCATTTTACTAATTAAAGATGCATTCATTGCGTTTCATAACATTTTATTTGGTTTTAATACGTGCCAACATACGATACGCGCTGATTTCAGTTCAAATAATTTCACTCAACTTGCATATCCATCCCCAATCGCAAAATATGTACAAATTATTAGTTTCCAATTAAAATCGAGCAGCATTTGTATACATGTGTAAAAACGGAAAGCATATACACGTCCCACGTACACGTTACGAAAACGGTAGTTATAAGACCTATTAAACAACATTAATTCAAAGTTGTCTATTTGTCTGTTGTAAATAAATTTCCAGAATAACGATTGACCAATTGACACGCGCCCCACGTGGTATATTGTCCGGTTTTCGATCCGAAATCGCTACTTTTACCTTTATATTATCGGTATACCGAGTCGACTGTCATCAAAATGGCAATTTTCGGCAACATTATTAGACAATCGTGTAACCTCCAATACCTATCCGAATGTAAGCTAAGCTCCATGCACGGAATACGTACATATTATTATCATCAAATTAATTAGTCATGACCATACACAGAGTTCGCAGTTTTTAGTCAATGTTATGTCTTAGGAGAAGTTACTCCAATGTTGTAGCAAAAGGGTGGATATTGTAAATTTAGAACTAAGCAATATATACATATAATTCAGCAGTGGATAACAGTATTATACTAGTTGAATAATAGCATTTTACTTATACTTATAGTTTTCAATTAAGATTAGCAGAAAAAGGTTTTCAATGTTTGGCTCTAAATTTCAGTAATATTATCTCTATGAATATGGTTTTTGGTTATGTGGCAAAACCAAGATAAAGTCTGCATTTGTTCTTTTAAAACAACCCTTAAGGAGAGATGTATACATGTATTGATAATCAAAACTGGTAAGAAACTGTTTCAACCCATTCTAAACTTCAAAAGTTGTTTCGGCTATGAGCAATACTTGTCCGTTGTAAACATCCGAATATATAGAATTGTTTTTACTAAATTTAGATGTTCAAGCCATTTCGCGTCTTCGCTTCTTTTACTTTAGTTTAATGTCTCAGTCAGATGTGGGTTGGTAATGTGTAATAGGTCATATAACTACTGTCACATATATGAGACGTATAAATTCGGCTTCTGCACATACAAACTTTTGCTGCTCGACTTTATCTAATTAGCATACATCTGGCGTTAGGGAATGAAGTGAACTTATTTGTACTTAAATCAGAATATTGGCTTTTTCGGCACGCACGAAGGCCAACTAAATATTCCTAAAAATGTTCAGTGGCTCTTTAAAGCATATTTGTTAATGTTTTGTCCATATGCAATATTTTTACATTTTAACTTTAAATAATTAAGTATTTTGGATATGAGATTATTGAAAAGCGTATATATTTCAGAATTTAGTAATTTCACATATCGTAATCAAGTAAAGAAAACCTAAACGCCGGAAGCCATTTTATTTATGTGAGTACTTAATTAAAAGCTTTGATGGTTAAATCACCATATCATCAAAAATACCTGTATTGTCCTGTATTAAGAACATGACACACTATAAAGCAAATTAAGTATATGAAATAAATATTCAAATTTCATACTACATCTCTACACTATATAAACTGAATAGCAAAAGAAACGCGACTTTAAATGATTAATATAGTTTCTGTTTGCATATCAGCCCATGGTTTGTCATATCATTAGTAAATGTCAGAGAATGTGGAGCTATTGATATTGTAGAGTATAGATGGTTACCAGTGCAAAGTTAAATGGTATCAAGTTCGCGAAAATGCACGTCACATGTTGTCATAGTAACATGCCTGGGAATAATTCAATTATTCGCGCTGTTATCCGAGACTTGCTCTGTGAAAAGGACTGAAACTTGCGACTATAGCCTCAATGTTTAAGAAGTCAATGCCTTGCAAAATAAACGTGAAATTTTCGGAAACTGGGATATTGGCCGACTGCATGCTGTACAGTTTGCAATGACTGTAAATATGCTCGTGGAACACCGTGGTACCGACAAGGAATGCAAAGCCTTGACGTTTTACCATACTGAGACCCATATAACCATTCTGAATAAATTCAAAATGACGCCATAACGTCAAATCAACATCAGCAAAGACAAAAAACAACTCAATGGGAGTGTTTGCACAAGTTCCAATTGCATTTAAAAGCACAGTGGCCATGGACCCTTTATCATCTGAAAAGAAATGTGGCTTTTTTCCCAGAGAATGACTATGGCACAAGATAATGCTATCGAGAAGTTTTACACAAGTGTTGACTTATCGTTATGTCTGCATGCTGTTCATGGCGTTACTAACATCATGCAAACACAATTTGAATGCTCTGATTTTATAAATTTACTCAACAATGTCAATACAACGTTATCAGTAATTACGAAATTATTTGGACTGGGGTTTATTTTGCTGTTCAGTAGATACATATAGTATGCGCGTCACCTTGTTGAGGTTACAATTCATCTACATAGTATAGCTTGCACAAGAAACCTACACATTGACTTTCAAGGTGTAAACTCTACATAACTGTCATAATAATGCAAATGTTGAGTGTACTTCAACCGTCTATATAATCTCTATAATATATAGTGTCCATATATTAGATTCATTGTGCGTTATGTACGTGTATCTTGCTGTTCTTAAGATTGACATGGCTTCTATAATTATTAAAATAAAGTTAATGCATTGAGTTGGCCCTTATCAAAAGTTTGGCTACTTAGAAATGTTGTCTGCTCGGGAAAGCCACACTAGAAAACTACAGATTGTTGCGAGGGCCACACATCATGTAAACTCCGCGTTGCCATGAAAGCCACGATTGATTGCGGGATGATTACCGTTTATCAAATTAGCGCCTACCCTTTGATAGATAATGAGCTTATTTTAAAGTGAATACGGGGTGAATCTTGTTTGTTTAGTTTTAAATAAAAATATAAAGTGTTGCAGTAGTTTTTCTTTAGGTCTCGATTTTAAAAATCACGACTTTTCAACTTTATATTTGTCACTATTCTGAAGTGGTTAGCATTAAAATGATGATTTGCAGCAACGTCCAGTATTCGGTAAAATTACTTCTGACTAAACATACCAAACATGACACACATACGTGTACATTTCATAAAATAAAATATGTTGCTATGCCCAGTATGGGGTGAAAACATCAATAAAATATGAAACTCGCCAGTTCTGTACCTTCCTACAATATGGTAATACAAAGTACAAAAGAAAAATAATAGTATGTTTTTGTTTAAACATCATTATTTATACTCACCGTTGATAGTTAACAATATGCCCAATTATCCTAATCTGTCTAATCCCGACAATCTTTACACAGATTAAAGACAGAGTTATCGCTCAAGTGAACTGCACTCACCACTCACCGGCAGGTGGCCTACCTTATATGGTCATTGCTTCTTCTGATGAACAGACACGAAGCCGAGCGCGACCGAGGGGAGGCCGGGAGGGAACTTACGATTGTTAACTATCAACGGTGAGTATAAATAATGATGTTTAAACAAAAACATACTATTATTTAATATACTCTCCGTGATAGTTAACAATATGCCCGATTGCCACAGAGGTGGAGGGGAGCGAGAGGCCCCTAAGAGGGATAGCTCTGTCTTAACAAGAGTCAAGTTGGTGAGCCAACACAGCGTAACCAGCCTGAACCCCGATGGGGTTCATCTGTCCACCGGAGGGTTAAGCTTGACCCAACTCGTAACCGGAGGGACTCTCACCCGCGTGGTCACCAACTAAGAAAAGACAACAAACGCATCACTAAAATCATCGAGACTAGGTTTATTGCATACTCTAGACTGGCTCAAGGAGCAGCCGAGTTAACGAGGGGGGGGTAGGCCTCTTCGGTACGAGGCCGACGGAACTCGTTGCTGGGCGTACACCTGTGCGCCCAACCGATGAATCCCCTCCATGTCCTCGTTGGATACGTCTCTAAGATAGTGATTGGCGAACACCAGGCCCGACTTCCAGAAGCAGCCGGCCATGATGTCCGCCACTGCCATGTTACTGTGAAGAGCCATCGTAGCCGAGATGGCTCTGATCTCGTGTGGATTGGCCTTCGCTGGCGGATCGAGGCCCGCGGCCTTGTAGGCGTCCAACACTGCCGAGCGGAGATAGACGCTGAGTTGACGCTTGTCTAACTCCCGAACACTAGTCTGGGAGTGCGGGAGAAAAAGTTTCCTTCTCCCTTGACGTAGTGTCTTGGTCTTTTCGGTGTAGATCCGCAGGGCTCTCACCGGACAAAGGAGCCGATCCTCGTCCGTCGGATCTATGCTACCGGAAAGAGACGGTAACGAAAAGGTTCTACCCCATTCGTCTGCGGCTTGGTTCTTGCAGATGAACTCAGGGGCTAACCCCAGTGACGCCGACCCACCGTCTCTCACCTCAAAACGCAAGAGGTCCGCCTGGAGAGCGTGAAGCTCTGAAATCCTGGCTGCGGACCCCATCGCAACCAAAAAGGCTGTTTTGATGGTGAGACGGAGAAGAGTCGACTCTGTCAATGGCTCATAGTGGTCCGACTTGAGATGGTTGAGCACCACTGTCAGGTCCCACTCCGGAGGCCTGAGCTTCCTCCGCCCGTCCTCATTCCGGTAGGTCTTAATAAGTTCTTTAAGAACCGAGATGTCAACCTGGGGCTCACGCTTCCTAAGGACTGACATGACCGCCGCCAGGTTGGTGTTAATTGAGGAAGCTTTGAGCTTCCTCACCTCTCGTAGGTACACCAGGTACTCAGCTACCTGCGGGACCGTTACCGCCTGGATAGCATACCCCTCCTTCGCGCAGAAGGCGGCGAAAGCACCCCACTGGGCGTCATAGAGATTCCTCGTGGAGGGTCTCTGCGAAGATGCGACCGCTTCGGCGACGGACTTGGAAAACCCCGCCCCTGTCAACCCCCTTTGGAGACAAACCAGGCGTGAAGGTGGAGCGCCTGGGGGTTCTCGTGAACCCGCCCGCTTGGTTTGCTCGTCAATAGGTCCCATCTCAGAGGGAGGGGGACAGGGTCTTGGCGGCACATCCTCCTCAGGGGAACGTACCAGGCCCTGGCTGGCCACAACGGAGCTATTAGAAGGAGTTGAAGTACTTGTGTCTCCTGTACCTTCGCCACCACGTGACTCAGGATGGCGTGAGGGGGATAGGCGTAGGCGACCATCCCCTCCCATCCTAACGCGAGCGCATCGAGAGCCCACGCGGCCGGGTCCGGTACGGGGGACACGTACGTCGGCAACTGGTGGTTGAGCCGAGTCGCAAAGAGGTCTATGTGAGGTTTGCCGAACCTCAAACACAGACTCTCGAACACCCTCGGGTGCAACATCCACTCCGTCGAAGGAGGTTTGTCCGGCCGAGACAAGGCGTCCGCCAGGACGTTCTTGGCTCCCGGGATGTGCACCGCCCTGAGAGAGAGTCCGAGACTGTCCACTAGGTGAAACAGCTCCGCCACCAGTTGAAGTAGAGAGTCTGCCTTGGTTGACCCCTGCTTGTTTATGGCCCAGGCCGCCGCTGAGCTGTCCGTGTGAACACACAGGACCTGCCCCCGCAGGTGACCTGACCAATGGCTGATCGCCAGCCTTATGGCGTCCAGTTCGAGGACGTTGATGTGGCGTCGCGATTGCGCTGGCGACCACACCCCCGCCGTTTGGTCTGAATCTAGGTGGGCTCCCCACCCCTGGGTGGAGGCATCCACGTATAGCTGAGACGTCGCTTGGGGTTGCCTGAGGGGCACTCCCCCCAGCACGTTGGACTCCTGCTGCCACCAGGAGAGGTGATGTCTCAACTCGGTAGGAATCGGGAAGACATGACGGCAAGTCTTCTCCCTGACGTGCGTGTTTACGAAAACCTGCAGGGGCCTGAGCTGCAACCGACCCCTTCGAGTGAAGTGTTGGGTTGCGCTCAAGAACCCCAACAGCCTCTGCCACTTGCGGAGTGACAGCGGCTCCCGGAGCGCTAATTCCAGGAGATCTTTGTAGCGCCCCATCCGTTCTGTAGTGACGAAAGCTCTGTAGGTCACGGTATCCAGGCGAGCTCCCAGAAAGACCAGCGATGTCGTTGGCTTCAGGTCTGACTTGTCTAGATTGACTAGCCAACCCAGCCGCCTGAACAACGTTATCACAAAGTCTCGTTGCGCCTCCAGAACAGATGGGGATCTGTTGTGAGTGAACCCGTCGTCCAGATACATCGCGAACTGCACGTCCACTCGATGAAGGTATTGGACGATGGGCTGGGTCACGCGAGTGAAAAGCCATGGAGCCGACGATATCCCGAACGGTAGAACGTTCCACTGAAAGTGGCGACCCGCCAGGACAAACCGGAGGTATCTGCGATCGCCATGGTAGATGGGAATGTGCAGATACGCGTCCTGCAGATCGAGGGATATCATCGAATCCAAGGGCTCCAGCAACCGCATCACTGATGGTACGGTCAAGAGACGAAAATATGGCGGCCGCTCTAGGAAGGAGAGGTTGAACTCCTTCAAGTCGTGGATCAGCCGCCACTTTTTCGGGTCTCGCTTCGGTCGCACGAAGACCGGAGAATAGTATCCTGGAGTGAGGTTTTGGGGCAGGAGTTCCTCCACCGCCCGTTTGGAGATGAGTGTCTCCACCTGTTCCAGCGTCAGTGCGAGCCGATCTCGTTCTAGCGGCCTCTCTGTTGGAAAACAGGTTAGCGGGGGGCGGTGTGCCACGGGAATACGAAACCCCCGCTCCAAAACCTTGCAGACGAAAGGATCGAGCCCCAATTGCGCCCAGTTGGCCACAAACCGAGAGAGTCGACCTCCCACTGGCCCTTCCCACGCCGGGACAACCTGTGGAGGCAGCTCGGGGGCCACCCACGAGTCACTGCTTCCTCGGGGTACCTCCATAAGCGCGGCCCCTGCCACGCTGACTTCCCTTCTTGGGGGTGTGCTTGGGAGAGGGGCCGGCATTGAAGTCACGACTTCTGTCCTGCCGACCCCCAAACCGAAAGGAAACTCCGCCAGTCTTGGCGTTACCCACGGGAGTGTTCGCGCCTCCCTTCCTCTTCTTGGGCGTATGCGTCTGAGAAGAGGCTCTACCCCCGCCAGCGGCCAGTCTGTTGGTCAATTCCTGCTGCTGACACTCCTGCCGCTGCCGGAGGACCTCGGCAATCTGCCCATCAAAGAGAGAGGAAGATGACGCGGGAGCGGCCCGCAAGCGGTTCCGGAGCTCCGCCGGAAGGTTTGTCCGGGCAAGGAAACCATCTCTCCTGAGATTTGTGACCCCCGCCGAAATGCGGGAGGCGCACAACATCATCTGAGCGATGTTCCCCGCCACGGCGCCGAAACCGCGGTAAAGAGCCTTCGCCCCTCCCTCCATCCCCGCCTCCTTCGCAAAGGATGCCATACCCTGACAGGCATGCGCCACGTGATTGGCCAACCCCAGGATGCTCCTAGCCTCTTTGTCAAGATGGCTCAAGTGAGCGTCCGACACCTGGTGAGGTACGGAGGGGACGGCCACCCGGCGAATATCGTCGTCCAGGACAGGGGGACAGAGGGGGAAAGAAGACTGCGCTACTGGGAGGGAAACGCGCTGCTTCTCACCCAGAACCAGGGGGGGCAGGAGACGGCCTGGCGCCGCCGCGGCGACATTGGCGTCGTAATCCCTGCCCGCCGCCTGAAGGAGTCTGTGTGGCGGCAGTGCCACGATCCGTTGGGTAGGCGCCTCTTCCTCTGTGCAGAATGTCTCCATT
This sequence comes from Gibbula magus, assembly GCA_936450465.1. Lineage (NCBI taxonomy): Eukaryota > Metazoa > Mollusca > Gastropoda > Trochida > Trochidae > Gibbula > Gibbula magus. The sequence continues at coordinate 70,912,636 of OW388295.1, forward strand.
CTGGCCAGCTTGGTAGAGGAGGGTTCATCCTCAACCTCAACTAGGTCCACTTGACACCAGTCGGCGATAGCCGCCAGGCGTTCCTTGAGGTCAGGGGCATCCACTTGAGGCGTCTCCACAATGGCCAACTCGGGAGAGGATCTCCCTGGAGTGGACATCCCACCCTCCTGGGGAGCCACCTCCGGGGCCGACTTGTCCGGATCTGAGGAGGTGCCGGCAGGTGAAACAACCACCACCCTCCTCCTCTTGGGCGTGGACGGCGGGGAGGTCGGGGGCGAAGTAACCCCTTCCTCAACCCTAGTCTGCGCCGGCAGTCGTCTGTCCAGCATGGAGGAAACCATGTCCTTGACTGAGGACAGAATATCCTCAGTCAATCTCCTTGTATCAAAGGGAGGAGGAGAAGGAGGCCTCAACCTCCTCTTCTTGGACTTGTGTTTCCTCTTCCTCCTAGGCGAAAGTCGCCTGTCTGGAAACGACTCGGCGTCAGGGGAGGATCTCCTGATGGGAGATCTCTCACCCCCACTACCCTGTGAAGAGACGTAGGTGTCCTTGGTGGCCGCCTCTCGACCCGCTCCCGCCCCTGCCTCCGGCAAATCGAATTCCGCCGTGTCCTCCGAGATCACCAGGTCTGAAGCCGGCGACCTGGGGTCGGACATGGCGGTGCCGGCGCTAGCGGTAGCGGTGGCGGTAGCGGACGGAGAGGGCCGCCTGGACGCCCTCAGCTTAGACTGACTCTCACTCTTCTTAACGGAGTTGCGATACTCGCGATGCTCCGCCACCGAGAGGTCAGCACATTCCTCACACCTGTCCGCGTCCGGACAAAGGTTGCGGCACAGGCGGCAAAGGGAGTGGGGATCAAATCGCGCTGACTTCCTATAGCCACACGTCCCACAGAACGCCGAGTATGGCGAAGTCATACTCAGCAAGCAAAAAGAGAGAACGCGCGAGCGGCCGGCGCTATCCCCGCGCAAGCGGCAAGCGCTAAACGAACGCTGGCGGCAGCGCAATCCAACCCAGGCGACAAGCGCTGTCCAACCCAGGCGACAATCTACCGAGAGGAGGCGGCAGGCGCTATCCCCGCGCAAGCGGCAAGCGCTAAACAAACGCAGGCGGCAGCGCAATCCAACCCAGGCGACAAGCGCTGTCCAACCCAGGTGACAACCTATCAAGAGGAGGCGGCAGGCGCTACCCACGCGCAAGCGGCAAGAGCAACCAAGCGCAGGCGGCAGGCGGCAAGCGCCACGCAAGGGACAGGCGGCACGCGCAAGCGGCCCCGAGATCACCGACCTGCACGGACTGCACGTGCAGAACGAGCACCCCGAAATCAACAACAGTTGACACGTCAACTGCAGTCAACAACTACTAAACCTGTCTAAAGGAGAGAGACTACTTCGCGAAAGGCAGTCTAACCACCCTCAGACAGAAAATACAACTGAGAAAGAGAACAAAGTCGAGACAAAATCTTATTACTATCGAATTAGAGAGCTATCAAAACACAACATGCTTCGATGGCCGACAGAAAAGCAATGACCATATAAGGTAGGCCACCTGCCGGTGAGTGGTGAGTGCAGTTCACTTGAGCGATAACTCTGTCTTTAATCTGTGTAAAGATTGTCGGGATTAGACAGATTAGGATAATTGGGCATATTGTTAACTATCACGGAGAGTATATTAAATAATAGTTTATTATATACCGTAACATGGACCAGCACTCCCGACCATTGCCGGGAGAGCCACATTAATACGATCACGCTATATTTAACCTTATTTTCTTATATGTGGCTCTCCCGGATTGCAACCGGTTTAAAGATGTGCATTTTGCGCAGTAAGATTAAGTGGTTCAACATATTGACCTGAGAAAACCAATAGAAAGTTATACTAAGATTCTTAATGTTTATTGCAAAATAGTTTTACACACCATGCAGCATTTGGCAACAATTGTGAATCACATTTTCCTTCTCTGTTTTACAAAATCGTATATCGTGTATATTATGGGTGTTAGAACGATTACTTTTGGGCAATTGAGTAATGACGCAGCCATAAGAATATTAATTAAGCATTATTCCAAAATAAACTATTATAGAATATAAATATTTGGGTCTTATAGGCGAACATATTTGTAAAATGTCGCCGTCAACATCATCAGAAGTTGATTAACAGTATTAAACTTCTCTACACGTTTGCTTGTTTCATTAACTATGGAAAATATTGCTAATGATAAAATAGCATCACCATCAATAACAACAAGTTGTCAACAACGTTGTCGAAACAGTCATTAATGTAACAAATTGCATTCTCAACATCCTAGAAACTAAATCATATTATCTACCACCACAAAGTTTGAAGAATTATAAAGGAAAGAGTGTTCTCTCCCACTCTCTTACTTCGATTCCGAAAAGTAACATTTTATAAAACATGAAGATCGAGTTAGCTGTATCCCCAGTAAAGTGGAAAACAAATTGTTGTTAATCCCAAAAAATCATGGACCGGACGATACAGACATACGAACAAATGGACAAACGAACGGATGGACGTATTATCTCAATGAAATATGGTTTGTCTATGATGTCAGTGGAGAGCTCCAGAAATGTCTTTATCGTCATTTAAAGGAAAAGTAATACTCCAGAACTTGAAACTCTTTAAAGATGTCTTACTCAAATTAGGTCTTCACATATATGAAGAAAATGATGCCTCTTGATAGGTAAAACCCTTTAAAGAGAAATGGCTGTTTTATTTATGCTGAAATTTATCAGAAAACTGTATTAAACATAACCCTTGTCGAGCAATTTGCATCCTGAAGTACATGTAGTGTTGTTGCTGAAAATTACAACTTTAATGCTTATCGGTCCATTAACGTAGCAATGTGAGTATGTAAAGGTAAAATTAGTGACAATGCACCGCAATTGAGGACCGTCATTCAGTCACATGTTATTTTGGAAACTTGTTTACAACCGACGATAGGACAAATTTTGGTTGAGAATGATTACAAGGTCATCTGCCATATAAATGAGACGTGAAACTTCGGTTTCGGATGTTGCTCGACTTTCATTTGAAACTAGTATCATATATATACTGGGCGATAGGGATTGAATTGCAAGTTAAGTGAAATTATTTGAACTGAAATCAGCATATATCGTATTCAGCACGTATTGCACCAAATAGAGTATCTTGAAACACAATGGGTGCCTCGTCATATTAAGAAAAGATTTCTTAACCTCAAAGTCCTTAACCGATTTTAAACTATGAACACTGAAGGCGCACATCTTATTTCAGATTCAGATTCAGTTTATTCAGTATTTCGGGCCATAAGGCCTATAGTACAAGTACATATGTACAGAGGCAGATAATAATTTATATCACGTGGTAACATTTCGATAACAGAAAACATTTTTTAAATACATTGCTATAGCTTTGATGACATCAGTATTTTTGGAATTTAAAAGATTGGACAATATTTGTTTATCGGTTACAGGAAACGATACAAATGCTAAGTATTTATTACGCAGATGAAAATATTTTGAGCATTCAAACAATATATGGAATTCGTCTTCAATGTGACCAGCATTACAATGTTTACATATATATTCACAAAAATTACTAGGAATGTCCTTTTTTCTACGCAAAGCATTTACTTTAAAATCATGGAAACCAATTCGAAACTTACAAAATACCCGTATTAGCGCCTTATCGTTCAAGTTCAAAATATAAAACTCTGGCACTAGTAAAGATTTATGCTTTGAGTAATAATTGAGATATTGAGAGTTATGTATGGAAGTAGACCATTCTTGTACAGAAATATCAAGAAGACGTTGATGAAAAGCTGATAAGAATATATTTTCATTCCCAACCTGTTGGGAAATCAAAACATGGGAAAATCCTGTCGAAAAAAGCAATTCCCTAACCCCTGAGGCCCAATTTCTTTTCCCCGTATCATCCTGCAATTTTTGAAAAGGTAACTTTGTCTAGGGTATCTATAATAATCCATCTTTGACAGCTTTAGCCAATATCTAACAACTCTTAATCTACTAGAAACGTATAAATTACAACGGCCAACTTCTCCAAGCACAGCTTTATTTGAAGCATACTTTCCTAAATTTAGAAAACGTTTGAAAAATGTTGCATGTACTTTTTCAATGCAATGGTAGTATTTAGTACCCCAAATTTCCGATCCATACAAAAGAATTGGTAAGATTTTACAGTCAAAAATGGTACATGCTGTTTTTAATGAAATGAAGGATTTTTTTAAAATAAATGCTGTACTGATTGTACCGCCTTAGAGTCTTGAGAAGCTAAACTTTTACAAGCAGTTGACCAATTAAGCCGAGATGAAACTATTAAACCTAAATATTTATAATATGTAACACACTTAACTTTAAAGAGCCATCACGGATGTTATTGTTTCAAATTTTTGGAAAATATACTTTTAACGTCATTCGCCAGAGAAATCTTTTATCTACAACATGGCATATGTTAAATAATTTTCATATCAAGACAATGTATCGCAATTTGGTTTCAAAGAGAAGTATCACTTCGACTAGCGCTCGCTACGGGTATCTGACGTACATAAACAGAGTCCCCTTTTTTGCGTAATACGTACTACACAAACAGCAAGCGCTTCCGAAGCGTGAAGACTCGTCTCTAGCGCAAGTCGCCATAACAACCCATGTGCTGCACGTGCTGCTCGTGTCTCTCTTGCAAAGTACCCTTGTCACACATTACTGAATGTGACGATTACTTTACAAACTATGTTTCTAAATGTCCTGAGAATAAACAAATTATTTCCTGTTTAATGATTTTTTTATTGAGATAAGACCAGCAAATTATGACAAATTTTTACTCTCATTAATTATAAAATTCAAAAAAATAGCTAGTTGGGTAAAACAAGTATTCCAATATCTGTAGCAAATACATAATTAAATGAAATGGTAAATAAATAGCCGTCAAAAAATTATATATTACGATTTCTTTCATTGCTCATATTTTTTTTTTATTCTTTCGTGTCTTTGTTTACTGTGTGTGAGCTAGACCATAATGCTTTGCGCTTGAAAATAATAGACTGGATCTATATTTAGACTGGAAAATACCTTTACTAATTAATGCAATTTAGGGGAAAATTAAGTGTATTTATTTCACGGAGATAGATTTTTGGAAAAATTTTGATATGTTCATCAACATCCGTGATGGCTCTCTAAGATCACCATAATACCATACTTCATTTTTCTTTAATACACCACCGTTTCTAAATACAATAATATTTGTTTTCTCAAAAGGCCAGTATTTGGTGCATCAGATCGCACAAGAATTATAACACGGGGTGCACTGTAATTGACGTACCAGGGATTTTAGATAATCTCAAGTGTGTTTCGAAACATCGTTTGATAGTGAGACGTCCATATTGAATGACCTTGGCATTGGTCTATTTTTGGAAACGAAATGATGTCATAGGGCTATTTGAGGCCCTATGACATCATTTCGTTTCCAAAAATAGACCAATGTCAAGGTCATTCAATATGGATGACAACTAGACAAACGATGTTTCGAATCACACTTGATAGAGATGTAAAATCCCTGGTATGTCAAATACAATGTCCCTCATGTTATAATTCTTGCGCGATCTGATGCACCAAATACTGGCCTTTGTAACTGGGTCACTATTAGCTGACAGGATATTATAAAGTATTTTATAATAATTTTTTCAAGCGAATATTTTATCATTTTGGTGGGCTAGGCAAATGGCTCACATGAGCAATGTGCTAATATTTTTGGCTTTGAAAAATCATATCCTTGTTATTATCCGTTCGATTTTTACGTTTGATGGCTTGTTTTAAAGACAAATGTATTGGCTTTGCCGTTGTATATAACATTGAATGATAATATGATTACAACATTCTGAAATATAATTTCAAACGGACATGGGGTGTTGACCCCGTTACATCCCTTTCATTTTTTATAGTAAATGGGGCTGGATCGTCGACTTAATATTCGTTGTAATCGCTAGTTTCGACAATACAAGCCCCTGTGGTTGCGCCTGGATTGAGCCTCCATGTTATCAACCGTTCTATCCATTGCATTAATCTGTGACTTGAGGTATGTATTTTCATCTTCTGATGACGACAGTCTGTTGATGTACTCTGTTGTAAGTTGTGATTGGATAGACATCAGCGTTTTAGCGAGGTCGCCACGAGTCGGCATATCATCAGAAATGACAACTTCACCTGATATATTCTTCGCGGAGAGTCTTGTTTGCATCTGACCTGAATCTGTAGTCTTTTTGGGCGGACCTGGATTTGTCTCAACGTCTCCGGCTATAACCATCAATACGAGTGCTAGCGTGGCGAGTCTCAAACATAGGCTGATACCACTCGGTGTCTTTATACCGGGGGATTTCAGGGTGCTCTGTCTCATTCGGGGAGAAATTGTCGCTATTCTCGCTCTCCATGCTTCAATAGGAATGTTCATACTGATATCTGATGACTACGATACCTTATATACACCTAGGTAGGGGTATACTTGCAAAATGAACCTTCTTTCTCTTGTAATTCAACATTTAGAGACGGAGCGATTTCGAACGAACCGCCATAGCTGAAACCACGTGACGTAAGTCCACAACTTATTATCATCACACTAATGGTACTCCTGCTATTTTACTGGCGTTAGAAGAATTGTTTTCTAAGCGAAATAATTATTTACTAGAGACAAAGAACCATGCCGCAATTTGAAATGAAGAATTAATATGCTTTCAATGAAACAATTGTAAAAGAGGGTTGATACATCTAAAATATGTCTATGGAAGGATCCATGTGTACGGGGATAAAACACCTACACCGTGTTAACGTTGTCGATTATCGATAATATTTGCAGATCTCTCTTGTAAGTGACATGGATTTTTAGCTCATCAGGCCTGAAAGGTCAGATGGGTTTATGGCATGGCCCGTTGTGCGGCATCCGTCCATCAGTCGTCCGACCATAAACTTTTCACTCTTTCGATTTCTTCTCCTGAACCGCAGCACCCCCAAAGCTGAAATTGTGTGGGGAGGTACCTTGCACATAGGGGACCAAAGTTCGTTCATTTGAACTTCGCAACCCATCAAATATCGGCGTGGCAGACATTATTAACAGAACCTTTAAACCAGTTGACAAAGGAAGATGACATTTTCGGATTAAACATTTTATTACATATAAAATTGTATTTGTTCATTTGGTCCTGACCACCCATCGAATATGGATGTGACAGGGGGTCCACCCTAACATCTTTAAAAGACTTCTTCATAACGATTTGATACAGAGAGCTAAAATTTTCACATTTTAACAACCTGGGTCTAATCATGCTGTTCTCATATCTAAACATGTATGTTTTAGCAAATTTGCTATGCGTTGTCGTGATTGTTTGAGTGTGTAAAAACTAAAATGTAGAAAGGTAAATGCTAATTCTTTTAATTGTGTTATTCCCTCAATCAGTTTCTATCATTCACCATTATAGGTCTGTTGGCTAACCTTTTGCGGAGAAGTATACACTTATACCAAATCATACCATGCCATGCATAATGGTATGCAGTTTCAAAAAGAAGAAAAAAACGAGATGATACCGAAATATATAATAGGCTAAGGCTGCAAATGGAAAATAATAATTTCCCACTCAATAGATGGAAGACATATAATTGATGATTGAACAAATCATGACAGTAAGTGAATCCTATCGAATGCAAATGGGGAACTCATATTCTCAAATCATGAGACAAACAGTGAAAAAAGACATTTATAACTGAAATGTAAACAAAGTAAACATTCCTTCCCTCAAAGCCAATGCTGACACCAACGGAAACCCAAACAAAACCATTAATACTTTAAAGGCATAACATGTTTGAATGAAGCATCAGTTTATTAATACACAATGCATCCTGTCCACTTTACCACACTCCCAAACATTTAGGCCTGAAGAGCTAAAATTCGGAATATGTTTATTAATTATCATCAGTGTTAAATTGTTGCTAAACTACGCTTACACAGTGATATTATTAATAAACTAATTAGGTGCACACATCTATAATAATCTATAATAATTATTTTTCAAATTTAATAAATATAAGGAAAACCATTCAAGCCTTAAGTTAAAGGGAAGATGCTGAAAGCTCCATTATAGTCCGTCAACCCGACTTTTGGAACACGGTTTTTTGCAAGTTGCATTTAAACAACACACAATATCAAACTCTAATTTAGATGTTCAAACCATAAGTTAATGATACAAGAAAGTAGAAACAATGAACATTCAAGAGATGAAAGTCTCTGCTATTTTTTTTTACAAAGTCAGAATACCATTTTGTATAATTTATCCATTTCTCAATGTTTAACGAACGACTTTACCCAGATATTACATTGAAATTCCTGGTCATGAAAAATCTATTCAATTGTTTAACTGTTAAGGGAAATAGATGTAGACAACTGCGATGTCCTCAACAGTCATGAAAAAGTATTTTACTGCTATGCAATGTATAATTCCATGGGGCGGTGGCCATATTTCTGAATAAATCCCTCTCGTTACATGAGCAGAATGAATCCATTCAATCGGAAAGAGACGCTTTGGCAACCTCCAATACGTATTCGAATGTACACTCAGCTCAATACACTGAAGGCGTACATCCTATTACCATCAAACTAATGATTCATGGCGATGCAAGGAGTTTACACTTTTAATAAATTTGCCCAAAACGTGTTTTTTCATGAATCGAACCTTTAGTACCTTTATTTATGTGGCATATTTTAATACACAAGGTCACACAAATATTCTACTGTGATATAGCCTAATAGTATCTTTATACTTTTCACACACTGCTTCAATTTGATGTGCACAAAGTAACTCAGTAAAACAAGATTATGTATTTTATTTTGAATATGATAGATTATTTTATTATTTCCTTTGATTTGTTAGTGAATGGCTAAACAATATACCAGTGCTGTTTCAATAGATTTCCAAACTTGTATCTTACATTATGTTGATGGATATATGCAAGAAATAATCAGAGTGAGCCGATTTAAATTTATAAAAACTTTGTTTTGCTCAATCAAATCTATTATACTCAGTCACACAAAGTATATCTAAGGAAGAATTTATGTTCGAGTTTAGACACACCATGTCAACGTTGTGAATTAATCTATTATAGTTGCAGATGTCTGTTTTAATTGGCATGGAGTTCTCAATTATTAATTATAGTAAGTTGTTTTACAAGAGAAATCTCATTAAATTTTTATTCAAAATCTTAATAAAAATAAAATTGTATAAATTATATTTATATAATAGCGAACTTTGGGGATTTGAATGGAATCATTTATCAAAATCATTCTTATGTTATGTGAATGCAAAAGCCCAGTCAAATGAAAAACAACATTGAATGAAACCAGTATTGACTGTTGTGACAGATAAAGGTCGACATGTGACATGTGTTTTTCGTCTTCGATTCATCACTTTTATCGCTTTATCGCTCTTCCACTTTATAACAAAGCAAATTATTTTCTTTATACGATGATGTAACGTGGTGGATCTTCACCACATGGTTCAAAAGTGTGCAAGAAAGTATGTGATTAAAATTGGAGCCAATCAGTTTCTCATTATAATGATGAAAAACCATAATATATGAAGTACGAAATGAAGGTGTGGGACCGTTATAATCTGCTGACTTGGCGCATACAAAGCTCGGGGCCGAACAATCCTTTGGCATATCTTTACAATGACGTGAAACATTATATTGATATATTATAGCTAAAATCACACAGCTGAAAAAAAACCACAAATAATATTGTTTATTTTAGTTGTCTGTACATACCATGCATTTGAAGATTTAAAATAAACCAAAGTAACCTTTGAGTTATATCGGAACCATGAAAATAAAATCAAAGTAACTTAACTTTTATATCAATTTCAATTTACTTTTTAAAGGATGACACCCTTTGTTTGCCTATAATTCTATATTTGATGACTTATGCAGGTTGAAAGAGTTTCCACCGGCGGTGAAAAGGGTTTGCACCGCGGTGTAAGGGGTTCGCACTGTGGTGGAAAGGGTTCTCAGAAACACACAGTTTAGCTTGGAAATGCTATTAAAAACATTATTTTAGCCGGTATCCAACCTCATTCATATTTACAATGTAATGTTAAAAGTAGGTGTTTAAACATCTATAAGCACTTCATTTATGGTAATAGTTTATGTATTTAAGAAAAATAATGTCTTAAATAGCATGTTCATGCTAAACTGTTTGTGTCCACAGTTGGGATAGCTAAACCTGAGCCTACCTGTTACCAAATTTATTTTAATATTTTAATATCAAAAGTAGCTTTTTCAACGTGCTAAAACATTCTATATTTTCATCTTCAATGTATTTATGAAAAAGAATATCTTTAATAGCATGCTCATGCTAAACTCTATTGCTATTGTAATATTGAAATTAGCTTTTTTAATTCGTAAACACTTTCTGTTATGTAATCCTAAAATTAAATGCTGTTAATAGCATGTTCATGCTAAAATAGGTGGGTTTGGTTTGGCTAAACATTGCCCAAAACTCCTTAAAGGCGCTGTAGCTTGTTGGGGGTTTTTTTCAATTGTTTTCTAAAATTTTCCATTTATTATCTAAGTTTATGGAATATTTTGTTTCCTCAGAGGGTGAAACATGTCATTACACGACCTGATAAACTATATAGATAGAAAATAGTTTTCTGTACTGGAAGAAAATTATACGACCTATAAATCGACAGTGTACGAGGTAGATCTTTAGGTCAGATTTGAGAGTTAGGACAGCAAGACTAGTACTAATGACCATTCCATCATGGTGCCATAATTAAAAGTTTACTCTGACTGTTAAGGTATCTCAACATCAGTCAGATCACCTGAACTACCTTCGAGCGGTCATTTTTAGGTGAACACGTAAAAATGCCCACTGGAAGGGAAATGTACTCGCATGGCCTAACCGAACCATGTACATTCGTTTTTGAACTCTCTTTATTGAGAAGTTTTATCTAGTCATTGGCAACATTTACTTACCTTTTCGTAAGATTACTTTATTTCAGTAAGAATGTCGACATATAGCAAATGTAATAGTCAAAGAGAGTTTCATTACTTGTAAATACCCGATTGATTAACAAACATGTTGTTATTATGAAAAGGAATGTCTATAAGGAAACTGTTTTGGCCCGAATTGATTTAGCTATGATTTATTCACATTTTCGGTGTCTAAACTCTAAGTAGAATTCGTGGGAATCATTGATATAACTTTAAAGTAAATTATCTTATTAGTATTATTAGTGAACAAATTGGTGTTCAAAGTTAAGAAATAAAAGACAATTCCAAAAAAAAAATCTCCTCTGCCATTTTCTTTTGTTTAATTTTCTTTAAAAAGGTGATTTTTATTAAAATCAGTATGTTATCAAGTTATTTAAAGTATTGAATTTTATCAAAATTTTAATAAAAGTCTATTTCTCCTTTTTGAAGTTATATTTTGGAAAAATTTGGATTGATCCTTTGTACCATCATTGTATTTCAAAGTTTGTATATTTTGCAATACTCTTTTGTCTTAATAAGTAAATTCATTTAGTATCACATTCAATTTTTCGTATCAAAATCAGTTTTACTTATTATCAACAAATTCATCAAAGACATTTTTTATCAAAGTAATTTTTTAAACCAAAGTTTCTTCTTTCATCAATGTCAGTTTTTCAGCCGATTACCTTTATTTAAGTCTTTTTTGTCATTTCTTCATAAAAGTCATTTTTTCTATTATAGTCAGTTTTTTTCATCACAGTCCCAAACTCACGGGCAAAAGAAACGTTACCAGGTATTTTAATCTAGATTGAAGAATAAATTAAGAAGTCAGATTAAAAAAACAAAATGTGTATTCAAAAAGAACATCTGCCGATATCATATTATTAAAAAATGCAACCAATCAGCTTCCGGTATCAACATCACAGTCTCTGATATTCGTCCGCGGGTAAAAAAGTCAAAGTTCACGGATATGACTGATCCCGGTGCAGGGAAATCCAGGCTCAATGTAACGAAAACAGTTCACACTAATAACGTGTATGGCCTCCCCTTGCCATGATACACGCAGTGACCCTCCGACGAATGGAGAAAATCAAACGCCTGACATCATTATTTGGAATGCGCTGCCATTCTTCTTGGAGAGCTTGGAGAAGTTGCGTGCGGTTATGTGGAGGTGGTCGTCGTTGGCGAATACGATGATCCATAGCATCCCAAAGATGTTCGATCAGTGTCATGTCAGGCGAGCATGCTGGCCACGGCAAAACGTTGATGTTGTTGTTAGCAAGAAAGTGTTGAGTAACTCGAGCTGTGTACGGTTTGGCATTTTCTTGTTGAAAGATCACACCTTGTGCCTGTTGTCGAAAAAAAGGGACAGACGACGGGACGGAGAATGTCATCGACGTAACGCTGAGCCGTTAGATTTCCATTCACAATAAGCAGCGGCGTCTTCTGCTCACCAAGTATGCCTCCCCAAACCATGACACTTCCTCCCCCGTAAGGCACCACTTCCTGAACGCAACATGCAGCTATTCTCTCTCCCCGACGGCGATAAACACGTACTCTTCCATCTGCTTTGAAGAGACAGAATAGACTTTCGTCAAAGAAAAGCATCCTCTGCCACTGACGTCGCTGCCAACATAACACCGTCCTTGCCCATCTCAGTCTTTGTTGGCGATGTTCGGCTGTCAAACGCTGTCCCCGGAACGGTCTGTATGCCCTGATGCAATGTGACCTTAGATGGCTGGACACTGTGCGTCTGCTTACCCGGTAGCCCAGGGCTTTTGACACCGATGACGTCACAGTCAAGAAGCGGTTCCTGAGGTGTAACGTGCGCAGGTATCGTTCCTCCTGGTGGGTTGTGACTTTTGGTCGGCCTGATCTTGGCTTGTCTGAGGTCTGTCCGGAATGAAGATAACGATAACGATAACGCTGCATTAGTCTTGTGACAGTTGTGTGGTGACAGCCAAACGTTCTTGCAACATGGGTGTGGGTGGCTCCCGTTTCAATCATCCCAATTGCTCGCTCACGTTCTTGTACAGTTAATTTGCCTTTCTTCAAATGTTTTTTTTACAAAGTGGGTTTCCAACAAACTTGGTCTTGTTTGCTTTGCATGAAAAAGGCAAAAACCACAATTTGGGAAATTTGGGAAAATCATGCGTTTGATACCACAGTTCAATATGAAACAATCATTGTTGTGTTTGGGCGATGTGTTTTCATGTTGCTGGGTTGGAATCTGAGTTTGATTTTTTTCGTAATTTCAAATCTAGAGTGGTAGCGTTTCTTTTGCCCGTGAGTTTATGTTTCATCAAAGTATTTTGTCATCAATGTCATATTTTCCTTATCAAAATCATTTTGTCATCAAAGTCTTATTGTATTTACTAAAGCAGTTCTTTCATCAAAGTCCTATTTTTTTTACCAAAGTCTTTTTTGTCATCAAATTCTTATTTTTTTTATCATAGAAAGTTTTTTCATTCAAATCAGTTTTTTCATCAAAGTATTTTTTTTATCAAAGAATTCTTTCCAACACATTATTTTTTTTTTATCAAAGTATTTTTTTTTATCAAAGTCATGTTTTCTTCAAAGTCATTTTTTTTATCAAAGCCATTTTTTTCTTCAAAGTCATTTTTTCATCAAAATCATTTCTTTCATTAAAGTCCTATTTGTAATCAGTGTCTAATTTTCTTATCAAAGTCACGTGAACTTTTTTCATCAAAGTCCGTTTTTCTCCAAGGTCATTTTTTCATCTAAATCGTTTTGTCATCAAAGTCTTATTTTATTTATTAAAGTAGTTTTTTCATCAAAGTCCTGTTTTCATCAAAGTCTTTTTTGTCACCAAAATCTTATTTTATTTATTAAAGTAGTTTTTTCATCAAAGTCCTGTTTTCATCAAAGTCTTTTTTGTCACCAAAGTCTTATTTTATTTATCAAAAAAAGTTTTTCGTTCAAATCATTTTTTTCATTCAAATCAGTTTTTTCATTCAAATCAGTTTTTTCATCAAAGTTATTTTTTTTTATCAAATTATTATCCTCCGCCACGAAGTGGAAGGACTATATAGGTTTGGGCTCTGTCCGTCCGCATGTCCGTCCGAGATTAAGGGGACAGCTTTTCCCAGAAACCGTTTAAGATAGGATTACCAGATTTAGTGTGTTGCTTGAGAGCATAAATACCTTGATGGAGTTTTAAAATGAGAAGCGTGCAATTATTTTTCCGGAGTTATTGCCCTTGTTCCGTATTTTTGGACTTTGTTCATGGTATCTCCAAAGGGGACAGCTTTTCTCAGAAACTGTTCAGATAGGCTAACCAAATTTGGTGTGATGCTTGAGGACATAAATACCTTGATGGAGTTTTAAAATGAGAAGCGTGCAATTATTTTTCCGGAGTTATTGCCCTTGTTCCGTATTTTTGGACTTTGTTCATGGTATCTCCAAAGGGGACAGCTTTTCTCAGAAACCGTTTAAGATAGGATTACCAGATTTAGTGTGTTGCTTGAGAGCATAAATACCTTGATGGAGTTTTAAAATGAGAAGCGTGCAATTATTTTTCCGGAGTTATTGCTTGTTCCGTATTTTTGGACTTTGTTCATGGTATCTCCAAAGGGGACAGCTTTTCTCAGAAACCGATTAAGATAGGATTACCAAATTTGGTGTGTTGCTTGAGGGCATAAATACCTTGATGGAGTTTTAAAATGAGAAGCGTGCAATTATTTTTCCGGAGTTATTGCCCTTGTTCCGTATTTTTGGACTTTGTTCATGGTATCTCCAAAGGGGACAGCTTTTCTCAGAAACCGTTTAAGATAGGATTACCAGATTTAGTGTGTTGCTTGAGAGCATAAATACCTTGATGGAGTTTTAAAATGAGAAGCGTGCAATTATTTTTCCGGAGTTATTGCTTGTTCCGTATTTTTGGACTTTGTTCATGGTATCTCCAAAGGGGACAGCTTTTCTCAGAAACCGATTAAGATAGGATTACCAAATTTGGTGTGTTGCTTGAGGGCATAAATACCTTGATGGAGTTTTAAAATGAGAAGCGTGCAATTATTTTCCCGGAGTTATTGCCCTTGTTCCGCATTTTTGGACTTTGTTCATGGTATCTCCAAAGGGGACAGCTTTTCTCAGAAACTGTTCAGATAGGCTAACCAAATTTGGTGTGATGCTTGAGGATATAAATACCTTGATGGATTTCGAAAATGAGAAGCGTGGTATGTTTTTTCCGGATTAATTGCCCTTGATCGTTTTTTTTTCACTGTTCCACGTATTTTCAAAGGGGACAGCTTTTCTCAGAAACTGTTTCAGATAGGAGAATCAAATGTGTTGTGTGGCTTGAAGGTTTGAAAATTAGAATCATGTGATTCAGGTATCTTCGAAGGGGATAACTTGTCATTGAAATTGTTTAAGATCAAATCAGATCTGTGGCTTGAGGGTATCGATACCTTGATGAAATGAAAATGAAGTGCAATTATCTCTTCTCGAATTACTGCCCTTTGTTCCAAGTTCCAAGCAGGGGATATTGATGTCATTGTCTTCTTTTTTTTCAAAGTATTTTTGTTATCAAAGTACGTTGTTATCAAAGTATTTTTTAAATCAAAGTAATTTTTCTTCAAAGTCATTTCTTTCTTCAAAGTCATATTTGTAATCAGTGTCTTATTTTCTTTATCAAGTCACTTTTTCATCAAAGTCCGTTTTTTCATCAAAGTCATTTTTCCTCCAAAGTCATTTTTTCATCTAAATCGTTTTGTCAGATAAGTCTTATTCTATTTATTAAAGTAGTTTTTTCATCAAAGTACTATTTTCATCAAAGTCTTTTTTGTCATCAAAGTCTTATTTTATTTATCAAAGAAAGTTTTTCGTTCAAATCATTTTTTTCATCAAAGTCATTTCCTTATCAAAGTAATTTTCTTTATCAAGGCCGTTTTTCATCAAAGTCTGTTTTATCATCAAAGTCACTTTTTTCATCAAAGTCATTTTTTCATCAAAATCGTTTTTTTCTTCCAAATCATTTTTTAATGGAAGTCATTTTTTTCATCAAGTAATTTTTTCTCAAAAGTTCTGATATCCCATCTTAAGATTGGATATCCCAACTTGAGATAGCGATTTATCCACAGTTGGGATAGCCCTGTGGGCTATCCCATCTTAAGATGGGATAGATCCGTACTTGGGATACAACAATCACTGCTGTGGAAAGGGCTCTCACCGCGGTGGCAACCCTTTCCACCTCAGCTAGTTTTTCGTCTTTTGCAATTTCGAGAAAATACCATTTGAAAAGATGTCTTTAAAAATGTATTATAATGTCCGTTTGAGCAGAGAAGGTAGTTTCTTAGAACTTTATGAACCAGTTTTTAACTTTTCATTTTGAGTATTTCGTGTTTCATTTGGAGTTTTTCTTGTTTCATTTTAAGTATTTTGTTTTTCATTTGGAGTTTTTCGTGTTTCAATTTGAGTTTATCGTGTTTTATTCTAGTTTTCCGTAGTTTCAGTACAGTTGTTTACATGGTTTCGATGAGATAAATGCAATAAACTATTTAAAAATAGTTTATTCCCTTATTGGCCACCGTAGATTTTGAGCTTTGAGGGGTTTTCTTATTTCTCAAAGTATGCACTTGAATGTTATTTAATCAACTTTTAGAATCTATAACATAATTATATTTGCTAAGACATTGGGAATTACCATTAAATGTTGGTAGACGTTGTGGCATTGCTCATAATGAAATATTGTGTAATAATTTTTTAAAGATTGACGTATATCAAATGAATTCATTTTCCATTGTAAAATGTATTCCAATATAAGAGAACAGTAAAGTAACTATTTTAATAAACTTGGCAGAGATTGTAATGAATTCTCAGATTAGAATTCGTTTGCAAGGTTTATATAAAACCATTTCTTGCGACAATTATAATAATCTTATTTTGTGCTTATGACCTTTGTACTGAAAAACATTAAATGTTGAATATAGATTTGTATGTTTTTCAGAATAAAATGTTCTGGCCATGGTTATGAAATAAAATACTTAAAACGCACTTTACTTCCAGGTATACATTCATATAAATTAACAGATCATGTGTATGTAAGAGTTTTGGAATGTAAACCAACCGGTAGCACATTTCTTGCAGGCACGAAGAGCATACAGAGAGCAAAGTGAAGGATATTTGAAGTGATTCACATTCGCTGTTATAGGCAAGCAATCAATAGTGACGAAGGCGACGTTATTTAAATTAAGCTAATCATCTCACTATTCGATGTTTATCTAATCTTTTGTTTTTATAAGTTTTTATTTTTCCATGTTTACATAGTATATGGACTCCAGTGCTGTTACATCACAGTGTCGGCAAAAATGGAAAACATCAAACAGAGTATATTGTAAAACAATCAATAGTCAATCAGAAATCAGGACATGACAGGTCGACCAGAATTTGAAAAAGTGATTTATGTTCAAACTTATCGTTGCAGAATATTTGGTTAATTCATCATTCTTTTAAATCATCTTAATCAGCTCTATCTATCCCTGACTTCATTGTACACTCAGGGTGTCTCAGCCCTGGTTTCGTTCAACTGTTACCCCTTTGTTATCAATATTCATGCCCTTGTTACTGGTAATCCTTTCCAAGTAATATTTCTTTAATTTTTAATGTACTTTAATTAATATTGCTCTACTTTATTAAAATTATATATAAACCAGTACTATCTAACTCGTCACTTTTGCTTGATACTTATTTTCAGAAACTACCCTGTAACACTGCATATATACGGAACGGAAATCCATAGCAAATTGTCATCATTGTGAAACTGATGATACAGCATGTTCAGAACGACCTGCCTCGTCAAAGTCACCTGTGCTTTAGCACTGATAGTATTGTGCAACTCGTTATACCTACTGTACAGGTAAGTAGACTGTTTAGTACCTATATCATGAAACATTTTTGATGTCACATTTTCCATGTGCGCACAAGTGCTTCTTTCACTTAGCCTAGTAATCTTTGTTTTCGCACGAGTTTCAATGTTTTTTCCAAAATATATTGCCTCATTAGAAAGTGACTGAGAGTAAAAGGGTACAGATAAAGTACAAGAAAAAAGTGACCATGACTCCCATTAGACCATCACAGCGGTATTTTTTTCATAGTTCAATTTCAGATTCAAATAAAAACTGTTCTTGAATAAAGACGAAATTTCTTGATAAAGACTGTAGGACACCGACAGTTTCCAAATGGGAGGACACTCTAAACCCCAGTATCACAGCTTGTTTAAAGTCATTTCACTGATGTGACTGTGCGTTCATATCCAGGTGAAACTTGTGTGTACTAACAATCCATTGAACGCAATTGTTTTCATTACAAAATCAATGCTTTATAAATGCCATATCAAAAATGTTAAACCAAATTTTAAATTATTGCAGCAAGAAATTATTAATTATTACCAAATAACAAGAAAAATTGCATTTTCGAATTGTAAATATGCCAGTTTTTCATACATTCTGGTCAACACTCGATATGCTCTTTAAAAATCATGTACAATAAATGCAATATTTTTACTTTGATCAATATGCACATTACCTTTGCTATATTTGAAATGTATGGAAATGTAAAAAAAATGGAAATACAAAAAAACCCAAAAAAAACCATTTCATTGCTCATTGGATGGGTATTGTTCACATTTTACATCAAAGCATACAATAAATAAAAACGTTAAAGTACTGGTCAAGTTACTTTTATTATGAAAACCGTGATGTGTGTTAAATGAATAAAGAATTTATGTATTGATGATATCTGAGCCCTTATTCTCGAAACGTTCTTAAGTCCGTTCTTAACACATGTTTAACGATAAAGTTACGAATTCTTAAGACTACGAATGTGGCCCCTGGTGAATATATCATATGCGCATATGCACGTCTCACTGTACCTTACAGCATATAACATACTCATCCAATGCCTGAGTGTCATGTCTATATTTACCTGATTCAAAGTGTTTGGAATGGGTACTATACATGTATTACACTCGAAAGTGACTTTTATTAAAACCACTCGTTTCGTAAACGTTCTAAGACTCATTTAATAACTTTTAATATACTAAACCCATGCTCAAAAGAAATTATACAAGGAAACAATTTGAATAATTTGTTTAATACCCAGATTATATCTATATATATATATATATATAATGATTATTAAACATGTTGCAGGAACACAATACACTGTTTTCATTGATTATAAGTGGAGTATAGTGAGAATTTTCATGCAACACGTGATTTTACCAAAAACGACGTTTAGTCTCATCCATTGTGATGCACGTGCAAAATCACTTGATGAACACGTGACACTGCACATCAAGAAGGCAGCAACAAAAGGCACATAAAAGAAATGCCGAGGTTAACAGCAATACAGAGAGAGTCATTGGCATGATCAAGCAAGAGCCACGCATGACGCCATTGTCAGAACGTTTGGCTGCACGCCGCTCTACTTACGAGAAATATTTCATCTGTTTTTATTTCATGCTTCTTCAAATCCTTTGTGTTATTTCTTTTGACCATGGGTTTATATGTGTATCAGTTAATATATTTCATTTTGTTTATGGTAAAAGAGTATTTGGAACCAATCCATTTTTCATGTTGATTTTGTTGCTCTTGTTTTGTTTACAGCGGAAGTGATGATGTTTTAAATTTTCTACCAACGATTCTTCACCAACCTCAGTTAGAGAGTAAATCACTGCATCAACCTAGAAAAGAAGACAGTTTCGCATTCCTTCCTGAAAGTGAAATTTTGCAAGGGAGTAACAATTTTGATGCAATGAACATATCTATGGGAAAATATTCCAAATTACATATGGAAAGAAATACATATTCTCTGGGCGAGGAAATTGAAGTGAAGATTATCCTGTATAATGGTCGTGGTCAAAAGAAGAGACGAGGTGGAGATTACCTCAGACTGTGGATGGAGGATGTGAAAGCCGCAGTCTCTGGCAAAGTCATGGACAACAACGACGGAACTTATAGCGGTAGAGTGAGGGTGATGTGGTCTGGAGAGGCAGACATCCGTGTTATGATCCTGGGGAGACGAGAGGAAATAGCTCTGATGTACCAGCTATACAACAAATACCACTCATCGTGGAATATCTATGCTGGATTCAGAAATGGAAGCGTAGTGGAGAAATCAATGTGTTCTGTGGCACCATTTGACTTTACACAGAAGTGGTGCAACTTCACTGCAGAAAATGCTCGCTTTCCATGGTTTTGTATTGAACCAAAGAAGCCTGGACTTTCGTGTAGAAAATGGCATGAAACAAGTTCAGAAGATCCTCGTTGCAACTTGCCTGTTCTTAAAGAGTGGTAAGTGTAACTGGTGGCTGTGGTGTCAAAGATGGTGGTGGAAATTGCTAATGGGGTTGTTCCATCGATACTTGTGGTATGTTTCAAATGTGCCTGTGATAGTATCGAAATATATGTTGAAGGTGTCAAAGGGGGTTGTTCCAATACTGTTACGTTGGTGGAGGTCAATGGTTCTTGTTGAAAGTGCTTAAGTGGTCTGTGTTAATTGCAGTTGTGTGAGGTGCCAATAAGGGTTGATTGAGGTATTAATGGGGTTGTGGAAGGTGCCATTAATTGTTGTGGGAGCATCCAAGTTAAGTACAAATAGTACTTGTTGGAGGTTGAAGGCGTTTCTTGACCATTAAATCAGACTGACCAATGTGATGAAGCAGTAGGATGCGAACTTGATTCGTGTTGTCCAATATATAGAACATCATATCAACCTCATATGTGTGCATTTGGATCGTTTGTATTGAATTAGAAGCTGTCGTGGAAGCGGAGGAACAACGAGTTCGAAATAAACTATTCAAATGCACAAATGTGATGTTCTATATTTATTATATACCCTCTTTTTAAGCAAATTGTTTAACAAATAAAGTTGCACAAATGTAGGAGAACGACGTGTGTAGCATAGATGATACACAGATGTTTCCTTGACCAGCTTGATACATCTCCATAATATCTGTATTTTTTCAATTATCAAAAACTTTATCAAGTGTGTTAACACAATTAAATCACCAAATTAGCTTTAGGTCAATTAATTACAAAGAACAGAAAGTTAGAAACAACAACAACATAATTTAATCAAATGAAAGGTTACTGGGAGTTTTATTTAAACATAAACTCTTAAGATTTAATTGGTAACACATTTCGAGTAATGCCAAACATAAATAGATTCGTGCAATACGGAAATTGACCACAGAAACCGTATTGCACGCCTGAATTACTATCTTAAGTTTACATGGGTATATAATAAATGACTGGTCGCGGGTGAGCTTATTATTGAAACATAACGAATGAATTCTTGTCTTTCTCGCCTGTAAAACAATATTTTAATTGGGCGGCTACGGAAATGGACTTTTACTGCTGAAAAAAATATCATTAATTCACTTTAAAAATTCAAAAACAGTGAGTCAGCTGTTTAACGTGACATAATAACTGTTAAGTACATTAGGTATACATGTATCTTCTGAGGAGATGTTTTTAAAGATGTACAGACTCGGTATAATGGGAATAATGCCTAGGTTAGGTTAAGCCGGGCGTGGGAGAGGAGGGGGGAGGAGGGAGATAGTATAGTATGTTAGGTTTGGAGGGTTTGTTTATTTGTGGATTTTGATTCGGTCCAAGAGGCCCGAATCTTTTAGGCAAGTGCCGACTGCTTTGAAGTTACTTTGGTTATTATTTGGATTTAAGATAAGGTAGATATTTTGTGTTGGGATGTTAGTGGCCCGT
Source organism: Gibbula magus (assembly GCA_936450465.1). Taxonomy (NCBI): domain Eukaryota; kingdom Metazoa; phylum Mollusca; class Gastropoda; order Trochida; family Trochidae; genus Gibbula; species Gibbula magus. The sequence continues at coordinate 70,934,402 of OW388295.1, forward strand.
AGGGTTAGGTTTAGTATTTGGCGGAAGGCCGCATACTGTTGGCATTCTGTGAGAATGTGTTGTATTGTTTCTGCTTGTGGGCATGCAGGAGATGTTGTTGATATTTTTGTTTTGTAGATGTGGGAATTTAGTTTGGTATGCCCCGATTGGAGCTTAATTATAGCCCAATCGATGTTTTTATTTTTGGAGTAGATTTTTTTTTTGCCTAGGGGTTTAGAGAGAATTTGTTTAGTGTAGAGTGCCTTAGTGCAGTTTGCGTATTGCAGATGTGCATGCCATGCGCGCTTTACATGAGATTTAGATAGGCTTTTGGCCCCTTGTTTCGAATGGTAAAAAGGTAGAATTGTTGAAAGTTTAAGGCCCTCCTTTGCTGTTTTGTCGGCTTTTTCGTTGCCAAATATGCCGACATGGGCTGGAACCCACATGAGTTTTACTGCCTTGCCTTGATTGTCAAGTGATTGAATGGGGAAGGTTGGATATGGCCCATATTAGCTTGGGAGATTGCCGTGTTAGTTGTAGAGGAGTTGCTAGTAAGAAAGTCCTTGATAAGGGGGTCCTCTGAAGATCCAGCCCAGAAGTTTAAGGTGAGTTGGTCCCTTCTCAATGAGAGGGGAATTGCACCAGTTAGGGCTTGGAGAGCTTCAAGTGAGGTACCTGTTTGAGTGCGGGTGGCCACTTTGAGTGCCTGATATTGAATAGAATTAAGGGAGAAGGTTTAAGGGAATTATAAATAGGAGCGCCATAGTCCAGTTTGGACCTTATTAGAGAGGTATAGAGTTGTATAAGTGTTTGCCTATTTGCACCCCAGCCTGTGCTGGAGATTGCTCTCATGACATTAAGGTCTTTCGAGCATCTAATTTTAAGGTCTTCGACAAGCTTCCCAAGTGAGATGCTCGTCGAAGATTAGCCCTAGGAATTTAGTTTGTTTTTGGAATTTTATTTTTTTTATTTTTGAGATAAAGATTGGGGGAAATAGGGCGGAAGTTTTTATTTATTTTTGGAGTAAGGAAGTAGCATTACTTAGGTTTTTACAACGTGCCCATAGCGCACCGTCGTCTGCAAATTTGGAGGTATTAATTTTTTGTGAGATGCCTTCGAAAAGGTCATCGAACATAATGTTGAATAAGGTAGGGCTAATGAGGCTGCCTTGTGGGGTGCCATTTTCCAAAAGGAATTTTTCAGATTTTTTGTTTTTCGACCCCGACAGTTATTTGCCTGTTGTGTAGGAAATCCTGGATGTAATTAATTATGTTGCCATTTAGGCCTTTTTTAGTCAATTTTTGGATGAGGCCGTTATGCCACACCATATCGAAAGGTTGGAAAAATCCAGGAAGATTGCGAGTGTATAATGCTTTTTGTTTTGTGTTTTAGCTCATCTGGCCTGAAAGGCCCGATGGGCGCATGGCATGGCATGGTGTCCAGCGTCCATCTGTCCGTCCGTCTGTAAACTTTTCGCATTTTCATCTTCTTCTCCAGAACCATTTAGTCTTGGGAGCTGAAATTTTGCGTGCAGACTCCTTGGCTAATGGGGATTCTAAATTGTAGATTTCATGACCCTGTGACCTCAAATGGGGTCACAGGGGTCACAACCCCAAAAACCTATTTTCATCTTCTTCTCCAGTTCCAAAAGGCCTAGAGAGCTGAAAAGTTGTGTGTAGACTTCTTGGCTAATGGGAATTCTTAATTGTAGATTTCGTGACCCCTCGACCTCAAATGGGGTCACAGGGGTCACAACCCCAAAAACCTATTTTCATCTTCTTCCCAAGTTCCAAATGGTCTAGTGAGATGAAAAGTTGTGTGTAGACTCCTTGGCTAATGGGAATTCTAAATTGTAGATTTGGTGACCCCATGACCCCAAATGGGGTCACAGGGGTCACAACCTTTAAAACCTATTTTCATCTTCTTCTCAAGTTCCAAAAGGTCTAGAGTGCTGTAAAGTTGTGTGCAGATTCCTTGGGTAATGGGGATTCTAAATTGTAGATTTCGTGACCCCTCGACCTCAAATGGGGTCACAGGGGTCACTACCTTAAAAACCTATTTTCATCTTCTTCTCCAGTTCATAAAAGGTCCAGAGAGCTGAAAAGTTGTGTGCAGAGTCATTGGTTAATGGGGATTTTAAATTGTAGATTTGGTGACCCCATGACCTCAATTGGGGTCACAGGGGTCACAACCTTAAAAACCAATTTTCATCTTCTTCTCAAGTTCCAAAAGGTCTAGAGAGCTGTAAAGTTGTGTGCAGAGTCATTGGTTAATGGGGATTTTAAATTGTAGATTTGGTGACCCCATGACCTCAATTGGGGTCACAGGGGTCACAACCTTAAAAACCAATTTTCATCTTCATCTCCAGTTCAAAAGGTCTAGAGAGCTGAAAAGTTGTGTGCAGACTCCTTGGCCAATGAGGATTTTAAATTGTAGATTTCGTGATCCTGCGACCCCAAATGACGTCATGACCTGAGATTGAATGTGCTCTTTAAGGGGAGGTAATTTAAAGGAAACAACGGTACTGAATTACATCTTCAAGTGTGACTTTATTTGTATGGGATTTTATCTCTGGCCTCAAAGATAGATCAGAGGGGTAAGGATTGTGAGACCTATTTCATTTTCTCCATTTAAAGTGCTTCCTATGTGTCATACCTCTTACCTAGAAATGGACATTTTGAATTAGTTAATGTATATAAAGCCTGATGAGCTACAGAGCCCATGGCTCTATTTTTTAATATCTTGCTCCAAGCAAGCAAGATTGTTTAAGGTAGAACGACCAGGAGTGAAGCCACTCCGGTCGTTTTTTAAGGGGTTTATTATGACCCCGACCTAAAAAGGTCGGGGGTATATAGTAATACCAATGATTCCTTCTGTCCGTCCGTAGACATTTTTGTCCGATCGATTACAGAAAAACTATTCATCTCATCCTTTTCAAATTTGGTACATGTCTTCTTCAGCACTAGGAGAGATGTATGGCAAAATGTAACACGATTTCGAGAATATTTGAATTTTTGGCGATTTTTTTGATTTTTTTACTTCGTCATATTCGGAGCTAGAATGAATGAAGCTACTTCTGTGTTGTGATTTGTTGACTTTATCATTTTCTTTTTCATGTACTTTTCATCATAAGCTACTTCTGTGTTCTTGTTGATTTTACTATTTAATATTTCCACTGGTTATATTTTTGGAAAAGTTAAATTTTCTTTCCTTTCAGCCATAAACTGCTGTATATCCCTCACTGTGCCTACAGGGGTGTGCTGTACCTGTTGTTTCAAGTCACTCGAATGAACCATTATGATGGGTTAATTTCCAAAATAAAGTTGAAATCAATGGTAATGGTAGTAGTGTATTATGTTACCCCTACCTTTTCAAGTTACTTTTATTCCTACTTTTACTTACACTACCTTTTTTACATGAAGAGACTTGTCCTACACTTTTCACAAACACTTTAATCTTAGCAATTACATTTCATAGCTTAGTGTGCAGACACCTCTCTCTTTAAGTAAAATAAAAATGTCAAATTTTAACAGTCGGGGGTATTAGTGAGCCACGCTCATTTTTTTGCTTGTTTTAGGTGAGATTGGAGACGATGTTTTACCATCGATTCCATAACTTTACATAAGTTTGAGGTTAGGGAGATGGGCCTATAGGAGTTGGGGTCCCCGGAGGGTTTATTTGGTTTAGGTATTGGTATTACTAAAGCTTCCTTCCAGTTGGTTGGAAGCTTTCCCTGTTGCCAAATGGTATTATATAGATTTAGGAGAATAATGAGGGTGGAGGTGGGTAGTTTTTTAATGATTTGGTAGGATGTAAGGTCAAGCCCTGGGGCTGTTCCCTTTTTGCTATTATTTAGTACAAATTGAAGCTCCTCCATGGTGAATGCTTTGTTGATAGGTTTGTTATCTGGGGGATGTTTTGCAGTGCTTGCGGTGTTGTTTTTATGTTTAAGGAACTCCGGAGAGTTATTTGTGTTGCTGCTTGCGGTACCAAAGTGTGATTAGCTTTATCTTTAGGTTTTTTAAGGTAATTTATTGGTGGGATTTTGCTTTTGCGTTTGCCGCCACGAATGACTCGAAGTTTATTCCACACTTGTCTGGAATTGGCTTTGCCATTCAGCTCCTCGCAGAAGTTTTCCCAGTGTTGTGTTTGGTTTGTTTTATGAGTAGGTTTACTTGGTTTTTTAGTTGCCTAGCGTGAGGTAATTTTGAGATGTTGTGCTTTGCCTTTTTAAAGGCTGTTTTGACGCTGCTTGGGCTGAGTCATTGGATCAACTAAGTCGAGCTTTTAATTCAAATAGTTTAATAATAGAATCAATTTGAACTTCGAACAGTAAACAATATTTATACCATTTATTAATTTTCTTTGCAATGCCTTGATTCAGTGAATGATTGGTTATGAACAATAGTTGGTTGCACTGACAGTTGGTAAATGTCAATGACGACGGGAGAAAAAGTACTACATCGAAAATGGGCATCAATATCTTATCTCACCGAAACATAGTCTTTGGCGAGTATTTTGTTCCGCTAATTAACTTCAAAGCTCTTCTATTTCTGGCCCCTTTCTCCTTTATATATGACAGGTTAAACTGGGATACTGCAGTAGGTCTTCACGGTTTTCGCAGACTTTATTTTCCAAACATGTCCTACATATGTCTTGATTTAAAAATCATTTCTTCACGGTCAGGACAAGATCTGATGAATGGGAGCTGCTGCAGAAAAGAACACAAAGAATAAGTGGTATGTTATTTCTTTAGCTTATATTTTATGCATTTATTAGGATTAAAGGTGGCATGGTTATAACCATATACCTTTTCTTTGATAGATTTTATACCCAAATTTGAAAATTATTTTTAAGTATTTGAATATTTTACTTCAGGAGCACCTAATAGAGAAGCCTCCCCTGTTACACCCTGTAACAAGGTCACACCGGATGTGACGTGGAACCGGAAGTCACCTCAGGGATTCTTCTACGAGGACCAATGGCACTCCACACAGTGTACTGACACTTTGAACCACACTCCAACTGAATATGGGGAGTGTCTAAGAGGACGAACTTTATATCTTCATGGTGACTCTACTTCTCAACAGTTAATCAAGTATATGAATGAAATATTTAACTTGAAATCGAGAAGTCAAGGGCATAATCCACTAGTCACATCAGATCCTAAATACAACTTCACATTATCCTGGTACGCCCATGAGTTCCCATTTTACCATGGACGAGGACCTTTCAGCAACTCCGTACATCTAGCCCAACATATCCTACTGGACAGAATCAAAAACAACTCCAGAGACATCATCATCCTGTACCTCTATGTCCACTTCGCACGCCTTCACCCTGATGTGTATCAGCAACACGTCCAAAGACTTGTTCAATCTGCCCGGGATCTTATATCAAGAGCGCCTGGAGTAACTATAGCTGTTCGGGGTCCACATGCATTTATGAAATTTGGCAAACACCCGTTACTGCAATCCTACTGGGGTTTACAATATATGGACATATTGCATAAGGAATTTGCATCGTTAAAGAAGAATGTTTTGTACCTAGATTACTGGGATTTGACCATGGCAAGACTTCCGGAAGAATCACACCCACCGAAGACAACAATTATTGCGATGGTTCGCTATATGATGTCAATTATTTGTAATCGACATCATTTGGATAATATTGTCCTGTATGATGAGTCAAAAGATAAGTATCCATCCATCCCACAAAACTAAGAACCATCTTGTCTTTTGGAGGAAAGTATTGTTACTGTTACTGTCTTATGTTCCTGCCAAAATCAAAGTGTTCACCGTTTATTATATTCCAGGTACTTCACTTACAACAGTATATTTTAAATCCAAGTGACGTTATGATACTATTTGTTTATGTTATAGATAGTTCCCCGTGACGTTATGATACTATTCGTTTATTATGTCCCCCGAATTGTTTTTTATTTTTACTGGTTTTTATGGAAACAATTTGAAGTTAGTGCATATTGGGGGTAGGGACCTTTTCCGGCCATTATCTCCAAAACCGTTCAATATTTTTTCACCAAACTTTGTATATGCTACTTTGGCTATTCTGAATTTTTTATTTCTCGTTAATGCAGTATTGAACTTAGCATAAGTGAAAAATAAGGGTAATATGATGGTTGGATTGAAAGTTGGAGCTGGGGACATCACAGTGCATCACATGCACATATTTCTAGTGTTATAGACCAGTTCCCCGTGGCGTTATGATACAATTTGTTAATGTTAAAGACAAGTTTCCCGTGACGTTATGATAAAATTTGTTTATGTTATAGACCAGTTCCCCGTAACTTTATGATAGTATTTGTTCATGTTACAGACCAGTTCCCCGTGACGTTATGAAACTATTTGTCTATGTTATAGACCAGTTCCCCGTAACTTTATGATACTATTTGTTCATGTTACAGACCAGTTCCCCGTTACGTTGATCATATGTATTTCATTGCACAATAAACCTTTGATCTCGTTCCAAAACATGCAGAAATGTTTAATCAAAAGGACTCCAGTTATATTGGAAGACGATGTTTGCTTCAACACCATAGAACAACATGTTCGGAGCTAAGATATAGACCCCCATAGGGACAAATAGTCCAGACAGGTGTAATTTTACACAATCACGATTTGGACTAGGATTAATGTAGACATGACATAAACAGCAACCGAGATGCAGAGGAGGATGACTCGACAATTTAAAGATAATAAAACCTGTCTGTTTTGTTCGATGTTTATTCGTTTATTCATATAGACACTATTTTCAAGTAAACAAAACAATAAATATTATTTCGAACTGTCACCTACTTATCAAGATATCGCGGTTAAAAAATTGGCCTGCTAATTATCTCATTCTTGTAACAGTTTTCCGTGGCCACTCAGTGTAGCATAACCTTCGTTAGCGATGTGACGTCATACACAGGAGTTGTACAATGGAATACGTAATTGATTTGTCGATTTTTGTCGATTCGTTTAAAACATAATAACAACTTTTGACATTGTAAGCTTCCGATAGAATGTGTATTTGTATTCAATAGCTGGTTTTAGTTTTGTTCTTTTCCCAATCGAGCAGAGCGTTAGGTTATTTTATAGGCTACAATATGTTTTGAAATGAATAACTGACAATTCAAATATAAAATCGATCATGCAATTTCAATTATAAACGTCATTATTATTTAATTGTTTGTTGTGCTTGATTTTCTGTTTCAAGAGGCATGTATAGTTTGAGGTCTACTGAGTCAATATTTCTCATGGTAACTTTTTTTTTATAATAGAATAATTGCATTATAACTTAGAAATCATACAATTTTCAACATTGTTACTGGTTTACAGTTTTTAGAAAGAAACAATCAGGCTTTCGTTAAATTTATAATCTTGTTCATTTACAATTACTTACATTCAGGCAGTTATTTTATTTAGTGTAATACATTTGTAGAGAAATGTGACGGGTGTAGGCTTTAGTTTACAATGATATATCTATGATAAGGAATCATGATTTATTTCAAATTGAAGTGAAAAAGGCGTTTTCTTTTTCGGTACACATTTTCTTTCAGATTCTGTTCTATGAATATCATGTTATTTGGGTAAAATCGATGAAATGTTAATGTAGAGTGCTGAAAATCTAGTTTTGAATTGAATTCTATATTGTTGAGATGTTAGTCATGAAATCAACACTCACTAATTACACTTAATGCATAAACACCTTTGCTTTGATGCCACTGGGTCACTGGGCCGGTTCAATTATATAAGAGGTGGTGCGTCAGGATATTGTCAACATCGTGTCATATGATGTAACTGGTGATACAAAACTGGTCGTTAGTAAATTAAAGATACACATGAAGTCGACATTCAGTCTGGACATCGTGAAACAATGAAAGTTAGGAAATTAAGAATATGATGTTCTGTTGTTTCGTCAGTGATAGCAGCCGGTCATTCACTTTTATGTATGATGCAAACCGGTGTACATGGATTAGCAATCACATGGTCACAACAGGTTCTTTATCTAAATCAATAAGGACATAGTAAAGTGTTATTTACATGTGAACTAGTTAGAAAATCATCACAATGCAGTCCAACAATTGTTGATATGTATTTCTTTTAATTTGTAAAATGATATAGTTAAACGTCGCATAAGTCTCGATTTTCGCTGAGTAGGATTAGTATGAATTGCTTTGCGTGTTTGCCGATCCAATTTTTCATTCAAATCTTTGTTATCGCTTGACTTAGGTTGTTCAAAGCGAGATCTCATTGCTAGAATAAGAGTCTGACATAATGGAAATGGTCAGTGATCAGTAAGACTATAGAACTGACACTTGAAATGACACAAATGACACAAAGAAACGACAATCGCTGAAAGATTCACTCGGCATTATAGCAGACTAAACAATCTAAACACGTGTACAATAACCAAAGTTAATTAACGACTGAACAGTATATGCCGACATTGTATCTTAGCTTTGATCACTTATAGGCTGTTTTCACAAGTAAAATCAGTGAAAAATATGTGACGGCTATACGAGTGTATAATGTAAACAACAACATAAGCCAGATACAAGTCCGGGCACACCTCTGTTAAGACCCCTTTACACAGAGTCGCGTCCTTCGTACGACCATTGAGCGACCAAAATAATGGACAGGACGCTCAATGGTCGGCTGATTTCGCGAAATCCCGTTTTTGTGTAAATGCTCCTGAGATCTTCGTGCGTCCTTTGTACGACCTAAAATGCAATTAACGGTAATTTCCATGACGATCTTTGAACGACCTGCACGTTTACGGAGCCTCCACACTGCCTTCGCTGGGCGTTCACTTTGCATCCCTAACAACATTTCAGCATCAAGGGCGATCCCCGTACAACCCGTCAGCCACCACTGTGCCTCCTCTGTGCCTCCTCTGTGCCTTCGCTGTGCCACCATTGACGACTATGGCGACAGTTGGCCGACAATGCAGCAACACTTCTGCCTCCTCTGCGATACCTGAACAATGCTTCAGTGATCCCTGGGAGCATTCGGCAACCTGTATAGACCCTAACAGGCTAATAGACTAGGGTCTATAATAAGCTGCATTAGTCTCAATTGTTTCAGTCCCATTCAAACAGTAAAAACAACCAAGCAATAAGCTTTTGCAGCTGCAATAAATACAAATAAAATTGTTTGTTTTGCCGAAGAATATGATAAAAAAAATTAATAGAAACTAAAGAAGTAAATATACAAAAATACATGAAATTATTTAATCCACGGGTAAACAAACGAATGAAACAGGGCTTCATCATCCTCCAGAAGTCAAATGGGTTAAATTTAAGTTTATGAAACATTATCTATTCGTACTTCTGAAAATCATGCTTTGTATAAAACTAGTCTTCTTAACGGGGAGATAAAAAAAGTAAAAAGAGAGTAAAAGGGACTTTTTGGCTTGTTTTACGATGTCCTACCGTGACGATGCTTCAATGTTAAGAGTTAAGAATTAAAGTTAGAGAGATACAATAGGTCGCCAACATCTTTTATTAATTAATTTTCGGTATTTCGTAATTTTGTAAAGAAATTACCCAACATTCTGGACAAAAAAAGGTTATTCCAACACCCGTATGTGTTTGAATAAAGATCTTGATAAAAGTATCAAACCTGAATGTAGAAATTGTGCGTACTTCTTTACAAAACTTGTTATTATCAAAAACATTTAAAATCGACTTTATCCGACAGCAGCATTCCGTTCTTATTGTTAAATATGTGATGGCGTTTCTTTACAAGTGAGTTTATACATCTTTATTTGCTTTACTTTTCTGTTGTCTTGCTCCTTTTTGGTACCATAGTCTTATCAATGATTTTCCAACAGAAACAAGGAAACATGTGGGAATCGATAATCTATCTTTTGAGAATTTACGAGGACTCTCACAGAAGGCTGAGTGAATGCAGAAAGAAGGCACAACACTCGTCATGGTCGCACAAAGGTTGTCGTGGTCGCTGCATAAAGGAAGAACGGTCGTGATATAAACGGCTCTGATTGCACAGAGGACGCAGTAGGAAGGCACAAGGGAGGCAGAGGCATCGCCCAACGTTAGCGTTTTTCTTACAGGGCGATCATTGAGCGTTCTTTGCGACCTTAGAACGTCCATTGTACGACCTTTCTGCCTCCTGGGAGCAACCGTTGAGCGACCAGAATCGACGGCGTCCTTGGCGATCAATCGCGATATCTCAACATCCCTAGTGCCACCTCCTCACGACCTGAACAACCATTCTGCCTCCCTTGAGCGTCCAACGGCGATCTGTTATGTTTTTTGGTCGCACAGAGGACGCACAACGGTCTTTATGTCTGTGTAAAGGGGCAGCTGATTGGCTGATGAAACGTTTGGCGGCTGTGTTAATGAAGTATTTTAAAAAAAAGTTTTTTCCACTATTTTGGGGTGGATTTGTAATCCAATACTTTTGTGTCGTTATTAGCAGCTCCGACTAAGTCGGAGCTGCTATCAGTTTTTGCGCAGTTTCCGTCGCCGCCGCCGCCGCCGCGCGCGCGTTTTGTATTCGCTATAACTTTTTTCCTAGAAGGTTTTGAGAACTCATATACATAACTTCTTACTTATGCCCCTGGGGAATTTTTTTGACATGTTCATATTCAAGGTCAAAGGTCAAGGTCACGAGTTCTGAAATCGCTAAAAAAATCCTTGTAAACACGATAACTTGAAAAATATTTGTACTATCAGGCTCTTATTTGGTGTACATCAACTATGGAGAAAGGCCAAGATTTGAAAAGGTTTTCGCTAACATCCGTCAAAGGTCAAGGTCACAGCGAGGGCACGACTTAAGCATGCTTTTGCGAAAATGTCTTATTTCAACTATTAACACTTTGAATCATTAAAGGATTGTTATACACAATGAAAAGTGATCAATGATTGTGTGACCTTGAATTTTAAAGGTCAAGGTCACGAGATAGGGTCAAGGTCACCAGTTCTGAAATCACTTTATAACTTTTTTTCATGAAGGTATCAACACCTCATATATATAGCTTCTTTCTTGTACACCTATATAAATATTTTGACATGCTCACATTCAAGGTCAAAGGTCAAGGTCATGAGTTCTGAAATCACTACAAAAATCCTTGTAAACACGATAACTTAAACAACTTCTGTGCTACCAGGCCCTAACTTGGTATATATCAACTATGGAGAAAGACCAAGATTTGAAAACGTTTTTGCTAAAATCTGTCAAAGGTCAAGGTCACAGCAAGGTCACAACTTAAGCGTGCTATTGTGAATATGCCTTATGTTAACAATGAACACTTTTGAGTCAGTGCATGATTGTTATACACAATGAAAAGTAATCATTGATGGTGTGACCTTGAAGGTCAAAGTTCAAGGTCATGAGATATTGGTTAAAGTGGGAGTACGTCCATTGATAAAAGTGAGATCTCTTTTATTATCCACAGCTCATTAGCGTGTCTGCTAACGAGTCACGCTTCGCATCGCTGCTGAGACTTGTGAGTAGAGGAAGGTTTAGGGTTCGCTAATCGGCAGGGGATTCCCCTTTGTGAGTCGTACGCTCTGATTGGTTGATGATAGATAACTCATACTAACTTTATGTTTCACAAGGTCAATAACACATAGGCAATGCATTGTTCAGCTTTGACCAAGTCAAGCAAAGGCTCTGTTGAACCTGGAAGTTCGGTCTCTTGGAGCTTGTCAGTCTTGGGAGTAGATATTTGGAGAAGGTCATCTTATGTGGATGCAATGTCGACTTCCTCGCCAATAGTTGCCCTAAACACAAGAACAACATGCGTCATTTATACACTAATAAAATATAAACAGCAATTTTCTAAAACCAAACGATATACCTCATGGTTGATGTTATATGCACAGTATTTGAATGAATATATATGAATATTTGATATATCATGCATGAACACACCAATAGCTCTAATCAACAGCAGTGTTATCTAATCAATCAACCAGTCAGTCATATAGCAATAAAGCACAGCTGTCCTCATGGAAAGGAAATTGATTATTATGTAAGAGATTAATGATATACACAGTTAATTGCAACTCAAATACTTACAATATCTGATCTGAACAATCGCTGTAATCTCGGGTCACTTCCATGACAGCAGTTGACGAGCTTGAATAAACAAAAGGTGAATGTTGGTCTAACTGATCATCGTGACTTGAATAAATGGTTTAATTTCCAGATGATACAGGAAATGGGATTGTCGGGATTACCACTATCTGTGACGTTGATACACACACATGAAGAACATTAAAAACACATCCATATACACATAAACAACACAATTGTTATATGTAATTTCATACAGATGACATAACATTGCAATTACCCCCATTTCATCCTGTTGAACATCGAGTTCCATCAGTTCGTCGGCATAAGAAATGTAACTAGATTCCAAATCCAAATTCCAAATTGTCACTAAAGAATTTATTGATAAAACAAGATTTGGAATTAATAAATTAAATTTCAATAATCTCATTCATTTCATAAAATACCACTTTAATTTGGAAAAATATTTTTTTTCAGAAAATGAGCTCAAACAAAATGGTCAAGGCCATAATGACTGTGTATTTTCTTCTGCACCCTATCGCTATCCACTACTTTCTCCTCTACATCGATATCTATAGTATGTTCAATTTATCATTGGAAACATTCCTGTAATACATTGTAATACGATTTATTTTGTAATAAAAGTTTTTGAAAAAAAAAGAAAAAAGATTCCAAATCTTCAACAGTTGTGGTAGTACCGGCATCTGCAAAACATAAGAATCTATTTTTATTAAAAATGAACTACGTTATCTATGTTTTCAGATAACCAGTAAAGCGATTGTAAGAAGTAAGAGGAGGAATGTTACACTTTCATATTGTGGACATAAAATAATTCAATCAGACATGACAAAGAGGTTGGTTATGGAATAATTCAAATGTTTTGGTTTACAAACCTTTTGTTTAATCGAGACTACCGAGAAAAATAAGTATTCATTTAGGATAGTGCGCTTTGTAAATACATAACCAGATTGATTAAATGATTTATATTTTCACCTAAAGCAGTGAGGTTGTTCATTTCTACTGGTGTTGACACAGCGACGGCTGAGGGTGGCTCGGATATGACAGATCGGATCGAGTCATTCGGTGGGGATGCTTGACTGGAATACAACAAACAATGATAATGATAATGACGTATTGTAATATATATTTATCATCCTGCACAGATTGTAAAAATGACAAAATCATGTAGCGGTAATTCTTATATCTCGTAGATGGAAATGTATGGTGTAGTCAAACTATGCGTACAGTTAGCGTATTAAGCCAATATCATTGAGCATTTCTACTTAAAAATTCGATATTAATGTTTATAATAAAAACCTACATTTTGATTTATGACATGAACAGATTTTTTACATGAGAAATATTTTACTGGTGTAAATGGTTCGTTATTTCTAGCGTAATTTACACGACAGTAATTAGTTTGAAATAGAACTTACCTGCACTGACAAAATCGGTCGTGGATGTTCAACAAACCCACGATGATCTACCAGATCTTTCCATCTTGGAAATTGATAATGGACATTGATTCGAGAGGCATTTTCCCGAATACTACGTTTCTTAGCAGAATCTGACAACGCCTTTTCTGAGTTCTCCCCATTTTCTCAAGAAGTTGATTGCACTCACGAACGGTTTCCTTATTATACCCTTTGACACCTTGAAGTATTTTATTTTTTAAAAACAAGTCACTGTCAAAGTGAGATGACTCAATCAGACGTGATTAATGAACACGGGAACCATTTAGCAATAAAAACAACTCAGCGAGTTGATGCAATCAATCGAGATTGATTAATTAACCGGTTTACATGCTGTTGTTCCAGAGCTCAAAGCTCCGCTCCGCGTCTTGTTTTACAACACTGCTGAGAGCCGACAACCCTGCGGCGAGCCGACACGCTCTCATTCCCAGCCGCTAATGAGCTGAGGATAATAAAAGAGATCTCACTTTTATCAATTGACGTACCCCCACTTTAAGGCCATGTTAATCTTTTGATCCAATTTTGAAATCAGAAATAGGTTTTAAGAACAAAGTTGTGAAAAGTGACCCCAGTGATGATTTAACTTGTAAGAATAACTTGAATAATGAAAAACATTTTGTCCAAAAAAATTCCCATTTTATTTATGCTGAGGAGAAGGCGGAACAGGGAAAGGCGAGACCCAAAGTTTCGGAGCTGCTCTGCTTTTGCGGTGTCCCGCAAACGCTCTTCTAGTTCTTTACTGTTGTCAGAATCATTTCCGCGAAACTTACCCCCCTGAGGTTAGAATATCTTTAAAGCTAAAACATGTTGTTCCATAGCAGTGTTTGTTCAAGTTGATAAAATTGATAAAATGAGGAAAGTAAAATGAATTTGTTTTATAAAAAAAAGATTAAATATGATATTAATGAACCTTTACAACAGGATTAAATATGATAGTTACAAACTTTTCAACGTTATCAAAGATGATAAAACTAATATACAGTTTAACGCCAATATCCAATGCAATCACTTTTTTACTGGCGGTACATTAGTATTACAACAGGGGCGTGTATCACTTAGAAACAGCGTTTGAAAGACATATACCTGTATAGACCCTACCCTATTACTATATAAAAGGAAAGGGATGTAACGACGAAACCACCCCATGCTCATTTAAAGTAATATTTCGCACGTTTTACGGCAGTCACTACGATACGAAAGCTAAATGATTGCCTACAAAATGAGCTATAAATGGCCGCAATCGGGCCATTATTTCAATAGGTATGCGTCAAGACCGTATATTCGTCGGTATATCGCTACCTCCAAACTTTCAAACCAATTTCACAACTCACAAAAATCAACGAAAACTCACCTTTTAAAATCGTGTATTAATTCCAGCAATGTTGACAGTACCTATGAATCGGCAGATTCGAACTGCAGAGTGAAACTACAGATGTAAAAAAATTTACAACACCTACATATCAATTCTCCGACTGTACTACGGCATTTTTTCTCAAATCATCGCAGTTGGCTTGTCAGTCATTCATGACCTTGACATTCAGTTGACCCGGAATAGCCCACATCCAGGTTCCAGGGCCTTTGTTCTCGCTATAGAATGTAATTAGCATTATCCTGAAAGAATTGTACTTTCGGTGCCGCTACTAAGCACTCTGTGCGACCATATAGGTCCGTACTTCCCGTGTTCAGGAAAGCATTTAAACAGCTCGGTGGCCTGAGTGCATTGCCTTGCCCAGGGACACAACAGAGTATGAGACCCAGGTCACATATTTTGGTTTCTCCACCGGGATTCGAATCCGGACCTTTGGGGTGAGAGGCCAGTATGCTAAACCACTAACTACTACACCACTATTTACACACTTTTACAAAGGGAATAATTATCTGGTAAATGAAAGATGGAAGATGATATTTTATTACCTCTTGAAGTTTAAAAAAAAATTCATTCCTCATATAACCAACTTTTAAATCTCCCTTAAAGATGTGTTTTAATCTTGTAAAAAATGTTGTAAATCCATCTGCAATAGATATCTAATCTAAACATGACTTCACCAGAGACCATAAAATGAAGGGAGCAGACTCGACAGTAGATTATCATCAACTATGTGTGCCTCGCTCAAATGTGTAATCGACCTGACTTGAAGCCCTGCTGTGATTGTCCCGGTACCTTCCAGATGCGTAACGCATGCGCAGTCGTCATCAATATACGGCCTTATAAAACATTTCATATCCTTAGTCAATGACACATGTAAACATTACACGTCACGGTTGTTAAATATGTGTTTCTCTCTCGTAATACAGCAAGTCATCTCTTGAAGGCAAGAATACAACAAAAAATAGTCTACGTCACCCAAAGACTTCATATATTGGGACGGTTTTTACGACATTCGAGAAGATTTTAAAAGTTATTTAGAAAATAAACAATTTGAACTTTGGCAATTAAAATTTTGAAATATAATATGGAAGGAAAGGTTTTTTAAAAAATGCAGGGTGCCGTTTCACTAAATGTTCGTATCCTTACGAATATCGTAAAACCGATCTTAGCCTTGCGATTTTCTTCGCAAGCGTTTCACTAAAAATTCGTAGCTCAAAATGTTCGTAAATTTAGGAGATAAACCTACAGTGGGCCGTATGATCGTACATGGTTTAAAGGTAGTTTAGCACTAAACCAGGTCTAAATAGGTATTATGAAAGCAGTTTTTTCTTAAAACCTAGTCTAAACTCTCTAGTTTATGTCGAAAAATGTAAACCTGCCAGGGGGGTAGTTTAGCATTGGTTTAAGCTCTTAACATTTGAAAATTTGATTTAAAAAAGGACGATATCTAGACATGTTTATGTGTTAATCTTATTTCAGAAAGCATTTAAATGTAATCCTTCCTCATATGTGAATGCCATTACTTTACAATTGATTGATGAATAATGAATTGACCAATAACCACTTCTGTCCTTGACGTCAACGTCAATGAGAACTACATGTTTTTGCCGGAAGTGGTGGGTATTTGCAAATTTTGGATCAGTTATGAAACGAATTAGGATAAGACCTTTAAACTAGGTTCATAATCATGGTTTAGCTAAACTAGCTCTTCATAATACCGTTTAACTTAGACCAACAGTTTTGGTTTAGTTAAACTTGGTTTGGGGTTAAACCTGGTCTACTTTAGACCATGTACGATCATACGGCCGACACTGGGTCGTATGATCGTACGTGGTTTAAGGGTAGTTTAGCACTAAACCAGGTCTAAATAGGGAGTTTAAACCAAACCGGTATTATGAAAACATTTTTTTCGGAAAACCTAGTCTAAACCCCCTGGTTTATGTCGAAAAATGTAAACCTGCCAGGGGGGTAGTTTAGCATGGGTTTAAGGCTCTTAACATTTGATCATTTGATTTTATATCAGACATGTTCATGTATAAGTAACTTTCAAAAAGCATTTTAGATGCTATCTCCCTCATTTATAATTGATTGAAGAAGTTGATTAGATAAACAAAAAGAAGTATTGGTCATATTTGTCTTTTTCTGCTGAGCATATTACCCAAGGAAGTGTGTCATATGACTTTTACGATACGAGTGTGAGTATTTGGTATTGCCCGAGCGAGAGCGATATAAGGGTTATAAATAAATTTGCACGAGTTTCGTAAGAGTCATATGGCACACTTTCGAGTGTAATAATTTTTTTATTACCCATTCTATTCAATTTGATTCGCGTAAAATTGGCCAGGAAACGGTCCACTTCTCTTGCGAAGGCAAACTACAGTGACGTCACGAACAATTGTTTTATGATATCACAGACGACGAAATACAGGGAGTCATGGTGGAACAATGGTTGCTAGGCAAATGTGATATGTGCACATGTGCTCATATCAATAATATTAACTCAGTTATTTTCAACCATATGATATGGGTAATAAATAAACATATGCCTTTCTAATGGAAATTAAAAAACGATACCGTTTGAGCAATTGCAAACTTTTATTCAATGATTCTATCAAACAAACACAATCATATCGTTAAGCATGTCCCGTTCATCATCATGGGTCAACTTATGTTGTTATAAATTCAATCTAATTATATAATCATTTGCATTAATGAAAAGTGTTATCTGCATCTTTAACACAACACACCAACAGAGTGACCAACAAGTTCCTTGATACTGTCTTGTCATAGTTTCCCTACAAGTCATATACTTGACTTCAATTCACACAGGTGAACTCATCTAAGCAAAATACTGTGCAATAACTGCCTCTCTCTGTCTTACCCCACGGCGGGGCATAACGGCTACGTCAATATTGTCCCTGCATTGTTGATGATCATTGTCGTCGTCGAGCTCATCGTCATCGTCGTCGTCATTAAAGTCGGGATCGTTTCTCAAAACTGCAATGTTTTACAGAACTGCACATGCAATAATAACACAAAAGATTGTGCCAAGTTTAACCCTTAAACCGAATGAAAGACATGGAAAACGTATTTTCCAAATGCCAAACAGTCTTTCCACAGTTCCCCTGTTTTTTCTTTGGGCCGTATTGTAACGTCTCTCTGGGTCAGTCTGTGGGTTATTGATTGGCGTCAACAGATATGGTAAGCAGGGGTAGCCAGGATCTCCCAACAAATAACCGTCCACATCACCGTTTTCAAATTTGTCGTTTATGCTACTCTCTTGTAGGATTCTAGAATCGTGACTACACCCTGGCCATCGGGCAACAATGTTCGTGATCAAAGGCATGTGATCACATATGACCTGAGTGTTAATTGAAGAAAAGCCTTTGCGATTGACAAATCTCAAAGCGTCTGGTCCTGACTGGGTCGAGATAGGTATATGTGTACAATCTATTGCACCAATGACGTTTGGAAATTGAGCCATACCATGGAAACCTTCCATTACTCTCCCAGCCCTTAAACCAGATGACATTTGTATGAACCTTTGCCTTAATTGTGCTAGAGCTTTGCTTACCTTCTGAATAAGTAAGCAAATAGTTGTCTGGTGGACATTCAGCAAATCACCAACAGCAACTTGAAACGTTCTGGTTAAATAAAAACGCAAAGCAATTAAACACTGAAGTGATGCTGGAAGTGAACAATTGCGCATTGTTGCGGGTTGCAAATTGTCTGACAACATATCTCACCTCGTGTGAACGTGTACGCCTCAGTCTGCTTGTAAGAGCGGAAGTGTACAATGTACGCTTGTCAATGGCAGAGGTGAGTTTTGTTTACGTCTCAGTGTAGCTTTTTTTCAAATATCTCAAGAAATGTGAAGAGTTGGAAATAACTGTTCAATATTGTAAAAGAATATATGTTTAGTCAACTGTAAGCAAAATATGAGCACTGTAGTGTCATGAATAAGTTAGCCGTATGCAAAAACAGATGATAGAAATTGATTTCTTCCGACAATTCAGTAATCATGTACTATTTTCTCAAAAGAACGAATATATATCACAATCAAATATAAATAAATTGATATTATAATCATTTATACATATATTGTCAAAGTTTCAGTAAATTTCATCGTGTTGGCTACGATAAATTAATCAATTGTCATCAGTACTAGCTCGGTCGCACGTGTTGCTGGTGTACGCTTGTAAAGAACAGCTGGTACGCTTGTAATCAAGTGCTAATATTGACTGGTGAACGCATGTAAGAGCTTTATAATAAATCTTGCAACCAAAAACAATGCATATTTTTATCTGTTTTTGGTATTGTTTATTGTAACTATTCCAAAATGTAAAGGAATATATTGTCTTTAATTCTAGATCATGTTCAAATGCTTATATGTAGTGTACAACATAGTTTACGCCGCCGTCTGCATTAGCTTTATACATTGTTTAAAATGTGGAGAAATAGATTGTCTTAATTCTAGATCATGTACAAATGTGTATGGGCAGGTAAAAGATAGTTTGCGTCGTCTTCTCCACTGGCCTTAAAACGGTTTCAAAATGTAGTGGAATAACTTGTCTTTAATTCTAGATGATATTCAAATGCGCATATGTATGTAGTGTATAGCATAGCTTGCGTCACCTTCTGCACTGGTCTTGTTAAATGTTCAAAATATAGAGGAATATATTATCTTTAATTCTAGATGATGTTCAAATGTGTATGGGCAGGTAAAATGTAGAGGAATATATTGTCTTTAATTCTAGATAATGATCAAATGCTTATATGTAGGTAAAAAATGTTTCTGACTTGGTGCAATTCCATAGAGTAGTGTCGGCACAAGCAGTAATGTCGCTCAATTTATAGCTCTCAACACAATTGCGACAACACATATAATATATATTTTGTAGAGAGAATTGAATTGTCTTTCAGACAAAATGGGTATAGAAAATGGTTTCTGTTAAACAAAGGCGGGGAAAGGTCTTTGATCCATCTGCAAGGATATCTGAACAGAAATTCACCAATGTAGATTTGTTAGCAGATATCGGGATATGTTTTGCCTGCTCCTTGAACAACTGTTTTAAGACTCGAACAACAATTTTTAATTGACAGGAGGTGAATGCTTCATTGATTGTTTTAGCTGAGGTCAACAGAGATGAGAATAGTGTAGTGTCTCATTTCTCAAACCTTGTTGTTTCGGCCCTCCCATAAGCCTGAGAAATTTACTATGAAATAGTTTGTACCCAGTCAGCCAAAAGGATTTTACTGTTTTATTGTATCTCATTTGATTTGTAGTTCCACAGCTCAGAAATTTAACAACATCCATGAAAAGCAAAAACGCTATGTTGTCAAGAGGAAATTTTCCTTCGCTAATCAGTTTGTTGAATTTCACATATGTTTCAAGTTTGTAATCTTTCAAAACATTTTTCACCTTCCCAGATATAAGGCACACAATTTTTGTTTGCGAACGATAATTTTCTCTAATGAGTCTTCCTCTACACAATGATTGATGATAACGTGGAATTCTCTTGCAGTAAAACAACAGCATCCACATCCATACTGGTTCATTTTCCAACTGGAAATAGTGAAATGGAGTCAATTTTAAAAAATTAAAAAACTTACAAGCGTACACTTCACTTATTTACAAGCGGACACTTCACAAAAAGCATTGGCTCTTACAAGCGGAATTTAATTTGTTCATGTTGATGTACTTGCAGACACTGTAACTTGACATCTATTTGACAAAATTTAATGAAATTTGGCAATTGTCTTCTTAAATGAATCGGAAATCATGTCCTAAAATGTGAACTTGCAAATATTTCTCGTTTTTATGTAAACAAACATTTTTAAACAGATTTGTAGTATTTATCATCGCTTGTAATATAACGATCATGACTGTGCTATACAGCTATAAAAGCCTTATTATTGCCATAACTTGGCCTGTGCATCGAATAAGGCCCACACTTTTACTAAATAAAGTATAATTACCCAATTCTGTGTTTGAAGATCTCTGATGAAACGCATTTTGTTTGTTAAAACGGAATCTAATGTGAAATTCTCGATCATCATACATCAAAGGGATCAGACCTGTCGCGGAAAAATACGTTCCCTTCGTAGAGCTCGCCGATGTGCTCTTATATTCCTTAATGCTTGAATGTTGTTTCTTTGCATAATTTAATCACTCTTGATTACAAATCCATGAATTTAATTAGACTAGACGAATAACTATATCGATCAAAGGACAGCAAAGCTCGAGGGACTGAATTCACAATATCATGTCCAAAACATATCCTCATACAAAAACTGTTCAAAACATTTGCTATTTCAGCATAATAATCAACATCAACCAACACAATACGCAAATATGAGAATGCTGTTATCAGTGACAATACCTGTGAACCTGTGAAATTGCAACCAACATCTGTGACATTGAGAGAAAAAACATTTGGTACGAATTTGGACAAATCAATCAGCCCTTCAGGGGAGATAGTAACAGAACTTTTCTGTTCTAAAGTGACAAGTCTTGTACATGTTTGTAGCGAGTCCCTGAGATCACTAAATTGAAACTTGCCCTTTCCTCCAATGATAGTCAGGTTCGTTAATTTTGGCAGATTGTTAATGAACTTCAGTGACGCAATCTGTCGGCCGTGCACCTTTAGTATTTGTAAGTTGGTAGCTAATGACAGAAACGCGTCAACTCTGATATGTCCTAGGATTGACAATTCCTCAACGATGTCCACAACAGTAACATTCAACCAGAATGTTTTCTGCTGAATGAGAAAGTTCCATCTTTTGCAGGTGTAAAGTGCGTTACATAACACGTCAGTTAATGGTAGGCTCAGCAGTATCTTGACAAGAACGTCATCTGGGAGTTGATGCACACCTTTTGCCTGAAATCAAATACAAAATTAACAAAAATGAAATTATTTTATATACATCCTATCATTTACAATTCAGTGTAACTCCTGTCATCGTCCCAAACAATTTTGTGGTTTGGTGTCAGTTTTCCTTCTGCAATTTTCTTCTTCAGGTGAAGAACCTCCATCTTTAGTTCATGTTCTTCTTTCATATATTTGAGTTTAATAGCCATGTTCCTCCTTAGCTAAACTCACTAAAAATTCTTCTGACGTGTCTAGATTAGGTTTCTGGTGCAGAGACTCCCTCCTTCTTTTTCTAATGAATTGTGTCGTTTGTTCCTTCATAGAAGTTGATGGCTACCCATAGATAAAGTTGATTTCGAAGAAGAAGGTTGGGGGAACTCCTCATCGACAATTATCGTGACAGACCTAAAAGGAAATAAATAAATTATGATAATGAATCTGCTTCCAAATATAAAACAAGTGTTTGCCACTAACATGGCAATGTCCCCCGCCGGTGACATTGAGTTAGAAAGACATATCATTGGAGCTACTTTATATATTGTATTACTGGTAAAAAGTGCCATGATGATCAGAAAATTTTAAGACTTTGCGCCGGTGACTTTGAGTTAGTAAGACACATCATTGGAGCTACTTTATATATTGCATTAAAGGTAAAAAGTGCCATGACGATCAGCAAAGTTTAAGACTTTGGGTGCTTGAGTTCATGATATATCGTGTTAATAAGAGTTCTAAAAGTGGTCAAAGTGTGGTGGTGACCTTGAAAATAAGACCAAGGTCACCAAAATTAACTGGTGTCTGCATCTTCCCACAATGTAGGCAGGCATCAAATTTGAAGACTTTGGATGCAACGATTCATAAGATATCGCGTAAACAAGAAATGTGACGTACGGACGGACGGACGGACGCCGCTGAATACAAAGTCCCCCGTTCCGCGTTGCGGCGGAGGACAATAAGTTACATGGATCAGTCCAATAAAACTGAAAAAGATCCAATTTCCTTCTTTCGTAGGTAATACAAAATAATGTTTTATAATATCTATTTCAAGAAAAGCAATTACCAAATATAATAGAGTGTAAATGAACTAAATTTACCATAACTCTCTTATTATATTGCATTGTAGTCATTGTACAAGGTGAACTGTTTCCGCTTTGTCTCTCTGTGTTATTGACCGTCTTGACTTACTGTTAAATTTCATATTTTTATAAGGAAAATGAATAAATGTAACCCGATTTTTCAGTGTATTACTTAGTTTCCTGAATTGATATATTCATCATTCATGCATTGATTTACTTATACAAAACATTCTCACTCGTGGTCCTCCAACTGTCCTGACTACGTCAGCGTCATCGTCATCGTCATATGGATTTGTAAGTTGTTCAAACTCCTTTGGATTCATGCTGATAATTATGTGAGTGATTGCACTAACATCCGCAGGAGGAGATCGGTGAAATAAGCCACTCGATCTTTAGAAGATTTGGCCATTTTGCCACCAATAATCACTCACCAGCGTCCTGACCTTGAAGGGAACGTCAACGAGAACAACGTGTTTTTTCCGGAAGTGGTGGTTATTTAAAAGTTTTGGAACTGTTAAAAAACGAATAACGATAATACCTTTAAACTAGGTTCATAAACCTGGTTTAGTAAAACTTGCTTTTCATAATACCGTTTAACTTAGACAAATGGTCTAGGTTTAGTTAAACCTGGTTTGGTGTAAAACCTGGTCTAATTTAGACTCTGTACGATCATACGGCCCACTGTAGGTTTATCTCCATTCTACCATGACGAGTTATCAGCGTATTTTAAACGTGTTCCTTTGATACTGCGGAAGTGAACTGAGTGATGCGGTAATCGATTGAACCCATTTTTCTTCAGGTATGACGAATCACATATCCGTTGTTTTCGATGCGGTAGAAATTGAATAAACAGTGAAATTCATTCATATTCAAATATGATGATTAAGTGACAAAACAGATTTTAATCAAATAGAACATACAGGTTTGTAATCTGACTTTAGAATCCCTCACCATATAAGAGCTCGCTTTTTTGTTCTTTATTATTTATGTTCTAGAATATTATTTTACCTATCGGACATGCGCAGACGTTGTTTTCCCGTCGAGGCGATGACGCCATGTTTGTTGACAAAAACGGAAGATCGGTCGCTGCTGTACTGACCCCATTAGCCCTTAGGATACCAATCAACCCTACGTCCAGCACATGATATATCAATTCATAAGTTTAGGGCTAGTGCTGGTTTCCTAAAATGGAATGTAAAGAAAACGTTGGATTTTGTTTGTGTGTACCGTACTGCAGTAGGCCAAAACATCGGGCTTTCCCCGTCTTGTTGACATGTCGCACTTCAAATTTAGTAATTGTAGTCTAGGCCCTTAGTTAACCCTTGGACACATTCCGATAATTTCATTTAACCCTTGGATACAGATGATTTAATTTAATTTAACCCTTAGATAATGTTTGATGATGTTATTTAACCCTTAGATCCCTCGAGATCATTATAATAACATTAGGCCTAGTGATTAGCCTAGTTTTTTATGCAAGAACTTCGGGCACTTTAAATTTAATATATATGTAAGAAAAACATTGTCCGAATTTTCTTCGATACCGAACCGTGATAATCCGATTTCCATTTGGGATCGAAATGAATTTCCAGGAACATTTTATGGACGCTTTAATCCACAGCAGTTAGTTCCCTTGAATCAACTGCTTGAACTGAAATCTCGTTCGGTGTCTCGTTTTTTTGGCCGCCATTGGACATTGTCATGCAACTTGGCGTTGCAAAAGTAATGCAAATTCATAATAACCTTCACATTGAATCCAAGCATTCTGTGACAGTCGTCAGTTAAGTATTATTTCGACTGCATTTTAACCCTTAGGTACACCTTAAGTTTATAATTCTTATCCTTTTGACGAACTGACCAAATTTAGGACATTTTAAAATTTGTTAAAACACTTCTTGGGTGTCTTTCTTACAGATAGTACCATAGCAAGATATATAATAAAAAAAACTTTCAAGGGAAGTGCTTATTGTGATTTATAATTTTACGATTTTAACGTTTGCTGAAATACTGAAGCGTTGAGTAGAGAATCTAATAAATGAAAACATGAACACGTAGCTTGTTGACTTACCTTTTCGGGTAGTGAATCGTATCAAATTGATGTCCAAAACTTATATTATTCACACTCAAAAATGGAATTGGCATTTGGTGATATCATGTGCATGTAGAATTTACACAAATCATAAAACTTCAACAGTGGACGCTGTGACACGATCACTCCCTTTGAACATTTATTGATATCCCGTTGTAATACTTATTGTAATTTCTCCTTCGCTGAAAAGCAAACAAGATCGCCGTTGGTTACAAAATATAGGGCCTAACATAAAGTCTGTCAAACATCCATACAGTAATCTATGATCTACAACAAAAAAATACATGTTTTAGATCAGCCTACGCAAACGTGGATCTTACCGTCAGGCCAGCGACATTCCCAAGTGTATTCCTTATTTGGAAAATTCCACACGTGAGATTGAATTGACCAATCAGTGAGAAGCTACGTCATTGGGATTTCCTTTCAATTACAGACGATTTGAAAGATTTTTGTGAGTAAAACAAAAATTTGTGTTTAAAACTCTCGTCTTTTAGACGAAGTTTTAAATTAAACTTTTGTCGATAAACACGAAAATGACCTCTTTTTTGGTCTAAAATGTCTCCTAACGGAGATCAGCCCGCTGTCGCGCGCTTCTCTATATATATACATGCTCGCTTCGCGAGCAAGTAAACTGTTCTTACACGTGCTTACACGTTCTCTCGCATAGCGAGCACGCGCCTTCGCGCGTGCTTATCCCGGTGAGGGATACCAAAGGTGATCCATCTTAAGGTTTCTCCGCCTTAAAAGCTTTCCTCCACCACTTGTCAAATTGACGCGACCATTTCCTGTGACGTCATAACTGATTGAGCTTATGACGTCATTGTATCCGAACCGAAACCGGTTCGTTCACGGCTTATCGCGGTCTTGATCGACTACTGTAGTTTCAATGTTTAAAACATCGATCCAGACTTACTTTCCAAAACAGATACACAGATAAAATTGCGGAGAAGGAAAACATGATGGAAACCGTAAAGTGAAGATAACTGCTTTACCCATGTTATTTCAATGACATAGTTTGACCTAGAATCTTACGTCATCATGTATCAAAACGCGGAAAATCGCCGTTCACCAAAATCCTGTTCGAACCCCCGTTCGACCATAAAATAAACCAATCAAAAACAAGGATTTTAAAATGTCATGGTAAATTACGTCGTAGACTACGACAGCTCAAGGGGGTGTCGCAACCTGAGATTTTGTTCGTAAATGCAATAAAGATGGCGTCAGTCGAGTGCTAGTTCTTACGGTAAAATGTCATTTTCTGAACTCGGTTGCTTACAAACACCAAATAGTCAATCTGAACAAGCAACTGACGTGTGAGATGTGATGACCGAGACTTTTCATGAACACAGTTTCCCCTCACGGCCTTGTTGTAGGTGCTCATTTCCCTCACACAAGCGATGAGGCGGGGCAAATCTGCAAGCTGTCATGTCGTTTGACCATTGTTCAGTTGGATTTATTTGAAGCTCAAATTAAACATTAAAATATGTACAACTTTTTAACTGTTTTCAACTGAAGAGTTTACGAAACATCGATAGACAACCTTGACATTGCACAACAAAGACACGCCCTCAATAATACCAATCAGCCAATGGCTGTAAGACAAGGGGGTCAACGTGGGTTACATGAAGAGGTACACAATGGGTTTAACTTTGTTTATTTTAACCTCAAGCTGAATCAGACAGACAGACAGACAGACAAGTTTATTCAGTATTTAAGGCACAGTGGCCCAAAGTACAGTTGATGTTTCATCATGACAGCATGAGATCACGTGACATGTTTATTGGTTTTGCTCGGGATTTTAAAATGGACATCACATGTTTTATAAAAATGGCAACGGATTTTAAGACATCAATGTTATTAGAATTAAGTAGATTATACATTGTTTGTGGATTGACATATACACAATTTAAATACTTCTTTCGGCAGGCAGAAAAAGCATCACAGACTAACAATATGTGAAATTCGTCTTCTATTTGACCAGAAGAACAATAAGAACATGATAGATCATCCATCGTATTATTATCCTTTCTAAAACGTTGTATTTTTAAAGAATGTAGTGAAATTCTAAATTTACATAGATTTCGTGAGAGTGACTTATCATTAAGAAAACTAATATATTTTTCCGGTCCAAACACCGTTTTACAATGCGAATAATGACATAAATAACTTGATGAATTCACTGATTGGGACCAATTTTGTATAAACATATCCTTAATTCGTTGTTTAAACATAGACAAAAACATTTGCATATCACCAACATTTTGATTTAACCAGACATAAGAAAATCCACTTGAAAATAAAATATATCTCACATCTGCAGCCCAGGAATGTTTTCCGCGATCATCTAATGATTTCAATAGCTGATAACATTGATGGGCGTGACGATAATCAGGCAACCTAATAAGTTTAATCCAAAATTTTATTATTCTCATTTGACTTTCTATATGCATGTTATAACGACCTGTTTCACCAAGTATGGCTTTGTTGGAAGCAAATTTACCTACTGTTAGGAATCTTTTAAAATATGTTGCATGGACATTTTCAATGACTTGGAAAAAATGAGCTCCCCAAATTTCGGAACCATATAACAAAATTGGCGCTATCTTAGAGTCAAAAAGTAAGCAGGCAGAATTGAATGAAATAAACTTGTTCATTTTAAAGAGCTTAAATATTGAAAACATTGCCTTTTTAGCTTGTGCTGCAAGTGTTTTACATGCCATAGACCAATTCAATCGACTGGAAAATACAAGACCCAAATATTTATAATATGACACAACATTCATGGGTTTGCCATTAAATGACCATTTTTCAGTTTTTGCCACAATACCTCCGTTTCTAAAGACAACTATATTCGATTTTTCCATATCAAGCTGAATCATTTACATTTGAACACCCATTTAGGAAAAGCATATTGCCTTTGAAAGTTCAATTTTATTATTGCCCATATACATGTATGTGAGTGGTGAATTGCTTACTTATTTCATATACATTACATAAAATAATTGTATTGAACATATTTATTTTATAAATGATATCAAAAGTAGGGGATTCAAAATTAATTCAGTGATAGTATTATTTACTTAAAACTGCAATTATGTAAACATTTGTTTTATCTTCATGTTCCCAAGTACATTTGACTTTTTTTCTGTTATTGACTAAATGTTTTAAAAAATATTGTTTAAATAATACAACAATAAAAGTAATTAGTTTTTTCTCATAGAAAATCAACAAACTACATCTCATTAATTTTTTAATTCATTTGTTATTTCTGAACTTATTTTAATGGGAAAGGTTTGTGCACAACAATAAATATGTAGGTTAACTGACACAAGTATGTACCATGAGTATATGTAATTTTAATATGAAATAGTTTTTTACTTAAACTGCCTAATGCAACTGCATTAAAATGTGTAATAAGAGCTGATAACATTCCCATAAGTTTACTATTTATTAATTCATGTTTTTAACACAGTCTCAGCATACACTGATTCATGGCCCCTAAGACAGCTGTAACAAATAATAATAATTTTAAAACAGACAATGTTGGTCAAATAACTTTATTGATGACCCCCCAATAATGTGAAACAGTGGTATGTCCACCTCAGCAATGCAAAGTTCAGTTCAAATCACAGTATCAGCAAACACAATGACATTGATACAAAGTCCTTCTTATATTATTTTCATATGTTTCTTGGTGAAAATCTGGAAACAAATGGCTAATTCCTTCCATTTGGTCAAATTCACAAGTCACATATTGTGGATTATCCCTTGAAATGCACTGAAAACAAAACAACAAGTTTATTAGAAATCATTTCTTTTTTTTTAAAAAAGAAAGATTTTAAGCTAACATGAACAACATATATTGAAAATTGTCTCCCTTGGAAGTCTCATGATTTCAGAAACAAATTTTAACCCAAAAAATATGTCAGTAAAATCTAATAACAGTTCTACTTATCTTAATAATTATTGAAAAACCAGATTGCCTAATATGACAAATTAGTATGCTGTCAAACAAATATTAACATAAATTATAACAGATTTAACTACAAATAATTAATTAAAATTAAAATAAAAGTGTCAAATAAATCATACTATAAAAAGGGGGTTTAATTAATTTCTAAGATAACAGGGTATAATTAATAAATATTAAAAGGTATGGAAAGCAGGCTGTTAAACAGGGTGTTAAGATTGAAATAAAATCAATTTGATTTTTCATAACCAGGTAATTACATTCACACATGCAGGAAAGTTAGATATATGATAATTGCATAATTATGTGTTATGATTTTCAAAAGTGTAAGTAACCCCAACTTTTTAATATAAATGGTGTGAACATTGAATTTTAGTAATCTTAACAAATTATGGGAATGATGAATGTACTCACAGTCACACTGTAGATCTATATTTTCATACTTTTTTCATCTCCATATTTCTTCACATTGCTGAAATATGAATAATAAAGCATAGGGTCATAGTGCTTACTATTTGGAGAGAAAATCCCCTATTTGGTAAACATAAAATTATTAAAATATACACATTGGAACCAAACCATTTGATTAAAACTTTCAATGATGGCAATTGGAGTGGTTATTAATTGTGTTATATATTACAGTTACCACGAAATCAAATGTAATTTCAATGACAGATAATGTGTATCTTATGTGAAAAGGGGCCCTTTTGAAACATTATAATATAGCTGAAGTTTCAACAACAGACAAGCTCAACATATTTAAAAATAGCTGTGTACATAAACATTTTAAATGATTATCTTTTATTTTCATGTGAAATGAACTGAAAGTCAAGAAATTATCACAATAATTTACTGATAATATATACATGTACTGCAATAATTGTTACTGCCATCATATAAACCATAGATCAATATGTATTGAATACTACAGTATAGGTATGCAAATAAGTTTCACATTTTTTTTTTTTTTAATTTATTTCTTTTTGTGGTACATGTACATGCTCATTATATATACAAATTTGTTTACAACGAAAAGCATACAAACACTTTGGCAGAAGCTGGTAACAAAGATGAGTATAACAATTTACTCATCATCATTAGTTCTAATCAAGCTTCAGATGCGATCGATTTTGAGAGTTTTCAGTTTAGGTGAAACAAAGGCATATCAACATGAATTTGTTTAACATTAATCTTTAAATAGCAAATGACAGGTTGACCAGAATGTCATAAATTTAGAATAGTTGCAAGTTGAGTATGCGTTATATTTGTCAATATTGTAAGCTTTCCTGATGTCATTCTTGATGTAGGTTATGTTTGGTTTCAATCCATTTTGCTTTGTTTTGAATAATGTGTACTTAACAGTTGTGATGATCATATTCAATACTTTGTTTCTATATTCAGGATATCCAAGGCAAATATTCCTTTTTGAGAGGTTTATGTTTGCTTGTGTGTTTGTCTCTATCCATTCCTTAACTTTATTCCAAATATTTTTGACAGTAGGACACTCAAAGAAAAGGTGACTTATGGTCTCTATTTCGTCCACACAGAAGCTACATTTATTGTCATCTTTGATTTTCATCTTATCCAGGAGATCATTTGTCGGGAGTATTCTATGTAGAATTGAATATTGAAACCATTTTGTTTTTGAACTTAGATTGGATATAAAAGGCAATTGGTTTATATATTTCCATTCAGTTTCGTTAATTTGACATTCCAAATCTCGTTCCCATTTCATTCTGTATTTGTAGCTAACCCCCGTGATTTCTGATTCTTGTAATATATCATAAAATATTCGACAACCTTTTCTCTTGCCAGTAATATTTTCAATAAAATAAGGTATTAGTGGCATATCTAGTTTTTTCTATATCCTAATGTTTGACTTTACTAAATATGATTTTATTGCATTAATGATACCAGCATGTTTAAGAAAATTTGTCTTAAATTTGTAACTGTTAACTAATTCTGTGTAGTTATAAAAGTTACCGCCACTATCGATTATATCATTTATCAGATAGATACCTGATTTTGACATTTGCTTATAATGAATCACCTTATTGTTAATTCTGATATTATCATTATTCCATATCGGCTGAGACAGGACATCAGCTTGCGTCTTTACAAGTTCCCCCTTTTTGGTAATGAAACTTCCCCATGCTTTTAAGACGTCTTTCCAAAAATCGTTTGTTCTTGGATTACAAACATGCTTCATCACTTCTTCTGCGCTGTATTGATAAAAGTTAGTGTGTTGTGGGGATACGTTTTTATGAAACAGTTTCTTCAGTTTAGAACAGCTGTCCGAATTGAAGAGTCGTTTCACCCAACTTATTTTCTGAGAACAAATTGTATTTCTTATATCAGGTGCTCTAAAACCACCTTCATTATAATTACTTGTTATTATTTTACGTTTAATTTTATCTGGTTTCCCTTTCCATATAAAGGCAAAACAAAGTCTTTCAATGTCCTTCAATATGTTTTCACTAGGATTTGGAAGTATTGTAAATATCTGGTTTAATTTAGGCAGGATAAGGCTTTTTAAAACGGTCGTCCTACCAAGTGGAGTAAGATCTCTTCCCAGCCATTGGTTCATGATGATCTTTATTTGTTTTAGTTTATCTTTATAATTTCTCTCTACCATTTCTGCCAAGTTATGTGTGAATGTTATGCCAAGGATTGTGAATTCTGTTTTAGACCAGTCTAATTTGTAGTCTTTGCACAGTGTTTTTTTCGAATTCTTTAAGGAACCTATCCAGATGACTTGAGTTTTACTTGCATTTATTTTTAGTCCCGAGAAAGAGGCGTATTGAAAGTTTCACATTTTGTTTTCATTTCAACTCACCGACACCTGTCAGAGTTTCCTTTTCTGCAAATATCCATGGGCCTGCCTTTTTCGAATTTCAACATCAACTGTGAAGAGGGGAACACGTACACGACGTCACTTTATTGTTTCTTCCGTTCCAACTTGTCATTGATTGCTGGTCCCCCTTTGGTATACACGTTTCTATTTGAAGCTTTGGTTAGAGTTATCCCCCTTTCTCACAAGAGGCGCTAGGCGCCATTGAGGTGCTGATTGCTGGCTTGTTTACACTGTAGCGTACACGCCCACATTGTATGGAAATCACGAAAAGAGTTATATTAAACATGATTAAATGATCAAATTACCTTGCGCTGTTTGAGTGTATGAAAAAGCTGTCGAATTTCATTCATTTGAAGATTTTATTTATTGAAATAACGTATATTTCTTAATTTAAATCATGTCAAATTAGCCTACTGTAGGCTACCAGAAATTCAACACTGAACATTTAAACAAAACTATTACAATGACATCCTGAAATAAATGTCAATATATTTATTTAAAAAACTACCCTTTTAAGAAGAAAGTAATATTGAGCTTATTACAATTATTTATATGAAAAGAGAATACATCAATTAACCCTCTTGCTGCCCGGCCGTTGACGCTAAAATATTTTGTTATCGCCCTGTGTTTGCGACACTTGTCGCATGACTTCCAGCATATTTATATATTGTTACGCATATACAAATTATACATGGACTTAAAGATAAATATTTTCTCTTTACGATTATGAAAACAGAATAAATATACACAACTTTGTTCAGAAGATATCAAAAGGAAGGCACCCGCAGTACTTTGAGATTTTTGGGGGAAAACCGCACTTTCTGTCTAATCACTTGCTGCATCTTTATTTTTCGGTGCGCAAAAGAAATTAGGCCTATAGGCCTACATGGATCTGAAGACAACTGTTTAGTATTTGCGATGAAGAAAAACGATACAAAGTAACTTTAAATTCAAGAGTAATGACTAATTATATGTCTCCGTTTGATTGCCTTTTTTCTTTTACGCTTTAAGCTTGACGAATATCCGAAACTAGACCTACGTTTCGAGAGCTTGCTTTGAATTACCTTCCAGTTAAAATTTTGAATATAACCTACAGCTAGTGTCGGGAAATATAAGAGGAAATTTATAGGATTTGTTTATGATAGTTTCAACTAAATGCATGACAGAATATCGGATTCACATTGAAAGAGGATGGGTCAACCCCATCATAGATATCCCATCACAGTTCTTTTTAATATGGATATATTTGTTATAGAATTTGTGTTTATAAGTCAATGAGATTTGTTTCTGGGAATATTTAAAGCCATGTATCGTAGTTGTCACGAATTAAACGATGTCTTAAAATTAATTAATTCTACTATTGTTTTAAAACGGTAATTTACGTAAAGATTTATGTTTCTTAATATTGATAGAATGTTTTTCAATTTCAAATGATATGGAAATTCTCTTACTTAAAAATACGTTTTTCCTACAAATCGTAAGTGAACGTAAAGCCACAACACAAAGATTATTAAGAGCAATTAGTTCGAAATTAATGTACAGACATCATCCACGAGTTTTTACTTGTGACGTCCGAAATATATATCTGACATTTTAGCCAACATACACGTACAACGTTTTGACAAAGAGTTTATTTATAAAATAATTAACTTACATTAACTATAATATACAGAAAGATGATATATGTAATTAGCCGATACCATGTCGCAATGAATAGGCCTACTTTTTAAAGTAGCTTTATAACCTGTTAAATACGGAACATGCTTTAATAAATTTTACTAAAACATGTTTTATGTTGACAGTAAATGTAACTGGTTCGCCTATGTCATTAAAAGGCAAAAACGGAGCATCGTATTCGTAATGAACGTCTACAGCCCAATAGTGTATGTAACAATATTAATCAAGACTATCATTGAGATCAACTTTTCTTTTTCCTTATTAAAGTATTTAACTCCAAGGGGCAAGAGAAGCAATACAAACCCCATACAATGCAAGATATATAATTTACGAGTCCGACTGAAAAACAGTTACATCACGTGTGTAGACGTCTACACAAACAACAAAAATAAATGTTTAATTTAAAAAAATTATCTAATCATGTGTTATAGGGAAGAGAAATGGACTGTCAACCTTTTTAAAAGTTATTATGTCCTGCAGCAATGATGCGTCAATAAATTAAAGTCAAAGAGAATGCACAATGTCGACATTTAAATCAATTTTCACTTTTTATAAAATTTCAATTAAATGCCGAACGCTCTGTCCAAAAATTGGAGAGGTATTCAGATAATCTATTGCAGCTTGTTTACAAATCCACTTAGTGAACTAAATAAGTTTCAACCAAAACCATTTTGAAACAGCAATTTCTGCACCTTGTGCATATGTTTGAATAGACATTAAATTATAAGCAACCGTATGAATGAAATCGTGTTTAGGGCCTACTTCTTTACAATTTTACAAGTATTTGCCAAATACATTAAAAATAGACTTTATTCGACAGTAGTATTTTGTTTTCATTCTTTTGAAAATTCTCTTTCATTTGTTTTATCTGGGTAATTTAGTTCGTTGTTTCGACACATTTTTGTGATTGGTTCAAACAAACATGTCATCGGGGAAACCAAATATTTCCTCTGACCATGGTGCTGTGTTTCACTGTTGACAACTTATATATAACTATATTATGTTATTATTCGGGAAAAAATATTTTTATAAATGTTCATTAATAATCTTGGCCTATATCCACAGGAATAATGCCTCTTGATATTTACGTAGAAACATAGGCCTATAAAACTTATTAAGGCCAACATGGAACTAATTTTGTTTTTATAGCGCTCTTAGATTTTAAAAAAAACAAACAAACTTAATTTCACTTTTAATGAATTAAATACTTTTAGCACTTTTTAATATATAAAAGCAGGAAATATTGTTTATTTATGCAATCTCTGACGGTCGGAGTAGGCGAGCGAGTGTGACGTTACCGCTTCACACTCACGTCAGGCAAGCTGACGCTTCAGCACCTTAATGGCGGACAGTCACGTGACACCAAGATGGCGGCGCCCATGACTTGTGAAATAGTCTCGCGAGATTAACCGTCAGATCTACTTCCGGTGACAAACATTTTTTTTTAACAATGGCGCTGTCGATCATGTACTGGATGAATTACACCTCTGATCGCTCTAAACTTGTTAGGAAGTCGGAGAATGCGGTTGCATGCGATCGTGTGCTCCGCTTCTCCTATGATGCGGAACTTGCACATGTTTCAGCACATGTGCAAGCTTCAGTGAGGGACAAATCATATCGTGTCGAGGTAGGTTACTAGTAACGATTCCCAGCACAGAAGAAAATAAACTAGAAGGGGTACTACTAAGTCTGTAAGTAAATGATATATCTCATAAATCTGTATAAAATGATAGATTAAAAGTTAATTTTTTTATTATTAAACTATGTTAATAATGTTGGTATTTTTATATCAAGTCTGTACATCTAGTCATGAAGAATGCTATATTGCTGTAATAGTGTTATAATACAGTGCTTTAGCATAGGGTAAAGCTACGCACCAAAGCTTTAAAGGAGCATTTATACCAGTTACATACAGTAACAGTAATAAATAGTTGGAGTGAAACAAAAAAACTACCATTAATAAACATTACTTTACATTGATTAACTTTTTCTATTCAGATTCAACTTAATGATCTCTATGGCACTGAGGCGACGAGTTGCCAGTGTCCGATTGGGAACTTCTATTGCCATCATGTGGCTGCTGTCCTTCTATTTGGGTTTGTACCATACAGGTTATCATGTAAATGAACATTTCTATTATTTTAGATGGAAGCATAGTAATTTCTGTTTTAATAATATTGTTGTTTTTCAATTCAGAATGTGAAAATTAACATGTCATATTAAAGCTAGATGTTAAGTTGCGCATGCTTTGCTTTCCGTTAAGAATTAGAAAATGAAACAAGTCTCATTCATAAACACGTCTGCAGTTTTCCATAATTGGAAAGCCAAGCTGCACTGATGAGTCCTGGCGGGACGAAACGTGACATAACAATTGAGTAATACACATTGTAGATACAAGAGGGCCAGCAAGACAGAAATTTAATGCAGCTCGTTAAATCGACCCAAGTCCGCCAGCAGGTCCAAGGCTGCTATCGTCACAATGGAGGATTTGTTCCCCCCACGAAGACCAGAATACAGGTAAACAGTACTATTATTATACAAATACTGCTACAAATATGTTAACATAGGTTATTTTGATATAATTGATAGATTCTGTCAATCATGTAGTTCCTTTTCAAATATGTAAACATTTGCTTAAAGGTGCATCCATTGTGTTTCATAAAATTTTATTTGGCTTTAATACGTTCTAACACACCATATGCGCTGTTTACAATACAAACAAATTCACTCAGCTTGCATATTCATCCCCAATCGCTAAATATATCATAATTACTAGTTTCCAATTAAAATCGAGTAACATCAATATGCATGTGCAGAGACCGAAAGTGCACGTCCTATTTACACGCACAGTAGTTATATGACCTATTGAACATTATCAACCCAAATTTATTATGTTGTCTGGCTTAAATAAGATTCCAAAATTACGTTTGACTCATTGGCGCGCGCCACACGCGGTGCATTGTCCGGTTTTCGATCAAAAATCGATACTTTTACCTTCATATCGTCAATATACGAAGTCCAGTATCATCAAAATGGTAGTTTTCGGTAACAGTTGGTACTTCTCGATAAAATAACACCATTTATAACGTTTGGCATATTTGACCCCCAACAACACAATGGATGTACCTTTAAACAGAGCCTTGAACAGAGAAGTAGATCAGGAGGATCGGGACCACTTGTGCTCGGGAAAAATTGAAAAATTATTTTTGTATTTGATTGCTTTTTGATAATTTCATTTCGTTCTACCGTTTCTAAGATAAGATAATGTTTTGTTGTTTTATAAAGTATAAGATATTTGTATAACCTTTCCAAAAATTAACTTTAATCATTAAATAAATTGATATAATACTATGATATGATATGATAATAAGACATGAGTAATTAAACATTCAACAGAAACAGTCTCTCGAAAATCAATCGTGTGATTAACTGTACTAATTTATTACATAAGGTATGCACTGGATTCTGTCACCGGAGCCCATACAGGAAGCCCCAACTACCATCCAAGTTGAGGACTTAGTACTTAGCAGAGAGTACCTGGATGCAACATGCAAGAGGACTTTTCTTGCCAGGGCCTTGACAGTATCGCCTGAGGCCATCGTTAAGATTGCTCTGTAGCTCATCAGGGTTTATATTGTTTGATGATGAAGACAGAAACATATTGTCTCAATATAATGCATAATCCCTAGCCCTGACAAATCTTCGTCTTGAAAGTGAGAGAGAGAGCACTCAGCAAGGTCAACACACAGGAGATTATGCAATATGCTGACCCCTTGGCTCTGGTTACAAGCCAGCTGTGCTTTTACAAGCCAAATTATGTAATAGCCTCTGCCTTGCACAAAACACTGGCATCACTGATCTAACTGTATAAGGCTTAGCAGGCAATGTGATGAATCTCATGGTACATAGTACAATTTAGAATCACCTTGGCTAAATAATCTTTGCACAATGTTATCGGTTCTTAGCCTTTTCATCCAAACATCTAAACATTCAGAACGCAATATTCCTTCCAGTTTGTTCTGGAGAAGAAGATGAAAATAGATTTTTATGTTTTGTTTATTAGGGAAAATTTGATTGAAGTGCCATAAAATATCAGTTCAAAATTCAATTTCAAAGGGTTTTTTTAGGCTGTGGCCCATATTTGGGGTCACAGGATCACCAAATTTACAAGTTAGAATCCCCATTGGCTAAAGAGTTTGCACATAATATTACAGCCTTCTAGGTCTTTTTGTTTCAGAGAAACTGATGAAAACAGGAGTTTAGGTAATGGCCTGTGAGGCCCTTATTTGGGACCACAGGGTCACCAAATCTACAATTTAGAATCTCCATTGGCTAAAGACTCTTTACACAACATGAAAGCCTTGTGTGTTTTTGTTCTGGAGAAGAAAATGAAAATAATCTTATCTTATCATTTCATCACCAGTCATATGCAGTTCACATATCTCATGTAAAATAAAAGAATTCTTAACTCCTCTTCAATTTATTCCTTTGTGGCTTGTCACAATATTCAGTTCATAGGCTATTCAATAGTTCTCATTTCACATTGATTACATCAATTTGAGAAACATGTCCACAATGTAGATTGTAATCTTAAGTCGACATATATTTCACATTCCTACTGAATAAGATTAACTGCAAAGTTACTTTTTTTCTCAATTCTGCATTTCTCAAACCCAAGTTAGGACTCACATATCTAAAAGATGAGATGACTCTCTCTCAGGTATTTTATTAGGGAAAATTTGATTGAAGTGGCCATAAAATATCAGTTCAAAATTCAATTTCAAAGGTTTTTTTAGGCTGTGGCCCATATTTGGGTTCACAGGGTCACCAAATTTACAAGTTAGAATCCCCATTGGCTAAAGAGTTTGCACACACTATTACAGCCTTCTAGGTCTTTTTGTTCCGGAGAAACTGATGAAAACAGGATTTTAGGTAATGGCCTGTGAGGCCCTTATTTGGGACCACAGGGTCACCAAATCTACAATTTAGAATCTCCGTTGGTTTAAGACTCTTTACACAACATGACAGCCTCCTAGGTCTTTTCGTTCTGGTAAAAAGAAGAAAATAGAATTTTGGTCATGGCCTGTGAGGCCCTTATTTAGGGTCACAGGGTCACCAAATCTACAATTTAGAATCTCCATTGGCTAAAGAGTCTGTACACAACATTTCAGTCTTCTAGGTCTTTTCGTTCTGGAGAAGAAGATGAAAATAGGTTTTTAGGTTATGGCCTGTAAGGCCCTTATTTGGGGTCACTGGATCACTAAATCTACAATTTAGAATCCCCATTGCCCAAGGAGTCTGTATACAAAATTTCAGCTACCTAGACCCAGTGGTTCTGGAGAAGAAGTCGAAAAAGCGAAAAGTTTACGGACGGACGGATGGACGGACGCCATCCCATGCCATAAGCCCATCGGGCCTTTCAGGCCTGATGAGCTAAAAATTGAACACAGTTAACATTTAACATTTTATTTTTGTTTCCTCTCAGTCAGCATGTAAGGCTCAGTGGCCCATAGTACAGTTGAAATTATATAAGAACAATTTGGTCACGTGACTTTGAAGACAATTTTACATAAGATTTCATAAGGTACATCAAACGTTTTATAAATATGGCAACATTTTGAATGACATCAGCACTTTTTGCATTTAGAAGATTGTACATCGTTTGTTGGTTAATATTAACGCATTTAAAAAACTTATTCCTGCATTCGGAAAAGGCTTCACAGATTAACAGAATATGATATTCATCTTCAGTTTGGCCTGAAGAACAGTATGAACATGTTAAATCGTTCAGTGTATTATTATCTTTTCTTAAACACTGGATTTTTAAGGCATGTAGAGATATTCTATATTTACAGAAACTTCTTAAAAGTGATTTATCATTAAGGACACTGATGTATTTTTCAGGCCCAAAAACTGATTTACAATAGGAATAATGGCTGAGGAAGCTGGATGAATAAATTGATTCAGACCACTTCTGGATAAAAATGTCTTTTATACGTTGCTTAAACATTGACAAAAATACATGTTTTTCACCAACATCTTGATTTATCCAAACATAAGAAAAGCCATTTAAAAACAATATATTTCTTACATCGGCAGCCCATGAGTGCTTTCCACGATTATCTAAAGATAATAACATTTGATAACATTGATACGGCAATCTGTATTCCGGCATTCTTATAAGTTAAATCCAAAATTTTATGACTCGCATTTGACTTTCAATATGCATATGATAACGGCCTGTTTCACCAAGTATGGCCTTATTAGAAGCAAATTTGCCTACTGTAAGAAATCGTTTAAAATATGACGTGTGAACAGCTTCAATAACATCAAAATAATTTGCTCCCCAAATTTCTGATCCATATAGCAAAATAGGTGATATTTTGGAGTCAAAGAGTAAACAAGCAATATCAAAAGTAATAAACTTATTTACTTTGAAAAGTTTAAGAATCGGAAATAGTGCCTTTTTAGCTTGTGCGGCGAGGGTTTTACATGCCATGGACCAGCATAGTCGACTTGAAAATAAAATGCCCAAGTATTTGTAATAAGTGACTACGTTCATTGGTTTGCCGCGGAATAGCCATTACTCCCTTTTAGCCACAATTCCCCCGTTTCT
Source organism: Gibbula magus (assembly GCA_936450465.1). Taxonomy (NCBI): domain Eukaryota; kingdom Metazoa; phylum Mollusca; class Gastropoda; order Trochida; family Trochidae; genus Gibbula; species Gibbula magus. The sequence continues at coordinate 70,974,420 of OW388295.1, forward strand.
AAAAACAACAATATTAGATTTGTCCATGTTCAAATCTAAACCCCATTTGTCACAAAATGCTTCTAAAATATTTAGTTGTCGCTGCAGACCATTTACCATAAATGAAAACATAACAATATCGTCTGCAAACAACAGTAAGAGTAAATCTTTGATTTGCGGCGTGACAAAAACTCCATTATTACATGATTCATACAAGTTAATCACTAGTTCGTTTATAAAAAAGATGAACAACAGAGGGCTTAGGACACAGCCTTGCCTCACCCCTGTTGCAGTATCAAACGTTTCGGTAATGCCTGCGTTAGTTTTAACACACGCTGAAACAGATTCATACATACTTTTCAAAATAATATACATTTTCCCATGACATCCTTTTGAATGCAACATAAATAATAATTTTTTACGATCGACAACATCGAAAGCTTTCCTAAAATCGATGAAAGCGCAATAAAATCTCCCTTTTGGTTTAGATAGGTATTTCGTACATAGTGACTGTAGTACAAATAAATTATCAGCAGTACTATAATCCGGTCTGAAACCAGCTTGAGATTCATCCAACAATTCATTTATATCAACCCAGGCGCGTAAACGCCTTTCTAGAATATTAACAAATAGCTTTCCGGAAATGTTTAAAAGAGATATCCCTCGGTAATTAGATGGGTCTGATATATTGCCACACTTGAAGAGAGGAACAATCATGCCTATATTCCAAATAGAAGGGAATGTACCACTATCAAGGACGGTATTGAATAAATCTTTCAGATAAGGTACCAAGGAAAAGAGTGCTGATTTATAAAACGAGGGAGGGATACCGTCACGCCCCGCTGCCTTACTCCATTTCAACTCGTTTACAGATTTTACTACCTCTTCATCAGTAATCGAGGTTGACAATATATCATCAGAAAATGAAAAATCCTCGCAGTCAAGACATTTATGACTTAAGACAAAATCATAGACAGATTTATCGAATTCAGAGAGCAATCTATTCTCTTTACAAGAGAGGAGATCTTTGAAATAATGAAACCATTGATATGGTGAGATACTCTCATTAACAACTGAAAGGCCCGATGGGCTTATGGCATGGGATGGCGTCCGTATATCCGTCCGTCCGTAAACTTTTCGCTTTTTCGACTTCTTCTCCAGAACCACTGGGTCTAGGTAGCTGAAATTTTGTATACAGACTCCTTGGGCAATGGGGATTCTAAATTGTAGATTTAGTGATCCAGTGACCCCAAGTAAGGGCCTTACAGGCCATAACCTAAAAACCTATTTTCATCTTCTTCTCCAGAACGAAAAGACCTAGAAGACTGAAATGTTGTGTACAGACTCTTTAGCCAATGGAGATTCTAAATTGTAGATTTGGTGACCCTGTGACCCCAAATAAGGGCCTCACAGGCCATGACCTAAAATTCTATTTTCTTCTTCTTCCCAGAACGAAAAGACCTAGGAGGCTGTCATGTTGTGTAAAGAGTCTTAAACCAATGGAGATTCTAAATTGTAGATTTGGTGACCCTGTGGTCCCAAATAAGGGCCTCACAGGCCATTACCTAAAATCCTGTTTTCATCAGTTTCTCCGGAACAAAAAGACCTAGAAGGCTGTAATATTGTGTGCAAACTCTTTAGCCAATGGGGATTCTAACTTGTAAATTTGGTGACCCTGTGAACCCAAATATGGGCCACAGCCTAAAAACACCTTTGAAATTGAATTTTGAACTGATATTTTATGGCCACTTCAATCAAATTTTCCCTAATAAAATACCTGAGAGAGTCATCTCATCTTTTAGATATGTGAGTCCTAACTTGGGTTTGAGAAATGCAGAATTGAGAAAAAAAAGTAACCCCCCCCCCCCCCCCCCCCCCCCCCCCCATCATCTTGGAAGAGGCTCCACTCCTTCTACAATCTAGAAAAGAAGGATTCGATCTCCTGGGGCATCAACCATGAAGCCACAGCAATTGAAGAATATAGCAGGCTTGGGGCAGAAATTGAACAAACTGGTTTGTACATGTTTGTTATCATGTTGTTTTTATCATGTTTCAAGTCACATTACTAGTGCATAGTAAGTGAGATCATTTGAAAAGTGATACATTATTTGTAACATGGTTAATTTGGCGATCAAACATCAAACTAGGGCCCTAGTGGGTTTCAATCCCACACCCTCAGAGTCAAGCACCAACCGCCAGCACTTATTTACCAACGGCTTATCCAACGACAGTTTACGTATTTGCATGATGAAATATCAATATGATTTACCCTTTTTAATTATAAAATATATTAAAAATAAATGATAAGAATATCATTGCAACTATCAACAGGTATATGGCTCCACGAATCAGGAGTTCTGGGCGCTTCACCAGATGGATTAGTGAAGACCCCAATAATCACCTCTGGCACTCGACCTGCCGAACTAATTGAGGTCAAGTGTCCTTTCTCTGCCAGAGAAATGGCACCCTTAGATGCCATTGGGAGAAAGAACTTTTGTTTAGGTATGTTTGAAAATGGCATGTTAAAAAACTCAACTTAAGAATTGCAAAGTTACAAGTTCCACATTGCACCGATTAAATACATAAATTCAAACAAAATGTGCAACAGTGTCAAACATGAACATATGACAATAAATTGATTTATGATCAAATTCAACATCAAAATGCAGTATATTATCAAACTCATTTATGGTACATTTTATCTGTATCATGAAAGCTGTTTCTTGTAGAAAGATCAAACGGTGAGGTGTCACTCTTACAGGACCACCCCTACTACCATCAGATTCAAGGTGAGCTATACATCTTGAATAAGACCTGTTGTGACCTTGTCATCTGGACACCTCATGGGCTTCTTATCCAACGGGTACCCAGGGATCCAAAGTGGGCTGAGAACATTCCCAAATTACTAGATTTCTATTTTACAAAGTACGTCCAGTCCATATTGTCATAAACTGATTTTCATCAAACTAGTTATGAACGAAAAATGTAATAGGAAGTCACATGCTCAGAATATTCTCAAATTAATAGATTTCAGTCCATATTGACATACACTGGATTGTCATCAAACTAGATATGAATAATTGAAGGGTAAGAAAATAATAAGGAATTTATGTGCTCATAATATCTCAAATTAACATGATTTTTACTTTACAAAGTATTTCCAGTCCATATCATCATAAACTGATTGTCACCAAACTAGTTATGAATGAAGAATTTAATAGGAAGTCACATGCTCAGAATATTCTCAAATTACATGATTTCTACCTTGCAAAGTATGTTCAGTCCATATTGTCATTTAAACTGATTGTCATCAAACTAGTTTTGAATGAAGAAATAGAAATTCACATGCTCAGAATATTCCCAAATTACTTCAGTCTACATTATCGTAAACTTATTATAATCAAACTGGATATGAATGAATAAAGGAATATGTATTCACATGCTCAGAGTCTATTGTAATTATCTTGCACAGGCCTGTCCAGCAAAATATGTCTCTTCTGAGAAGAAAGTAACTTACCTTGTGTGGAGCCAAAATCCTGTTGATGATATGACAACTTTACATTTAAATGCCTGCAGATATAACATTATGATCAAATATCCTTTCGGGGTAATAAAGTATTATTATTATTATAAAAGAGTAATGAAATGTTTTGTATAGATGTCTTAACTAATGTAGATTATGATTTATAGATCTACGAAAACAATGACTCTATTTTTTAAAGTAGCTGTCATGTGTTCTTACATTCAAGTTTAGGTTATACCAAATTGTAGTAAATGACTTTAATTTTGGCATATGTGATGTAAATAAAACTGATATTTGAAAATTTCCATTCAGTGTCTCCTTTTCCTCGTTCATGTTAGTTAGAGATTAATAATGCAATTCCTAGAAATTGAGTTGGTATATGCAACTTTTCATATATTATGTGGTAAAGGAGTCTTATGTTATAATTACCGGGGGCGGGACAGCACAGTGGTTAGCGCACTCAGCCTCGGATCAAAGGGTCCGGGGTTTGAATCCCTGCAGAGGCATGGCAACTTTGTCTGCAGTAGAGAATTGTTCTACACGCAGTAAGGTTTGGGTGCAATGCTACCATGAATTTCAGTGTAGTACCACCAATGGTTCGCTAGTTCAGCCGATGCTCGCAGATTTCACCGCAATGCATAGTCACATGGTGTTGCGGGCTATCTCCCTGCCATCATAATAGCAGCCATGATATGAGTGAAATACTCTTAAAAGCAGTGTTAAACTCCAAATTACTTGAACTCCACTCATATGAATGTTATTAATACAGATGTTAAAAATATAAAAAATCCCAATGAATGTCATCCTGTTTCATCCTGTTATGTTTGAACAAGTGTTTAAATCTTCTTCTTTTTTTAAATCTTTCTATGCACTTACATTTAGTTTATTTCTTTCAGTAATGGAGGCTGGAAATTAACTAGCCAAAAGCAAACCTTAAAAATCTTTGTGGAAATTGGGCGGTATGATGCTGGAATGTGTTTTGAGATGTCAACGTTCTTAATCCTCTCATTGGCTCTCTCAACATGGATTCTAGCTCTGGCAATCTTATAACACATCATCTTACCCTCTTCTGGTGTAAACAAGGCTTTCCCTGAAAGAAATGGTGGTATGTTTAAGCTGACTCCATTTGGCAACAACTCATGAATAGTGAAACCTTTGTCTGCTAGAATAAGATCACCTGGATTAAACATCGACAGCATCTTAGAGTGCTTCACAATGGCCACATCTGATGTGGAACCGGGATACAAACCAATGAAGTAGGTCAGTGTGCCATTGGGTGCCACAGCTGTTACTGCTTTAACAGTATGGCAGGACTTATAGTTACTGTACGCTTTGTTCTGACTGTCCAAGTTTTTGGGAATATCCTGAGAGATCTCTATGGCATCTATAGAGGCCCTGGCACTTCCAAAGTCTTCAAAAGACTTGGGCATACTACCTTTACATTTCATCTGTGATGGCATGTAACCATCTATCAAACCTTCAAAAAGTGCATGTATAAATGTGTTAAAGATGTTTGACACTGTTGCTCTGCTGATACAAAATCTATGGGCTAAATCTAAATCTTTACAATTAAGTTTGTGCTTCATTAAAGTCAACAAAAGTTGATCATCAAAATTAATATTTGATGGCTTCCAGTCGGTATAATATGTCAAGTCAAAACGCTGAAGCGAGGCAGATAAGATGTTGAAAACATCATAGGGTAGGCTGGTGTAGAGCAACATCTGAAATTATATAATAATAGTAGTTTTACTAACAGAAAGGATAATATTTACCAGGGTATGTATGAAGTTGAATCAAGTCAAGTCTTTTATTTGTATGAAGGCGATCGTTTGATGTACAAAGATAGATATATACAAAAGTGGAAAAAACCTAATGTTACATAAAGACATTTAGAAATTCTGCAGTCATTATGAACTTTATTGATTGAATTTATAGATAGACAAGTTATTGATGGTTTACTTATTTTCTAAGATTCACCCGTACTAATTTTCAATGACCTTCTCTTCACTGTCACAGATGTGACTGATAGTGAAGTTGTTTTGGTGGAGGCTCAGCTGAGCCAATCCACCCTCAAGAGAGGAGATCTTCTTCTTCAGACTGGCCACTTCCTGCAGCAGGGCCGCATTCTGTTCCTGGCAGTTAGCTGGAAGGGTACTCTGTAGTTCTTTCTTCTGCTGCAAAGTGGAGGCCAATATGTTATAGTCTTTGAACAGTATTTAACAACCTGGTAAAAATTGGTTGAAGGTAATTTTTCATTATCTGCAAAATCTGTGAGATTGCTGACATATCAAGATATACTTATTAGTTATTAATCAAATTTTATTTAGTTGATAATGTATTAATTATGAATAATTTCAAATGTGCTTACAATCATCAGATCACATCCGTTGGCTGTAGCAGTACTTAAGGCACTTCTTTTTCTGCCGAAGGAAATATATGTCAAGAATTTTCTTTATAACAATTGTAAATGACAGGCATGTTTCATTTTATAATTTTATAATTTTATTTTCAGTATGACAGTATATACTGTCTAAGGCTATCATAATTAATTCTGTAGATTGATAGCAACAACAATAAACAAGCTCATATTTATAATTCAATATGACAGTTCAGTACCTTGTGGTGGTGAAATCCTCAAACTCAAACAATTTTCCTTTATTGTGAGGGAAATAGCATGGCTCGTTCTCCTTTTGGCCATCTTTGAAATGACATGAACATATCCTGTCATTTTCAGAGGTGGGGCGCATGTCCAGTCTCCTTAAATTTGAAACGAAAATTAGGCTAGATCGAAATTCGTATTCATAATTTGTGCACGTCGACTGACTATCTTACGAAAGTAATGAGATTATAAATAAATTATTGAGAAAGAAACATTATTTTCAAATACCCATTCATGTGAAACATTTTACATGCATGACATTTTTTATTAAAATAGTATACTAGTGATAGTATTTTGGAAATGACGTCAGATGGCTTGCATCTTTGACTTCCAAACTATTTGTATAATCTATTTATTATTTACTGAAATTCTTACATTGATAAACGACCCCGTAAACTTCTTTTCCCGACAGGAATTCTAAAAACTCATTACTGTAACCAGTTCAAGGCAAATATAGCATGTCATCGGAAGCGTGGCACCGGAAGTGAACGTAAACGAGACTTACAGGCCCTATAGGTTGTCAAACGGTATCTTGTATTTTGATATCCATTGAATATCGCCATAATGTTCAAAAAGCAATGTCTATTCAAATTTCGGGATAGTAGATATATTAAGATTTGCATTTCTCGGGTTTATTTACTTCATTGTTTTACGCAGAATGATATCAAAGTTAGCATTAGTCAATGAAAAACTGCTAAATTGCAATAACCAAAATGCAATACACGGTATCACGGTTCCACGTTACTCCAATGCTTTAGCGAGTCCAGCCAGAGTTACCTCCCTTCGCTTTGCGAGTAAGCGACTTCCGGTTTCCGTAGCCTTTACATTACGTGATATATGTTTTGGTCAAAATATGTGATAAAAACGTCTAAATAAAAAAAAATTGCTACGAAAATGTCTTTGTGACCTCGTTGATGTCCAGTTTGTGCAGTTGTACTGCCTCTGGGTGCTCTAAATTTTAGTGATTACGAACTGCAAAAGTGCGTTGACAATCGAACTACAAGTTACAACTGTCACTGTCGGATGAAAACACCTATTAAAAAAATAGAATTGTCCAAAACTATCAAAATTATTAGTCGGACCCAATTCATATCGCGGTATATTAACCTATTAACAAATAAAATTGAACGATAATATGCTGAAGTGAACTTGTAATCAAGATATAAGTATAAGGCCTAAACATTAAAAATTCAAGATGATAGCCTACCGTTATTTGACGTTTAAAAATAGTTTTCAACCGATTTTCTTAAATTGTGTCTTGAATTAACTCATGGTAAATTAATGTAAACTTTAGATAATTTGCACTATCACAGTTTGAAATTATTTCAATATAATATTAAATAATGTACAGATTCGTAGGTTAGAAGTTCTGAATTGATCAATGTAAAACTTTTAGCTTGATTTAAATCATCTGCACTTGAAATGCATACTTTTTAAGAATTAATTTTTCTGAGGACAATTTGATTTATGTCGTCCGATTTACCTACATGTGTACATTAAATAAAGATGTTTCCCATATCAATCGATGTTTTCACAACTATGTAGACCTATTAATTATATACGTTGATCAAATTACTGTCATTTCCTAGATAAACAATAGGAAATTAAATATCATGCGACTGTAACCAAAATTATTCCTCACAAATTTGATAAATGTGAATAGGATCAGAATTGTTTAAATAAAAATGTATTTATTATATATAAGTGTCGCCGTTTTACCATAAGATCCCATGTTATTTTAGTGCAGCATAAACATTTTCATGATAGTGACTGTGAACGAATTTTTTTAATCTATAACAACTTATTATTATGTTTATAAATTTCGATTTAATTTTTAGCATGATTTTGGAAAACGGAAAAATAATGACTGGGTATTTTCACAGTAACGTCACTTCCCCATTGCCACCATTTAATATGTGAGCAGACGTATAGGGTTGTCCTGTTTCCATGTAAATTTTCAGTAAAATATTTTGAAAATTGAGATAATTAAAATTGCTACACTGAAATAACATTAGATCTTACGGGAAACGGCGATTCTTGCAACACTTTTGGCACATTGCTGGCACGAGTTTGTATATTGATTTGCTTCTTACAAGACCGAAACTTAGAAGAAGCGAGCCACAGTTACCTGGTCAATATTGTTTTAAATTTTAAATTTGATTCCAAATTTGATAGGCCTATATTCCAAGTTTTCATACTAAAATTAAGCAGCCCCTGACTTTATTCAAGTGTCATGGTTACATTTTCGATGAACGTCGGCAACGGATTATTTTTAAATCTTCATTGATATTACGGACAAAATACTTTTTTGGAAGATTGTTATTTATTCAAGTTTCTCAACAACCATTATGCTCAAGTGTTGATCATATACTCTTTGTGAAAGGATTACCCCATACACCACTGTTGTTATGTAACATTTATTACCGTCCTTACTTGAAATTAATAAACTCACAGACATAAATACGACACCTCGGCCCGTAATCGCGACTATTATTTAGCGAATATAGAAATTGGAATAGTTATTGGTTATTATTAGTCAGTGGAAGATATTTCTTATATCATAAAACGGAAATGCAGATCCAACAATCACGGTAATATTTTTTAATAAGTTGGTTAGCACAGACGAAACAGAAAGTACAAACGTGTACTGCCGTTATATCTAAGGTTATGGCGTCATGTGTCTGTTACGATAGCACAGGGAAAATTATAATTATCATTTACTGGTTCTAAAATCTTATAAATGTTATTGAATCATATCTATATTTTCAAATGAAAATGGATATTCAGTCGGAATCAGTCCACAGTTCTCTTTCTTGCAGGTTTTGTAGTGGAGATTTTATTCGACACACAATTTATGACGTGGTTGTGCAGTCAATATTTTTGTTTCTTGATGCTGGACTTTACCTTTGTTTTTGGAAGCGATACTCAAACTGATTGAATTATATAGTCGAGACTAAATATATAGTCAATTTATAAAGTAATAAATACGTCAAGAGAAAATAGCAGATTCAAATGTTTCTGCACTGAACGTACTTAAACGGTATTAAGTAATAATTTACACTTACTCCAACATCAGCTATAAAGTTTAATAAGTTTAGGAAACAACGAAACTGTCAGCGTACTGCTTTCCCATAATTTACACAAAGGTAGTATAGTTCACCTGGTTAAAAATACATCATTTGATACGATTTCTGACCAAAAAGCAATTATTCGTCACGGCAGAATGTTATATGATAATACGAACTCTCCGCCACAATATCATATTGCATGCTATCATAATCGTAATCTATATCCCCAAATCCTTTTGTAAGTAACGTTCAATGAATTATTTGAGCATATGATTGATTGATATGATTAAATATTTAACGATTTCAATAGTCTGTAATTGTAAAAAAAAAAAATACCCATCCCCATTAATATTTCGACAGTTTCATTCTTTAATCCCTTTAGTTATCGTAGTCAACGCAATGATTCAGTTTTAAAAAATATTACCGACTTTGAAATGTTAATACAAAGAAAAAACTCATTAATGTTAACTCCTTCAAAACTTTGTTACAGTTCTGATAAAATATTTCATTGACGAAATCATCGTAGTCAAAACAATGCAAGTCGATCTGAACGGAAGGAAATGTACCTGTTATTGTAGAATTTAGAATGAAGTTTAAAACTATCAATTATTTATGAATAAAAAGAATAACTTCCCATGATTTAAGACAACGTAAATTATTAGACAATTTTATTTTAAAAGTGTGATATGGACACGAAACGCCATCATACAGAATAGAAATAGGCCTACTTTTCAATCGGGCACCTACACGATTTAAATGTTTGTATATATCTTTGCAACTGAATTCTTCAAATAAAAACAAGTAAGGGAATGATGTTTTAATTAACGAACAAAACTGTTTTAAATAATAGTTAATAAGTCATTCTTTAAAACTAAGCGATAACAACATATGATATAGACATATAGTAATGCCAGTTACTGACAATTCGCCCTCGTTCTAGCCGTTAAATAGGCTAATATTATTTAACATAAAAGAAAATTTAGTTCTTGAATCGCATTATAAGACATGTCTTCGTATTTAAAATCGGTAAAAAAAATCTTAACTATTTAATATACTTTTTAAAATCAAAGACATTGCTTCCGCAGTGCAAACTGCCCATGCTAAACGCCTCTAACCGGAAGGCTCTTACTCGCATTGTGCGCAGGCAGATCGCCGCCATTACAATTTTTCCAAACCGTGATAGATCTAGCGTGTACCGGTATCTGCTTGTGTACGAAATATTTAGCACCGGTTGAGACGGGTATCCCTAATCATGACGTCATGTACAAGGGATTCCCTGGAATTTGTCCTTGACCCCGTGTGAAAACATGAGGTCAACATCGAAACATTGGTTTAATGACAAACGGTTGTTCAAATGCTTGAATATGAGTCATTAACATGTGTAAATATAATTTTGTTAGATACATTAATTTTGCTTGCATGTATGAGGGCATAAACCAACACGATCTTCCCGGGAAGTCTATAATAACGTGTTTCATCACAACAAAATATAAAAAATAAAAAAGAACATATTGGCGGGCACAATAACTCTAACGAATTTGAAAAGGATTTTTTTGTTAGTGTGTGTGTGTGTGTGTGCGCACCTGCTACAGAATTCTTGAATCTTTTTACCTTTTCCTGTCAAAGAGTTCCACTTTCATTTACGATTTTATGGTAACAAGGATTAGTTTACGATTGGCTTACGAACGTTTAGTGAAAGGCTCTTATCTTTTTATGATAAATTCGTAATATCGCTCGTAACTGCTTACGAACGTTCTTAGTTACGAACGTTTAAAGTTAAGAGTACACCTATGCGCTCACAAACGTTAACATAGTAACTCAGGAATAATTAAATTTGTATAAGCCAGAAAAATATTATCCTTAATGCCTAAATATCATCCCCAATGGTTATTTCATTGACACAAATGCAGATGATCAAGTTGTAACACATTATTAATTATTGAAAACTGCGCCTCAGGAACATACGGAAGATACAAGGGAGTTACAGTCCCATACACCCTGTCAAAACACTGTGTAACTAATATCATAACATGAAATGAAAACGTTTCTTTTGTCATTTTGAATAACAACGAATATATTGCTGCTTAGTATCATTATCCTATCTTGGGCTTAATCAAGTTTTTTTTTATTACTTATGACTATGTAATAACTATTGTTATCATTAATGCTTTTAAATTAGTTAAGTGTATACAAAGCAAGGTATTGTTTAACGCTATCAACCTGTGATGATATTGAGGATATCTCTCTATTCTTGACTTACGGTATATCATGTTTATCTCATTTTGTGCATGCAGATACTTCGTCATACATATTTTTAAGGATTCGTAACAGATTTGTGAAGGTGTATAGGTCATGACCTCTGTGCCCCCTATTTGAGACCACAGGGTCATCAAATCTACAATGTAAGATCACATTTTGCCAAGGAGTGTGAACACAACATTTTGGCTCCCTAGAGTCAGTGGTTCTGGAGAAGAAGTCCAAAAAGCGAAAAGTTTACAGACGGATGGATGGACGGACAGAGGGACGGATGTCGGTGTAAGATTGAAAACGTACCCGCGTTGAAAACATACCCGGCGTGTACTTTTTCAACATTGAATAATGACCCGGGGTCACTTTTCAATGACTCGGGTCTTTTTTCAACGTTGAATAATTACCCGACTGCTGTTGAAAAATGACCCTTGCACGGATTGAAAAGGTACCCTCGTTGAATAATTACCCGGAATGTTTCCAGTCTGTTAACTTTTTAAAAATGTATGATAACAACTAAGATTTTCGAAGAAAGACATTGACATTTCAGAAATGCGGTCTCCCAGTATAAATCCACCCATGTATATAATCATATAATATTGTTTCATATACTTGTGTTATACATATTAACTGTATAAGTACAAAACAAAGTACACACCTCAGTTAGTTTATCATTAGTTTGATTTTCAATTACAATGATCTTAAGTTTTCGATGTCGTACTATAAAACTGAAAAGTGCAAGCGTTTAGTCATTAGCCAGAGAATACTTCTACTAGGTTATTTTTTTTAAAAATGAAATTTAAAATTTATAAATCCTTCAAAAATTAATATGGATAAAACACAACTGTTCATCGACATACAAAATATCTTCTGTGTGCAAATCAACAAATGTGCATTTCAAACATGGTCATGTTGTAGTAAAGTTCATTCCATGCCCCTGTTTACATTAAACAAAGATATTCTAACTAAAAAGTAACCAGTCACCAATGTTTTCATTCGAACTACTGCAGTTCAGTGTTATTGTATTGTGCATAATCAAATGCATCTCATTTCTTTTAGAATATTTAATTAACCGAAAACAACTGAGGTTTGTACTTTCTTTTGTACTTCAGTTTATATAGTAAGAGGGGCAAATATATACCGGGTGCGATGTACAAACAAACAATGAAAGACTTAAATTGTCGTTGTGACAACTTTTACATTGACATTCATAGTATGATAATTATCATTTTCATAGTGTACACATGTTGGTTGTCAACATGATAATGAGCGTTGTTACTTTGACAATGAAAGTTGACATATCAGGTTCAATAGTAAATTTACATTGCCTACATTATTATACCAATAACGTTTTTGAAAGACACACATCGATTATATACCTTCATTACAGCTACATTTGGTGACAAAATATGCGTGTTTCAAGTTGACAAGTGTTCATTGTCATTCTGACAACCTAAAAGTTGTCAAATCTTTTGCGCATGCGTTGTCGTTTCTTCAAAAGAAACGAGGGCAACAGAAACGTAACGATGAAATCAATGGTGAATCAGAAGAAAATCGTTGTCAATGATCATAGATTAATATTGTAATTGAAATCCCTTGCATCCATAAGCAATAAGAAATTTATTTATATTTGTTGTCATTTAAAGTCCCATGTCATATATATTGTTGCATTGCTAGCCTTTTTTATAAAAATTTGAAAATATGTATACCGAAAAACTTTATATTCTTCATCATGAATAAAAACATGAATATGAATTTTGTTCAGTATGTTCCTCTACCTATTACTTCATCAAATGATTTGAGTATGATTCTTCTGTGACCTTTATACTAATCAATTTCATAATATTTATGTCAACACTATGTATAAATGTGAACCTGTTTGATTATAGAGTATTTTATGACAAGAAAATAATATATATGTATATATAGCATAAACTAAATTAGGAAAATTATAATGGGAAAATTATCAGCACACAAATAAGTTTAAATACATTTGTGGAAATAAATTTAAAATGCATACACATGTGAATATGGTACCGAACTCTATGAGAAACAGTTGTCAAAACGGTATCATTTATGAAATTATTATGTGAGAAAGATTCATCGCCGCTTAGAATATCATGTTAAGGGTTTTATTATATGATTGCAGGTGAAATACCGGGATCTATCAATGAAAATAAACCGTGTTATCAGTCACTAGTGAAAATAACAATGGAACGTGTTATCAGTCACTAGTGACTGATATAACAATGACCTGACGTCATTAAACAATGCTCCGACGTCATGACACGTTCATGACGTCACATTGTTGCTGAGGCGACAGGCTCATTCTGGAGCCGACTTAACGTAAATGCGCCACTCGTGAAAATATAACCTTTCTACCTCACTCGATGAGATAAACATGGTATTAGTCAAGAAAAGCCAAATATCCTCTAATTCTTTCCGTCCGTCTGTCCGTCCGTCTGTCCGTCCGTCCCAAAACTTTGTGCGGAGCTGATCTCCCAAACTATACATGCTAGCTTCACGAAACTTCACACACATATCAATCATGACCCCTAGTTGTGCCTTTTGGGGGTTAGAACGATTTCTGAAATTTAATTTTTGCGGTTTCCATGGAAACGTGACTAAAAAGTGACTCTGTGAGGAAGTCATTTTGTGCGGAGCATATCTCCCAAACTATACGTGCTAGCTTCACCAATCTTCATACACATGTAAACCATAATCCCTAGTTGTGCCTTTTGAGGGTTAGAACTATTTCTGAATTTTGATTTTTGCGGTTTCCATGGAAACATGACTAAAAAGTGACTCTGTGAGGAAGTCATTTTGTGCGGAGCATATCTCCCAAACTATACTTGCTAGCTTCACCAATCTTCATACACATGTAAACCATAATCCCTAGTTGTGCCTTTTGAGGGTTAGAACTATTTCTGAATTTTGATTTTTGCGGTTTCCATGGAAACGTGACTAAAAAGGGACTCTGTGAGGAAGTCATTTTGTGCAGAGCATATCTCCCAAACTATACGTGCTAGCTTCACCAAACTTCATACACATGTGAACCATAATCCCTAGTTGTGCCTTTTGAGGGTTAGAACTATTTCTGAATTTTGATTTTTGCGGTTTCCATGGAAACGTGACTAAAAAGTGACTCTGTGAGGAAGTCATTTTGATCAGAGTATATCTCCAAAACTATGCATGCTAGCTTCATCAAATTTCATGCGCATGTCAACTATGATACCTAGTTGTGCTTTTGAGAGTTATAAAACTTAATTAATTTTCAAATTTATCATTGAACATAGACCTATAGATGTGTATTTTGCTGATAATGAAATTTGTTGAAGTAAGGGAGAAGCGGGGGTATGTGAGTTATACTCGCTTCTTCACTTGTTTGAATAGGTCCTTTTCTGGTGGCAGTGGGTTTTTGTTGTGAGTCCTACATAAAACACTGTTATCAACATTATGTATTGCATATATGTACCATCACTATTGTATACATGGAATCTGATATCAGGTGAATACAAACACTAAATTGTAAACAAATTGCAAATTAAAAGATAGATTATAAAACAAAGTTATATAAAACAGTTCTTCGTAGCTGTAAAATTGCCTTGAATGTTTTGTTATAACACTGGGATTAGACAGGATTCAACAAACGTTCACAATATAACATTCATTTTTAGAATCAAACCACACTTCATTGTATTTGACTGCGAAGGTCATGAAACTGTGTAGTGTTGATCGGTAGAAGGTTTTTTTTTAACAAAGACCAGTAATGTTCATTTTTAAGACCGTGTACCGTTTATAAGAACGGTTATCACCTTGTAACATTTGTTTGATTTATTATAAGACAATTTCTTTCAATAAACAAGCAGTTTAAACAACATTCAACATGTTTAAATGGGGACATCCCATATACACGACATTCAACCACATGTAACCGTGTCAACAGAGAGTCAAAAACACGGACCATGCAATGCTTATTTAATTCTAGATTTTGTTATTAATGTCATTTATATATAATGTCAAAAAGGATATAATAAAAAAAAAAAATTTTTAATTTCGCGAATTGTGTCATTTTATGTTAAATGCGGTACCTGCATCTGCATGACTACCTCTTTTGTAAACTTGTTTGTACAATGAATAAATACTATATAGCTATATCGCTACTATTCTGGATTAGACCCGATTACGATGTAGTTAAATTCCAAATATTGTATTGTCATTATACATATAGTATACATTATATTGATTAAATATGTATTTATGTCCAGGTACATTATCCCATTTCATTAATTATGTTAGGTACATGTCATGTCATGAGATGATATGAGAAGCCATTAGTGGATAATCTGTATTTTAAGTTTACTGAATAAAATATTCTTGACTTTCAACTAATAAGATTTCTTGGTGATTGCCTCATTCAATGAACTTATCCTTGTGCATATTTTACATACATTGGGGCAATTCTTTAGCTTTTATTTAATATTAGAATCTCGATGCTAGATGACAAGCTATCGACGAACGGTCTATCCGGGTCCGTCAAATATAGCTGCCGTTTCTCTTTCCTATGGACAAATGAAGCAGCTCTTGTGGCTCACTTTGATCTGGCCCACACGACAAATCAAAGACACGTTTATTGATTGCAGAATTACTGATTTTTATGTGCAGTATATACTTTGTTGAGCAACCTAAACTGCTAGTGAAGTTAATTTATTAAACCAAATCGTGTTTCAGTCAGAGAAGCGCATTTTGATTGGTTGGATTTCGCTCGGAGATGAATAGGTCAAACTGGAGTCAAAGGTTAATCTGATGGACTGTGTCATTGGACCTTGTCAGACTGTATATTGTGTAACATATATAGTGCAACTAATTACGCTCTGATTTTAATGAGACTGCACCAGAGGCACAGTTTATTTCTTTAACTATCTACCTGACGTTATCTCTGAGAATGTACAATTACTTACATTTGATGTTAAAAGTTACATTTGAATTAAAACAAAATATTCTAATATTCCCAAAAATTGGGACTATAAACATTAAGATTTTGGTTGGAAATCACCCAAAGTTACTTCCTAAAAATGAGCTAAGGCTTTTATACTTGAAAGTGTGCAGTGTACTGAACAATAACGTATTGTTATTCGATGGTGTACATTGCAAAAAACACAAAGATACAAAAAAGGCCCCGACATACGCAGATTAACTACTTTGATATCCAGGAAATAAATAGGGTAAGCAGTTTGAGGAAACATTAGGAAGTACGATTTGTAATTATTTTGTTGATTTCTGGCGTGTGGAGTTTTAGACGACGGCGTTTAGATTTAAACAAATTATATTCACAAAGAAAAGGATTAGAAACAAGTTCTCCAACTTAGAATACCATCTCCTTAGTATGTACAAAGGTGATTTACATTTTGTACAGACAAAAATGACAGATAATTGACAGGAAAGTTATACAAAAAGAGATGAAATTAAAATCTACAGAATAATAACATGCAATTCAAATCGCTTTGTCTCACTAATGAACGAGTGCACTTAAATATGACATAGTGGTAGGTCTGCACTTCCTTCTAACAGAAGTTCAAGATTTACATTTACTGTAATACCTGTTGAATTACACGTGCGCTCCACAGATGAAATGAGTTTGTCTCTGTGATGTTTATACAATGGACGTTCAAACAAGTAATTAATTCCAACTCGGCATAGCAAACAACTTACTGAATAATGTAACTTAGTATTAACAATATTTAGATTCATTTTACCATACGAATAATACTGGGGCTTAAGTGCTCCATAATCAGTAATAGATTATTTAAAAGATGAAACACTTTTTGAATTTCGAACTGTGATTGGTAAGTTATTCCAAGAACTTATTGTAGATGGGAAATAAGATTATTTTGAATGTTTTAGTCGTCAGATCGGAATTGATATATTTTGCGACGGCTTCATATCATGGCCATTTACAAATAGTTAACAATAGACAATCCTTAAATGCATCATATTGTATTTACAATGGAAATACGTGATAGTGACATTTTTCTCCAGGACATTGTTGAGGGACATTTGGAAACGGATATGTTCTACAACCAACCGATACTAAACAGTATTTAGATGTTTCATCGTGTCACTCTTCAGGTACGAAGAGAACTATCCCTTAGAACCTAGCCAGGCGTATTTGCACGGTATGTTCCATGAGGATGCAAGAAACATTTGACTCGGAGGACTCTTTGACTGCACAGGAGAGGATGCCAAACGCTTCTACTTGAAAATACAATACGTAAACTTTCAACCATTAAGAGAAGAGAACTCCTGAAAGTCAACGCAAGGGGAAAAACCGATTCCATTGATATTGCGTATGTCATTATACATGATTATGTGAAGTGAAAGAATGAGTGAAATTAACAAAAAATGTTAATGTCATTAATAGAAGCAGAGTTTAACATGAAAATCACTGTAGCATGCCGTTGATACTGAAATGAAGTGTTCACGCGAAAAAGAAAAATAATCCTCAATCAATAAAAATGCTTTAAAAATTAATGTACATGGTACGGTGAATTTCCCTTCAAGCGGCCTTTATAATTAACATGTTCACATCAAACTGGCCACTCGAAGGTACATTGTAGTTGAAGTAATCTGACCAATGCAGGTATACCTAAACACTCAGAGTAGAGTTTTAAATATGGCACCATGATAGAATGGGCAACCATCTTGCTGTCTGAACTCTTAGATAAGAGCTACAAATCTACCTCTCACACTTTCCAAAGTTCCCAAAACATTTCGAATTATACGCTGTATCTTATTTTAGAAATAGAGATGACCGTTTTATATATGCATACAGCTAATCAGGTTGTGTAATGAGATGTTTTACCTTCTACCGTAACAATATATAGTACATAAAATTCAATAAATGGAAAATTTTAAAAAATATTATATGCCAAAATTGTTGCAGTGCCTTTAACACAATCGTTAATTAATGCTGTGTGAACCCTCAAAATCTAATGAGACCTACTAATCTACCTCTCACACATACATGTAAGATATCAATAAAATTGTTGCTTCATACGGCGCACCATGTTCTACCAAAACCGAAAAACATTGTCTAAGGATAGGCCTCCAGCGATAGAAACAATTTTACTCTCATATTGATTCTTTAGTTACGTTCTCCAAAACCCCAGCACATACGTATTAAAGTATAAACATGATAATAACCTCCGTTAAATGAAAAATGATCGGGTAACATGAATTTTAATAATCTTATTAAAGAAATGCATAAATTAATCATTTAATTAAATTAGCACATTTATATATCTGTACTTAAAGTATAAAGTATTTCTCATTTCCTATTGGCTGACGGTGGATACATTTCTTTAATATGTACCCCGTCAGGTTCACGGTGTAAAAAACATTGTGTATCCCGCTGCCATAGCTCCTAGCCAAAAGCGGTGTCCACCCGTTAAAGCCAAATTTGAGAAATATGGTCAGCCGCGAAAGCAACATTTCATGTAGAGTCCTCATTGCCTTGAAAGCCGTAATTAATTACTGACTGATTACCGTTTCTCAAATAAGCGTCACTACTCTGATAATTGGACAGTCTAAAGTGTAACAGAATGAATAGATACTTTTCAGGCAAGTGTGATAAATAAAAGTGCTGTAACCGCCAAAATAAGGTGTCGCATAACAGTAAGAGGACATTATATGATGACGCACGCGGTGTGTGGAGTTTTGAACAGTTCGATCAGTTGTTTGGGTCCATTAATTACAAACATATTTCCCTAATATTCCCTGCTATGTTGGGTAACAAATTTTACATTTCATTATTTGCACACTTAAATACACTTAGGTTAACCCGGTTTAAATCATTTTAAAGCTTGTAGTACTGCGCTGAACGATAGTTAGATTTCAGTCGAGGCGGATGACGCCAATTTGTTTACGTTTAGAGTCAAAGTCATTCAAACATTATAACTGCTATGATATATTAACAAGTTTAAATGAACAATTAGTTAATGAAATGAATTAAATAACGCATATACTATAAACCATCTAAATTACCTTAACCACCTCAACATTTTGATAGTTAAACAAGCAGAAACACGGTGCGTTCTTCCGGTTTGGGGTGTATAGAAACATACCGGGTAATTATTCAACGAGGGTACCTTTTCAATCCGTGCAGGGGTCATTTTTCAACAGCAGTCGGGTAATGATTAACGTTGAAAAAATACCCGAGGTGTTGAAAAGTGACCCCGGGTCATAATTCAACGTTGAAAAAGTACCCGCCGGGTACATGCCATGCCGTGCCCATTGGGCCTATTCAGGCTAAAAAATTCTAAAACTTCTGTTCCAACAAATATACCTCTTCAATCAGATACATTTAGATCTCCTTTGCGTGGTTTAACAAACTAAATAACCAAGGACTTAGCATACACTCTTGACTTCTATCAGACTTAAAATATTGTGCAATATTAACATTAGACATTGTGTACAATTGAAATTGATTGATCTTAATACACTCAACGCACGTTGTACCACGTGTATTGTTTTGAACTAAAACATACAGGCTGGTATCCCCATTTACGCGGACAAAAATATTTTGAAAATCTTTATGAACACATTGAAATCGATCATTAGACTTAGACAAATATTCTTTTAGATTTGGGTGAAAACATTACCATCAGCTGAATAAGCACAGCGGAATCTACACTGTTTAGTTAAAACAAATCAAAACACTAAAACCTGTTTCTATGACAATATGGTTTACAAATTGAACAGTGCAGTAGTGAGCTCTGATTATTTCGCACTACTTTCCGCGCTAGGTGTACTGGTTAGTTGGGAAACAGTGCTCCAAATTATTAAACATAAAAGTTAATTTAAAGGCAGAGCTCGATTATTTTAAGATTTGTTTTCATAAAGACAGTGAACCAATAAAACAGCAAACCAACAGATGAGACAGAATGTTCAAGCGAACTGTCAAAATCTTCACAGTCGCCTGCGTGTTAGCTCTGCTTACATTCTACATCAGGTTTCATCATTCAAACAGGTAAGTTGATTTTTATTATACATGTATTCGCTTTTGGTGCCAATGGTGGTTGTCGTTTATGCCATTAGGGGTTGCAGTAAGTGTAATTGGGAGTTTTTGGCAGTCACACTTTGACTTTGAGAATGTTGAGATATGCTAATGATGTCGGAGGTGTTTGGGGAAGGTGCCAACGTTGTTTGTGGGACTTGACAAAGGTGACCGCGGAGTCTGTAAAGTGAAACATATAAACAGTGTTGCATATTCCATATGTGTACATCAGTACTTTTGAATAGCAACCATTGTTCGTGCATTTTGTACTTTTTTCGACTTCTTTTAGCGCATAGAACATTTGATAGTAACATCAACGATCGTTGTTCTCGAAATGGACAGTTTGCTGCATATTGTTGCAGGACTCAAATGCTCAACGAAGAGTTTTGTGAAGATAGTATTACGCTCGAAAAAATGCCATGCAACTTTTGTACATCTGTGAATAATCATTGATTTTACTCCGTTAATAAACAAGTCACACTCGTTTTGTCTAAATATGTAAAGCATATCCCTAATTCAAACGTTGAACTGGGGACCATAAAAAAAACAAATGTCTTTGATGGACAGCATCTTGATCATTGTGAATTTGAAATAACTAAAGCTATTCTTTCTGCAGCTTTCTTTCCATTGGCATATTTCCTGAATAATCATGGTTTTACGTTAGAGATACTAGTTAAATCCCACAATAGACTCCCCACATTTTATTCATCCCCACCGTAATAATTGTGTTGTGTAAAATAAACATTGGAAGAGTCATTGATGATTGTAGTTGTGTAAAATAAACATGGGTAGAGTCAATGGCTACCGTGGTTGTATACACTAAACTTTAAGAAGTCACTGATGATTGTGGTTGTGTAAAATAAACATGGGATGAGTCAATGACTTACGCAAAGTTTACACAGCGTATTTTAAGTTTATACCTCCATTAACTTGTAGTCAATTCTTATAAATAAATGTGATCGTACCTGATGTCTTGAACAGGTTTCATTGCTCCAAATATACAAATTTGCAACAATTAGAGTTGTACTATTTACGCGTATGAAGACACAAGATGTCAAATCAAAACGTCATTGGATTATTAGCCCTGCCTACGACGCGTGTATCAGCCAATGAAACTCCACAACGCAACTATCCATGAACCTCACGTCATGCGGGCGTGGCTAAATGTGATGTGACGTCATGAAATTAAGTTTATGCAGGTATGAACTGAATCTCTGCGACAGTGTTCAGCATTCAGGTCCACGCAAAGCAATTGCTATTTATTTACAGTGATTTGTAAATGACAAATGTATTTTATTACTACTATGACGAACCTGACTTATGTCTTTTGCGTCATGTATACTCACTCATGTATGTATTCAATGAGGTTAAGCCACATTGGTTAATTATTGTACAATCTATAATATGCATTGTCACACTGAGATATATTAATGCTCTTGTATATATTTTACTAATAATATGCATTAACATTTGTTAACTTCTTTGTACACTACCAATAATGGGTGTACAGTAAATATCTTGTATCTTGTATCTTGTATCTATTGCCGAACAACAATTGTCTTATTTATCCAATGCCTGTGAAAGGAAAGTTTCTAAATTCAAGTGTATACTAATCTATCTTAATCTAAAGTGGACCTATAACAAAACCACTCTGTACCACATGTACTAGAGAAAACTACATTCGTTTCGTAAACATTAAGAGATACACTTGCTCGGGTAAAAATCTCAATGTAGTATTCCATTTCATGTTATATATTTTTGTCCCTTTCTATTATCATTTTTTGTTAGAGATCATCAGAGACTACCTATTCGCAGGGTGATATTTATTTGTTTCATTTACAGGGAAAGTAATTATGTTGCAAGTTTTCGGCTTAATGCCCTTCCTCAACCGAAAGTTGAAAATAAGTCAAAGCATCAACCTCGAAAAGAGGAAAGTGTGGCCTTTCTTCCCGAAAATGAAATTTTACAAGGAACTAAGAATGAAGGCGTTATAAAGAAATCTAAGAGGGAACATTCCAAAATACATCTGCAATACAGCTTTCATCCAAACATCCTTCAACAACCTCCATTTGAAAACCAGTCACTGCATCAACCTCGAAAAGTAAAAAGTTTGGCATTCCTTCCTGAAAATGAAATTTTACAAGGAAGTGAAACTTTTGATGCCATGAACATAAGTATAGGAAATTATTCAAAAGTACATTTGGAAAGAAGTAATTATTCTCTGGGTGAGGAAATTGAAGTGCAGATTATCCTGTATAATGGTCGTGGTGAAAGGAAGAGACGAGGTGGAGATTACCTCAGACTGTGGATGGAGGATGTGAAAGCCGCCGTCTCTGGCAAAGTCATGGACAACAACGACGGAACTTATAGCGGTAGAGTGAGGGCGATGTGGTCTGGAGAGGCAGACATCCGTGTTATGATCCTGGGGAGACGAGAGGAAATAGCTCTGATGTACCAGATATACAACAAAAACCACTCTCTGTGGATTAACTATGCTGGATTCAGGAATGGAAGCTTGGGGGAGACTTCTAAGTGTTCTGTGGCACCGTATGACTTTACACAGAATTGGTGCAACTTAACTGCAGAAAATGCTGGCTTTCCTTGGTTTTGTATTGAACCTAAGAAGCCTGGTCTTTCGTGTAGCAAGTGGTATGACACATGGTCCAAAAAACTCTATCGCAATGTGTCTTTTCTGAACAAGTGGTAAGTATAACTGGTGGTTGTAGAAAGTGTAAAAGGTGACTGTAGCGTCGTATATCATTAATGTCCACGCAAATACTAATTGAAATAATGGATGTGGTCCTATTCAGGAGGTTATGGTGGAGTTGAAATGGGCAGGGTAGTGGTAAGTATCATTGGTGCTTTTCAGAAGTGGCAATGGGCATTGTTGGCGGGATCGATGGGAGTAACTGGAGGCGTCAGTCTGCTTTTGGGGCCAATGGTTGTTGTTTTTTCAGGCCATTTGGGGTTGCAGTAAGTGAAATTTGTTTTGGGAAGTCACACTTGGAGGTGCCAATGAGAATGTTGAGGTATGTCAATGATGTCAACGGTGTTTGTGGGAGTTAGGATTTTACATATAAGTGACCGTGGGAGTGTGTAAAGTGTCAATTATGGATATAGGAGGTGCAACTTCTTTGGTACTTACGAGATAAAAGTGATGAATTTGTATATTGATTTTTTTTCTATGCGTTTCCTGAGTAAATAATCAGTTCTTCTTGTTCAGGCCAACATTTTATGGATTGGATTATCTGGAGAAAAGAAAACGAAATAGAATACATGGTATGTTATTCGTATTTAGCTTTCATTTTAAACATTTATAAAGACTTTGAGCAAATGCAAAACTTTTAGAAAGCAATTCAAGTATTTGAAATATTTAGTTTCAGGGAAACGTGACAGGGTAGCCTCCTCTCTTACACCCTGTAACAAGGTCACACCGAAAGTGACGTGGAACCGGAAGTCACCTGAGGGATTCTTCTACGAGGATCAATGGCACTCAACACAGTGTACCGACACTTTGAATCACACTCCAACTGCATATAAGGAGTGTTTGAGAGGACGAACTCTATATTTACATGGGGACTCTACTTCTAAACAGTTCATCAAATATTTAAATAATAAAATGAACTTGACGTCGACAGGAGGAACACACGATCCAATTGTCAAGTCAGATCTCAAATACAACTTCACATTGTCCTGGTACGTCCATGAGCTTCCATTTTACCATGGACGAAACCACTACATGAAATCAGTGAACCTAGCCCAGCATATTCTACTGGACAGAATCAAAAGCAACTCCAGAGACATTGTCATCCTGTACCTCTATGTCCACTTCACTATCAACCACCCTGATGTGTTCAAGCAACACGTCCACAGACTTGCTCAGTCCGCCAGAGACCTTATATCGAGAGCCCCGGGTGTAACTATAGTTGTGAGAGGTCCACATGCTTTTAAAAAAAAAACTAGATTGTTAATGCACTCTAATTGGGGTTTAAACTATATGGACATTTTGCATGAGGAATTCGCATCTATACAGAAAAAGGTTTTGTACCTTGATTACTGGGATATGACCATGGCAAGACTGCCCAATGGTGTTCATCCACCCACAGGAACAGTTGCTGTGATGGTTCGGTATATGATGTCACTTGTTTGTAACCGAAATAATCATTAAGATGGTATTGGCTTAGCAAATTTTGCATAACTTTTCCATCAATTACTGTTAAACGTACTGTTAAAGATATAGAATGGCCTTAACCTTAGCCTTTCAAAATTTCTAAAACATTACCATGACAATCGAAATTGACGAAAGTCATGCGCATGCTCGGAAGACAGTCGATCACTCGCTGAGCTCCTCGTAAATGTTTACTTTTAAACAAATCTAAAGACTTTCAAAGTACATCAAAACCAACAAATACCATCATGAACCTGCCTGTGATACAGTGATCACTAGCACAAGCTCATCTACAACCATCTCATGGAAGTATACTAATTTTGTTTGAATTGTTTGACAGTTGTAACACTTCCGGTCCTCTCCGGTAAAGGTAAACAATGCAAGCTCTATGGATTTCAACTGTCATTCTCACATTATGTTGCAAGCTCACATGTTGTCGAATGTCAAGTGATGATCACATCAGTCATAGTGAGTCCTACAAAATCTATGTATCCTCTTTGATGATCAATGACATATCTGTGAATAACGCCGTTAGCATAGTATACTGGTTTGAAAATGTCTACATGGGTCAGTATAGGTTACTACCGGGTGTTACATGGAACCGGGCAAGAATCATGCTATTAGTTCTTGGTGGAATCGAACTTAACCCTGGACCAACAAAATATCCATGTGGCATGTGTACAAAGGCATGCAGATGGAACCAAAAGGCTATAGCATGCGACGAATGTGATCACTGGTATCACACAAAGTGTATGGGTATCTCAAACTCCATGTATGACCAACTCGCAAACACATCAGTGTCATGGTACTGTACATCTTGCAATAGTCCAAACCACTCAACTGTACTGTATGATTTGACTGAAAGCAGCTCTATGTCGAACCAATATTCCGTCCTGTCTACAGATTCAGGTGACACTTCATCTAGCTCTATTGGCAGCCCTTCAGCAACATCATCACCAAAGCCAACGCCACACAAGCAGGCAAAACACCATAAGAGGGGAATACGTATACTGATCGTAACTTCCAAAGTATACGAAATAAGGGTCCAGATCTAAGTGTACTGGTTGAGACATCAAACCCGGATATCATAATAGGCACAGAGACCTGGACCAACAAGGATATGATTTCATCTGAATTCTTTCCATCAAACTACTTGGTATATCGAAGAGACAGAGGCACACATAACTTTAGAGGCGTTCTGGTCGCAGTTGTCAACACTCTCACTTCAACCGAGAAACACAACAGTAAAACCGTTGTGTTACTCGGAGTGAAAATTTATCTGCCCAACAAACAATATTTCCTTGTGTCGTCATGAGCAATACATCTCCAATTATATTTCCGATATCAGGGAACTACGAGCCAAACACCCTAATACCATCTTCTATATTGGAGGAGACTATAATCTCCCAGACATACAGTGGCCGGACGGAATCATCATCAGTAACTCCTACCCCCACAAGTACAGTGAGGAAATCAAAGGAGGCAGCGAGGATCTTGGATTAGAGCAAATTGTACAGTGCCCGACAAGAGGGGACAACACGCTGGATCTACTGTTCACTACACATCCATCATTAGTGGAGAAGATCAAACCACTTCCACCCTTAGGAAAGAGCGATCATGATATCATCCTCTGTGATACTGACATCAAACGCGAGTCCAAAGAGGAAGGTTATCCTGTGGAAGAACGCGGATGTGGATACCATCAAACAAAGTTTGCATAATTTCAGCACAACTTTTGACTCTCAGCACAGGGACACGGACATTAACCACATGTGGACAAGCTTCAGAACAAAAGTTGAACAGCTTATGTCAGCCCACATACCATCCAAGATGACGGCCACCAAACAGTCACATCCGTGGATCAACAGAGACCTCAAACGACTAACAAGACGCAAAAAACGAGCATACAGGAGGGCCCGGAGAAACAACACAAGTAGGGACTGGAAACGGTACAATTCCATTAAAGCGAAAACCCAAAGAGATATCCGCCGAGCACATGACTCCTACCTCCAAGATATCATCAGTGGAGACATGAGACAGAACTCCAAACGATTCTGGTCTTACATTAAACACAAGAAACAAGATTCAAACGGAATAGCACCCCTTGGGAACAACGATGGTTTCCTACACAGCGAATCTGAAATCAAAGCTGAAATCCTGAACAAGCAATTTCACTCAGTCTATACAAAGGAGAACATGACAAACATCCCAGAGAAAGGACCAAGTCCTCACCCCAGCATGGATTACATCGTTGTGGATACTCGTGGGATTCACAAACTCCTCAAGGGCCTTAATCCACACAAGGCTACCGGACCAGACACGATCCCAACAAGGTTTCTGCGGGACTATGCTAATGAAATAGCACCAATCCTTACAACAATCTTCCAGACCTCCCTCGACAGCGGCAAAATACCTGATGACTGGAGAGAGGCGGCAATAGTTCCAATCTACAAGAAAGGAGACAGACATCATCCTGCGAACTACAGGCCCGTTTCTCTGACATCAGTGTCTTGTAAGGTACTAGTGCACATCGTCCACAGCCAGATCATGAACCATTATGACATGAACAACATCTTGACTAACAAGCAACATGGCTTTAGATCCAGAAGGTCCTGTGAATCTCAGCTTATCGTCACCATCGATGCCCTCGCCAAATCACTCGCCAGAGGGGAACAAGCTGACGTGATTCTACTGGATTTTGCAAAGGCCTTTGACAAAGTCCCCCATCACCGACTCCTCCAGAAGCTAGGGTTCTATGGTGTAAGAGTCAACACATGGTGTTGGGTAAGAGATTTCCTTGCCAAAAGAACACAAAGAGTCAACCTTGACGGGTGTTCTTCCTCCTATGCAGACGTCATATCGGAAGTCCCCCAGGGTACAGTGATGGGACCCCTTCTGTTACTCACATTCATCAATGACTTGCCAGAATACACCAACTCAGATGTGGGACTCTTCGCTGATGATGCCCTCATGTACAGACACATACACAGTGAAGAGGACGCCTTGGCTCTACAGAAGGACCTATCGTCACTCGAGAGATGGGAGAGTGATTGGCAAATGGAATTCCACCCACAGAAATGCACAGTAATACATGTCACCAACAAAAGAACCACCATCAACAGCCAATACAATCTGCATGGCCATACACTAGAGGCAGTCAACAGCAGCAACTACCTGGGAGTCACTATCAGCAAGAACCTAAAATGGGACGATCACATTGGCACCATACGATCCAAAGCAAGCAGGACCCTCGGTTTCATCCACCGAAACCTCAAGGACTGTAAACAACCAGTGAAAGCCGCCGCATACACCACCTTGGTACGGCCCACACTCGAATATGCTTCGCCTATATGGGACTCATACCAGCGCAACAACATCAAGACGCTAGAAAGTGTGCAACGGAGAGCAGCCAGATTTGTAACCGGAAATTACACCGATAGGACTCCTGGCAGCGTAACATCAATGCTTCAACATCTACAGTGGGAACACTAGAGACACACCGAGTTAGATCCAGGCTAGCCATGTTATACAAGATCATACATGAGCTGATAGACATTCCACCGTCAGACTACTTGACACCAGGCGATGGCAGAACCAGAGGAGGCAACAAGTACCGTCAACCACCAACTCGTTGGGACGTCTACAAATATTCCTTCTTTCCAAGAACCATCATAGACTGGAACAGAATGCCCAACGAGCACAAGCCATCAACATAGAGGAGTTTAAAGTGCAGCTAAGCAAGATCCCAGCTGCACTGTTGACACCCAATGTGTGAATTGTTCTGCCCCGTTTTTTAAACTGTTTTTAACTGTATATACCAGCCAGAGGGTTTTTAGCTGTGTTTCGAGATGCGCCAGTGCATATTTACACTCTATCAGAGTCAAGCACTATAGAGGAAGAAGAAGAAGAAGAAAAGCGAGTTGAAGTGAAAAGGGTTTTCACTGCGATGTAATTAAAAAAAAACAGTCTTTGGTCATTTTCAAATGTCTATACTTCAAATGCAATTTCGAGAAAATAAATGTTTGTAAAGAAGTCCTTTAAAATGTATTTAAGGTCCCTTTTGGCAGAGAAGGTAGTTTCTTAGAAATTCATAAATCAGTTTCACTTTTCAGTGTGAGTATTTCGTGTTTTGAGTTTTCCGTGGTTTATATTAGGTTTTCCGTATTTCAGTAAACTTTTCTGTTGTTTCAATGAGAGAAATCTATATACTATGAACAAAACTTTATGTCCCTAATGGGCCGTCGTATATCTAGTATTTAACTCTACTTTACTTGCATAAAACACATAAAGTGACGCCCTGAACTTGAAATACCAGCGACGCCATGATGCCATTTTATGTCACAGATGATTTTCTCTGTGACGTCTCTCGTGAAGGAGATATACATTTAGGTCAACATTTTTCATTAAAACTCGAGTTTAAGTTCAATCCACACGTTATGCAACTCTTTTTTATTTTGTAACACATAAGAATTCCAAATAGATCTGACTTTAACAACGGCCGATGTGTTTATATTCAAGAAAAGCCTTTAAAATGCAAGCTTGGGGTACCTGCGTAGATGTAGTGGGTGGAACATGAGGTAGTGATTGGATGATGAAGTGGAGATGAATGTGGTTGCTGGATGATGTCGGATGGACGGATTTTAGACAATGAGGAACATGCACGGAAGGAAGTGCGCTTGAGGAAAAGCCGAGGGGTTATTTATATTAACCAATTCTTCGCCAGTCGAGTGGGAATATAACGTGTATCATATGGTGTTGTATTATCGAGATGTGTGTCAGGTTATATGTTCTAAAATGTGTTTTCAAAATGAGTACAAAGTATAAATGTTGAACGGAGATCCCTTAGATTTCTCTACTTAGATTGTAACCATTGTGTTGAGAATGGACTGGGGCATTTCGCAGGACTACGAAGGTAACAAAGTTTAAGAAAACACTGACAATACTGTTTTATAGTTATTATTAAAATAAACGACAATATAACCAGGAGGACATGGTAATCAGCATCCCCCGCCATATTTGTTCTCTATAGATCTGGCAACTTTCTCCTGAATGTCCTAAATCTAGTGCATTGGAGTAATTTATCTGAACTCAGTTTTGAAAACTCAGAAGCATGCTCCATCGAGGTATTTATGCCATCACGCCTCACACAAAATTGGTACGATAATCCTGACTTAAACAGTTACTGAGAAAAGCTGCCCTTTGGAGATACCATGAACAAAGTAACAATGAAACAAGGGCAATAACTCCAGAAGAAAGAGGTACACGCTTTTGAATATCGAACTCAATCAAGATAATTTTGCCCTCAAGTACATACTAAATTTGGTGATCCTATCTTACATAGTTTCTGAGAAAAGCTTCCCCCTTTGGAGATACAATGAACAGAGTGCAACAATAGGGAACAAGGGCATTCTCATTTTCGAACTCCATTTGGGTATTAATACCCTCAAGCCACACACCAAATTTGGTAACCTATAATTTAAGGTTTCTGAGAAAAACTGTCCCGTTTATCTCGGGCGGACTGACAAACGGACGGACACACGGAGCTCAATCCTATATCCTTCGTGGCAGGTGATAAAAAAAAACACTTGATGGAACACTCATATGCCTTGAGAATATGTAAACATGTTGTTTCTCAATTTATTACATGAAGATAAGTTTTCTTCAGGCAGAATGGTGGAAGCATTGTTCTTTTGAAGTGAAAAGTAATTTGTTTTTCAATTCCAGGAATGTTGTTATATGTCATGCTCTAAAAGCATAACATAGTTCACTTATGTCAATATATTTATCCAAACTTGATCTAAACTCATCATTAAGAGTCCGTGTTACAATCGTGGGTATAGAGTCACTATCTGTTATATTTACGTTGTGAGTGGACCTCAGTTAATTAATAGAACTGTTAACATAATGTTTGTTTTCCAATAAACAGAAATATGTTGTTGCTTTTTCTCCTTCCTCAAACCAAAGTTTCCCTTTTCTCATTGATAGACGTCTCAAATCTTCTTTTTTAGCTTTCAATTTCAAGTTGGTGTTTTATCAATTCACCCACCAACTTTTCACTCATATTTGGAAAGTATGTTATAGGGTCCTTATTCTAGATTCAAATTTAACAGTTTCTATCTTTTTGCTTTCTTCAGATATGTTTAATATACAGTCCTTCCCCTGATTTTTATTAGGAAAGTTTCCAAAACAAACTAATCTTAAGCTGAACATCTCTTTGATTACTAAAGAGCCATCAAGGATGTCAGTGTTTCAAATAAATAGAAATTTGTTGAAAATATACTTATAACGTCAATCGCCAGAGAAATATTTTATCTACAACATGACATGTGATAAATAATGTTCATATCACGACAATGTAATGCAATTTGGTTTCAAAGAGAAATACCCCTTCGAGTAGCGCGAGTTAAGGGTTTTTGACGTCATATAAACAGAATCCCCTTTATTGCATAAAACGTACTATGCAACAAGCAAGCGTTTCCGAAGCGTGAAGGCTCATCTCTAGCGCACATTGCCATAACAACTCATGTGCTGCACGCGCTGCACGTGCTTCTCTTGCAAGTTACCCTTGTCACATATTACTAAATGTGACGATTGCTTTATAAACAATGTTTCTAAATGTCCTGAAAATATTCAAATTATTGCCAGTTTAGAAAAAATGTTTGGTTTTGTACAATTGACATCGATAGACTCGATAGACTCGACTGAATCACAGAATATTATCTGCAAAAAATACGTTCATTTATGTGGTATAAGAAAACACGTTCCAAAACTCGAAAGGTTATGGTTATTTTGAAAGAGTTTTTTATAATTTGGAAAAGGTTATGTCAACGAAAAATAATAACCTTCAAAGCCATGATAAAAACGACTATGTTCCTCTATATCACCAACCAATAATACATTGAGGTTCACCTTTGATATTTATTTTCCAAATCTGGTTGACAACAATTTGAACATGTGGAACTGATGTATGACCATGTACTCTTGGGTGCAATAAAACATTTGGAGAAAAAACACACAAAAAACGTATATATGATTTCGTGATGGTCTGTTTCATGCGTGTTTTTCGACATTTCATGAGATTAATGGGACAGGATAAGAATAATAATGATAGTATATTTATAATGCGCACAAACCATGCATGCTCAAGGCGCTACACAATTATTACCCTGAATTAATCCATGGTCATGACGTCACTCTATTGTGTTATCAGTTGATTTTCAGTAATTTTTCGAGACTGATGTATTTTGTCTTAGTGTACATGAATAAGATCTTAAAATATCTCTCAACCAGAGAAGTTAATTTTTGTAATGCATGAACCTGGATTCGAACATGCATCTCTTCACTTGGTAGTCAGCGCTTCTAACCATTAGGCCACAAGACGCTGTTAGAAACCGTAGGATTGTTTGTCAGTAAGAATCCAACGTTCTATTCAAGGCACGGAAGGCATGGAAAGGCAGAGTTTCAGCTCTCAATCACGTCGCTTCGCGTGGAAGTTTTGCTCTGCACGTGCGTGGAAGAATCCATTTCATGAGGGCCGCAGCTACTTGTACCATATCCGATGAATGAGCACCGAAATTTGTAAAATAATTGATTTTGGTATTCCATAATTGAAATTTATTGTTTCAAATCTAAAATAATCACATATGCATTTTCGTAAAGTCATACATGGATTAATATAAGATGGAATCGTACTTTCGGTGCCGCCTATTAAGCGCTCCGTGCGACCGTATACATTCCCGTGTGTAAGGTTCCCATTTAAACAGCTGAGTGAACTGAGTGCAATGTGGATGAAGTGCCGTGCCTAAGGACACAACACAGTATAAGATCCAGGTCACAAATGTTTGGTGTCTCCACCGGGATTCGAACCCGGGCCGATGGCGTGAGAGGCCACCACAGCACTGTGCTCCATCCAGGATGGGAGCGGAAGACATGTTAAGCAGTGCTACTAGCGGACCACTCTATATAGAGCTTGTTGGTACACCCAGTCATTATCGGGGTTTCACAGAAACGTTCTGTTACAAGGATAATATAACATAATAAACACAATAAATACTTGCAGAATTAAAACAATACAATGTAGACCCAAATGCACAGTATCCGAAGTTAAAATAGCAATACAATGCATGTCAACAATCTTGAAAGTGCATCAGTACCTACATTGTCTTTTACTATAATGTGCCCTTGCAAAGTTAAACTCCAACCCACAAGTATCTGTTATTTGTCATTGTCTGTATTCTTCATTTTGTGAAGAAAAGTCAAGGGATTGCCATCAGTAAATATTTCAACTGAAAAAGAACTTGTACCTAAATAAATACTATGAAATAAGAAAAGCAGGTCGGAAAAGCAATCCGTGCAGAACGTTGTGAATTCGTTACATTTATTTGCGTAATGAATGCTTCGGGATGTTTCTGCCATATTTGTATATATTCCCTCGGAGGAGGATGAATGATGGTCTCCTGGCTGGAGCTGCATATGGTTATGCTAATGGCACTGCCTGGAGTGATTCCAATATGTTCATCAGATGGCCTCAACACTTAAACTTCACTTAATCATCAAAAGATGCGCCTCATTCCATCCTTATCGACAGTCACCATAGTCACAAAACCGTCTCTGCCATTGAATTGTGTCGTGAACATCGTGTTGAAATGCTAACCTTTCCACCACATTGTACTCATAGCATACAGCCTCTGGATCGTACATGCTTCAAGGCATTGAAAGGCGCCTTCAATACACCTGATGATAACTGACTGGTAGAACACTCAGGAAAACGGATTTCAATCCATGAGATCTGTCTGACAGAGCATGTATGCTCTCGGCAACTCCAGAAAAAATCTTAATTTACAGGACTTCAATACATGCGACCTCTGGCCGTTAGATCTTGATATATTCAAAAGAAATGTCACACATACTATGGTAACAGACGAAGAGTTGACAGAGCTGAAGATAGCGAAGGTACATAGCTCTGACAGATGTCAGAATGTAGTGGAAACGATAGGGAGAACGGAATACAGATGTGTTCTCTTAGCTAAGCTGAAGAATGTTGCAGAAAACCAAAATGTTGAAGTCTCCTTTGCCTCATTAGAGATACAAGTTGATGGAGGTACTGAACCATCTACGACGCCAGCCTCTGAAAAGGAACCTTCGAGTGAGAAACAACAGGTCTCTGTACTGTCTAGAATTGGACCCAAACGGTTTGTCCCAGAGTCGTTTCATCCGGGCGATAACATCAGTCACTGTCAGTTACACTGACATGTGATGATAGCCGCTGTTTGTTTAGGAGTTTGGTAACAGGAATGTACCCATGTCTTCAAGCATCAACAAGAAATGAACATGGAATGATCATATATCATACTGGCGATCACAGAAAGGAGCAAAGCTGATGGTTAAGAAGACAGGTGATCGTCATATATGAACATTTTGAAAACTATCACAGTAATGATACGGCATCAGTGAATGCGGATAGGCCATCCTAGATTACTTATTCCTCAATGGAAGATCGGATCGCTGCAATGTCAGGGCCATCTACAATGCCCGGAGAGCTTGGGGAAATCTCAACTTCAAAGGATCTTCACAGGCCCAGCATTGTTCTCAACACGGAAAAGCGAGTGATCCGTGGCTTTGGCACGAACTACCCAGCCCAGCATTGCTTGTTCAAAACCGCATGTCGGACAGTGATACGGGACATGTTTGTGACTTACTTGTTCTCCTGGCATTCGTGACCGATTTACAGGACCGAGAGATGAAAACTTGGAAGAAAACATCATGCACATAAACTAAATCTTTCATTGACATTATGACTACGTTGTTCGTTCATCAATCTGAATACATTTAGATCAACAGGTCTTTTATATATTAGGTTATACCGTGTATTGCTATAAAATAAGATCGAATTGCTGGACAGAATTAAGCAGCTGTCAACGTCAGGATTTCGGGAACTGATTCAAGTCTTGACTCCTTTACCAAAGCTACATAAGAATTAAGAGCCCAAGATTAATTCTATTAAGAAACAAGAATATATGTTCATTAAAATGAAATGTATAGTGTCGCTGAATGCAGTAAAAATGAAATAATGAAAACATTTAATTAAATGCAATAGATTATAATTTACAGTCTGCTTCTTCAGCGACTCCATTTCATTCGGATATGCGTTCAGGGAAACAATCTTGTCTGAAAATAAATAGCTTTTATAGTATCCTATCTAACGAAAGTGATGCAGTGAATTCGTAGACCAGACAGGTTCGTAGATGGAGTGAATTCGCAGACGCGGTGGATTCGTAGAGTAGTATAATAATATATCTATATCATGTTATTCGACTATAGACACTATACTGTAACACCATGCATTGGGTGATCATATGAAACTATGAAATTATACTTACCATATTTCTTTATTTATTTCAAACACAAACATTCTCCAACAAAAAATAACAACACCGACCACTTAATTTTTACCATATACTCTACTTTGAGTGTTTAGGTATGGCAACATGATCAGTCAGATCACTTGAACTACACACTGTACCTTCGAGCGACCGTGAACACATTAAAGGTGCATCCATTGTGTTTCATAACATTTTATTTTGCTTAAATATGATCCATCTCACCACATGTGCTGTCTACCATACACATAAATTCAATTAGCTTACATAGTTATCCCCAATCGCCAATTATATCATAATTACTAGTTTCCAATTAAAATTGAGTAACATCATTATGCATGTGCAGAAACCGAAACTGCACGTCCCATTTACATGCACAGTAGTTTTGTGACCTATTAAACATTATCAACTCAAATGTGTCTTGTTTCTTTTATAAATAAGATTCCAAAATTACGTTTGACTCATTGACGCGCACCACACGCTGTGCATTGTCCGGTTTTCGATCAGAAATCACTACTTTTACCTTCATATCGTCGATATACTAAGTCTACTATCATCAAAATGGTAGTTTTCGGTAACAGTCGGTACTTCTCGATAAAAAGGGGAGACCGGGGCACATTGGGCCAAAAATCACTATATTCCCGTTTTTTCTTAACCTATGAAAACAACCAACGTGGAATTTTGCATATTTAAAGCATCCTCCATTGTCAAAATACAAAAACATGGAACAACACAATATGTAAACAACTTTTTTGTATAGACAAGAAATTTTAAAAAAGTGAAAAATGCAGTCCCAATGTGCCCCACCCTGGGGCACATTGGGACAATACCCATCCCTGAGAGAATAACATTATGATTTCAATACTTGTCACAATGATTTTTAATATTTAACAAAGAGTTTGTATTTTAAAGAATAGTAATCTAGAGGGGACACATTGGGACACTGTCAAAATATACCGGGGCACATTGGGACACGATCCCAAACTACCCCGGTAGCACTGTCGCAACCAGTCCCAATCTGCCCAAATGACCCCCAAGGTGATAGAATGCCTCAATATTGGTAAATTCAACTAACATGTATGTCAAGTGATTACTTGTAAGAACTTAAATTAGCACAATGATGGAACTTTCCAGAACAATGGGTATCAACCAGGATTGCTTACTCATCTTTACATCAGACCATAATTACTGAGGTGCTAAAATTTTACTCCAAACACAGAAAAATCGTTTTTGCTTAACTGTTTTTGAACCGCATCATATTTTCAGCAAATATCATCATACATGAAATGGTGTTTGATATTACTTCCTGTGATATTAATAGTTTCTTCCTACTTATTTTGAATCAATAGATATTTATGGTGTCCCAACCTACTCCGTGTCCCAACCTGCCCCGGTCTCCCCTAACACCATTTAGGCTATAACGTTTGGAATATGTGACCCCCAACAACACAATGGATTGACTCGATGGGAAATTGACTAACCATGGACATTCATTTTAGAACTCTATTTTTATTGATTCAGGAAACTTATTTAACACTTATTTGCTTTTTGTGAAAACAATTTATTTCAGAAATCAGAACGTACTACAGCGCCTTTAAAGGCATAGGAGAGGAGTTGTTGATGCTACATTGTCACTCCTCAATAATGTCTACAACCATCTTGAGACACCAAAGTCTTATATCAGGATCTTGTTTGTGGACTTTTCATCTGCGTTCAACACTATACAGCCTCACATCATGATTGACAAACTGTTGAACATTGGCGTGAATTATAATCTCATCAAATGGATTGGAAATTTTCTTGTGGACAGAAGGCAATTTGTCAAAGTTAACGGGGCAGTATCGAGCACAAGATCCATAAATACTGGAGCGCCGCAAGGTTGTGTCATCTCGCCTGTCCTGT
This sequence comes from Gibbula magus, assembly GCA_936450465.1. Taxonomy (NCBI): domain Eukaryota; kingdom Metazoa; phylum Mollusca; class Gastropoda; order Trochida; family Trochidae; genus Gibbula; species Gibbula magus. Next base: position 71,011,400 of record OW388295.1, read on the forward strand.
TCACCCTCTACACTAACGATTGCGTTAGTTATAACTCAACCTGCTCAACGATCAAGTTTGCGGATGACGCCGCAATTGTTGGAAAAATAAATAATGATATATCTGAACAACTGTATAAAGATGAAATTACAAAATTTACAACTTGGTGTGCAGACAATCATCTAATTTTAAATGTCAAAAAAACGAAGGAACTGGTTATTGACTTTCGAAGTAAACCATCACAAATGCTTCCAGTCATGATAAATGGTGAATGTGTTGAGACTGTGTCGGAATATAAATATTTGGGAACCTACATTGATTCTAAATTGAACTGGAATTCCAACATTGAAGCCCTGTATAACAAATGTCAGCAACGTCTTCATCTAATGCGAAAACTCAGATCTTTCGATGTTAACCCCTCCGTCATGTCAACCTTTTATACAGCTTTTATTCAAAGCATATTAACATTTTCATTCCATTGTTGGTACGGGTCTCTCTCAGTTCATCTTAAATGTAAAGTTAACAAAATTGTGAACGTTGCGAGTAAGATTGCCGGTGTCAAGTTCGAGTGTTTAACTGATATATATGAGCGGCAAATCGTAAATCAAGCTGTCAAAATCATATCTGACCCGACACATTACCTTCATTCAGAATATCACCTTCTCCCTTCAGGCCGCCGCTACAAAGTTCCAGTTTTGAAAACTAAGAGAGCCCGTACATCTTTTGTTCCAAACACAATATGTCTATTAAATAAATGTGAAAAGAATTAAATGCGTGTACATAAATATTGCATATGATTGTTCAAGCTCTGTGTTGATGTAAAACAAATTCCTGAAAAGGCAATAAAGTATTATTATTATTATTATTATTATTATACAAGACAACAAGACAAGGGACATAACTCTCGTCTAATCAAAACCGGAAGTAGTGTAAAACGCGAGTTGTTTTTGTTTATGTCGGCGACAGCATCGTGTTCAGCAAACAGCAGAAAGAAAATCGGCTTGAATCATCAGGTGTCTCGGGGAGACCATTTGTAAGTATGTTTACTTAAGTAAACCTTTTCAGAAAAAGATACTCATTAAAACAAACTTGATTCAATGAGAAAGACAACTTGGCACTGAGGAATCACATCGTCTCACTCTCAGACTCGAGAGTCAGAAGCGAGTGACTCGGCTGTCAAAATCAGTTTCAACCGGTCAAGCGATCAGATTCATGAGATAATGAGTAGTTCGTACTTGTTTCAGAATTCCATTGACGACATCGACATCGCTGGTGGGAAATAAGTTTGAATTGTTTCCACTGCATGATCAATATGTTGCGTCTCCATTATTGCAAAGAAAGCTTTGAATTGTATGTTATACATAAATGAATATTACAGAAATAACCTAACATTGGATTGGCTAACACTGTTTTTCCTTTGTTTATACTATAGTAGATACAATTTACTTGTCATAGGTCAACATGAAATGCAAAGGGAGCTCACTTGTGACTAAAAATGTCAAAATATAGATTTTACCAGTTAAAATATTACTTTCACAATATGAAATCATTGTCATTGAAAATTAAAAAAAGTCAAATATGTCAAGAGAATGGGAAGTTTAATACACAGGGATAACAAACAAATAAGTGTCATGAAATAAATATGACAAGACATGGGTAGAAACTAACCCGTGACATGATTACTAGCCAGATGGGCTAGTAGCTTTCAGATCTTACTAGCCCAGTCAACATTCTTCTAGCCCAGTAACATTCGGACAATTGAGACATAAAAACAGATGATTAATGAATGAGTTGCTTTATTTCTAAAAGAACTAGTCCAGACTTACTCCAGCTAGCCCGATATACATGTCCATGATCATTTCACCTCAAATTTTAACTAGTCTTTCGGACTACCAGTTTTTAATGAATGAGTTGCTTTATTTCTAATTCATTTGGCACACATTTTCAAAGAGGGACCAACAGGGGTCAAAATTTACCTTTTCAATGCAGTAGCATTTCTAAAAGAACTAGTCCAGACTTATTCCAGCTAGCCATGTACATCTCCATGATCATTTCACCTCAAATTTTAACTAGTCTTTCGGAGTACCAGTTTTTACACTCTACTAGCCCTTCTTCTTTTTCACTAGCCATGGGCTAGCGGGTTAGTGCTAATTTCTACCCCTGACAGGATGAAGAAAATATTAACACTTATTGATTTCCCAACCCTAGTATATAAAAGTTGGAAAGTAAAAGGAAAGAGGAAAAGTGTAAACATGTACAATTATGAATGAGTTGTTGAACAAATATCTAAAGATAGGAAGGTTAAAATGCTAAGGACCCTAGCGCATGAGTGTACCCAGACACATTCCGTAGCATCAAATCCAAAGGAAACATGCCAAGATCGATCGATGCAGATGAGCTGTAAGATTTGCCATCTAGGGTTGTTTTCAATTTGAATCAGATGTTCAGGAGGGATCAGAATCACATGATTACATTAGAAATTCAATCCTGACTTAAATGTGCACCTCTTCAACACCCCAGGCCCTGATACACTAGTCTGGCTGCAGTCTGTTGTAGACATGACTGGACATTGCTTCCACCTGGAATTTATGAAAGCTAGTGACATGTGAGAATATAAAACGTCAAGGTTAAAGTAAACAAACTACAACAGCCCAATGTTCAAGATCGCTAGTGGTAGCAAGAACCCGCTAGTGCTTCAATGGTAAAGAATAGGCAGCATGTGCAAGAACTTGCTAGAATAAGCGGTCTTGAACACATGGCTGGTATTTTATACTTTGAACCAGTTTCCTGGTTAAAGAGCCATTAAGGATGTTAGCGTTTCAAATACAAAATTATTTGTGGAAAATATACTTTTAACGTCAATCCCTAGAGAAATCTTTTATCTACAACATGACATTTTCATATCACGATAATGTAATGGAATTTGGTTTCAAAGAGAAGTTTCCCTTTGAGTAACGCACGTCAAGGGTATCTGACGTCATATAAACATAATTCCCTTTATTGCATAAAACGTACTACACAGCAGCAAGCGTTTCCGAAGCGTGAAAGCTCGTCTTTAGCGGAGGTCACCATAGCAACTCACTTGATGTACGTGCTTCTCTTGCAAGTTAGGCTGACCTTGTCACACATTACTGAATGTGACGATTGCTTTATAAACAATGTTTCTAAATGTCCTTATAACATACACATTATTGCCTGGTTAATGTAGTTTTTATTGAGATAAGACCAGCAAATTATTACAAATAAAAATGATATTCTCATTGATTATAAAATTCAAGCAAAATACCTAGTTGGGTAAAACATTTATTCCAATATCTGTAGAAAATACATAATTAAATGAAATGGTAAATAAATAACCGCCAAAAATTAAATTTTTCGAATTCTTTCATTGCTCATTAACTTTATTTTTCTTTGGTGTCTTTGTATACAGTGTGTGAGCTAGACCACAATGCTTTGCGCTTGAAAATAATAGACTTGATCTATATTTAGACTAAAAAATACCTTTACTAATTAGTGCAATTTTTCTGCTTATTTTGGGTCGAAAAATCTGTGAAAAATTGGGGGGTTAGTTTTGACTGTGGTTTCAATGGTCATTTACTATACTAGGAACTCTCTTAAGGGAGTAAAATCTGTGCAATGTATTGTAACATTGTCAATATCTGTCAATGTATTTCAAAATTGTCTATATATGTGCAATGTATTGCAACATTGTTAATATATGTGCACTGTATTGCAACATTGTCAATATATGTGCAATGTATTGCAACATTGTCAACATCTGTGCAATGTATTATATCATTGTCAGTAGCTTTAATTTCTTTGCATCATCGTCAATATATGTTTAATTTATACAAAACATTGTCAATATCTGTATAATTCACTTAGGTGCAACTCCATAACACAGGGGGCAGGATAGCACAGTGGTTGGCGCATTCAGCTGCAGATCAAGAGGTCTGGGGTTCGAATCCCTCCGCAGTAGAGAACTGTTCTCATGCAGTAAGGTTTGGGTGCAATGCTACACTGAATTCAGCTTAGTACCATCAATGGTTCGCTAGTTCCAGCCGACGCTAGCAGGTTTCACCGCAAATCATAGTCATATGGCGTTGCAGGCTTTCTCCCTGCCATAATACTAGCAGCCTTGATATGAGTGAAATACTCTTGAAGGCGATGTTAAACCCCAACTCACCTTACTTTACCTCCATGAACACATTGTTGTATGTCTGAAATGTGTACATCTGTTTTGCAGGTATGGTGCAAGATGGGAGATAACTCTGCCGAGTCTAAGATGGCAGCTGCACAGTCAGTCATCAGTGGATACCTCATCTAGCGGTTGGCTCGTCATCTCCTCACTCAACATGGGTACAGGTAAGCTTCTTTCATTCACTTGATTGAGATGGCCTCAAGCGGCATTGTCTTCCAAACCCTTTGAAGGTTTTACAACTCCATAAACAGAAACGCTAACAATACAAACCATTGTCAGCATTCAGCTAATTTAGAGAAAAACTGACTCTTGTGAATACTGAGCATTCTTAAAATCGTGACAGGAAATATTTCACTAAAAAATTAAGAAGAAAATATGACATAATAATAATATCCTCTACATATTGTGGTTGTCCTACATGGGCTGTAACAATAATAACATGCTCTCAAATGAAACAAGTAGTTTGATAATAACTAAGAAGAAATCTGACTATCAGTGTCAATATAAATGAGAAATTGTTGGTGACAAATATCTTTATACATCTTATGCGACATTGTATAATTCAGGATCAACACTGTCAACATCTGTGTAAATTGTTGTTAATTTCTGTACAATTCAGATACAATTTCTGTGTAATTTGTTTGCAACATTCTCAATATCCTTGTAAAGTATACTTGACATTGTCAGTATCTTTGTTATTCAGACGAATCTGATTGACATGAATCTTTTAGCTGCCATTTCAGTTCTACTTAGGTTACTTGTCAACAACAAATAGCACATCCATGAATATTGATAATTTCCTTTGTTAACAAGTGAACATTCTTGAAAGTTAATTTACCCGAACAGAAATATTGGTACTAAACACAAATAGACTTCTCTAAGTTACAAATAGATCTAACTTTGGGTGACATCCCAGAGGCAGGCAGACAATTTAACCATATGATGTTTGAATTACTGTTTTCTGCTCACCGTCCGTAATTCCGTCCTTCCGAAATGCTTTTCTCAAAAAACGTTCAATATTTTTTTTTACGAAACTTGGTATGTGGTTAGACCTAGTGGTGGAGTGGTGCCTATGCTACTTATTTTGTTATTCTGATTTTTATATTTTTCTGGTTTCCATGAAAACAGTTTGAACTAAGTGCATATGGTGGTAGGAACCTTTTGCGACCTCCAACTCAAAATCTATTCAGTATTATTTAATAAGACTTGGTATGTGTTTAGGCTCAATGATGGAATGATGCCAGCTTTTGCTACTTAAATCATCCTGAATTTTTCTTCTGGTTTCCATGGAAACCATTTTAACAAAGAGGCAAGAAAAGGGAGACAATTTGAACTAACTGGCTACATGGAAACAAGTTCATTTATTCTAATAGATTAATCTTTTTGGATTGTCCTTTTTGGATTGTCTCTGGTAAAAGTGAAAAATAAGGTTAAGAGGACAAGGTTGGATTGAAAGTTTGAGCGGGGACATCACAGTGCATCACATGCACATATTTCTAGTTACAATCTTGTTTTACAATAAATATGACATCAATAACAAAAAATAGAGTCATGGGCTCTGTTGCTCAACAGGGTTTATATTATTTGATGATGAAAATACGATTTACAGATAATTAATGCTATTTCCTTAGCAGTAAAATTGAAGTCTAAGTTTTCTTGTAACCATAAACCTAAATATTTATAAGCTCGAACTCGAATAAGATTGTTTAATACAACAAGGGAGATACAACTTTACAAGTTACAAGTTTCATTTACATTAATCATTAGATGCAAAGACGATACCATTCTGATACACACTCTAGCATACACTGTAGACTTCTCTCGTCTGGGGCTAGAAGGGTGGCGTCATCAGCATAAAGTAAAAGGCTAAGCACATTGCCATCTAATAGGATACCACAATTAAGATTTTATTAATAAAGGTGTATAATGGAGTTATGAGAGTTAAAAAAGAAAGGTGCACTTAACTTGTTTACGGTAATCCCATGTTTTCAAAGCAGTGATCAGATTTACGCTCTGCCAGTCATATTACATCAAAATCTATTTTACATTGTCCCGGTACTATCTTAAATTGAAATTATGTCTTTTTTTCTGAATTTTAAATGTGCCATTCCCCTCTGTAGCAATAGCAAAATTTCATATTTTAATGAGCCATTTTTATATCCAACAGGGGTAGACGCTTTACTAGCCCGAAGTGCTCTTCGGGCTAGTGACATATGTTAATCTGTAGTGCTTCAAACAAATTTCACTAGCCCTTCTGAATTTTTATGCGAGTGTCAATCCCTGTCCAATTGCCCATTGCCTCTACATTTCCCCATTCCTTTTGAGGATTGACCTTGGGGCAAAGATTGTAGTTGAATCTTCCCGTGGAAGATATGCACTGCGTTGCACCTACTTCTCATATGTATGCAGATATGCTTTCGGCAAATTTACTGATGATATCAAAGTGTATGCACAGACAATGATTCATACCTATTGTAGTTAAGATTGCAAGTGATTTTAACATTTTGAGTACAGTTGAAGGTAGTAATATCACCCTATCATATTTAGCAAAGAGATATATATATATAAACCAGCTGACATTTGAAAAAGAAAATGACATTGTGTGTAAATGACTTGACATTTGACATTTATCTTCTATTTGAGCAAAACAAGAACACATTATGTGTGTCTGTGGTGTTAGGGTTGAGGCTTTTTGAAGGGAAACTGTACAGGAGCATTTTGATGTTCACTGGTGGGTCCACATGGGAGGGGGTGTTCTGGATCCGTTTGAAATATTGGCATGTAACTTTGGGGTCACCACTTCCCCTTATAATTCATGGATGAACCAATGATGTTGAAGTTGTGTTCATGGGGAATCAGTTGTTCATCTAACCACATTGCAAATTCTATTTACTAACAGTTTGAAAATAAATTGAATTCTGAAATAAATGTTTACTTTGTTACCTTCTCTTCACATTACAATTTCTGTAGCGTCCATTAATGATCCCACTTGTCCCTAGAAACAGCATGGTGATGTGTTGATATACTAGCATCTCAGCTGAACATACTCTCTTTATGGTTAACATGATGTCAACTGTGAATTCGAGTTAACCCTTAACTTGCGAATCCCGGAATTATCCGGGCGGGCTATAAGCGATTCCGAGGTGTATGTATACGGATCCCGGATCCCTTACTTAGAAGAATTCACGGCTGTCTAAGTATTTTTCTATCCCCCCATACCGGGTCCCGAGTCGATTGTTTCCGCGACTCCCTGCATGAGAATGGCTGTATTTATGCCTCGCAGCCCGCAATGAGAATAAAGCTTTGTTCAGTGTCTGGTCAGAACGTCCAGCAAAATTCACACCAATTTGCGTGTGCATTGTTGACCCGTAACGCATCGATCATTAGCTTTACAAAAGGCCAATTATGTCGGGCTTAGCCCCCGAAGCATTAATTTGCTTGAGGCTATTTTCACCCACGTGTTTGTATTGCGTCGGGTTTGCCTCGCCCGAGACTGCTATCTGCCTCGCATCTCGCGAGATGGGGAAAAAAATCGCTAACTCGCCTTACTCCCGCACTTCATATCATGTGAGCGAATTGTTTGTTTTCAAAAAAAAATACGGCAAAATAAAGAGGAAACAATGGACTGCATTCCCATTTAAAATTAGCAAATGTCAAAAAAATAATAAAGACACAGCAAGCGACAATCCCTTTAACAATCGGCGATTTTCACAACTTGTTACACATTTATCACAGCTAAAATACTGAATGCATTTTCATGATTTTTATATCACAATAAACCGAAAAGAATAATCTTTTATTCTATATAAAAATGCGCATATTTATTCACAGAAATAAAGATACAATTTTACCTTTCTGAGAGACATGTGAAACCAAACGGCACACAAACTAATCAACATATTTTCATCAGTTATGTTTCGAGGTTAGCTTTTATTTGAAAGGTCAAACAACATAACCATATTAGGGTTGACATGTGCTTATTTGTCAACTGGTTCGAGATTATGATTTCTTGGAAAAGTGCGATGAACGACCGTTCGCAATGCCGCATACATGTTGTAAGTATTTACGATTTTATAGGTGGAAATAAAGACAAACTTTACATAGCTATAGAATTATAACCAAAGGTTGCATTCTAATAATTTTTATATCATTGTGAAGCTAGACATCTTGTCTTCAATTCCGTATATAAATGGATTTTTTTTCGTTTCGTATTTATGATGTTACGAGGCCCGAAATAAAGACAATCTTTCGAAAGTAATAGAATAAAAACGAAAAAACATAGAAAATTCATTCAAAGTTTCGGGTGTGAATTAGCCATTTGTGTACGGGTGTCGCTACTTGAATTTGTATTGAATGCCCGTATATAGTCCTTATTCGCCATGTAGATGCGGTATATTTCGTAAAAACGGTACCGGAATCGCCGCCTGGAAATTCCGCCAGCAGAGCTAGTTAGTGCCAAAGCCCAAACTACTGCTGCGAGCTGCGAGCATGTAAATTCCGCCACAGGAGCTAAAATTGGTAAAATATATATACGCAACGCAAGGGTTAATCAAAATTCGATATTTTTCTATATTTTGGAATATATAAATAAAAAGATTTTACATATTCTGTCTGGCTACTTTTCAAGATTATTTCACACACTGCCTATAATAATTCATTTTCTTTAAGATTAAGATTACTCTATGCATCAATAATTTTGTTATTAATTTAATATTAAATATATATGAATTCAAGTAACAGGTGGAGGGGAATAGCAAGTAACAAAATAGAGTCAGACCTCGTTTACCCTGATCCTGTATATCCAGAAACACAACCATCCGAACAGTAGTACCGGTATTTTAGAATTTCTCTATGCATCTCTAAGCAAATGATGAATTGCTTAACTGGACAACTTGCTTTCCGGATGATTTTCAACTGTAAGCAAATCGTGTTGGTAAGTAAGGTATGACTGTATAATGAAGGATTCATCATTTGAAGTGATGGAAGGATCCTGTAAATATTTATGTTATATTCAAACTGATATTGTCCTCATGACTGATGCTGACGACCATGAGACAATTTACAGGAACTTTTAATTTTCTTTGTGATTTTCCTCTTTGCAAGAGCGTTATATACTCCTGGGCAAAAGAAAGTTTGCCAGAGTTTCATCATGAATGTCTTTGATACGCATATGTTTTAGAAAGAAGTAATCACAATTTGATTCATCAGAGTATGATATTTTTATGTCTGTTCAAACACATATGGCATGATGAAATCCCTTTTTCAAAATTGTTTGACCAGAACAATGGGCATTTAAGTAACAGATTGCATAAATATCCAAATCTAATTGATACAAGACATTATAGACATACATTATCTTCTTGGACTTTAGTTCATTGACTGATCATTTCCTGGAGGGGTTTTTTTATGCTTCAGAAATCAAAGTTTAGTTTCGTTAGCTTAACATTTTAGTTCAACAAGATTTAAATTTGTTTCAGTTGTATTTATCACTTATGGATTGAATATCTTGTTTTTTTGTTCACAACATTTCTTTTGGGAGTGAGTTTAGAACTTATTTGGATAGCTGGACCGTTCCTTTAAATATTTGTGTTATATTCAAACTGGTACTTACCTTAGAAGATTGATGCTAAAGACTATGAGATAATTTTGCACGAATACTTCATGGAGAAGATATTGCTCACACACTGTGCCAAAGAGTGAAGGTATTGTTCAAGCGAAACCGCTGAAGCAATAGCACTAGTGAGCTAGAACTGGCTTTAGATGTTAAGTCAATATATATCGACGGTGTGTTACTGTGTTTAACTGGAACACTCACACCTGAAATCAATCTGCTTAATTATAAGGCAGAGAAGTGTTTGTCATGTGCATACCTGTGCATTTCAGTGATTGAAATGTTCTATAGAATTTTTGTTTCTTAATTTCAAATTCCATCCAATTCTTGTGGTGGTGAGGTGAGGTGGTGTGTGTGGTAATATGGTGAGGTGAGTAAGGTGGTGAGTGAGGTGGTGAGTGAGGTGGTGAGTGAGGTAGTGAGTGAGGTGGTGTGCATGGTGAGGTGAGTGAGGTGGTGAGTGAGGTGAGTAAGGTGGTGTGCATTGTGAGGTGAAAGAGGGGGTGAGTGAAGTGGTGAGTGAGGTGAGTGAAGTGGTGAGGGAGGTGATGTGTGTGGTGAGTGAGGTGAGATTTTGAGGTGAGGTGGTGAGTGAGGTGAGTAAGGTGGTGTGCATTGTGAGGGGGTGAGTGAAGTGGTGAGTGAGGTGAGTAAGGTGGTGAGTGAGGGGGTGAATGAGGTGAGTAAGGTGGTGAGTGAGGTGAGTAAGTTGGTGAGTGAGGTGAGTAAGGTGGTGAGTGAGGGGGTGAGTGAAGTGGTGAGGGAGGTGATGTGTGTGGTGAGTGAGGTGAGATTTTGAGGTGAGGTGTTGGGGTAAGTGAGGTGGTAAGGTGGCGAGGTGAGGAAGGTGGTGATTGAGGTGGTATGATGGTGAGTGAGGTGGTATGGTGATGTTTGGTGAGTGAGATGAGGTGGGGAGTAAGGTGGTGAGGTGAGTTGGTCAGTGAGGTGAGGTGGTGAGTGAGGTTATAATGGTAAGTGAGCTGAGGGGAGGTAGTCAGTTTGGTTGTGAGAATTAAGGGCACGAGTGAGGTGAGGGGTGTGAATGAGGTGGTGTGAGGTGAGGTGTTGAGTACTGAGATATTAGTTGAGAGGCTAATGGTGTCCACTTGGGAAGAAACTGTAAAAGTGGATTAACACCATTTATGTCGGAGATGACCTTCGAGCACTTAGATGGGTAACTCGATAAGATAACCTTAGTGTACTGTTAAATAATGTTTGTTCAAGTTCACCTTAGTAAAGCTTGTTTTGTGAAAGGAGTCCCTGAAAGATGTCAATACTAAGGAGATGATCTGATCAGGAGATAAATTACTCTGGCTTACTCTTGTTGACTGACCGGCCATGTCCAAAGTGATGTTTACCATTCTTGTAACATTGGCGCTGGTCCTTTATTCCATATGGCAGTTCCTTGGTCTAATGCTCTTAGTCAGTGTCTGGTCTGTCAGTTCTGTGATGAGTCCAGTTTGCATTCCTCTGCTGTTCTGTTGATCAAGTGATCCATTATTTAATTAATTGTTACATATGTCTTTCCTAATACCCCAACTGACACTCCTTAGTTATATGTGTGTGTTAGTCGTGATTTCTTATTCAGTGATGGAACATCAATAAACAAATCGTCCAATTTTGTTGTTTTTTTTAGATCAAATGCTGCTATCATCAATGATATTTAACGGACTTATTGTTCCTGATGCTCCTACTCACTATTGTCCCCTGAGTATTGTAAAGAATGACATTCAGTGCATTCACAAGTGTTTTAGTTAAGTCTTGGTACCATGTTCTCATGGTGTACAAGATCAATAGAGAGATGATCCAGTAATGTACATAGATCAACTGATCCATTGATCAATTCTGACAATTAATGTTTTTCCAGACAGCTCTGGTTTTACCTCACAATTCTGATACATCATGTCTAAGAACGTTTCTATAACACTCTTAACATCAAGTTTTTGCCGTACAAAGTTACAGTATCCAATTCAGTATAGAAGAAGTGAATAGAGTTCATTTAGTTTGCTCATCTAAATTCAATGACCCTAGATGTTCATACCACCTCACTTTCTCACTTTCCAATGACACCTTCAACAAAACAATCCCAGCTTTATATAGTAACATGTTACCATGTCTATAGACTCTTTTGACAAAACCCTCCAAGCCTTGAGTACCATGTTACCATGTCTATAGACTCTTTTGACAAAACCCTCCAAGCCTTGAGTACCATGTTACCATGTCTAAAGACTCTTTTGACAAAACCCTCCAAGCCTTGAGTACCATGTTACCATGTCTATAGACTCTTTTGACAAAACCCTCCAAGCCTTGAGTACCATGTTACCATGTCTATAGACTCTTTCGACAAAACGCTCCAAGCCTTGAATACCATGTTATCATGTCTATAGACTCTTTCGACAAAACCCTCCAAGCCTTGAGTACCATGTTACCCTGTCTCTAGACTCATTCGACAAAACCCTCCAAGCCTTGAGTACCATGTTACCTTTTCAACTGGGGCTTGCAACAAAAACCCCTTGAACTCTATAACCATTTCACCTTTTCCAATGACACTTTCAACTACAATGTCCACAGACCCTTTCAACAAAACCCTCAGCGCCTCAGTACCATATTACAGTGTCCACAGACACTTTCAACAAAACCCTCAGAGCCTCAGTACCATGTTACAATGCCCACAGACACTTTCAACAAAATCCTCAGAGCCTCAGTACCATATTACAATGTCCACAGACACTTTCAACAAAACCCTCAGAGCCTCAGTACCATGTTACAATGCCCACAGGCCCTTTCAACAAAACCCTCAGAGCCTCAGTACCATATTACAATGTCCACAGACACTTTCAACAAAACCCTCAGAGCCTCAGTACCATGTTACAATGTCAACAGACACTTTCAACAAAACCCTCAGAGCCTCAGTACCATGTTACAATGTCCACAGACACTTTCAACAAAACCCTCAGAGCCTCAGTACCATGTTACAATGCCAACAGACACTTTCAACAAAATCCTCAGAGCCTCAGTACCATATTACAATGTCCACAGACACTTTCAACAAAACCCTCAGAGCCTCAGTACCATGTTACAATGTCCACAGACCCTTTCAACAAAACCCTCAGAGCCTCAGTACCATGTTACAGTGTCCACAGACCCTTTCAACAAAACCGTCAGAGCCTCAGTACCATGTTACAGTGTCCACAAACACTTTTGACAAAAAAGTACCATATTACAATGTCCACAGACACTTTCCACATAACCCTCAGAGCTTTAGTACCATGCCCAATGATGGTTTCCACGTAACTCTCCAAGCTTTAGTACCATGTTACCATGTCCAATGGAGAAGAGTTCTGAGCAGGAGTCAATAGAGATGAGATCCACTGATGTCTAGATCAAGTCCTCCACGGATCAATGACACTTGATGTTCATTCAGACTCTATGTCACTCAACCACTCATGGTGTTTACATCAAACAGCGTACTCCTCTTTGACTGGTAGCTGTCCATCATTGCAGTGCTGCCATTTAAACCTTACTGAAGCAGTGTGTATTCAGAATCTAATCAAGGGATTTTTGGATAGCTGTGGCCATGGATTCAGGACGTGATAATCTGATTTCGGATTACTGTAATATAATGTTTGGGATTTACTCTTGTGAGTTTGGAAAAAAGTATGTTCAGAATTTACTCCAGTGACTTTTGGATGACTATGGCCATGAATTCAGGACTTGATAATCTGATTTTGGATTACTTTTATATTATGTTTGGGATTTACTCTTGTGAGTTTGGATTACTGAAAAAGTATGTACAGAATTTACTCCAGTGACTTTTGGATGACTATGACCATGGATTCAGGACTTGATAATCTGATTTTGGATTACTTTTATATTATGTTTGTGATTTACTCTTGTGAGTTTGGATTTCTGAAAAGTATGTTCAGAATTTACTCCAGTGAATTTTGATCATTGCATTGTCAGAACGCCACAGTGTTCAACTTTTAGAGTACTTTCTTTAAAGGTAAGTATAACATATTCAATATGATATTGTACATTACACTTGGGGCTGAACAACTTTATGGGGTGCATGTATTTAAATTTGGGGTCAATTAGTTGCTGTACCACTCTTTATCTACCAGTAGATTTCTTTAAAACCATATCAAAGAAGGATAAAAGTCAACTGTTAGCGGCTGTTAAAAAATACCCTGCTCTGCTTCCCATCCAGATCACGTTGATCATACTTCTTGAAACAAAATTTGTCTGTGTCTCGGAATTATTCTTTTTTCATTCCAAACAAATTTAACTGTAGCCACAAAGAGGTAAATATAGTTTGTAGTATAGTGCAGTTTGTAGTGTAATGTTACATTCTCTACTCAAATGACAGGATAAGTCAATACTTTGATGAGTAACAGTTAATGTGGAAACAATTAAGTTATATGTTCACTGAAAGCAGTGAACATTATGTTTAGAAATATATGCCATTTAGACAGTGAATAAATATAACATGGTTATAAATATTTGGGATAACACTACCTTCAATAGTTCAAATTCTTGTACTATCGCCAGCACTGACTGTACCAACAGCTTACCACACGACCATTTCGCCTCGACAAAAATCGAGGTCCAACAATCGATAGTTAAGCTAATTTTTCATTCAATATACCCCTCTTATAGACGTAAATTTGCACAGCTCCCAAGGCTAAATGCGAGGCGAAATGGTCAGTTTTTTACAATATAATCTTTGATTAGAAATACTTGCCATTTAGATAGTGAAGAAATATAACATGGTTATATTTGGGATACCACTACCTTCAATAGTACAAATTCTTGTACTTTTTCGGGCCGAGTCCCTTGCGGGATTCAAACCCACACCCTCAGAATAAGGCAACTATTGCTAGCACTGACAACATACCACACGACCACCGAGGCCCAGTGGTACAAAGAATTTGTCCTATTGAAGGTAGTGTTATCCCAAATATAACCATGTTATACTAAATGTTATGTTTATTATATACTTCTTTGGTGAGAAATCTGGTTTTTTATGTCCAAAATTCATAAACTGAGCAATTTCTTGCAACATCATACAATTGTTGTAACTTCATTTAGTGACTGGTGAGAACAGTGATACCAAACTGCAGTGATAAGAAAAATATTCCCTGATTCATAAAAACTCAGTCTTGCACCACTTAAGCATGCTATTGAATATAACTTCTTTTACAAAAATCATGTGAAGCATAGTTAGTATAAGTTTCATGCTAAGAAGCAAAGGGTTGTAGGTTTGAATGAAGCTATCAACGTATATTGAAATTTTGTGTTTTGCAATCTTGACAAAGTTTGCAAGTTTGGGAAATGTTTGCATGGGGTTTGTGGATATTGAGTGGAGTGGAGCGGAGTGGAGGGGAGGGGAGCGGAGTGGAATGGATCTGAGAGGAGCGGAGCGAAGGGGAGTGGAGCGGAGTTGAGTGGAGGGGAGTGGAGCGGAGTGGATCTGAGCGGAGGGAAGGGGAGCGGAACGGAGGGGAGCTGAGCTGAGTGGAGTGGAGCGGAGGGGAGTGGAGTGGAGCGGAGCGGAGGGAAGGGGAGCGGAGCGGAGCGGAACGGAGGGGAGCTGAGCTGAGTGGAGTGGAGCGGAGGGGAGTGGAGTGGAGTGGATCTGAGCGGAGGGGAGGGGAGCTGAGTGGAGTGGAGCGGAGGGGAGCGAAGTGGAGTGGATCTGAGCGGAGTGGACGGGAGCGGAGAGGATCTGAGCGGAGGGGAGTGAACTGGTTCTGAGCGGAGGGGAGTGGAGCGGAGGGATGGGATGCGAAGTGGAATGGAGTGGATCTGAGCTGAGTGGACGGGAGGGGAGGGGAGTGGGGTCAAACGGAGTGGAGTGGAGTAGAGCGGAGTGGAGTAGAGTGGAGCGGAGTGGAGTGGAGTGGAGAGGAGGGGGTCACAAGATGACTTGGATGCAATGCTACAAAAATATTAAATCATAGTGTATTCCAACAAAAATATTTAATCAGAGTCTTGTCCTACAAAAACTGAAATCATCATGTATTCCTTCCAAACTGAAATTAGAGTGTATTCTTCGAAAACTGAAATCAGAGTGTATTCTTCGAAAACTGAAATCATCATGTATTCCTTGAAAACTGAAACCATAGTGTATTCCAACAGAAACTGAAACCATAGTGTATTCCAACAGAAACTGAAACCATAGTGTATTCCAACAGAAACTGTATTATAGTTTATCCAACAAAGGTCAATAAGGAGCTTTATCCCAGAACGTTACTGTACACTTGAAAGACATTCCTAGAGGATTATGAGTATTGTAAATTAAAATTTCATTTGGTTTCTTTCTTTGGAAAGAGTGAAACATTCTGGTCACCCGATAACATAAAGTATTCTGTGAAACTTCTGAAGTACAAGATGTCTCCAGAACTGATGTTGATGGTTCCAGAGCAAGACTCAGCTGATAAGTAGACACAGCAAGTGTTGTTGAGTCCCGAGGGACAGCTGCCTGTAGTTTATCTACTCTGTGGACCATTTATCAGTTCCCGTTCCCTTTGAAAGAAGACCTGTCTCCCTTGTTGTGACAGCAGCGCCGCTAGAGTCAGAGTGAATGTAATGTAGCTGTGTTCATGCTCTGCTGCTGGATGTTTGGCAAGTATTGAACCTGCAGTCCACAATCAATACCTGAACGGAGCGGCACTTCGCCTCACTGGATGCACGTTGGGTCGGCCGGGACACTCTAGGAGTAGAGGAAGTGGGCACAGTATTCAGTCAATACTAAACCAGGACAGTTCTACTCTCTCATTCCGTGGAGTCTCTCTGTCTCTCCATCTGTTATTATTATTCTCTCTGTCTCTTATGATCTCTCTATCTGTCTCTCATTCTCTGTGTCTCATTCTATCTGTGTCTCTCATTCTTTCTCTCTCATTCTCTCATTCTTTTTGTGCCTCTCATTCTCTTATTCTTTCTATCTGTTTCTCTCATTCTTTATGTCTCTTTTTGTATCTCATTCTATCTGTCTGTGTCTCTCATTATGTCTCTCTCATTCTCATTATTTTTGTCTCTCATTCTCTTTCTGTGTGTCATTCTCTCTGTCTGTCTTTTACTCTCTTCTAGTGTCTCTTATTCTCTCTATTTTCCTCATTCTCTCTATCTGCTTCTCTCTCTCTGTTGACCTTATGCAGTCACTTCTACACCAGCAGTACCTTTGTATGATTTGTTGATTTGTTGGTTTCCTTAAGATTTGGTTAAAAAAAAATCTCATTTTATTGATGCTGACGAGAAGGCGGAACAGGGAAAGGCGAGACCCTAAGTTTCGGGGCTGCTCTGCTTTTGTGGTGTCCCGCAAACGCTCATCTAGTTCTCTCTCATTCTCTCTGTCTGTCTTTTACTCTCTATCTGCTTCTCTCTCTGTTGACCTACTAATATGCAGTCACTTCTACACCAGCAGTACCTTTGTAAGTCTGGTAGTCTATTCGTCTGTCGGTCTAAGAATGATTTGTTTATTTGTTGACACTTGGTTTCCTTAGTACTGTCATGCTTCTCAAGGGACTGAACAACATACTTTATCGTTATTGAAGTTTTATTATTTGTTCTCCACTTCACACAAATTGATTGAAGACACTATTGATTTTTTAATTAAAACAAACAAATATGACAAGACTTGTTCATCTGTCACATCAATCTCTCACAAAGATCTCTGGTGAAGAACCTTTATTTTACAAAATACATGTGTTACCAGGCCTCAAAGTAAACATTTTTTCAAAGGAGCAAACAAGCTGGTTTCTTAGGAGCAGAATAAAATTTCAAGGAGCGTACAGAAACATATATGTATGTTGAAATTTCCTATATTAATCAATAGAAACAGGAACTATTCCATCTAGCTAATTTATAATATCATATTTAAGCAAATGTAATGGGAAATTGTTATAATATTTTGTGAAGATAGAGATTTTTGTTAGTGAACACTGAAATTTGTCCAAATTACAGGGAGCAAAATGAAAAAATAAGACCATATACTCTCAATTTGGTCACTATTTTGAGGCGTGAATAATTATTTTTTCTTTCCTGCGTTGTCTAGCTTAATGACTGATGACAGGACCTTATGGGTGTGCTGTTATCTGTCAGAGGAATATGGTAAGGTAAGCCTGAGTAGGTTTATGATAATAGCTAGGTCCTGGGGCTGTCATCTACATAAGCAACTTGTCTGCTTCAAGCTTCAATGTGTTAGGGCGGGAGACTTCAGAAAAATCAACATTCTGATTAAATTTTGAACAATAAAAGCAATCTACAGTTATTACTGCAGTCTTTATTTCATTTCTTTATTATCATAATACAGTAATTACACACATTAATACAAAATGAAGTTTAAAATATTTTATATTATATTATATATACAGTCAGACTTCAATAATCCGAACACTTCCGTTCGGTTAGTGAAATGTTCGGACTTATGAAATCAATTACTATTATTCAAAATTTGAATTACTCTCGTTTGAATGTAGAGACAAGGACACATGTAAAATATCAAATATCAAAATCTGGGATACATGTATTTATAAAACAAGTATTGCACTGAATAGTTCTGGATACAATTTTATCAACTAATGACACTGACTAAGTGAGACATCAATTTATTAAAATGAAAAACAGTTTCCTACTGATAGGCTCAACTCAAGGGTCAATTGTCATTGATGTTTACCGATCCAATCAACAGAGCCAAGGGGATTTTCCCGAACGTTTTGATGAACAGCAGAAACAGTCGTAATTACTTAATCCATTACCGCTAATTAGTGTTCGGATTAGGAGACTGAAGCAACGGATTAACGAATCAAAATTTAATGAATTTATATGGGGTTTAGATTGGTAACAGCTTGCTACCGTTTGAACACTGCAGGATTTGGATTATCGATGTCCGGAGTATTGCGACTTGGCTGTATATACATATGGGCAATTATTATGGACGACAACTTCTTTATTTGTTTCACACAATGTGTTTGGGCTTCTTCACCTCACACTTCTACATGCAGTAAGGTTTTAGTGCCATGCTACAGGAGATATCAGTTGTTCTAATTGACCATTTTCCAGTTTTGTTTAGAGTTATCTGCCCTTGACTGCGGGCAACGTCACGCTTGATGCTAATGGGAAAGAGCGTTACCTCGCGACCGGGTGATGTGGAAATAGCAATTGATGAGCTTGAGAAGGTTGTAGTTTAAAAAAGCAAAATGACAAAGATTTACACTTCAACAATCAACCCTTTTCTTCTATTTTATAAAAATAAAGCATTGTAACAGCGACTACCGTACAACTCTAAGCGTCCATAAGGCGTTGGTAATCCGTTGCGAAAAAATTGTCATAATTATACTTTCAGTCAGATTTTTTTCAAATATTATTTACCGTGTCAGAATTAATCTCAGCTAGATTATATAATTTCAGTGTAAATGTTTTGACGGTTGTTTAGACGTCAGCAAAATGTTAAGTAGTATCATATATAGGACCTACGCAGTTTTATCATGGTGATATTGGCTAATTGGCACCGTAAATATAAATATCCTATATTAATCAAATGTTTTTCACCTATATGTTCACAGAAATACGGCATTTATTATTTGAAAAGGAAAATTAATATGCCAGGCTACAAATTTTTAAAGTTGTAATACTTGTATGATTCCTGCATGATTTATAAAAATATTCATCCAAACGTTATGGCCGTTGCAGTTTCTGTAATGAGCGGTATCTTATCGTCATGTCACAACAGTTATCTAGCCAACTATCTGAAAATATATTTGTATGTATCGCTATATTATCTTCACTCAAAATGTAATTACTCATAAGCTATTGAATATTATAGATTCCTAGTGATTTCATATTAGCTTTGTGAGTAATCTCATTCCCCAAAACATTGTAGATCTACATAGGTACAATAATCACTATTTTTAGCGGTCCCGTCTTTCAGATTTATGAATAACGTATGAGTATCAAAGAAGTAAGTGAAAAATTACACTATTTCTGGAAAATGAAGAATAAAATGAAAAGTGTGGTTTCAGATAAAGACTCCGAATACATTCGCTTTAAATAACCCTACAACATTTCCAGTTAACTTTTATTTTTAATGCGGCACATGTAAAGTACTGGTAGTCCTACATGCAGAAATTTAATTTTGTTCATTCATAATTTTGAAAATTGTAGATTTCAACCTTCAGAAATGTTACGTTCAAATAGTGTATACAAGTCAAAACAAACATTTTTGATGTGTACAATGACGTATATTTTATGTATGATATATTTGTGTGTGTTTCTTCATGTTGACATTTGTCCAAACATTACGGGAATATTGAAAAGAATCTTTAGTTATTATCGTCCACTACAACACTGTAGGAATCCTTTAAAATATCCTCATGGAGCATGTGTGTGTTTTTGTTTTGTTCAAAATTCGAAAGACAACCATTGCAGATGTGCATTTTTTTCTTCTGGGGATTTCTCAAAAACATGTTTTCGTTTTCCATAAACACAAAGCCAGACCCTAAAAGAGGGTGTGCTTTTATTCAGAAAATAAGTTTTTAAAAATCAATAAACTCTCATTAATTTTGTTCATGTATCAAACAAAGATTTTCTTTATGCTTTTTGGCGTGAGTTATTGTTTTACAACGGTTCGGCAGTATCGCAGCGATGATCAACGGCAATTGATATTTATTGGCATAATTGCATACATCACAACAAAACAACATAGATCTAGCACGGGGGTAGTGTTGAATAGGTATAGAAAATATTGAATAGAGCCATAATTATTTCACAGAGTTATATACAGCAACGATTTGGTTAGATGTTGATGAAAATTGAACGGATATATAGCTATTGTAGTTATGTGCGGTTGTCTACATAATACAAAAGAATTAGAATGTTTGATTGCTTAATTGATTAAATTGAACATTACATATATATATGTAGGGTGAAAGTTCAATATAATCACCTCAGTGGAACACGTTGATTGAAATAACAGCACACGTGGTTTTCTCTCACACATATGACCATTCAGAGAAAAAAGAAAATAATTACATTTTCTAAAATTCAGTTTTCATAACAAATCAAATGACAAATGTACAACATTAACTTTAATTCAGGTCTAAATATTTTATTTACAAGCAAAGTATTAAAGTGCAAGTCCTGTATGGTATTGTGTAATTGAACGAAAATTAATATTTTTAATCTTTAATTTGATTACTAAATTCATCGCTTAATATGAATTTGTTGTAATTAAATGTTTATAGCACCGTACATATATGTTGACCAAATCTCACATGTTTATTAAGGCGTTTCTGTTTATTTCACTTTTTTATCAACTTAATAGACACTGAATCATATCTTACAAAGCGTATATAATTTAACAGAAGTGGTTGGCGCTCTAGGTCTAGTAACGCATACAGCCTATTAAAGATTTAAGTTTATCTATAAATGTTAGAAATTAATCTATAGATATATTCAAAACAATTCATTTAAATTAATGGCCTACGTAAGTGCATTTCAAAACTATTTCGGGTAAGGGACATGTACATGTCTCCAGAAATTGAACTGATTCGTTTTGAGTTTGTCACAAGTATATGTCTTCTTCGGAGTGTCAATTAAACATACATTTTCATAAACGTAACTGTTTTAACATTTTCTTTTGAATTCCTCAGAGATGAAAGCTAGGCATGAAAAGTAATAAAAAAAGTAGACAATATGGCCTTCTTAAATTGTGACTACCACCCAGTCGCTCATGAACAGGGGGCGGAATAAATTTTATTTATACCTGTGGTCAAGTCGGTCGGTTAATCTTTCTTGATGTAGGCTTTTCAATAAATCTAATGCACTACCATAATTATTATGTCATGTATTATTTATAAAATGATAATTTCTTCCTTCCCATTAAAAAAAAAATAATGTGATAATATGTACTTCTATTATGCCGTTATAAGGTAAATACCACCATATATGTAGCCTTGTTCATTTGATAATTTCAAGGAAAAAAACTGCTATCGTTGACTTTTTCAAGCAAGTTCTTTTGATGGTTAATCCTTTAACACATGTCAATATTCATGGCATGCATGGTATGTTTTGGTCGAGGCGAGCGCGAAACTGGAAAATGGTCAATTCCAGCTAATTCTTCCAGGCTTCTCGAGCTTTCTCCCTGCAGTAATAGCCTCCAAGAAGTGAGTGAAATACTCTGGAACCCCAAATCACTTCACTTACTATAATGTGTTACTGACAAGTTTCTTGGGTCAAATTTTTTGTGCCCTTCGATTGTTATTGTGATTCCATGTTGCTGCCAAGAATTTAACTGCAAAAAACTTTTACTGTAACAAACTTGACCTCTCAGTTCTTGGTGTCTCAGCTTTAGGGTTCTTGAAGCCAGATCTGTGCCTTATATTCATTAATGTGATTCCATCTTGCTTCTGTAAACTTTGATACTGTGTCAGATCTAAACCTCGCAGGTCTGTGATGTGTCACAGATTTAGGGTTTAAAGTCAGATATTTGTCCTCCCAATGTTGCAACCAAGAACAATTTCCACTTTCATGTGCGAAACTTTAACTTTTTGTGTCCCAGATTGATGACTTGACAGAAACAGTATTTTTACCTGTATTAAATATGATTTCGTATTCCTAATTACTCTCGTACTATGCTGGCTTATGGTGAGTTAGTTGACAATTATTTAGTCTCATGTTATGGGTTCGTTAACTATGCGTCTCTGTGATTGAGGACTTAACTGAAACAGAATTTTACACCTGTAATCGATAATGTAATTCCATATTCCCAGTTACTCCCTTACACTGTTAAGTTGGCAGGTGATGAGTTACTTGGCAGTTATTTCCTCTCGTCTATAACTTCAGTAACCGTGTCCCAGATTTCTTGAACCAGTTTCTATTAATCTGATTCCTCCTCCTTTGTTACGCCATCATGTCGGCTGATTCAGACTGAGGGTATTAGAGGAGGCTTGATGAGGTTCTGTGTTGCTGTTGCATACCTTGTTCTTCCCAGAAAATGGAACATGTCTTTAGGTTGATATTCACTTTGTTGAGTAGATGGTGTTATAATTGATTCTTTTGAAGCCTCCACATCCAATCTAAGCTCATCTCGTGTATATCAGTCGTGAGAGTGTACACGTAATCCGATTGTCTGACACGGGACCGGTCCACTTCTACATGGATGTGTTTAGTGTGTGCTTTTGTATGCTTGTTGTGTGCTTGTATGCTTGTTGTGTGCTTGTATACTTGTTGTATGCTTGTTGTGTGATTGTATACTTGTTGTATGCTTGTTGTGTGATTGTATACTTGTTGTATGCTTGTTGTGTGCTTGTATACTTGTTGTGTGATTGTATACTTGTTGTATGCTTGTTGTGTGCTTGTATACTTGTTGTGTGATTGTATACTTGTTGTATGCTTGTTGTGTGCTTGTATACTTGTTGTGTGATTGTATACTTGTTGTATGCTTGTTGTGTGCTTTTGTATGCTTGTTGTGTGCTTGTATTTGTATTGTGTTGTTGTGTGCTTGGTGTGTGATTGTGTACTTGTTGTGTGCTTTTTGTGTGCTTTTGTGTGCTTGGTGTATGATTGTTGTGTGATTGTGTGCTTGATGTGTGCTTTTGTTTGCTAATCGAGTGCCTTTTTATATGGGAATGTAGTCCATTCTTTTCCCTTTATTTTGCCGTATTTGTTTTTGAAAACAAACAATTCGCTCACATGATATGAAGTGCAGGAGTAAGGCGAGTTAGCGATTTTTTTCCCGTCTCGCTAGATGCGAGGCAGATAGCAGGCTCGGGCGAGGCAAACCCGACGCAATGCAAACACGTGGGTGAAAATAGCCTCAAGCGAAATAAGGCTTCGGGGCTAAGCCCGACAAAATTGGCCTTTTGTAAAGCTAATTATCGATGCGTTACGGGTCAACAATGCACACGCAAATTGGTGTGAATTTTGCTGGATATTCCGACCAGACACTGATCAAAGCTTCATTGTCACGGCTAACCGCGGAGCGTAAATACAGCCATTCTCATGGAGCGACTCACGGACACAATCAGTACCACGGCTTGTAAACTTTGAGTCTGCCGTGAATTATTTCTAAGTATTGGATCCGGGATCCGAAATGAGGTACCTCTGACTTGCTTATAGCCCTCCCGGATAATTCCAGGATTCGCAAGTTAAGGGTTAATCATATTTCATTTTTGAAGTTCAACAGGAAGTAGCGAACATCCTTTATGTGTTTTCCAATGAGTGCTTGGTGTGTCACAGTTTAATTCATGGGTTCTTGTGTGTTTTATATTTGTATGTGTGTGGCGTGTTTAATATGAGCCCAGTTTGACATTCTTGGATGTGTGGACACTTTATGTGTTGTAAGTGTATGCATGCAAATTTATTATGTGTTTAATCTGGCGGTGTGTGAAGTTGATGTGCCTCAAGAGATTCATTAGCGTACGTTAACGTGTCCACAATCTTCTAATTAACCACTGGGGAATCGGAGACTATGTTACATCTGATACTCGTGTTTCTTCTTCTCAGCTAGAATTACTGTGGCTAAAGATTTGAATGAGATCCTTTGTATTCTAATGAAATAAAGTGAGCGTGTTGTTTACCCCAGCTTGTTCTCTTTTACTTTGATTCTTCTCGAGAACTTCTTCGAGGACAGATGGGTGACAGAGTTTTTTAACTCTCTTTCGGCTGGTACCTTGTTAATATGAAAAAACGATTTCTCTTCACTGTTTGATGTTTCTGCCTACATTTCATGTTTCTCTTTTTCTATTTGGTATGATTTATACTTGTAGTTCTTATTAATTTGAAAGTTCATTGAATTTCCTTTGTGGGCTTACCTTGTAAGGACAGAAACTTGAAATGAAAGTTCCTTTCCACTGTGGGCAACATTATTAACTATGCTGGATTTCTGAGGACTAGACTCAAAAGCAAGTGATGATTATCTAAAGAGTCATAATTACCCCCAATTTTTCTCAAATTGTACATTGCAAAGAGTAAATTATTGAAGTGTGTTTTTTTAAAGGGAATATTTTTTACATGATAGGGATGTCTTTATAGAGTAAATTATTGAAGTGTTTTTTTTTATGAAAGGGAATGTTTTTCATTCAATATGGATGTCTTCTCTGTCTTTGTCTTGATCATATCAGTAAGTAGTCATATGATATATCAATAAATGCTGGCTTATGTTCAGTGGCGGATCCAGGAATTTTGAAAGGGGGGTCCACCAATGGAAAAGGGGGGTGCAAACTGTTTTCGCCCATACCCGCCCACTGCTGTTTGATCTTTGATCTGATAATTACATGTTGCTGGAGTCAAGGAAACACATTTAATAGGAGTAACTAAGGAGTAACCAAGGATATAAGTATACAGTTTGGGTGCTACACTACACTGAATTTCATCCATCTATGGTTCATTCATGTAGCAGGCTTTCTCCCTACAAAAATACTAGCAGCCTTGTTAAAGTAAATACTGCACTTTACAGAAACATCAGTGAAGACAAGATTTGATCAAATCTTTGAGACGGTATCCTAGAGAAATAACCTAAGTAATAAAGAGTAAATAACCTTTCTGTCCATATGAAAAGTAACTGCTGGAGATTGTTGTGAGTTGTCTGGGATTGCAGTACAACCTTTGACCTTTAAACTATGAGCGACTATTTAAATTACTGCAAGTAAAAAAATGTTTAAACTGAGCTGCAATAGGCTAACTAGTCTCAAATGGTAATGTCAGGCTAACTAGTCTCAAATGGTAATGTCAGGCTAACTAGGTGGCGGACTCACATGTTAATACAACAGTAGAAGATTATTGGAAATTGTGGCACGGATGTCTTACTGGAGTTGCCTGGAGCTGATATTACATAGGATCAATGATAGGAGATGTTTCTTTTCATGAAGCTGCCTGTATGCCCTTCTGCACTACATTCCCTCATTGCTCGTCACAGCTCCGTCTCTCCTGTCATCAACGCAGCAGGTAAATCAGGTATCTGCAGCTCCTTACACTGAAGTCTTTCTGGTTTATCTATCTGCGGATGTTCGACAGGCCGGCAGGAAAGGAGTTCAGAGATGTGAGGCTTGTTCATTGATGCTTACTGCTTGCTTGGTATGTGTAAGTGGTTTATTGCCAGAACATGCACAAATCATTGAGCATCTGGACAGGGATGATGAGAATTAATCTCTTTCTTCATTGGATGTAATTCCGGAGGAGATCGTTGCATTCTTTTAGTTTACCTGAAGAGGAGGTTGGTTGGACTCATGTTGCATTTCGTCTTCTGGGATTAATTGTGTCCATTTGATTCAATGTTTGTGGATATGTACAGCATAGCTACCATACCAACAGTACATCAAACTTTCCAATCACCTCTTAAGCACTGCATTAGATGTGCTTTCATGCTATCGATTAACTGATTGGGGACGGGCAGATATACCGGCGGCAAGTTTTCTGTGCCAGGAAAGTGCCTTTCTAACGTGGCTCTGGGGTCTGGGTTGACAGGAAAAAGCAGTGTTTGAGTAACAATAGAGAGTGTGAGATGGCAGTTAATGAAGCGAATATGAGGTGTTGTCACCTGAGGCTTGAGAACAACACACAGACTGCAGGGCAGCTCCGCACTCATCCCACAGCTCCTGCTTCATCCACAGCCACTGCATGGAGATGGCAACATGGGGAATACACACAGGTCCACACTAGGTAGAGGAGTTTGCTGCTGCACTCGGAGTACCTGACAACTGACGTACACACAGACAGGGAAAGGTGGGACAGAGATGGTTCACTGAATAGAATCACAAGGGAAAGGAGCTTACAGTGGTGAATTAGTGAAATATCACTTGGACAATGGAACATTCTGCTTTACTCAGCAGTGTGAGAGACTAGGATACGGAAGGATTAACAGAGAGACAAACAAAACAGGAGAGAGAGAGAGAGAGACAGACACAACAGGAGAGAGAGAGAGACAGACACAACAGGAGAGAGAGAGACAGACACAAGACAGAAGAGAGACACCCTCAGGAGAGAGACACACGAGACAGAAGAGAGGTGTTTGAATAATAATAGAGAAATACTTGTTTTCAAGATAGGAGAGACTCTCACAAATGACAGGTGTGAAAGACACACACACACAAGTCACGAGAGAAACAGTTTTTGAATATTAATAGAGATATACCTGTTCTCAAGAGAAACATACATGAGACAGGTAAAGACAGAGAGAAAGACCAATGCTTACATGCTGAAGAGATATAAAACTGGATGTGTAGAGAGGATACCCATGATCTTGTAAAGATGTCACAGGACAAACTGCAGGTTATACATGAAGGTAGGCTTCAGCTCTCACAAAGTCAAAGTGTAAAAACTTTATTATATTTATTATTTGTTTGCATTAGCAATAAAAATGGTCAGTTTAATCTTATCGCTTATATATAAAACACTTTTGGGCTATCTACCTTTCAAGCTTAATACTGCTTCATACAGTGCTAATATAAAATTAATATTTACAAATATATTGTATACTTCTTTTTCCGCATTTGTCTATCATGCTAAGTATTGGATAGATGTAACAAAATTATATCACAGTTGCTTGAAGAACTAACTCCCAGTAGGGCTTGGTCAATCCATTGGTCCGATCACTGTAGTTAGGAAGTATAGAAGGTACTCACTACTGTCTGTCTGTCTGTCTCCTCATATACCTAGAAGAGATTGATATGGAAATAGTCCATTTTAGCATTTACAAACCACATGGCAACTAGTCGACTACTGCTACCGACTAGTCGACTACTTATTTTTGTTAGTCGTGTTAGCCTTATGGACCATTTATACAGCACATCTAGCCATGCATATATTGCATTAAAAGCCTCATTACTTTATTTTGCTGAAGGTTGGTTACACATCTCAACATATAGCATGGATGTTGTCAGCTAATGAAATGTCATGATTTTCAATTTGATGATTGTTTGTCAATCTTCTCATCTGGGCATAGCCAGTATTGCTCAATTTAAAGTCATTTTGTTGGCTGGTTATTTATACTGTGAAACGAGGCGAAATATGATTACACAATCAGGGACCTGCCGCTATGCAGATACAGACACCCAGATGAAACAGGATGTCCTGGTCGATATATTACAAGTCCAGAACTCTCGGTGAGGTGAATTCAAACGATCACCTGTAAACTTCTACCTTTATATCTTACCAGTTACACACTTTAATGCTGGATGGAAAAGGGCACATATAGAACTTTAGCATTTAGGGTAACATCACAACTCTCAACTCATGTATCATCATGATGCAGAGACTGCATCAGGCAAATCATGAATGTTCAAGGGGGAGGGAGATTTGGGATTTGTCAAATTTTTCAAAAGGTGAGTGGGGTTGAATTCCCTTTTAAGTCATTACAGTAGATGTAACCTTGTAAGGGTGTGAAAAGAGACAAGTTTTTAAAACTTGATGGGTCGTACAAAGTTGAATAAATTGAATAAACAACACCAGCCCTGTTCACAATACGTCCTTTTCAAGAAAGATGATAGTCTGTCGGCAAGCAGACAGAAATTTAAATGCCTGCTATACATCCTATTGTTATTGCACTTGCATGATATCCTGTATCAAATGTTTATTTCCCAAAGTGTGCAGCAAATCCCCGGGCCACCAGGACGTGATTTGCTGTAATCACTGTAACAGGTGCCCCTTTCCAAGTACGCTCCTCGACTTACAAACTCAAGTTTTAAACAACAATAGTCGAAGCACAGTATTTTGTTTTTGGTTTGTATTTCAAAAAAAGTTCTAAAAAATTTATTAATATTTTGAGGGGGTTGAAACCCCCTCTTTGGAAAAAATTTTCTGGTAAATGTAATTACCCCTAGGGTGAACCCCCTCTTTTCACTAAACGAACTCCCTCTTTGAAAATGTCTGGACTCCCCTTCATATGACTATATTTTAGCTGAGAGTGGTCTTAGGCTTATCATGTTGATGACGGTTTATCTAAAAAAAAATGCCTGTTGTAGTGCAACTTCCATATGCCATAGCATGTCAGGAAAAAGGAATCAAAAACTTTATTTCATGTAAACGATATTTCCCCATGAATTTGTGATTAGCCTCTCTTTAACATGTTATAACATCAGGGTTTGAATTTAGCACTCGTCAGGTAACCTATGGCTAGTGACAAAGTAGCTGGACCAGTAAAATGTTTTCACCGGTCGTTCAAAAGGCAACATTGAATTTAAAGATGATATGATCCTGTGTTTTGATTTGGCTAGCTGAAAATTTAATGACTTGTACTTTAGGAAATGAACAATGCATGAATGGCTAATGCTTTAGTATTGTTATTTATATTTCGATCCCGTGATATTGAATGAAGTTGAAGTTCAAAGATTTATAGTATGCTGATAAAAGTTTCTTTCAAAATGTTCAGAACATCTATTTAAGAAGTCAAACGTCAAATAAAGATAATTAAATCAAATTACTTTTTTAAAGTTCATTATATTTTCTTGTCATGACATTCTCATTTAGATTCGGTGAAATTAAGGTATTTTAGAACGTAAACATAACAATATGTATGTTGCCATCCACACAGTTCATGATCAATAAATATATGTCCCAATAACCTATAATTAGGTGGGCAGAACTCGTAACTGTAACTACTTTCTTTGGGAGTTATTTTAAACCAATATTCTATTTCTAGTTGTCAATTAATTTGTGAAAACATGCATTGAAGAAAAAATCAGTTGAAATTAACCGAAATATGTTTCATTTTCATTCTGAAGATCCAGAATAACTCAGTAGTTGATAGGATAAATTGTAATCTGACCAAAGTATGTTGTAAATAATGAAGCTGGTCTGGTGGTTATGAGGCTGATTATGTTCAACATATAGATAATAATATTATGTACTCCTGAACTGTTCGCTGACTTCCTTCATCATTATTGACTAAGTCTTCCTCAGTACGTCAAACATAGTGATAGAAATCCCTCATAAATATGTCTTAAATGGTCCAATTGGCCCCTTGGTATATTCAAAACACTTTTAAATAATAGAAAAAACACCCCAGAAATGGTAAAATACTTCAAATGTTATTCCTCAACACTTATCTGTAATTTGTTTAGAAATTACTTTTAAAAAGTTGACTTTGTGAATGCAACATATTTAGTCATGAAATTATATATAGTTAGATCAACGTTTTTGTGTAACCATTCATAATTTCAGAATAACTCTATTTTAACTTTCAATTTCATAATCAATATTAATTCAACTTTCAAAATAAATAAATTCTGCAGTGAAAAATAATAATTCTACAGGTTTTCCACAGCAAACTTTTTATGCATTAGAAGGTTATTTACTTAATTTATGTGCATCCACGGAATAGCGGACTCTAGGAGAGACTGAGAGAGTCTGATTAGGGAGGAGGTATATTGTTTTAATAGAATGGAAGGTTATGAAGACACTAACCTACTTGAATAACACTCAAACTATTGCTTAAAAATTTATGAAAGCGTTCCAATTTTAAAACACAAATTTGAAGTGATGTGCGTTGCTCTATAACTGAAAAACAATGAGCCCGAGAACAATAGAATTGCATCACAAATATAAGTTAATTCAATTTCTAAGAAACCAAAATGAGAATGAGTGCCTTTAATTTACCACCTGACTCGCCGCTGGTTGTTTGACCCAAAGACTTAGTTTTGTGTCCGAATTGCCATGTCACTGTGTTTCAGAAGAAAGATTAATCAAGCGAACTCTTCCTCAACACTTCAAGCACTTCAAGCACTTCAAGCAAGACAATGGCGTTGATAAATCATTTGGAGTGTCATTCAAACAGTGCCCTGTCATATCAGCTGTTTGACCTTGGCCAGAACATTTCAGGGTTATGCTTGAACTCTTCTTTGATTTATTACAGAAATTTCAGTGGATCATTTGCTCATAGGTTTCAACCTTGGGATTTCAAACTCCATGTCTTTTTAGCTCATAAGCTATGTTACTTATTGTGTTAGAGGCATGAAGTTTGGCTCTATTTTCCAATAAAGATTAAGTTTAGTTTAGCTTCCTAGCATTTATCCTTTCTTATGAGGATTCAAATGAAGGTTTAAAGGTGGACACCCTGCAATGCCATTATTTGAAGGGGGATCAAAACCAAATGAACAAACTTAAGTCTCCATGTAACAGAGATGTTATTCTGAACATTTCAGCTTTGTGTATGTCAACTTGTTTCAGAGAAGCTGTTTAAAGATTTTGGTTATATGGCTCCTAGACCTTTATTTATCTCACAGAATATCAACATGTTACAGTTTAAAATGCCAAAGACAGCAAAAGGATTAATTATTTTGGCAAACGGCAACAGTAAAAGATGTATTAGTTTTTAGCTCATCTCACCTGAAATGCCCGATGGGCTTATGACATGGCATGGTGTCTGGCATCTATCCTTGGCCAATGGGGATTCTAAATTGTAGATTTTGTGATCCCCTGATCCCAAATGGGGTCACAGGGTCACTGGTAACGACCTTAAAAACCTATTTTCATCTTCTTCTCCAGTACCAAAAGGCCTAGAGAGCTGAAAAGTTGTGTGCAGACTCCTTTGCCAATGGGGATTCTAAATTGTAGATTTTGTGACCCTGTGACCCCAAATAGAGTCACAGTTGTCACAACCTTCAAAACTTATTTATCTCTGGCCTCAAAGATAGGTCAGAGGGGTAAGGACCTTAAGACCTTTTGAATCTTCTCCATTTAAAGTGTTTCCTATTTGTTGTACCTCTCACCTAGAAGTTGACATTTTGAATTAGTTAATTATTATAAAGCCTGATGAGCTACAGACTCAGTGGCTCTATTTTTATCATTTGTAAAGAAAGTGATTATTGGGATAATTCAATTTTCAGTTTGAGGAATCTTTTGTTACGTATCTAATTACTTACTTTTCACAGAAATATAACAGCTTGAAGTGACAAAAGTTTACCCAAATTTTGAAAGCCTGTCTTTTCGCAAGGAAAAAATGTCATAATCATTCAAATTCAACACTATTTGGGTGTCATTTGAAAAAACAATGTAATGCATCCATATCAGAACATATTTCTACACATTGGTTCTAAACCAATTATATCAGGTGAGGTTGTTGTTCCTATTTCCGAAGTGCGAAATGCGATTAAGAGTGCGAGGGTGATGACAAATCTAAACTGATTCGTCGTTATTGATTTTATCCTGGTTTCACAGACTTATCAGGTTCATTCATCAGCAAACGTAAGAGGTTTATATTCAAGGGTCGTCTTTGCTTCTCTTATTGGACCTTTTATTTTACTACTGTCTGCAAGAATCTCGCCAGGACCAGGATGTTCGAAGCTCTCTTAGCACTGAGATAATTTAAAGTGCCGTACAGAAACAGAGAGGTGGATGCAGAGGGGGTTGTGCATCCAAGAAAGGTCCAAGTTAGCATCATGAACCCTTTGAGGAGAGGTACAGGTGCATTTGGTTTTGGAGCGAGGTCCGCGTTCGAATCCTGCCAGTGTTTGGCAACATTGTCTGCTGTCGAAAGTGATTGCTTGATAACGGTGCTTGTATCTGCATCGAAACATCACCATCTTAATAAAAGAAGTTGACTATCCATAGAATTTGTTCTCATTCATCATATCAGCTTCTTAAATGCCTCCCAAAGATGGATAATAAATAATTTTGTGCCTGGGCTACTGGAATAATGACAAGAAGCTAAGTAGATCATTGGGTATAATCCCAGGAGGTGATTTTCTCAAGTGATTTTCTCAAGTGGTCCGTATTTCTCAGTTATCCCATGTAACCTCTGTTGCAAATGGAGCACCATCTTGGCTAGAAGTAGAGAGTCAAGGCTGTTTGCTATTATACTTAGATGTATATTCCAACATAGTTGTGCAATCACCAACATTGTTTCATGTAAGATTGGATAAGGGTATTAATTATATTTCTCAGCAGAGCCAGCAAATAAAAGCTTTGTATATTTTGAGATAACCTTTCTTTTGACAGTAGCCAGTCCCAGAACACTCCCTTTGTTGATGAATTCTGATTCTTCTAATTTGACCACTCAGAATTGTTTTACTCTTAACCGTGTGCAATAGTCCGAGTTACTTGATTTTCTTCCTCCCTGTTCTTGCCACTCCCTCCCCACATTTTAAGATAAAAAAACATAGGACTCCTAAAAAAATACGAACATGCATGGCGGGTTGTGATCGAGGCTTAACTGAACCAGCCAACTTTCTCATTCTATCAGCAGTGAAGGAGACATCGATATCATTCCAATCGTGTACAGTGAGCAAATGTACAGTTTTGTGTTGTCTGTGTACACACAGCCGAGAAGATCATTGAGAGGAACTAATTAATTGAGCCATGCAGCTTTACCATTCTCTCAATGCAAGGAGTACACAACACCAGAACTCATTCCACTTGTCGTCCTGGCGGGGAGTAGATGTTGACTCCGTCTCCCTGTGATCACGTTGTTTCCGGAGCAGAACTCGAAAAAACGTTAGGCCTACAAAACTTGGTTTAGATGTGTAAAATTTGAAATCTGTAAAGGGTTAGCGTGTTTGAAATATTATGTTTACTTTCTGAGATTTCTTTCTCAATCTTTGAAGTTGTCCGGCTTAAAGACCCACATGTTGTCAGATGAATGAAGATGTGATATTTTTAGCTCATCAGACCAGAAAGACTAAATAATTATGGCATGGTATGGTGTCCGACCGTCCGTCCATCCGTCCATATGTAAACTTTTGGCTTTTTCGGCTTCTTCTTCAGAACCAGTGACTCTAGAGAACTGGGATTGTATGTGCAGACTCCTTGACAAATGGGGATTCTAAATTGTAGATTTCGTGACCCCTGTGACCTCAAATTCGGTCACAGGGGTCACAACCTTAACAATCTATTTTCATCTTTTTCTCAAGTACTTCAAATTTGTTATACCTGTGATACATTCTCCTGAGAATTTACATTTTGAAATTTATCTAGTCTTTTGTTTTACTGATGAGCTGCAGAGTCAATGGCTATATATTTATTGCTTGCTATCTATCCTTTGACCACAAAAATACTGACAATAAGTGAACCCATCCCCTTAAAAATTGCATCACTCTTTTCACTGTCAAAAGAGATAACCTAGAACTTTTGTTACATTGCTGAATGCACCCAGTAACTATTACTTATCCAAGGTCGGACATGGTACATGGTACTTCCAGCGGTGTAACAACTTGTAGAGCAGTCTTCAGCAGC
Organism: Gibbula magus; assembly: GCA_936450465.1. Lineage (NCBI taxonomy): Eukaryota > Metazoa > Mollusca > Gastropoda > Trochida > Trochidae > Gibbula > Gibbula magus. The sequence goes on from OW388295.1 coordinate 71,045,356, forward strand.
TCAAAGACCATCGAACACTCATTATAGTGTCTTAGTCCAGCTGAACCCTTCAACACTTGAGGATCAATGGGCTGAGTGCTTCTTGTGTATCAGTGTTGCTGCAGATCCATGCTATACGGTGCCCGATTGGTTTCCAGTGGTTAATTACACGGCTCTTGTTGGCTGGAGGCCAGAGTGTGGACTTCCTCATTCTCTAGGCCTTGTCTCCTTATTGACAAGATGTCCATCATGCACCAACTATCATCATCTAGGTCTGTGGAAACTGATGTAGTGATTGATATTTAACACTGTGTGTAAGCATCTGCATCTAGGTCTGTGGAAACGATGAAGATATGTTATGATTGATATTTAGCACCATGTGTTAAAACCATCTAGGCTTACAGAAACTAATGTACGTTTAATTGATATTTAGCACCATGTGTAAATACCATCTATGCCTAAGGCAACTGAAGTTATGTGGTGATTGATATTTAACACCATATTTAAACAACATCTATGACTAGACCAATTGAATATATACTGTAGTGATTAATATTTAGCACCATATGTAAACATTCAACATTTCCGTCTATGGAAACAGTGAAGATATATTGACTGATATTTATCATCATATATGCCAACATCTATGTCTATGAAATATTACACTATAGCTATTGAATAAATTCTTGCAGAACCCAGGGATTGGGAAAGACACCTTTGACAATGGGCCATTTTCAAGGCATTTAGTCATTTTCTGAATTTTAAATGGGCCATTTCCCTTTGTAGCAATAGAAAAATAAAAAAAATTTAATGGACCATTTTTTCATCCAATGTGCAAAATGGCCCATGGCCCCTACCTTTCCCTATCCTTGAGAACCACTCTGGGTGACCGATCTGGAGGAATCACAAACAGATGATAATTCAGGATCAGACACTGGCAATAGAAGGGCTGTGGTTGAATACTCTGAAGTTAATTAGAGAATCATATTTACCTTTGAAGAATGAACATGAAATATTGTTTCCTCGAATACCATATTTACCATTGAAGAATGAACATGAAATATTGTTTCCTCGATTACTCTGAAGTTAATTAGAGAATCATATTTACCATTGACGAATGAACAAACTTTGTAGAATTTTGGTTCTTTGTGAAGATAAACTTGATGTTTAAGCATTAGAGACTTCAAAATCCTAGGTTTCTTCGTCCATAGCATAGAACATGTACACAATTCATAGATTGAAATTGATAGAAAATATCCACAATGTGTCAACATGTAGAATATAGTTCTCTTGAACGAGCTAAGATTCCTAGAAATAAGCCATACAAAATAATTAAGCCTCAATTACTTCAGCAGGTGATTTCACCAAAACCATGTCAGTCAGTCAGTCATCTGACGGTGAAATAAGTGTTCTAATGTCATGTTGATGTCAGAGGGGGAAGCTTCTTCAACTTCAGATCATGTTCAGGGATTGATTCCTATCAAGTACTTTGAAACTTTGTCAGGTTCTGCATGTAGTAAGGTAGGGTCTGTTTCTAATGTTATGAAGGCAGGTTTCACTACTGCCAGTTGTTTGAAAGCTTTGTCTGCTGTAGTTAGCGGTTTTGCTTGAAGTAAATTTTGGGTCATTTTCTCCATTGAAATTCAGTAAAGTATCAACAAATGGAATTCATGCAGATTTCACTACTTCCAGTTGTTTGAGAACTAGTCCGATATAGAAAACTCTTCTGCTTGTAGTAAGGTTTGGGTCCATTTCTTCATTGAAATTCAGTGTATCATCAAATGGGAAACAGGCAGGTTTCACTAGTCCTAGTAATTAACTTTGTTTTGGAAATTTGACAGCTGTAAAGAGCGATGCGATTCAGTAGGTTATGTTTGTTCATGGAAATTCAGAAGCACCAATGGTTCACTATAGTTCCTGCCAGATGTACACATGTTTCACAAAGATGTCAAGCTAACTCCCTGCAATAATGACGATCACTAGACTTCACCATAATCACTTAACTCCTGACCAGCAACTTCGCACCAAGTATAACTCTGGACCGAGCGTGACCCTTGACCTGTGTGTCTGGACCTAATGTGACAGAATTATAAATTTTTAGGACAACATTGGTGAACCTTGGAAAGCAATCTGATTAAAATCGACCTTTTTCCGAGGAATAAAAGTTGCAAAATAGCACATCTATCGGGAGACCAACCTCGATCGGAGATCTCCTTGCCAAACCGTCTGATAACAGCCCATTGGTTCACATGTTCTTATGCTATTCAGTTAGCCAATCACAGAACATCCAACAAGAGTTTTCGGAAGAAGCTAGGGGCAGGTAACTCCAAACAGTTGTACTTTCGTCGGTTTCCGTACCATGAAAAATGTGTTAACGAAGGATTCTGAATGCTTTCAAAACACAGACCATTGTGATTGGTCAGCTAAATGACTGGGTTTTGGCTGCACTAAACTGGTACAGAACACGCACATGTATGGGGTACAATTAGACCTTGTGGAGAGGAAGCTACAAAACCTGTTCGTATCCTGGTAGTTGCATTATTTTGCAAATCTTATTCCTTGGAACAAGGTCGATTTTTAATTGGACTGCCCTGAAAAGCTTGCCTTCCACAGTGCACAGCATTTCTTCACCATTATCACATGTGGCATTCTTTCATCCCAATCTTAGTGGAAACCCGTCTTATATGCACATACAATCAAACAGTCTTTTATGTTCATAAAAAATAAATCCTAAAGGCAGAACAGTTAGATATGAGCAAATAAAATGTACTCCTCCCACATCATTATTTTTTCGAACAAAAAACAAAAATAAAATGTCCTACCGCCCTTGTGATTTTTGAAAAAAATGTGCCCGAGAAACATTTAACCTTTATTATCTGGTAATATTACAATATTGTGTGAAAAAGAATGATACCTATCACTTATGACTTTGAGACTTGAGATCTTGAATATGAAGCAAATCAAAACAAGCAATATATTACAGAATAAAAACAGCCGGGTAGTTTGCAGTTTCTAAGGTGCTTTAATTCCATTTAGAACCCCCATGTATTGATCAGCCCTCCGAACCCCCATGTATTGATCAGCCCTCCGAACCCCCATGTATTGATCAGCCCTCTGAACAGCCCCATGTATTGATCAGCCCTCTGAACAGCCCCATGTATTGATCAGCCCTCTGAACAGCCATGTATTGACCAGCCCTCTGAACAGCCCCATGTATTGACCAGCCCTCTGAACAGCCCTCTGAACCCCCATGTATTGATCAGCCCTCTGAACAGCCCCATGTATTGATCAGCCCTCTGAACAGCCCCATGTATTGATCAGCCCTCTGAACAGCCCCATGTATTGATCAGCCTTTGAACAGCCCCATGTATTGATCAGCCCTCTGAACAGCCCCATGTATTGATCAGCCCTCTGAACAGCCCCCATGTATTGATCAGCCCTCTGAACAGCCATGTATTGATCAGCCCTCTGAACAGCCCCATGTATTGATCAGCCCTCTGAACCCCCATGTATTGATCAGCCCTCTGAACAGCCCCATGTATTGATCAGCCCTCTGAACAGCCATGTATTGATCAGCCCTCTGAACAGCCCCATGTATTGATCAGCCCTCTGAACAGCCCCATGTATTGATCAGCCCTCTGAACAGTCCCATGTATTGATCAGCCCTCTGAACAGCCCCATGTATTGATCAGCCCTCTGAACAGCCCCATGTATTGATCAGCCCTCTGAACAGTCCCATGTATTGATCAGCCTTTGAACAGCCCCATGTATTGATCAGCCCTCTGAACAGTCCCATGTATTGATCCGCCCTCTGAACAGCCCCATGTATTGATCCGCCCTCTGAACAGCCCCATGTATTGATCAGCCCTCTGAACAGTCCCATGTATTGATCAGCCTTTGAACAGCCCCATGTATTGATCCGCCCTCTGAACAGCCCCATGTATTGATCAGCCCTCTGAACAGCCCCATGTATTGATCAGCCCTCTGAACAGCCCCATGTATTGACCAGCCCTCTGAACAGTCCCATGTATTGATCAGCCCTCTGAACAGCCCCATGTATTGACCAGCCCTCTGAACAGCCCCATGTATTGACCAGCCCTCTGAACAGCCCCATGTATTGATCAGCCTTTGAACAGCCCCATGTATTGATCAGCCCTCTGAACCCCCATGTATTGATCAGCCCTCTGAACAGCCATGTATTGATCAGCCCTCCGAACAGCCCCATGTATTGATCAGCCCTCTGAACAGCCATGTATTGATCAGCCCTCTGAACCCCCATGTATTGATCAGCCCTCTGAACCCCCATGTATTGATCAGCCCTCTGAACAGCCATGTATTGATCAGCCCTCCGAACAGCCCCATGTATTGATCAGCCCTCTGAACAGCCCCATGTATTGATCCGCCCTCTGAACAGCCCCATGTATTGATCAGCCCTCTGAACAGTCCCATGTATTGATCAGCCTTTGAACAGCCCCATGTATTGATCAGCCCTCTGAACAGCCCCATGTATTGATCAGCCCTCTGAACCCCATGTATTGATCAGCCTTTGAACAGCCCCATGTATTGATCAGCCCTCTGAACAGCCCCATGTATTGATCAGCCCTCTGAACAGTCCCATGTATTGATCAGCCTTTGAACAGCCCCATGTATTGATCAGCCCTCTGAACAGCCCCATGTATTGATCAGCCCTCTGAACAGCCCCATGTATTGATCAGCCCTCTGAACAGCCATGTATTGATCCGCCCTCTGAGCCCCCATGTATTGATCAGCCCTCTGAACAGCCATGTATTGATCAGCCCTCTGAACAGCCCCATGTATTGATCAGCCCTCTGAACAGCCCCATGTATTGACCAGCCCTCTGAACAGCCCCATGTATTGATCAGCCCTCTGAACAGCCCCATGTATTGACCAGCCCTCTGAACAGCCCCATGTATTGATCAGCCCTCTGAACAGCCCCATGTATTGATCAGCCCCATGTATTGATCAGCCCTCTGAACAGTCCCATGTATTGATCAGCCCTCTGAACAGCCATGTATTGATCAGCCCTCTGAACAGTCCCATGTATTGATCAGCCCTCTGAACAGCCCCATGTATTGACCAGCCCTCTGAACAGCCCCATGTATTGACCAGCCCTCTGAACAGCCCCATGTATTGATCAGCCTTTGAACAGCCCCATGTATTGATCAGCCCTCTGAACCCCCATGTATTGATCAGCCCTCTGAACAGCCCCATGTATTGACCAGCCCTCTGAACAGCCCCATGTATTGATCAGCCCTCTGAACAGCCCCATGTATTGATCAGCCTTTGAACAGTCCCATGTATTGATCAGCCCTCTGAACAGCCATGTATTGACCAGCCCTCTGAACAGCCATGTATTGATCAGCCCTCTGAACAGCCATGTATTGATCAGCCCTCTGAACAGCCATGTATTGATCAGCCCTCTGAACAGCCCCATGTATTGATCAGCCCTCTGAACAGCCCCATGTATTGATCAGCCCTCTGAACAGCCCCATGTATTGACCAGCCCTCTGAACAGCCCCATGTATTGATCAGCCCTCTGAACAGCCATGTATTGACCAGCCCTCTGAACAGCCCCATGTATTGACCAGCCCTCTGAACAGCCCCATGTATTGATCAGCCTTTGAACAGCCCCATGTATTGATCAGCCCTCTGAACAGCCCCATGTATTGATCAGCCTTTGAACAGCCCCATGTATTGATCAGCCCTCTGAACAGCCCCATGTATTGACCAGCCCTCTGAACAGCCCCATGTATTGACCAGCCCTCTGAACAGCCCCATGTATTGATCAGCCCTCTGAACAGCCATGTATTGACCAGCCCTCTGAACAGCCCCATGTATTGACGAGCCCTCTGAACAGCCCTCTGAACCCCCATGTATTGATCAGCCCTCTGAACAGCCCCATGTATTGATCCGCCCTCTGAACAGCCCCATGTATTGATCAGCCCTCTGAACAGCCCCATGTATTGATCAGCCTTTGAACAGCCCCATGTATTGATCAGCCCTCTGAACAGCCCCATGTATTGATCAGCCTTTGAACAGCCCCATGTATTGATCCGCCCTCTGAACAGTCCCATGTATTGATCAGCCCTCTGAACAGCCATGTATTGATCAGCCTTTGAACAGCCCCATGTATTGATCAGCCCTCTGAACAGCCATGTATTGATCAGCCCTCTGAACAGCCCCATGTATTGATCAGCCCTCTGAACAGTCCCATGTATTGACCAGCCCTCTGAACCCCATGTATTGATCAGCCCTCTGAACAGCCCCATGTATTGATCAGCCCTCTGAACAGCCATGTATTGATCAGCCTTTGAACAGCCCCATGTATTGATCAGCCCTCTGAACAGCCATGTATTGATCAGCCCTCTGAACCCCATGTATTGATCAGCCCTCTGAACAGTCCCATGTATTGATCAGCCCTCTGAACAGCCCCATGTATTGATCAGCCCTCTGAACAGCCATGTATTGATCAGCCCTCTGAACAGCCATGTATTGATCAGCCCTCCGAACAGCCCCATGTATTGATCAGCCCTCCGAACCCCCATGTATTGATCAGCCCTCTGAACAGCCATGTATTGATCAGCCCTCTGAACAGCCCCATGTATTGATCAGCCTTTGAACAGCCATGTATTGATCCGCCCTCTGAACAGCCATGTATTGATCAGCCCTCTGAACAGCCCCATGTATTGACCAGCCCTCTGAACAGCCCCATGTATTGATCAGCCCTCTGAACAGCCCCATGTATTGATCAGCCTTTGAACAGCCATGTATTGATCCGCCCTCTGAACAGCCATGTATTGATCAGCCCTCTGAACAGCCCCATGTATTGACCAGCCCTCTGAACAGCCCCATGTATTGACCAGCCCTCTGAACAGCCCCATGTATTGATCAGCCCTCTGAACCCCCATGTATTGATCAGCCTTTGAACAGCCATGTATTGATCAGCCCTCTGAACAGCCATGTATTGATCAGCCCTCTGAACAGCCCCATGTATTGATCAGCCCTCTGAACAGTCCCATGTATTGACCAGCCCTCTGAACAGCCCCATGTATTGATCAGCCCTCTGAACAGCCCCATGTATTGATCAGCCCTCTGAACAGCCATGTATTGATCAGCCCTCTGAACAGCCATGTATTGATCAGCCCTCTGAACAGCCCCATGTATTGATCAGCCCTCTGAACAGCCCCATGTATTGATCAGCCCTCTGAACAGCCCCATGTATTGATCAGCCCTCTGAACAGCCCCATGTATTGATCAGCCCTCTGAACAGTCCCATGTATTGATCAGCCCTCTGAACAGCCATGTATTGATCCGCCCTCTGAGCCCCCATGTATTGATCAGCCCTCTGAACAGCCATGTATTGATCAGCCCTCTGAACAGCCCCATGTATTGATCCGCCCTCTGAACAGCCCCATGTATTGATCAGCCCTCTGAACAGTCCCATGTATTGATCAGCCTTTGAACAGCCCCATGTATTGATCAGCCCTCTGAACAGCCCCATGTATTGATCAGCCCTCTGAACCCCCATGTATTGATCAGCCCTCTGAACAGCCCCATGTATTGACCAGCCCTCTGAACAGCCCCATGTATTGATCAGCCCTCTGAACAGCCCCATGTATTGATCAGCCTTTGAACAGTCCCATGTATTGATCAGCCCTCTGAACAGCCCCATGTATTGATCAGCCCTCTGAACAGCCATGTATTGATCCGCCCTCTGAGCCCCCATGTATTGATCAGCCCTCTGAACAGCCATGTATTGATCAGCCCTCTGAACAGCCCCATGTATTGATCCGCCCTCTGAACAGCCCCATGTATTGATCAGCCCTCTGAACAGTCCCATGTATTGATCAGCCTTTGAATAGCCCCATGTATTGATCAGCCCTCTGAACCCCCATGTATTGATCAGCCCTCTGAACAGCCCCATGTATTGACCAGCCCTCTGAACAGCCCCATGTATTGATCAGCCCTCTGAACCCCCATGTATTGATCAGCCCTCTGAACAGCCATGTATTGATCAGCCCTCTGAACAGCCATGTATTGATCAGCCCTCTGAACAGCCCCATGTATTGATCAGCCCTCTGAACAGCCATGTATTGATCAGCCCTCTGAACCCCCATGTATTGATCAGCCCTCTGAACAGCCCCATGTATTGACCAGCCCTCTGAACAGCCCCATGTATTGACCAGCCCTCTGAACAGCCCCATGTATTGATCAGCCTTTGAACAGCCCCATGTATTGATCAGCCCTCTGAACCCCCATGTATTGATCAGCCCTCTGAACAGCCCCATGTATTGACCAGCCCTCTGAACAGCCCCATGTATTGATCAGCCCTCTGAACAGCCCCATGTATTGATCAGCCTTTGAACAGTCCCATGTATTGATCAGCCCTCTGAACAGCCCCATGTATTGATCAGCCTTTGAACAGCCCCATGTATTGATCAGCCCTCTGAACAGCCCCATGTATTGATCAGCCTTTGAACAGCCCCATGTATTGATCAGCCCTCTGAACAGCCCCATGTATTGATCAGCCCTCTGAACAGCCCCATGTATTGATCAGCCCTCTGAACAGCCCCATGTATTGATCAGCCCTCTGAACAGCCCCATGTATTGATCAGCCCTCTGAACAGCCCCATGTATTGATCAGCCCTCTGAACAGCCATGTATTGATCATCCCTCTGAACAACCCCATGTATTGATCAGCCCTCTGAACAGTCCCATGTATTGATCAGCCCTCTGAACAGCCCCATGTATTGATCAGCCCTCTGAACAGCCATGTATTGATCAGCCCTCTGAACAGCCATGTATTGATCAGCCCTCCGAACAGCCCCATGTATTGATCAGCCCTCTGAACAGCCCCATGTATTGATCAGCCCTCCGAACCCCCATGTATTGATCAGCCCTCTGAACAGCCCCATGTATTGATCAGCCCTCCGAACCCCCATGTATTGATCAGCCCTCTGAACAGCCATGTATTGATCAGCCCTCTGAACAGCCCCATGTATTGATCAGCCCTCTGAACAGCCATGTATTGATCAGCCCTCTGAACAGCCATGTATTGATCAGCCCTCTGAACAGCCCCATGTATTGATCAGCCTTTGAACAGCCATGTATTGACCAGCCCTCTGAACAGCCCCATGTATTGATCCACCCTCTGAACAGCCATGTATTGATCAGCCCTCTGAACAGCCCCATGTATTGACCAGCCCTCTGAACAGCCCCATGTATTGATCAGCCCTCTGAACAGCCCCATGTATTGATCAGCCTTTGAACAGCCATGTATTGATCCGCCCTCTGAACAGCCATGTATTGATCAGCCCTCTGAACAGCCCCATGTATTGACCAGCCCTCTGAACAGCCCCATGTATTGACCAGCCCTCTGAACAGCCCCATGTATTGATCAGCCCTCTGAACAGCCCCATTCCCGCTATAGCCACTGCAGTCAAACCTCAATATTGATATGTTAGTCTTCAACACTGGATATAATAAATCATGCAATTGTACACAGACAATGACTATTTAAAGTTTTTGTAAGTTTCAAATGAATGTGCTGAATATGTGGATTTCATCCATGAATATTCCAATCTTCACTTTAAGGTTGTTACAGTATTTGATGGTTCTTTTATGTGATGCTTGTCTCATGAAAAGCAAATAAATGGTAACCTTTATTGTGATGTGCTTGAAAGGTCAAGTTTGTCACTGTTTGTCAAGGGAGGTAACTCATGCGTTATTTGATGAGCGTTTATGAACATTACTGATCAGATCAAAAAAAAGTTAAATGTTTCTCAGTCATTGCCACATCACAGGTATTTTTATTTATTCGAATAATAGTTTTCTCATTGCCATTTATGCAAATAATTTGAGAATGTGTGGTATAATTTATCCTAAACTCAATCATCAATTTGTCAACCAAATATATTGGATGTCGTTAAAAGGACTGTTCTTCAGATTAGTATACTGCTTGCACTTCAAGCTGTATTCAATAGAAAAAGAGAAAGTTTACATCCCCAATGCTTATGTGTTCAAACAAAAAGTCTTTCATCAGTCCTACTTGTCACACTTTTAAAAAATGTTCTGATAAACATCAAAGTTTTTTTTATGCAATCTAACATCTAACAATCTAACAATCTAACATCCATAAGGGACCAGGGTATACTATTATTATTATTAAAAAAATGTATTCCTAACACAAAGCATGCCGGCACCCTGATATATAACTTTGAAATGTGATGCGTTACATGGTTTTATAATTAACTGTACGAGTGGGTTACCCTCAAACTTCATTTCCCTGAAGAATCGACTGCTCAAATTGGCAATTTAAAAGACAGGTGAAGAAACGCACTGACATCTATTGAAGTTGTAGACATAGTTGGAAGCTTTCCAGTCAACGTTTCTGTGACACAGAGTCAATTAACTGTCTGCCCTTCAATATCTTATCTAACGTGTCCCCCTTTCCCCTTCCCTCTTTCCACTTACGGTCTGCATTTCAATACCCCTTATATAACCCCCTCCCCTGTTGAACCTCCCCCTCCTTTCCCTCTCTCCTCCTCTATCCCTCTCCCCATATCTAACCCCACCCCTATGGGGTTAAATAACCCCACTCCCAGGGGGTTAGATAAGGGGAGAGGGATAGAGGAGGCCACCCCCTTCTCTTTTCTCTCATTTCCCTCCACCCCTCTTTCCTGTTACTGTTTGCAAAATCAAAATTCAAAATCCCTATTATCCCCCCTCCCCCTCCTCCCCCTTTCACCTCGTTCCCCCTCTCTACATGTCACAGACTACAGATCAATATTTATTTATTACTAAACTTCTAATCTATATCTTAAATTTTATTTTAACATTTGTGTAGCAACATTTCATGTACATTAGTCTCTAAATCTGTCTCATTCTTGGCAGAATTTCTGTGAGGGTAATTATTACTGAATTGACTGCACCTATTAAAATAACTCTCACCTGTTGTTCTCAACAGTTAAAGTCTATTTCAGTATTTGATTAAGTTTTCCTTTTCATAGAGGTCAGATAATTTGAAGTTATAAACCTCCACGCAATATTACTGTCTATCACATTATACTTCATAAATCCCGGGGATTATACACACAATCCGTAGGATTATGTTACAATCCCATGGAATATGTTATCATCCCCGGAAAAATACAGTAAATACTATTTACATCATACATATATGCACAAAGGGAATTTCCTGTAGTAGAATCTGACTCCAAAATTATTAACAAATTTTTATTACAGAGAACTCTGCTACATGAAATTAACGAATCTTATCAAAGCACATTTCTTTAATGGATAGTATCTCGTTATTGTGAATGTGAAATATATAACTTAAAGTTCATCTTTGTTTTTCTTACTATTAGAGCTAATGTAACAATGGTATAGGCAAAACAGTATTTGTGCTCAGCAAACATTGGTCATAATGGGAGTTGTTTTATCTGGTTATTTTTCTGGAAAAGAAAATTCAAGGACTCATTCCTGTTTATACATATATGTATTATTCATACATGATTATTACACAATCCAGTTGATTCAAATTACTGTTTTAGATTTGAAAAGAGTATAGCGTACAATCTTTCAACAATAAAATCAATGTGAAGTAAAGCCAGTCATCGGTGCTACAAGTGTGGAAAGCTTGGCTATGACATAATAATTTGGATTAGCCTAATGATAATTTAGTTGTTACGTTGTAGATATTCTATCAATATAGAAATAAACTTGTAAAATTAGTCAAAATACAGTGTTTCTCTGATTTTTCTCTTGATAGAACCGTCCCTTCAAGTTGCTTCATGATCTTTGCTACTACTGTCCCTTTAACATAAATATCTAAAGTATGTGACCCCCATTTCCCTAATTCACAGAGGTCGTGTCACTGAAAGATAAAACGACAGAGATATCCGAAAGCTTAAATAGATTCATTTGAAGTGATTTATGTCTACTGCCACCTAAATCTAACCCCTTTATCTTCAACCGACAGCAGAATTTCTGTAATGGTTTACAGTGCAAGTTCTGATTGACATAAGTAATATGTCTGATCGTGTTTACAAGTGTTACAGCTATTGATAAATGTAGGATAAAGTGCTTGAACATGTGTTGAACGACTCGTGACCGTTTGAATAGGCTACAGACTGGATTACTGCATTGTAATGTTATGGACGGTTGCACACGTAGCCAGACTGACATACAGACGGACGGACAGATACACGTGAGTGAGCTGAGCTTGGAGTATTGTGTAGTGTCTCACTCTGCATGTTGGGAGATAGCAGCTGGATAAGTGTGTGACAGCTAACTAAATAGTGACCGGTGTGCTGGATTACGCAGTGACCGGCAAGTTTAGATACTGACCCTTGGACAGGCTAGTAATACTCACACTGTAAGTATGAGGACAGGCTCGTAATACTCACACTGTAAGTATGAGGACAGGCTAGTAATACTCACACTGTAAGTATGAGGACAGGCTAGTAATACTCACACTGTAAGTATGAGGACAGGCTAGTAATACTCACACTGTAAGTATGAGGACAGGCTAGTAATACTCACACTGTAAGTATGAGGACAGGCTAGTAATACTCACACTGTAAGTATGAGGACAGGCTAGTAATACTCACACTGTAAGTATGAGGACAGGCTAGTAATACTCACACTGTAAGTATGAGGACAGGCTAGTAATACTCACACTGTAAGTATGAGGACAGGCTAGTAATACTCACACTGTAAGTATGAGGACAGGCTCGTAATACTCACACTGTAAGTATGAGGACAGGCTAGTAATACTCACACTGTAAGTATGAGGACAGGCTAGTAATACTCACACTGTAAGTATGAGGACAGGCTAGTAATACTCACACTGTAAGTATGAGGACAGGCTAGTAATACTCACACTGTAAGTATGAGGACAGGCTAGTAATACTCACACTGTAAGTATGAGGACAGGCTAGTAATACTCACACTGTAAGTATGAGGACAGGCTAGTAATACTCACACTGTAAGTATGAGGACAGGCTAGTAATACTCACACTGTAAGTATGAGGACAGGCTCGTAATACTCACACTGTAAGTATGAGGACAGGCTAGTAATACTCACACTGTAAGTATGAGGACAGGCTAGTAATACTCACACTGTAAGTATGAGGACAGGCTAGTAATACTCACACTGTAAGTATGAGGACAGGCTAGTAATACTCACACTGTAAGTATGAGGACAGGCTAGTAATACTCACACTGTAAGTATGAGGACAGGCTAGTAATACTCACACTGTAAGTATGAGGACAGGCTAGTAATACTCACACTGTAAGTATGAGGACAGGCTAGTAATACTCACACTGTAAGTATGAGGACAGGCTAGTAATACTCACACTGTAAGTATGAGGACAGGCTTGTAATACTCACACTGTAAGTATGAGGACAGGCTAGTAATACTCACACTGTAAGTATGAGGACAGGCTAGTAATACTCACACTGTAAGTATGAGGACAGGCTAGTAATACTCACACTGTAAGTATGAGGACAGGCTAGTAATACTCACACTGTAAGTATGAGGACAGGCTAGTAATACTCACACTGTAAGTATGAGGACAGGCTCGTAATACTCACACTGTAAGTATGAGGACAGGCTAGTAATACTCACACTGTAAGTATGAGGACAGGCTAGTAATACTCACACTGTAAGTATGAGGACAGGCTAGTAATACTTACACTGTAAGTATGAGGACAGGCTCGTAATACTCACACTGTAAGTATGAGGACAGGCTAGTAATACTCACACTGTAAGTATGAGGACAGGCTAGTAATACTCACACTGTAAGTATGAGGACAGGCTAGTAATACTCACACTGTAAGTATGAGGACAGGCTCGTAATACTCACACTGTAAGTATGAGGACAGGCTAGTAATACTCACACTGTAAGTATGAGGACAGGCTAGTAATACTCACACTGTAAGTATGAGGACAGGCTAGTAATACTCACACTGTAAGTATGAGGACAGGCTTGTAATACTCACACTGTAAGTATGAGGACAGGCTAGTAATACTCACACTGTAAGTATGAGGACAGGCTCGTAATACTCACACTGTAAGTATGAGGACAGGCTAGTAATACTCACACTGTAAGTATGAGGACAGGCTAGTAATACTCACACTGTAAGTATGAGGACAGGCTAGTAATACTCACACTGTAAGTATGAGGACAGGCTAGTAATACTCACACTGTAAGTATGAGGACAGGCTCGTAATACTCACACTGTAAGTATGAGGACAGGCTAGTAATACTCACACTGTAAGTATGAGGACAGGCTAGTAATACTCACACTGTAAGTATGAGGACAGGCTAGTAATACTCACACTGTAAGTATGAGGACAGGCTTGTAATACTCACACTGTAAGTATGAGGACAGGCTAGTAATACTCACACTGTAAGTATGAGGACAGGCTAGTAATACTCACACTGTAAGTATGAGGACAGGCTAGTAATACTCACACTGTAAGTATGAGGACAGGCTAGTAATACTCACACTGTAAGTATGAGGACAGGCTAGTAATACTCACACTGTAAGTATGAGGACAGGCTCGTAATACTCACACTGTAAGTATGAGGACAGGCTAGTAATACTCACACTGTAAGTATGAGGACAGGCTAGTAATACTCACACTGTAAGTATGAGGACAGGCTAGTAATACTTACAGTGTGAGTATGAGGACAGGCTCGTAATACTCACACTGTAAGTATGAGGACAGGCTAGTAATACTCACACTGTAAGTATGAGGACAGGCTAGTAATACTCACACTGTAAGTATGAGGACAGGCTAGTAATACTCACACTGTAAGTATGAGGACAGGCTCGTAATACTCACACTGTAAGTATGAGGACAGGCTAGTAATACTCACACTGTAAGTATGAGGACAGGCTAGTAATACTCACACTGTAAGTATGAGGACAGGCTAGTAATACTCACACTGTAAGTATGAGGACAGGCTCGTAATACTCACACTGTAAGTATGAGGACAGGCTAGTAATACTCACACTGTAAGTATGAGGACAGGCTAGTAATACTCACACTGTAAGTATGAGGACAGGCTTGTAATACTCACACTGTAAGTATGAGGACAGGCTTGTAATACTCACACTGTAAGTATGAGGACAGGCTAGTAATACTTACACTGTAAGTATGAGGACAGGCTAGTAATACTCACACTGTAAGTATGAGGACAGGCTTGTAATACTCACACTGTAAGTATGAGGACAGGCTAGTAATACTCACACTGTAAGTATGAGGACAGGCTCGTAATACTCACACTGTAAGTATGAGGACAGGCTAGTAATACTCACACTGTAAGTATGAGGACAGGCTAGTAATACTCACACTGTAAGTATGAGGACAGGCTAGTAATACTCACACTGTAAGTATGAGGACAGGCTAGTAATACTCACACTGTAAGTATGAGGACAGGCTAGTAATACTCACACTGTAAGTATGAGGACAGGCTCGTAATACTCACACTGTAAGTATGAGGACAGGCTAGTAATACTCACACTGTAAGTATGAGGACAGGCTAGTAATACTTACACTGTAAGTATGAGGACAGGCTAGTAATACTCACACTGTAAGTATGAGGACAGGCTAGTAATACTCACACTGTAAGTATGAGGACAGGCTAGTAATACTCACACTGTAAGTATGAGGACAGGCTAGTAATACTCACACTGTAAGTATGAGGACAGGCTAGTAATACTCACACTGTAAGTATGAGGACAGGCTCGTAATACTCACACTGTAAGTATGAGGACAGGCTAGTAATACTCACACTGTAAGTATGAGGACAGGCTAGTAATACTCACACTGTAAGTATGAGGACAGGCTAGTAATACTCACACTGTAAGTATGAGGACAGGCTAGTAATACTCACACTGTAAGTATGAGGACAGGCTAGTAATACTCACACTGTAAGTATGAGGACAGGCTAGTAATACTCACACTGTAAGTATGAGGACAGGCTAGTAATACTCACACTGTAAGTATGAGGACAGGCTAGTAATACTCACACTGTAAGTATGAGGACAGGCTAGTAATACTCACACTGTAAGTATGAGGACAGGCTAGTAATACTCACACTGTAAGTATGAGGACAGGCTAGTAATACTCACACTGTAAGTATGAGGACAGGCTAGTAATACTCACACTGTAAGTATGAGGACAGGCTCGTAATACTCACACTGTAAGTATGAGGACAGGCTAGTAATACTCACACTGTAAGTATGAGGACAGGCTAGTAATACTTACACTGTAAGTATGAGGACAGGCTAGTAATACTCACACTGTAAGTATGAGGACAGGCTAGTAATACTCACACTGTAAGTATGAGGACAGGCTAGTAATACTCACACTGTAAGTATGAGGACAGGCTAGTAATACTCACACTGTAAGTATGAGGACAGGCTAGTAATACTCACACTGTAAGTATGAGGACAGGCTCGTAATACTCACACTGTAAGTATGAGGACAGGCTAGTAATACTCACACTGTAAGTATGAGGACAGGCTAGTAATACTCACACTGTAAGTATGAGGACAGGCTAGTAATACTCACACTGTAAGTATGAGGACAGGCTAGTAATACTCACACTGTAAGTATGAGGACAGGCTAGTAATACTCACACTGTAAGTATGAGGACAGGCTCGTAATACTCACACTGTAAGTATGAGGACAGGCTAGTAATACTCACACTGTAAGTATGAGGACAGGCTCGTAATACTTACACTGTAAGTATGAGGACAGATTTTGTGTAATTCTGAATTCTGTCCTGTGTTTTGAGTTTTCAGTATATATTGATCAGTTTCCTTTGAGTTTAGAACATACCAGTCTTGTGTGCTTGTAATAGTAAGTTAAACCACAAGACAATTTATTCACATATGTGGAGTGCTAGATTAGAATACTAAAATAAATTTCTTCGATTTAAATGGTAAAATTATACAAAATCCTCAAAAGGTTTCCTTTCGGGACGACAAGTTAGAGGTTCTGAGTTGTCAGACACTCAAGTATGTCATATGTAATGAATGGGCAGTATTCAGGAAGTTTATAAAGCTAATATGGTAGGCAGCCTGCCAACATTTAACTGAATATGTGTCTTCTAATAATGCTTGATTTCCTTTTACAGCTCTTTTGTAGTTCAACAGGCTTTGAATATTAACAATATTCTTACATATTGTCCACAATAATACTTGCATCTATAGGAATGCTAGATAGATATACTATGTAAGTATGCTGTGTATAAGTATATATGCTATGTAGGTATGCTATCGAGATATGCTTTGTAAGTATATTGTGTAGGTATTGCTTTAAGATTTGCTATGTTGGTATGCTATGTAGATATGAACACTGTGCCGAGCGGATATATGCTTATTTGTAGGTATGCCAGTGTATAAATATGCAATAATGATTAACACTCCGAATGGTCAATGGTTTGAGTCATTTTTATTGGACCTCTGACCGCTTGGTGGTCAGTTGAACAGTTTATCGTTATAAATGTTTAGCTTTAACAGGGGTACTCTCATCTTCAAATCATCATCTTAGCAAAGCTAAGCGGATTAAGTAATTTTTTTATATTCATGAAAACCATTAAATCAAGAGTTCTGACTTTAATAGGGCTTCATCTATGCAAGGAGGTTTTTTTGTGAACTTATGAAATGTGTCAAAAGAATTACGTCAAGTAGAGAACATTATCAATACTACGCAGTTAACTATTGCATGTTACTGAGCTTGTATTGATCAAGACTTGGCATTAAGTCAGGTTTCCATGCTTCACTAACCGCTTGCTCCTTGATTGATGTTCCGGCCATGGAACCACTTCTAACTTAGCTGTCACACAAAAAGTTGGAATAACTGAGTTATGATAAAGATCCCAGAGATATTAATTACCTGTTTCAATTTGTGGGACAAAATATCTAAAGACAGTTTTCAGATGAGCATAACTAGCACCTAAATGAAGTAAACAATAATTTTCACACTTTCTCTAGTTAATCAATAAATTTGGGGGTATTCAAAAATTTCAAAATCACCATAGAAGATTCAATACAAGTTATATAGTTTGTTCCACCTTATAAATTTATATGTTTTTCATAGTTTGATTTATACAGAGCTGTTAGTAATTGGCAGTTGAGGTGCTCCCTGGTGCTTTGACAATCAGAAATCAGATAGAATCAAGGACTGAACAAATAACCTACTTTAAAAAATTCTTAATTAAGTTCTCGTAAAGGGATTTCCTTATTAAAAGCCGTTTGAATATTATTCAGCTAAACCCCCCTGGGCAAGTGTTATGTCCATTAAAGCAAGGATTTGATTTGTTTTTGTGATATTGTTTTAAAGGTTAGGCAGTGGAAACATATTTTATGTGTTAGTCTTATTGATTTCAATGTCAGATTCTATTAGAGAGCTGTCACTCTTCAAAAACATCCATATTTCAAATCAGCCTGTAGTGGAAAATCAATGAATGTCTTTTCAGCAGCTTGAAAACGTTTGTGGTATTATGTTGTCAATGCCTATTTCTTCTGTTTTCTACTCATAAGGATCAAATCTTTGATTAAAGTGTTTGTTATCCAGAAAATCATGCTTTTCATGTGCATTCTACTTCAAAATTCCCTACAGAGAAGTAAACTTTAAACATTTATAAAAGTTGTAAGGGTCAGCAAAAATTCATTTGAGCTTTCATGTCTTACAATAAACTAATAACATGAAAAGACCAAAGGAACCTGCATACTACAAACACATCAGGGCCGTGTTCAAGAGAGGTTTCATAGTAATCGCTCAATTAGCGATTACTTTTAAACCTCTCTTGACCACGATTGCTCAATGTAGCGCTACGTAGCAAAGCGAGCGAACTTTGAGTTTTTGCACCGTGTCGTTCAGGAGAGAATGAGCGCTAAATGAGCGCTACTTGAGCACTACATTGAGCAATCAATGAGCGATTATAAGCGCTCGCTGTTCTGGAACGGTGCCTAGATATATCAACATCACAAAGAAAACAAGATTTTCTGGGTAACAACTCATTAATGTGAACATACACATCGTTCCAGTTTATATGTACTTCTTTATCACATTCCACCAGATGAAGAAGAACCATATATATATATATATATACTCTGAAAAACGTCATGTATGTTCACAATAAAGAAGTTGTTATCCAGGAAATCATGTTTTCTTATAAATAGTACACATCTAAATGCCCTTAAAAGATTTGATCAACATAGTTGACATAAAAGTGTCTTGTTGTGAATGTTGGTCCATCTTTATAGAAAATAAACCTCAACTATGTTTTAAGGATCTGTCACATGTCCAAGAATAAACATCGCCGTGATGATAAAACAGACATTCCCATACCACAAACCTCTCTGAGTATGTCAACATGAAAGTGTCCTGTTATATATGCCAATATCTGCCATGTTTACACTGTAGAATGATGGACTGAACATAGTATTGTCCCACACGTTCAGGATGTATTCAGAACTTCAGCCTCACAAGACACTAATAGTCTGATTATGCCTGGTTTTATTACAAATTCATGAAAGTTACATCAAATAAATATTCATGAAAGTTGAAGTCTACAACATTGTCTTATATCCAGCATTAACATACGAGATGTATTTATATGTATATTTTTTTCTCGACAACGATAATGTTTCATCACTGTGACTATTATTTTGCTCCGCAGATTTGCATGCTTATTCACTCTTTGAAAATATGATATCTTAGACTTACAAATAAAGTAAATGGAGGATATTTATCATTTCTCATCAAATACCATGTATCTCATCGAGTGAAGTAGATATCTACCGGTATATTTTCACGGGTGGCGCAGTCCGTAATTAATGTTCATTTCATGAATACAGCATCCAAGATCGCCTTGCTTTTCCATAGCCATCTTATGACCTCATATGATTGAAAGTGTTATTTCACTGAGTAGAATAACATATGTTATTTCACTCAGTGAAAATACAGATTTTATTATAACTCTTAAATGCCGTATTTCACCACAGAAAATCTGATAATGTTTAATATGTTCTATCTTTGTTGTAGGAGCGAGTGGCTTCTGTTCGTCAGTGGAACCCATACAGATATATCGGACACGGAACAGAAGAGCGCCGAAGATCGGAGAAATAAGGTAAAATGCTTAGCATAGCAAACTGAATACCCCCAGGGCTCGCAGATTACCAGAATAAATCTTTAATTTACTGCTTGATCACATACTTGACATCTGAATAGTTTATATTTCCTGTATATAATGGGTCCCGCTGTATGTCTTTATAGCACTGACATGTTGGAAGATGGGTTAACAATGGTAGATGGGTGACCATCGTTAACCCTTCATCTGAGTAGTGTATATTTCCTGTATATAATGGGTCCCGCTGTATGTCTTTATAGCACTGACATGTTGGAAGATGGGTTAACAATGGTAGATGGGTGACCATCGTTAACCCTTCATCTGAGTAGTGTATATTTCCTGTATATAATGGGTCCCGCTGTATGTCTTTATAGCACTGACATGTTGGAAGATGGGTTAACAATGGTAGATGGGTGACCATCGTTAACCCAATACCTGGTTAAGAAAAGATTTTCTGGATACCAACTTCTTTATGGTGAACATCCACAGGGTTTTGGAGTATGTTCTTACTCCTTCATCAAATTTTCAGTGGATGTCCACTAAAGTTTTGACCTTTGACCTGATAAATAAATATATGTCAAACCATTCCTGAAATTAAGGAAGAAAGGTAATTTAGACACTAGGATAAATGTAGGTTTGGCCAGAGATGAAAATAATAATAATTAAGATATTCAAACATTTATAACGCCATATTTGACTTGATATAAGGCACTCCAAGGCGCTTCACAAATGGTGGGAGTCTGTTGCAGAGTGCTATTAGCATTCTTATACAAATAAGTTTTGATGCCCTTTTTGAAAAAGATGTATGATTCTCTGATGGCAGCTAGTTGTCAAATGCAGATAACCCTTCTTCAAAGTTCTTGTTTAATGATAGGCCCAGAAAATATCTATATCTGCAGGCAAAGGGTTAAAGTTTGTTAATTTGTAGAAAACAAGAAAGGTCATCTGACGTCTACTGAATGTTACACTCGTTTCTCCATCTGTAGAAGCCAGGAAAAAAGGAACCAAGAAATAGTTAGCGTCCTGTGGGTGCTGCTGAAATTTCCTTTGATAATAGTTTTAATAGATTAACCTTTATAGAATACAATTCTCATTTCTTAGAAATCAAGCTTTTTTTAATGTACTGTTTTATTTATTTCTTAAATGTTGTTTGTTGATATAATAAACCAGACTCCAAAGAAGTTTGAGCTGGTATTTTAGAATGTCAGTTGGCGATAGTTTTAATGAATCTGGTGTGAAAAGATACATAAAAATCAAGTTACTACTGCGTCAGCATGTTCTCGGAGAACACCAGACTATAGAGATTCTTCCTAGTTCTTCAGAATGTCAGATGACATTAGTTTAAATGAATCCCAATCGTAAAGAAACATAGGAAAGCAAGTTACTTCTTCAATAATATCAGACTTGAGAGACGTCTGGGATTTCATTAGAATGTCAGATTATTTTAATGAATTGTGGCAGCTTTATTTGAGAACAAAATCAACACGTTGGTTGACGTGAAGCTGAAGCAGCTGTAAAATGGTTGCTGACTGCCCTCCCACTTCCACAGTGAGATGAGTAATGTCTGTCTGTCAATCACAAGAGACCGTCGTCCAGATTTCATAATATGGACGATCAACTTCTTTATTTAACTAAAGTTGATCTTCCTAAAATAAAATAATTACAATGATAATAATAACACTTTATTGTCCTCAATACAAAATAAATTGAAAATCCTTTGTGTGCCCTTGGCACCCAGCAGCCACAGTGCAGCGCCAGTTCCAGCGTTGTTCTATCCTTATAATGCTGAGCGCCAAGCAAGGAAGCAACAACTCCCTTGTTTTAACGTCTTTTGGTATCGAAACCCAACCTTCCGAGTGATGAGCGGACACTCTACCAACTGAGCTACATCCCCTACATATCCTTGTCTTCTGTATAATACTGACTTCTAGAATGCCTCGCAAACAGTTATAGACATAATTTATCCTAAGATTACTGTAAAATTACTACTACTAGTCAATGCCAAAAGTCAATAGATAATGTAATAGTCAATTTCAACCGCAATAGATCAATGATCTACATAGTGCTACTGCTTTTGATAGCATGTTTTTAGGTATAATGATGTACATACATGTGCTATTCCTCCATACAGTGATGGCCAAGTCCCAAACAGCACACACCTGAGGTGAGCAACAAGCGCTGTTATATATACACTCTGGTGACGGGACCTTGAAATTACATTGATGTGCTTCTCATACTAACCTGTTTTGAAGTTATATAGAGTTACATGAGTATAATCGGCTAATCAACAGCTCACTATATACTCAACTCCTTAACACTAATTAACCCTTAACTTGCGGCTCCCGGAATGGTCCAGGACTGCTATAAGCAATTCTCAGGTGTGTCATACCGGATCCTGGACATTAGACTTAGAATTATTCACGGCCGTCTATCAGTTAGCTAGCTGTAGCTGCAATCTGCGAGACGAGTTGTCTCCGGGAGTCGCTCCATGAGAATTGCTTTACTAATGAAGGTTAACCCTAATGGCATCCTTTCCCCAAAAGCTACCATAGTAACTTATCTTTGAACAGTGGGCCTTAGAAGTATCTTAGATAAGGCTGAGCAATAGTACCACAATACCAATATATTGCAATACAGATAGTGCAATACAATTATTGCAATACGATTTTTCATATTGCAATATATCGCAGCAACATGTTTTTACTGAAATGTATTCATCTTGTTTTTAACATAGTAACCAGCTTCACTTGTTACAAAATTCTTTTTGAATATGTATTGAACGGTATTACAAATGTTTTCTAAATAAATACCATCAAAATTGACTTATCATTTTGACTAATGGTCTGTTTTTTGAAAGATTTGAAAGGCTTTTATGCAATATGTAATGTTTAAACTGCAAACAGAAAAAAAGTTGAATGCAGAGTTCACTCAAGGTAATGCAATACATTGCAATACAGGTTGTATGTATACAAAATTTGGTGCAATACTCAGCTGGACATAATATTTTCTCATTCCAGAAAGTAAAAGGTTTAATGTCTTTAAAGGTAGGGTTCTGTCGCCATCTTGGATATTTTGCATTACCTGAAATGAAAACACGCTATATTGTACCCAATTTTGCAACTTTTTGATAACTAAAGACATACAGTGATAGAGTATTCACATAGTAACACATAACATGTAATAAAACCAATAAACAATTTGCTGTTATGCTGTAGCAAAGTTTTCCCGACTCGCAGCCGATGAATGGCTTCAGTTCTCATTGTTTTATTTTTCAACAAATGTGCGCTTGTGTTTATCAAGTTCTGAAATATAAAGTCATCAAAATGTTACCTTCATTAGTATCTTTAAATTTCACTGTGTTTTAATCATGTATTAATAACATATATGTGTAAACAGGAAAATCCTCCCGAATTTCGTTTCCACAAAAAATACCCCGATAGAACCCTCCTTTTAACCCTGTTTGTGTATGTACAAGTAAATTCAAATCAGGAAAATATTTGTTAGTTGCCTTAGAAACATGAATTTATAACACCTGCATAGATACCATCATTATAAAAGTTTGGTGCCGATTATAAATTTAAATGTCTAACAATTTAAACCTATATTTATAACACCTGTGTAGTACATTGGATGCCATAGAAACAGATGTTAGTTTGTCCACATAAGACAATGTGCAGAAATATTTCAATTCAGCTACTTGACATTATCCAAGAATTTGGGCTCACTTGTTTGTTCTAGTAAATTGGTGAATCATTTACTGCTATGTTTCACATGTATACCAGGTGAGATTTTCTTTGAGTTCTTTAGTATACCTTACACATTGCATATATGACACCCTCATCAAACGGACAAAAGAAGGAAACCCTCTTTGCCTTAAAGAATTTTTTTTTTTTTAAAATAGTGAGATGTATATCCAAATAGTAGACATGCACAATTTAGTAATTGTATTTTTTCCATTTCATTAATTTTTTATGGACTGTTTTATAAAAAGAATCCTGAAATTTGTGCCTAAAAGATCCTTGAACATTATTATACATTTGCAATGATTTTGTAGCTTCAAACTCCTGATTCAGAGAATTGTTGATATTCTGATTGACCAAACAGACAGAACTTACCTGGCCGATCAGAAACATGTGCTTGTATGTTTTTAAAAAATTAGGCCCTTTTTATGCAAAAATTGCCCCAAGCCAATTAATAGTTGCTCGAGGTTGTCGCAGCTCTTTGGAAAAGGCCCAGTCAGACAGTTACTTTGTGATCTGTATCTAGGCCCTGCTTATTCTCTACTTTTGGTTCAGGGTCCTCTTAAAGCTTCTGTAGACTGTCTACTTTCGGTTTGGGCTATTTTTCAGGCTTCTGTATATTGGGTAGTGGCTACTTTTCGTGTTACACAATGTCTACATTTGGATTTGGTTACTTTTCAATCTTACGTATTTTGTCTTATGGTTGATGTTACTCTTCAGGGTCTGTTTATTGTCTACTTTTGTGTCTTCATGGCTCGTTTTCAAGCATCTGTATATTGTCTACTTTCCAAGTCTAATTCATACCCTGCCTAGACAAATGTCTAATGTTTTTCTTGATGAAAGAAACACCTTTCGACCAGGGACTTAGAAATCACCACCAATTAATGCTTACATTGTTATATTTTAAACATTGTCTTTCATAAAAATAAAAAAAATGAAAAACTGAGTGAATGAATGAATTTAACAATTCTGTAACATAAAAAAAGCAATGTTTGAATCTGACAGTGAAGGAGAGACTTAAACAGCTTTTGCGTACACCACATCAATACACCATACCAAACGTATTTGCTGATGTCCGGTTTCTTGTTTGTAACTCTATCACTTTGTTTCCTGCTCGTTAAAAGCTCATTTAGCCAATGATGGACTGACTCTAACAGTGGTGTGCCCTGGAGAAACCAGCTAATGGGAAACACCATCTGCAGGCTCTTACCAGCATGTACATGGAGGTAGACAGGCAGGAGGATATCCTGTTGTAATGCCTTGAACATACTAACCTGCTAACCCACTTCCTTCATTGTTTCTCCCACTCCTTCCTCTTTCTAACCCACACAGGAAGCCAAAGAGGGTTTATGTCCATCCGTCCGTCCCAAAAGTGGTACCTGTGTTCTGAAATCATCTCCTCCAACAGTTTTTTTATAAATTTTCTGAAACTTAACACATGATTAGGATATACACTGCATATGGAATATGGCCTGGTCGCCAGCCAGGTACCTGGGAACTTGGTAGATTTTTTAGATTTTTCTATAATTTTGCTATTAAATAGACAAAATAACAATTTTGGCCTGGCCTCTTTTCAAGCTGTATGCTGATATACGTCAGTGATACGCATGTATTGGTATAGGATGCATTTTCTGACAAATTTCACCAAGGTCAAACTTTCTAATTGATCAGTGATGTTTTACTTATGTTTTACTTATGTTTTTCTAGTGATCATTCTAGACCAGCTAATGCCATATGCAGATCTTGATTGTAATAGCTGATCTTTCATGAATTTCCCTAACATTTTAACTTCTCTCTCAGGGGATAGGGATTGAGTAGGGGTTGTTTGTCGTCCCATGCTGATCACCCTTGTTGAGAAAAATTATTTTAGAGTTCGACCAACTATTTCCTTTTTATATCTCCCCTTTCCTTTCATTTCCTTTTCCTCAATGTCTACACCCTCCTCCCATTTTCCTCCCCCCTCTCCCTCCCCTCATTCCTCCCACTCTCCCTCAACCACCCTCTTTCCTTTTTCTCTTTCTATACTTGACCCTTACGTGTCTGTCCTCTTCCCCCTACTTTTCTCTTTCCTTCCCTCACTCTATTCCCCCCTCCACTACCCCACCTTACCCCCTCTCAGCAGAGAAACTCTGACGCTTCCTTGCTCTAATATAATAGACTTAGGGGAGGCTATCAGATGCTACTATTTCAGTACGGTGCCCACATAATAACTCCCATCAGCAGATTTTCTGCCAATCTTCCTTCCATGTTTGCCACATCCGGCTGTGTCGTCGCGAATGGTGTTGATGGGATACTCTTGTGGGTGTTGCATTTCAGTGCTTTTATCCATTTCATGTGTTGGTATTCTACTGTTTCCATAAGATGTCTCCTTATAACTCCAGTCAAAAGATTTTCAGCCAATCTTGTTCCAATTCTTGCTACATCCTGTTTAAATACTAAATAAATTCTTGCTGTTCACAACGTACGTCATCGTCCTGGTAGTCGTACATTAGTGGTATTTGCTCCTTAATCCATATGAGGAGTATTATTTAATGTTTTTAGTCGAGGTGGTACGGGCGATGCTGATATTTTTCTACTTTTCTTCTTCTGTTATAAATTATTAGGAATTGAACTTATAAAGTAGTCAGAATTAAAGAACCATCTTCTCAGTTAAAATTAAACAAAAACTTTAAAAAGTCAATTTTGTCAGCAAAGGTTATACTGTCTGGTTGGTCGTATTTCATTAATTAATATTTGAAAAAAGGATACTTTATTAAAACCTTATTTTAACTGATAATGAATTTAAAATGATCCAGCATGTTTTGTCATACTTGATGTTGTGTGCAAAAAGAAGAATATTTATTTACAACAAACATATTCGTTATCATCCCCACTAAATGTTGCTGAAAGATATGATACTGTTAAGTTAAACCTAAGTGCTGTGTGGGCGAGAATGATTGTGGTTCCTTCGTGGCACTTAAACAGACATAAATATGTTTATAAGCGCTTCATTGAGAAAACCAAGCATTTCACTGGCAGTGAGTGATATGTTGTGAACCTTGTGTACTCCAGCACAGCAGCTGAAGACCATGAACTTATAATGTAGGTGGGTACAGCGCTTCATTGGGAAAACCAAGCATTTCACTTTACAGCTCACATCACCTCTCTACAGCTCACATCATCTCTCTACAGCTCATATCACCTCTCTATAGCTCACATCACCTCTCTACAGCTCACATCTACAGCTTACATCACCTCTCTACAGCTTACATCACCTCTCTACAGCTCACATCACCTCTCTACAGCTCACATCACATCTCTACAGCTCACATCACCTCTCTACAGCTCACATCACATCTCTACATCTCACATCACATCTCTACAGCTCACATCACCTCTCTACAGCTCACATCACATCTCTACATCTCACATCACATCTCTATAGCTCACATCACCTCTCAACAGCTCACATCACATCTCTACAGCTCACATAACATCACTACAGCTCACATAACATCACTACAGCTCACATCACCCCTCTTCAGCTCACATAACATCACTACAGCTCACATCACATCTCTTCAGCTCACATAACCTCTCTACAGCTCACATCACCTCTCTACAGCTCACATAACATCACTACAGCTCACATAACATCACTACAGCTCACATCACCCCTCTACAGCTCACATAACATCACTACAGCTCACATCACATCTCTTCAGCTCACATAACCTCTCTTCAGCTCACATAACCTCTCTACAGCTCACATCACCCCTCTACAGCTCACTTCACCTCTGTAGTTCTCCTCATCCAGACCTTGCTGACATGATCCATCAGTGTGTAATTGATACCAGCAATAGCTATTTACTGAAACCCTGCTGATAGAGCTGATTGACAGGCGATTGTACACTGAGATGCATTCAATTTGACTAGCAGCGGGTTTTAACTGTCATGCCTGCTACTTAGAACTGTCGTTGGTCGTGTTTTTGGACACCGCAATATCCTCTTGCAACATCTTCATTTGAACAGATGGTTGAAAAAATCTGTTAATCATGCAGATTTGATGTCAGTCATGTGCTGTTTGTCATGTTTTTTGGAACCGCTTTCTTCCTTTTGCAACGTCTTCATTTAAACAGACGATTGAAAACAATCTGTTAATTACAGGAAGTGGATGTCGGTCACGCACACACGTCCTTGACGCAGTCATCCTGGTGCTGATGGACGGATGATGTGTAACATACACTGTCATATCATCTTACCAATTTGTGCCACCATTATAAGATCCCTGCTACACTGTATTGAGGCACTTAGTGGCCGGGGGGAGTCATGTTGCTTTCTGATAAGGCCAGCTCACTCAGTAATGAGACAGTCATACATGTTTGCTCTCCCACCTCCCTCCTCAGAGGAGGAACTGACAGCCCTGCTGATTCACTCTTCTGTCCACATGTCCGACGGTCGGGTGGAGTGTTGTTATGGCAGTCCGTCTATGTTGCATGCGAGATGCACTTTACATAACAGTTCTATCATCTCTAATGCTCCACCACGATTCAATATCCTGCACCTGTCCATTAGTCCTTCTGTCCCTATGATAGTATGTTTATCTGACTGGCAGTGTCACTGATTATGTTGACAGTCTTTCTGTGTTACGTCTGAGGTGAAGCTCACATAACAGCTTTATCATCTCTTAGAAGCTCCGACTTTGCTTCAATTTCCTGCATCTGTCACTCTGTTGGTCTTGCGTCAATATGTCCATGTATTGGTCAATGTTTCATTGTGTCCATGTTTGGATCACTGTATTAGCCAGTTTGTCCATATGAGACATCAAATACCGCCAGGGGTTCGGCAGCTTTGTCTGCAGTAGAGAACTGTTCTACACGCAATAAGGTTTCGGTGCAATTCTTCATGGTATATGTGAAATAATCTTGAAAGCAGTGTTAAACCCCATATAACCTCACCTCACCATATGAGACATCCATCTGTCAACAAGTTTGACTCCGATTAGCTCGAGACTGTACTGAACTCTAACTTCGACCCTCTTCATACTCAGGAACCATCACTTACATCCATCCATTTGTTCATCAGTCAATCAATCCGGCCAGGATGCATGTGAGACGTCCACCAACCAACGGGAGTGTCGTATCCTGTAGGTACTCCCAGGACTATACAGAGTTGTGACGCTCCACCTTCACTCATCACATTTACAAAGCGCGAGACCATTCAACAGAAGTTTGTCCTCGCTAATATCTTATTGATCAACTGGACGTTATGAAAGATAACGTGGCTTTTGTGTTGACAATCCTGCCAGGATCTGGTTTGCTACTCGGTCTATTTCGTAATGCATACCAGATTAACTGAGATTGGATTATACATGTGTGGATACTAGGAGTATGTTGTGAAGACACCAAGGTGGGGCCAGATTCACGGTGCTGAAGTATCGATAGGAAGTTGATTCTTTTAGGTACTCTTTACTGTATGCAGTAATGTAGATATATGCATACATGGTGTACCAAGTTAACCACAAAGTAGACTGGACTATATTCAGGATGTGCAATGCTGTGAAAGTGCAAGTTAGAGTACATAAATGATGTGCAGTGTATTCTTCTCCAGGCTGACCTGCAGGACACACCTGTGTTGCCGGTAAGATTGATGTATATTTGTGCTTGACCAGCCGGGCTGTGTATTGCCTCAATTTTTGTATTTCAATACGTATTGCTGATATTGCAATACGTACCACAATATATTGCAAGATCCTCTTACAATGAGATATTTCTCAAGAAACAATGATATTGCAACGTGCTTAATGAAATCTACATTCAACTTTTATATTTCTTTTTTGCAGTTTAAACAAGACACATTTGATAAAATGACTTTCAGATCTTTGAGAATTTGTAATACAGTCCAAGTTAATCCAGTTAATGTGCCCTTTACAAGATAAATGAATAAATTTGACTTAATATTTATTGGTGCAATATATTGCTATATGAAAATTGTATTGCAATACGTGTAATGCACAACTCTGTATTGCAATATATTGGTATTGCAATAATATTGCACAGCCTTATTGACCAGTGTTATGACAGTCAGATATCGATTCAGCTGACCATCAATCTCAGGTTTAATCTTATTTATTAATGAAATGGTTTGTATTCACGTTGTTTATTTGGGTTAATAGTTCAGTACAGATTCAACATTGCTGGCCACACCACCGAGTCCGGCTTCTCTGTTTGTATTGATGAAACAGGGACGGGATAGCACAGTGGTTAGCGCGTTCAGCTTCGGATCAAGAGGTCCGGGTTCGAATCCCGCCAGGGGCTTAGCAACTTTGTCTGCAGTAGAGAACTGTTCTACACGCAGTAAGGTTTGGGTGCAATGCTACACTGAATTTCAGCGTAGTACCACCAATGGTTTGCTAGTTCCAGCCGCTGCTCGCAGGTTTCACCACAATGCATAGCCAAATGGCGTTGTGGGCTTTCTCCCTGCCATAATACTAGCAGCCGCAATATAAGTGAAATACTCTTGAAAACTCACTCACTCACTCTCATCGAGTGAAGTAGATATCTATATTTTCACAGGTGGCCCAGTCCGTAAATGATGTTCATTTCTTGATGAAACGTATTCAGTTTGAAATATTGTTATTCGTGTTAAGTTGTTATCTGTGATTGCATTCAGTGCAGATATGAATACCATTGAAACCACTGTCATATACCTCAGTGACACTTCACATCCAGTCTTAAAAAGGGTATGGTAGAAATAGCAGCATATCCACTTAAAGATGCAGAGACGGAACCAACAGAAGCTGAGAGTTATTAAGAGGACGATAAGTTAACACAGAATTTCTGCTTCTCATGCGAATAATGTGGTGACAAGAGATTATTACTTCACTTTTTCCACACATTCAATTCAAATGTTTTTCGTTCAATAAAAAATTCCATGACTGTTTTCTTATTCAAATCTCTATCTTCTTTGTGATATGTGTTTATCTGATGGAAAATACTCAGATAACTATTCCTAGCTTGACCCATATCTACAAATATGTCTTATTTATAGTGTTATCATTAGAAATTTATTCTAAATGTTGCTTCAGGCACAAGCAGTTTCAGACACCTGAGAACCGTCCAAAAGCTGACAATGCTGAAAGAATGATATCCTGGACTGTTTATAAAGCTAATTCTACGTTTAGATGATATATCTTCTATGCTTTATCCATTTATTCAAATCACAACTAGAACAAGCAATCTGTCATTTCATTCCCCATTGAAAGTTTAATGCTTACCTGGGGCCATAGTAATCAGCATTGTTCTATACAAGTGGACAAATTTGGAATATCTTATTAACTTTTGACAGGATTCTTTTCATATTTTGCATCCATGTTCACCACAGTGAGAAAAAGGACAAATTTGAGTTTTGTGACATTGACCTTTATTTCAAGGTCACAACAAGACTTTGACCTTTGACCTCACTGTATTCTCTGCATGTTCTGCACCAAGTTTCATCTAGGAGAGGCAGTGCCCCTTTGTTTTTAAAGACCGTGACACTGTTTTCAAGGTCACTGGTGACACGTTACCACAACAAAACATCATGGAAATTTAACTGGATTGTGTTTCTGTTGAGCTATGCATGAAGTTTGAGTTGATAATTTGCAGAATCCTTATTGATGATATTTGCTCTTAAAGGATGGATGAAATGACATATGGTCCAAATCGGATTCATTAAAATGGGATGTCAATTTGACAATTGCTCGATTTTAAATTTCTGAAATCGGTCCATAAATTACTTATATACGGCTTTTTAAAAAAACGCCTGATTTAGCCCCGGCGACCAGAATGAAAGTCTGCGGGGGTGTGACCCGTGAAGGGATGACTTCTGTGACGTATGTGGAGGAATTTGATTTTCAGCGATAGTCACAATTCAACGTAACTTCGCAACATTTTGATTGTTAATTTCACAAAGATATCTTCAATAAACCAACTTAAATTTCCCATATATCGAATGTTTAGATATCCAACTAGGTAATTCCGCAGATGCCAATTACACAATTATTACATAAACATGTCTTTTTGGCGATGTAATACACCTCATAAATTCATTTAGCGGCAGTGATAATTATCATTAATTAATTAACGAGACATCGGCGGAGAAGCTATCTAGCCGCCCCGTCTATCGCTTATCACAGTCACGCCTCAGTGAGCATTTTCAAAAGGATTCGCCGAACAAATTGCGATAGTGTTAAAATGGGTGAATTAAAATCGTCTTAATTATCAATTGCAAGTGTATATTGTCTTGATTTTATGCTCAATTGATTCCGATATACAATATACGTAGAGGTAATCATCTGTCATTCTTGAGAAAAATGCATTTCATCTATCCTTTAAGTAGATAATCTATCTTCAGTGAAAATGATTTTCTTGACTTTGAAAGACACTTGGGGTGTTTTTTGCAATATGAAATAATGTGCGTTAAGTATTATGGATTCTGTGAGAATAAGAATGTTCCTTGCTTTTCTCTAACAAGACATAAGACCTGTAAGCGATTAATCTGAGTTGAATATTCCAGGACCAGCATGTAAACAGGGAATGTTGATTTACGAGTGAAGAGTCACAGATAATCTGTTAATTTGGTCGATCACCTCAGCTCAGATCTCTCATTGTTTATCTGACAGCTGTTACTGGACTGTTATTTCCACTTGATCAGTTTGTTATCTGCTGCAGATCATCCATATATTCAATTATCTGCTGAAAAACACATTGGTGTAGAGGTTAGCGTACCCCTCTCACTGCAAAGACTTGGGTTCGAATCCTGGTGGAGTCAACAAGAATATATGACCTCAGTCTAACACTGTATTGTGTCCCTGGTCAAGTCATTTCATCCACATTGCAATCAGTCCACCCATCTATTTAAGAGGTACCTGAAATTGGAAGTAAGGATCTATATGGAAGTAAGGATCTATATGGAAGTAAGGATCTATATGCAAGTAAGGATCTATATGGAAGTAAGGATCTATATGGAAGTAAGGATCTATATGGAAGTAAGGATCTATATGGAAGTAAGGATCTATATGGAAGTAAGGATCTATATGGAAGTAAGGATCTATATGGAAGTAAGGATCTATATGGAAGTAAGGATCTATATGGAAGTAAGGATCTATATGGAAGTAAGGATCTATATGGAAGTAAGGATCTATATGGAAGTAAGGATCTATATGGAAGTAAGGATCTATATGGAAGTAAGGATCTATATGGAAGTAAAGATCTATATGGAAGCGCAGAACACTGTGTAGTAGCACTCAAGTGCAATTCCTTCAGGGTAGCTACGGTAACATTGTAAATTGTGCGCTTTGAGTATTCTCATCCATGGAAGTAGTGCTATATACAAATGGACTATTGTTATTATTAAACATGCAATCCCTGCTCATATCATAGTGTATTGTTGATATGATTACTATCTTGAAGGGTAAGGCAAGTAAGCATTAAAGAATTTTCACTTTCATAATTGTCTTTTTTTCTTCATCCATCTGCCAGATCTATCATCCATTCATCCATGGCTCTCCACCCATGGTGACTGACCAATTAAGTTTATCCACTTATTTTATTACTCATCCATCATTTCATCTCACATTTTGTTACAAAGCACTCTTCAAAGTCAACTAAGAGATTGAGTTGACTTTCCACCTATCCATCCATCCATTCATCCATCTATCTTGTCTTACAAAGTTGACTATTAAAAATCGACTTAAGTCTGTCCATTTATATAATAATTCACATATCCATCAGTTCATTCATCCCTTCATCTCAACTTCCTTTAAAAAACTTTTACAGTTTTGAATGAGAGATCAAGTTGACTTTCCCTTAAGCCATCTATCCACATCCATCCATCTCCTCTTCCCTCACAAAGCACCTTCCGATGTCGACTTGGTGATGGAGTTGACAGGTGGACACAAGGTAACCAGCACTGGCACAGAGAGAGCTGTTCAACAAACAGTCAGGTGTCTTCCGATCAATAATCCTGTGAGTTGCCAGTTGTTGCACTGGTTTGTAGGTCAGCACATGGTGCTGAGAAGTAGGCTGCACGCTGGAGACGAGCAGCTCCGTGTTTGTTTATGTTTACATGCTTTGAGTCCAGGAAGTCTGGGCAGCTCGCAGACAAGCATGACACAGAACAGAGTCCATGTGGATGGTAGTCTGTACTTTCGGGTGGCAGGTGCCGAGGAAGCCAAGGCCAAGAGATTTAAATGGCACAGGTAAGTAAGACAGCTGCTGTAGGACTCTGTTGCTCTAGTCTTGCTGGGCTACCACATTCTCTGGCAGGCACAAGTCAGTAGACTGTCCATCTACATTGCAGCATGCTTGCACCTATCCTATTGAGCAGGGGTCTTCAGTTTGCGAGTTGACACCTGTGTGCTTAAAATGATCTGCTAGGACTCTTTCTGACATCTCATTCTTGTGAAGGACAAGTCAGTTGAAGATGAGTTTGTTAAGCTGTCTGTTTCTATCCAAGGACGCCTATCCCTCACTCACTGCCATGGACAGGGATCTATCTACGAGTTTGGCTCCCAAGTTTTGAACATGATCTTTGGTGGGGTCTGTAGTTCTGTAGCTCATTCATTGGACCGGGACTTATGTCTGCAAATATTGAATATGATTATTGTAAGGTTACATCAGTGTACACCACTGGATCCTATATCTCACAATTTTAAGTAACCTTCAGTCTACATGTGTGAAGATATTCTTCAGTGGAGTTTCACCACCTTATTCTATATTTCACTTACTGTTAGAGGACTTCAGTCTGGCGGTGTTGAAGATGATTTTCACTGAGTTTGTCTATCTACACCACAGAACTCAATAGCTAATAGATTCTATGAGTGTTGAACATAATCTTGTGAAGTTGTCTCTCTACACCATAGGACTCCTGTGCCTCACTGACTGGGACCTGCAGTCTATGTGTGTATCTTTAGTCTACCTTGTCTATCTACACCACAGGACGTCTATAGCTCACTCACTCAGAACTTTCAGTCTATGTGTGTATCTTCAGTCTACCTTGTCTCACTACACTACAGAACTCCTATGCCTCACTGACTGGGAGCTTCAGTCTATGTGTGTATCTTCAGTCTACCTTGTCTCTCTACACTACAAATATATACTTCACTCACTGTTAAGGGGAGCTTCAGTCTACGAGTGTTGAAGATAATCTTCGGTCTACCTTGTCTATCTACACCAGAGGACTCCTATAGCTCACTAAAGGAATTACTCACTCACTGTTAACAGAAGGGATCTTCAGTCTACAAGTTGGACACTGCGCTTACCATAGTGTTTGTGTGGGCAGCCTATCGGTTCTGATTTTGAAGACCTTCAGTGATATGTGGGTACTGGTAGCTATTCATCACTCGAACTGAAGAAGTTGTAAATAATGGATCTCCTGTGTATTCTAAGAGATTTTTGGTAAGTGTCGTGAACGTTGGTATTTAGATAAGTATTCTGTACATTAATTTTGTGCTCATCAGGCCTGAAAAGCAAGATGGGCTTATAGCATGGGCCCTTGTCCGGCATCTGGCTGTCTTGTAAGCTGAGCACAATTATATGTTAAACATTTCTTCAAATTTTGTAACTGTTTTGTAACATGACTTAGGGAATTATTCTTACAACAGTTGAATTGGAAAGGTTACTTTTATATTTGTAGGAATTGAGATGAAATGACCATGTGGTAGGTTTTCTTTGTATCTAGTGTCATGTCATGGTCTCTTGTGTGACACTTGACAGTTTTCGTGATCTTTGTGTTCAAGTTATTTGGCAGTCTATTGTGCATCATCTGGAGAACTGTTTGTGTTAGTCTACAACATCAAACAATATAAGGTCATATAGGCTACAGAGTCCATGGCTTTTCTTTTTTAGTTGAATTTGACTCCACATGTCAATTTTGACTTTGAAGATCTCATGCAGTACCGACCATTGAAACCTGTTGGGATTACTGCTGCCACAGGTTATATATTATGGAGTTTTTTCTTTACCCAGAGGCTTTGGTAATGAGAATGGAAAAGAGTTTTGAAGTCCAGGTTGAATGTGTACTGTGAAGTTCTGAAGGCTTTGAGTAACGTAATCGAATCTTAGTAATAGTCACTGTCAATCACTGCGACTTAATTAGTTTATTTCAACTAGAATTTACCAATAAATGGATTTCTTTGTCATTTGAAGGTTTTTAAACCCTGCGAAACTCATGCAAATTTTTTTATAACCCCGCTCTTGATCATGCAATACAAAAATCCACGCTCGTTTAGTAAAAGTCATACGACACACTTCTCGTGTAGTAATCTCTATATGTCATACATGCACATGTGCACAGACCACTTGCCTGGTAACCATCGTCTTTGTACAAGATGCAATATTCTATCTTATTACCTATATGGTTGAACATAACCGAGTTAATATAATTGATATGAGCACATGTGCACATATCACGTTTGCCTAGCAACAATTGTTTTACTGCGGCTTCCCGTATTTCGTTGTCTGTGACGTTATTAAACGATTGTTCCTTATGTCACTGTAGCTTGCCATCGCAAAGGAAGTGGGCCATTTCCTGGCTAATTTTACGCGTATCAAATGGAATAGAATGGGTAATAATGAAATTATAACACTCGAAAGTGTGCCATATGACTTTTATGAAACTTGTGCAAATTTATGTATAACACTTGCTCTCGCTCGGGCAATACAAAAATTCATACTGGTTTCGTAAAAGTCATATGACACACTTCCTCGGGTAATAACCTCTATATCTCTGATATCATAAACTTATAAATGTTGTTTCACCATGTGCTGTTTGGTAACTCAAGATTTGACATTTTGACTAAGAATAGTGCACATTCATTAAAAATCAAACACTTTTAGAAGTGCACATGTAGCCGTTCATTCGGGGCTATGAATGTGGAGAACTTCACTGTAAAAATAGGACCTTGTTGATTAGTTTAATGATAAGTTATGTGTTACTTTGTGGATGTTCTATCAATGTTTATGTTTTATTAGCCAGAGGCACGGCAACTTTGTCTGCAGTAAAGAACTGTTCTACACGCAGTAAGGTTTGGGTGCAATGCTACACTGAATTTCAGTGCAGTATCACCCATGGTTCGCTAGTTCCAGTCGTTGCTTGCAGGTTTCACTGCAATGCGTAGCCACCTGGCATTGCAGGCTTTCTCCCTGCCATAATACTAGCAGCCGATGTATAAGTGAAATACTCTTGAAAGCGGCGTTAAACCCTAACTCACTCACTCACTCACTCACTATGTTTTATTATTGAATATTTTTAAAATTAGTAAAATACAACAAAATATATTTCACATAATGCAATAAAGCAAGATGGCGGATACTGTTGATAGCACTTTCCCTTTAAGGCCATGTAGAAGGTCTAGCACTAATGAAAACTCACCGGTGTGTTGTAATCTTGATATATGGAGACAGATTGTTAGTTAGCCTGGAGAACAACATCTGCTCCTTGTCTTCTGCTTAATCAGCACAAATTTTCCGAGGATTAGATCGTTCCACAGTCCGAAATTATCGATGTTGGCTTTAACTTGTAATCAAGCATTACCCTTCTGATGTACAATGACATGATGTTAAGAATTTTGAAGAACAGCTTCTGTTAATGTTTTTCTCTTAATTATCAGGAAAACTTTTATAATGAATTCATCGTTCCACGGCACAGAAGTATAAATGTTGGCTATAAATTTTTTTCGTGGTGTTTACTTTGTGTTGTACAATGTAATGTTGATAAACTATCCAATTTAAAAGGTTTTTAAGAATGGCATCCGCAGGTTTGTTTTCAAATGTATCATGATAAAAAATTTTATATTCTGACCAACCTCAGAGAATGAGAACAGGACACAGCCCAATCATTTTAGGACTGAAGTACACATTTTAAAAAGCTAGTTCCATAGCCTAAAGTCTGGAATTATATGGAAATCTTTTGGTTTAATTTTCCAGTTCAAAATGAGAAAATTATACTTCCTTCTGGCTACAATCAATCTTGTTTCACCTTGAAATAGGTTTCATTTGTTGTCTTGTAGTTCATGGGATGTCGATCATTGGATTTGTAGTGTAATTCGTCTGATTTATTATTCTGTGATGTCCACCGTTTTTTGAAAGAACAGAATAGATGGATGATCTGTATTTCCTCCAAAGTTGGACACAGTAGATATTACATGAGTTCACATAAACTACAGATCATGAGTTACGTGTTATAAAGAAACCTCTCAGAAATATATATATAGATACATGTGTATACATTATTCTAGCAACATGTGTGGGAAAATCGTTTGCATTCTCATGAATTTTATACATTAAATCCATAGATCAATATAATCATTTGGTATACCTCCCAGTAGAAAATTCGTAATTTGTCTGGTTAATAATGCTATAATGTTCACCTTTTTTTTTAAGAATAGAATTTCTTTCCATAGGCTTGAACTGTGTAGTTTTGTATGTAGAAAGCTACCTGTCACATGTAAGTCAATACCATTCTGAGTTTTATAAAAATAGCTTCAAAATCTCGTAATCTTGATGATGGAAGACAGATTCTGATTCTAAGTCATCCTGAAGAACCACATCTGCTCTCTCTTCCTCAACTCATCAAGATTAGAACGTGGAGATACCAACCAATTTGCCAAGGTTCTTAATTAAAATTAATGAATTTGTCCAATGATGGTGCTTTTATACTGTCTGTTCCGACATGTATCAAATTGAATTTACACGGGATGGGACAAAGTTGAATGAAGTATTGATGCAAAATACTTTGTGAAAAATTAATTTCAATGAGTGTAATAGCTGGGGTCCAGGGCTGGAGAACCTGGTACATAGCAATGTGAGCTTTTGGTGGGGAGTTTTTGGCAAAATATTTTATATTTGTTGAATTAATAATGGGTATTTTTAAGGCCTACTTTTCCATCCACTAGTGCATGCTCAAGGCACTACCAACACTATCTATCCTGGTCTAACCCAAACTGACTAGTCCGGTAGCCCATGATAAGTGAAAAAGAAGCTGGGCTAGTAGAGTGTTAAAACTGGTTGTCCGGAGGCCTAGTTAAAATTTGAGATGAAATGCGTCTGAGCATTGTTTTATGACGTCAGGTCATTGTTATATCAGTCACATTGTTATGTTCACTAGTGACTGATAACACGGTTTAGTTTTCATTGATAGATCCCGGTATTTCACCTGCAATCATATAATAAATATAGAAAAACTCAAGACCCAAGTGTCTTCTGATATCAAATATTTCAACATGATTTGATAAAAGTTACAATTGTTGATCATGGTTACATTATTATTGAGATATACTTATAATTTAATCCTTAACTTGCGGGTCCCGTATTGGTCCGGGATGGCCATAAACAATTCCTACGTCCATAGCCGCGACTCCCGGATCTTGTACTCAGAATATAAATCCTCTTATTACCATGTTTGTTGGTTGGCAACATTTTTACATCAGATATGGTTCGAGGTTAGCATTTATTGGAAAGGTCAAACAACATGACCATATATATATTTGGGTCGACATGTGCTTATTTGTCAATTGGTTTTGATTTCTTGGAAAGTGTGATGTATGACATAAGTACATGTTTGCAATGCCGCATCATAAATTTGTCAGTATTTATGATTTTATAGGTGGAAATAAAGACAAACTTTACATGGCTATAGAATTCTAATAATTTTGATATCATTGTGAAGCCAAACATCTTGTCTTCAATTCCATATATAAATCGCATTTTCTCGTTTCGAAATTACGATATTATAAGGCCCGAATTAAAGACAATCTTTCGAAAGTAACAGAAAAAAAACTAAAAATCGTAGAAAACTCATTAAAAGATGCGGGTATGAAATAACCATTTGTGTACGGGTGCCGCGACCTGGAATTGTATATAATGCCTGTATATAGTCCGTTTTCGCGATGTAGATATGATATATTTCATAAAAATGGTACCGGGTTCGCCGTTTGGAATATTCCGCCACAGGTGCC
The DNA here is from genome assembly GCA_936450465.1 of Gibbula magus. NCBI lineage: Eukaryota > Metazoa > Mollusca > Gastropoda > Trochida > Trochidae > Gibbula > Gibbula magus. The sequence goes on from OW388295.1 coordinate 71,085,229, forward strand.
AATTAGTACCAAAATACGGCTGCGAGCTAGATGGTCAGAATATTCCGCCACAGGGGCTAAAATGGCTATAACAGAAATGCGCCACAAAAGGGTTAATCGTTGCTTTAATCACATTCTGTAACTTGTCAAATGCTGGTTGACATCAATCGTGATATATATATACTCTGAAACCCCTGTTAATCTTACGGAGAGCTCCACACATTGGGGATCAGCAGTATCTTAGTTTTCAGCTCCGGTTAATTGACTCGAGTGAACTCACCGTGGCTCTTCAGACCTGTGGACTTGATGGTACTTAAGTCCAGACATCGCTCTGTAAAGCTAATTACCTAATCTCACTCAGGTGTTGTATCGTCTTAGACGCCATTACAACTAACGGTATATCTCACTGATGTCGTGATGCATCTATAGTCTGATCTCGCAGTTTTCAGTTTTGTCTTGACATCCCGCTCTGATTATCTAATCTTCCGTTCGTCAGATTTAGAGTCTCAGATGCTGTTTTAACTAACATCATAAGCTTACATGTATATATTTTATGATGCATCTTTAGTCTGATCTATCGTAATTTTGATACCTTTGTCCTGACATTCCACTGCATAGCTAATATCTAATCTTCGTTCATCAGTCTCAGAGTCTCAGATGCTGTTTTAACTAACTTTAAGAACATGCACACAGATTTCTTCATATACTTGATATATTTTGGTAACTGTGTCCTGACATCATCATGTGTTATCTAACTGTTATCATCATGTGACCATCAGTCTAGTCCTTATTTCCTGTCACAATTAATCATTCACCTTCACGTTCCAAATATTCCAAGGAAAGTTTTCAATGGCCAATCCTCAATAATTACCTGAAAAGGAGGGTTCTATCAGGGTATTATTGTGAGAACGAAATTTGAGAGGATATTCCCGTTTACGCATATGCCGGTATGTTTTTAATACATAAACCAAGATGGCAAATTTTGCAAATATGACGAGTTAATGTTTTAACCTTACATAATCATGGATGTCTTATACTGGATCTAGATTAATGATATGTCATTTTGGTAATGTGTCCTTCAGACGTCCCCTTAGAACCGTAGTCTTCAAATCTTACATGCTGTCACAATTTGTTTTGCATGTCTTGCTGTGATGTATCTAATATACCTAGACACTGGTTTCTATCTGGCTTTTTAGTAGGGAAGAGTAATTGGGGTCGGGTACCCGGGTAGAAAAATCTACCATCCCAGCCATAGTGAGTACATGATAAAGAAGTTGAAATCCATACCATACTTTGTCATAAACAAAATCTGTTCAACATTCAAACTTTCAGCTGAGTAGACCGTGGAGAATTAGCTAGAGAATCTGTGAGTTCCTGGGTGATCTGTATAGATGTGAACTTGTTTTAAAGCAGAAACCAGAGTGAGTTATTGATTAATTTCTCTAATATCTCAGTTCCTGAAAAGCTAAACACAAACGCAAAGCAGTAATTCGCAAGGGAGTTCATTGTTAATTCATCAGTAATGTACTTTGCTACAAGAGGATGTCTTGCGTGATAGCTCAATGTATTTTCATTTGTTGTTTCACTGAAGTTTGAATCCACCAGAAAACAATTCTCCATGCAATTAGGTTGTAGGGTCTTTGGTATTGTAATTCTTTGAAGCGTTAATGATGGTTCACAAATTTCAGCCATTTCCTGCAAATTTCATCACAATTCACGGACACAATGGTATTAGAGGTTTCTCCCTACAAAATACGAGACACAAAAGTAATGTTCAAACTCCATTCCGGACCTCACCAGATCCCAGAATTTTGTTTTTGCATTGTCCTTTATTGACTGTTGTATATTACTACACTTAATTGTTCATTTGTTGATATGAACAAACATTAACTCACATTGTAGACATATCCAAATTGTTCATATCCTTCATAGTAGTTTACGTAGTTGCTGGGCCTTGATTTTCAATGACATTTTACTGAAAGACTGAAAGATTACAGTGCTATTTGAAATAAATATGTGTAGGCCATCACCTTATTGTGACTATGGAGTCTACAATCCTGCACAGTAGTTCAGTGGCGGATCCACAAGGGGTTCAAACCCCTCCCCTCCCCTCCTCTCCCCTCCCCTCCCCTCCTCTCCCCTCCCCTCCCCTCCCCTCCTCCCTACCCTCCCCTCCCCTCCCCTCCTCTCCCCTCCCCTCCCCTCCTCTCCCCTCTCCTCCTCTCCCGGCCACTCCCCTCCCCTCCCCTCCCCTCCCCTCCCCTCCTCTCCCCTCCCCTCCCCTCCCCTCCCCCTTTTAAAAATTGTGCATGTAAATTTGATGGACCCCCTGGGTGAACCCCCCATATCCTTTTACAATATGTGGCCCTCCCCCCTTTAAAATTACTTGAATCAGCCTGTGCAGGAGTTCATTGGTAATTCATGAAGTTAGACGCTTCTCACTAATGCCTTGCCTGATCAGAGAGGACTGTTGGGCTGTAGATCTGGACTAGGAGTTGGGAGCTTCTGTAGACATTACACTGCATGGTTTATTCATTACAAGACTGTTACATCACAAGATGTTGTAACACCATCAGCAATTCTTTCATGTTCCATTAGTCAGTAGATTGAAAAGTTTTGTATCAGTAAAATCAGAAGATAATAAGCTTTTACATGTGTGCAGAAATTTTGCTTAAAATTGTATCGAACAGGAAATCGAAACCAAATCAGATTTTGTGAGCTTATTTGTCGCTCTTCCTGATTGGTCCACATGGGATCAGAAGGCTTAATTAAGCCTTGCTGCATTTTGTAATATTTTCTGTGCTAGCATAGCAATTATGTAGTGTACTATGAAGTTCAGGTGTGGTGCTGCTATGCTAGCAAAGAAAACTTAATGAAATGCAGCAAGTCTTAAATCAGCCAGTGATGAAAACTAGCATAAGTTATGAACCTTGCCCGACGACTTGTCTGCTATAGAGAAATGTGCTACTTGCAGTAAGATTTGGGTTCAGTTTTAAGTTGAAATTCATTTTAGAGCCACCCATGGATTGGTTTCGAATCAATATTTACCGCAAAACATACATCCACAAAGGGTTTTCTTGCTTCAATTTCTTTAGCCACCAAGTACAACTGAGTACAGCAGGGCTCCACAACTACAGTGGTAAATTGGACAAAGACCAGTGAAATTTTTATTTGGCTAGTAGTTTTCATTTTCTATCAGCCAAACTGGCCAGTAACATTTTCACCTTCATGAAAACTGTATAACTATGTATAAAATTGTTATTGCCTGCTATACGAAAAACAACTTTGAAATGCATACTACTTGTTGTTTATATTTAACTAGAATATGATTTGAGTAAATTTATTAAGGATAATGATGGTTTTGTTGAACATAAATATTGGGAAAAAAGTGAACTCAAATTAAACCATGGTCATTTGGCCACAAGGATTGTATTTTGGCCAGGATTTGTTGGCATTGGCCAATGTGACCAGTCAGTTAACTTTTATTTGTCGAGCCCTGGTTCAGCACCAAGCAAAATGAATTAACCTTATATAATGTTCCTGTTCTTATGTATGCCACTTCTAAATGCCCTTCAAAGACCTAAGCTTATGTAACCTAACATTATAGAATGTTGATGATCAGAGCCTGATGCTGTTATGGTGCTTTCCCAATACTTCAATATCCGTCTACCGCCAGGGCACGGCAACTTTGTCTGCAGTAGAGACCTGTTCTACATGCAGTAAGGTTTGGGTGCAATGCTACACTGATTTTTAACGCAGTACCACCCATGGTTCACTAGTTCCAGCTGGTGCTCGCAGGTTTCACCACAACGCAAAGCCACCATGGCATTGCTGACTTTCTTCCTGCTATAATACTGGCAACCTAATATAAGTGATATACTCTTGAAAGCGTCGTTAAACCCCAACTCACCTCACCTCTCACCAATAGCCTTCCATCAAGTTTTATGTATCTCTTTACAACAAGTAAAAAGTCACATATGACATGAGTACAGCACAAAACCAAAGAGTGAGCGAGCACAGGGATATTGATCTCTCTTACCCTGTGAACCGGTCCCAGGGTGTGTATAAAAACTCCTGATTCACGCACTCGTCCCGGGGGGATGATCCAGCCATGTCAGCCAGCACAAGTGTAATATTGTTACTTTTCCTAATCTGCTTTACTTAATGCCTGGGGACTTCAAATCAGTTCAGTTACGAGAAAGTAATATGTGTAATTTTCAACAACCAATGAGTTGTATTGTTTTATTTTTGTTATCTGGTCATGATTCCCGCTGGAGTCGTCTGATGGTTGTCGAGTGTTTGTGTAATCTTGTTTGAGGACACTCATCAGCATGGCGCCCATGATTAGTTAACCCTCGAACGCTGGCGCTCGTGGTATACGAGAGCTGGACGAAGTTCTGCCAAATTTGATGGGTTCGGCAACTTGAGGGACACGTGCACACCTCCCTTTGCAGCTGGAGGCACATATATGATGTTCTCGCATCAACACGGAGCAATTTAGTTAACCCTTGAACGTTGCTGCTAGTGGCATACGAGTTCTGGATGAAGTTTTACCAAGTTTGATGGGATATGCATCTGGAGGGACATATGAACTTGTTCCTTTGCAGCCATATATGATGTTCTTGGATCAACATGGAGCTTTTATTTAGTTAACTCTCGAACAGTCTTGCTATCAGTGCTGTATATTTGAGTTTTTGACAAAGACTTGCCTCGATGGATGGTCAAGCATCTGTTGGAACAGACAAGTATCCATTTGCAGGTGTTAGCAAAATTTTTTCTCTGTTCATGTTCTGAGAGTGGATGGGTTCACTTGAAACACTGGATCGTGTACCAGTTTCACAAGTTGGATCGGTGAAATATCGGTGAATGCACATGTGAGTATGTTTGTGTACATATGCTTTATGCCTTCCATCAAGTCCATCAAGAATTGTTCATTTCATAAATTTCTGTATGAAGTAATAGAGTATTGAACTACTAGACTTCAATTACAACTAAGTTACAGTGTACACACCAGAAAACAAAGTCAGACAAAGATTATTTTTGTCAAACCAGACCATGATATCTTAAATTTTCCAGTGCTGCGATAGGGACTGATTCTCTGTAGATCTTTAACAAACAGTACAAGAGATGAATTTGTATCAGGTCTGCTGGAAAGCAATGGTGGATCTCTGCACATGTAAGTGGGTGTGTGTGAATAACCGTATTTACCTCCCTGTGCAGCTCTGAGCAAGAATGAAACTCTCTCTAGCTCTATAGTGTCTTGTACTTGAAGATAAAGATAAACATGTTGGATGTGAACCGTTTTTGCAAATGCATGCACATGGCTGCATGTGCGTCTTAATTATTCTCTGGATTATCCAGAATGAGATTATGGCTTGAGTCGACTAACCTTATTCATATTCATGTTCTGTTCATGAGAAGTCATATTCTCATGACTAACTGTTTGCTCCAATGATGTGCTTCTGGGTGATTCTGTTCCATAAAATGGTCGGAAGTTGTACTAAGAGTCATCATCTGACTACATGTGGGTGCGAAGCTAAGAGTAATGGTTGCATGTTGTGCAGTTTTTATGTGATTGGTCAATTCCCCTAACTCTAGATCTGAAGATATACCATATATTACCATAAGGTTAGCAAGAATCCTCATCAGGGGATGAAATCCAGATCACATGAGTTAAATGTTGTTCCCATGATGTGGTCCCAACCCATTGTTAGAATCTGAAGATTATCCAGTATCACTTGATTGACATGGATACCAGCAAGACCAGGAACAATCACAGCCCTTGAGTGCTGTAAACGACTGAGTCTTGGACACTCGTCTGGATTAAAGGATTGATGTGTTCTGTATACAGTTGATCCAGTTTCTGTGTCTCCGGACACAAGCAATACTTGAACCAGAGTCAAGCAAAGGTTCTGTTGGATCCAGGATATTGTACCACCTGCTCACATGTAAGTTTATCTGAACTTTGAGAAGAAATGTAGAAGAAAAATTATTCTCATACCCCATTTCTGGTCTATTTGCTTTAGTTTCCTTTGTTAAAACTGAGGTGTATTAGTCAATACAACCACACTTATCTATGTATGTGCTAATTACACTAATTTCCGCGTTTCTGATTGGACGAGAGCTCTCAAAAACCTGCTGCCATTTTTCGATGAATGCAGAGAAAATGTGCAACCATACCTCTTGCTCCGCTCCGCTACGCTACGCATTTGTTATACAATTTGTTGCTGTTATACTTCGATAGAGGCACAAAACATGTAAAACAATCCTTAAATAAACATGATATGTGAGCATATACAGCACTAAAAGAGACCAAAACAACAATTTCAGGATATGAAAACCAACTCTTTGCTTACATGATAATGTCTGCATGCTTGAATTCCTGCAGTATTGATATGTATACGTTTAATTTTTCAAGCCGAAAAAATTGGAATCATGATAGTACTTATTGATAACGATAGAACAATTGATGGGGACCAGTGTGTTCAATCACTGCCCAGCAGATTAATCATTGATAAAAGGGGGTGGGATAGCGTAGTGGTTAGCACGTTCTGCTTCAGATCAACTTTGCCTGCAGTAGAGAACTGTTCTACACGCAGTAAGGTTTGGGTGCAATGCTACACTAAATTTCAGCGTAGGACCACCCATGGGTTGCTAGTTCTAGCCGGTGCTCGAAGGTTTCACCGCAATACATAGCCACATGGCGATGTGAACTCTCTCCCTGCCATAATACTAGCAGCCATGATATATAAGTGAAATACCCTTGAAAGCGGCATTAAACCCCAACTCACCTCACCTCATTGATAAAAATAATTTATGTATTTGGAGTTACCAGGATTTTGAGAACGTATAAAGTAAATCTCCAGAAGCAAAATTATTTGCTATACTGTATATATTTTGTAAACAGTCCAGCTAATCAATGACAATAACTTACGTTTATGATCTTACTTTGTCAGAATGTCCAGTGAGATTTGTATATAAGACAGAGCTGTTTATTATGGGAGTAATTTCTATATCTTGTTTCTAATCGGAGATGAACTGTCATTGGCCATCTTATGAAACTCAATCAGTAACCAGCGCTGCCTACACTTTTGGAGTATTCTGTACACATGACTCCTAAAATATGATTGTACACAAATGTTACAAATTGTACACCTCTGCTGTGAAAATAATTAAGAATTGTTCATTTCATAAATTTCTGTATGAAGTAATGGAGTATTGAACTACTAGACTTCAATTACAACTAAGTTACAGTGTACACATCAGTAAACAAAGTCAGACAAAGATTATTGTTGTCAAACCAGACCATGATATCTTAAAACTATCGGTATCAACAAACTTCATCATTTTTGTACACCTTAACAAAATACACCAAAATTGCAATATGTCTACACTTGAAAGGAGGGTAGGCAGTTCTGAGTCACATGTCCATATTCTATATTTAAAAATTGTGATATAACTTATTTATTTCGAAATATTCACAGACAAAATAGTTGAATTCTAACAGAATACTACGTAGATTTAATCAAATATATTGATTGTTGTATTGTGCAATCATGATGTGTTTGATGTGTTTCGTTCCATGTCGCTGAACACATGCAGATTGATTTTGTCGGATAATGTGTTGCTGAAACACAAATTTTGAAACTAGGTTCAACTCAGGTTAGGATCTGCTGATATCAACAGTGAGTTTCAGCTAGGATCAACTAGTTCAGCTATTTCAGCTAAAATGTTCATGAGGTTGGGCTAGGATCAACTATTTCAGTTATTTCAGCTAACATTTGCTATTCGAGCTAAACTTAGTAAGGTTGAGCTAGGATCAACTGGTTCAGCTATTCCAGCTAACATTTGCATGAGGTAGGGCTAGGATCTACTGGTTCAGCTATTCCAGCTAAAATCAGCATAAGTTTAGGCTAGGATCTACTGGTTCAGCTATTCCAGCTAACATTTGCATAAGGTAGGGCTAGGATCTACTGGTTCAGCTATTCCAGCTAAAATCAGCATAAGTTTAGGCTAGGATCTACTGGTTCAGCTATTCCAGCTAAAATCAGCATAAGTTTAGGCTAGGATCTACTGGTTCAGCTATTCCAGCTAAAATCAGCATAAGTTTAGGCTAGGATCTACTGGTTCAGCTATTCCAGCTAAAATCAGCATAAGGTAGGGCTAGGATCAACTGGTTCAGCTATTCCAGCTAAAATCAGCATAAGTTTAGGCTAGGATCTACTGGTTCAGCTATTCCAGCTAAAATCAGCATGAGGTAGGGCTAGGATCTACTGGTTCAGCTATTTCAGCTAAAATCAGCATGAGGTAGGGCTAGGATCTACTGGTTCAGCTATTCCAGCTAAAATCAGCATAAGGTAGGGCTAGGATCTACTGGTTCAGCTATTCCAGCTAAAATCAGCATAAGTTTAGGCTAGGATCTACTGGTTCAGCTATTCCAGCTAAAATCAGCATAAGTTTAGGCTAGGATCTACTGGTTCAGCTATTCCAGCTAAAATCAGCATAAGTTTAGGCTAGGATCTACTGGTTCAGCTATTCCAGCTAAAATCAGCATAAGGTAGGGCTAGGATCTACTGGTTCAGCTATTTCAGCTAAAATCAGCATAAGGTAGAGCTAGGATCTACTGGTTCAGCTATTTCAGCTAAAATCAGCATAAGGTAGGGCTAGGATCTACTGGTTCAGCTATTCCAGCTAAAATCAGCATAAGGTAGAGCTAGGATCTACTGGTTCAGCTATTCCAGCTAAAATCAGCATAAGGTAGAGCTAGGATCAACTGGTTCAGCTATTTCAGCTAAAATCAGCATAAGTTTGGGCTAGGATCTACTGGTTCAGCTATTTCAGCTAAAATCAGCATAAGGTAGGGCTAGGATCAACTGGTTCAGCTATTTCAGCTAAAATCAGCATAAGTTTAGGCTAGGATCTACTGGTTCAGCTATTTCAGCTAAAATCAGCATAAGGTAGGGCTAGGATCAACTGGTTCAGCTATTCCAGCTAAAATCAGCATAAGGTAGAGCTAGGATCTACTGGTTCAGCTATTTCAGCTAAAATCAGCATGAGGTAGAGCTAGGATCAACTGGTTCAGCTATTTCAGCTAAAATCAGCATAAGGTAGAGCTAGGATCAACTGGTTCAGCTATTTCAGCTAAAATCAGCATAAGTTTAGGCTAGGATCTACTGGTTCAGCTATTCCAGCTAAAATCAGCATAAGTTTAGGCTAGGATCTACTGGTTCAGCTATTTCAGCTAAAATCAGCATAAGGTAGGGCTAGGATCAACTGGTTCAGCTATTCCAGCTAAAATCAGCATAAGTTTAGGCTAGGATCAACTGGTTCAGCTATTCCAGCTAAAATCAGCATGAGGTAGGGCTAGGATCAACTGGTTCAGCTATTTCAGCTAAAATCAGCATAAGTTTAGGCTAGGATCTACTGGTTCAGCTATTCCAGCTAAAATCAGCATAAGGTAGGGCTAGGATCTACTGGTTCAGCTATTTCAGCTAAAATCAGCATAAGTTTAGGCTAGGATCTACTGGTTCAGCTATTCCAGCTAAAATCAGCATAAGTTTAGGCTAGGATCTACTGGTTCAGCTATTCCAGCTAAAATCAGCATAAGGTAGGGCTAGGATCTACTGGTTCAGCTATTCCAGCTAAAATCAGCATAAGTTTAGGCTAGGATCTACTGGTTCAGCTATTCCAGCTAACATTTGCATAAGGTAGGGCTAGGATCTACTGGTTCAGCTATTTCAGCTAAAATCAGCATAAGTTTAGGCTAGGATCTACTGGTTCAGCTATTCCAGCTAAAATCAGCATAAGGTAGGGCTAGGATCTACTGGTTCAGCTATTTCAGCTAAAATCAGCATAAGTTTAGGCTAGGATCTACTGGTTCAGCTATTCCAGCTAAAATCAGCATAAGTTTAGGCTAGGATCTACTGGTTCAGCTATTCCAGCTAAAATCAGCATGAGGTAGGGCTAGGATCTACTGGTTCAGCTATTCCAGCTAAAATCAGCATGAGGTAGGGCTAGGATCTACTGGTTCAGCTATTCCAGCTAAAATCAGCATAAGTTTAGGCTAGGATCTACTGGTTCAGCTATTCCAGCTAAAATCAGCATAAGGTAGGGCTAGGATCTACTGGTTCAGCTATTTCAGCTAAAATCAGCATAAGGTAGGGCTAGGATCTACTGGTTCAGCTATTCCAGCTAAAATCAGCATAAGTTTAGGCTAGGATCTACTGGTTCAGCTATTTCAGCTAAAATCAGCATAAGGTAGAGCTAGGATCTACTGGTTCAGCTATTCCAGCTAAAATCAGCATAAGGTAGGGCTAGGATCTACTGGTTCAGCTATTTCAGCTAAAATCAGCATAAGGTAGGGCTAGGATCTACTGGTTCAGCTATTTCAGCTAAAATCAGCATAAGTTTAGGCTAGGATCTACTGGTTCAGCTATTCCAGCTAAAATCAGCATGAGGTAGGGCTAGGATCTACTGGTTCAGCTATTCCAGCTAAAATCAGCATAAGGTAGGGCTAGGATCTACTGGTTCAGCTATTTCAGCTAAAATCAGCATAAGTTTAGGCTAGGATCTACTGGTTCAGCTATTCCAGCTAAAATCGGCATGAGGTAGGGCTAGGATCTACTGGTTCAGCTATTTCAGCTAAAATCAGCATAAGGTAGGGCTAGGATCTACTGGTTCAGCTATTTCAGCTAAAATCAGCATAAGGTAGGGCTAGGATCTACTGGTTCAGCTATTCCAGCTAAAATCAGCATAAGTTTAGGCTAGGATCAACTGGTTCAGCTATTTCAGCTAAAATCAGCATAAGGTAGGGCTAGGATCTACTGGTTCAGCTATTTCAGCTAAAATCAGCATAAGGTAGGGCTAGGATCTACTGGTTCAGCTATTCCAGCTAAAATCAGCATAAGGTAGGGCTAGGATCAACTGGTTCAGCTATTTCAGCTAAAATCAGCATAAGTTTAGGCTAGGATCTACTGGTTCAGCTATTCCAGCTAAAATCAGCATGAGGTAGGGCTAGGATCTACTGGTTCAGCTATTTCAGCTAAAATCAGCATAAGGTAGGGCTAGGATCTACTGGTTCAGCTATTTCAGCTAAAATCAGCATAAGGTAGGGCTAGGATCTACTGGTTCAGCTATTTCAGCTAAAATCAGCATAAGGTAGGGCTAGGATCAACTGGTTCAGCTATTTCAGCTAAAATCAGCATAAGTTTAGGCTAGGATCTACTGGTTCAGCTATTCCAGCTAAAATCAGCATGAGGTAGGGCTAGGATCTACTGGTTCAGCTATTTCAGCTAAAATCAGCATAAGTTTAGGCTAGGATCTACTGGTTCAGCTATTCCAGCTAAAATCAGCATAAGTTTAGGCTAGGATCAACTGGTTCAGCTATTTCAGCTAAAATCAGCATAAGGTAGGGCTAGGATCTACTGGTTCAGCTATTTCAGCTAAAATCAGCATAAGTTTAGGCTAGGATCTACTGGTTCAGCTATTCCAGCTAAAATCAGCATAAGGTAGGGCTAGGATCAACTGGTTCAGCTATTTCAGCTAAAATCAGCATGAGGTAGGGCTAGGATCTACTGGTTCAGCTATTTCAGCTAAAATCAGCATAAGGTAGGGCTAGGATCTACTGGTTCAGCTATTTCAGCTAAAATCAGCATGAGGTAGGGCTAGGATCAACTGGTTCAGCTATTTCAGCTAAAATCAGCATAAGTTTAGGCTAGGATCTACTGGTTCAGCTATTTCAGCTAAAATCAGCATAAGGTAGGGCTAGGATCAACTGGTTCAGCTATTTCAGCTAAAATCAGCATAAGTTTAGGCTAGGATCTACTGGTTCAGCTATTCCAGCTAAAATCAGCATGAGGTAGGGCTAGGATCTACTGGTTCAGCTATTCCAGCTAAAATCAGCATAAGGTAGGGCTAGGATCTACTGTTTCAGCTATTCCAGCTAAAATCAGCATAAGTTTAGGCTAGGATCTACTGGTTCAGCTATTCCAGCTAAAATCAGCATGAGGTAGGGCTAGGATCTACTGGTTCAGCTATTCCAGCTAAAATCAGCATAAGTTTAGGCTAGGATCTACTGGTTCAGCTATTCCAGCTAAAATCAGCATAAGGTAGGGCTAGGATCTACTGGTTCAGCTATTCCAGCTAAAATCAGCATAAGGTAGGGCTAGGATCTACTGGTTCAGCTATTCCAGCTAAAATCAGCATAAGTTTAGGCTAGGATCTACTGGTTCAGCTATTCCAGCTAAAATCAGCATAAGGTAGGGCTAGGATCTACTGGTTCAGCTATTCCAGCTAAAATCAGCATAAGTTTAGGCTAGGATCTACTGGTTCAGCTATTCCAGCTAAAATCAGCATGAGGTAGGGCTAGGATCTACTGGTTCAGCTATTTCAGCTAAAATCAGCATAAGTTTAGGCTAGGATCTACTGGTTCAGCTATTCCAGCTAAAATCAGCATAAGTTTAGGCTAGGATCTACTGGTTCAGCTATTCCAGCTAAAATCAGCATGAGGTAGGGCTAGGATCTACTGGTTCAGCTATTCCAGCTAAAATCAGCATGAGGTAGGGCTAGGATCTACTGGTTCAGCTATTCCAGCTAAAATCAGCATAAGTTTAGGCTAGGATCTACTGGTTCAGCTATTCCAGCTAAAATCAGCATAAGGTAGGGCTAGGATCTACTGGTTCAGCTATTTCAGCTAAAATCAGCATAAGGTAGGGCTAGGATCTACTGGTTCAGCTATTCCAGCTAAAATCAGCATAAGTTTAGGCTAGGATCTACTGGTTCAGCTATTTCAGCTAAAATCAGCATAAGGTAGAGCTAGGATCTACTGGTTCAGCTATTCCAGCTAAAATCAGCATAAGGTAGGGCTAGGATCTACTGGTTCAGCTATTTCAGCTAAAATCAGCATAAGGTAGGGCTAGGATCTACTGGTTCAGCTATTTCAGCTAAAATCAGCATAAGTTTAGGCTAGGATCTACTGGTTCAGCTATTCCAGCTAAAATCAGCATGAGGTAGGGCTAGGATCTACTGGTTCAGCTATTCCAGCTAAAATCAGCATAAGGTAGGGCTAGGATCTACTGGTTCAGCTATTTCAGCTAAAATCAGCATAAGTTTAGGCTAGGATCTACTGGTTCAGCTATTCCAGCTAAAATCAGCATGAGGTAGGGCTAGGATCTACTGGTTCAGCTATTTCAGCTAAAATCAGCATAAGGTAGGGCTAGGATCTACTGGTTCAGCTATTTCAGCTAAAATCAGCATAAGGTAGGGCTAGGATCTACTGGTTCAGCTATTCCAGCTAAAATCAGCATAAGTTTAGGCTAGGATCAACTGGTTCAGCTATTTCAGCTAAAATCAGCATAAGGTAGGGCTAGGATCTACTGGTTCAGCTATTTCAGCTAAAATCAGCATAAGGTAGGGCTAGGATCTACTGGTTCAGCTATTCCAGCTAAAATCAGCATAAGGTAGGGCTAGGATCAACTGGTTCAGCTATTTCAGCTAAAATCAGCATAAGTTTAGGCTAGGATCTACTGGTTCAGCTATTCCAGCTAAAATCAGCATGAGGTAGGGCTAGGATCTACTGGTTCAGCTATTTCAGCTAAAATCAGCATAAGGTAGGGCTAGGATCTACTGGTTCAGCTATTTCAGCTAAAATCAGCATAAGGTAGGGCTAGGATCTACTGGTTCAGCTATTTCAGCTAAAATCAGCATAAGGTAGGGCTAGGATCAACTGGTTCAGCTATTTCAGCTAAAATCAGCATAAGTTTAGGCTAGGATCTACTGGTTCAGCTATTCCAGCTAAAATCAGCATGAGGTAGGGCTAGGATCTACTGGTTCAGCTATTTCAGCTAAAATCAGCATAAGTTTAGGCTAGGATCTACTGGTTCAGCTATTCCAGCTAAAATCAGCATAAGTTTAGGCTAGGATCAACTGGTTCAGCTATTTCAGCTAAAATCAGCATAAGGTAGGGCTAGGATCTACTGGTTCAGCTATTTCAGCTAAAATCAGCATAAGTTTAGGCTAGGATCTACTGGTTCAGCTATTCCAGCTAAAATCAGCATAAGGTAGGGCTAGGATCAACTGGTTCAGCTATTTCAGCTAAAATCAGCATGAGGTAGGGCTAGGATCAACTGGTTCAGCTATTTCAGCTAAAATCAGCATGAGGTAGGGCTAGGATCTACTGGTTCAGCTATTTCAGCTAAAATCAGCATGAGGTAGGGCTAGGATCAACTGGTTCAGCTATTTCAGCTAAAATCAGCATAAGTTTAGGCTAGGATCTACTGGTTCAGCTATTTCAGCTAAAATCAGCATAAGGTAGGGCTAGGATCAACTGGTTCAGCTATTTCAGCTAAAATCAGCATAAGTTTAGGCTAGGATCTACTGGTTCAGCTATTCCAGCTAAAATCAGCATGAGGTAGGGCTAGGATCTACTGGTTCAGCTATTCCAGCTAAAATCAGCATAAGGTAGGGCTAGGATCTACTGGTTCAGCTATTCCAGCTAAAATCAGCATAAGTTTAGGCTAGGATCTACTGGTTCAGCTATTCCAGCTAAAATCAGCATGAGGTAGGGCTAGGATCTACTGGTTCAGCTATTCCAGCTAAAATCAGCATAAGTTTAGGCTAGGATCTACTGGTTCAGCTATTCCAGCTAAAATCAGCATAAGGTAGGGCTAGGATCTACTGGTTCAGCTATTCCAGCTAAAATCAGCATAAGGTAGGGCTAGGATCTACTGGTTCAGCTATTCCAGCTAAAATCAGCATAAGTTTAGGCTAGGATCTACTGGTTCAGCTATTCCAGCTAAAATCAGCATAAGTTTAGGCTAGGATCTACTGGTTCAGCTATTCCAGCTAAAATCAGCATAAGGTAGGGCTAGGATCTACTGGTTCAGCTATTCCAGCTAAAATCAGCATAAGTTTAGGCTAGGATCTACTGGTTCAGCTATTCCAGCTAAAATCAGCATGAGGTAGGGCTAGGATCAACTGGTTCAGCTATTCCAGCTAAAATCAGCATAAGGTAGGGCTAGGATCTACTGGTTCAGCTATTTCAGCTAAAATCAGCATAAGTTTAGGCTAGGATCTACTGGTTCAGCTATTCCAGCTAAAATCAGCATAAGGTAGGGCTAGGATCAACTGGTTCAGCTATTTCAGCTAAAATCAGCATAAGGTAGGGCTAGGATCTACTGGTTCAGCTATTTCAGCTAAAATCAGCATAAGGTAGGGCTAGGATCTACTGGTTCAGCTATTTCAGCTAAAATCAGCATAAGGTAGGGCTAGGATCAACTGGTTCAGCTATTCCAGCTAAAATCAGCATAAGGTAGAGCTAGGATCTACTGGTTCAGCTATTTCAGCTAAAATCAGCATAAGTTTAGGCTAGGATCTACTGGTTCAGCTATTCCAGCTAAAATCAGCATAAGTTTAGGCTAGGATCTACTGGTTCAGCTATTCCAGCTAAAATCAGCATGAGGTAGGGCTAGGATCTACTGGTTCAGCTATTTCAGCTAAAATCAGCATAAGGTAGAGCTAGGATCAACTGGTTCAGCTATTCCAGCTAAAATCAGCATAAGGTAGAGCTAGGATCTACTGGTTCAGCTATTTCAGCTAAAATCAGCATAAGGTAGAGCTAGGATCAACTGGTTCAGCTATTCCAGCTAAAATCAGCATAAGGTAGAGCTAGGATCTACTGGTTCAGCTATTTCAGCTAAAATCAGCATAAGGTAGAGCTAGGATCAACTGGTTCAGCTATTCCAGCTAAAATCAGCATAAGGTAGAGCTAGGATCAACTGGTTCAGCTATTCCAGCTAAAATCAGCATAAGGTAGAGCTAGGATCTACTGGTTCAGCTATTTCAGCTAAAATCAGCATAAGGTAGGGCTAGAATCAACTAGAATTGCTAAAATAACCTGGGACTGTTTTTGATAAGTAAGCGTTAGGATCAACTGACATGTTTAGAAAAAGCTAGATTCAAATAGCATTGCTAGGATCAACTGAAACTGGGATCAGAGAAGTGACACTGTCCCCTAAATAGGATAAGCTGGCATTATCTGCGTAATATATGGAATCAATTGGGCTAGGATCAGCTAGGTTTAGGATCAACTTGTGCAACAGAATATGAACATTCAGATCAGCAGTATATTTTGAAGTAAAATACAGACGTTTTAAACTGGTTTGGAAGTCAAATATTTACCAATCAGGAGATAGGAAACATAGCTGTAGTCAAAATATAGGGAGCACACCATCATTGAATAACTTCACCAGCAATCTCTGGCAATCTCACCTGATGCTCTTATCAAACACAAATCATGATAGCCTCCAACACTGAATCTTTACTTCTCACCGTGAAACATTTCATTAGCTTTGTTCAAGTCTTTGTTAATTCATGAGACTTGTGTACAGAAAGTGAGGGACTCCATTGTATCTCCCTATCAGAGTCTCCACTTATTCAATCAAGTGATACCGTGCTCGCCGTGCTGACTCAATACGGGATTGGTTAATATTCCGATATTCCACTCTCTCTTTATGTGTTATTTATTATACATCTTCTCTCGGGGCGGGAATAATGCTGACTGTATTTACATGGGCTCGATATTCGTCTGTCAAGGATGAATGGCCATCTATTACTTGAGTCCGTTAGCTCGCTCTCAAGATAATCAAGAAGTCTTGAAGTCACTCTCAGGACAATCTTGAAGTCTCTTTCTGGACAATCTTGAAGGATTTCTGCTTTGGTATGGATTAGGCTTAACTGTCATTTATCAAATCTTTGTGTCTTGCTGTTTTTATCATGCCAAGTGGTCCTATTGTTTAAGTTTGAGTATCATATATCAATTTATGATGTAAAAACATAACAAATATTAGTCAGTCTCAGGGTGTTCTTGACGGTTTTCTCCTTTGGTATAGTGTTTTGTGTTGGTATTGTGTAAGTTTCTTATGTAAATTTATTGTGAGTAAAGGCATAACAAATTTGGACGTTGCTAAGTGTATACTTACATGATATCCATTTGGTGTGATATAATGTCTAAGCAGTATTTTATAAATCTTTGTGTCATGCTGCATGTATTTTATACTATATTCTTATCTTGTTCAAGTTTGAGTTTCATTTATAGAGATTATTTCTCGAGGAAGTGTGTCATACGACTTTTATGAAACGAGTGTGAATTTATCTATTGCCCGAGCAAGAGCGAGGGTTATACATAAATTTGCACGAGTTTTGTAAAAGTCATATGGCACACTTTCGAGTGTAATAATTTATTTATTACCCATTTGATTCACGTTAAAATAGTCAGGAAACGGCCCACTTCCCTTGCGATAGCAAGCTGTCACCGAACAATCATTTTATGACGTCACAGGCGACGTAATACAGGAAGCCACGGTGAAACAATCTTTGCTAGGCAAACGTCATATGTGCTCATGTGCTCATATAAAATCTATTAACTCTGTTATTTTCAACCATATGGGTAATAAATAAGTTTTTGATGTAAAGGCATGTTGGATTCCAATGGGATCACATATATCCAGAAGTTAGCTCTGGATATTCAATTGTTTTGGTTAGTGTTCATCCCAGACTCCTAGATCTGAAGTTGAATGCAGTAACTGCTGCCGTACCCAATTGTCACATCTCTGTGGAAGCAGTTTTATATCACAACTATTTAGCTGTAACGAATATTCATATTTTCACAATCAAGTGGGAGTATTGAAGATATAAATAACTTTATGAAGTAGGAACACATCACAACGATGATTGAGCCCATGTGTAGTGCTCCTATCAAAGTATCCTGTCAAGAAACATGTGTATGTATTGTTCTAAAAAGACTCACTTCCTTATGCTGAGCTCTTCCTTCCTGAATCATGCCAAGCACTCAATAATACGATGTGGAAACTCCTATAC
The DNA here is from genome assembly GCA_936450465.1 of Gibbula magus. Taxonomy (NCBI): domain Eukaryota; kingdom Metazoa; phylum Mollusca; class Gastropoda; order Trochida; family Trochidae; genus Gibbula; species Gibbula magus. The sequence continues at coordinate 71,103,082 of OW388295.1, forward strand.
AGCACTGTTCAATGTTGCAGAATCTCAGTTTGATATTTACATGTATATCACTTGAATGATGAAGATATGGATGACTGGTATGGTTTAACATTGTTATATTTGGGATTACGCTATCTGAAAACTGGTGTAGTGTAACAATGGAATCTGGGACAACATTAACTGCTTTAGTACAATTTCTGTCACTTTTTTTTAGACAAGTCCAAGTTGTATGATTTTAACTTACAGCCTCAGAGTTAGGCACCATCTGCCAGCACTGACTGTTCCAAAATCTTGTCTACTCTGCCACTGTGACTATTTCATTATTTATAAATGTATCCTTGTAGTCTCGGGATATAAAGCTCTTACAACGTTTGTTCTTTTTGTTTGTTTGTTTGTTTGTTTTTTGTTTCAAAGTTTTCATAATACTTTTCAGATGTTTTATTATCAATACCATGCAATAAGATATATCAGAAGAGGTATTTCAAACATTATGATTCATGTCAGATTACTTTTTGCCTTTTGGTGATAAAGATGAAAAGAATAAATCATCAAAGTTTGCACTTTAATGATATTAAAGGGTGGATATAACTAATTCTAAATTAATCTTAATCAAGGAAACGCTACACTATTGAAAGTTTTAATCTCAATTAATTATGCTTCAAGACCTACAAGATTGTATCTCCGGAAGTGTGTGTAAATAGATACTGCGTGAAGGAAGCTGGTGTTTGTCAGTTGTTCATGATGTAACTTGTGATTATGGGCATGAACAGATATTTTGTATCGTTTCATTGTTTGAGTTTTCATGTTCCCTATTGATAAAGTACTTTTGCAAAGATGACATTTGCGATCCATCAATATTGTTGTATCATTATACCCTTAATAAGAACAATATATATATGATCCATTAATAATTGTCAACATCTCATTGAGAACATTGTTTGGTGTAGATGTAAGTGTATAATAAGCTTGTACATTGTTTGGTGTAGACGTAAGTGTATAATAAGCTTGTACATTTATCACACAGCAATATATTGAACAATTAGGCAAGTACAAATTCAAATTAGTCAGTAAAGGTCTTCTTCCGTATTCTGATCCCATCTGTTTGTATTGCAGGAACTGCCACTTCGACCAGGGCCAGGACAGTGGGGAGGAGGAGTCCGGCAGTAGGTGCTTGTCTCAGGAGGAGCAGGAGGAGAACCAGAGGAATGTGACCATCTCCTCCCACACACCCCCACCCCCGTCCACCTCCCCTCCCTCATCCACCACCCCCCACCCCCAGGAGGAGGTGAAGGAGAACCAAGACCTCTCCCAGATCATCACCCCCATCACCTTCATCCAGCATGCAAACACATCCAGGAAGAAGTTCCCGCTTCAGAGGAAAAGCTCGAACATAACGAGTGACTCTGGTCGGAGTTCCACAAGTGAGAATGAGGATAATATAGACAGTGTCTTCAAGGAGGAGACGGACATAGCCCGGCGCCACAGTATAGCTTGTGTAGATGCAACGGGGCATCTGAATGTGCCAAGTTTGGTAGATTATGTGACTAATGCTCAAGGTTGTCCTGATGAACATATTGGTTCATCTTTCACGACATTAGGTAGTCCTAGTGACAACTCGGACTACAATATTCATGGTTGTGTGAACTCGAAGCGTGCTCCAAAGATTATATACAGTTACTCGGAAGACCGACTAACTACATCTAATGCAAAGCGCCCCATCTTTCCCTCCCTGCCCTATTCGCCTTACGGATCTCCGACCGCCTCACCCCGCCTACGCCGACAGCCGACCATGGAGACTCACCGTGTATCCATCTCTGACAGTGATGGTTACGTACAGCTCAACCAGTATAAGATGAAAGATGAGATTGGAAAGGTATGGTCAACTTTACATCCGTTATGCTTTACAGTTAAAGGTACATCCATTGTGTTTGATAAAATTTTATTTGTCTTTAATATGTTCCAACTCACCATATGTGTTATTAACAGAACAAATAAGTTCACTCAGCTTGCATATTTGTAACCAATCGCCAAATATATCATAATTACTAGTTTCCAATTAAAATCGAGTAACAACATCATGTATGTGTAGAAACTGAAACTGCTCTTCCCATTTACATGCGCAGTAGTTATATGACCTTTTAAACATTATCAAACCAAATTTGTCATTTTGTTTGTTGTAAATAAGATTGTATAATTACGTTTGACTCATGGCGCACGTCAATCGCGATGCATTGTTTGGTTTTCGATCAGAAATCACTACTTTTATCTTCATATTGTCAATAAACTAAATTGACTATCATCAAAATGAGAATTTTTCGGTAACAGTCGGTACTACTCGATAAAGTAACACATTTTATAACTTTTGGAATATGTGACCCCTAACAACACAATGGATGTACCTTGAAAAGTTTTAGAATTGTTCCTTTGCTCATGTGCATGTAACATGTGTCACAATGTGTCTTGTTGGAGATGACACTGGATTATTGAGTGTTTAAATGGCTGTCTAAATACTCTTTGACACTCTCACAGCACAAGACTAGAAGAAATGAACTTAGGAACATGATGATACATAAGTAATTGAAGGAAATGTGTCAATTTTGAAGAAAATCCATCTAAACTTGAAAGAAAAGTGCCCATACGGAAGAAAATGCTTCTTTTCTCGAAACAAACGCAGCAATATCGGTAAATCCATGGTAATTACTGAAACAATCATTCCGATTTCGGAGGGATGAACGTCTCTATCGGAGAAAACTTCGTCCTTTTTCGTGAATTCTTGGTCGATGCCGGAAATGCACACATCACAAAATGGCATCCGATGAAGGTTCTCCAGTTTCGGTGAGTAATATTTTTACTGTTTACAGTCCGTACTTTACAAGGAATCGACAGGACTATAGGTTATTGTCATGAAAATGAGTAGTTACGGTGCTTATGTTGAAACAGTTCACGATTCGCCGATTGTTTACATCGAAGTGTAATTATATTCTAGTCACATCTGGAATAATTTTAACCCTTTAACAGCCATTTATCAAAATATAAACGAATAAAGAAGATAAACAAATTTTGTTAGTTTTGTACATTTCTTTTTTAAAATTGTTAGGATAAAACAGTTTTGTTTTATACAAGTCATTTCGATTGCTGCACTCGGTGAAGAAAACCCGAAATAAGTAACTCAATAAGCAATCCCATTGACATGGATTCGCATATAAGTTGACGAAATTTATTGAATAAATGAAATTACTTGATATGAAATAACCCTGAAACGTCTGACACGCTTCCGAGATCATCTATGCTTCTGTTAGTGATACGGCTTCACCAGTCTTCGATGTAAAAAATCGGCGAATCTTGAACTTTTCACCCTAACTACTCATTTTCATGACAATAACCTATAGTCTTGTAGATTTTTTATTACTAGCATTCAACAAAAGTATTTTAACTTCGATTCATGTAAAGTACGGACTGTAAACAGTAAAAACATTACTCACCGAAACAGGAGAATCTTCATCGGACGCCATTTTGTGATGTGTGCATTTCCGGCATCGACCAAGAATTCACGGAAAAGGACAAAGTCGTCTCCGATAAAGACATTCTTCCTTCAGTATCGGAATAATTGTTTCAGTAATTCATGGATTCACCGATATTGCTGCATTTGTTTCGAGAAAAGAAGCATTTTCTTCCGTAATGGGCGCTTTTCTTTCAAGTTTCGATGGATTTTCTTCAAAATTGATGTATTTCCTTCAATTACTTAGGGGGGCTTGTTTCTAATCCTGCCGTGTTATTTTGTGTTTCTATGTTGCAACACCAGCCTAAGTATAGAACATATACGTATGCAACAAATCCAACAGATGAACACTGTTTGTCAGATTCAGTAGAAGAGTTCAAGGTTACCATTGCAACACCAATACAAGCATACAACAGACCAGTGTACAACAAATCCAACAGATGAACACTGTTTGCACTGAGCCACAGTTGAAGAGTTCAAGCTTTCTAATCTTGCCTGGTTCTGAATGTATAGATCTCATCCCTCTTTTACGTAATGCCAAGTTAATCGTGTTTTCATGTTGCAGCATTAAGAGACAAATATGATGCGTTAATTTTGTTTGGAAAAACTTTTCATAAGAGGATGAAGCTGTTAAACCAAACTTTCTCCACATCCACGTTGTCAGAACAAACAATAAAACTTAAAGATTCCAACTAATGCAACAGGAAGATCTGACTTTCCCTCATGGCTGACTGTTACATCATGCCAAGTTAATGATGTTTTCATGTTACACACCAAGAGACAGATATACTGCACGGGATAAAGAGTTTACAGAAGAGTGATGGACTTGGCTATCGATCCCGAGATTGTTTGGTGCTGGTCTTACCGTCCACATGTAGATCTATGCGTGTACACACTATTCTCTTTGGCTCCAGTGTTCCAGCTACATATCACATATCCATAATTGATCTGATGAATGATCACCTCGCTTATGGGCTTATTCATACAATATTAAAACTACTTAGCACACTTGAATGTAACGCTCTGGACAGAAGCTTCTTTGTTCACGCTAATCATCAAGATTTCATTATCAACTGTGTGTATGGACACAAGGCTAAATACAAAAAATTGAAATGTTTCTTAGACGTTGGTAATTGCGTGTGTAAGCTTAAAGTATTGAAGTAGGTTATTGGAAAGCATAAAACACAATGTATTGAAACTTGGTCAAGAACATATTTTGGTCAACTTTAAAGGAAAATTTGCCTGAAAATTCTAGAAAGATTTTATTGGAGCACATCAATTCAAAAATAAGATCATGAACATTCATTTACATATTTAAAGTCATTTTGCAACATTCAAATGGAGATGAATTCTGTAATGAATTATTCAAAAATGTTTTTATAGAAAATCCATGAAACAAGTAATGGATTAACTTGCCTTTGAGGAGTGCTTACAATATTTTACTTTCATTCTACATTCCTGTTCAGGAATCAACCCAATCAACCGTTATATACAGTGGCCTTTATACGGAGTATCGAGATCTGTCAATACTGGCTGCAGGGTCATATTCAAAAAGAACTAACACAGATTCTGTTGTACCTTTCCACCGTGTTCCACATTCCTGTCCAGCTATGAATGCTGATACATGTGTTTCTGTTGCAGGGTTCCTATGGGATCGTGAAGTTGGTGTTTAGCGAGGAAGATGAAAGCCATTATGTGAGTCCACGTCTACCTACATATATAAAGTTGTATACAATATAAGTATATACAATAGACCTTATGCAGCTAGCTTCCTATAAGTAAAAGTTGCAAGATAAGTATGTTTGTGTCCAATCTTGATTATTCAGAATTTTTCGTTCTCTATGACCTACACTTTGGACCACTTAATTCTTTACAAATTGCCACAATTTACTAGGATCTCAAATACAAATCTCAAACAGGCGCTTTTCAAATTAACATCATCAGAGCTTTGAATGTGCAAGATCTCTCTGTGAGTGAACTCATTATCTCAAGGAATATGTGATTAGCATCAAGTATTCAAGGGTGTGTCAAGTAGAATTGATTTATCAATTACAGAGAAGATATAAAGTACAAAGCCCAAATATAAAGGCTTTATGAGATTCAAAAGACTTAAATCCTGAATGGTGTTTGAAGGGTGTGATGCGATATAGAATGAATTAGAAACCAGTTAATTATAATGGATGTGGTAAGGAGAAAACCTCCACTTTCTGGCTTAATAGGGCTTGAAAGGTCTGAATTGTGTGGTCATCCAAGATGTTTATGTCTAACAGAATGTATTTTGAACCATTGAATATTGAGGATGTGTGGGTAAAGCCCCATTATGATGGCTTTATTGGGTTTTAAAGATCTGTGATCATTAAAGAATGCAGTGGCAAAAAGAGTGGATTAGAAGCCATTGAATAATTAAGAATATGAAGGACTTTACAGGATTCAAAAGCCTTAACCCTAGCAGTAAAGTAGATTGGAACAGAAAGTTTATGAAACTATGGTCATACTAGGTGTATTGATAATGATTGAACAGTTAATATTGTGTTGATGCTATCTATCAGGGAGGTAACTCTTTTAAATAAATATTTTGAGAAAAAAAATTCTTTTGCAGGCAATGAAAATTCTATCCAAGAAACGCTTGATGAAGAAAGCAGGTTTTTTTCGTAAGTATTTCCAAAATACATTTGTTAGCACATTGCAGGGGTTGAACAATCTTTTCAGTGTCAGTAGGTCAAGGACTTACAACAGTTTTTCCACTAAGTTGCAGAGTCAGGTATGGAAGGAATGAAAAAGAGTCAAGTCACTAACGTTTTTATGATTTTTTGGGCAAGTCAAAGGTTAAATTTGGTAGGTCAGTAACCTAAGACTTAAAGATTTTTACACCCCTGCATTGTAAAGCTGTGTTCACCCGGGGGTTCATCAACTTTACATTCAATGGAGAGATTTTTGGTCAAAACCCTCCCTCTGTATCTGCTACTGTGTAATGATAAAGTGGCACCTTGGCTTGCACACCAGAGGTAAGCTGTGTTGTGCCATGGAATCACATGCAACTGCCAGTGTCTGTGGGTCCATATTGTCCAAGGCCACGGAACAGCAATACATCAAGTTAACTGAGACATGTCCTCATCAATATCCGTGGAGACAGACGGGGGTTAGATAAACCTTATCGCGTACACCACTGTACATGCTCTGTCACTGTCTGTTGAACTGCGAGGTTCCTCAGATTACAGAATTAATGTTAACCTTTTCGGTTACAGATCACATATCTTTAGCCAGTGGCTACTGTCCATTGTTGAGATTCCTTGTCTAAAGTGATCCATGCTTTTGACAGTCTTAACATTGAAAGCCTTAACTCAGACTTTGTTAGCGTGAAGATATTTGTAACTGCTGTGTTTTTACATTCGGCCTTGACTGTTTAATACTCTCATGACAGCCGACGACCATGATTGAAGGGACATCCAATGTGTTGTTGTAGTTACATATGTTAAACATTATAAATTGTGTTATTTTTATTGAGAACTCCTAACTGACTGTTGCTAAAAAATACAGTAACAATGCCAGTTGAATCAGTATTGTGTTGATATAATGGTGTAAGAACTTATTTCTCGTTGAAAACCAGACAATGCAATGCGGCTGGTGCGTATCAATTAGTCCTACTTAATTTTGGAAACTTATCTACAAGTCTTAACAAAAAGACAAATATGTATTTGTTTTATTTAATAGTTCATATAACTACTGGGCATGTCAGGGACTCCAATGAGACTGTCTTTGAAAACCAGAGCCTTTCAGATCTGACAGAATTGTTCACGAGGCATGTCTGATTGAAATTTCCCAAAGGTATCCTATCATTTGCTCTGCCAACCAAGGGCAGAAAACTCTAATATCTATTAAAACCGTGATGTGGGATATGAAAGAATTGTCCACAAGCCATATTAGGCTGAAATTGCTTTATGCTAAAACTAACAAAAATTTAAATCATTTTCCATGTCAGTTCAATTATTCTATTGAGAATCTAACAACATGCACATGTCAAATGAAATTACAGTCTATTACCGATGATTCATACATTAAAGATCCTTGATATCCGTGATGTAATAGAGGGAGTGTGTTACATCTTTGAATTAAACCTTTGTCTTATATAAATGTTTCTGCCTAACATTGCACAGACCAGTTGAAAGAGGGTCAAAGTGACATACATTTACTTGAGGTGTCTGTGGGTTTCAGTCAGTGCATGAAATAAGTTTGAAAGTTAGCCACTCCAAAAGAGTCCTTTTGTAAATTTAAATTGCAAAATTAAGGAAAACATCAAAAAGTTACCAGTCTGGTTCCGAAGTTACGGGCTGTTGGAAGGCCTTATTTCATAGACTATACCATCATGGTGGGCTGTAAGATGTCTCTCAACTTAATCATTCTGGCTATAAGGATATTATATAGCCTTGAAACAAGCCCAGCACAGGATTGAAACAACGGGAAGGTTTGAAGGTATCGTTTGTAGTGAGCAATAAAAGGGTAAGTGTCTCTTGTCACGCGGACAACTCATTTGGTTTAGATGCACTGGTTAGCCTGTCAAGCCCTGATGACTCTGTTCCTTCTGAACTTGTGATGGACATTGATGCTCTTCAAAGAAGCGGACTTGTTACAGTGTTTCGAGCTTGTGACTCTGCAGTCTGTTATAGGCATCAATGTTTTATGAGCCCAGTCCAACGAGTTTGAAAACCATCTCTGTTGTGTAATGAGGTTTGAAGTCCAACTCGATGTAGGAAGTTCAAAAACCAATTATTTAAATCTACCACACAGAGATATCAGTCTGATTAAGATAGACAGTTTTCTGGGGAATAAAAGTTACACAATAGTGCATTTATCATTTACCTGAACTCCTATCTTTCGGATGTTTCCTCGTAATACGGGTTGTCCTCAGACCTTGTGGCGAGGAATCTAAATCAGTACATTTACCATACATAGTTCAGCAATGCCTTGTAATGTAAAGTTGCTATGGTTACAGGCTTTAATCATAATAATGATAGGGTACTTTTACCCGCACACATCCACATGCAATATTATAAGAATAATCAACGATTTGCGAGGAATTACGGGTTATCTGTCCCGAGTTAATTATTGTGATAACTGACGTAGTAAACAACTCATTTATATCGTAAACAATATCGCAGAATGAGAGATCATTTGTGAAAACGTGAACTGATAATCTGTCTGTTGGAATGCAAGATAGGAGTGTAATTACGTCACCAAATGATGTCATGGTAAATGACGTCACAAAGCAATGATGTCACGGCAGTGCAGTCGGCGACTCTGCTTCGCCTTGCAAGTTTAGTACTGTAAATACGGTCTCAGAAACATAGATTGAACATGATTTTATATTCAATATGTTTTAATGACGTGTGACTTAAATTAGGTATGCTCGAAATTGTTCAATTATGTGATTTAGCTTGAACAGGGGATCTAAGCAATTCATGAATGAGCGCAAAGTAGTTCCGTCAACCAATCAAAATGCAAGTTATATTTAGAAAAACTGTAATTCCCATGACCATTATGAAAACTTTTATACCCAGCATATCTGTGCCCGCTTGGGTAATAATGATGCAATCTTTGATTTCACTTCAATACCACACAAAGGTCGCAAGTTCGCAGTGTTCTGCAAAACAAAGCTACTATGATTCAAGAAATGTCTTGCAACTTGAAGCTACAATGAGGCTGGCTGCTATGTTTATTAAGAGTAATATCTTATTCTTCAGGACGCACACCTCCATCCCGTGATGGCAAGAACAACCGTCCAAGCAATCCTCTAGATCGTGTCTACAGAGAGATCGCCATACTGAAGAAACTCGACCACCCGAATGTTGTCAAACTTATAGAAGTGTTAGATGACCCAGAAGAAGACAACTTGTATATGGGTGAGTAGCAGCAGAAGTCTTCATTTCTTAATTGGTCAATCATTTTCCTGCTAATTGCTGCAAAATTGTCCAAGTGGTGTTAAACAATAACTCACTCACTCTCTTCATCATTTTAATGTTCATAATGGATAATTATAAATTATTGTATGAATCATAATTCAACTTTTGAAAATTTTGCATGTGGTTCATGACTCAAAACTCGAACAGTGTCATATTTATGATACGGTCACATCTGCTTATACAATATTTGCCAAAGTTTCTGCAGGTGTTCCTATAATTCGTTGTTGTAAGTAATTTCCTCAGTGTTTCTTTCCTGTAGACACTTGAATGAAATTGATAATAACAAAATGATTACACTGGATACTCATGCATCTTTCTAGGGCAACTGTCTGAACTTGTTTGATTAAAATCATATGACACATGTGCTCATGTATTATTTTCCATAACTAACTGACAGTCTGCTTGTGTTTCAGTGTTCGAGCTGGTGGAGAAAGGGTGAGTACAGTGTTTTATTACATATATGATTCCCTGTCAAGTACAGGGATCCTTTCATGAAAATAAAATGTATTCTTGAACTCACTTACAAGCCAAATATGACAATTGTGTGGAGGGTGGAAAGATTGGGGTTGGGACAGGCTCCAGGGGCGGTTGCAGGTTGTTTGGTTGGAAGGGGTGTATGCCTCTGGATCTGACTGGTCTCTGTTCAACAACTCAACATAAAATAGATATACAGTCAGGCCGCGATAATCCGAACGCTTCCGTTTTTCATCAAAAACGTACGGATAATGAAATGTTCGGACTACTGAGTACTGAGGACTACTAAAGAGATTAGTTTGGTTACATCTTCATACCGTTCGGAAACTGCGAGATTCGGATTATCGGTGGCCGGATTATCGCGGCTTGACTGTATATAATATAACTCTGAAAGTACAAACTCTCAAATGTCAAATGTCAAATAGAAAAGCAATAACCTTGGGGAAAGAGTAGATTCTGTTAAGAATCTGAGCTTGGAGCTAAAAATATATGAATTTGAATCTTGAGTACCTGACAGGCGATCGGTTGTGTTCTGTACTCATTGACCAGGGGTTATATGTCGACCAGCGCTTGAGCATGCAATGTGCATGGATATACAGTCAGGCATCGACAATCCGAACGCTTCCGTTTTTCATAAAAAACGTTTGGATAGTGAAATGTTCGGATTACTGAGTACTGAGGACTACTACATCTTCCTACCGTTCGGAAACTGCGAGATTCAGATTATCGGTGGCCGGATTATCGCGGCTTGACTGTATACGCTATATATATATACATGGACTGTCATTATAGCTTTGCTCTGATACTCACTGATATTGGAGTTAGACTACCGTAGTGTAACATGGCTTCTCCCAGGGTACATGTGGGCAGAGAGAAGATGGAGAGTAAAGGTTCAAGATAGAAGTGTGATCCCGTAGTGGTCATCAACCATGCACTGAAGAGCAGATTATCGTCCTACCTCATACCATAACTCTGATGAATACTAACAATTGATATATGAGCTTGACAAGTTGCTGTTAACAATTATTACACCGCGGATGCATATGGCCACAGAGGACTGAAAGCCTATCATAAAAGATCTTGGATTGTCCTGTGGTACTGTAGCTGTCATAAACACTGAAGAAAAGATAAACTTTCTACCTCATACATTGATAATAACTCTACTCAACTAATGATATTCGAGCTGATTCTGTTGATTGCTCAGTAGAGTATGTAGTCAGAGAGATGAGATGGAGATGTAGAAGTAAGTTGCTTGACACCTCGTCCCATAGGTACATCAACCATGCTTGGGCTGATTTACTGCTCCTGGGACAGATCTTCCTTGCTCGTCGGAGTCATTAGAGCAGATTTACATCTTTCTATTTATACCTTTTTCTTTCTATCTTCTACTCATTGTCTTAAGTATTTACAAAGCGTTGTCTTGCTCATGTGCTCATTTCTCTTTATTTCGATAAACAATGTCTCTTTTAACTATTACCGATAGCTCATCAGACCTGAAAGGCCAGCATTCAGACCTCCACTCACTGTATTACAACATACTGTCTCTGTCACTGTCTCTCTCTGTGTCTCTGTGTCTCTCTCTCAGCATCCAACATTCATTCCTCCACTCAGTGTATTACCTAAATATCTCTCTCTCTCTCTCTCTCTCTCTCTCTCTCTCTCTCTCTCTCTCTCTCTCTCTCTCTCTCTCTCTCTCTCTCTCTCTCTCTCTCTCTCTCTCTCTCTCTCTCTCTCTCTCTCTCTCTCAGCATTCATTCCTCCACTCATTGTTTACCATACACTCTCTCTCTCTCCTCTCTCTCTCAAACTCTTTCCCACATGCACCAAGTCATCAGTCACAGATCCTGTTTATGGCAAGTCCACTGGACAGTAAAATCATCTGGCAGTCTCAGGGGAGTTAAATCATTAATGTCGGAGATAAACAACTTGCTCCCTCCACCTCGCTATTGACTTTATCTAGCTCTTCTCCGTCATTGTTTCCAGTTGAATAATTGATTATGAATATGTGTTCTCGCAGTTATGAAGTGTGGGTAATGCTCTACTGTATTGATTAATGTTAGAGCTGCTTCATAGTTCTGTAGTCAAGCTTACGGGTGTCAAGTATCAAATCTGAGTTTGACAGGTTGATTCCCTGTCCCACATTGAGACATGAGTTGAGATACTTGTGATGTCACCTTGGACAAGAGACTCTTTGCTTTGATCCTCTGCTTTGCTTCGTTGACAGCTGTTAGTGAAGTTCAGCAACAATAACTCTGGCTTGCTGGATGGGTGACCTGCTTTATGGCTAGATAATCCGAGGGTTTGTAAGGTCCATTCCCTTCCCCACACTGTGATACAAATTGAAAGTCTTTGATGTCACCTTGTACAAGAGAGAAATGTATCTCTGGTCACCCAGCAGTACAAGTGGGTACCTGGTAAAGTTGTGTTTGAGGTGATGTAATGGCCGTTTTGGTTAGACCAGGATAATATAAACCTTGCTATTTTAGCTCATCATGCGTGAAAAGCCAGATGGACTGACGGCATGGGTCTGTGTCCGGCATTGTCTTCACTTTTTTATCTCTCCTTCAGAACCTTTGCACCCCCAATGGGCATGCAGGCATTATAGATTTCTTCTCCAAAACAGTTGCCATAGGAAGCTAAAATTTACAGAATAACAATATTGTTACATGAAAACTAAAATGTTTCATTTGATCTTGATCCCCCAATGTAATATGGTACGGGCAGGGTGGCCAGCCTCAAACCATCCTCCACTTCTCACCTGGAACTAGTTAGGCTCGGAAGTTAAAGTTTTGAGAATATTTAACATTTGTGAATTTTATGAGATAAGGCTAGCTTTGTTTAACATGTGAGGGCGATTATTTCATGGGATTTGGGAGGGGATACAAATCTTTTGATTCCACGCACATTCATAGCTATTTTATTTATGAAATTTAGTCATTTTGAAAAATTTCAGTTTATTTCATACACTGATACCTGACATTTCTGTCAATGCCAATTTCTTATTTTTAACAAATTTACAACGAAAAGTATTTAAGCACATGGATTACAGCAAGATGGAAATGTTTTATTATTGTTGTTCACAGTGAGGTGATGGCGGTGCCCTCATCTTCCCCGTTCTCCGATCATCAAGCGTGGTGCTACTTCCGCGACGTTATCCTGGGCATTGAATACTGTGAGTTCAACTCTGTTAGTCCTCATTTAACTAAACAGTCACATGGAACAGGCATTTCTGAATAAAATAATTAAAAAGTTTTGGTGAGTTTTTCCAAATGAGTGTAAATGCTTGTGGAATGTTCGATCACCTAAATCCTGTCAAATTTTGAGGAAAGCTGTTCCACTCACAAAAAAAAGTAAAATTAATTTCATATACAGCATGCTATTCATAATATATGACCTGTTCTATTGATAGATTTTAAAATATATGAATGTAATATTTTCAAATGAGCCAATACTACTCTGGATAGAAGTTCCTATTCCTAAGCAAGGTTTCTGAAACAAAAAGTTGATTAAAAAATTCATTTCTTAAGCGATTCAATAATTGCTGTACTCAGATCAGAAAACAAATTTTGATAAATAAAATTCACATCTGACATAACAATTAACACCTTGCTTCTTTTTTCAGTACATCATCAAAAGATAGTACACAGAGATATCAAACCCTCCAACTTACTGCTGGCTGACAACGGACATATCAAGGTGTGTACTGGCGTTAGTTGCAGCTGTGAACATGTTGGTATCAGCTGGAACAATGTCGCCGTGGTCACCCAGCCTTATAATTGAAATCCTAATTGTAAAGACAGTGTGAAAGTAATCTTCTAGAGCTTCACTGGCATGTATGGATGTATGATCCCCAGGGAGTTGAGGTAGAGAATGCAATGTTCTTTGCTTATAGACCATACAGAGAACTGAGGAGAATAACGTCTTGAGAATACCTCATGGGATGAATCAGCCACTTGGATATCGTAGTTACTGTCATACACGTTCAACATGATATGTGTGTAACCTCTTGTATTGGGATCAGAGTGTTGATCTTTGTTTAACCATTATCGTCTTGTGGTATGCACCCTCCAAAAACTTCAGAGTGTTATGTTTGAGTTGTGTTGTGTTGTGAGGCACTGCCATTTTGGATATGTATGATTCCTTTCGTATTCAAGGGTTGTGGGTTTAGAGATAATTACAATAATTGTATAATAATGTGTGAAATAAGCCTGAACCTTCAATTACAACATTGAATAAAAACTCCAAAATGTTGGCAGCCCAGAGTTACCAGGTTTTGCAATAAGAACAAGTTATAAAGATAGTCAACTTCTTTATTGCTTCGGTTGAGATGTTTCTGTAGATCAAGCCAATGACACATGTATATCATACCAGCTTCTCAATACCTCAAAGAAGTCTTTGGACTGTCGGACACGCTTTGTTTTACACACATACATTATAATGGCTATTACCATCATTGACATTTTGATGATTGTGTTTTGTGTATTTGCTACAGATTGCTGACTTTGGTGTGAGTAATGAGTTCAGTGGTGGAGATGCTTTTCTCTCCAACACAGCTGGGACTCCTGCCTTCATGGCTCCAGAGACTCTCAGAGGTTTGTCTCTTTGTCCTGTGCATGTCGGTTTTTTGTTAAGTTTGTGTATCTATTTCTGTCTGTTTGTCTGTCTATATATGTCTGTCTAATTCTCTCGCTGTGTGTCTATCTCTGTCTATTCTGTCTATCTGTCTCATAATCTCTGTCTGACTGTCTGTCTGACTGTCTGTCTATCTCTGTCTATCTCTGTCTGACTGTCTATCTCTGTCTGACTGTCTGTCTGTCTGACTGTCTGTCTATCTCTGACTGTCTGTCTACAGTGCCGGACAAAAGTCACTTCCCCTGTATTGCAGTCTGAAAGTGAAATTACTGCAGTATTATCGCAACGGGAATGCAGTCGGCTCGCAGGACTGACCCGTGATTTCTGCGCTACTATCGCAGTAAAAGAGTAGGAGAGTCGCAATACAGGCGACTGAGCGGTTCAGTGGCTACCGGGAGGGCGGGGCTTACATGTACGCGCTCGTGATTACTGCGATCAATGCTATTGCGGCCATAAATTGACATGTGCGTAAGATGGTCCTGGATGGATGATTGACTCAATAAACTAAAGATATAGTGATATTTATCTTAATAACGAATTTATTGTTATTTATTTGTGGGTCTCGAAAGTCCTACATTTACATGTACGCCTATCCGATTATGTAACAAAGTGAGACAGTTTGTAATAAACTAAATTTCGTATTCACTGTTATGTGAGGTAAACGCGATTGGAGAGAATAGCATTCCTGTAAACACATGTAATTGCACTGGGGAAATTTACTTGATATAAAGTTTGAATATTGTCGTCCACATACTAGTGTATTTAGAATTATATTCAGTTACACAGTGTTTACATATTGTGTAGTGTTTATTATTGTTCTTGTAAAAGTAAACTGCTTGGATATGATAACGGATACATATTTTGTGTAGGTGTTTGTGTGGTATCGGGAAGTTGTGGGTCGGGTATTCCCCTGAAGCCGGTTTTGAACTGCAATGCTTGTGGGTAATATTAGAACTGATCATTTTGATGATCCGGAAACGAAATGAAACCTGATTTTCAAAGTGATAAAGTATGCTGTTAAGTTGTATTATACATTGATTGTGTTCATTTAGAATTGCATAAACATATAGAACTGACGGCGGAAGGGTCATTTCCATAACAGCAAATGCATTTAAACTTTATTCACTGCCGATGATATGATCACCAAGCATCTCAGAAACGATTCGCCGAAACCATAATCATACTTCATTCACATTGAAGAATGTTATACAATAATATTGATTGATATACTTTTATTTATATGTCTATTAACATTATCAATTACATATTTGGTAAGGGCGTCGTTACATTTACATTGTTATATCTTTCTTATCATTTGTCATAAAAACATTAAATTAGGTCTTCTTTCGGGGATGTTTCTTTCTGTATGTTAGTGGATTTGATTAAACTGTTGGCTTATCTAATTTCGCTCCCGTTTATGAAATGTGTAATTAATTATACAGGCAGATGCATAAATCAAAACCGTTAACATACATGTAGTAATCTCTCAGTGATAAGAAATGTACTTTTAAACAAAACATTTTCAAGATATTGGATTTTAGTTTGAGGTAAATTTGACAGGTTAATCTGTTAAAGACACGCATATATACATTCAAGGTTCAAATATGTATTCCCAAATACATGTATGCATGTCTATAAGATACATGTAAATAACTATTACTGTACATTATAAAGATTTACATGTATGATGTTTATTGCATATAGATAGATGTGTGACGAATGTAAATAATTTTATCTAGATAGTAGATACTGTATGTTTGTGGACTATTGTTGCTTCGGTTTCTTAGTTTGTTTAGTGAATATATTTACACTTCTAAGTGGAATTTTGTATGTATAATCTAATGAATAAACTATGAATTTATATTCACATAATCCCTATGATATTTGATCTAAAATGTACACAACATTAGTTCAGTGTGATTTTATTTTGAGATTTTAAATAGATTGTTTTTAAAAAGAAATTAATACACAGTTGTCATGACCATTTTAATAAACATATATTGAAATGAATATTTATATTAACATGTCACCATACAATTAAACGGCATTTTCCATTTACATTTATAGCCGGACATGTTATATCCTTGATTTTATTAACCCATCCAGACATCATTAACATAACCGATTCAATAGTATTACTTTAGTATGAGAGCGTACCTATATTTCCGCTAACAGAGCACTGCGTGTATATGAGTTAAAAAGAAATCACTAGTGAAGAATTGGGGCTAGAAGAATGGGTGTTTAGGTTGATAAAGGGATTGTTGCTCTCTGACAGAAAAAAACCCGAGTCACATGTACATGCTGAATGATCTGTAACAAAAGTTTAAATGCCAATAACTGTGTAGTAAATTTGAGATGCGTGTATCCTTTACACAATGTATCCAGAAAGTGCGACAAGTATCAAATCATGTAGATTAAATAACTGGCTGATGCAATTATATCACCATTCGAAGATCAAAGTAAAGGAAATATATTGTCGGTACGACTTTAAAGAAAATGGCAATAAAAACACAAAGTATTTTATTATCGCGCGTCTTAAGCAATCCAAATAGACTCAGAATATCAAGGTACAATACTTGAATCTTTCTGATAATTACCCTATGCACATAATTTCTGAACTTCCATTTATAAGTAAATTTGCCTTCAATTAAGTGAATAAAACCGTAATATAAAAGCGTACCGTCACTGACACTATCAATGTATATAACAGCTATATGACCATTAGCAAATCGTGAATATTTGGAATTTTTTAATTACGCTTGATCAGTGGGTGACCAGTGGGTCACGTAATGTGATAAACGCGCGACTACCTACATGTATGTTACGTAATCCGGTATATCATTTATTACTAACGACTGAATACACGCTTACAATACACAACCCACTTTCAATACACAACCCGTCCCTTGTTTTAAGCAGTGTGCTTATTCGTCTTCGTTGCGTCTCGCCGGGTTTATTGTCTCGCTCGATATGACATGAGTCTGTGGATAGTATGTTTTAAAACGTAACATGTGTCTCATAAGTCAATTTGGCTGGGTATTTACTAATAATTTGTGCTATATTGTACAATTGTACAATGAGTTCTATGCGTGACACTTTAATAAACTATAACTGTCTAACTCTCTGTCACAAGTAATCTATAAAATTTGATTTTCCAATAGAGTGTGAAACAAACGCATCGTCATTCGTTTAAACTGCTAGTGATTCTCTTCTGTTAACATGTAGTGTTCATATTTTTTGTCATCAAGCGATACGTTTATCGAGGTCGCGGTTACCGATTGGTAAACTGTGCTGGTGGTTGGGTTCTTGCGTTGAGAAAAAAGTCACTGGTCTAGCCTTCAAATTCCAAATGCAATTCTTTCATTTTCGGTTACATTCAGTCTATAGATTTGAAATGTTTCATTCGACTTGTGTATCGTCATATATTTGGGAAAATATCAAGACAATATTTCTACAGTTTGTTTATTTGAAACATGTCGAAATGTTTTCAGCACAAGGTCGCATTTATGGTAAAGCTGCATCCATTGTGTTTCATAAAATTTTATTAAGCTTTAATACGATCCAACATACCATATGTGCTGTTTACAGTGCAAATAAATATACTCGACTTGCATATTCATCCCGAATAACCAAATACTTGTTTCCAATTAAAATAGAGTAACATCATTATGCATATGCAGAAACCAAAACTAAACGTCCCATTTATATGCACAGTAGTTATATGACATATTAAATATGTGACAAATTTATCAGTTTGTCTGTTATAAATAATATTCCAAAATTACGTTTAAATCATGTGCGTGCGCCACACGCGGTACATTGTCCGGTTTTCGATCAGAAATCACTACTGTTAGCTTTATATCGTCAATATACTAAGTGGACTAAGATAAAAATGGCAATTTTCGGCAACAGTCAGTACTTCCCGATAACATAACATAATCTAGTAAATAACGTTTTGCATATGTGACCCCCAAAAAACAGAATGGATGTTCCTTTAAGAGCCGATATCAATTGTTTAATCAAAGAATTAGACAAGGAATTAGATGGATATACGTCTCTGGTTTAATTTTGATAATGCGAGGTTATGGCCGACATCAAATGCGGTTTGCGACAAGGGGGGCGCGGGGGTAACGCCTGAGTGAATTTACCACCGGGTGTATTTATATTACATAACGATTTTGAGTGAACGGTGTCTCCCTCGTAATACACACAGAGAGAAAGATAACATGCTTAATTCGCCATAGTCAGGCATGCAGACAGACAAGTTTGTTTAAGTGTCACAAGTTGAAAACAAAATGAGAGGTGGTATATCTCCCCGGCCCCACATAAGTTGAATAATCAGTTTTAGCGGTATACAATAACACACCACTGGAAGATAGAGTATGTTTTAACTGCAACGATTTTATTGAAAATGAAGCTCATGTACTTTTACACTGCCCCTTATACAAAAATGTTACCAAAAATATGTTATCTTTATGTTCTACTTTGAATGTTAGTTTTAATAATATATCGGATGTGGAAAAGCCTGCATTTATTATGTCATGCCCATATATTTTTAGAGTTACTGCCAAAACCTGCATGGAAGTCTTAGATTTTAGAAAATCCCTTTTATATATCTAGCAACTCTTTTTACCTTAACAATTTACCTTGGGTTTTAATAATATAGTTTACTATATAATATGTACATTTCATTTTTATTAAGGTCCTTTAATATGTATATATGTAGTCTCTCATAATCCCATGTGGGATGGCTCATCACTTTATATTTTATCGACTTGTATATAAACATTTGTATGAGGTGAGACTTTGTAATAACATATCTGTCTGTCTGTCTGTCTGTCCGGTATATAACTACCCCTCAGGGCTCATCTACAGGATATGAAGGACTACATGTTTGTACAAATGAAAAATTAACAAACTAACGTTTTTAAAAGTTGCTTTCTACAGTTAAAGTCATGTGTATATTTCATTATATGTGTATATATTGCACTACGTAATGCGTGATAAGACAAATCGTACCCTTCTCACAAACTTCAAAGGATTTATCTCATGTAATTGATATAACTGTTGGTTTCAAGGTATTTATTATGACGGGATCGTTAAACAAGGAAGAAATCTCCATACAAACATATACTTTAACAAATGAGTGACGATTATAGAACAGAAAATGTTACATACACCACAGAAACAAAATAAACTAGTCAACAAGCGCTAAAAAAAATGTGGGTAGGCGTTATATAATTTTTGCATTGTTTATTTAAATTTTCTTAACAAACTTCGGTATGACTGAGTGTACACAATAATGATAAGGAATTCAATTTAAAATCTCAAGTCAGTAACTAAATTGTTTTCATAATGGTCACGAACGTTTACAGACAGATATTTTAGTCAAATCTCACCTCGATTGCACTTTTATAAATATGTTGATTTATTGATTAAACGAAACAGGTAGAACATCGAGCTACCCACTATGGGGTTATGAGAGACGTGCTATTCGAAGTAGATCACGAGATCAACAAGTGTGCCGGTACGCGTATCTGACACGGCGGTATCCATTGATGTGATTAAATTGCCATTTGAATGGGAGTTGGTACACTCGGTGATGCAATGGGCATAGGGGTACCGGTGCCTTTGGACAATACGGAAGATACAAGTGTCTTACAGTTCTGTGCAACCTGTCAAAACACCGTGTAACTAACAGCATTATCAATCGGTTTTGCCGAACTATGAAACGTGATAATGATTACAAGTAAATAATCACAGACTTATATATCATATTTTGTAAGATATCTACTTTAAGGAAATTATAATATACAAACATACACACCCTATACACTAATGTATGTACTTGGAGAAACACTATACTAACATTAATCCATCTAAATGCAACACCATTGTTTTACCTTTGGGAAATATATACAGGGAAAAAGGATTGTACCCCTTAATGTCTGATAAGAAAATAGACAATGTATCAGAAAAAGAAACTGTGTGATATGACAGAAGCGTCATCGACCAGTGTAACAAAGAAATTTTGTCCAAAAAAAAGGAGAAAAATTAAAGTCGATAGTGGTTGTTGTAATGTGAGTAATATTATTAAACTGATAAACCTTTAGTACCTGTTAGAATAGAGTTTTATTCAGATTTTCGTTTTATTATTATTATTTAGATCCCCAAACGTACACTTTCACGAACATATCTTATAATGCTACCATTATACAGTTTAAATATATATCGCTTAGATATTCTGCTTCTTACCGTTTTCCTTTTTTTCATATATATATATATATATATATATGATACCTTTTTAACATTGTCTCATGAGCCAAATAATGGTTGTTTTTTTAAACACATTTTAGTTATTTCATGTCGTATTTGAAATAAAGTATACACAGATGTTGAATGTGTGTCACTTTGTCACTATTACATAACATTATCTCATACAACATGTTTACAAGTAAGAAATGTTACCGCCGGTAAATTCCACAACATAACACTATGGTATTTATTCGACGTGAAGCAACGACAACTTCAGCAATCATTTGACAGTAAATGCACATTTCATCTTTACGCCTGCCGACTACAGTACTAGACCAATCAGCTCTCAGCAGCTTAATTTGGGACCTGGACGCATCGGAATAGCCCCGCCTACATTAACGCAGTCATCTCGCAATTATCGTGCGACAGAGACGCTAATTTGGCGGGAGACTGTCGCGTTCCTGTCGCAGGAATAACGCAGTCATGACCCAACTGTGCTCCGACACGATTGCGGGAATACTGCAATTTTACTCCCATGACTTTTGTCCGGCACTGTATCTCTGTCTGTCTATCTCTGACTGTCTGTCTATCTCTGACTGTCTGTCTATCTCTGACTGTCTGTCTATCTCTGTCTGTCTATCTCTGTCTGACTGTCTATCTCTGTCTATTCTGTCTATCTGTCTTATAATCTGTCTGACTGTCTGTCTATCTGTCTTGTTAGTCTTTCTGTCTTTGTCTGTCTATCTCTGTTTCAATAACTAATGAGTGGGGAGGAATGACATATACTATTTCTAGTTATTTTAAGCAGGTACTTCTCAAGCCTTGGCATTCCCTGGCACTTTATTGATTTTATACTTCAGCTGCAAAAGTGTTCCTCCAAGATAAAAGTTAACTGTGGTTGTTGAAAGTTTTGTAATTCTTTCCATATCTAATAATTCCAAAATTATTATGACATCATTGCAATTGAACAAAGCCTGTTACATTCTTTTTGGCTGTAAGGTTTCCTTGGTTACACTTAGTTTCCGGTTTTCCCATTTTTCCAACTGTCTCAATCTCCAATATCAATAGTAACTCTAGTAAAAGTGTGAATTCATTTGAATTATTACAAAGCATTATGTCTGATATTTGCTTCAAAAGGATTTTACATGCATAGTAATATCTCAAGAAATGTTTGTAAATTTTATAACGCGATGCACCAATTTCTGTATTTATTTTTGCAGAAGACAGAGAGAAATACAGTGGCAAGGTAAGTGCCAAAATTACATATGTGCTGATTAAAATTCAAATCATCTTACTCAACTTGCATATACATTCTCAAATGTCATATATGACATTTACATGTTTTCGATCAGAAGTCACTCCCTAATTTACTTTAACACAACTGTATGTTGCCACTATTGCAAACTGATATTAATGAGGGTAGTATTTTTTTAAATTTAATAATTTAAAATGAAAACAGCACCCTTCATTCATTGGCAATATCTGTGTTTTGTTACAGGGTAAATGATAAATCATTTGTTACTTTGTGGATATCAATACACGTTATGATGATGCACAAAAACAAAATGACAGACACTCTGATAGAACCATATTTTTAAAGGGGCAGTAGCACGTTTTTTCTCTCCAATTAGTCGATGAAATGTATTTCAAAAATAATGTCGCCAATAGTAAAATCTTCGGAAAATCAAGTTAAAAACAAGTGTACATGGTTTGGTAGAGCCATGGGAATCGTTTTTGTAATTCAAAATAATGAAACGTGTTCACATTAAAATGGCTGCCATGCAATTTTTGCTTTATACACAACACTGGTAATACTACTACGGATAATTGGTTTGTGTAATAAGACGTTTTACCCTCTAAGGTAAATATAAATGCGTAAACTATCATTATAAATGGGAAATTAAAATTTGCAAAAAACGTGCTACAGCCCCTTTAATGTCTGTCGTTGTTCCAGGCACTGGATATCTGGGCTATGGGAGTAACCCTCTACTGCTTCGTGTTTGGTCGAGTAAGTATCTACAAACCATTTACTATACATCAGCTAGTCCACTAAATGTCTACCATAGTACCTCAAGAGGACCTGAAAGTATAATAATGATGGTCGATTGTAAGCAAATGAATAAATGCATGTGGCCAAGATCTCTCTGGTTTTGGTGGTTTATCTTCCTTCTTCCAAATTTACTAGAATATATAATGGAAATAAATAGATTTAATTAAAGTAAATAAATACATTTTTTGTCACCCACCTAATGAAAAGTAGGTTCCTAAAATATTGATTGGTGTGAATTTGAAATATTCCATTTAAATGAATATTGATTGGTAAACTTTGACAGCGCCATATATTAGAAAGGTTTGTAATGATTTTATGACTGCTTCATTTTGTGATATTTCAAGCTTTATACTGAAGACACAATACCTTGCCAACCAAGGTTAGAATTTAAACATATCTGTTCATATATCTGTATTTCGTAATGCAGGACAAACTGTATTTATAGCAAAACTTTTATTCATCATTTTCACAGGTGCCTTTCGAGGATGATTTCATTCTGGGCCTTCATAAAAAGATATTGAAAGATCCTGTGAAATTTCCAGAAAAGTAAGTTATAATTATTTTATTAAAATTTGTTTATGTCAAGCAATTGTTCATATATGACTTCTTCAAAACTAGTGTACATGTGAAGTTTGTTTGACCCCTCAAATATGAGCATGGCAGGCTTTAACCATCTAGCATTTAAAAAAAACTTCTTGTCAGAAACAAGTTGACATAGGATGCTGGTAGAGGGTTGGAAATAAAGCTATTCCAGATTCTATTAAAAACTCCCCTCACCCAAACCAGCCTGGACTTGTGTATTGACCTTCACAACCAGCATCCTGAGTCAATCTTTATGAGGGAGAACCTATGATATGGAGTATAAGAGGCAGAATTTTGCCAAATTTGCCCAACTGATAATGCTAGGAAAACAAAACCTTGAAATTGTCATCTTTGTTGATTTGAGATTTGTAAATTGCATTGTTGTTATCCTATATAAGGGCATTGCAGAAGTAAAATTTAACATGCCGCATCCCTTTGAGAATTATGATGAAATATTCAGTGTAACCATACTGGACTGTTATCAGCTTCCAAACGAGCCAAATTCATGAGGCATCAGGCGTTTAATCATTTTGTTCACAACGGGAACTGATGCTGGAATATATGCAGTTTGGAGAAATTAGTACTTGCACATGTGCACACATGAAGATGACATAAATTATGTTTACCTGGAGAGTAGAAAACTAGGATAATTAACTCTCAAGCCAGTTAATCGAAAGAATTTAGTTAATGAGATGACCAATCTTGACGATTTTATCTCTACCTCAGACCTGAGGTGTCCAATGACCTGAGGAATCTGCTGCTGCGTACTCTGGAGAAGAATCCTGACCTCCGCATCACTTTACAACAGATCAAGGTAAGCTTTAAAATTGGCTTTAGTGGCGGATCCAGGAATTTTTAAAAAATGGGAGTTTCACTCATTGCTCATTGAAAAGCGGGGATCATCTTTGGGATCCATAAAATTTACACTCACAAATTTTCCTCACCCCAAGAATCTATGCCCTCATCTCCTATCCGTTGAATAGCTGCATGTTAGTTGCTTAAGGAACCTGAGTGACACACACTGTCTATATTTTGTTTGTATGCTTACATTTATATTCACCTCATCAAAGTATCACACCACCCATTTGAAATTTAAGCATTTGTATGACATTATGGGACGTTGAGTAAAGGTATAGGATCCTCCACTTCAGAACCTTCAGGAAGTGACCGAAGAAATCCAAGTGCAAGGTGGTTCCACTAAATACTGAGTTAGTTAGTGTTTAACAGTAACGTAATGTCAGCTCACTGTCTTGTGTTAATCTTTTCATGGCAAGAGCAGCCATACTCATTTCACCTTAACAAATTTGTGATTTTAAGTTAAGTTTGCTACAATTAAACCTTCTGTATCTTACAGCATGGGTGGGTGATGCTAGACAATCAGCACCCTCTGTCTATATTCTGTTTAGTGAACTTCCTTCTACCTTGCAGCATGATCCGTGGGTGACACGAGACGACCAACACCCTCTACCCTCAGAGGAAGAGAACTGTAGTCTGGTGGAGATCACTGATGAAGATATACAAAATGTTGTCAAACATGTGCCAAAACTTGAGACGCTGGTCAGTTTCATATCATTATTACTCTTTCTTTTTTTTCCAAGTTCCTGTATTAGACAAAATGTGTGTGCACAATACTCTGCTAAGAAATATCCAAAAAGGGCAGTGTTTAGAAAGAATACTCACAAAAACATCTCCTTGTAGGAAGAATATATGTTCTTACCCCAGGTCTTTTTGGCAATATTTGTCAATGCAGTATATACTTCCATTAGATCATATCAATTTATCTTTGAAAGTTTGAAAGCTATGAAAAAGCAACTTGTTTTCTTTCTGTTTGATTAC